>OY365792.1:20195265-21528578 GCA_959347355.1 Napeogenes inachia | reverse complement strand
GGTAATGCAACCATTCTGGCCGGCGACCTAAATTGAAAACATCCCCGCTGGAACTCTACTGTCACAAATAGTAGAGGAAATCTCCTTGATAGGCTAAGTTACAAAGCTGGTCTCGATTTCGATATCACCGCGTCTTTGAGTCCCACGCGATACTGCGACACAGACTTCCGACATGACAGACCTGACGTGCACGACATAGGGCTTTGAAGGGCTTGGCACTCTAGTTACGCTCTATCGAGACGCTATCCGAGCTAGACTCTGACCATCGACCGGTCCTATTTCAGCTAGGACTTTCCTCCCCCTTTTTTTTTTTTGGTTGGAAAAATGCGTTACGCATCATCCCAGCGGCCAGGAAGGTGATGGCCGAGGGGTTATGTGGGACTACCCGGCAGCATAGAGGACGCTGCCATTTTTAAGGCTACCCACTAAAAAACCCTGCGAGGGGCCCCGATTAACTTAGGGACACCCTCACCTCGTAGGCCTATAATGGGTGGGAGAGGTCACCCCCTCTCCCGCCCAGGCACTACGGCTGGGAAAGGAAGCGGATAGAGCCCACGACCGATAGACACGACCCGACCCGACAGATGACAACCGACGGAGACTGCGCTGTCTCCAGAGGGAGTCGAGACAAGCTCTCGACGACTTCAGAGATAGGAATGTGTTCTCAGCCACCGGTCGGTCCGCCAATCAAGGAAACGAACCTGGACGAGGTGACGTCCATAGTTAGGGCGCTTCACGCCAAGAAATCGCCAGGTCCCGATAGGATCACTAACAAAGTGATAAAGCTTCTTCCGCCTCCTTTAATTTACCTATTGGTTACCATTTTTATCGCTCTACTGGCCGGTTGCTCGTTTCCGGCCCAGTGGAAAGAGGCCATAGTGATAGGGTTCCATAAGCCGGGCAAACCCCGGCATCTGCCTAGTAGTTACCGTCCCATTAGCCTTCTTAGTTCCTTAGGGAAAGTATATGAGAGAATCATCCTCTGTAGACTGAGATCGGAAGTCGAGAGACTCAAAATCATTCCAAATGAGCACTACGGCTTTCACCAACGGAGCCAACCATTCATGTTTCCATCAGGTGCACCGCCTCACGGATCACATACTGATAGGGGCCACTGTGAGGGCCAAGAAGCATAGGACAGGAGCGCTTTTCCTCGATGTAGCTAAGGCGTTCGACAGGGTCTGGCACAATGGACTGGTGTACAAGATATACCAGTTCAAGGTGTCGGACAGACTCGTACTCATCTTACGGGACTACCTGTCAATTCGCTCTTTTCGCTACAGAGTGGAATGCGTCTTGTCAACCCCCCGCCCCATCAGGGCGGGTGTCCCCCAGGGTTCAGTTCTCTCGCCCATCCTCTACTCCATCTACGCTAGCGATATTTCTAGGCCGCGATCTAAAGTGCACCGTGGCATGTATGCGGGCGATACCACGCTTTACACGTCCTCTAAGGATCACTGGGAGATATACCAACGTCTCCAATCCGCAGTCGACTCCCTCGAGAGTTGGCTGCGGAAATGGCGGATTGAGGTAAACCCTGAGAAGAGCGTTTCGGTGCTCTTCGAACGGGGATCCCCCCAAGGATCCTCCCGCGAATCAAACTCTTTGATAAACCGATACCTTGGAAAGACGAGGCAAAATACCTAGGAGTAACGTTAGAAAGAAAGTTAGTTTTCACTGCGCATATTAGGACCGTTCGTAGCAGAGCGGCCTGCATATTAGGTCGTTTATATCCGCTGTTAGACAAGCGGAGTAAAATGTCCCTTCGCAATAAGGTGACACTTTACAAAGCTTGCATACGTTCCGTCATGTCCTATGCGAGTCCCGCTTTTGCGCACGCTAATCTGAAACCCCTTCAGGTGATTCAGAACAGGTTTACACGGATTGCAACCGGGGCGCCGTGGTTCGTACTGTTAGCCCGGGAAATAAAAGTCACTTTTTAAAAAAGAAATTAATTATTTAAAAGGAATACAGAGGACTTATTTTAAGACAACCGCTCAATTCGAGATTGAAAACTAGACTAACTTGGGATTGAGTTTATGATTAAAGCAAAAAACTACAAAATGCTGACTTGACTATTGCTAGGTTTAGATAGACATTAACCCTTACATGTCTAGGCTATAACAGTACGCAACATCGATCTCCATAGAGATTTAGACCTTCCGACCATCGCTCAGTACTTCAAGGGGCTTTCCCAAAAGTACTTTGAACGTGCTGAGCGACACCCGAACCCACTGGTGGCTGACGCCGCAGAGTATAGACCACGTAAGACTACTTTAGTCAGAAAAAGAAGACCCAAGTCGGTACTCGTTGACTCCGACGACGCGTTCACAGTACGTAATAACGTGTACGCGTAGTAGCAACACCACACAACATACAGCCACACACCGTCTAAACCGGTATAGACGAAGTCCCAACTGAGTAAGTGCTCCGTTGCTCCGGCGTTCTGTCGTCGGAGGACGCTAGTGTCCAAATTTCCTTAGCTTCCCTCCTGACTAACGAGGCCCCAAGCCGAGCTCCGTTGCTCCGTGTCTCAATCTGAGACGCCCTCAAGACGTCGTTCCCCATGAGAGCCCATCTGGCCCCCCTTTATAAGGGTGGGTCTCGCTGTAATAGCCAACAGGGCTAACAGTATAGACAAAAAGAAAAAACAAAAAACCGTTTCACATTTCAAGCGCAGTTCAATAGGAAAAGAAATCTTTCTTCTACTACGGTATCAAGCTACAGCTGAAAATATATCCCAGCCAAAAAGTTTACTATTAGCCATCCCAACACGTTGGAGCTCAACCTACTTAATGTTAGACAGATTTGTTTCTTTTCAAGCGGCTTTAAGAGCAACAATCCCGAATTTAAATACTGATCTGCCAATAATATCGATGGAAGAATGGAATTCTATAAGTGTAATATGTAAGGTGTTCAAGCTCTTTAAGGAAGTCACTAAATTAATGAGCTTCAAAAATTATTTGGTCACCAATTAAGCTGTAGTTCTAGTTGCTGGACTCCACTCGGTCATTCATGACGAAGTATTACAGAACTTTCGCGACCCTGTAAAAAATCTAATAATAAATTTAAGAAACGGTTTAACGGAAAAAAAAAATATATCTGCGCGTCAGCCAAAAACTGCCGAAGAAAAAGCAAAAGAGGAACTGGAATTGTACTGGCGCGAAAATGTTGTTCCACGATCGGCCCAATAAAATGGTGGAGAGAACTCAAATTTCTTTACCCTAAGCTTTTCGAACTATTTCTTTGCCATTCCAATTTAATAATAACTTGTGAAAATTTTTTTTCAAAAACAGGTTTTATGATATCCAATAGGAGAACCCGCCTTACGACTTTCAAAATAAAATAACTAATGTTATTAAATTCACTAAATGTTAAAAATAACATTTAATATTAACAAGTTTCTATGTTATTTTTAAACTAATGTTTACAGCTTTTATACTAATTACATTTTGAAAACTACACTAACATTGAAATAACTATATATTTAGGTTCCATTTGATTATTTTTAATTGTTTTTTTTACTTTAAAACCTTGAATATTAATTATTAACTATAATTATTCTTTACTATAATTATTCTTTCTTTATTTACACTAATATTGCAATATTTGTACACTTAAGTTCTAATTGATTATTTTTATATTTTAATTTGTTGTTTTTTTTACATCCTTGTATAGTAATTATTAACTATTGTTCTTTAAGATTATGCTAACTTTGTAATATTTGTATATTTAAGTTCTAATTTATTATTTTTATATTTTATTTGTTTTTCTTTATATATAATATGTCTTTTAAGTAATTGACTCGCGCCCAAACTAAATCAGCCTCTCGAAGGTTACGCTAAGTACCGCCTGCATATTCGACTTGTCGCCTCTGAACTTCACGTACCCTATTTTCAACAACATGATCACTACGCAGCAAGTCTAATTTCGAACGTAAAGTCCGCTTCTGTAAGAGCATGGCAGGAGCCTCGCCAGTCGTGCCATGCACTGTATTTCTATATGCCAGTAGAAATGTTTGCAGCGCTGTGTCAACGTCCACTTGATCCCTATATGGCTTCTTAAGGGCCCATTTACATAACTTGACAACGTTCTCCGCTGCTCCGTTTGAAGACGGATAATAAATCAGGGAAAAAGATTGTTTTATGCCGTTCTTACCCAAAAATGTTTTCAACTCTGTACTAGTAAATGGTGGGCCTTGATCGGAAACTGGTAAACCGAACCTTGCAAGCGGTTGATAGCCCAGGTCGGTGCGCAACTTTTCACTCCCACAGATTTCCCCTTCCGCACCTCCATCCACCCTCCCCCCTGGTACTTTCTTTGGCCCATATCTCCGGAACCAGTCGTGAGATCGGAACCGAAGTTCTTTCATCTGGCCATCTGGGATCAGGCGTTCCTTTTTGACCACATTTCCAACCCTGGGTTCATCACCCAGCATCCTACCTATCCTTTTCCTGTAGCACCCCTTGCCTTTTATCTCATACACAATGTCCCACACCAGCGGCTCCACTCGGGGATCGCGAGTTGTGGACTCTCCCACTACAAAAAGGGATATGGAGTCAGTTTCGCGGAAGGCGATCTTCACCAAGAAGATGTTGGACGTGCAGCAAACGTTGGCGGTCGGTGGGGTCACCGATAGCGACACGTCAAACGTTCCGAGTGTGTCCAGTCGGGACTCCTCTGGAGATGGGACCTCCCAGGTCCTCTCCACCCTCCCCGTTACGGCTAACCGGCTGTTCCAGGAGGCCAAATGCCAAATGGAGCAGTCGGGAAACCTAAAAACGACTATAAAGGAGAAGGTTTTGGAGAACTTGGGGGGTCTTTTTGAGATCGTGTTGTCTGCTAGCTGAGCGAGTCTAGGCAGACGCTTCAGCTGCAGCTGGAACGAACCCGAGACCTTATGTCACAACCTGACCTCGGCGAGATCAAGTAGGAGGTTCAGTCGATACGTCAACTGATATCTTTTGACGTTATCGACCTAATCTCGAAAACCGGTCAGCAGGCCCATGTGAAACAGGTCACGGCACTGAACAAGACACTTCAGGAGACGGGGCAGAAACTTGCGAACATTGTAGAAGAGGCCAGTTCTAAGAGAACGTATGCTGAGGCCGCTGCAATTTCTGCTCTGAAACCTTCAAGGGAGCTGCCGAAGCCCAACCACAGCATAATTGTGACATCGACGATAGAAAGGGATACGAGCGAAGATATCATCGTGCGCATACACAGAGCAGCGGACGCCCGTAACACGGGTCTAGCAGTGGAGCGCATGAGGAAGGCGCGAGATCAAAAGGTGGTGGTGAGCTGCGCTTCCAGGGAGACCTTGGGCAAGCTGAAGAAGAGACTAAGTGAGAAGGATAAAAGCTGAAAGTCGAGGATGCTTGCAATAAGGATCCTCTGGTTGTAGTGCGCAGCGTTATGAACTATAACAAAGACAGCGAAATCTTGGAGTCCCTTAAAACACAGAATAAAAATCTAGTCGGCTCTATACCCCCCAACGGAGTACAGAGCCATGCTCAAATATAGACGGCGTACTCGGAACCCTCAAGAGAGCCACGTCGTCTTGCAGGTGTCACCGCAGCTCTGGAGAGCACTTACTATCGCTGGTAAGGTCCACATAGACCTCCAGAGCTGCACCGTAGCTGACCAATCCCCGTTATTCCAATGCACGAAGTGCCTGGGCTACGGGCACGGTAAGCGCTACTGCAAGGCGACTGGGAACTCCTGCAGCCACTGCGGTGGCGGTCACCTTCGGGCCGATTGCCCAGTCTGGTCGATCGAAGAGAAGCCGTCATGCACCAACTGTCAAGATGCCAAGATGGAGCGACACGACCATTCAGCGTTCGACGGGGATTGCCCAGTAAGGAAGCGCTGGGACGCCATAGCACGATCCTCTGTGTCCTACTATTAGGTAACGTCCAGCGCTTCCCCAAAAGCGGGCATTCCCCGACGACATGACTGATGACTGAACGTAGCTCCAAATGACTGACAATACTGACCACTTTGGACTGAGGACATAAAACATCCATACCGACTCACTGACCTCAATCGAACGCTGGAACCCGGACTGGACATCATAAATCCATGCCGGATAACTGGACGACGGAATTAAATTGACCGACTTACCTTTTAATTGATAAACAACCTTCACATTTCGACACTTGACAGTAAAAAACTGGAGCTGAAGCAAGTGGTCCTGACTGTTGTAAATAACATAATATAGATAGGCACACTAACGCCTCTTCAGGCAATTATGACAACTAACTGTATTTAAGTAAGATTCGTTCTTTGCTTCAAATAAAGATTTATTCGTTCGCCGATCTCGTGCAAGACAAGTCGTTTCATTTATTATCACAGGTTATGGGCCCAGATCCATATACAAGTTAGTGAATGTGTTTATTGTTAGAATAATTAGTGAATGCAATGAACAATAGACTAATCGATTTTTATCAGATTTGTGTGTAATCAGTAAAAATCAAATTATTTCTTCTCGTGCGCGTCTTTGCACGTGGTGCGTGGCTGTCATGGCGTCAAGCACAAACTATCTTGTAAGCGTACCGAAGTTGAAAGGGCGTGAGAACTTTAGTGAATGGTGTTTCGCTGCGGAGAATTTCCTGGTTTTAGAGGGTATGGTTGGCTGTATTAAACCTGAGCCCAATCATCCGCCAGTAGCTGCAGATGATGCGAAAACCAAGGCCAAGCTAATTTTAACGATTGACCCGGCTCTTTATGTTCACATTAGAAGCGTCAGAACATCGAAAGAATTGTGGGATAAATTGAAGATGTTGTTCGATGACTCGGGATTTACTAGAAAATTAAGTCTTCTGAGAAATTTAATATCTATTCGATTTGAAAATTGCACTTTGATGATGTCATATGTAACACAAATAGTTGAAGCTGGTCAAAAATTACAAGGTACGGGATTTGGGATTAACGACGAGTGGATTGGATCTATCATGTTGGCTGGTCTAACTGAAAAATATATGCCCATGATAATGGCCATCGAAAATTCCGGCGTGGTAATTACAACCGACGCCATTAAAGGGAAGTTGATGGACATGGATCCGGAAATGAGTGATGTCAATAATGCATTTGCATGTTTCCGCAAGAATCATTCAAATACAAATCATGGAACGAATGGAAAGATTACACAGTCTATGGTAAAGAAAGATGGCGGGAAGTCACAATTGTCATCTTCCAAAGGAAAATCAAATGTCAGATGCTACAATTGTAAACAACAGGGGCACTATAGAAATCAATGCAATTTTAAAGATAAATCATCTAGTAATTGCGAAAATAAATAATCAAAAACTAGTAATGCGTTCAATGCTGTGTTTTTAAATACAATATTTGACAAAAGTGACTGGTATATCGACTCTGGCGCAAGTTCACATTTAACTAGCAATAGAGATTGGATGATCGACGTGAATTATTCTGGATTCGCGAAAGAGATTATAATTGCAGATCAGAAAAAGATCCCAGTGATATGTTGCGGTAACATAAAGATAACAACATCAACAGAAGATAGTGATTATGACATAATTGTCGAAAATGTGTTATATGTTCCCAAGTTATCTACTAACCTGTTGTCAGTAAGCCAGTTGATAAAGCAGGGCAACAAGGTTCATTTTACAAGTAAAGGATGCGAGATACTTAATAAGCAGGACATTCTAGTAGCTACTGCTTTACTCATAAATGGAGTATACAAATTAAACACCCCATTCCTTATGGTAGCAGCAGTGACAGAGTCTGCAGAAGTTTGGCATCGTAGATTGGGACATGCTAACAGTTATAATATGAATAAAATGCAGGATGCTGTAAAGGAGTTATTTTTACGGAAAAGGCCAACATCGATAAGTCAAACTGTATAGTGTGTTGCGAAGGTAAGCAAAGTAGGTTGCCTTTTGCTCATGAAGGGAACAGGAGTACTAAATTACTGGAGGTGGTACACAGTGACATAAGTGGCCCGATGGAAAATATATCAATAGGAGGATCTAGATATTTTCTTATTTTCGTAGATGACTACAGCCGCATGACATATGTTTATTTTCTAAAAAATAAAACTGAGACCTTAAAGTATTTTCAAGAATATAAAGCTAGAGTTGAGAATTCTACATCAAACAGTATTAAAATTCTGAGAAGCGACAATGGTAGAGAGTTCTGTAATAGAGATTTTAGTGATTATTTAAAGAAAATGGGTATAAGTCATCAAAAGACGAACCCCTACACTCCTGAACAAAATGGGCTTTGTGAGCGCATGAATAGAACACTAATAGAGAAAGCCAGGTGTCTGTTGTTTGATGCAGGACTTGATAAGGAGTTCTGGGCAGAAGCCATTAACACTGCTGTTTATTTACAAAATAGGATTGTGAAAAGTGGTTTGAATCATCGTACACCATTTGAATTATGGACAGGTGCCAAGCCAAACCTCAGCCATATAAGATTTTTTTTTTGGTAGTACTGTTATGAAGCACATACCGAAGGAGAAAAGACATAAATGGGACCAGAAATCTGAACATTCCATACTGGTTGGCTACCCTGAAGATGTTAAAGGATATAGACTATATAACCCTTCAACAAAGGCTATTATAACAAGTCGAGATGTCATTGTTATAAAAGAAAAATTGTCTCATCAAGAAAGTATGTTAGAAGTACAAGAGATAGATGACAAACCAGCAAAAAATAGGTCACATCAATCCTCAGTTGGATCTTCAGAGCTCTCAGACCAAAGTGAGGAGGATTCATTTGTTTCTGTAGATATTAAAAATAGCATGGATGAAACCTATGTCCCAGATGAAGAGGTATCTGAAGAAGAGTTGCAATCAAATACCATAAAAAAGATATTACCACGACGGCAAAAGCAAAAACCAGATAGGTATGGATTAATGTGCTCAGAAGAGCGTAATAAATATCTCAGTGATGAACTGTCTTATGAAGAAGCCCTGCGAGGACCAGAGAAGGAGCAATGGGAGCTGGCAGTTCAAGAAGAGCTGAATAGCTTTAAAGATAACAATGCTTGGGATGTTCTTGATATACCGGCAAATGGCAATATCATTAAATGCAAATGGGTATTAAAGAAAAAGTGTGATAGTGATAGTAATGTCCGTTATCGAGCCAGGCTTGTGGCTAAAGGTTGTTCACAAAAATATGGTATAGACTATAGTGAAACATTTTCTCCAGTAGTGCGACATACAACACTTAGGTTATTGTTTGCATTGTCAGTGCAGTTGAATCTTAATGTGACACATCTTGATGTGAAAACAGCTTTCCTTAATAGTGATCTGTCTGAGATTTTATATATGCAGAAACCTTTAGGTTATGTCTGTCCAATCAATAAAGTTTTAAAGTTAAATAAGGCTATATATGGACTGAAACAGGCATCACGAGCATGGCATAAAAAAGTAGATGGTAGTATGTTATCAAATGGTTATATAAAATCTAAAATAGAACCTTGTTTATATATAAAATGTATTGGTAGTAGTAAAACTATTGTGACATTGTATGTCGATGATTTTTTTGTTTTTTCAAATGACAAAACTGAAACTGATTATCTTAAGAATGTTTTAAGTAAGTGTTTTGTATTAAAAGACTTAGGAATTGTAAAAGAATGTCTTGGCATGTCAGTTGTGTTTGATAAACAAAATAGTACTGTTTCTTTGAGTCAAGAGAAATATATTAATAAATTATTGTCTAAGTTTAACATGGTTGATAGTAAAACTGCAAATACTCCAATGGATGTAAATTTAAAATGTAAGAAAGAGAATAATTGTAATAATGAAAATCCCTATCAGCAGCTTATTGGGAGTTTAATGTATTTAGTTGTGCTTACACGTCCCGATATAGCTTATGCAGTGTCATATTTAAATCAATTCAATAATTGTAATACTGAACAGCAATGGTTTTATGCTAAAAGGGTATTAAGATATTTAAAAGGCACTAAACAGTTAGGTTTAAAATATTGTAAAATTAAAAATGTAAATATTGAAGGTTATGTTGATGCAGACTGGTGCAATGATGTTAATGATAGGAAATCTTATTCAGGATTTTGTTATACCTTGTCAGGATCTGTTATTTCTTGGAGTTGTACTAAACAAAAGTGTATTACGCTTTCTAGTACAGAAGCTGAATATGTGTCAATGTCCGAGGCCTGTAAAGAGGCAGTATATTTAAGAAACTTACAGCATGAAATAACTAAAAGAATGTATAATATTACATTGTATAATGATAGTATGAGTGCGCAGAAATTATTATTGAACCCTATATTTCATAATAAAACTAAGCATATAGATGTTAGATACCACTATTGTAGAGAAATGATAAATGAAAACATTGTCAGTGTTAAATATTTATGTACATTAGATATGCCTGCAGATTTGTTTACTAAAAGCTTAAGTGCTGTAAAACATCATAAACATTTGAATTATTTAGGAATTGTTGAAGTTTAGTTTATGACCAAATTTTTTTTTGTATTTCGTTTCAAATGTACCTATATTTTGAGTGGGAGTGTTGTAAATAACAAAATATAGATAGGCACACTAACGCCTCTTCAGGCAATTATGACAACTAACTGTATTTAAGTAAGATTCGTTCTTTGCTTCAAATAAAGATTTATTCGTTCGCCGATCTCGTGCAAGACAAGTCGTTTCATTTATTATCACACTGACCCCGTGTTCTGTACATGGGTCGTACAGGGTCAACATCAAGATGACAACAATTGTGGGAAGCATCTTGTGATGCCGACTCCCACAATCACCGATCCATTTTGAAATGGCGTCAATTACAACTAAATATTTTAGCCTCTTGTAAGGGCCTAAAAAGTCGATGTGAAGTCTGCTCCAGGGACGAACGTGATACAGCCAGGGCTGTATCGAAACTCGTGGGGGCGAGTCCGCTTCTGCCGCACACGGTTTACATGTCTTACATACCGCCTCTACTGATGCGTCAATATTAGGCCACCAGACATAACTTCGTGCTAAACTTTTTGTCTTCACTATCCCCATGTGACTACTATGAAGTTGTTTCAAGACTTTGTTTTGTAACGAAGATGGTATAACCATACGGTAACCCCACATTATGCAACCGCCTTCCGTATATAACTCATTGCGCCGCATGAAATAGGGTTTAATTTGATCATCAAGACATGTCAGCGGTCAACCTGATCTTATACTTATAAGACAAAATTCTACTTAAAACCTTATCACCGGCCGTATCTTTCTGTACTTCCTTACTAGTAATTGGCAAGAAATTCTCAACAAAATTAACGTACGTATTTTCATTTATCTTCCTATTAACGTTACTGTCCTTATACGGTAGGCGCGATAAAGCATCTGCACAATTCTTAGCCGACGTAACATATTCGATATCATAGATACGAGTATATCCTGTTAATAATACTAACCAACGTTGCAACCTAGACGCGGCCATTACTCTAATGCCTACCTTGTCCCCAAATATGTAAATTAATGTAACTCCGGTGCGTAATGTATCAAAACCTCGTTGCTGGATAACAAATATTTAATTTTATCAAACACGTTTTGGCATTCCTTACCCCAACAATACTGAACACCTGTTTGAAGCAAATTATATAAAGGAGATAAGACGGTGCTAACATTTTTTATAAATTTCCTTCACTTTCCCGTACACGTGTGAACCCCCTGCTGACTTATAGTATCACCCAAATAATTTACTGATGCGGCGAAGAAAACACACTTTTCTTTTATTACCTTCAGCCCGTAGTTTTTTAACCGATCGAATACTTTACATAAATTTTGCATATGAATTTTGCTCATTCGTGACCCCGTAATTAAGGTATCGTCCTAAAATACTCCTACAGACGGTAAATCTGCAAGTAGCTGCTCTAGGCGTCTTTGAAAAATACCTGGGCTTGACGACAGTCCGTAAACCAACCTATTTTACATAAATACATTTAATTCCAAATCATTTAATTTTTCTGAACTCCTGTAATTTTTTTAATTTTAAACAAACTAAAAAGAGGGCGTTGCTGTACATAACGGTCCGTCATTTTATTATTTATGTTTATACTATGTTCACTTGTGTATGTATTCACAAGGCATAATTGTTTGTTGTTTGTTGTAAAGAATTGCCGCGAGTTGTAGAAGACTTCGCCACGGATGTCTATGGTTCCAGAGTGCGGTCGCTAGTGCCGCCATCTGGCGCGACCCCGGGTTGCGGATAGGGGAGGCGAGTATTGCACGGCCACACGAACTCGTAAGCCCGCACTGAACGGGAACGAGAACTGGACGGACGGAGCTCGCTTTGTTCGTCTGGCTGCGAGGAAGAAAACCTCTATAATAAATTACCCTGGGGGTCGGTCATGGGGGGGGGAGAGGGGGTGGGGTTTGTGTTTCGTGTTTGTGTTCGTCTTGTCCTGTCTAGTCCACGTCGTTTTTGTTATGTTTGGTATTATGTGTGTTTGTGTTTCTTTGTCAACCCCGAGGTTCGGTGCCTGTCGAGGGGTTGTGTAAGGACGAGGGCACCACCCACGGGGACCTTACCCCTCAAAGGAAAACATGGACGGTAACAGTTTAAAAGTACAAAACTCAATATTTCTTCTTTTCTTGCAAATAGGGTCCATGTATTAGATTGCAGCGGTTGCAGCACGATGTCCTCCGTGATTACAGGAACAGAGTTGCAAATTGATGTATTTTCAGCATAGCTCATTAATTCTATAATTCAGGGATCAGTATTGAATTGAATAACTTCACTCTCGTAGCACAGGAAACTCGCCTTTTCAATCTCCTTGCAGGGTTTATCTAAAGACCTAGTTTTCAGTTAAAAGTTAACAGTTGGATAAATCTGTTCTAATTTCATCATGGTTAAATTTTTAACATAGGTAGCTTGTATCTTAACATCTATAAAGTTTAAAAAAAAAAACCATTTTCAAAATTATTAACTAACTTATCTAACTGGGTACATTTATAAAAATTGGGTTTTTGAAAAAATTTTTTTTTGCAATAAATAGAAAGATCAGATATAAGTTTTGTAACAAAACTATTTTTATTTTTTTTTTATTTTGCAATAATTCATAAGTTATATTAAAATTAAAATAAGTTTTTGAATCCAGCACCGAATACACGCCGATAGTTCCCGAACAAACCCGAGTGCATGTGACGTCATAATGTTTGTTTTCACTCATTGCAGTTTATCCAGAGATAATACGAACAGTGTTTTGATGTATTTAATTCTGTAGTCATTGTTATAAATACACAAATTAATATTGAAAATGTCGAACCTTAAAAGTTATCGTTCTTGTTTTGTACCATTATGTACGAATACTACAAAAGCAACTCCTGGTAAAATGTTTTTAAATGTTTCCCAAGATAAAAAACGTCGAAATAAATGGTTTCAAGCAGTGCATCGCGATAATCCCAAAACAAAGTCGATTTTTTTTTGTTGTGAAGATCATTTCGATGTAAGTAATTCATAACAACATTGTTATTACTTATTATTTATGTAAGTATACAAATCGAATAAGTAGATGAGTTTAGTCAATAAATACTTTTAACTAGACTCTTTATCATCATAACCTTTAAAATCATAGCATAAATTTTTTTTTATTGATAATTGACAGTGCTTAAATAATGAATTCATGTATCTTTATGTAATGATTGTGATTCCATTGAATATATTAATAATTTTGTAACATTCTAGGTTATGTATTGGGCTAGATTAAAATTTATTAATTTCATATTATAGTGGTTTTTCTGTCTTTATAACAATATTTAAATAATGATTATGGTTTTTTTTTCTAGTTAAAAGATGACATGGAAAATTATATTTATTATTCAACAATGGGAGGTAAAGCAAAGATTAAAATTGATGTGATACCACACAAGTTTGACTGTCAACCTAATCGTAGAAGACAAGACCAGTTGCAGAAAAGAGACGGAGACAACAAATCATTGAAAACATTTTAAGTGAATCGCTAGAAAGTATTGCAATAGGTAATCCTTACGAACCAAATATTGATGCCGTATCAGCCAATCCTGTTGAAAATATTGAAGTTGATTCTGATCTTTTAAATGTAACACCTGACCAAAAGGTTGCTGTTGGAACACAAACTAATATCAACAACCGTACTGTTGCTGTACAAGTTAATAGTCGTGTCAAGTATCGTAGCGTATCAGTTCAATGTAAAATTTTATCTTGCTCACCGATTAAAACTGGTAGCATTAGTATTGCGACATCTCCAATAAAACCATTGCGTCCAAAATCACTTTTAAATGTAATAGAAGATGCTCAAAAAAGCTTGTCATCTAGTAGTTTTACACATTCAAACAGTTCACAAGATATTTATGAATCTTCGGAGAATACTGGCTCGAGTACTATAGATTCTAGCAGCTTCCAATCTCCTGTGAAAAAATCTGAAATTTTGAAAGTCACAAATCACTTATCTTAATCAACGATTATTTAAAAGCGTATACTGGAGTTCCTGAAGAATGGAATGTGATACTAGAACGTATTAGTGCTATATCTAATATTAATATTACCAATATAAAATTATCTTTGATGAAAATACGACGCCAAGATACTTTTGAAAGATTAAGTGAACAGTTTGGAATGAGTGTTAGCAATGCTAGTATTATTTTCAATAAATCGGTTCCTGTATTAGCATATTTCTTTAAAAAACTCGTTTATATGCCGGAATCTAGTAAGACGGGTCAACCAAAAATATTGTGGACCGATTAGTGCAAATTTAAATTAAAATGAAACTATTAATAATTTAAAATAATAAATATTATTGTCATAGATTTAAGACTATCTACCCTACCTACCTCATTTATAAATTTGTAATGTACTCATTAGTTATCATCTTAAATGAAAATAATAATAATTAAATTTAAAATTAAATATATCAACTATACGATAATTTTGATCCACCGTTTTCAAAGACCTTCCCCTTCAAATTACAATCCAGTGAATTTTTACAAGCGCTTTAACGTTTTCATCTTCCTTGGTAAATAATAATTTCATTGTTTCAATAACCCTGTTGACCGAGTGGTGGAAACGCTTAACGTATAGCGGTATAGTGTCGTGTACCCAAAAAATCAAGGGTTAATGATAGTAGAAAATCAGTCATAGAAGTCGCCATGTTCTTTTACAGCTTGAACGGATTTTAAGGCGGTTTTTTTAATCGAAAGCTTGGTTCGTCGAGATGGTTTTTAGAAATGTTTGGTCGAACTGCTTCTATAGCAGTCGTCTCCAAGATATGGAGTTTTTATTGGTGCTGGCGAAAGGTTTTTATACAATATTGATAGTAAACACCTAAACAAGTAAAATTAGTGTGTTCATAGATTCATTTAGTACAACATAGAAAAAAGTAAAATAATTTAAAAAAGCAGATAGAAAATAATTATATAATCCTCGATACTAAAAAACGTCTAAAAACGATAATAATATTATTATGTACATATTGAAGTCGTTGCGTCGGGGAAACTTTGTACGTATGTTGATGATAGTGTCTATTTTACAAAATTTTTTGGAGCTAATGAATGAGCATTTTGACTATACGATAATATCAAAATATTGCTATTTCCTTTGCCTTGATAAATTTACTTGCATTTTGAATTCTTCCTTTACTTAGCGGTCAGGGGTTTTTAAATTTTTTTCATTTCTAATAACGTTACTTCTTAAATAGTTTACTACAATGTAATAGGTATATCAAAAACCTTTGCAACCATAGCAACGCGTGGCCGGGGTCTGCTAGTAAATAATATTATTTACTACAGGTCGGCATTATCTAAAACTATTTAGTTTTAAATAATGCCGACCTGTCATAAGGTTGTATGTTCAGAATCTAATTTTAACCGTTTATAATTTCTTGAAATAGTCCATATTTAATATTAATTTTTTGAAAGCGAAGATCACTGTATAATGAAACTTATCAAGACTACAGAAAAAAAAATGTATCTACTATTAAGTCTCACGCATGAACGTCCTTAAAACATTCAGTTATAGATATTATATAATATATCATGGTGAAGATTCATTCTAAACCTTAGGAAAAAAAATATTGGTAGATCTACCTACTTTTCGAATTAAGCATATCAAAAACTACCAACTTTTAATGTTGAATGGCCTTCCATTTGGATAAATTTGAGTTGGTAACACTGACCGTCCCGCCGGTGAATCGACCCAAACCATCGGCGAACACCTCACAGTATTTGGAACTGAAAGTTGGTGTATCGAATTCATTGTCTTTATACATAACGACATTATTACAACTAGTTAATAATAATTCCGCCATCCATTGTCTACCTAAAAGCATCGTTTTCCCATTTTCGATAACGAACAGTTCCAATTTCTTCTGTACATGCTTATATTTTACTACTGGAAGTATTACTCCGAGTGGCTTAATAGACTCCCCCGTGTGATACCTTACCATCAATTAAATAAGCAGGGTTTTAGGCACAATTCTTTGAACAGCCTATCGTAACAGTCTCGACTAATACATGAGACGGCTAGCGTTTCCATTTGTGTCGTTGGAGTTTTGGTTTGAAAATGGTCTCATTTGAAAGGGGTTGGTCTCCCCTTTTTTTTAATACTATTCCCAGCCCGAGAAAACGCGTTTCTTTTTTATATGTTTTTTGTGTGAAATAAACATACCGTATTTTCACCAATATTAGCACAAAAACACATCGTTTAAAGAACACTTAACATCTATGCAATATATTTATCAATTATGTATATAATATTATTAGTATTTCATTTTAATTTAACAAGAAAAAGTAACAAGTTTGTTGTTTTAGATTCCCAAATGTCAAATGGCAACAGTGTTGTCAACCTGGAACGATGCGCCGATCGTACCAAGGGGCGTAAAATCATCGTACTTGTCAAAAAAAAATCAAATAACGTATAAAAGTATTAGTTATTAATAAAACAGACATTGTCACGAATTTATATTATGTTCGACCACCCGTCACATCCTTATTTTATGATTTCACTAAGGTACTTCACATGGGTATACCACATAGAAAATGGCGCGAAAATTTGGGTGATTCAAGAATTTTACAAAATAAGATAATGAATAGCAATCGTACATCGTACGTTAGGCGCAAATTATCGTACATGTACGATAATTATCGTACGGTTGCCAACACTGAATGGCGGGAACTTGACGAATGAAGTTTGTGATTTGAATCTATGCGATACAGTTTCCTTGAGTTAATGTGTACTTTGCTATGTCTCTTTAAATATTTTTACGTTTTTAGCTATTTTTTGACTCCGATTCTTCTTACACTTATTTGACTTGGCTTGCATATTAATATTGATTACCTTACGATTTGGCTATTTTTACGCTTTACGCTATTTTTCTGGACTTCGATTCTTCTTACACTTATTTGACTTCGCTTGCATATTGCTATTGATTGCGTTACGATTTGGCATTTTTTTTGTTATTTTACTTGGCACACTTAACAATTCATAACGATTTACAATATGTCATTGAATGATTATCTACTAGTCGCGGGGCTGCCTCGACAAGAGATGAACAGATTGCCTCTGACTCTGACTCGGACGTAAACCAGGATATAAGGAAGAAGAAGAAGTATCAATTGAACGTCTCCGAAATTATAAATGGTTGGATTGTAACCATATTAAAAGAAAAGTTAGGAACTAGGGAGAAATGTGTTAGTTTTGCAGAGAGGGAAAATTTAATACATTCTTCTAAAAAGTGCCGGATTCATCATAAAGAGATGCTTGTTACTGCTTGTGGCAAGAATGTAGGGTATTTTACCTGCAACAGAGGTAAATGCAGATACAAATCAATAATTTCAAGATCAAATGGAATTTGGTTTGAAAATGTAAAAATCGATTTAGTATATGTTTTCTATTTAATGTATGCATATGTCCACCACTGGAGCTATCAAAAAGTAATGTGGGAAGACATTTTAAAAAGGGAAAAGCAACAATGCCTCTCTAGTCGAACTATATCAGATTGGTTCAACTATTGTCGTGAGGCAGTAGTTTTATACCAGCTTGAACAACAACAAAACACTGGAAAGATAGGAGGTCCTGGAAACATTGTCTAAATAGATGAGAGCAAGTTCGGGAAAAGAAAATATAACAAAGGTAATTTATTATTATTATAATTACTATTGTTAGTAGTAGTGTCATTGATATAATGACAATGTGTCTATTTAACTTAATATTCTATTTTAAGGGAGACACATTGAGAGACATTAGATTCTGGGAATAATTTAGGATGGAAAAGAAGATTGAAGACTATAAATATGTCCAAACAACGACCCAAGTTTTGGTGCCTTTGGTTAAAAAGCACGTTATGGAAGGCACTACTACACATGCGGATTGTTGGAGGGCGGTATGATTCCTTGAAAGACCATGGCTTTATCCACAAAAAAGTCAATCACAGTGACCTGGACAACCCTTTTGTCGCCGAAGATGGGACTCATACTCAACGAATTGAGGCCCAGTGGAGAGTAGTAAAAAAAATATTTTAAAAGGAAATTATAATAACCCACAAAATGATTCGGATATTATAGTTGAGGTTTTATGGAGTAAATAATAAGTAATATATAAGTATATTTATTACCTTTTTTTGTCAAAACCGACTCTGTCAAACCCGACTCCACATAGTCATGTCTGTCCTACCCCTAAAGTGCTTTTGTAAATCCGGAGGCGCGGAAGGAGGGCAGCCCCCACCCGCAGTAACACTGTGTTCAAACCCAATCGAGCCGTAGCTACTGAGGCTGGTCGCCGAAGTCGACCAACAAGCAGAAGTGGCGAAGGCAAGCTTGGGTTTCAGTTCAGTGTTACGCAAGGGTGAAGAGGCTGGCCATTCTGAAGCAACGGAGACGTCACAGAAGTCTCTTTTTTAGAAACAAAAATGACGCAATTCATGATTAACAATAGATATTTCAGGCCTAATCACCAGAAACGGTTTATGTCCGGAATTTCTGGTTGCCTGGAACATAATACATTTTAGTGCTGCGGACGTGTCACAAGCCTTGAATTTACTTAATGACGACCTTAGTGCAATTTGTTCTTGGGCAACTTCTTTCGGTCTCTTAGTGAATCCACTTAAGTCTAAGGCGATTATTGTAGGCAATAGACACATGCTTAAGTCCATAGATTACTCAGATTGTCCCCCAATAGTTTATGACGGCACTCAGATTGCCTTGTCTTCAAGTGTTATCAATTTAGGCGTTGTTTTTAGCTCAGACCTTTGCTGGGAAAATCACATAAATTACGTTAGTAAGAAAATTTACTTCACTTTTCATTCATTGCACTCTTTGAAAAATTTCCTCCCTATAAAGACCAAAATCTCGCTTGTCCAGACTCTCATCCTTCCTATTCTTGATTATGCTGATTCATGTTTTCTTGATGTGACTGAAGCTCTTTTAAATAAACTTGAGAGGCTCCAAAATTCCTGTATTCAATTTATTTTTGGACTTCGTAAGCATGACCATGTTTCGAATTTCAGAGCACAACTCAAGTGGCTCCCTATCCGTCTTCGCATAAATACTCACATTTTATCCCTCCTTTATAACATCCTGTATAATCCATTCGCTCCTATATATCTGCGTCAGCGTTTTGTTCTTTTGCATCCTAGTGAATCTCCTTGTCGGCTTGACCGTAAGTTTGTACTTCGTGTCCCAGTATCTCACACCCATTGTTACTCTCGGTCTTTTACCTGTCTTTCCGTGAAGTTGTGGAATTCTCTCCCACTTAAAGTGCGCAATAGTACTTCTCTTCCTATTTTTAAAAAACGATTGAAGGAGCATTATTTATCATTCACATAATATTATTATATGCCTTCGGATTTGTAAGTTGTAGTGGTTATTGATATATAATCTTATATGTAATATATATATATATATATATATATATTTATACTATTTTTGTTTTTTGTAGGTATTAGATATATAATTTTTTTTCTTTAACAACTTTTCTTTTTTTTTTATTGTTTTCTTTTTTTATATATACAAATTGTACACGATGCCTTCCAATATTCTATCACCACATCATATTTTTTGGGTTGGCTGGAAGAAATCTCTGCACCTAGAGATAAGCTCACCTTTTGTGCATTTTTATCTGTTTCTTTTTCTTGTATTTATGTCTTGTGTGCAATAAAGTATTAAATAAATAAATAAATAAATAATACGTTTTTAACGAATATTTGAATAATAAATAATTTTTTGTAGGTTTTGGAATTTTATTTTTGGTCAGGGAAAGTCAGGGAATTTTAAAATTAATTTCAAGTCGCCACCCTGACAAAGCTCCAAAAAAAATGTTTTCGGTTATTGATTCTTTCGTTACTCATATAATAGCTTCACATGTTATTATTTACAGAGATATCGAACAGAATGAAGAAACAGAAAACATTGCACATTCGCTGGATACTGTTGAAGAGAGCTATGCACATGATGAGATAGATGTTGAGAGTTTTGAAAATGATGGATCAGCCAAATCATGCTTTTTTTGCATGAAAATTAACATCAAACGTAAAGGGCGGCAAATATACTGCCGTAATATTAAAAATAAAATACCTTTTCTACAAAAAATTAAAAGCTATGCTACAGAATTGAATGACATTGAGATGTTGCAAAAAATTGAAGAAGAGAGTATGAGCGAGTACACATTAGGCGTTTTGAAACGCGCGCTTTGGTAACGCGCGTTTTGAGAACCAGTAATTCTCACTAGGTGTACACACGGAAGCGCGCGATTTTGATAAAGCGCGCGTCAACCGCGCGCTTTGAGATTTTCATTCAAACGCGCGTTGGGAGGGCGTCAGCCGCGCGCTTCGAGATACATGAACCGCCATTTTGTTGTACATTTGAACGCGCGCTTTCGTGTAGAGCGGACGTATATTTACCAAAATGATGGAGACCGAACATTTCGATTCAGACTTATTTATAGATGAAATTCAAAAACGCCCAGCTATATGGGACATGGAAAGTCCTGAGTACAAAAACAAAGTATTAAAAAAAAGGAATTGGGAGGAGCTTGTTGAAATTTTTAGTGATTGTGAAGACAATTTAGAAAAGAAAAAACTGTTGGGTGAGTATAACTGTTTATTGATATTTCCTATAATTATGTCATATTTGGTAAGTGCTTAAATCATGTTGTCTTGCCAATGTAATTTTCCCTCGTTTACAAAATAATTGGCGAATTTTTCCCTTGTAGTTCTAGCACACAAGCTGCCTCGTGGTACGTTTTCTAAATTAACAGATTGTAACGGTGAAAGATAAAGTGTGTCTTCATATCTATAACCATCACGTATTCGAACGTAATTGTGTAGTACTGTGCAAGCTTTGATGATATTCTCCGCGAAAGTAATGTTTACATCTATCGTAGGGGAGACCGGGTACAAAAGTAACGGCGGGTCAATAGTAACAAATACTCTGTAGCTATATTTATTAATCAAAACGTCGCTTCGCCGCCATTAAACGATAGCCCGCCGCACCCCCCTCACTTGCACTCAGTCGTCAAGCGCGCCACGTGCCGTTAGGTTGTGTAAGAGGACGCTGCGTAATTTCACCTAATAAAAGTAAGTTTTTTGACATTTACTTATTTAGTGTTTACTTAGTATTAAAAGGATGATATCTTAATGAATATTTGCATATACATTATTGACTAGATTGTTTATATATTGTTTTTATTCGTTTTTGCCTAGTTCGTTCCATTTCAAGGTTATATTTCATGTTTGAACAAAAATATAGTTGGGTACAAAAGTAACATAGCCCAATGGGTACACAAGTAACATGTTACTTTTGTCCCCGTTTCTAATGACTTAAATTAATTGTTTTATGTGTATTTTTATTTCAACAGAATGCCGCGACAACGTGTAAAGAAAACCACACGAGGCACTACTGACATGGAAGTGTACAGAAAAGCAGCTGATGAGCATTTTAAGGATGGCGTGAAAATTAGAGCCTTGGCAAAAAAATATAATGTTTGCCATGTGACATTATATAGATACATTACAAAATTAAAAGCAGGAAATACTAGCGCTACTGTTGGCTACCGTTGTGTCAACCGTGTTTTTAGTATTGACGAGGAAAAAAACCTACAGGACTACTTAATCGAATGCTCTGGAGTTTATTTTGGGTTATCTCCGTCTGAAGTCCGTAAACTGGCATACGAGTTGGCGGTTAAAAACAGAAAAATATTTCCTGAAAAGTGGCACGAAACTGAAATGGCAGGTAAGGAATGGTTGTCGGGTTTCTTAAAACGGCACCCGAGTCTCTCTTTGAGGTGTCCTCAAGCTACGAGTCTGTCGCGGGCCTCAAGTTTTAATGAACATAATGTTAGTAAGTTTTTTGATAACCTTGCTGACGTTATGGATAGGTATAAATTTGAGCCAAAAGACATCTGGAATATGGATGAGACGGGTGTGACAACTGTTCAAAAACCTAGAAAGATTGTAGCCCAAAAAGGTATCAAACAAGTAGGTGCAATAACCTCAGCAGAACGTGGAAGACTTGTAACGGTTGCGGTTGCTGTTAATGCTCAAGGAGGACACATACCCCCATTTTTTGTATTTCCATTGAAGCGTTACCAGGACCACCTAATACGTGAAGGTCCTGTTGGTTGTTCTGGAGCTGGAAATGGTAGTGGATGGATGCAGGAAGCGGAATTCTTACTGTTTCTAGAACATTTTAAAAAACAAGTCAAGCCTGCAGTTGACCAGAAATGTTTGTTAATTCTTGACAACCATGCATCACATATATCCATCCATGCATTGGATTTTTGTAAAAAAAATGGGATTGTATTGCTGTCTTTTCCACCCCATTGCACTCATAAACTGCAGCCTCTAGATAGAGCAGTATTTGGACCATTCAAGAAAATGATAAACACGGCTACTGACAACTGGATGCGAAATCACCCTGGGCAAACAGTGACAATCCATTACATTCCTGGGATTGTGAAAGAGGCATTTCCCCATTCAGTCACTGTTAGAAATGTACTTGCGGGGTTTACCTGTACCGGTATAAGTCCATTTAACAGGAATATTTTTACTGCTGTTGATTATGCACCATCGTCTGTAACTGATCGCCCATTACAAGATAATAATGCCGTTTCGTTGACCACTTTTGATCTAACGTCCTGCATTCAAATTGATCCGGATATTCCAGCACATGATCTTCCATCATCTAATGACCAAAACACGGATATAGACAGAAATGAGATATCGAATAAATCACCGTCTATGCAAGATTTACCCGATAATTTATCTGCTGAAACTGATTCTCAATTAGCTAACTCTGTGCTGTTAATTAACTCAATATCTGATCAACAATGTCTCTCGCCAGTACCTGGACCTAGCGGACTACAACAAGCAAGTTTTTCTCAGTTAAATACTTTTTCCCCTAAAGATATAAGACCTTTGCCACAAGCGGGTCCAAGGACTGTGACAAACAAAGGACGTAAAAAACGTAAAACGGCAATATTAACGGACACCCCTGAGAAAAATGCAATTGAAGAAGAATACCAACAAAGAAATAGAGCCAAGAGAACAGTTTTACGAACTGATACTGGAGAACGAAAGAAAAGTTTTACATCCACGAAAGGAAAGGGAAAAGGAAAAAAATCGAATAAGGCTAATAGCAAGGAAAATCAATCTGACGACGAAGATTGCTTCTGTCTCGTTTGTTTAGAAAATTTTAGCAATAGTCGACCAAATGAGCAGTGGATACAGTGCATCGAATGTAAAATGTGGTCACATGCTGAATGCGTCAATGATGAACTAAATTACATGTGCCATAATTGCGAGTCTAAATAGAAGACTGATAAATAATTGATAGTCTGATTAGAAAATAAATATTACGTAAGGATAATGATTGATCTCATTAAGAATAATTTCTAATTAATGTTGATTTGTTGAACATTTAACATTTATATGATTATTTTTGTTGTAATTACAAAGTTTTAAAATAAACATTGTGTTAATTTAATACTTCCAATCGTTTTTTTAACTCCTTTGTCCTGTTACTTTCGACCCACAAGTTGTTACTTTTGTCCTGCCAACGTGGTCAAAAGTAACAACTAATGACTTTTTTTAAAATCGCTGTAATTCGCACAAAATATACAATAATAAGGTTAATTAAGACACTAATTAAAAAAAAATGAACGGAATTTATAAATAGGAATATTAATTCTATCTAAATAATAACACCTAACTAGCAATCAAGGTAAATGTACAAAATGTTACTTTTGTACCCGGTCTCCCCTACTATGAAATATTCGCCATTTATTACTCATTATACCGAACGTGCATTCGATATAGCGCCTTGCTCTTGATAATCTGTAATTAAAGGCTTTTTTTATGTGTGTGAGTTGTGTTCCTCCATACGGGCGCATCACATTCGACATCAATCCAAATGCTTCATCGCCGACGAAAACGTGAGGCAGTGGTGTTCTGTCAACATTTGATATGGGCTTCAGGTTAGGAATATTTAACTTATTATCCATCATCCGTTTAAAAAAATCAGAATGTTGAAAAATAGCAGAATCACTGGTTTTGCCGTAGGATCCGACATCAACGTATACAAAGCAATAATTTGCATCACAAACTGCTAGTAAGACTGATGAGAAGTAGGTTTTATAATTGAAAAATAGCGACCCTGTATGTTCTGGCTGTATTAGCTCAATATGTTTCCCATCAATTGCACCAATACAATTTGGGAAGTTAGCGTATTTTCTAAAACCTTCTTCTACTTCTTTCCACTTTTCTGTTGTCATTTCAGGCATGGATGTACATTTCAACTTGCTCCATAGTACATTACAAACTTGTTCCACTATCTTTATAATTGTTGATTTTCCAAGACGGTATCCATAATGCAAATCAGCGAAGGAGCAGCCTGTGGCCAAGTATCTGTCAAAATAATAATAATTATTATTTAATTTTAGGTTCTACACTTATGAAAAAATGGAAAATTCGGGACAATTTTATGAGGGAGTCTAAGAGGCAGAAAAAGCTTCCATCTGGATCTGGATCTTCCAAACATACGCCATATGTGTATTACAGAAAACTACAATTTCTTGCAAATTCTACAGCAAATAACGACACAGAGAGCAATTACCAATCTTCTGAACCAACCGGTTCAGGTGTAGATAATACAGATAATGCAGACTTGATGCCACCTCCTAAAGATAATATTGAAAGCACAAGAAAAAAACAAAAAATGAATGCTGTAGATAAACAAATAGTTGATATGTTACAGAAAAGTTTAAACGCGAAAGAACAAAATGAAATGGGGCGACTAACTAAAGAAGACGATGATAAATTATTCTGTTTATCATTATACAGTGAATTGAAAAAAGTACCCGAGAATCAACGCCTGACAACAAAGATTGAATTGCTTAATGTCATCAAAGAAGCTCAGAATTATCATCAATCATTACCAATACAAACTAATCAACAACAATACATGTATTCTACGCCGACATATTCAGGATATACCACGGCTAGACCGCCAACACGGCAGTGGTCTACGACACCACCACCGCCGCCGTCATCGTGGTCGCCTTCACCTACAGGCTCCAGCCAAGACTCAGACACCTTAAATCTATTTGAATAAATAATCTTACCTCAACGTTATCACGAGTTTTTCTTCCGGGGAAATTGATTCCCTTAAAATTGTGGAATCACCAGTAATATCAGCTTTTATAACATGGAGTAAGTCATCAAAGGATTTAATGGACATTCTAAAATAATTAAAAAACTTAGGTTCATACTGTCTTAATTTAGGATACAATGTTACAAACATTCCATGCGTCAGTCTATCTCGTAGTATTGGGTGCACCCAAAATTCTCTTTGTCTCTGCCGTCGTCTTCTATAGCGACGGTATAGAAGCCACACACAAGCAATCACTTCGACGTCCATTTCCGAACTGAGCCGACTTATGGACGCCCTACTACGCCCGTAAAACGCCGTGCTAAGAACGCTGTATGTACGCTACCAACGCGCGCCTAACGCAACGCCGAGCGCCGAATGTGTACTCGCTCTAATTCAGTCAACCAGTCTTCTTTAGCATATCATAACAATTGTAATGTCAATTATTTTGCAAAACATCAAAGAAAAGTTAATCCACCCTCTACCGATGATTGGTCTAAAAAGCGAGACAGCCATAAAATTGCTAAACAACGATTAATTCTATATATTGAAAAAGAAATTATTGCAAATCGTCGAGTGTTGTCACTAATTCACCTCCAAGATTGCTACACGGAATTTCTAAAAGAGACATATGAAAATACAGATTTAGAGGCTTCCATTTTCAGCACTCATGTTCTCAAGGACTTCATTCTGAAAACATTACAGAATAAAATTACAGTAGTTAAAATTTCAAATAAGCAATTTGTATATCCTCTGAAGTTGATATAGAAGCTATTGATGACGAAGAAATCCAAGACATCATATTTGAACAAGAAGCTGAAGATTTCGCTTTAAAATATCGCAAAAATATAATGAAAATAAAAAAAAAACCTTTAACAGATTTCATAGATAGTGAAGTCTTGAATAAAGGAGAGTGCGATATTCCCAAGTGGTTAAATATTTTTTGGACTACTGCCTTGAGCGGCGTTGGCAAAGAAAGCTGCGATCGAGTTAGAAGATTATCTTCATGTTATTCACAGGATTCTATCTCCAGCATTACAAGAGGATACATCAAACCGAAAAAACATATTTTATTGGGTATGACTGTAAAGAGCCTTACTGGAAGCAAAAAAGTAGTAGAGATATTAAGTAGGCAAGGCTACTGCATCACCTATCCCAGTATACTGGAATTAGAAACGTCTGCTGCATACTCTTGTACTTCTAATAATCAGTTATGTCCTACCAGCATTTTACGCACTTCTATATTGTCATGTGGAGTAGCGTGGGATAATTACGATAGATTTGTGGAAACAAGCTCTGGTAAAAATACCCTGCATGATACAGTGGGTATTCTTTATCAAAATATCCCAACAGAAGAAGAGTTGAACATCATCGAAAGGAACAATGCATCTACAGTGTTTGAACAGAATTTATCAATTAATATTCGTGATTTCTCTGGTCGTAGAAAACGTTCATTTGAGGACGACTCATTTGAACATTTACAGCCTACGAAGCATCGTCGTCCAGAATTTTGGCATAGTAGTACATCGTTACCCGAAGATATACAAAATTCAGATAAATTTCAACATAAATACTTTGCGTGGGTACTTTCCCATAAGTTACAAATTTCAGACACGCCAATGTGGATAGGATATAATGCCAAAATTTTTAAAGATACTAGTAAAATTCAAAAGGTGGAGTATCTCACGCAAATTAATGATTCACCCACGGATCCATCAGTTGTGAAAGAGACGATGCGAAGAAGTTTGCAAATCGCTTTGGAATGCCAGAAAAATTTCTTCAGTGTTACTTACGATTTAGCCATGGCTAAGATTGCTTTACGGATACAGAGTGCCGAGGACGAATTTCAAAAACTTTTCATTAATTTTGGATCTTTCCATATAATGTTATCATTCATGAAACCAATCGGGAAATTTATAAGTGGATCTGGTTTAACAAATATTCTTATAGATAGCGAAATTTTAGCCAGTGGTTCTATCAATTCGTTTTTAAGTGGAAAACATTTTAATCGGTGTAGAAAGATTCATCCTCTACTCTCCCTTGCTTTGCAGATTTGCATTTGGAGGGGTTTTTACAGCAACATGATGAGAACCTGGAAAATATCCAAGAGTATTTACAAATATTTAATAAAGAAAAAAATGAGGACCCACAAATAACCAATGAGAATTTGAAAAAGTTATTTGAAAAATATGAACAATATAAAAGTGAAACTTTACTCGGAAGACATGGTAAAACACCTCAAATTTATTTAATGTACACCAGATTAGTTGAATATTATCTTCAATTAGAATACAGTATTCGTACGGGTGATTTTAATTTCTTTATATACATTTTACCGAAAATAACCAATATTTTCTTTTCAATGAACCACCATAATTATGCAAGGTATATGTCTGTTTATTGGGATAAATTAATAAATATTGAAACAACACATCCTGGATTGCTTAATGATTGTCAAAAAAGTTTTTTGGGCATTCGTTTTCAAGAATACCGATTGATTTAACACTTGAACAAACAATCAATGCTGATGCTGCTTCTAAAGCTTCTGGAATTATTAACGTTACAAACTCGTTTTCTGCACGACAAAAATGGTCAATTACTCATTCACTACGTACGAGTGTTATATCAAAAATGATGGAGTTTTGTAATATGAAATCCACATAACGAAAGACTTAAAGGAGTCATCCATTAAGAAAGCTACGAAAAACTTAGAAGTATTAATGCAACTAATAAAGCAGTACACCAACCCTTTCTCGTTCGATCTGCCAAAAAATTATCTTTACAATATATCGAAAGGTCAGTCCGTTAGCGATGAAATATATCAATTTTTTCATCAGTTGAAATAGAGGGTGAAAAACAGCATCAGAATTTCATTACTGAGACTCGGATAACACCAGATAGGTTTGATAAAGCCATTAGTAAAAATAAAATTATTAATTTTGAGTACAAGAATACGAAAAAAGTCAAAATTAATGGAAAAGTCAAAGAAATTAAAATGCAAAGAGATGTTTTTGGCCGTTTACTTTATGCATCAGTAGAAAATAAAATTGATATAGAAAAAGCATTAAGTTATCCTCTAGCTCCTGTTCCTTTTTCACTCTGTCATACTAATGGATCAATATGCAAGACCCCTAAATCTGTGATTATTAATGAATTACTAGAATATCAAACCGAAATTGAAAATCCTCCAGAAGCAGACATTCACTTAATTGATGGATTTTATTTATTACATACGCTGAAAAACGTTCCAAACAGATATGGTAAAATCTCGGAACAATAATTAAAAATACTTACATATAGTAAAAAAGAAGTACATATTATATTTGACAAGTACAAAAAACCCAGTATCAAAGATTTTGAACATGATCTGAGAGGTGAAGAGGATACACAGTATGACGTCATACGTAGAGACAATAATCGTCCTGCGGATTTCTGCAAATTATTGAGGAGTAGCAACTTTAAAGAAAAATTTGTTGAATTTTTAATTGAAGATTGGACAAGAGATGAATTTTTTACCTTGATTGAAAGGAAGACTGTTAAACTTAATTATGATCAATGTTACACTTATGAGGTGTCTAGTGATAATAAAATAAAAAGAATTATTGATTATAATCTTTCTTGTTATCATGAAGAAGCTGACACCAAAATTGTGTACCATGTTTGTCAATTTAATCGTAACTATCGTGTGCAGATACATTGTACAGATTCTGATATACCAATAATAATGTTGGCTAATTTCAAGTATTTAAAAGATGAAATACAAGTAATAATTAATTTAAGCACAAATAAAAAAAAATATACCTGAACATAAATGAAATTTATGCCAAGCTTGGAGATCAATTATCGTGTTCATTTGCTATATGCCATATTTTTACAGGAAATGATTACAATCCCGCTTTTTTCCGTAAAGGAAAAAAAAGACCTTTCAGTATTTTTAAGAAAAATAAAAATTTTCAAGAGGCTTTTATTCAACTCCTACGAAGTGATCATACAGTATTAACAATGTCAAATGAAATAGTTCGAATTATTGAAGAGTATGTATGTAGAGCGTACTCATTAAAAACCAAAAATGATATCAACAGAGGACGGTATGAACTATTTGAAAAAGGCTATAGATCAAAAAGTGGAAGTGAAAAAGTATTAAAACAAAATATTATAGGATATGATCCTTCCAGTTTGCCACCAACAAAACAAGAATTGTTGCAACAAATTAAAAGAACGGTATTCATCAGCAATGTATGGTGTAATGCACACATGCGGTGCCCCACAGATAAAGTACCTGAAAATTATGGATGGACAATAATTGATGGTAAATACGAGTATTATTGGTTTGATGGTCCTCAAAGCCCATGCTTTGAAGAATTATCTTCTCAATTGCAAGGTACCCTATTGATATTATTGAAATTTGGTTTTTAATTTTTCGGCGACATTATTTAATTTTTTCATATTATTACAGATTTAGATACCACGGAAGATCAGAATGAAGAAGATACTGATGAAGATGAGGAGAGTGATGCCAGTAGTGAGGATGAATGTTTTTCTGATGAGTCAGATGAAAATTAATTTCTTTTTTGTATAAAAGTATCTACTTTTTCATGTATGTTACATAATAAAGTTGATTTATTTCAATAAATATATTTTCACTTTACCTCATGTTGCACATAGGAAAAAGGAAAATTACGATTATTGTAGGACTACGGATGCATACCAGTTTTTTTGTAGGACATTGTTTTATTCGGATAAAAAACACACTAATGTATCACGTGATACTTTTGTCCTACAGTTACTAATAAAAAAAATGGTCCTGTGGTATGGACAACTTAGGAGTCTAGGACTAGAAAAACGTTCCACGTAATGTGTAGGACAATGTGGGCGTTAAATTATATAATTATTAAACAACCAACAAAAAAAAAATCAGCTGGTTAGTAATAATTTTTCATGACCTCGTAAATAGTACATGTTGCAAAAATAGGACCTCGTTGGTCAAACACAAATATTTTTACGGCTAATTTAGATTATTATTATAAGAATTATAAATAAAAAAACCAGTTAGTAATGAATTTTTGATAACCACTAAATCAACAAATTATGTTCTCATTACCCCTGTTAGCTACCACTTACGAAATTTTTGTACTAGCTAATGTTGGGCGTCTCGTCAAAATGAAGCTACTGACGAAAAATTAGCTTGTTAGTAATCACTTACGAAAAAGGGCGAGGGATCCCGGTCTATTATTCTATATTAGGCGCGGCTCCTGATTGGATTCTCATGATGGACACGTATGAAAAGCATTACAAAATCCCTGGGGATGTTGGTGTTTCGTCATCCAGACCGGACTTATTCCTGTATTCTTACTTACTAGAGCTTACTGTTCCTTGGGAAACAAACATCCCAAGGGATCGCACATTCAAGCTCAATAAATATTACAAACTGACCAACGAACTGATCAGGAATAAATTTATAGTTAGTTTGTACGCGGTAGAAGTGGGAGCGAGAGGTATAACAGCAAAATCTCTCTATAGCCTACTTAAAGACCTTGGCCTTTCTAGAACAAGCAGCGGTTCATTTCTAAAACGTATTTCAAAGGCGGCATTAGTAGGTTCTTTCCAAATTTGGTTAGGTAGGGAGAGGAGTGTGGAGGGAGAAGGTGAGCGTTTTTGCGCATAATAAAGGGACCCCTTAAACCTACTCCTGGGTCGCAAGTCCCAGGCACTGCTTGCACTCCTCTCCTTGCAACGCGATGGGCCCGGCACCCGCACGGTGAATCCATGGATTGCTAAGAAGCTTCGTCTTTGTGTCAGTATAATATTAGAATTGTATTTTATTTAATTTGTTAAACGTAGGATTGTACTTTTAGTTGTTTAGTTAGATATGTTTGTATTCGTTTGGAGCTGAGGTGTCGAGCAAATATATTATTTTGTTTTTTTCATTAGATTATTATATTAATAACGTTTAGGTGTAGGTAAGCTATTTTATTATTTTAGTATTTTGTGTGAAAAAATACTTTTGATTTTAATTACAGTCGTTTATAATAGTTGTTTTTTTAATTATAAGATTACTTTTAGTTGTTAAGATGAGTTTTTGTTCGTTTCGAGCTGAAGTGTAGAGAAAATAGATTATTGTGTTTTTTCATTACAATATTATACCTTTAGGTGTAGGTAAGGTTTTTTTATTGTCTTTGTATTTAGTTTGAAAAAATCCTTTGCTTGATTTTTATTCCAGTAGTTTATAATAGTTGTTTGTTGTTAATTATAGTCTTGTACTTAGTTATTAAGATAAGTTTTTGTTCGTTTCGACCTGAGGTGTAGAGTAAATTAATTATTTTGTTTGGTTAACGAATACCGTTTAGGTGTATTTAAAGATTAATTTTTTATTTTATTTTTCAATAAATTACTACCAAGCTCTAATAAAGCCCAAGCTATTAAAATAGCTAGACGTAATGAGACGTCTCAACTAGTCGAGCTGCGAAGGCTTCAGCAGGCGTTACGTTGTGCGGCACATAGAGCTGCAGAGACTCCAGAACAGTCTCAAGCCCGACGTGAACGGCATGCGGAGTTTATGGAGTCTCAACGGGCTTCTGATACTCCAGAGCAGTCCCAAGATCGACGTCGACGACATGTGGGGTATCTGCTATCTCAGCGTGCTTCGGAGAATCCAGAAGCGTCCCTAGATCTGCGTCAACATCAAGCGACTTATATGGTTATCCTCTGTACAGGCTCAGATCACCAGAAGATGGCGGACACACGGCGATTTTAAAAATACGTGGATGAGCCCAGGACGTATTAGTGGACAAATGTTGGGTGGTCCCATATTTTTCCCTCCTTTAAATATTTTCAATCTTATTTAATTGTAGAATATTGTAATACAGTACAGGCCATAAAATATATCTGTAAGTATATTAATAAAGGTAGCGACCAGGCTATCTTTAACTTTCGCCAATAAGGGAATGTAAATTGACCCGAAAGATGAGGTCCAAACCTTTAGAGCTGGTCGAACTGTAAGTAGTAACGAAGCAGCGTGGCGTATCTCAAGACTGCCTCTGAACGAGCGACACCTAACCGTCACTCATCTCGCGATCCATCTACCCAATGGTGAGAGGGTTTATTTTACATAAAATAATTTTAGAGAGAGATTATCAGTACCACCGAGAATGACACTAACAGTATTTTTTCAGTTGTGCCACGTGATGAGTTTGCAAACACATTAATCTACATTGACGTACCTCGCTATTACACTTGGAATACGGCGAGGGAGGAGTGGAAATGTCGTTTCTAAGTAACAACTGTCGATGGTGGATATGAAATGCTCTTGGCCGCATTTACACTGTGCACGTTAACAATTTTTAATGCTATTGTTTACGATTGCTGCTGAATGGTAATAAGAGGTCCCACCAACTTCTTGAACGTCAACGGACAAGAACTCGAAACTTTTCGCCAGGTGTTTGAGAAGATGGGATTGCTGAAATACGATAACCACTGGGATGCCACACTAGAAGAGTCCATGCTGTGTCGCTCACCGGCGCAAATTCGAGAGCTATTTGCCATATTAATATGCACTTGCGGTTTATCCAATCCTCTTCAACTGTGGCATAAATACAAAACTGTGTTGTCGGAGGATATAAAAAACAGATTTGAAAGAATAGGTCAGGTCAACGATGATCTTTCTTTTAATGAGTCATTGGGGCTTATTGAGGATAAAATAATAACAATTTCAGAAAAGAAATTGGCCGATTTCGGTATGCCCACACTGCAGCGAAGAGAAGAGCTGTCAAATGATTTGATACAACAGTTGAGCTATGATACCACCCAACTATAACTAGATGCTCACGTGTCCGAAACTGAGCCACGTCTAATTCCTGAACAAAGAGAGATTTATCACAAAATATTACGAGAAGTTGAGAGTGGTGAAGGCGGGCTTTTTCTCCTTGATGCTCCGGGTGGTGCCGGAAAAACTTCTTTGTTGAATTTGCTTCTAGCAAAAATTCGCAGAGACCATAATGTTGTTTTAGCTGTAGCTTCCTCTGGAATAGTTAGACGGAAGTCACATTCGGTATTTAAATTACCTCTAAACCTGGCAAGTGAAGAAAACCCCACAGGTAACATAAGTAAGAGCAGCGCCCGTGGCATGCTCTTGAAACAGTGCAAACTGATCGTGTGGGATGAGTGCACCATGTCACACAAACGCGCCATTGAAGCCGTTGATCGCTGCCTACAAGACATACGCAGCAAACAAACAGTAATGGGTGGAGTAGTAGTTTTATTGGCTGGGGATTTTAGGCAAACATTGCCTGTCATCGAGCGCGGCACTGCAGCGGATGAAATAAATGCATGTCTGAAGTCCTCATATATATGGAGCAAAGTTCAAAAGCTGTATCTAACCACCAACATGCATGTCCAGTTATTCAGTGATATAGCTTCAGGCGTGTACGCTGAGAAACTGCTCGAGATAGGTGAAGGTAGAATAAAAACTAACAAAGTATATATGATTCTATTCACCAACCAATTTTGTTATTTTGTGGATCCGGAAGATGCGCTCATTGCTGAAGTTTTCCCAAATTTGCAACTAAACATTGGGAATGAAAATTGGCTGCGTGAAAGAACCATACTGGCACCAAAAAATAAGACTAGGGGAAATTAATACCAAAATATTGAATTAATTTGCGATGACAATCAATAAATCGCAAGGGCAAACTTTAAAGGTAGCAGGAATACATTTAGAAACACCATGTTTTTCCCACGGGCAACTCTACGTAGCTTGCTCACGCGTGTCTATTTCGCAATATATATATATATATATATATATATATATATATATATATATATATATATATATATATATATATGTATATATATATATATTGCGAAATAGACACATAATTTATACAAACAATAACAACTTCTTAAACATTAAACCTCTTTACAGTATAGCTAATAGATTATCGTAGTGCTATTTGTTCAAATAATGCTGGCTGGCCATTTAATTAGGGACACTGAGATATTGCGTTCTATTTTAAAAATTTGAATCTCAATACTTTTTTACTTCTTCTCTTATTGTTTCGTGGTAGTTTTGGCGGCAATCCCGATATTTATTTTAAGTTTTGAAAAATATTTTGAAGAAAAATGGGTAAAAATAAAAGTTGCGATCCAACACTACGAAAAATTATCATGAAGTTTGTTGTCGAGCATGGTTGGCCATACCGAAGAATAGCAGAACATTTAAATAGTTCAAAAACTATGGTATACAATGCAGTGCAACATGTCAGACGCAATAACACAGATTTAAATGTGCCCAGAACAAAAAGATCGAGAAAAACAACTCCGCAAGAAGATAGAATGATAACCAGGTTAGCTAAGAAAGATCCGTTTCTAGGCTCTATTTTAATTAAACACGAAGTGTTTGGGACAGACGAAAGAGCTGGTGTCTCAGCGAGGACCGTTCGACGACGTCTGGTAGAAGCAGGGTTGTTCGGAAGAGTGGCTCGCAAAGTACCGTTGTTGAAAAAAGAACATAGAAATGCTCGTTTGGCGTTTGCACGTAAATATGGACATTGGACCTACGCCCAATGGCAGCATGTATTATTCTCTGACGAAACCAAGGTTAATTTGATTTCTTCAGATGGAAAGCAATACGTACGGGGTCCAGTAAAAGCGGAAATGAATCCAAGATTCACAAAAAAGCAGGTGAAACATGGCGGTGGAAACATTAAAATGTGGGGCTCATTTTCTGGACGTGGAGTGGGACCTGTGAGGAAAGTTCAGGGTAACTTAGACCAACATCAATACAAGGCAATATTGGAGGAAACGATGCCTCCCTATGTTGAGGAGCATCTCCCTATTATATGGACGTTTCAGCATGATAACGACCCGAAACATACCGCCCGTTCAGTCAAGTCTTTTCTTACCAGTCAGTCAGTATCGGTGCTAGATTGGCCAGCAAATAACCCGGACCTTAACCCAATCGAGCACCTTTGGCACGAAATCAAGAAAAAAGTAGCCACTTATCGTACCACAACTTTAGATGAACTTAATGAAGCTTTTTGTGAGGCATGGGCAAACATTCCTGTCGAAACATGCCAGAAACTGATAATGTCTATGCCACATCGGTGTCAAGCGGTAATTACTAACAAAGGTTTTGCTACTGGGTACTGATTTTACACGTAATAAAATGGAGCTGTTAAAGATATTATAATACTGCAGATTATTAGTTTTGTTTACCTCTATTTTTCATTATAGTTTACTGTCCTTAATTAAATGTCCAGCTACAGAATTATACCTTAAAATTGAATACATGTTCAACCTTTGATATTAAATACTTTTTTCTATTTATTTATTCTTTTATTTACAGCCATTTAAAGCATAATAATCGGACCAAATTATGCAAATAATAGTTACTGAGAAATCAATAGGGTTTTATATTTGTATGTACATAACCGGTTATTGTTCTTCACTATCTTGCATGTCCCTAATTAGTTGACCACGACTGTATATGTTTTCGCAGAAAGAAACAAATCGCGTAACATAGTATACCGGAGTATATTGCATTAAGTAGAAAGGACGAAACTTAAAACATGGTGTTAACTAAATTAATTGTATCTTTTAACTTTAACAAATTTATATCTAAGAAATGTGGGAAAAAAATGTGCTCTACAAGTGTGAGACCCTTATTTGTGTCTTGGTGTTAAAATGACCTTAAATGACGGGCTCATCACAAATTCTATTCCAAGTTCTCTTTTGAAAAATAAACTATGACTTGTGGACTGGTCTGCTTATGCTGAATCTGTTGACATCTTGTTGGATTTCGTTTCTGATCTTTGCATCAATAGCGATCCTGTTTTGTGTTACAATCAGTTTCTTAATCAGTGTAAACTCTTTATAACGTTATCCTTTATAACGATAAACTCCCTATAAAGTAGAAGTGTACATAACTTGGTTGGTTTGCGTTAAAACCCATACATTAATACACTCTTAATAACGATACAGCCATTCTCTATTACGAAGAAATGTGTTCATATTTTGACAGAAAATATTTATTATCGGTATTATTGTTTATGTTATCTTATCAGGTAACAAAAGACTTTGAAGCTCCGAAACGCAAAACGGTCGGTCTTGCTTTTGTTATTCTTTGCTTTTGTTATTCTTAATTGCCTTGAACACGTGCAACATGACGCTTTGTTTTCTTGGAAGTGATGGTCTTCAACCAAGCATACTCGGTACCTATCGTATTATCAGTCGTAAACCAACATTGAAACTGTTAACATGGCCAGTAAAAGAAAAGCGATTTGTGTTGACGAAAAAGTTTGTGTGATACGTGCGATTGAAAAAGGAGAAAAGAAAAGTGACGTTGGAAGACGTTTTAAACTGAGTCAATCTACTGTTGCCACCAATTGGAAAAACAAAGAAACAATTCTGCAGGCGGCACTGGAAGGAAACTCGTCAAAAAATTAAGGAAGCCAAAATTCGAAGAATTGGATCAGGCAATGCTGTCGTGGTTCAACAGGCAGCGCCAGAATAATGTACCCATTTCGGGGCCAATTGTAAAAGCCAAGGCTGAAAAGTGTGCCGAACAACTTGGTATAATTGACTTTAAAGCATCTGAAGGTTGGCTCGGAAAATTTAAACACCGTCACCACATTACGTACGGTAAAATGAACGGAGAGGCGCGGGATGTCGATACGAATGTGACTGACAATTGGATCAGTACAGTGTGGTCAACATTCGAGAAGAAGTACTCACCAAAGGACATTTTTAATGCTGATGAAACTGGCCTTTTTTTCAAGTTAACTCCCGACAAAACATTAAAATTTAAAGGGGAAAAGTGTGTTGGAGGAAAACTGTCTAAAGAGCGTATTACTGTTCTAGTAGCTGCCAATATGAATGGAACAGAAAAAAGAAAGCTCTTAGTTATAGGCAAATCCAAAAAACCCTCGGTGTTTCAAGAACATAAAACAGTTGCCAGTCACGTATAAAGCAAACAAGTCAGCTTGGATGACATCGCAGTTTTTTGAGGAGGAAGTGAGAAAATGGGATGCTGAATTAAAAACACGGAAAATCTTGCTTCTAGTAGACAATTGTCCTGCTCATCCAATGATATCTAATCTTCGAAACATAGAGTTAGCATTTTTCCCAGCTAATACAACCAGTATTTTGCAACCAATGGATCAGAGTGTGATTAAAAGTCTAAAGGGTCACTACAGACGGAAAATGTTGATGGATCTGATCGAAACTGACGGCAAGGTCTCGATTAACATGCTACAAGCAGTGAACTTTATATCAAAACCCTGGAAAGAGGTAACTGCAGCCACTATCCAACATTCTCTTCGTCATGCTGGGTTATGTAGTAGCCAGACAGTAGAATAGGATCAATTTGATAGTGAAGACAATCTACCGCTGAGCGAATGGATCCCGCAGTCTTTACAGATGATCTATGAGATGGACGTTCCCTTTTCCTTTTCTGAGCTTCATTGTGCTCTCTGGCTTCAAAAACTCGTCTCCAGGTGAAGATGGTGTCCCTTACTCTTTTATTTTAAATATAAGTGATAAAGCAAAACAATTCTTAAATCCTTAACATCATAATTCATTCTTCCTCCTCGGTATTGTTCCAGAATCATGGAAATCTCAAATAGTTTTGCCAATTTTAAAACCAGAACCCATATTAAATCGACCTCTTGCCGCCCTATTGCGTTGTCCTCTACTCTTGCAAAAATTACTAAGCATATGTTAAAGAGCCTACTGGAATGGATAGTGGAAAGCAGAAAAATCCTCTCTACTTATCAATTTGGCTTTCGAAAAGGTTTGAGTTCCATGGATAGTCTTAGCATTCTATCGACAGACATTCAATTAGCTTTTAATAAAGGAGAGTATCTTGTGGATGTTTTCCTTGATATAGCCTCTGCCTATGACAATGTTGTTCTTCCGTTACTTAGACGTAAAATGCAACAGCTGAGTATACCTCCGTTGTTGACCCATCTCATATGCAATCTTCTCTTTTGCAGATCTATTAGTCAATTATCTTAAAAATGTTCTTTCCCCTAGAACGGTTTGGGAAGGTCTTCCTCAAGGCTCAGTTTTCAGCCTTCTTCCTCAAGCTAAGAATAGAAGCTGGAATGATTGGATCAACAGAAAGGTTAAGCCTCCTGCAAAATTCTGATGATGAGATAGGAACGCATGCATATGATATTAATGCCGAGACAACCGAAGTGCCTCTTACACCTATTCTTACTCAGGTATTTCCTAATCTAAAAGAAAGAAGTTATGACGCTTTACCCTCAATTTCATTTTTGCTATCTTTGCCTTCAAATCAACCAATCAATCAAAAAATCAACTTGCATCGCCTATCGGCACCATTTGACGCGCGCTCAAAAACTTAAATACAAAGCTCCTGCCACCGTAGCATGAAAAATAAAAAGGCAGTGTAGCAGAAACACAAAAAAAACTAAATTTCAACACAAGGCTGAATAGGACCTACATTTTTTGAAAATGTGCCATCTGATTGGTCACCTTTAGATTATTTTTATATTTTTTTTTACTGAAGACTTAATAGATATTACCACTTACACAAATTTATACAGCGTACAAAGAACAGTTTTAAGGGAAAAAATACTTGACTTTCAGGCAATAAATGTCTTTATTGGTATTGTAGTTTATATAAATATTATAAAATCATATAAACATTACTGCCAAAAGTAGTTATTTAAAGGTAGCAGATGTAATATCCCTAAAAAGATTTGAAGAAGTCAGGCGATTTACCAAATTTTCTGAAACAAATGGTTACACCATACAAAGGGAAGAAAGCAGGCATTCCTCGTCAATATAACCCAAATAAGCTTTGTAAATGAAGTTTCAAGAATTTAGTCAGGGCCGGTGTATCTGGCATCATTTATAACTTCTTGCTCTACCCGGGAGATGACAGTTTTAGAGGTTTTCAATTCTCTGAAGAGTAAGAGATTATGAGTATTGGAAGTAAAATAGTTAGCTAGTTGGTTAGCTTTATTTAAACCTATTAAAAATAAACTTTATGATATTTGATAAATATGTTGAGGGAAAATGATGGTATATTGAATTTAGGAACAATCAGACAAAATAGACTCAAATATGCTGCTACTGAACTGCAAACTAAAAAGGCTTGAACAAGACCGCTGCGACCGAGAGAAAAATATTGTTTTGGTGGGTATTAGTGAAATTTGCGATAAAAATTAAAATATACGCCGTAAATATGATAATGATGAGCTTTAAAAATTATTACTTCTAAATTTGTTCAATGCCCCAAACCTATCAAAACTAAGCTTCTTGGATAATACATTCCTGAAAAAAAATCGACCATTAAAAGTATATTTTTTAATTAAATTTATATCTCACTAGTTATACTATTGTTTATATACTTGAGCGTTATTTCCCCTAAGATTGATCGGAATTACCCAGAGCCCAGCGCCATTGCCCGGAGGCAATGGCGCTCAAACCTGTTTTTTATAAAAGCGTTATCACTTTTTATAACTCAAAGATATTTAAGTTTTCTGTTAAAAATATTTAAGTTTTATGTTTAAATTTTTAGGTAAAAAAATCGATTACCAAGACCTACTCCATCGTTGGATGTAATAGTCGATAGCTTTTTAAATGATCTCAAAAAGGTAGACAACCAACCAATAAGTAACGTCAAAAAAGCTTGGATTTACGATATTTTTTTAACATCACGTCTAAATTGGCCTTTCCTTGTTTATGATATTAATAAAACCCTTTTATCAAAGTTAGATGCAAGCATCACAAAGACATTGAAGTTATGGCTCGGGTTAGCGCACTCAGCGGACTCTTCAACCTCATTTAGAGACCGAAACAATTTTGGTTTAAAATTAAAAAAACCATAGAAATAACAAAATTTTTTATTCGACAAGACGAAAACGATAATTACCGACTCCACGCGATGAGCCTAGAAATTCAAAACGAATGGGTGGCCATAGGAGATTTTTGTATTCCACTAGCTTTGAAGTGGCGCACCTTAATTTATGATTGGTCCCCAGCATTATTAAAGTCTTGCAACATCTGTGGGGAGGCAATAGGAACCGCGAAACACTTATTAGTAGGGTGTAGGGTACTTCTAAATAAAGGTCTATACTCGCGTCGCCACGATAAGGTATTAGAAATTATACGGGAAGCGGTTAGTCTTTCAGTAGCAAGAGCGCGGAAGGGAACAACCACCAAACGATCTGTAGAATTCGTAAAAGAAGGCTCCTCCAAAAAATCAAAAGCGAAGCCTTATTCAATTTTAGGCGCGGCTCCCGATTGGACACGTATGAAAAGCATTACAAAATTCCTGGGGGATGTTGGTGTTTCGTCATCCAGACCGGACTTATTCCTGTATTCTAAACATCTGAGGCGCGTGATACTTGTAGAGCTTACTGTTCCTTGGGAAACAAACATTCCCAGGGATCACACATTCAAGCTCAATAAGTATTACGAACTGATCAGGAATAAATTTATAGTTAGTTTGTACGCGGTAGAAGTGGGAGCGAGAGGTATAACAGCAAAATCTCTCTATAGCCTACTTAAAGCCTACCTTGGCCTTTCTAGAACAAGCAGCGGTTCATTTCTAAAACGTATTTCAAAAGCGGCATTAGTAGGTTCTTTCCAAATTCGGTTAGGTAGGGAGAGGAGTGTGAAGGTGAAGGAGGAGTGAAGGTGAGCGTTTTTGCGCACAATAAAGGGGCCCCTTAAACCTACTCCTGGGTCGCAAGTCCCAGGCACTGCTTGCACTCCTCACCTTGTAACGCGATCAACGCGATGGGCCCGGCACCCGCACGGTGAATCCATGGAATGCTAAGAAGCTTCGTCTTATTTATTAATTACTAAATATTTATAAACCTTACATATTAATTGTTATAATTATAATAAAAAAAGGAATATAATAAAAGATATAGCGTTTCTTCCTTAAGTGAACGCCAATCATCCGCCTCCCCCTATGTAGGGTAGACTGGGTACGGTTAAAACAAAGGACGGTTGAAACAACACGAATATCTCGCAAACCCTTGGCGGGGCGGTGAGGGGTCCAAGGGGAGAATGAAGCGGACGACAGGTCTAAACATGAACCTCAGTGTTGCCCGCGCGCTTTAGATGTTTTTAGAAGACCCTGCTTTGTTTTGATGACCAAAAGTATTTTTGCTTGGAGATTTTTTAAATTTTTATCGTTTCTATTTAAGTAACAGTATTGAGTGTGCGATTTTGTTTGAAATGAAGCTCGTGAAATACGACATCGTGACTATTTTTTGCGTATCATTGTTGTTACAATTACTATAACTGAATTTTACCTAAAGTAGGAGTTGGGGGCGGTTGAAACATTTTTTTTTGGTACGGTTGAAACGTTGTAATAATTTTTTCTTGTTTTTTTAGATGCCGAGAGTAGGTACGTGTACGAAAGACTTCAAGAGGACAAATAGACTTGTCGAAGTACAAAGACGCGTATGAGGTGAAAATCGGAGAATCATTGCGAAAAGCGGCAGAGGATTAAAGGCACGGATTAAACCATTATTTGCTTTAACCCTTAACTTGGTAAGGTACATTAGACTGTACATACATTTCAAAAAAAAATTACTGGTTAAATAATAATATTTTTTTGTTTTGTTTTTATTAAAAATATTACTAAATAATTTAGAATTAGTAGAAAAATATTTTCGTTGTTGCAACACTGAACAACACATGTCAAATTCAAAATGGCTTCGAAACAACAAAGTGTTGGCGGGACCCGGGTAAGTTTTTGCGTTATAAATTACTTTTTAGCTCAAAAACTAATAAAAAATGGTGTGTTATTTGTTCTAAAAACTATGTATTACTCAAAAAGTGGTTTTATGCGTTACTGTCTCAATTTTTATGGCCGATTTTGGTTGAAACAAATGTATGTACACTGCACTGCACGTTGCCAATAACGCACTAAAATACTAAAAATGAAAATGAATGAAATGGTAACCACGCTGTACATTGCTAAGTTTACACAGTTTTTGTTTTTCAACGAATCGGCAGTTTTTGTTTATTTATTTTTTTACCTTCTCATAAAAACTGTCTGCTTTGAACTTTTTTTTTTCTTTTTCCGCCTGCAGAACTTACAACTAACTCGCGCCCATAAGATCTTGGCTTTGGTACCCGCTCAAAACGCATGCTCTGACGATAGTTCCACATCTGATGAGGAAGCAAATGCTTATATACCGCCTTCAACAGATACCTCTGATCCACCTTCAATAGCATCATCACTAGAAGCCCTTAATTTGCTTGATACTTCAACTGACTCCAACAACGAACAGCATGATATACCCATTACTTTACCACTCACACCAACATTTGATGAAGTTTTTCCATCGCCGAATACAAGTAACTACAATGTTATACCCACATTGAACTCCATCCAATCTTTGCCATCTTTTTCTGTTGAACTATCATCTCCCCAGCCTAGCACCAGCGGACAGCAGTTACTACTTACCAGGTCCAAGCGTAAAAAGACAACAAAGACTGTAGTGACCAAAAAAGTAAAGGTTCAGAAATTCGCCCTAAATTATCAATGGTCAAAAGCAGTATTTCGTCACAATGTATCTCTTGAAGAAAACTTATACAATCTCCATCAAACACAAATAGAGACAGTACTGGATTATTTTTATTTCTTTTTTTCTCCTGACTTAATTACTGACATTGTTTATAATACAAATTTATATGCAGTTGAACAACTAGGTCGATCTATTCAGCTGACAGAAGATGAGATTAAAAGCTTCCTGGCCATTCAAATCATGATGGGTATAGTACAGATGCCAGCTTATACTGACTATTGGGCAAGAAAAACAAGATACCCTCTCATTGCTGATCTTATGCCTCTCAAAAAGTATCAACAAATACGTCGATATATTCATTTTGTTGATAATACTTTGGAAGATTCAGACCGTTATTTCAAGATTCGCCCCCTAATGGAGAAAATACGCAAAAATTTTCTGAAAATTGAAGAAGAAGGAAAATATTCCATTGACGAGATGATGATACCTTATAAAGGTCGTAAAGCAGGTAAACGAAAGCAGTACGTAAAAATGAAACCTAAGAAATGGGGGTTTAAGAATTTTGTCCGTGCGGGTGTTTCGGGTATCATCTACGATTTTATTCTGTATGGTGGCGACGATACCTTTCGTGGACTGACTTTTTCAGAGAAAGAAGCTACAATTGGTTTAGGAGGTATGGTAGTGCTTGCATTGTGTCAAACTATAAAGAAAAAGCCGGCCATTGTGTATGCTGATAACTTTTTTATGTCGCCTGAACTAACATATATTCTGCGGGAAGAATACGGGATCCTTAGTCTAGGAACAATAAGGACTAATCGTCTCAGAGGCTGTCAAGAGTTATTGCCAACTGACAAACAATTAAAAAAGAAGAAACGCGGTTCTAGCGCCCAGGTGGTTTGCAATAAGAATAAGTTGGCAGTCGTAAAGTGGAACGACAATAAAGTGGTTACACTTATTAGCACCTACATAGACTCGTACCCCTTAGAAACAATCAAACGATACGATAAGGATGAGAAAAAGAAAGTAGATGTAGAATGTCTTCAAGTGGTCAAACATTACAACAAACATATGGGAGGGGTCGATTTAGCAGATATGTTGATATCGTTATATAGAACTCCCTTCAAAAGTCACCGTTGGTACTTGGGAATATTTTCACAACTTGTTGATATGTGTATAAATAACGCTTGGCTCCTACATAGAAGAGATGGGAAGAAGACTTCATTGAAAGATTTCAGATTTGAATTGTTTGATTTCAAAAGCCCAACAGAGTAGTGGCTAGGCGTGGTTCTCATCAAGTAGGTTCAGTAACTTCAGCGGAAAGGGGTACATTGGTCACAGTTGCCTTCGCGGCGAATGCCATCGGAAATGTTATTCCGCCATTCTTCGTCTTCCCTCGAGTGCGTTACCAAGAACATTTTGTTAGGGATGAGCCCGTTGGCTGCGCTGGAGCTGCCTACCCCTCTGGCTGGATGTAAGATGAAACATTTATGCATTTTCTCGAACACTTTAAAAAACATACAAATGTATCTCTGTCTCTTAACCTCTTAGACCGTCGGTACACATATGTGCACCTTTAATTTATTCAAGTTTAGACAAGTAGTGACATCTTTTGACAGTTGCGAGTACTATAATGAGTTATTATAGCATGTATAGTTTCGACTAATACCAATAGATGACTTCGCGGAAAAAGTTTGTCAAATATTTTATCATTTTGAATTTCGTCTGTTTGTTTTTTTCAAGTGACAGCTACGTGCAAATTTTTATTTTGGATAAAAATACAATTGATCAGTTTAGTTACGATATTTTTATTGATTCTTGTTCCTGAATAATTGGACTAACGTATGAAAGGTAAGTGCTGTGTTCGTTTGATTTTTTTAAATGTAATAGTCGTCTTGTTTATATTGGTACACATATGTGTACCTCAGGGCTAAAGTTAGTTTAGTTTGATGTATGACCGCTTTTCAGCTTGAATATGGACGACTTGGAGATAGAAGAAATCCTGAATGACAGCGACTTGGAGTTTTCTGGCGACGACGATGATGAAGAGTACTTTCCGCCAGATGTCTTAAGAGCTCTTCAAGAGCCTGAAGAGCCGGAAAATAGTGAGGAAGGTGAAGATGGAGAGACACGTGAAGCAGCGAGACAAGATAACGAAAATACTGAAGAAGTAAGTCAAAGTACATCACGTTCTTTGTGGCGGAAGAATGTAATGCCTACCCGTGGATCTACTATTGCGGACGACGTGCTAATTTCACAGGGAAGTGCAGACATGAATGTCTTGTATTGTTTTTTTGAGTATTTGGGGCTAGACTTTTGGGAATTACTAACAGAACAGAGCAACCTGTATTCAGCTCAAAAAAGGAATCTGAAATCAATAAATACAAATGCTATTGAAATGATACACTTTGCTGGCGTACAACTGATGATGGGCACCCTCAAATATCCACAAGGAAAGTTATATTGGAGTAGAGATCTTTGCGTACCTATAGTTAGGGAAACTATCACACGCGATCGTTTTTTCGAGCTCCGGAACTATCTGCACTTGGCAGACGTAAACCAGCCAAATGCTAATGACAAGCTTTGGAAAGTCAGGCCTATGGTAGACCCCATTTTGAGAAAATGCCATAGTTTGCCTCGCTCCAAACACTTGTCAATTGACGAGCAAATGATACCATTTGCTGGACGCTGCGAATACCGGCAATACGTGCCAGCTAAACCAAATCCACTAGGCTTGAAAAACTTTGTGCTGGCTGCTCGAGATGGACTAGTACTGGATTTTGAGATTTATGTTGGAAAGAATAAATTACCTAAGGATGTAATGAAGAATTTAGGATTAGGAGCGGGTATCGTGGAAAAACTTTGTCGCACAATTAACAGCAGCGGTGTTTTATATACAGACAGATTCTTTACGAGTCTGAAGCTGGCAGAACTTTTGCTGGAAAAGGGTATATTTCTAACTGGTACTCAGTGGCGTAGCGTAGTGGGGGCGGCCCGCCCCGGGCGGCACTTTATAGGGGGCGGCAAAATTTAACAATAAATAAAAAATATATATTTTTATCGTAACTACAAATTTGGACCGATTGAAAGGAGCACGGAATTTTTCATTACTTATTTTGTGACGAATTCGGGGAATTCCTTTTCTTTGAATGATATTTTGTAGCGACTGGCAACAACGTCTATACTGACTTGTGGGAATTCCCCGTTTATGACTAACAATCAGCGAGAATGACTTCTATTACATATATATTAAGTTCAATATAGTTTATCACACGTACGAGAAAGCCCCTTTAAGGTACGGGGAATTACGTGCTTTGACAAAGTTTGACAATTCAAAGAAAGTTTTATTGATGGATCGTCAGTTGTCCAATTCACATTGTCTCGTATTTTAATTATGTTACGCTTTCCAAATTGTGATTTTTGTGCAAATAAGTGCGTGTAGTGGTTGTGAAATTATTGAACAACTTTCAACTGAGTGAGTATTAAATATTATATTTATCTAATTGTATGTTGGACTATCTGATATGTTGTTCAAACTTCAAACTTTAATTTATTAAAATAAAAAAGAAACGCCGAAGTGCATAAAAGTATTTTCACATTTCAAAGGGATCTTGATCGGAAACTGTGATATAAATTTCAATTTAATATGTGTAAGTAAGTACTCGTTCCTATGAAAAAAGGTCTTGACAGACAGACGGTCAATGAAATGATTTAATAAAAGTAAAGATAGATAAAGGCTCAATTTTTTTCCTTTTGGGTACAAAACCCTAAAAACGGAAAATTTCAGTAAAGCAAGGTTTTTTTTTAATATCCTAGGTACTTCTTTTGAAATGTTCGATAATTTTGTTTACAACACTAACTTGTACTTTTCTCATTTAATATTTTTTTGATTTTAGCATCAAAAATGAAAAGAGTAAAAGAAAGTGGGGCTTCTTACCGTAATAAGAGAAGAGCTAAGTTGGAAAATATTAGAGCAAATGAAGGAGCTTTACTTAAATATGTGAAAAGTGTTGTTCCTGACACTTCAGATTCCTCGTTAGGCTTAAATTCATCACAGACAACTGGGCCTTTAAACCCAGAACAAGCTGAAAAAATACAAGAACTTGACATTGTTCCTAAAGATCAAATTCCAACAACATCCACTGCATTAGTGTCTCCATCTGTATGTTCAGACATGGACATGCATAGTTCCGAAACAGAGATTGATACAACATCATCATTGTCTGCTATTCAGTACCAAAGACGAAAGGAAAATTTCGACGATATTGGAAAATGGCCTGAACACATAGACGACAATATTCGATTGCATCTCATTCAGCAAGGACAGGAAATTGTTCAGCATATTGATACTAATTTCGCTGAAATGTCAACAGTAACACGCTCAGATTCGTGCTCTTTAAAATCAAAAGGAGAGACAAGAAGGCTTAGTAAGGATTGGTTTTATCGTACATTGACTAACGGCGAAAAAGTTTTACGTACTTGGATGGCTTATTCTCCAGCTAAAGCATCATTATTTTGCTTTTGTTGTCGTTTATTTGAGAACGTAAGTACACCGAATGGATCTAAATTTTGCTCATCTGATGGATTTAATACTTGGTGGAAATTAAATCCTAAGGTTTCAAGTCACGAATCAAGTGCACTACACATCCAAAATTATTGCAAATGGAAGGAGTTGGAGAGCAGACTTCAAAAATTACAGACTATTGACAAAAAAGAGCAAGACATAGTGACAAAAGAAATAAAGAAATGGCAGGAAATTCTTATCAGAATGTTTGATATTATAAGATTCCTTGCCAAACAAAATTTGGCTTTACGTGGACATATAGAAAACGACACCGGTACCAATAGAGGAAACTTTTTAGAATTGGTTAATTTAATTGCAAAATACGATCCTGTACTTCGTGAACATCTTGTAAGGTCTAAAATATCTGGCAAAATTTCAATCACTTACATGTCACCACAAATACAAAACGAATTTATTGCCATTTTGGGAAATAAAGTTCGCCAACATATCATCGGACAAATAAAAAAGGCTAAGTATTATTCAATTATATTCGACAGCACTCCAGATCTTTCTCATAAAGATCAAACAAGTCAGGTATTAAGATACGTAGTAATTGAAAATCAGGAAGTAAAAGTAATGGAATCTTTTATAGATTTCATTGAAACTAAAGACAAAACTGCTGAAGGAATTTCAAAGATGATTTTGGACAAAATTCAAGCTGATGGCCTAGATATAAGCAACTGTAGAGGCCAAGCATATGATAATGCTGCTGTTATGGCTGGAAAGTATTCAGGAGTTCAGCAAAGAATTCGAGAAATAAACCCTAAAGCTGAATTCGTACCTTGCTCAAATCATTCGTTAAACCTAGTTTGTTTACACGCTGCCTCAGTTGAGGTGGATTCACTAACTCTTTCGGCACTTTAGAACGTTGCTATTCTTTTTTTTCCTCATCGACACATCGTTGGGAAGTTCTGATAACAGCTACAGGCAAAAGCTTAAAAAGGGTTCAAGACACGCGGTGGAGTGCAAGAGGCGATGCCGTAAATGTGACATGGCATCATTACAAAGATATTCTCGTCACTTTGGAAGAACTGACGGAGGCAGGTGAAAGCTTAAACACTAGGACAGATGCAGGTACTTTACTAGTTTCGATGCAGTCATTTTCCTTTCTTTGTTTTTTGGGCCTGTGGCAACCGGTGCTACATGAAGTGAATGATGCACAAAAATATTTACAAACAAGGGGACTTGACATAAGATTGTGCGCTCAGAAAGTAAATGCTTTGCAGATGATATTGACAGAGAAAAGAGAGGAATGGGCAAATGGCGTTGTAGGTTATGCAAAAAATATGTGTGAAGAACTTGGAATTTCCCTAAAACCTCAGAGGCGCATAACAAGAAAGCATATTTTTGATGACGGAACTAGAGATGTTAACTTGTCTTGTGAAAATGAGTTGAGACGAAAGCTGTTTTCTTCGTTAGATACGAGTTATTGCAGAAATTCGTGAGCGTTTTCAACAGCTACAGAATTTAACGGATAAGTTTGCTTATCTAACACCGGCTATATTATTAGATCCAGACAACACTGAATGTAATCTAGACTACGCATCTGACGAAATTGACGAGCAGGATTTCAAGCTGGAAAGACTTCGACTGCGGACTTTCGTTGTTGCTACAGGCAACGAAAATGAATTGATTAATGCAGACTCACTTGAGTTATTTAAATTTATTGTTAAATCCAAGCTGGAAGATACTCTGCCCAATATTTTAATAATGTTCCGAATATTTTTCACAGTTGCTATAAGCAATGCCAGCTGTGAGAGAAGTTTTTCAAAATTGAAATTGATTAAAAATTATTTAAGATCGACAATGAGTACTCTAAGACTAACTAATTTGGCTATTTTGTCTATTGAGCAAGAGGTGTGTGATGCGATAGACATTGACGGTGCAATAAAAGACTTTGCTCTTAAAAAAAGTAGACGTATAAATTTTTAATTAAAGACGGAAGTTTTGTTTTGTTTTTTTAAGAAATACTCATATTACTTTTCAATAAAAATAAAAATGTTATATAATAGTATCGTTCTAGTTCTAAATAAAAATTGATTTTATTTAATCTTGTCGATCCTCAAGGTGTACCTAATCTTAAGTGATAGGTACCTAAGTTAAATCAATGTATCTAATTGGTTAAAGTAAAAGAATTTTTGTATTAATAAACGTGATTGTAAAACTTAGATAAACTGTTTTTTATTTAAAATCTAGCCTGTATAATACAAAATAATGATGACTATTCTCTCCGAAAAGTTCTCTATAATTAATGTATGTAATGCATAGTATACATTAAAATAAAATACCTAAATAAGAGGGCGGCAAAATTGTCTTCCGCCCCGGGCAGCCGACACTCACGCTACGCCACTGCTGGTACTGTAATGCCAAATAGGATTGGACCAGTAGCGAAGAAACTGAAGAACGACAAGGCGTTAGAAAGAGGACAGTGGGACGAAAGAGTAAGAGATGACGAAAATGTATGTGTCGTAAAATGGATGGATACAAAGGCCGTAAATATGCTATCTACATGTTCAGGGAGCGCTCTAGCAGATACCTGCGGACGCTGGTGTAAGAAAGAAAAGCAGAAAATTAACGTCGCCAGGCCAGCAGTAGTTAGAAATTACAACACATGCATGGGTGGAATAGACTTATGCGACAGACTAATTGCCTGTTACCGAAGTACAATGCGAACAAAAAAGTGGACAGTAAGAGTTTTTTGCCATTTTCTTGATTTAGTTGTGGTCAATTGTTGGATCATGTACACCCGCTGTTGCGTCGAAGAAAACGTCGAACGCAAAGACAAGTTAGGCTTACTTCAATACAGATTGAATTTGGCCAAAGCAATGATGAAGTATAGCGGCGGAAGGGTTGAACCCAACTTCGCGCTTTCTGGTTCTACATCTCGTCCCAGCTCCTCGACAAGACCCAGCTCTTCGACAAGACCCAGCTTGCCTTCCTCAAGTGATGTACCACCCACAAAAAAACATCGGGCAGTTGTACCACAACCACAACCTGAAATAAGGCTTGACAATGTTGGTCATCTCCCGAGATTTATAGACAGCAAATCCGCCTCAAAATGTCGTCATCCTATGTGCTCCTCCCGCTGCCGCACTATGTGTGCAAAATGTAATGTGTACTTATGTATACTCAAAAATAATTGTTTTGAAAATTACCATTCATACAAGAATTTTGGCCCATACTAAAACCTGCGGTGCACATATGTGCACCATTTTTTTTTACCACTTGTAATATTTAAAAAAAAATGAAAAAAATTGTGTGTTTCATTTATGCCCCTACATAGTTGTAGGGGCATAAATGAAACACATAAAAAACATGATTGTGATACTTAGTTCAAGTTCAGGTCTTAAGAGGTTAAGGTGTTACTTCTGCTTGACAATCACTCTTCCCACACGTCCACATTAATGCACTAGATTTTTGCAAGAACATTGGCATTGTCTTACTATCTTTCCCACCCCACTGCTCGCACAGACTCCAGCCACTTGATCGATCTGCATATGGCCCTTTAAAGAAAGCTGTAAATTCAGCCTGCGAGCCATACAGGAACGACAATGTCCATTTACGATATACCAGGAATTATAGCGTCTGCTATGCCAGTTGCTCTTACGCCTTCAAATATTCAAGCTGGCTTTCGCAAAAAGTAAAAGAAACACCATTAAAAGAAAAAAGTGCAAGAGGAGGTATCATTAGAAGACGAGGAGTACTTCTGTCTTGTTTGTATGTCACCATACTCAGAGAGCAGACCCGGAGAACAGTGGGTCCAATGCATCAGTTGTAAACTGTGGGCTCACGAAGAATGCACAGATAGTGGTCTTAGCTATTTTTGTCAGAATTGCGACTCTGATTGATCTTTAAATTTGACTTATGATTAATAGACTAATGAAAGTCAAAAAAAAGTTTTATTTTCGTTTTTTTTTTCAAATATTTTGCTAGTTTAGTTATAGCTATGTTTCAAAAACAAACTGTTAATTTTTGTTTTGTTTTTTTTTTATAATTTACGTATATTTTATATCAATGTTAAGTGATCTATAGTTACAGATGACTGATAATATAAATAGATTTTAAATAGTGTGCTCTAAAAACAAAGGCTGATAATATTGTTACGAGTATATAAATGTTGAAGACTGATTACTATTGTCAAAGAGTTACTTAATTATTATTAGATTTACATAAACAATTAATAAAACTTGTTGTAATATTATATTTTGTATTATTCGCATGTGTTTCAACTGACCCCAGTCACTGTTTCAACCGCCACTGGTATGGGGACGGTTGGAACAAATCGGATTTATTTTTTAATTTGATCTACTATTAAAAATAACACACCTAGAACTAAAACCACATTGCCTATTAGTAGACAGAAACATGCTCTTTTATTTAATATATCTTCTTCATCGCTCGGGTTATAAAAATTAAAACTATAGACGTTATAAGTGAAATTGTTTCAACTGTACCCAGTCTACCCTAATAATATTATTTCTATTCTTTTTAAAGGTGTTTTTGTATCGGGGTTTGTTAATTTTTTTTTCTTCTTTGTAATGATATGTTTATTTTTTGTACTAAATGAACGAACGAACCTACAAACACACTAATTCTCACATGTTTAGGTTTTTACTACTAATATATTGCTTAAAAACCTTTCACCAGCACAACAATAAACAATCAATATATTTGAGACGACTGCTCTTCAAATCCGTCCACGCGTTTGTCTGCTTCAATGCCACAGACAGACACACAGCTCTAACTTATAACACCCCTCTTTTTGGGTCGGGAGTTAAAACATTTTTGTACGAAAAAACGTGAACTAATATTTATCACGAGACAAATCATTATCCTTCAAAAAGAATATAACTTTGTTACAGATAACTTTCACAAGAAATGAGTTGGATCTATCCAAAAAAATTGAAATACCATCACTGGACATTTGGTAACTCTGATGAAAAATCGTCAGATTGCTAGCCGGATATTAATATTACCTTTAAATGAATACTCGTATTCACAATAATAAATACATTGACGATTGACGAAATGGATTTCTAAGGACATCCAAGTTGATGACATGGCTTTATATTTATAAGAACAATAGTCCAACAGTAAAAAGTTTAGGCACTAGAATGGCATTTGTGTGACACTTATTGATTACACTGAATGTTTAAAAGAAGATTTATCTGATGTAACAAAATATTTAGTTCTGTATCGCCTTTTAATTATTTAATTTATAAGACATCACTGTATGTTTATTTTTAAAATAGTCTACAAAACATAAGTTAGTTAATAAATTCATTTATTTAATTCATATTTTGGCGAGTGTGCGCAGGAATTACACGATCTAATTCCCCCGGCCCCCTTCTATCACCGGACGTCCCGACGCACGGCAGGTATCCATCCTTTGGTTGTGGACATTCCACCTGTCCGAACGAAGCGCTTTGCTTCGTCTTTTTTACTTCGTACAGCAAAGCATTGGAACAACTTGCCTGCGTATTTCCGGCCGAATACAATGTGGATACATTCAAGAGAAGAGTGAAGCAACCCATGCTAGGGTAATACACCTTACCACCTAAGACTACATTCCACTTACCATCAGGTGAAATGTAGTCCAGCATTGCCCTAGATTATATAAAAAAAAAAAAAGGAATTATTCATCATCTTGATATTTTAGGCTGGCTATAGCCATCTCAAGTGCACCTCCCTTAGTAGTGTTGCCTCCAATGAAGCCAGTGCTGTGACAAAAAACACAGTTTGCAATTCCAGAAACTGTCGACAACAATTCATCTCTGACACCCCACCACTTCTTGTGAAGAGGTTTCCTGTAAATAAAATTAATTAGATAATTAATTTTAATACAATATCTTTTTACGATACTGTATAATAACCGGTATATGAGTAACTAAAAATAAGTGTTTAAATAATCAAATGCTTGAAGTTAATCACTATTAAAAATATATTATAAAATGCAGCAGTTCAAGTGTTAGTATACTAGTAAGAATGTTTAGTCACACCTAGTTATAAAGCTGGTTGGAGTTACAGGAACCGCCTGAACTCTGTATGATTGTGGTTTGTCTTCAAACAAAACATATTTTATTTCATGACCAATCCCCATATCTTCCTCCAGATCATAAAGGTGTTGTTTCCATGGAAAACGATCTTTAAATGACAATATTTGACCAGATTCATGTACTTCAAATCTTTCTTCTATAGCAGATTTCACAAAATCACGTGCCGGGAGCCAAACAGACATATAATAATTAACTGTGTATGTAAACTCATGGCTAACTAATTTAATTGCTTCCTTAAATCCCTCTTCCATATTTCTATTATGAGAGTTCCACTCTGGGTTTAATCTATGGATTCGAGAACTCAAATGAGTATTTATTTTATATCTAGGTTCCTCATTTGTCATTGGAACACCATTGTCTATGGCATCCAATTCTTCTACTAAATTCTCATATACTTTCACATATATTAGTTTAAGATTTTCAGGGGTTAATGAAAAGCCTTTTGGAACTAAGTGTTGAATTATTTTTTCACCATAATATGTATAGACAAGGCCGGCGGAGCTTAATCTATAAAAAGAGATAATAATTAAGAGTGTTTATTTTATAAAGTAGTGAAAAATTGTTTTTTGAATTTAATAAACAAAGATTTTAATTTTTATTTCTTTAATAACTTCAACCATTGTGAATATTGTAATAATTTCTAAAGTATTGTCTATTAATTTCCAAAATATTATAAGCAAAATGAAAATAATATACAATAATAAATATAGTTAAAATTACTTGATTTTATATTTATCACCCAGTTCAGGTTTCAAAGAACTCAAAGTCTCGTTAAATTCTCTTTGATGGTGATCATATCTCTTTTTAGAATGATCAAATTCTGCACCAACATCCACAACTATATCACATTCCTTAAGCTTCTCCAAATCTCTAGTTCGGATGATTTCAGCATCTTTGTACTCCGGTAAGAGTTGCAGCATGTAGCAAGCCAAAACTTCATCACAATGAAACACACCATCATGTGTTCCGATCTAAAATAGTAAAACTTTCAAATTAAATACTCTACATCATTGATTTCAACAAAACTTGAATGATATATAATGATGAATATTTTTCATTTTCAGTTACATTTTAATTGACATATAATTACATGTCAATTATTATAAATAACAAAACATATGTTTGTAAAATAATAGGTTGAATTATCAAAGGTAACAAAACCAAGGATTTTACATAATATTTGGAAACATACAGTGTAACTGTATATTATTTTTAACAGATTTAATTACAAATAAATAGTGGCGACTATAGTTGCCTTATTAAAAACTACATTGTACCAATAGTAGTAATAAAAGAATGAGATAATTCCAAAATTCAACATAATAACAGAATTGGTAGTCGAAATCTATACCAGCAAAATGTAAATGAGTGTTCACACATATATTAAAAAGGTAACAATCAAAAAGCTGAATAAAATTGATATTTTTTCACTAACCTTCATGATTTCAAATAATTGATTTAATCGACCGTTCTTATTAATAAATTTACGGGATTGCGTTTTATAAAAATAATTACACCTTTGAATTATACTTTTAAACATAACTTATTATCATTATTGAATATAGAGTTACAAAAATCTCTAAAATATAAAATCGTTATTCAGCCTTGCTTTAAAAATGGAGGCGATGCTAATATTTAAATGCTCAATTTTTTTTAGGTTATAAAGCCCATACTTCAAACTTGAAACGAGCACAGACAACTAACAAAAAGCAATACACAGGCAAGTAACAAAATTAGTGATGAACGTTATTTACTAGACTTGGGCACTACTCGAACTATTCGGACTAGATTCTCCTGAAGCTGACAATTGATTTAAAATATATAAGACTAGAAAAATAAAATATTGAATGACTACCATGTAACTTATTAATTGACTGGGATTTGTTTCCGTATCTTGGTAACTATGATTTAACTACCTATAACTAAATAACTAACTAACTAACTATCCTTAGTCAGGCGACAAACTCTATTTTTCTATCTCTCTTTATTTGGTTTTCTCTCCTGTCTTAAAAATTTGAGATACAAAACTCGAGTTACGCTGATTTACCATCGACTTAACTCTCGATTATCGATAACTCGATAAAATAATAGTATAATTACTGTAATGATTGACATCAAATGGACCATAATAGGAATAGGTAAATAATCTCTTATCAAGTAAAAAAATATACATTGATAACTGTTATCGGATTTTGAAACCATATGTTTTAAAACTACATTTTTTTTTAATTGTAACTATATCTTTATTTTTCTCTTCATTAAATTAATTATTTGATTAAGCAACATAACTAAAGGATACAAGATCGGATAACCAGATGATAATTCTTAGACAGATTTTGGTTTAGATAATATATAGACATAGAAAACGATATTATATCGGATTTAATATAAAACACTTCGGCGATACTAATTTGTGAATTGTATTTGGATACGATATTTGACAGATGCAGAGAAATTGTGTTTTAAAAAATATATAGTTTCACCGGAAACCGATCTCTGATTTTCGATACAGATACGATATATATTTTCAATACCTATATACGATTCGTATCGCCCACGTATATAGACCATTAAAATAGGCTCATTCTCATATGACACCGCCAAAGTATTTTGAGCGCTTTGAACGCAACCAAAAATCATCACAAGGAAAAGAAAGACAGATTATAATAGCATAATTGACACAAATATTTATTCATAACTAGTTTTTTTATGAATCCAGCCGGAACACATATTTATAAGTGTTCTAACATTGATTATGAAATATATAACATGTTCTTTCTTATATCCCCCCAATTCTCTAATTTTTAAATCGATTCTTGTTCTTTCTTTTACTCCTTTTATTATAATTCTGTGTTCTGTGTAACTTTATAAAAAAATACAATTGAATACTATACCTATATGAATATTGATAAGTTACTAACAATGGTATTGATCTAACTGGTTTTATTTTTTCAGAAACCTGAATTGGGTAATTGCAAAAAATACCAACCAATTGAAAGTGATGTCCTCATGACTGCTGGACTATATTAAAAGAAGAAGTTTATACAGTCATAACATACGAATGGAAAATGTGGTTTGACTTTGACATAATTGAATTGTAATCAACATTATACGACTATCCAAATTAATTCATGTGATTTTTATTCAAAACTTAATGTAATTTTTTCTATTTTATACAGCTTTAACATAATGTTTAAACATATTTTAGGAGAAATCACCATCTTTTGACGGGGCTTATCAAACTAAACTTATACAACTAACACGAGATGGCATTAGTTGCATCTAATTACTGCTATTTTAACGTAATTCTTGTACGAACTGTACTAATTCAACGAGTTTTTAAATTACGAATTCTATCACAGTTTACCAAATCGTAAAATCAAACCTAGCATTATTATTATACACACTATGAATCAAAACATATTAAAATATTTTGAAAAAATCTGTTGAAAATAATATTTTTTGTTTAAAAATTATATTATTGTTAAAAAAATATTTATTACTTCCTCATAAATAATATAGGTATCAGTCGATTTTGATTCATAGAGTGTATAATAATTTTCTGATTTGGTAAACTGTCATAGTATCCATAATTACCTACCATAAAAACCTACTAAGATTTTATTTCAATAAGTTTTTTAAATTTTAAATTCGTATAAGTTGTAAATAATTGTAACACAATCAGCTAAGCCGCTGGATGGCACGTTTCAAGACTTGCTTAAAACTAACTTTATTTATTAAATAAAACAAACTTTATTCATTAAATAAAACAAACTTTATTCATTAAATAAAACAAACTTTATTCATAAAATAAATTTATAAATGAGAATAGCAGACCCAATTCCTAACTTTGTGTTCTTACTAATGAAAAATAAATAAATAAATTTTTTAGTTTAATTTTTAAAATTTTAATTAGGATTAGGAAAAGAAGTATTTTATTTTATATTATCTTCGGTGTTCTTGAAATTATTATATACTTGAAATATTAGAAGCAGATTTAAATATAAATGATCATATTCGAATTAATGTATCCTTGCTGTTTATTGTATATCTTTTAAACTTTCGAATCGTAATATTTGCACTTGAATTTATATAACAATTTTTTTTATTTTTTTTTTATTTATTTATTTATTTTTTTTTTTTTTATTTTTTTTATTATTTTTTTTTTTTGTCTATACTGTTAGCCCTGTTGGCTATTGCAGCGACACCGGGGGTAACTATATAACCATTTTGTTTAAAACACTACTAGGGAGTAGCATATCATATTCCTAGTGGAAGTAGGATAAGGAATTTCATGGCTTTTATTCATTAAAATCTACCAAAAAACGCTTATATTTTAGTACTATCAAACTTGTTTATGTAGGTATATATTTACCCGTAAATATATATTTAATAATCATCATGGTTCACGAAAGTTTAAATATAAAAACTTGTTTATGATTTGTTTTATATATCTTAATTGTAAAGCAGCGATAAAGAATGTTAGAATACCAAATACATATATAGTGGTTGACACATTAGTGTCCCAATCATATCTTCCACTGGAGGTCAAACTAACAGTACCTTCTAAGTACCTATAAGCCAAAATCTGTTCCTAAAATGAAATGGTTTTTGGTTTAGAAGTAGAGCAATGTTTGAAAGACTGTCATAAGCTAACGGTAAGTAAGAAAGTTAAGAAAATATTATGCAAATGTTCTTTTTTAGGGAACAGTGGCAGATGAAGTATTAATTTTGATTTTACAAAAGAGAGCACTCATACTGTCATAGATAACAAAAAATATATACATTCCTAAATGAAGACTCCTAAAAACAAAACAAAATAATGCAATGGAATTCGTTTAGAACTATAAATTGCCAAAATTTGTCACCCACCTATCCGTTGAAAAGTGTAAGCTTACAGCTTAAAAGCGTGTTTATATGAGAAATGATATCTGAAGCTTGTTAGATAGGGAAGTTTTAGCAATAACAACTTTTCGATATTCTGTACATATAGGTTTAATATAATTTCATCTAGATAGTTGTCTAATGGCGTTATTATGTTTAGAACACTTCCAATTAGGTTTGGAATCTTTTAAGGCGTTGTAAATATGAGAACATCATATATTTTCTAGTCCCTGGTTGGCTGCTCTTCTTTTGTGTTAGCAAGCTGTATTTAATTTTAATTTATTCTCACTTATGACTTTGACTGAAATAATCATTGTTATGGATTATACTATTTTTACTTAATTATTAATATACAATTAATAATTAAGTAAAAATAGTATACATACATGTACAAAAAGCTCTGAAATAAAGGAGAATAGATAAAAGAGGATTATTTTATTTGTTTAATAGATATTAAACAAATCTCTAAAAAGCCCCGAACGGCAAAAATATCTGTACCTCATACAAACAACGAGACTAAAGATTAAAAGAAGAAAAGATTTTGACAAATGATAAGGTACAAAGGATGTAAATTTTTCTAATAAAGGTGATGTAAAAACTACCGAGACATAAAGTTTGTCTCATAAACTAAAAGTTTGAGATAAAGTAATAGACCGAGAAATGAGAACGGAGTCTAAGAGTACTCAAAACTAGTTTGGTTTTATGCCAGGGTTTACAACAGACGTCAGATGTGTCTTAAGTCATTAGAGCGAAAAATAAGGACGTGTAAACCATGTACACCTCGAGGTTCTTTGGAGGTTTTTTCGGTTTAAGCCCTCACCTACTCCTTGTCCATTAACTGTCGAAAATCAAAAATTCCTTTCCTTTTCCTATCCATTAACTATCGAAATTAAACCTTGGTACAAGTTGTTCGATGATGGCATTGTATTCGTCGGAGAAAATATAACTGAACTGCAGAGCAGGCTGAAAAAAATGGCAGGACAAATTGAAACCGTCAGAGTGAAAAACAGCATATTTACTGTGACTTACTTTGTGCATCCAATTGTGTAATTCTGCCAGTATGTTCCAATTTTAGTTAACCTGTTCAGTTTTCCAAAAAGACGGTAATATTGAGCGAGTTATATAGAACAGTCGAAAAATGCAGGATGTATGAATTGTTTGTAACTCCATCCATGTGACGAAAAAACATATTTTAAACTAAAAAGAACATTTTTAAATGATCATAAGATCTAACCCAATGTATAGATCAGAATTTTGGGCATTAACGACTGAAATAAGAGTTCATGCAAACAAAATGAAAATTTTGTGGAAGATTTGTGATGTAACAAGAAGACACATCCCACAAAGATGTATTCTATAAGGAGTATATTTGGGGAGTATAAGAGGAATTGAGGCAACGCGGAAGTATGACGGGATTGAGTGGCAGAAAAAAACTTTAGAAATATGATTGTAATATTTTCCTCTATGTGATATGGAAGTCAGTATTATTATGGCTTGAGTCTGTATGCAAATGACAAAAGCTCGTTGTCGATTCTACTCATCTGTCTGGCTGTAAGATGTAAGCGATAATATAGTGGAACCTTATGGCAAATCCATACATTTGTCATTCTATTCCACTAGCTTTAATACCACTTGGTGATGCCCTCGTAGCTTGCAAGTTGTTCGCATAGGATTAAGGTTAGATGAGTTATTTTACTGTTCTTGTAATCTATTTTTATAAAATCCTAATTTTTTTATAGCTGATTACTAGCGATCACAACCGGTAGTGACTTTTAAACAGAAGAAGACTCAAGACCATGCCGTGAGGGTAACTTTTGACTACAAAACCAAATTTATAACAGTTGTGGAGTTTAATTGTAGCCAAATGACTTCAGCTGCGATGAACTCATTTGCAGGACAACGGTTTTTGTATGCATGTTATTTTATGAATTGGTCCATTTGATAGTAAGTAGTGAGACGGTCCACAGCCGTCCGACATTTGACTTTTTTAATACGTTTTCTATTATTATTATTATTAGATATATTTTAAGCGTAATATAATTGCTTACTCGGTGTTATAAAAACATTTGTCTTCAATTTGCATTTCGTTTAGGTTTAGCTTAAGTTGAATTTAACTATTTAAGGCACAGACCGCTCAATGACTTCCTTTTATGTACATGTAAGGTTTTTATTTCTTAATAAAATAATAGTTGATTAAGCCTAATTAGACTTTTAAATGTACATTTATGTATGTATTTTAATTGCATTTGTATTTGATATCTTTTTATTGCTCTATTAAAATTTACATCGTTAACATTTTGAATATTTTCAACTTTCTAGGGTTTCAACTATTAATAACTATTACTTACCCCATTACTATACTTCGCTGACCGTCAGTCCATCTGTCTGCTGTCTGTCTACAGGCCGTATCACATGAACTGTGATAGCTAGACCCATAAATGTTATTTTTGATTTATTTTAATAATGGCAACGGAAATATCCACAGGATATTTAGTCTATATTCACTGTAAAAATAAATAATTAAATCAAAATAAAATAATAGTTAACTAGGCTCCCAGACAGCAAACGTGATTTTTTTGCCGTTTTTTATATGTAATGGTACGGAGGAACATATGCAATTTTTTTCAAATACCTTACTGGATATTAGAATATAATCTTATGTGTGTTTGGAGGCAAATAAATTTTATATAACCTGTAATTATAAAAAGATTCTAATAAATTAAAAACGCTAAAAGAGAGAGAGAAAAAAGATTTCAAAAGAGATTCATTTTTATTTTCTCATCATCACAGTCCTATCATCATTTGTCTTAAATCTTACCACATTTCTCAACGCTTCTATTTTCCTGAGGGTTTTTGTCACCACCATTAATAAGTTCTTTCATGACAGATTCCTTTGTTCTTTTTTAGGTCATATGAGGAAACATTAAACAAACGTCATTATTATTAATTGGTATAGATAATAACCTGCAGTACCATCTAGTGTTGAGCTGATATAATTTACTGAATTTATCTTAAATTGCATGAATGTATAATTTACAATGATACTACGTCAAATAGATTATGTTAGCAAAACTATTTAAGCTGTACATTCTAAAAATCGTTAAAGTTGTGTACAAGAAAAGTATTAAAAAAAAAACATTTTTAAGGCCAAACCTATTTAAATATTTTTTAAATATTTGTTTGAAGGCTAATTTTATTGGCATGAATTAATGATTTACGTTTTATATAATTAAGTTGACATGTATTTGTTAGTTTTATTGTATAAAATATATATTTTTTTAAATGTTAAATAAATTTAGAACGAAAAATTCATCGACACGGGCAGAACTCGAACCTGCGGCATCAATTTTATCGATCTGACAATTAAGCTATCGCTACCCGCTTTTGGTAAATTCTATATAAAATAAATAGTCTTCTATTAGATTTCTTTTAATCCAACTCAAGTTTTTATCATTGCGGTATAGAACGATATTGTAAAGATGGTACAATAGAAATAAATGTTTAGTATTTTTTTATTGTCTATATTTGTTTATAAATCAATGATAATCCAAGATGGCTCTAATAAAAGGATCTAAATGAATCAGTGGTTTATGCTAAAAACACAAAAAAAAAAATATGTCGACTGCCCTTACCCGATAAATGTTAGATTAAGATACCTATTCATGAATTACCTCTCAAATTCTCTTCTCAAGCTCTCAATTACCCAAAGACACAGAGAGCTGCTACTTGATTTGACAGCAAGTGCATCAGCGTATGTTAATTCATAAAATATTAAATAGACCAAAAATCTAAATCAATTTTGAAAATACATATCTGTAACAGATTTGTATAATGTTTTTCATTCGTTCATCTGTTTTTAACACTTGTATTGTGCTATAACTAATATGATAGATTTGAATCTAGATTCTCATTGACTCCAGTTTGAGGTATAATTTTGATTGATTTTGAAAATATCTTCTTTTATCTACCTTGCGTGATTATTAACAGATAAACCCCGCTGGTAAAGTCATGGGAAACAGCCAGTTTGATAACCTTTAAGACTACTTTCTATATTCTATGCGGAACCCAAAGTTTTCAGTAGCAACGGAACTCTAAATGATTTTCGATATCGGAACAAGATTCCTCTCCACACACATTGTATTGGCTTTTACGATACCACATACCTGAGGGTAATATGTAAGCATAATAATTAGCCTCCGAATATATCTTATCATTTTAACATTATGCTGATATTAATTAGGAATAAATTTTGTTTTTACAATATAAGCTTCAAGTTTTAAATAAAAAATCAATTTAAAATAATTACTTACTTTATACACATTTAACGCCTACACATAATAAGCCGAAATTAGCAGTAATATACTTTTTAATATAAATGACTATATAAAATAATATATTAAATTCCAATGCGAACCCGTGACTGCATGTTTCGATCTTGTAACTCTTAACATATGGGAAAAGTTAATAAATAAAAAAAACAAATGTATTATTTATTTTCATCTACCAGGTAGGTACAGGTAAGCTAGGTTTTAGCAAATGCGCAATATAAGTTATGAAAATATTATACTAAAATGAAGGACTCGAAAAAGAAGAAAGAAGAGTCCAGGCAGTTCAGAAGATTTAAAAGGACCTGCTAATCTGGATTGTTGCTGCTTAACGTCTGGGACGTCCCAGAATATCTTGTACATTCAACCGCGGCTCAACCGCGGCGTCTTGACGAAACCTTGAAAGAGATGGGAATCCAGTGCCCTCCAGAATTCGACCATTCACAGCAGAATATATTCAGAATCGTGGTTTCGAGCCCGATAACGATCTAAGAACCATCTGTTGCCTGGACCATCTCCCAACCAAGCACGTTTCTAAACGTATCTGGCAGAAACAGATATTATTACAATATTTAATGCAATTTTATAAATATAAGGCTGCACTTTTTATCCCGAAAAAAATCCCCTTTAGCTTTACCAGGGAGCCCGATAGCGCTGTTCCATAGTATTACTATGGAACAGAGAAAACGTGTAATTCCGAAATTATCTTAAGTCCCAAATGTTATTAAAATACTCAGGTATATTCTGAGTATTTTTAGTAGTAAGTATGTTTAGTAGAGTAAGTAATTATTATATAAAAAAAAAATCTTAAATGATATACATAAGCAATCTATATTATCACAATTTATTTTTCAATAGTTTAATTTCTTTTTTATTAAGAGTTTCTGCAGATGGAAATGTATGGAGTTAAAGTTATAAAGTATACAATTCTCTATGTTACTGTTATAGAGATCTGAATAAAAGTTAGTCTATATTTATACAAGTATTTAAAATTAATAGATTTTTAAATGTACTTAAACAAGTAGATTAACATAACAATTATAAAAGAAAACATATTTTAAATTATTAAATAACTATTTCAGGAAGTTAATTGAGCAAGGAGCTAGCACGAGCTTTTCGCCGTGTAGAGTGTATCGTCTCGGCCCAGTCAGTACAGCGCGCTACTCCGCAAGTATCGGACGTGTATGTCCGACCTCGACCGACTGCGTACGATATCGCGATAACCTGCTCTCGGTAAATGTGATACACCACGAAATATTATAAAATAAAAAACCCGATATATCATTTAGACTGAATTATCGAGATATTATTTTTTTTTATTTTCCAAACTTCCCGCGTTCACCTTTTCGGCCAGTGCAGTTGCATAACAATCCAGCGAAGGCCGCGTGGAAAAGTGTTTAGTGAAAATTTCGCGTGGCTGTGTAGTTTCCACGCGGCGATTGACGCTCGATTTGGACCGATTTCAGTTTAACGACTCGTACGGCCGCTTACGAAACGCTCCAGGCAAAAAGTTCGCCGAAAAAAGTTTTGAGTTTCGCCTGACGACAGTAATCTGATAATTGCAAATTTCTTTTCGCCTACCGGCCGTAGGTGCGCCCGAGTCGTACTCACCTTCTAATATTTCGATTAAATACTCTTTCAAACTCGCTATATTAATCCCGTTTATAACAGTTTATGATCCGTTTTTGTGGTTGATTTATAATATTTTGTGGTGTAACAGTTGATGTGGATGTGTGTGTTTTTCAGATCTCAGGGAAATGTCAGTAGTATCTATTACCTTCCCTGTGTGATGTTTGCGATACTAGTGCGTTAGAGTTACACGGACCGCAAGTGATACGATACAAGAAAGTGAGACTGTGACACGCGGTTTAAAAAGTAATACCTAGATAGGTATTTTGTAAGTGCATCGGACTTCATTGACTTCTTCGTTACAAGTAAGTTCCTTTTAACTTAACTATTCAGTTCAACGCTGACTAGACGTGTGTTCAGGGCATCGCGGCCGTCGTAAGTGGTATAAAACTACTGAATTTATTATATATAAATAGGTATATCATATTTTCGTGAATTAAAAATGAGATGGGATAAGGTACAAGGGATAAGGTCTTGTTACGTTACCTTTACTTTGAAGACACAAAAATATCGTTATAAATTTATTAAAAATATTAGTTTACAATACAACATGACCATATAATCCTTAATGACCGTATAGATTTTTTTACAATATCAAGGTTTTTGACAGCAAACCAGTTTTGTCTAAGTTTATATCTAATATTCATAACTAATGTGACATAAAAAATAAATTAACAATACTTTCGGCTTTCGGTTTTAGTGAGTAGTAAAGTAGGAAATATTTAATGTTTAAATAATAACAAAAAAATATATAATGTAAAAAATACATTCTAATGTAAAAAAAAACATAACCTATATAGTCTCCACTTTACTTTAACTTTTGTTTGCTCTACATAAAGAGGCTTCTTTGGGATTTCAGATAATACTTAAAGTACTAATAACACCTGATTTTAAAATAAATAAACATTAACTCTTGCGTCATCTGAAGATAAAAGTGAAAGTTATATAATAAGACTAAAATCATATGAATATTTTTATATACATACTATATTTATTTAGTAGATATGTCAAAAGTATAAGAAATTCTTGATATTTAAAATAAATACATACTTACTATATTCCGAGTAATACATCGATCAAGAAAGCGAATAATAAAAACGAAAGTAAGTCATAAAGAATTTAACCAAACAAAAACAAATAGATAAAAGTATTTTTGTTTATCTTAAAGTATTTGTCAAGTAGTCAAAAGAACAAAGCGTTTTTTTTTATAATCTTTCGTAATACAAATACTAATTGTATTTTTTTTGTACTGTTACATTCATTTACAATTCTGATTTTCGCACAAAAAGTGTTTCATTTTCGGTACACTTAAACTTGTTTGGTATTGTACTTATGAGGTAGGCAAAAGTCAAGACCTATAAAACGGTAGAGTGCGTTTATTATATTATAAACATATTAAAGTTTTAAGAATAAAAAATATCGCTATACAAACTCTTGAGTACCATAAACCATGGCAATGAATTATTAAAAATGTAAGCAAAAAATTTTTTTTTGACTTTACAAGTACAACAGGATTGAGTGATCGGGACATCTTCAGATTATAAATTTTCCCTTTTGGTCTGGACCTAAAAAACAGTTCATTAAGATATCTTTAAAAGGGTAAGGTTTTTCTGTCTCACTAATTGTGGGCTCGTATTTGGGCCACTGTAATGAAGGCAACATTTCTTATTGATAACAAGATTTTTGATGGATTCACTTTCTTCGTATTTTATACCAAAATTAATATTTGAAAGGTTGAATTACAGTCGTTTAAGACTATTAAAATTAGTTATTATTTTAAATAAATGAATGAGATTTTTATTTTTTTTAAATAAATGTTAAATAATAAGAAGATAATAAAAAAAACCGATTAAAATGTTTGCGTTTATCCTTCAACTAAATAAAATATTTTTTGTTGTAATGAACGTATCCCCATTTTAGATTCATATGAAATTCTATAAATTGCGTTAATTAGTCTGGATTATATTTTCTACGTTCTAAATATTTCTGTTCATTATTGTCTTTATTTTTTACTTTTTATTTTTTTTTATTTGTTTATCTATAAAGTACAAGTTATTAAACCTGATATCGTTATAGAATATAGACATATAATTAAATATTAAAAATATACGGAACTAACATAAAAATAAATATAAATTTATAAATTTGTGTATAATAGTTCTTTATACTGTCGATTCGAAAGTTACCCCAGACAAACCTACAGACAAACATGGGGATAAATCGTATTATGTATATAAAAATATAAGAAGAAATACATAGGAAATATAGTTACAATAAAAATATAATTTTAAGATTTAAAAACATTCTGAGAATTTATAAATTAATTAGTTTCTAAAATCTCTAACTAAACATTGTTAAATGAATCGTGTATTTTAAAAGGTCAATGACCGTACGTCAATGTGTGCTGTAAAATAGAGCCTACTGATAACAAATAATATTTGACGACTTTTCCAGGTTTTTACATGAATTTAATAAGCAAATATTTTCCTATTTTAAAATTAAAAATTATTAAATCTTAAAAATAAAGGCCGTTGTACAGACTTCTACTGTTATGTCTGTATATATAAGTAAATCTTAAAGTAATATACAGAACATCACATTAATTCCAACTTACTATTAGGCTAATAAATGTATGAAAATATCTATAAACGTTTAGCCATTTTAAGCTTATTTAAATTTATATAAATATAGAATGAAAAATAGTGAACAATGGTTAGGGTTTTCAAAAGAAGCCTAATAGATGTCACCATCGTCCCGAAAACACATATAGAATGCTTAATTCACCGAGGCGGACAGCGATACGGTAGCTCAATTGGTAGAGCGACGGGACGGTTTCCCAGAGGTCGCGGGTTCGGCTCCCTGCTCGTATCGGTTTATTTTTCATTCTATATTTATATAAAAAAAGGCTAATAAGTCTTTCTACCTTGAAGAATTTCTTATTTTAAAACATATAAAAACAATACAGCATTCATTAACTTGTTAAGAACATTAGCCAATGTGTGTGTGGAAATAAATATATGTCATCTTTCCCCTCAGACCGGGATGCTGTAATACATCCTCTTCAAACTGACTCCCAAATTGCACGACAAACTCTCAACTGCATCTTATAGGTTATATGATTGATAATGTCTTGTTTTTGGATATATTGATGGTCTGTGGGTCTAGTGGTGAATTGCCCCTAGGTACTACTAACATAAAGGTCTTGGGTTCGATTTTAACAATTACTTGTGTGTAGATTGTTTGGTGTGCGTTGGTGATAATTTTTTTGTTTATTAAATATGTATGATCCCTAAAACCCCATCCGTTTATTTTCAAGGACATGATATTTTTTCCTATAAATATAAGCTAATTCCAATATCCAAACTGTCACCAATATTAATGTTATTTAGTCTTTTTCAATATTTACGCATGTTACATAATGCAACAGAAACATAAAACAATGACCTCGTCGATTTCGTTACACCTAAAAATAGCGGCGAGACAAATATTTTACTGACGGACGCACACTTTCAAATCATTAGTACACTTCCTCGTATGAAAACTAACTATGGTAAATATTATTTGGAGACTTAATTATAATGTCTCTATTGGTCTGGTGGTTAACATGTACAAGAAGTTAACCAAGAAGTGTTGGGTTCGAATTATAGTACACAATGTCCCACTCAATTTTTAAACGGAACATAGTTTGAACCTCACTGCCACTTTTTGGAGTAGCAGGAGTAAATATTTTTGAAAATGATATATTATCAAATAATTGAATTGGCATGTAATCAAGAATGAGTCACGAGACTGGATGAGTCATGGATATGAATACGTATGGAGAAGCGAATAGAGGAAGGCGAAAAAAGAGATGAATGGATTGTGTAGATGATGATATAAGGATGAGAAGAGTAGAGACAGCGACGGATGACAGAAGTGAGAGAGAGAGAGGCAAATATGTTATGCTGATCCCACCTAGACTGACGTGACGGAGAGTGGTGATTTAAATTGACTGCATATTCTTGCTCGTTCTATATGTTGACAGCTATAAAGAATGAAACATCCGAAATTTAGCAGTTCAGTTCAGTTATCATTCATCGGACTATCTATCTAGCACTGATTTGATTATGATAACAATTGTGTACGGACAGATAACGTTAGATATACATTTCTTATCTGTTGTCCCGTCTGTACTAAAAATCAAGCGGAAGTATGTACTGAAAACATGTAACATCTCCGATTTTATATCAAATGTTTGTTCTGTCTTGTGACCTACACGCTACCTGTATAGGGCCCATCAGTAAAATGTAAAAGCTAGATATAGCCTCCCTTTAAGCTTTTTTTTTTAAATATACATAATTCTTTAACAATAAAAGAAAATTTAAAAGAGTTTATATCAAAAAGTCTGAATGAATGAATATTGAAAGCCAAACGTCAAGCTGAAGCTACATCTGTGGTGTCCGAAAACCATTAGTCAATCTATTGAAGTTATTTTAATAATTAATATACTCATAAATCCAAGGTTAAAACTAAAACAAACTAGCTTCATTTGTTTAATTATGGTTTTATCTGATGGCCTTGAAAGATTAAGTATATTTTATGATATAAATTTGAATCACAAGAATAAAATGAGCACCTACGGAATATTTATAGGTACTTTCATTTTATTAAAGATTTAACGATAAACTGTTTACAATTTACTAGCACATTACAATAATGGTTGTGCAATATTCATTGATCAATTCATTACTTAGTAACCACCCGATGGCTGATAGAGGTCAGAAGTCAAACCCGTATTCTTGAACCGATTCTTAAACCGAATGGTCTTTAAGACTAATGAGGTTGTGTCCAAAGAAATAATTTCTACAATGTCTTTATTTCCTCATATCGTAATCGTGTCTTTTTTTATCTACTGATATTACAAATCGATCTACAAATCCAATATTTCAATGATCCAAACTTAATCCAGTTCGTTATCTGATAATTCGAGCGATTTCATTGTATTTCAAATCGATCTTCAGTAGCGAAATGAGGATTAGGGTCGATTATTAATTTCGGTCGTTAATCTAAAATCGTTACTTTTAAAATTTTATGGTTATGATATAGATAAGATAAGATCTTTATTTTCTTTTTATTTAAGAACCTATCCAAATGTATCCACGAGTCAATTTATTATATAATTTACATATTTCAGAATTGTTTTAAATAATTTAAATTTTATTCGGGTTGCACCTGTACAATGACAGGCCTGTTTTAAATATATATATGTATTGAGATTTAAATCTATAATAATATCCATTATAGAACGAAGTATTAGATAGTAATGGCGTATTAGCAGAATTTCTTATTTCTAAATGGTGTCAATATGTCTGAGTGCCAACACTTCGCTCTAATTGGATATATTGAATTATATGCTTTTAATAATGTTATATAAATAACATAAATACTTCTGATAAAAACTTACAAAAGTTGTTATATATATCTTAAAAACATACCAAAATATAATGGATTTTATATTATTTTAATGAATAAAACCTTACAAAATATTAGAAGAATACAAATCAGTTTAAATTTTTCTGTCTTTAATTCATTAAATCAATAATATATCTAAAATAATATTTGAAATTAAATTCTCTTAATGAGTTTAAAAATAGTTTTTAATTGAAGTTTTTGTACAAATAAATGAAGAATGATTTAAATCACAAATCAGATTGTTTTACAGTTGTCAAGTCTAATCATCAATGCAGTTAAGAATCAAATGAAAGTCGATTAACCTCGTTAAGGGTGATCGAAATGTATGTCGAGTTGAAAAAATAGTTGTCTGTGCGGTCATTTACATTGCGAAACTATATATTAATAGCTTCCCGGGTTCAATGCGATACCTGTCGCTAAAATGAATTCTGTGATTGTTTTCAACACCTTGCCAAATTTGGGTGCGGAAAACTGCGGTAATTCTGCAGCATGACGATCTGAAGGTTTTTTGATCTCTTTCGCCGCCATTCATGGCCGAAACCGGAATCTGGAGTTTTTCCGTTAATTTACACTGACAGCCTTTCCGAGATTGATAAGAACAGGTAAAGGAGAAATATCTAAAATATGTTAATGATAATTTAAAACGAGATTTAAATAAATATTTCAATAGTGTATCAAATGCATCAATATGAATTGGAAAAGTTCGGAATGGGATAAGACTTTATTGTATTAATTTATTGAATGATAATTTTCTGATTTGGAAATTGAATCTTTGAAACCCAATGAAAGATTGAATGAATGAAGTTTATCAGCTGTTTAAGTGATTAAATCGAATAATAAAGGTGCGTTTGAGTGATTTAAACCGAAAAAAAAAGATGGAGTTTAAATAATTAGATAATTAAAACTATTTAATAAATTATCTAGATTTGTAATCGCGGTTTATGAATGAATTTATTTTATTCACAACGAATACAAAGTGAATTATCAAAGGGAAGCCGGTATAAGATTAGTTAAAATTACCCAAACTTAATTCACCTGATTTATGTCTCAATTTCTGAGATGATACAGATTGCATCGCGCATAATTAAGGTCCTCAAAGCACTTAGTATTTCTGATTCAGTTGGCTGATAAGTTTTGGTAATTCGAATATTTCTACATATTTTACAACCGATTTATAAAAAGATGAATCAATCGACGGTACGATGTTACTATGATTTATGTAATTGTTACAAGTAAATTCGATTTGTAATCCGAATTAAGTGTGAAATACACATGTGTACTAAACGTAATTAGTAAATGTCAGTACCCGTCAGCTTAACGTTATAGATTATTTGGTCAGTAGTTTTATTACTTTCTTTAAAAACATAAATTTTCATACTCATGTACTTTTAAACTTTTTTCTTATTTATGAGACAAAGTTTTTTTTCTTATTTAAACATCGGGACGGAATACGGAATGAATACTTCTCTGTCGGTAAAACCCAAGAACTTTGTAATTGTCATAAGTTGTTTGCAACTAAGTTATAAACATTGGTTAGTATTTACTATGGAATCCTAATAGATGTCACTACCATCCCGATAAAGACCATCAAATATAGAATGCTAAATTCACCGAGATGGGTAGCGAAACGATAGCTATTTATTAGAACGACGGGATGGTTTCCCAGAGATCGTGGGTTCAAATCGGTTAACCTTCATTCTATTTTTTTTACAATTTTGCCTCAGATGCTGTCTATTCTAAGCCTTATTAAAAATAATAAATGAACACTACCAAGTTTTTGAACTTGGAGTAGGTACTTCAAAACGATTCTCTTAGTAATAAAATGTAGAGACTGATATTACGATTTCTCGATTTCTCGTTCGATTTCTAACCTTTGCTTTGATAAAGACTTTATATATTAGTTAATTCAACTGTTAGCAATGTGAAAAAAAAATTACAATCTTGTGAAAATTAAAGGAAGTTCTTTTATTTTCATGGGTTTTTACATGAAAACTTGCATATGATGTTTTACATTATATTATATTTTAAATATATTAATATTGACCAATACATGTTTTTCAATAGAAATACGACAAAGTAATCAAAATGCTTAACTGATTATTTTTTTAGAGTTAATGTACTTGTGTTGAATTTTATTATCTATTTACTTCTCATATTATTAAATGGAATGCAATGTAATAAAAACTTTATAGCCCATTGTATTAATTGTCAATATAGTAATAAGTCTGGGTACTAAAATGAAATAACTATGCTCATTACGAAAACTGGTAACTTATGTACAATAATAATTTAATATGTTAGATTTATATTTTAAGTTTATTTGAAAAAAGAATATTATTATTTAAATATGTAGTTTTTTTTTTCTTTTTTTTTATTAAAATTCCCAATGTTGACAACCCTACACAAGGCATTGAACTCAGTTTTGCTAAAGTGTTGACATTTCATATTTCTGTAGAATGTAATAACCGGCAATTATAAAAAAAACCGGTGCTCCACTTTAAATGACCAAATTACTTTTGAGAAGTCGGATATTGAAGGTTTAGTAATAATGGGTTCAGGAATATTTCGGTTTGTTTGAAGATTTTTTGGTACAAAATAAAAAATAATATCATCTCCAAATCTGGTAATTTAATAATATTTTACCCATACAGTTCGGAATAATGTTAGAAATATTGCCGACCCATACATGCTCATGTTCTTACAAACATATTCACATGGCCTATAAAACTACAAATGTGTGCGTAAGTAAGCCTCTTACTAAAGCTTAAAAAAAGAGTTATTATTTACGATACTTCTCTGTCGATTGCGAAAACGTATTCCCTTATTACAGTTACTATTCAAATTAATTAAATGTATTTCAGTTTATTTGTAACATTTTATTAGTTAAATATAAATATAATATGTATAATAGCTAATAAGTCTAGATTCTAGAACATTGTGTATAACTGATAGGTCTAGTCTGATATCAGTCTGTTAGTTATTTATTTTTAACTTGTTTTAAATAGCACGTGCGTCCCAGTGATCGAAGTAATGAATGCGCCAATAAGTACGCAATATATACATACATATATATATATATATATATATATATATATATATATATATATATATATATATATATAAGACTTCGAGAGAAACTTCATAAAAATAAACATTAGTAACTTAATAGCTTAATATCTTCTAAGCATCAAGTGTTGATTTGCATTAGCCAAATGTTTGGACATCGGAACTGATACTGGAAGATGTTGAAAAGATTAAGGGTTACATAAATTTTTGTATTGGAATTGATGGCAATAACCGGCCGTCTAAATAATTAAAGAATATGTTATAAGTAGTTTCTCTTTTTATTATAAAAACTGAACATATGTGTAGGTATTGTTTGTTATTTAGGACACTGACTTTCCGCACTTCGCTCGCTCCCTTCGCATATATATATATTTGTACTAATATCTATAAACGCATAAAAATTTAAGTAATACTAACAAAATAAATACAGTAAAACCTCTTAATTAATTATTGAAAGCAGCCCTTAAAAACATTGTAAAATCTTTAATTTCCACTTCCATATCACGTAAAAAGTATATTGTTATAAGAAATCTAAACATGTATTTATTTATTTTAATAAATATTTGACAAGTTTCAATTCGTTGTCAACATAACCATAGTATCAATATTTGAAGAGTTTAACGGATATGTAAACATGTTAATAGAAATAGAACAAATATTTAATAATAGTATTTAACTTTATTGCTCAGAATAACGATGCTATTAGCACATACAATGAAAAAAGTGTTTTCAGATTTATTTTTAAAAGTAACTCAGAAAGATGAATCATATTGTTACGTAAGCTTTCCTAAAAGTCTTCCACTTCTCTATCTCTTCTTTATCTGCTTCCCGTGTTGCATGTAGGAGTATCTCATCACATGAGGTATCAGCTAGAAGAAGTCTGCATCCCTCAAGCTAATGCTTATGCAAAGTTTTTAGAACGAACAATAAACAAGACTTAAGACGTGTTTGTTTTGTGGCATGTCTCAAAAACTAATAGTTTTATATATGACATAGTTATTTCAGTTAAATATTTAGGGAGAGTCGAATGTCCTAATGAGCTATCATACCAGTCTCCTTCATCAGCCCCATTCCTCAATGGTGATGACGTATTTGCAGGCATCCATTGGCCACAGTCCACAACACCTCCTACTATCAGTAGGACTTATACGTGTTTGTTAGATAAGAACACGTATCTATTTGGGCAAAAATGTTTCTTAAAATATATCTTCACTAATAGACCGTCCAATTAAAAAATGTGATTTTTAAATATAAATACCATATTCAATACTCTAATAATATATGACAAGAATTTTAACAAATTCTACATTATGGGATAATTTATATATAAGATAATTTAAGATAATTTACATAATTAAGAACTTAAGTCATGTATCACAGGAAGTGGAAAGTAATATTGATTAATTAATTACTAACTATATGTATATTTTATCTGTAAGAAAATATATTGAAAATAGTTATGTTATAATATCACATTTAATGGCTTGGTCTTTAAACGTACATTCTTAGGACCTGCATTTAAGCCTTGCGTATTTGATTTTTTGAAAAATTTCTTTTTTCCAAAAATAGCGCCATATAAGAGGATCCCTGACACATAACTAGTATTGTCCTCTACATTTAGTACAATATACATACAGGCAGTAGCGGATTTAGGCTTAGGCCCGTGAGGCCCGGGCCTAGGGCGGCAAATTTTCAGGGGCGCCAAAATTTTTAAGATGACTGAAATTTAAAATCGATAGGGTTTTCTGTAAACTGCAAGACCAAATTTTAAAGTTTTTCTATTGCGCTCTTACTATCGAAACATAGTACCATTTTGAGGGTAGAATTTCTTTGTTTTAATTATTTTATACACACACACATATATGTACATATATGTTTATATATATATATACTGTTACAAAAGATAAAGGGCGCCATATCGTCTCGGGCCTAGGGCGTCCTCAAACCTAAATCCGCTACTGCATACAGGTTCTTATTAACAGTGATAATTTGATATTTTTCCTGCAGTTTTTTAAATGTTCGTAATGTGATTTCTCCGTGTTAAGCATTGTCAAAAATGGAACATGCGTGCCTTTTTCGGTTTAATATTTGGTTCAAAAGCAATGACTCCTAATATAAGTTTTTTTTTTAATAAAAATTAACTTTAATAGTATGACTACAATAAAATAAAGCCAATACGAATCGAAACGAAACGAGGTCATGTTAGAAATAAGCAAAAAAATACGCGAGTTCAATTCGTTTAAAAAAGCGTCATTTCATTTGAAAAGCTTGTTATAACGCCATCTAGTGGCCGATAATAGCAAAGTATTGTAAGTAGTTTATCGCAAGATGCGCTGTATCTATATTAGACGTGCACTTCGGTGTATGTCATTATCCAATTGTTATGTAACCCGGCGACGACCTAAAATTGAATCTGGCTGAGACGCCAGCGAACCTTGTGGGCTGACTTTTAGCGGATTACGAAATGAAATTCCGAAAATAAAATAATAAAATTAAATAGAGTTTATTGTAGAGAACTTTTAAATTATTACTGAAGTATTTGGAAAATCGGATAAGTTAAATGTTTTCCTAGAATCTTTTCAATACGTTCACAAACATTGAGTGACAATGTATACCTACATTTACGTCACAAGATATATTAGTTATAAAAACTGGTACGTAAATTACCAAAAGGACTCTGTTATTTACTCGTATTAGTTTTATCATAATAACCTACATTTAACTTATCGTTTTTACATACGCCATTTAATGACTAGCATTAATTATTGTAAAAACCAATACACGAAGTTATCGCTGCATACCAAACCATACCTGGTAACTCTGCGAAATCTGAAAGTGCGTTTGATTTTGCATTTAGTTAGTTTCCAAGGGTGTTCAGGATCTGGTCGGGTTACACTGTAGGTACTTGATACAAACCAATACTTATGATATTAGTTTCGTATTTCGCTAATTTCATTATATATTTCGAGGCACTGCAATGTTTTTTACAATTTTAAATCAATATTTGAGTGAGACGTCGTTATTCCGAAAGATATAAATAAGATAAGAAACGAGATTGGATTTCCCTATCATTCATAACTAATATGATCTTTGTTTCTTATGACTGTCGTTAAAATAGATCTCTAAAGAAGAATCTCTCTCAAAACCAACTTATATCTGCAATTCAACCAATTCATTATAAGCATCATCTGTTGTTTCGAAAACCATTTACCTTTATCACACAAAATGTCAGTTGGAGTTTTTTATTTTGTAACTAGAAGTTTTTATATATTTTATATTCTTTTAATTCTTAACGCATAATCAATAGAATATTAATAAATAAGTTCCATCGTTGCATTATGTACAAGATACATGCAGTCTTGTCCTCTCAGCAACTTTTTTCTTATTTTCTGATAAATATTTCATGGGATCAAAGGAAATAGCTTTATTACTGTCAACTGGATCTTCGTAACTCGATTAAATGTAATAATATATGTAATCTATTAGTATTATATTAAAATGTTACAGATAAGCTCTATAAGTACAAACACCCCCTACCTCTAGTTACTTAAATTAATTAACAAATGTAACCTGTCAAACTTTCACGAAGTTATTTGGAGGCTAGTTGTTAAGCCACATGTGTGCATTAAACGCCAGTCTGACCACTGTGGAAACACACGGGACAGTATTGCGCTTCAAAACGCCGCGGTTTTACAGAAAACGTCTTAAAATTAATCAAAAGAGAAAATTCTTTAAATCATATTAACTGTAGTAAAATAGTTTCATATAATTTAATTATATATTAAATGTAAACAAAATTCAATTAATTTACCCAAACGCAACAAATCTTAGAACCTTCAGCTTGGTATCGAGGTAATAACATTGCAAAACAATGAGCTATCAAACAGTTCGAGTTTCTTCAACATAGAAAATAAAAGACCAAGCAAAGTTCAACTAAAACGAATGTTTGTCGTACTACTCTAAAGATTATATTGTTTTTACCTATTAGTACCTACATGAATAAAAAATATCCAAATATCATTAAGTGTTAAAAACTTGTAATTAACACATAACCACAAAAAAACACACCGATGATACCACCATTAAGCTAAAATGTATGTTTCAATGACAGAATATAAATTCCAGTTAAACCAGGAGTGTGTTTGAATCATTAGCGCTGACCGTTGCGACTTTTGGAACGGTACAAATTATACAAGAAATCTCATGTGAAACATTTCAATTGTTTTTGACGGTTTTATTATTTCACTAGGCATTGCTCGCGGCTCCGTCCGACAATTTAATAACTATACAACCTATTTATAGCCGATACTACCATTTTTTTGTCATCAAATTGTTATTGTAATTATTAGGAATATACATAGCTGTTATACGTAGAGAAGCCATACGCAGTACTGTGAGTTCTAAAGTCTAATAAAGGAAGGAAGATGAGTGACACGTACTTATCCTTGTCTAATCCCACATGTTAAAAAGAGACACATGTAGGTAGCCTCATTTGCTTTCCCTTTTTTTTATTGACACATTTTAGACTGTCGCCCCTACTATATATCTGCAAACTATACAATAGTCGGATTAGGTAATATTTAAATGTATATATTTTCCTTTGTTTTTATTAATCTATGTATTGAATTCAAGTAACGGCATATGAGTTAAATTTATAGAACAGGCATTTTCATATCAGAGTGCAACCATGTTCATAAAGCTTAAGTTTCGCTTAGCCTATAATTATTGGCCCATTCAAACAAACTAACAGACTATAATTTATAATATCAAATCAAATAAATAAAACTTATGTTACTAAAATATGTATATCTCACAACAAGTTAAGATATATTTTTTTTATTTTATTATTTAAATAAATAAATCTATAAATGAGCAAAATCACATATAAATTGTAAATTTATAATAATATATATTTAACCTTATTTAAAAATCCTATTACGATAATATTTCCTGAACGTTTCTACCACTAACCTGATTATACTAACTATATTAATTATTATCTGTGGGTACTTCTGGTTTATTCTGTACATTTAACTTAATAGGATTATCGAGGCATTTTATCAAGAAACTGGTAAGTACTTATAATAACTATTACAATATATAGAGTTAGGAACAGTGCTAACTTTTTAGTCTGTAAAAAACATGTGTATTTTTCTTAGAGGTTCTTTTATTTTTACCAAAATTCAGGGCTATTTCAAAGTGTCAAGTTGTTTTAAGTTGCATTATTATAATTTTTTTCAATGGTATTATAAAATAAAAGTATTAAAACGACTTAAACGAGATAAGTATTTGTTGTTTTCAAATGAATTTATAACAAAGTTATGCGTTAGACCAAGTAACAAGTCTAAGCATGAAGTGTTAGAACAGTTCTGTTATAAGAACGTAATAAAATAGAAATGCATTCCATGTTGGACGTTCCGTTTTACATGTACGAATTCCCATACATCTTACTATATTGTAACACCGTCATGCTAATATAGACTTTATTATATGATTGTTTAAGTTTTAAATTAATAAACTATGTTGAAACGATTTATTTAGAACATACTTTGACATCTATAAAAACAACTGTCACCGTTTTTTTTTTATTTGTTTATTAAGTAAGCAATGAAATTATTTATAATTCCCTAGAAATAATGTAAAATGGTCATTCTTATTTCAGATTACTCTTATTTATATTAAAACAAATTAAAGGTTGATCTGACTTGCAAAATAATATAATTGTATAAAAGCATTTTTTGTGTTTTATTTTTAATACCACTGTATTGATATTAAGAATTCATATTATATTTACTATTACTTATAAATGCTTCCTATAAGGGACAATAGAGGTTTTGTGATCGTTTTGAGAACATAAAATTTGGGTTAGACTGTGTAGAACGTTGTTTACGACACGAATATAAAAGGCGATTTGTTCAAGTTGTTTCGCCAGAGACATTTAGAGCTATTTGAAAAGAAGGAAATGAAACATAAAATTTACAAGACATGTGTATCTTATAATCATATTTACAATAATTTACATACTGTAATAGGTTATTTAAGTTGTAATATGCAAATGTTACCAATAATAATTTACAATCAAATCCAAACTATATTGCGCTGTGCTGTAATCAATCTTATTTAAATTGCCATATTCAATTTTAGATATAACTGTAACAATATGGATATTCCTATAGTAATTCTCAAATGCGTATAAATTTGTCTCTCAGATTTAATAGAGTTAATTTAATAGAGTTTCATGATTTAATTTTATTATTTTATTTAAAATGATAATGTTTTATTTCTTCGTGTTTGTTATTGGTAGCTAGGTGTAAATGGGTTTGATAGTCTGAATCAATCTCTTCCCTAGTTAACGGCTATGCGGCTCCACACGTCAATCGTATCTGATTCTTGTTAACGCTCAGGAGCGTGTTCCTGTCACCGTCTTGTCCATAGATAACAAATCCAGACCACAGATTATAAGCTAATAGGCATAGACCTACTTTCGCACTTAATCTGTGGGCGTTTAAGCATTGGCGTTATTTGTTATTGAATGGCAAATTAGATGGGCGTTAGTTAGCCAGTGATAATTAATGTTCCTCAGTTTTAAACGCATCAACATAACGACTGATTGTCTTGTATATGAATATGTTATGGAACAAAGTGTGACTAAAATTATTTCACTGTTAGAACTAAAATTAATATCGAAAGTTCCAGCATAAACTTCCGGAAAACCATGACATGATAGTTTAAAATGATTTTCACAACTCTAACTGACTCCCACGACTTATTTTTGTATCTACAATGGAGTGGATGAATTCTTCAAACCACGTGACTCCATTGAAGATATTTACTGGTGTTTACAGCAACCGAAATAGTTCGCCGTGCCGCGGCTAATTGCCAACTGACTAACGGTTCACGTAACGATTGAACCAGAGACTAGATTCGAAATTCAAAGAGCCGGTGTCAATATTTGACAAGACTATGCAGGTCATATAGCTTATGATTATGAGTTTTGTGTCTTGAATTAGCCTGTTACATAAAGATAAGAAATAATTTGGGGTCAGGTTCAGAAACATGCAACTGTGACACTGATGACAGTGGGGAGGTCTAGTTCCCGGTATTCCAGGTGGTTTACAGCTGCAGATTTAACTTTAAAAATACATCATATTTTATGCTAACGCAGGTTGAGATAACTCGTCTTTGAATGAAAAAATTAATATAAGTATGTATTTTATTTATGTGTCTGTAAGTACGATTAGTAATTTTGGGAGTTAAAATTAATCTTTCGATTGGATTTCTGTGGAATAACGGAATGTTAACATTAAAAATGTAAAACGAGGAAAAGTCGAATTATTTTACAGTTTAGCAACTAATCTTTCTATTGTCACATGACGTAAACAAACTTCAAATAATAATTTAAAAGATAACCGCACCATAGATGTAACAGACCTCAATTGTCCGATTTTATCTCATTCATTATTAATTTATCCGTTGCGTTTTGGTTTAGAATTGATTCCACTATTCCGTAATCATACAAACCCAGTATATTATACAGTTAGAAGTATTAAAACGACTTTTTTTTACTAACAATTTTATTGATAAGAAAAATTAAATAGAAGATATCTAAGTATTATTGTGTTTTTAAATCGTTTATAAGAAGAGGTTCATTTCTTATATTAAAAAAGTCATAGTACTTCTGAATTACATATCAAAAAGTGACCACTAAGAGTCGCCTCAACTAAGCCCCCTGTATATCGCATTACGCTAACTTATCTATTCTGTACAGATTACAAAATGGCTTCTATCTGGCCCCTTGCTGTTTAATTCATTGGATTCGGAGATAAAACTGATAATTTCTTTTAAATTAAACTTTCCTACAATTGCATAATTCTTAGTGAATGCAAATGGTCTATACTAAGTTTTATTTTATATTATTTTACAGCTGACTTCTTTATTAATAATTGACACAATATTGACACTTTTGACAGACATATATATGCTAGTTAATACAGATAATAAATATTATCGCAGATGTTACATTCCTAAAGCTTTAAACTGTCTAAGGTATAAACAATATTTAAATGACATTGTACGTTAAATAACCCATAGTAATAAATAAGCCCTGTATAGTACATAAGTACATAAGATTTCAATAAATCCTACAAGTCATCAATATTGTCTTATCTTTACCGTAAATCCATGTACATTAAGAATGCAATTGACCCATATCACTAATGTGTCAATATTAACTTCAATTAATTATGGGTCTGAGCTGTCTTAAACATCTGACAGCAGGTTGCCGCTAAAATATTCTCAAATACATTTGTGATTCAAATTTGTTTTCTATTATTCAAAGTTTGAGTTCAGATACCATAGAGGATTATTTATACTACTCGCCGACCATAGATAATAGATACAGAATGGGCGTCGAATTGTTGACAAAAAATCGCGTATTTATAATAAAAGTAAATCAATATTAAATATATATTGGTATATTTGTGTTGTACTTTGTATAATTAAAATTAACTGATAATGAAACGTTATCCATTGTTTTGTTCAATTAACTAGCGATTTAAAAAACATTAATTGATCGTTATGTCTATAATAATGTACAATGAAAAAATGGATATGAACATATTTTTATATTGAATGTTTTGTGTTACCGTAACGGCTGTTTGGAGAAAGTTCTTTAATTTGTGGAAAATTTAATGATTCATATATACAACAGAATTCAAGTTTTTTACTATCGGATTATAGATCCGGGACTTAAACACCAAAAATATTAAGCAGTGCTTGTTTCTATACCTAATTTTTACTAGCACTTATGCAAGATTTCCCATCAGATGAGTGAAAACCTTTAATCGTTATATCTTAAGGTCATAATAGTGCGCCGTAAATTGGATAATTAAACTTGAAAATTAATAGGAGCTATAAAAAAATGCGAATTAAAAAGATCAAACTCCCATCGCAATAATTACTACTGACTACAGAATTTTAGTCATAAGTGATAATAATTCGTGGTTGTTTCCGCATCCCTTTAACAAATATTAATAGTGCGAAGTGACGTAATTGTTCTGTGCCTTGTTAGTTCAATTGATGTCACTCGAAGCGCGGCTACTTCAAGCCAGTGTCAATTTATTTGCTGCCAACTATTTAGGTTGGCAAAAATGATTCTAATGTGACATCTTTAATTGTCATCATTGCTTCTAGTATTCATTCGCGCGAATATAAAATGTTGGCAATTTAACAATGTCCCAAATTCATTCATTCATATAAATTATCAGCTCAGCGGCAACATTTAGCTTAAAACTGTTTTCAACATTATATTTTAATTTTCGATTGAATCGACCAAAACAGTTTGTTGATTAAACTTGGCATATTAGTATTTTTGCAAATTCAATTAATTTCCATACTTTGAGTATATGCAGTTGGTAATATAATAACAACAGTGACATATAATTTCATACACAATATTTTTTTTGTCCACTATAGGAAGGATCAAAATCGATTTTCATTTTAAATCGAGTTTCTAATTGTGTTATACTAATCCCTATTTATAGTTGATTAAATTTAGCGAATGTTCCATCTTTTGTCCTTTTCACTCTCGAGTTACTCAGCGATATTGATTTAAACAATATTCTTAAAGCACCGGTTTTTATTAAAGATTAAATATGATTTATGTATTATAATACAAAACAAGGTAGGTATAAAATATTTAAAAAATAATGTAGAATTTTATGTTCTTATAACTTTTCACGAGTCTTAGTGGCTACGTTTGTATATATAGGTACATACTTGCAATCCCATTGCCTGCCACCAGGTGAGAGAGTATGAGTATTTACTCCGTTGCTCCGGCGTTCTGCCGTCGGAGGACGCTAGTGTCCAAATTTCCTTAGCTTCCCTCCTGACTAACGACGCCCCGAGCCGAGGTCCGCGTCTCAATCTGAGACGCCCTCGGGACGTCGTTCCCCGTGGGGGCCCATCTGGCCCCCCCTTTTCAAGGGTGGGTCTCCTGACCCACCCGCTCCCCCGGTGACGCTGTAATAGCCAACAGGGCTAACAGCATAGACAGACAAAAAAAAAAAAAAAAAAAAAAAAAAAAAAAAAAAAAAAAAAAAAAAAAAAAAAAAAACTGCCACCAGGAGAGGGTACCATAGAATATCAACGTTGAGGACTCAAGAAGCAGAAGAGCTTATAAAGCTTTTGTTTTTTGGTAAACATTTTTTTTAATGTATTGTGGTGTGCATTAAAGAGTATAATTAAATAGATACATACGGATTTTTTTATATCCTGTTTTGTGTTGTTTTTTATATTCTGTTTTGTGTTTATATTTATAACATAATAAACAAAAATATATTATTAATAATTTAACTAAATATAATATAATTGATATAAAATTAATTAAAATATATAATATAATTTAATTTAATTTAAATATATATTATGAAGATCTAATTCATAGACAAGGACACAAAAAAGGTCTGTGTTATAAATTGTACAAAATAAATATATAAAAATGTATAATAAATAGTATAAAATTTTCAATAACTCTAAGAAAGTTAAAAAATGTCAACACATATTGATATTATTTATATTCTGTACCAAGTATCTAAATATAAAATAGTATTGGCCAGTCGCTTAATATCGCTTCTAATTTTGTACCAGACTCGTAATGTTGGTATTATACACAGTCTTGTGATGTTTTCTTCATCCGTATTTTCTCGGATTAAGATCGGATGTTGTGTATCCGTGTCTTTAAAAATCCTGCCTGGATATTAATTTATTGGACTCGTGTAACGTCAACAAAAAAAAGCCCAATATATGTAATAAATAATTTAGCCTACATTGTAAAGATTAAATGTTTATCTGTATTATAATAAGCGATTTGGTTTTATTAGCGTTTGCGCCATATTGATAACATAAAAAAATGCAATTAAATAAATAGCACAAAACTCATTTCACATTGAATGTTTGAAGTAATTTACAGAATTAATTGGAAAGTGCGAAGATATTTTTTTCGTCTTTTTAAAATCACAGCGGGATGAGTCAGAGAGCCATTTTTAATTTGCCTCGTTTAAAAATTGTCAGTAATTCAAGATTTATTACACATTCGCACGAAGTATCGAGTCCCGCTAATAACTGATTTTATTTTGAATATTTATATTTGGCAATATGTTGCCAAATATAAAAATTTTAATAAATGTTGATAATTTAATGCCCTGCAATAATAATTTAGAATTGGCCGTACTTTTTCGAAAAATTTAATCCTACTCAGGATTTACTTTTTTTTAATATATTTTTTTTTACTTATTTTCCTTTTTTTAAAACATAGTTTTCCTTTTTTTCTGACGTCACAGACTAGAAACTAGAGAAACGTCAAAACTCTTCGGGAAGTATACATCAAAGCACATCTAAATCCGTCTTCGTCAAAGCTGCCAAATGTTTGCTGAAAAAATCATCTTGAAATACCTCTTCCTAATTGCCGAGACTTATTCTCTTATCAACGTCACGAGGTCGTTGACTTCCGTTATCGTTGTTTGTTTTCCACGTTTTCCAGTTTTTAATGCGTTTGCAATTGTTAGTTATCTTTTAATATGTTATATGGCAGTTGTTTTAATATGATATTTTGTAGATATTGTTTCATTCAGTAGTAACAGTATTAAGGGTGTAATCCAGCGCTTTATGCTGAATTATTCTTTTATCCTTTGTAGAAAGTATAATGCATCCTTCAAAGGCACTTCAAATATAAAGCAGGAAAGATGTTGCAAGTGCGATGAAGTGCTTGCGTTCTATTAGACAACTAAATATAATGTTCTACTAGCTTTTCATGTTTACCTTTTAATGCTTTTAATATTTGTAATAATAATGTCGTAAATGTCAATGATTATTCAAAATAACAAAAAGATGTGTCATTGTCAGATTTTTATCGCAATAACTTATTAAAATAGTACACAAAAGTTAATATTAAATCTACATGAGAGATTCACACATACATATCAGGTGAAAAAACTTATCTAATTAAGAAAATACGTCGGCATTCTATTCATCTTTTTAAATGAAGACGATATTATCTAGAAAATAACTTCAGACTTTTAACATTTAATATTCCTGTTTCTAAGCTTAATATTATTATAAGAATAAAACTGACCGAATTAGATGGAATGTAGTCTTATTTTATATTCTGTGACAGACATAGATTTACATAGTTCGCGGTCAGAGGTTTATTAGCCTTTTCAATGCCAACTCTTATTGTACATATTACAATTAAATTATTTAATAAATATAGATTACTATAGACGGACTATAACACGTGCTATAGTCCATATATTAAACTTTCTATTTTAGCTAGTAGTGTGTGGCCGACGTTATAAATAACTGTAATCAACGTCACCTTGACACTATAATTAAATAAATACTGACATGTGATAAGTTTTATAATAATTGAATCTGTTTCACAGAATCCAGTTTATTAAAGATATAAAAAAATAGCCATATAAGTAGATATAGGTACCGATCAACAGCTGGGGATTTTTTTTTATCCTCATAGATGATAAAAATATATAGAATTAATTAATAAATAATGTAGGTATTGTACTCTTTATTTTAAATCCAATGTATGTTTAAAGTTTCTAATTATATATATTTAGTCAGTTTGTCTTGCAGTCACTGTCGATTTTTTGCATATAGGTACATACATATCAAGTGACTGATGGATGATATTTGCTTCATTCGATTCAAATTTAATTCGACATTTAAAGTTAAAATTGTAATTTTGTCATTCTTAAATTTCCATAGCGCTGAGAAATTTGTTTTTATTTAATGGCCTGTATCGTAAAATTTGTTTGGAATTTTTTAATAGCTATTAACTATTGTTTATTTCTTGTTTGGTGAAACTGTTAAAAAAATATATTTTAAAACCAACTTTAGAGAATAAGTTTTAATGTTGACAATTTAAACACAATCTTTAAAAGGTTTATCATTTAACTTAAATCGTGACCTGCTTTTACTTGTGAAACTTTTTATTTGATTAAAATGAAAGCGTGAATTGGCATATTAATTAGAAAATAACAATGAGCAACCGAAGCTTGAATCGGTGACCAGTGGCAGACCTTATTTAAGTCTAATAAGGTTGGATGACACTACGCGATTTTATCTCAACGTCTAATTATCCTTTTTTTGTCTTTAATATTTAAATATTCATATATCTCCTTAATTAAAATATATATCAAGAATTTTTCTATTCTATTTCTTTACTAACCTCTATATAAAAAAAGTCCACAAAACCAGTATGATATGTATTTGTAATTCATAAAGTTAATTGTAAAATCCAACAGTGACATTAGCGTCATGTAAACCAGGCTGAAGTGTTTAATAACTGACCAGTGAGTTAGCATTACCTGTTAATTCTATTGGAACTCGTTCTTACGCTTTCTGACTCTGTTATTTATATTCAATAACTATTTCTAGAGTTGAGATATGTTTGAGAAAATTACTAAGGAAATATAATTTTAAATTAACATGAGTTACTAGAATAGGTTTTATAATAACAGCCATATCATTTGCCGGTTTTTTTAAGACTTACACAATTTATGGCGGATTATCGACTTTATTTTTATAGATTAAGAATATAAGTATGTATCGCAAATGAGAAATTAGTTCTCAAATTCAAACATTATAAATAACCAGAACGATGTTATAAGAATATGAAAAAACATAAACATTTTTATAATAATAAACATAACAATGAAGAAATATACGAACATGTGTTTAATTTGACTTTTGAGATTATTTCGATAATCCTGACGATAACAAGATGGCCGCTTGTTATAAACAGAATTAGAACGTTACAAAATAATAGATTGTTTATGACTAATAATACTTACTTTACTTATATTTAAATATTTTCGGAAAGTTTGATTTATAAAAGCGATTTCACACGCGCTTTTAGGTAAAAAGCAGAAAACTAATGAACTCGGGATGTACTTACCATATAGGTATCCATAATGATATATTATTTAGGATAAGGATATATTTTTTGAACACACCTTATGAGGAACACAGTTAGATGTATTCCTAATAATTTATGTGCAAAATTTCGTCACGAAAGTTAGAACAGTTAAAACAAAACGAAAAGAATAATACAATAAAAAAAAGTGATGCACTTATAAGTTGAAATTTTGGGTTATGACAAAAGATTATTGTAAAAAAAGTTTTTTTTATATTTGTTTTGGAGTGCCGTCACTTTATTTATGTAATGGTCAGTGCTTATTAATCATTTTATTGATAGTCGTGTAAATAACATAACACAAAGTGTCCAAATCAGTGTCACCTCGTCACATATATCAATTACTTGTAAAGTAGTACAAGTTGCTATTATTAAAGTACTACCGTCATTTGTTACAGATTGTGAGACGGCGCCCGCAGACCTCGAATCGTCTGTGGTTTGAAAACCGAGAAGCGTTGCGAACTAGTGGTGCAATACGTTAGGAACATGCATTCACAATCGAGAATAACAGCACGACTAATAACACTATATACTTGAGAATAAACAAAACTGATAATGTGTATTGATCTACTACGACGAACTGATTATTGAGTCCCACGTTGGGCGCCATCGCAACTGACAGACCGGTGTGAGGGTGTAGTGTAGTGTGGTGGTATGGTCGGTTGCTGAGCAGTGACGGCGGCCGGGCGGCTGCAATGGGCGCGGCGCACCATGCGCACGCGCACGCGCCCCCTGCGGCTGCTGCTAGCTGCGCTGGCGCTGGCCTCTTGCGCTGCGGCCCCCGCGCCGGAGCCTCGAGCGCAGCGCTCCGCCAACCTCAGCCACATCACCGGCACCTCGCGTACAATACAGATGTTCCTAAAGAATCGCTATCTGCAGCTGATGCCGGATGGCACCGTCAACGGTACCACCGAAGGCAACAGCGTTTACAGTAAGTTTATTTATATTTGTATCTCAAATGACTACATTTTGTATATGTGGAAACAGATTTCATGGAAGTCTTTAAAGCCGTGTCCGTTCAGTCAACAAAGTTATTTAAATATTGTTATTTGCGTGAGGATTAACTTCGACAACTATGTATTTTATAAACATTGTACGAATCTATATATAATTCCAACATTTTATTGCTTTTCTCATACATTGGTTTGAGAAATACATGCGCTTAGAGAAGTTTGTCAAATGATATCATATGAAAACCACCTGAACCATAGAATTTGGAATAAAATATACTCATGAGCTGTCTAACGGGGACTTAAATAAATAAATGTATTCATATCTTAGTTTAACGGGATATAACGTGCGATTTTATAAGCAAAATACTTTTCGTATTATGGGCATATAGAATGAAAACCGACAAAAGATTTTTTAGAGATAGCATAGTCAAAAAATATCAAATGTAAGATAACATACACCATTGTATTTTTTGTATTTACAGTTAAAATATGAATATCATAAGGTTGTAATTTAAAATGTCCATAACTTTAATTATATTAACACATGAGACATATGAACCGTTGCCATAAACGAATAATAATTATCATAATTTATACTTCTAGCATATGCAATATTTTTGCTAATGACAATTCGGTTTATAGCTTATGATGTCAACAGGCATTATTATATAACGTAAATTTTTAATACGATAAAAAAATCTTTATATTCTTGAAGAAAGTGCAGTTATATTGTTACCTGCCTACTTTGAAACATGAGTTGTACTAGCTCCCAATCTTTTTAAATCTTTATTGATAGGGTTTTAAAAAAATACAGAGATACTAATAATTACAGTTAGTATTCATCCTTCAAATCCGTATCTTCATTGGCATCAATCATAGACAATGATACAGATTAAAACAAAAGAACAACATTTTTGACGGCTAAATAGTTCTAATAATACGGGATACAATTTTTATCTATATAATTGCTGGTTAGAGCTTGTCATATAGTAATGACTCAATTGTGTCTATGGCTTGGGGCGTATACTCGGAGGTCCGACCGTTTAAGGCCCAATCTTAGTTTATATTTTTTGGTTGTGTAATATAAATAACAAATTTTGTGGTTTTTTACATCTGAGATTAAAATTTACATACTTTTAGGCAACAACAAACAACTTTATGTAGAGTCAAATCAGGTTTTTTATAAAATGCCTTCTGTTTTAGACATTTGCCAGACGCTGTATAAAAATGCTATTAATAAGAAATAAAATCATTTTTATATAATTTTAGCTTTTTAAAAAATCTTTTATCAAATATATCCGTCAATAGATTGTATTAAAAATAAATCATTTGGAGAATTCGTTATTTTTCAATATTATTTTTGAGAGAGATGAAGATAATAATCGTCACGAGTAGAAATTGAGGCCACAGTATGTTATACTATATCTATATAAATAAAAATCAATTAGCGTATGTATGTAAGAGCATTCGAGAACGGCTCAACATATTCGTCTGTTTGTTTTGTTGTGCTCGTAATTGTCAGGACAAGGTTTGTATGAGAGTTTTTTTTTTGTATAAAATCCTCTTTTTTATGAGGTCAAAGTTGACATAAAAAATATATTTATTGCTCCCAATAATCTTTTTTTAGCTTTTTAGCTTTTATTAGGAAATTACATCTATACGAAGCCCGAGTGGACGCTAGTACCTAACATATAAATTCAAATTCAAAATATCTTTATTCAAGTAGGCATTTACACGCACTTTTGAATCGTCAATTACATTAAATTAAATTGGTCAGTATAGTCAGTCTGTGAGTAAACTACCACCAGCTCGGAATGCTGTTCTGCTGAGAAGAGCTGGCCAGAACCTCAACAGTTGCTCTTTTTAAATGAAATTAAACAATGTTTGACTTATACATTATAACATCAACCCAGCAAATGATTCAACGACCCAAGTTCCATACATTTCAATCATCCAAAAATTCTTGAATTTTATAATAAGATTTATTTAATAATATACTTTTAATTTTAGATTTAAAACTATGAAAAGGAAGATCCAAAATATCTTGTGGAACCTTATTATATATGCGTACACTGAAGCCCATGAAGGATTTGTTAACTTTTTGAAGTCGAAATTTAGGCGTTACGAGTTTATTTTTATTTCTTGTATTTATCGTATGTCTGTCGCTGTTTTTAGTATAAGTATTTAAATTTTGACGTATATATAATATATTATTGAAAATGTATTGAGAAGCAACCGTAAGTATACCGATTTCTTTAAAAACATCTCTTAGGGAGTCTCTAGCTCTTAGATTGCAAATAGCCCGTATAGCTCTTTTTTGTAAAACAAATATAGAATTCATTTCGGCAGCACTGCCCCATAATAAAATACCGTAAGACAAAATACTATGAAAATAACTAAAATAAACGAGTCGAGCCGTATTAACATCTGTTAATTGTCTTACTTTTTTAATTGCAAAGACGGCAGAGCTGAGTTTGCCAGCGAGAGTTGAGAGATGGGGGTTCCACTGGAGCTTTTTATCTAAAGTTATACCTAAGAAAATTGTTGAGTCAGTCAGTTTTAACACTTCATTGTTAAGGCGTAAACTACAAATTTGACTTTTGACATTAGGAAGTGTAAATTCCATGCATTTAGTTTTTTTTGTATTTAAGACCAAATTATTAATTTCGAACCAATGAAGAATACGTGACAGAGCACTGTTTACTTCGTCATAATTAGCTTTATTACGATCAACATTGAAAATAAGCGAGGTATCATCAGCAAAAAGTACAATGTCACATAGTCCTTTTACATAAAAGGGCAAATCATTAATATATAGTAAAAATAAAAAGGGGCCAAGAATAGATCCTTGTGGAACACCCATCTTTAGGTGAGAACCAGTCGATTTACAATTATTTACATCAACCGTCTGAACTCTTTGATTTAGGTAAGAGGCAATAAGATCAAGCGCAGCACTACGCACACCATAGTGGTTAAGTTTGCATAGTAATGTTTGATGGTCTACGCAATCAAAGGCTTTAGATAAATCACAAAAAACCCCGATTGCATTCTGTGACTTCTCCCATGCGTCGTAAATGTGCTTAAGAAGCGTGGCACCCGCATCAGTTGTTGACTTGCCTTTGGTGAAACCAAATTGTTTACTATGCATGATTTTATTGCTGTAAACGAATTCTGTCATTTGGTTGAGAATAATTTTTTCGAAGATTTTACTTAAGGTAGGCAAAATAGATATTGGCCTATAATTTCCCGGTTCAAGTCTATCGCCGCTTTTAAACAAAGGAACTACTTTACTATTTTTCATTAAATCTGGGAATGTACCGGTTTCAATACATTTGTTAAAAATTAAGGATAATTGGGGAGCAATCTCATTTATAACAGTGGTAAGTAATTTAACTGACATACCCCAGAGATCCCCTGTTTTTTTCATATTTAGGTTTCTAAACGTTTTAACAATTTCATTTGATGAAACAGGTTTAAAAACAAAACATTTGTCACTGACTCTTACGTTATTCGTCAATTCCGCGATTGCATCAAATTCCGAATTGAATTTAAATTCCGCGTGACTGTTACAGGAATTTCTTTAAAAAAAGTTTCAAAAGTAGCCGCAACATTTGAATCTGTATTTATTTCAATATTATCAATTTTTAGCTTAATAGGTCCATGAACAGCCCTAGTTTTCCCAGAAACACTAGATATAACATCCCACGTTGCTTTTATCTTATCATCAGAGTTTAAAATTTTATTTCTAATATAAATCGACTTGGCATGTATGCAAACGTTTTTAAATATTTTAGAGAAATTTCTAACTTTATTAAAGAACACGGGATCATGATTCCATTGCCTCTCACCATACAAATCATATAATTTTTCTCTACTTTTGTATATTCCCGGGGTAGCCCAATCACTAAATTTATAAAATAACGAATCAAAGATTTGATAGTTTGATCAATTTTATAAATTAAAATAAAATACCTAATTAGCACATTAAGTTTCTATGATAAATATACAATTTAAATAAACGGCACAAAAAACTCAGCTCATAATTTGTGTTATGCAAAAACGACCGCCTCAGAAGATGAGCGTAAAAATATGTGTTTATATGCCGCCATAAAAACATTGATTTGATTCGGGTCTGAAGTTAAATCGACATAATATTTAAGCGTCCATTTTTACTGGCTTTGACGTTTGAGTTTGACAGTGAGTTTGATTTTAAAATGATTATATATTTATTAATTTCCAAGTAGTTAATTACTAACGTTTTAAAATTAATAATTACTAACGTTTTAAAATAAATTGATTCCTCTTTTCTGTCCTTTAACAATTTAAAGTTGTCACATTTAAAATTCTGGAAAGTCCTTTCTCCGCTTACAACATAAGCTGGTACTTTATTTTTGATGTGGTTTTAAAAGTTCCATTAGCAAGTAATAAATATATTATTAAGTGTGTCAAAATTCCATTTAGTGTTTTCTTCAAGTATAGAAAGATATTACATAAAGTACATTAACTATAAAGAGAATAAATTAGTACCCGCGTTTATTTCAATGACCTAAGCAATAAATTATATAACAAAATCTTTAGGTCTCCTAAATAATACTGGTCCAAATAAATCTTAATCCGTTTTGAGATCTTTTTAAATGGATTTTTAATTTTAAGACTTATTTGCATACTAATATAATTAATATATGATAGTAGAATATATTTTATTCTATTTATAGTGATGGATTATTAAAAAATATTGTATAGGTAAAATGATACTGGCCACATTATACATGTTTATAAATAAGTCGTAGATGAAAATGAATAAGTTTTCAAATCTCTGCCATTTTCTGTAAATAAATTCGTCATTGCCTCAAGATATAAATACAACTGATATTTGTAGTGGGAAGAACAATACCTGGTCTAGTATTTTCATTTTGTACATTTTTGTCTCGCATTGTTTTAAGATAGAATCTTTTGAAAAGAAGCACTTTGTACGTGAATTTATGACTTGTATTGGTTCAGTGATCTTTTAGAAATATTATGTTTAGATAAATATATTTAGTAATATTTAAGTTAGTATAAAAACTTCTTCTATTTTGATTATAATCTCAAAATAGTTAATGTTATTTCTCAAGGTTTTTTTTTCTGGTATATTTTTAATCCTAACACCTAACACTCGCACACTCTAAATTATAGTTCAATTTTAAATATCAGGTCATTCTCCCAGACCTATAATAAATGGTCCATAATTCCCACCAGAAATATGACACTGATAGCAATTTTAAACTCTATTTTGATAATTATACGGTTTAATATCGCTACAACATTTTTTCAGATCGGCTGCCAATTTTTTTCCGCCTGTTATTGTTTCACGTGTAATTTTTTGTTTTATTTTAAGTACGAGTCTGCGTTCTCTAAACGTAATAATGTAATCATGAATGGAATTTATACCAGCTTCCTTTATTTAAACATATTATATGATAACAATATACAGTTGGTATCTACTTGTAATATCAACAAACTATTCCGTATAGTAGCCAAGCGGCGAGCTCTTGCTATCGACTCTCTTCAACCATATAAAATTAAATTACCTATGTAGTATTTAGCAGTAGACAGTGGCACTTCTATTCTATCTGTACTATTTCCGTTACAAGATTGTAATCTCAGATATTATACAAGGATAGTATATAAAAGGAACCATGTCGCCAGCGAGTACATTACCTCCCCTTCCTCTTTTAAAAACTTCTTTTTTTTAATGATACAATCGTCACTTGTCCAATATCGTCGTCGACGTATCGCTGTAACGGTCCCAAGGGACATATTATGTCGTAACGAGCCGCTGTCGGTCTTGTTAATCAAATAAACCTGTTATTTAACTTCACTTGAATTCAATATAGTCTTCATTACAATATATATGTAACATATTACCAAACTACAGGCTGACTAAAATATAAAAATATATCGAAAAAACCGGATACGTAAAGAGTTTCTAAATATTTATATTTATTATATATTTACAAATATTTACTACCATGAGGCTACGAGATTAAGATCACAACGTTCAATATAAGATAATTTAATATGTAATAATCGCCTTATTGAGTTGTGTTGAAAAATACATTAATTCAGAAGGCCGAAGTTTCGTTATAAAGTTGTTTAACGGAATAAGTGAGATGTCGAGCGATCGTTTTATAAACCAACGGTTAATGGAACTGATATGGATCTTGTAATCAAAAATAATTATAGATCGTGATTCAATTTTTGCAACTAAAGATTGTAATTACTAAAGCTATCACTGCGGTTAACCAATCTTTAGATTGAGTTTGTGGACTGGTGGTTCAATCTCTGATTGAGGATCGATAATTAATTTCAGTCGTTAATATATTTGTATTGTCGATACGATGCTTCAGTGCTCGAGAATTGGATAGTATAATCATATGCATAAAAATGGTTGGACAAATTTTCCACATTTGCAATAGCTTTAGTCTAAAAACGATAACAAACACTAAAAACGATATAGGTATAAGCTGTTGTTGAGTTATTATTAATAGGTTAGTCTCGCGGTCTCGTCTCTATATAAAGGTCTATTTCAGTATTATGAGAGTCTGAATCATTTATGATGGAATTGATGGACCCTTTGATCTTGAAAGCTGTCACTTTGACGTTCTAACTCTGATAGAATTATGGTAGGATCTAAAAATAAAGTAGATCAATTAAATCTCGCAAGTGATGTAATGAAAACAATAAATTGTCAACGCTTGCATATGCATCGCTGCGCCGGCGCATCGGACTCGGAGATTGATAGCATCACAGTTTAATATAGCAATTTACACCTGTTACCACGGTTGCATCTTCCTTACATAATGATTATGTCAAAATCCTGTTTTATGGTTCGTGTGAAAAATTAAATTGCCCCCGTGATTTATTTCTGACATTGAAATTACTTGACGCCATTGATTGGCCCATGATGCAATTACGTGTTGCCCGATTCCTATGAGTTTGTTATAGATAATATTGAGTTGTTTAAGGTTTTTAATATAATACAATTTATATAATTTTGTTATAAATGAGTCAAGACAGAAATGTCACGAGACGTCTGGCGCCCGTTTTATTCATATTTATCTTTTTGTAACGTTTTAGTTAGAACACACAGACGAGTTTAAGATAGGTATGTCAAGGAATTGCCTTTAGATTAATACGAATAATGAATATTAACTGATGTTACTGTTTGATTTTCTTCGTTTGATTAAAGACTTATTTTATATCATATCAAAGAACTGAACTACTAGTTCAATGTATTCTTGAAAAAATATAAATCTTCATATTAACATTCCAAATCAAGGTCATAGAGTTTTATTTCAATAAGGCATACCTACATTACATGAAATAGCAGACTCTCGTTAGTATCAGATGATTCCAAGTTGGTATTATTGAGATGATTTTAAGGTAATTGAGAACATCCGTTAAAAAACAAATTACTTCTTTAACACTGTAAATATTTATTTAACGTTAAATATTGAATCAGTATGTGAAAATTAATTTATTTCAAATTGTAACAATTTCGAACTACTTAATATTTATTGTAAAGCTCACGAAACGGACGAATGTATAAAATTCCCAGCCTGAGGTATGTAATCCGTATGTAACCTCCATCGTCGACATTGTTAAATAATTTCAGAACTTGTTATTATCGAAAGCATTTCTTTAATGATTGAAAAATTACGTCACTACCCCAAATATAACCCTCGTGCCATATTGATTTCGTCAAAGATTAATTACTAAAAAATCTTAATTAGGTTATGGAAGTATTTACAACTGACTATTGTTTGTCGCTGTCCCAGATATATATTAGAAATAATTAATATTCAAGTAAGTGGTATCTACAAGTATGACTGACCCGATCTGACAGGTCAGGTCATTTATTACACAATGTGACGTAATTATTAGCAAATTGAAAATAAATGATGTTTATGCTGTGAAATGAATAAATTGATTTAGCTCCTAATATCATTTTAATTATACAAAACAGGATTTAATAACTTAATTAATTAAACCTTAATTAGTTTTCTGCGGTCAGAAAAACATACTTATTGAAAAATTGCGTAAACAAATACAATAATGATAAAATAAAATTATTTTTAAATTTAATTTAGTGGTCAGGGATTAAAAATATAACACAATTCTTGTTTGAAGTAGTTTTTCGATAAACATATTTCGCATTTCTAACATTTGCAAAATTTTTATAGATAGTTTTCCTGCTTCACTTAGATTAAATGAATCTAGGTTCATTCATGATTAGATATTGTCATGAGATTCTCAATCAATGACATCAATTCGTCATTGTCTTGATATAAACAATATTATTTTCTTCATAGTTATCAAGTATCAACTAAATGTCCGTTATTACTGCAATGGATATGATTACTGTTATCTGATACGATCTTTTATTTGTTTGTCTTATACACGTCTGTGGTTTTAATTGATTCCGTGACCATTTGGTTTTCTTTTAACATGTTTGCTTTACCTTTGTTTTCTTAACCTAGTAATATATAATTATTATAATTGAATATAATGACTTTGTTTTTATTTATTTGTTTTATGCATTGTTTAGTTATAGCGTTTTAGAGTTTTATATTAATTATTTCTTTTACTGTTTTTCCGGGGTATAGTTGCAGAAAATGTTTCTAGCATTAAGTCCGCCTTTGGTACCTCTTTGGGCAATAAAGATTAAATATATATATTTTTAATATTAATTAAATTAATATGCATTTCATTTATAAGTTCTTAAAGAGTGCTCTCGGATTAATAAAAGTATATAAATTTCGCTTTATGTTCTAATAACACGTGTAATCGCGACTCGTCGTTGGGCTCAGATCCAAATGGCATTTGATCGTGTAATGTGTTACCGATAAACTCTTTGAAATATCAGATGCGAGACGCTAATTGTTTTATCGTAATACTTATTATATTTGTATTTGTTTAAAAAAACATACGTTAATCCCTTTTTTAAATTGTTAAATGTTAACATTAAATTGTCGCATCTATTGTTTAATCTTTGGTGCTTATTAGTACAGGTGCGTCGGTACGTAGAATACGCAAAATAAATGTCGGTGAGGTCAGTCTGACGTCCCAAAAATGACATACCGGCAAATTTCCGATTTTCCACTACCGGTTTTTTTTCTTTCCTTTCCGGTTTTTAAATACTTTTTTGTTAATTACTTTTTCTTACTTATTGAGTGAATGTAAATAATTGAAAGCGATATTTAAATTCAAATACGTTCATTAATCGATTTAGAAAGGAATGATTATAAAATTATATTAATATGATATACTAATTTAATGAATGTAATAGAAATCTCATTTAACCGGTCGTAGATGAATTTTAAAAGTTATTCGTAATCACCATAAATGCTTGATGGGTCATGGGATTCTTTAGCAGAGTGGGAAATGTTTTGTAAGATTCATTATAGTACGGGACAGCGATACAGTAGCTCAATTGGCAGAGCGACCCTTTAGTTTCAAAAAGTTCGCAGGTTCGAATCTGGCCCGTATTATTTTGTTCATTCTATATTGTTACCAAAAATGTATATTAAATTATTTTTATTTGCTGTAGGAACTGTAACTTAGATTTTTATTTATGGTGAAAGTATGAAGGTAATTTAAAAGTTTTTTAAACGTCTAAAAAGTATATTTCTCTGTTTCCATATGAATTACACTTTAACTTGTAATAAACTATATTTTTAACATAATATTTCTTTTTCTTCCATTGTCGAATACAATCAAGGGGTATAACTAATGTGTTCCTGTCTTAAATAACACAAGTTAGTTACGTTTGTAAGGTATTGTCATGGTGTTTTTATTTTATTCTAGCTTGATATATTCTCGAGAAGTGTCATCATAACGAAGTCTTAAATACTGTGGGTGGGTAAGGGTGAGAGCACATGATACAAATATTAACTTTTATTATATGTTTAATCGATGAGAGAATCGGATAGAAATATTTTTAATGTGTTAAATTTGTTAGGATTCTTGTATAACACTTGATACTTCTAAATTTTAATGATAATGATAATGATCAATGATGGGTTTCGTGTATTTATGATGGGGCGTGGTGTCACCAGCACCATTATGACTAAAGAATTACCAATATCGCGTTACAAGCGTGAGATACCAGTTAATAGACAAAATTTTAACTTTAAGATCAGATTGTTTAGATTTTTAACATTTTATTTTTATTGCATATTAAATAAGTAACTTAGCTTTATTGCTTTCTTAAATATTTTCTAATCTAAATTAAGGGTTACGTAAAATATTTTTTATTGTTTGTACACCAGACCTTACAATATTTGTTTCTTAATCAACAGATAGGTATAAAAGCGGGTTGCAAATGCGATTTTCACGCCGAGGACTCTGAATGATACGATTGTTTTGCTGTCATGTTATTTATTTTTGGATTAAAAATCATTGAACATTTTAACAGGAATAAATTTATAGTTAGTTTGTACGCGGTAGAAGTGGGAGCGAGAGGTATAACAGCAAAATCTCTCTACAGCCTACTTAAAGATCTTGGCCTTTCTAGAACAAGCATCGGTTCATTTCTAGAACGTACTTCAAAGGCGGCATTAGTAGGTTCTTTCCAAATTTGGTTAGGTAGGGAGAGGAGTGTGGAGGGTGAAGGCGAGCGTTTTTGCGCATAATAAAGGGGCCCCTTAAACCTACTCCTGGGTCGCAAGTCCCAGGCACTGCTTGCACTCCTCTCCTTGCAACGCGATGGGCCCGGCACCCGCACAGTGAATCCATGGATTGCTAAGAAGCTTCGTCTTGTCTGTTGTGTATTTCTATTGGTATTTCTGTTAATTCAAATTAATTAGTTTAAATATTTCAAGGATAAAAATAATTTCATTTTTTAACATATTGATCTCACACAGACAGACATATATTAAATTAACTGTCCATAAAAAAACTAATTGTTATCTCCAAATGGGAGCCGCATGTTGACGTTTGACAATCGTAAAATGTGTTGCTATTTCCGTATCTATATTTTTTGTGTTATATGTAGTTTTGTATGTATGTGTGCGTAAATAACACACAATCAAGTTTCAGGTTCCATTATGACAATAAGACCTCGTTTTTAAAAACTTGTTTTTTTCCGTTGATACGTACTTAATATTGGAAGTAAATTTGAGGAGAATCACATACAGAGGCATTTTTATTGTGATTGTGCAAATTTAGTTTCTATCAAAATATAAATATAACATAATATATATCATTTTTAAAAATACAGTTAATTCATTCAATGGTTATTATCCAATTATTTAGGATGATATGCCAATTCCCTCCGCACTTTTCTATGACAACTCACGCAGACTGGCCTCTCCCATTTTCAGGTATTCCATCCATGTATTCTTTGGTGCCCTCTTCTTAAAACCATCAACATCCATTTTCCAGTATTTCATGACTATACCACGACTAACGATTTCCTACCTCTTATCTTTTCTTTCACAAATGGTATGTTAGTTTGAACGTAGGAGTAGTTTTACTTACATATTTGTAACTTTATTTATTTTTTCTTTCATACAAAAAATTAAAACAACAAAAATAATAAATGATTTGAAATGACTCCATTTTCTTTATAAAATAAAAATTTATTAAAACACTAATCTACCTACCATGAAAATGTAGTAGGTAGGGATTATAATAACAATATTGCAATCCATGAAATATTCGTGGACATAATTGTTACAAAATATACTTATATTTCAATATTTTTAATAATACTTACTCCATATAAGTGCAAAATGATATCAATAATGACACAGCCATGATCTGAGACATCAGAGACAAATCATTAATCATTGTCAATCATTAATCATTGTATTACATGACTAACCTGGACGTGGTATGTAGGAAATCATTAAACTACATGTTTTTTTCTTAAATTGCAGTATTCTTACTTTTAGTTTCAATGGTAAAAAAGCTTCTTACTCTATATACCTAAGATAAAACAAACAATATTCAGTCAAATATTGAGTCCCACTACTAGGATTCATTTTCAGTTATAAAACTGAGAACTGAACCTGCAAGGCTGTATCGTTACTGCTACAAACCAACATTCTATAAAAATATTTCGTATATTTTCGAACTTAAGTACCTTTGTACGAACCTATCTTTTAATAAGTGTATCTAATATTATCTGTGTGTACATAAATATTAAATAAACAAATAAGATCCATTAATTTTAAACTAATTGACGCCTCTTTGTCTAAAGACTCTGTAAATATAACAATAACTAGATTTAATAATATTATTTTAAATTATTAGCATAAAGACATCACGCCTTGCCTTGACATGGAACCAAATCACAAACAATCCTCTTTGAACAGTTACCGACTCGTTTTACATGAATTTCAATAAACCATTTGTTATGTTACTACGTATTTAAATACGCAGGTAATATTATTCATTGTTATATTTCAGTATACTAAAGATACACTAAAGCTAGTGAGATTTTCCAAGAACTTTCTAGTTTAAAAAATAAGTATTGTACCTTATTCTTATTATCAAATGGATTACCCTTTTTCAGTTCTTTAGGCAAGGAATTTTAAAACACTTCATTGATTTCTTATTGTACCTAAAAATTGTCTATGAAATACGAGTTTTCTGCTCTTGGTATATTGTTTATACAACGCGTGGTTCGCTAATCTAACTTAAGTATAACATGAAGGTAATACCAACATTGAAAAATAAAAGAGCGTAAGCCATCAAAGACTAAAAAATATCGAACCTGTGTTCATAGATAACATTTAATGCTGACTTAATTTCCTCTGAAACAATTATCTGTAATTACCCAAAGAGGAAATACAACCTATATACCTACTTATATATCTTAGTATGTGTAACAAGGTGTAATATATAACGTGTAATTAAATGAACTTCCATGACCTAGCCTTACAAATGTGTTTGTAACACACAACCTTAAAGTTAATAATGTCACTATAATGATTATATCTTCATAAGCTTCCGCCACACAATGATAAATACTTAACGTATAAATTCGCAATTTCAGAAACATGAGTCACATAACGAGATGAGAAAAAATAATGATAGAAATCACAACCGGTCCAGCGACTGATCATTAGCAGTTCACTTAACATTTTAAATGAATGGAAACTAAGTCAATTAGAGAAAAATGCATCGAAAATGTTTTCCATTTAGTTTTTGATATTAATGATGTGTCCTTTACATTTATTGTTATCGATTAAAATTAGTATCGATTCTCTGATCAAGAGATTTTCGATGTTTACGAATTTAAAAAGTTGTTTTTCTTTTTATTTTTAAAATATTTTTTATTTGTGTGTACTAATGAAATACCTAATTAAATTTAGTTTATTATTTTTCTCCATTTCAGACAAGTAACCTAGATTAGATATTTTGCGTAAATACAATGTTTTACGTACAGTAATTATATTAATTATTAGTTATAACATTCATAAAACTCCGTATCTTATATAGTCTATAAATCTAAATGAGTAACGAAAAAGCCAATTAGTAATAAATAATCAATTAGAATAACATTAATCCATTAAAATAACAGATAAGAATTATTAATAATCAGACTAAAATATTGCACCGGTCATTCCTGGTAGGGCACGATAGCTCAGTGAGTAGTTTGTCGGTGTTGTAGTAGAGGTTAAGGCTTTATTTTTCAATACTCATTTTAAGATATGCTTCTTAATATGACTATTATGAGAAATAATGATTGAGTGCCTATTATGTACTTAAAGTACCTTTGTAGCTCGTTTCATATAGTGACTGACAGATTCGCTTTCCCTTTCTTTCATTGCTCCTTGTTCTTCCAGGGTGGCAATAATTTAACTTTTCTTATCTATAGATTACGTAATAACGCATCAGATTCAGGACCGTCTGCTTCTTTCTCACCAAGAAATATATTCTAGAACAAGTCTGTGACAACTAACGGAAGACTCAGTTTTTCAATATGTAATAAATAATTCCTAGACTCAATATTTTATGTCATTATATAACTCATACAAACCGGACAACCCACTAATGTGTCTCAAACTATTTTTATAGCCACTTTTATCATCCAATTATATACTTGTAACTTTCAATACAGATTCCTATTTAAATATTTGTCTAATTAATATTGATTTATTATATTCTGTGGTTAATAACATTTAAGGAGGCTGTCGAAACAGAGTATATATATTTATAGACCTTTTTAGTATCTCATATTAAAACCTTATTAGTGAATTAAAGCACATGGGTGTAAAATCTAGCAGAATTTGTGTTAATGATAACGTTATCATTCCACAATGTTATCAGCTGGCAAATATAGCGACCTAACTGCTTGGGTGGTCCTGCATTTACGATATTATACCTTATTTTGATTAGCTAAGGTTTAAAATAGGTTAAATGATAAATTGCATTTTGAAGGGTTTTTATGACTTGTGATTTTAATGGTTCTGTTTTTTAATAATAATAATGAATTGGAGTCGTTAAAAAAAGTAAAAGGAGTCCAATATTCCTTTCTATTTTATAGTAATTGTCTGTGCATATAATAAAATAGTACCTAATAGAGTACAACAAATAATATTTATAAAGGTATGTAGATATATCTACATACAAAGGTATGTAGATATATCTACATACATTATTAAGAATATATTCTTATTTAATATGTTTATCTGTTTGTCTGTTTACAGCTTATTGTCGGAGTCATTAGAGTAGTATTCTCAACGCCGATTTTTTTTAAGTGTCAGGTAATGCACAAAAAGTAATTAGTACTTGCATTAAAATAATAGTTTATATGATTTGTATATATTTTAAGGTGGGGGTCGCAGATAAAATCAATGACCGGGAAATTTTGGCTATGCAGTATAAGGTTTTTATTGTTATTCTATTATTGAATTTTCTGTCGCAGTAATATTTGATATATGACAAAAAATATGTTAATGTTTATATAACCCAAGTATAAAAATAAATAAAAAAAGATATGATATTGTCCAATTTTCAAAGAGGTATAAATCTTACTTTGAAGATAATAAATATTATTAATATGTATTATTACATAAAATTATAAAATAAATGAGGTCGCTTCATAATATTAGCAACAAAACTGTATTCTAGAACTACTCTTTTGATATCTTATAAAACAGATGTTAGTTTACGAGAGTGAATCTTTTAAAAAAATCTAATTCAAACACCTTAGCGTTCAAACATAAACTTTTACCATACAGAGCAAACAGGTGAGGATATAAGAAGTTCTTAGCTGTTTAAACAACTTGTCTGATATGGAACGCCAAAAATGCCACCCAATACCCAATATAAATTCAACCTCTATCGCATTGTGATAAAAACTACTTTGTTTCAGTAAAAGCTTAGAACGCGTTCGTAATTTAATTAGCAGCTAACCTTCTGCTAATTTCTTCTCATTGTGTCCGAGCACGTTGCTCCAAATATGGTAACGTGATTCGGCGGCACTTTTGACAGATGACAGGGGATTTTACATTATTTATGTTTTTTTTTAAGTTTGAATAGAATCGATACTTATTATTCCAATTTAAAACAAAGTTTCTTCTGAAAATCTGTTTTATTTTTGGCTTGCAACTTGAAATCAATCAACTATGACACATACTCTAGTTTCTGAGCATCCATCATATTATCTCGCGGAGATTAGCTGAGTTTCAATGGAGTAACTAACCTAAATAGTTAAGAATATATATTATTATACACTTTCCACATATTTTTAAAAGTATAAAATATACATCGTGACGTCTGATATCTTCGACGGGAGACAAAGGAGAAATGAATGCAATATTCTTGTCTTCACGACATATGTAACATATAGTGTAAACCTGGGATGGACTAAGATTCAGACAAATCGCAGTTTCATTAAGATAAAAACAAAATTTACTATTGACAGTCTAAAGATATAGAAAAGCACGAAAACGACACCTTTATTTTATTATAATAAAATTTGACAATGTATTGCACATCATCCCCATTTCCTCCCTGGTACTATATATAAATTGTAATTTTAAAAATCAATTATCCAGTGAAGTAACTTGAAGAATAAGAACAATAAAAAACACGGCCAATAACGTACTGATGAATTTATTTAATATTAAATAATATATACGAGATACTTTCTTCTGATGAAGTCCACCTATTTAACTGTCTGTTTGTATGTTCGTTAAACGAATCTGTCATGGCTACCATTGTCCGTTCACAAACGACTCCTATAAATGTTTTGACAAGTAAATTGTTGATCCATGTTTGTTGATTTGATGTGTGTAAACCACCCGGCATATACCCAAAACAAAACTTAAAAGTATCCATAATATCGTTGTTTGACTGTTTGTGAAGTACATCTGAACGACGAGACGTATTGAGATAAATTCAACATTATAATCATGTTGGCGAATCTGACAGATGGGGATGTAGTCGAGTAATTACTTATTATAATATTTATGATAGTCATAATTACTTATTATTTTTGTAAATGTAATATTTATTTATAAACTAATACTGAAAGAAAAAATAATCAATACTGAAAGAAAAAATAATCAATACTGAAAGAAAAGATAATCAATCAATAGTTTAAAAATAATTTAAGTTCTGAAACCTGTTCCATTATATTTCGAGATACCATTAAGGATTTTTTTATTATTCATCTTAAATTAATAATGTACTATAGTTATACTAATTTATTCCGTTAGCAATGACAACATGAATTCGTTCTAAATGACGGAACGGATCTATTTTATTTTCAGGCAGAGCTATCAACACTATCTATTTAATAAAAGTAGTCTAGTAATCCTGATCCAGCATCTCAATACTTGTAAATGTATCTATCTATGTTAATAAGTGACCTTGATAAGCTCGACTTTCCAGATCTTAAATCAGTTTAAATGAATACCTAGTTGTTTTTAGTTTTATAGGAATTTTATAGATAATCATTCCGTTAAATTTTATTAGATCTCGTTAAGAGAACCTCGATTGGTTTCTGATTTAGAATCTGTCAAGTTTTTATTTTAATTTCTTTATATATACAATATATGTATTTCCGTTTGTATTCAAAGCATAAGATCGCAAATAATAAGAAATGATTTAATTCTATCCCTTATTTTTGTATCAAAACCCATTTTACTTTTAGATTAAAGTTGTGGTAACTTCATATGCGCCCACGCATCTCACGCTGAGCAGGCAATGAGTTGTTTACAGAAGCTTTGCTTTATGGTCGCGATATTATTTCATTATTGCTTCATTAGTCTGGCGGGTTAGGCACCGTGGTTGGTAGCAAATAGTGATATATTGATAAACTGCTCAATTACTGATTATAATTGGGGTTATATGTGGATGGTAACACGCCAGCGGATATTAGCTATTAATAATAAAACATTCTTTACAACAATAAATACAATAGAAAATATATACACAGCTGCTATTGGTATTGTTTTCTATTTACGTCATAGTTATTTGAACAAATGCATGTGACGCCATTAAATTTCAAGGTAACGATTTTTTTTAAGTTTGTTTTATGTGGCAATTACCTAAAACATAAATACCTTTAAAACTGTACTAAGTCGCGTTTTGGTAACAAATTAATCAAGTGAGGTCTATGAGATAATGTTATTTAGTTAGTTAATTATGTTACTAAAGTAATTAATCCACAAACATATTACTGTAATTCCAAGAGATTATGAGAATAAACTAACAAGAGCGGTTTGACACCTCAGTGTTGTCAAATATATATGAAATACTTCTTTGTCTGTGCTCGAAGGAAACAACCAGTTTAGTTGATAAAACTAATAATATTTTTAGTTTATTTCATAAAATTCATTTCACATGTTTTTTTTGAACATATTTTAATGTAATAGTTTTGTAAATTTGAAGTCGTCCCGATAGGATATGTAGAATGCAAAATTCAACGAAACGCTCATAGCTCAATTGGCAGAGTGATGGAACGATGTAGAAGAGGTCGCGATTTCGAATCCCTGTCCATATCAATCTCTTTTTCATTCTATATATGTTTTAAACTCAACTCATCCAATCTCTTATTTCTTGGCCACTCACTTTATACACCCTTTTAGAGTTACGCGGTATTGTTTAAACTTAAATAAGGTTTACAAACATGATTCATTCAATGAGAAGAATTTAATCTTCATACTTCTATGAAGTGGGTATAAAAGGTGTTCATTATAATGTTTGTTTTCCTCTGGTTAACTTTTTTTGTAGGGGTTGATGTTGTTTTATTAGCTTTAGGTGCTGTGTGTGTCAGTGCATGTGTATCGTGTGTTACCTGCCTTAATTTATTTCCTTGCTTGTTTTCACAGCTTAGTTCCTTACTAGAAAGGTATATTTTTGTATTAAAAAAAAATATTTAAATATAAGGATATCAAGAAGGTTAAAAACACATATAACTGAGATCAAAAGTATTAATTTTTTATAATATACTTCAATACTATTTTTTTTTTTTTTTATTCATTTAATATGAAAGAGGGTTTGTTCAATATTTGAAGATGACACCCTCATAGAAACATCTTAAAATCATCTTCGCTTACTTCAATACTATTAAACTACTATTTCATATACGAATACAAAATAAGCTTAACACATATTTCCTATAAATAATATTCTCAAGTCTGGTCCATTCTCAGTGGTCGAAACATTTTGTGTATGTGGTCTATTTTTTGCTTCTCTCTCCCATAGAAATATTGTATTCTTTTTCTGCATAAATCTTCATGTAAAGCGTCTGTTTGTGGATTGTATTTAAATATAAAATTTACTATTCGATAGTTTGTGCGTCGGGGGGTCGGTTTAATGAAGGCTTTATGGACATAGAGGTATGTTTCCGTTGTTAGCTGTAAAACAATATAAAAAAAAAATCTCAAATATTTCGTGCCTTTTAATATGTTGATTTTACCTAAATAAAAAAAATATATTGTGTTACTCTAAATAAAAACTACACTATTAAATAAAGCTAATGGAAACATACTACTTTGCAATAATTATAATATTACTATCAGTATAGTGTTGTGGACCCGCGCACGATCTTCATCTCGCTGTCACCGCTAAATAAGACATCTCAGAGTTTATTTCCACTACAACTTCATTGTGAATAAATGTTAAGGTTGTTTTTCTTTTTTTAAACTATAGTACAGTTGCTATATGTATAGCTGTATATTTTAATATTGTTTGTGTGTCTGTTAGTGTAGTGTTACTTCTAAACGACGGTGGACAATGGAGTGTCGTTTTTACAACATATTTTTGTGTTGTTAAGATTTATTCTTTTTCTAAATTTTGATTAAAGTTAATATAGGTAAATAATTATTGAATTCTGTTTATGAGATATACTGATATTTAGAATATACATTTTATGGGAAAAATACAAAATATAGGCCCGATAGGTGGGTCCGTGGTGGAGTTATTAAAATAATCGTTTCTTAATCAACCGCCCGCCCCGCTGGTCAACCGCCCCGTTGGTCGAGTGGTTAGCGCAGACGCCTAACGTGTCACGGCGCAATGGGGCTCGGGTTCGATTCCCGGCGGAGATAGGCATTTATGTGATGAGCATAGATGTCTGTTTCTGGGTTTGGTCGTTTATTAAATATATTTTCAGTATTTATATGTGTATTTCTATGTATTTGTATCGTTGTCTAACACCCTTAACACAAGCAAATAATTTGCTTACTTAGGGGTTAGATCAATGTGTGTAATTTGTCCTGATATTATTATTATATTATTATTATTATTAATATTAATAGTTTCTCAACAAACTCGTATATACAAATAAATACCCGTTTTAATTATATTGTTCTCGAGATACAAAATGGCCAATTATGATTCAAATTATCTAACGGTGTGGTGATTACGAACTAATTACCGTAATTAAGATTACCTTTGTAAATCCACGGACTTCTTGTAATAAGTACATGTCAAAATATAGATCAGCTCTTTTAAGATTTGTACACCGTTATATGTAAGGCTTACTACTCACGGCACAATATTAAACCGCCAAAGATAAAATGATAATTAAGCAGTCGAATCGCGACAGGCGTGTTTAAAGCACGTTTGTTAACGTGACTTTAGAATTAACAATTTTTTTTTGTATGCAAATATAACCGTACTAAATAAAATTAGGAACATTATTAATAAGATAACATAACAAATAATAATCCGCTCAGCGCTCGCTTGATTTACGATTTCCTGTCAAGTCATTATCATTTGCATTTGCAGATTACAGGATTCCTTCCAAAACTATAGTCATGAACTGTGAAATGTAATCGCATAATCATAACCGCTATAAGTGTAAGTAAAAATTGCTTCATGAGGTATCAGCCTTATTTGATGTATTTGATTTGACATAAACTGATTCTTAAATTAAATAATGTGTAAAGTGTATTTGTTACAACAACATTTTAATAAACTTTATGAATGTCAAATCCTCCGTATAATACTGATATAGGTTTGTATATATAGCGACAAAATTATTTGTTAAACAAAATTATTGATCAAATATGTATACTGAAGCTTTCCATTTTGTAACTTATGCCTAAAAGAAAACATATTTCGCAATAATAGTTTCCTATATTTGTTTTTCTAACGACGTCCTTCGAAGGTAAATATTTAGGTGTTAGCTGCGCACGCGCATGTGACTGCAGTTCATTGAACGGTCGTATAAATACACAATTCAATCGAGGTGACCGTTTAAAACGATAATTAGACTGGCAGATGTACCAAAAATAATAGACAGGTTTAGGTTGTGTGGAAAAACAAATAATTATATAAGGTTTTTTTTACAAACTCTGTTTTTTTAATAAATAGCGATTATATTTCCCAACGAAGAGAGAACCAAAAGACCAAAATCTCTTCATCTCTTCTCTTGTCCAAAGGAACCAGGCATCAAAAATTTTCTTTATCTTCTCAATATTCATGGTATATTTACCATGAGTCATCTGTTCGCCAGGCTCTGGACAAGTACAACAACAGTTAATAAAGATCTTAAGCAACGATCTTAAAGAAGTATGTATTATATTTATTTTGAATACAAACTTTGGCACAATATTCTCGACTTCTTAAACATGAACGTAACTGAATGTATATTTTACGTTACATCTCCATTTTTCTATTGAATCAAAAATGATAGCCACACAGAATTATAACAAATAAAAATAACCCAAAAAATAAATAAACCAGATATGTATAGAAGTAGCGAATAAAACAACAGGACATAAACAATAATGAAATTCCAAAGGATAATTAATGTAAAATTAATTTGAGTTTTAATTTGTTAAAAATAACAAACCTATGTTATAAATATCTTTTTAATATCCTTATACAAATATATCAGGATAGTAATTTTTGAATCCATTGATTTATAGAGTATACTTTAATAGTTGCAGCTCACGCGATGTAAGTATTTAATTATCTGTGCACTTCATGAAATTAAACATAGCTGCCAGAGGTTTTATGTGTTAATATACTTAATAAGAGGTTCGTAATAAGAGCAATTGAATATTGTTAATAGGTCCTTTATTTTTTTTTATTACATTTTAGAAGTTAACTAAAAGTTTCAAACAATATATTAGATTAAAAAAATGGAGAAATATTTTACGGCATTAACATTTGTAACTTGCCAGTGCAAAAAAACCGTGTTTTAAAAAGAATAAATAATCGTACAGATAAAACCACTTTCTTTAGTAATAGAAATATTAGGTTCAAATTCTTTGTACATAAACGGAAGTAACATAAGTAGACTGCTTTAAATTGTGTATACATGGTGTTACAATTTTGTTAGTATCAAGGCACTCGAATGCTTTAGTTTGTTAGTGCTATTATTATAAAGCACCCTGTAGATTAAACGCGAGTTTTAATGATAATATCTTATAACGTTTAATTTTCAACTACCTATATATAAAAATATATACGTATATGATTTTTTTGTTAAGTTGAAAGTTATTAAGTAAATATATATTATTATTTTTATTTATTTGTATGCCACATCTATATGTAGGTATTTGAAGTATGTTTATAAGATATTTACAGAAAATACAATAAAATTGTTTAACTGATTTCGATCAAATAAAGCTAGTTATCTTGTCCAGTCGATAAAATCTGTTCTAGAATGTTTTAGAAGTAGACAGAAAACTTTCGAAACGAAATAAACTAAAGCTAAAGAATAATCATAAAATATTTTAAAAACTGTCAAAAAATATACTTAAATGTCATTGTCAAAGTCAAAGTATACAGATAAAATATATACCAAAACGAAAAAAGATAGAAAAAGTTATTGAATAATAGTGAAAACATGTATTAATGAGCACCTGGTTTGAGTTATAGTTCCAGGAAGGCTAAGTGTTTATCGAACCTGTTAACATGTCTATAAATACGGTTTTCTTAAATTAAACGGGGTGAATGACCGTGCATCTTGATAATTGAATCTTATGTAATGTATTTCCTTATTATCCATATTTGCGGGATTTTCTGCGAAAAATAAAGGATATGTATTTCTTATATTTTTTAAATTATATGTACATAATACAATTAACATTGAACGACTGCATAATTAACTTTAAATATAATAACTAAATACAATAGGGTTTTTTTCTTTCAACACAGAACATAACAATTATTTGTATACAGACACAAACTAATCGATAAAATAGAAAATAAAGCTTTGACTTCTTATTAATATTTGTAACAATAATATGTAATTATTAATTGCCTCTATATTTTTATGTATTTTATGTGTGTGTATGTGTGGCCACTGTCAGGTTGATGGTTTTTTAAATAATGAATGAATCAAGGAAGTCACAATATTTTTAAGTGTTTTATGTTCCCATGGAAGCTATTTATCACTTATCGGTTTTTAGCAATAAAATAGTAATGGGAGAAACCCTTGATAAATAGTCTCTGAATCGATTCTTATTCGGGAGTCGTAAAAATTTTATGCTTTTGTCAGTTAGGACGACTATAAAAGTACCGACCGCTGATAGCTCAGGATATAAAATGTATATTTTTATTGGAAATTTAACTTAAAAATATATTAAATTGATATTTTTTAAAAAGCGAGGTGTAATAATTTTAATCTTCTCTTTAACGGAAACGGAAGTTCTAAAAATTCGTTCAGAAATGCTAGTAAATTTCAAAGGGTATATTTTTACTTCACAAGTATTCCCAGCGAAGTTTTATTATTGTTTATTTACGTTGGTATATGACCAATATAATGTGTTCTTATGTGTGCAGCAAAATTAATGATAAGTAAGTAATAAATGTAACGATCACTGCTTTTGATGACCATCGATGTTTGTGAACTGAATAGCTAATAAAAATTATCTGTCGGTCCTTCGTGATTATCGACTGTATTTTATGTGATATTAATTGATGTTTTACGACCGTTAAGGTTTAATTACGATGTTTGTCATGCCGACTGGATAGCACTCTTAAAATTTGTTTTGAGATGTCGGTTTCATATCACCTACATTAAAAAATGTGTTATCCGTATATATAAAACAATAGTCCTAACTGCCGTTGATAACGCATAAACTGAGATTTCGCATTTTTTTTTGTTGTGTTTCTATTGCCAGAAGAAGTATCCTTTAAAATGAATATTTAGAACATTAGACAGTGGAAGATACCTTTAGACCATTTTAAATCATTTATTGTAAGTAGCCACTTTTATGATAACTGTCAGTCAGTTTGACAGTTGACAGTTAACACCAACTAATCAATCGGAATTATATTAAATAATTATTATATTATTAATATTCTATACAAATGTTCATAATTAAGAAGGAACAATAAATGTATGTTATACTAACTACAATAAAGATCATCAATAACCTTATTCTTTAAAACGTTGAATCTGGAGGTGTCTAATCTATCATACATTTCCAGAAAATTCTATATAGATAATTATAAAATGATCGCAAAAACCAAAATCAACAGGATAGTGTGTCAGTGTATCATTTGGAGTCTATACAGGCTGCTTGTTCTGTAATTTTGTAATTTCTGGATGCTGTCGGGGCACTTTTGATTTTTCTTATTGTCTGAACCGGTTGCTATACTTGTATGTGCGTAAATCAGAGCGTAAATTCGGAGAAGTTTTATTAATTACGTCGATTTGTCAGAACATTCTACGAGAAGCACCGCGTTTACCAGTTTTAGTGTTATACTTGCTTACGTGATTCTTTTTTATCTTTTATCTTTATTAAATTATAATTGGATGATTTATTATAATTTTCATTGATTTTAATAAAAATGTAATTTGTTTAATTATATGCGGTCTTTTTTATATATAAATAGTTATTATAAGTTTCTATATTTATATCGTAATAAAAAATCACATATTTTATTTCCTTCAGAAATAATAAACGTAATATTCAGAAGCTGGTTCGCGAATTGAATAAAATTAATTTGAAATTCAAATTAAAATATACGAACCTTAAAATAACAATTAAAAATAATAAAACCTTACAGAACGGTGGAACGAACACAAAAGAACAAATATAAAAATAGGAACCTGTGGTTCCGTACGTTAATAATAAGATATTTTTAAAATAATAACGTTTTATCTTTTAATTTGTTAAATTAAATTTAAATTGTTTAAAAGTCAAATTGCAATAAAAAAAAAATTTTTTCTTATTAACAAATTTATTGACGTTATATGTATGTATTTTTTAAGATGGCATTTCAAAGTTATGATCCGATAGATACCTACACAGAATTAAAGTTACCAAATAACAAATTAACAATAAATATATTAGTTTATGTTGGTGTACTGCCAAAGAACAATGTCAATATTCGGACCTAACAAAGATTTATAGTCTTTTTATCCTAACTTATCAAAAATTTTAATCAGTTTGCTTTCAAAATCAAAAGAAATACATATTATGTATTAATTCAGGTTTTTAGTGCATGTTGTATTGATTATGCTTTTGAGACCAAACAAATTACAATTTTAGATACATTAAATATATTATATTTAACTCATATATTTTAATTCTGTAGGTCAATTATTACGTAACAGAACCCTAAAAAAGCTCCCGAGGCTTCCGTTATCAGTTAGCCCACACGTCTCGCTCTACAAACATCTCGTAACCGACGCATTTATCTCCCTAATACAGAATGTACATGTTACTAAAGAAAACAAAATACTTACATTTACGAATTATTGAATTCATGAGAGTTAATTGTTTGAAATATCAACCAGGAATACTACCGAGTCTTACCAACTTACAATCTAGATGGGTGGCAAATTCCAGTACAGATCAAGGAACTGTTTTCAATTCACCATTCTAATAGTCCACAAGAATCATGTAATTCCTCTATCATCGTTAAGAGTCTGGACTAATAATTGTGTTATAAGTTTATTTATTTTTATGTCTTTATAGACAACCATATAAATTTGTACATCTTTAAATCAAAAACAAAGTCTTTTCAAAGGCAAGTTTATTTAACTTAAGCATTAAAATGTTTGTTAGTAGTGTAGATAACCTAATTATACACTTATTGTGTTCCTTTCTTACAAATCCTTTTTAATGATCCCCAAAAAACAAACTTAAGCAACTCTTTAAGTAAATTAGAATAAAAAATATAAGTAGCAGTAACCCGTTTAATAAATCAAAATCGAAATGTTTTACAAATCGATTTTAAATTATGACTCGCGGCGATATCGATACGCGCATAATAAATGTAAATTTACATAATAAAAATGATTAGAATCCATGTTTGAACAAAGTTACTTAACATATAATTTGGGATGGGATTTCAAAAGCTGTTTTTATAATAAACCCATATCGTATATTCCGATATATTCCGGATCTTTTATTATTATATTTATAAATTCAATAATGGTTTTAAATAGTATAATAAGAATTGTATAAAAAGTTACTTAAATGGTTTGAAAATAGGTGTAACAAACTTACTGTAGTAAGGCAGATATAATTTAGTTTATTGCAGAAATAATTAAAACATTTATATGCGTACTTGTTGCTATTTCACTTAAAAATGAAGAAGAGGTTTAGGTTTAAAGAGGTTTTATATTCTTTTTTTGAATTTATGAAAAGTTTGTTTTTTAACTACCAGTAGTAGCTTTAAAAGAATAATCACATTCGTAAGATTAGTTGCTATATCGATTAAGCCCACGTGAGTTGGAAACTTTTAAATCATTCAAAGGACGGTACATAGAAAATCCTTTAATGCCATATTTGGTCATAAATAGCGTAGGTATAGATTGAATAGTTTGATATAATTATAAACACCCACACACCCACGGGTTTGCGTGTGGTCATTTATATCATAATTTACGTACTTTGGAATATTTATAGCTGTTTTAAAGCTGGGTAGGAAGGATATTTTAATTATTAGTTTACGTTTTTTTTTATTTATATTTTATTTGTGTAAGGGACTTTCAAAGGTATGTAATGCTTTGTTATTAATTCATAAAAAAATAACATTCGTTCTTTTGTTTGTTATTTAAAGCCTTAACTACAATGTCGATAGTTTTGAAATTTTACACACATGTAGAGGTGCTTGGAGATGACTTTCTCACGGACCGAAAAATTACTTTTAAAAGACCGACCTAACATTTTTACCTATACTACCACAGATAATGTCGGTTTTAAATAATATTTCTAAAAGAATGTCCTCAAAGCCTACCAGAAGCTTGTAAAGAAAAAAAAATCAAATGAAATTTACATTCACAAATAACTATTGATCGGTATTTTGATTCAAGACTAATATAAAGAGTAGATATATCACCCGCTCACCTTATTTATAATATCATGTGTCACACTGTAAGCTATAAAGACATTATATTCCGTTATTTCGTAAGAGTGTATGAAAATTGTATCGTGTATTATCTTTCATTCTCAAATTGCGAAAGTTAACAGATAATTGTTTCGGAGCTAGAATGGGACTGTAAACCTACATATCTTTCAAGAAATATGTATGTTAATTACCAACGTCATGTTTCAGCAGTTTCACCTTCATTAATTTAGGATCGTAAGTAATAAATTGTCTCATTTAAAATATATAATATTTAGAAATAAAATATTAATAATAATGTTATTTTTTAATCTGGATGAGTAGGTAATGTTGCTTTAAGGACAATAGATAAGTTTTCGATTACCGTGTTACGACTTACGACAACATGCCTTCATACTTAAAATATTTTTGGCTTTAACTGGATACCGTATTAAATGTAACGGTTCAGAAATAACCCGTTGTTTTTATTTGTTTTAATTTATAATATATTATAAGGCATTCAGAGAGAAAACTTATTTATTACCTAGATGTAATACACTTATGTCAATGTCATATTTGCCGCCAATTTTAAAACAACAGCATTTATGTCAATGTCATATATACCATCAAAAAAATTATCCATATTTTAAAACAAACTCCATTGATTGTAATCATATAAATTGTTGATAAAAAAAAGTTAATTACATTAAACAAGACATTATAAACTACAGCATAACTAAACAAGCAGACTTATAATCCAACAAGCCGCCATAATAACATGCTCTCAACAACATTCCGAATATCTAATTTTTGGAACTTAATCGCCAATAAAATTACACACGGCCACCATTTTGTTGCAACATTGACGAGTTCATCTCGCGTAATCACAGCTTCTTATCGGTACTTACCACGTCTTGAGGCGAAACTTATAACTCTTTTGTTTGGTGGGGTGAAATTTGATTAGCCTTTTATATTAGTTTTGTTTTCAAAAGTCACTAAAATCCGTTTTTCACCAGGCGTCGGTTCAGAATGCATTTTTGAATTTTTTCGATATTCACCACATTAGCTGGTCTAATTTATACATAATCTTCAAAAATAAACTCTTCTTCTTCCTCTAGGAGTTCCGTAGCTTAGTCAAAATCGAAATCAGTTGACATATGTTCACATGATCATCTTATTTCTAACAGATTTTTCAACATATAAATATAAAACTTGTCAAAATCTTGCTAGGGGTACTGAACTCCAGTTTTCGAGTCGCAATAAAACGCACTCAACCCGGGTTTGTTTTATATATGTTAAAACCAAAGACTGAAACCTTGCAATATGATATCTTCATATTTGTATTTTGTGTTATGTCTAGACTCCTGTGGAACAGGTTCTTATTTCAAAGGGACTATACATGTCGGTATTTCCGTTTGACCTTAAATCAGAATCTGGAGCAGAACAGATGAACCCGATAATACTGCGTTCCTTGAAAATCTAAACAACAAATTATTAGAAGATATTTTCAACCGTATGATGTACCCATAAAGATCAGAATGCTATGATTTATCTGGCAAAGGCTAACCGCTTGTATGAGTTACTGACATATTGCCTGCCCTTTGACAGCAATTAACATCTCTTCTACTATGACAGGAAGATAATTCCGATTTATATTAAAGCGATATCCATCGACGCTTACAACGGTATGAGTGTTTGTATTTGCTGTCGAAGCACGCTATGGATGCTGTGTAAGTACGAGTCGTTATTTCCATTTAGTCATATATTTTGGTTGAAAGTTAAATTTGATTGTTAAGTTAGCAAATACTTTATATAATTGCCAAAGTGCGCTTTGAGTAGAAGGTTTTTGTTTTATTTGTAATATAGATAAATATAATACATTTTTATTTTCTTAACAAATAAATCGTATGCTTAAACTGTATTTTAATTTTAATGTAACATTTTTTTTTGTCAGCACATATAGAGTTCAAAGACTTTTTAAATATTTCAGCATTAAAACCTCAAAGTACTTAGATAAGCTGAAAAATTCAGAATCATCAGGTAACCGACCCTTCGTAATGAGGTTGTTTGTATTCATGAAGCCACAGACTAATTATATCTTTATAGCATTTTTGTGATGAAACATTAATTTACAGAAACAGGCCAGACTAATATACATTAATTTAAATGAAACATTTTATTTTTCAAAGAAATAAAATAATATATGTAAATTTAGTACATAATGCGTAGTACATAATGCGCTGTACATACTTAACGTCTAGTACATAATCAAAATATGAGTATATATTTTATTTCTACATCACTCTACGACACACCTACTCTGTGCACTCTCACTGATAAAATATTCAATAACACGGTCAAGTACACTCCCAGTACATATTCCCTCATTTAAATATGAAAATAATGTCAACACAATTCATTAGATTCTAACAAGAATTATTTATAGAGATGTCTGTCTGTGAATTTGTAATACCACCGAGAGTCGTCTAGTTCACTTAATTAACTTAAAGTCTGACTTTGATTAAAAAATCTATATTGTAATTAAAATATATCAAATAGTATCTATGTAGTCTCATGAGCTTCTTTTCTATGGTTCTATTTGGAACCATGCAACTATTCTGACGTTTTAAAAGTGAAAAATATATAGATATTTAAAAAAAAATACTTTGTTTTTAAGATTAAGAACGTAGATATACAAAATATGCTAACTACATATATGTATACAAAAGTCGTTCAGCTTGATTATAGAAATTCGGTTTTGATGTGTACATCATCTCCATATTAAAGTTAGGATATTTTAAATGACAACTTCATGGAACATTCTAGAAGTTTGAACGTTCGCTGTCAAAGAAACGTTTAATGTACTCTCTTGTATATTCTTTATTTACTATTTACTCGTAACCTAATACTATAAAACTTCTAGAATAAAAATTTCTAGATCTAGATTTTAGTTGTCAGATAAGCTTTCCCGTGGTTAGGTGACATGGACTGATCTAACGTAACGCTAGGCTTCATTTAGTATTGGATTACTTGTTCACATTCATAAGCGGAAGCGGGTTCCTTCATTTTAAAGCATGTTTGTTTGAAATTTATCTACTATGTTTTGATTTTACATATTTTTAAGATCTTAGTTATTTTATTAAACCTCTTATTTTATGCAGAATAAAATTAAGGCATGAAAGCGTTCTAAATGTCACTGGATATCAAACATTGTAACGTTATACAGCTATTGGATATATTTTTATAAATAAAGAATAACAAACTGCTGTCATTTTTTGATAAGTCTAATTAGTCTAATTAGTACATGTATGACTATGAATATTTATTATATTTTTAGATATGAATATTTATATTATCTTTATAACAAAACTGTCAAAACCGCTTCGTTTGTGAACAAAAACCTATTCTCTGTAACACTAACCAACACACGGTCCATCAAAGTTAGCTTTCTTTGCCCTTTTCTTGTGTAAAAAACACATCGAAGTAAGAAACCTATGAACTGTGTTCTCGTTTGTTGCTTCGTGTTTTTGTTTGTTTTGTTGAGATCAATACGATTTATTGTGTTCCTAACTTTAAAGAAACAACGAGGTATACAAAAGATTCAAAAAAGATTTGTGAAATAAAATACAAACATAAATATAAATACATATAAGGATGTGATTTGTCTTTTTCTACGTAGATAAGTAAATTAAAAAGTTTACTAATTCCTTCCTTTTCTTGATAGACGATTTATGAAGATTAAAGATTGTCTGACAGAATATGTTAAACTATAAATAGCTTTAAATAAACCAAACTTCACTATTTTGAAATTGACCGAATTTTTATCGTCAGTTAAGTTAGTAATTGTCTCTTTTCAGTAAAAGAGTCTAAACTAACTTAGAATATAATATATCATCTAAATATAATATTAAGTATATAATTATATAAAAATATTGTAGAAAACAAGCTCATATGACACAATATTTAATATATCCATAGTTGCGTAATCAGAATACCAGAAATATTCAAATTAACCCACAATAGGCATTTGTCCCATCAGTTACAAGAAAAGTGCGTTCCCACACGCCTTACTATTACCAAATATACCATACCATACCATACCATACCATACCATACCATAGAAGTTTATTATTGAAGGTCATCGAGAAATATTATGTATATTGTTTATAATATTATTTATAATGAATCAATTTATGAGGGAAAGTTGTATACAAAATAAAGAATAATACATAAGAATATTATTTACGTAAATAAATGTACAATATTTTTTATTTCTTTTTAATCTTAATATTTTCTATATTATCATAAAATAACCCAAAAGCAACTTATAATCTAATTAATCGTTAAATCGGATTGCGTCAATGCGAGTGGAATGACCTCTTATCAGTTGCAGTTATATCATTCAACATGATTTCTTTAACATAACGCTATTGTTATCTAGTGAGGATTTATAAAATATCAGTTTTAAAACGTTATATAATATAATACATAAAATAAATTTTTAGCAGTACGGATTATTGTCAGAATCGACGATTACCGGGATCGATTGCCGACTATAAAAATATTAGTATTATTTATTTAATTAAAAATAATGAAAATATAATTTAGTATGTTCATATAAAAATTAAAATAAACCCATCACTATATTGCACAGCACTACCTCATTTATATCTTATTCGTAAAATGTTATCTAACACAAGACGCACTATTTCGCATTTCTTTATCTTATCGATGCGTTTATATCGTCAATAACCTAATTTTAAATGATTTTTATGATATAGTTATAAACCGTGGTTTTGCGTGTTTTATGACGTACGTTAACAGGGCGGACCACATATTCACATTTATTTATCTTTTCCAAGGAATGATTAAACTAATATAATATGGCCTAACGTGTAGTGGTTAGTAACCCGGAACTTATTTAAAACAATTTATAATTTATACTCATACTTATCTTTAAAACTAATAATATAATTATACTTTAACATTAATAAATAAGGATTAACACCAAGTATCTACAGTAAATAATTCGTAACAATTCTGTTTAGGCTACGATAATAGCAACTTTTATTGAATCGCTAGTTTTGATAGTTAAGCGGTTCAGTTTAGGTCGAAAAGATAGCTCATGGTACGAATTGAATGAACGAATTAACGTTAGCGGTTTATTTTGGGACTTGTTAAAGTCGCGACCTAAACTGGTCGTCTTATCAGCCTCATGGTACGAAATATCAAAGCGATTCAATGTAGGTTGTAAATTGGATCGCAATAAGAGTTCATGGTAGGCCCGCTGGACCATAGATTGTGGGCTCGATTCCCACGTGGGTCACTCCAACAATTGTTGTACTGAGTCTGGTCGTACTTGTGTGCGTTATTAATATGTTTGTGGAAAACCCCTGACATTGGCTTTAGATAATCTCTAATGCAGGGGATGTTTCTAGAATAATCATATTTAATCGGTACCTTATTCATAAAAAATAATTAATTACAAATTTTCACCACAAAAATACAAACAGAAATCGCCAAAATTTTTTATGGTCATACATATTTTTAGAATTTTACTTTATTTAAACTAATTATTTACTTTGTTTCAGGTAAGTTTTATGATTTCACAGTTTTGTAAGTATACCTACATTAATCATTTCAAATGTTATTCTATTGATACATTATCGTAGCCTATATTGTATAATATATGTATAAATATACCTAATCTTTATTTCGACTCGCAGGAGCTTACTAACCAAATTTGCGATATTACTATATATTAATATGATTTTGTCTGTCCATGGTTAAATTATTTTACTTGATACTGAGATAGTTATTTGAAATCTGTTATTTTTAAGCACCTCTTTTTGTGCAAGTTTTTGAATGACTATACCGATTTTAATTAAACTTTTATTGAGTGGTAAAAAATTACAAAAAAAATGCATAATATGTATTAGTCTGATATTTGGATAAAGTTATATCTTTAGATAATATAATCTACAATGAATACTAAATACTATAAAAAAAAATATGTAGGTATATAAACGATCTATTAAACTAACTTTGTAATTCCGGTTAAATTTTAATACCTTTCAGATAAAATGTTTACAACTCCTCAAATAAAATGTTTAAATCTAACTCGAGTAGGAAAAAACTTGATTAAACGAGTGATAATTATGACTTCCGTACACTTAAAATATACTTCCTATTCATTTAAAGTACCTAATATATAAAATATTAATTTATAAATGTAGATAATATAATCTAAATGTTATTATCTTATCAGTAAAACAAATATCTAAATAAATACTCAAACAAGCAAATAAAATCTAAGCTGCAAAACAACACTGACACACATAAAAACATTTATAATAATTTAGATATATCATGACATGATATAAAAATATATTTAAAAGGTCGTATTTTACAGATTATACTTGGGTTTATGGTTTCGCACTCGGTCTGGATAATATGGTGTTATTATATCCCACGCGTAATTACTCATCAGTATCACGATGACGAATAGAGATGCGCCGAATTGTGGTTTCACTATATACCCGAATACTATTCGGTTTAACTTTTACCGAACCGAATATTCCGCCGAATTATTTGGTTTACCATTTCATCGTTTATTTTTTCATAAACAGTTTCTATGTATATTACATGTGGCTTCTGGGTAGATAAGTAAATTGATTTAATTGAAGATTTGAATTGAGAATTGAATGTTCATTTCTGGTTTAAAATATTTTTTAGCGGTTTAAAATTAAAAATAAATACTGATTTAAGATTCAAAATAAGTAATAATGAAATAAATATGTTGACTAGATATTTTTCGAAACATTGTTGATTTGAAGCTTAATTGCTTTGTATTGTTAAGCTTAATGCAATACATAATTTATAGGACTTCTTTTACTTATAATATGGCATAAATTTTAGTTTTGTCTTTTAGTTACTTACCGTGCCGTGTAGCCAAGAAGTAAGAAGTGCTCGAGCCGAATATATTCGCCACCAAAACCAAATAATTCGACCGAATATGAATAGTGAAAAAGATGCCGAATATGCGCAATACTGAATACATAACGAATTTTTGACGCATCTCTAATGACGAATAACGATTTTAAGTAAAAATATGTATAAAATACTAACTATTGCCTGTATTTCATTATTCCCTATATTATTGCAATTACCGAAAATTTTCTATGGAATGCAGTTTTAAATTTGGTAGAATTATAAAACGAAACCCGTTTAACGATTTTTCCACTGACGCCATCATTAATTCACGTAAGCGGGAAATTGTCTACAACTGGTGTTATTGTATATTAGATTATTTTTACGGAAACATAAACTTGGAATCACAGTAAAACTAACCATTAATTATAAATATCTAATAAATTCATATCACACAATAAATTATTGTAACAATAAAACTGCCGCCATATTAATAATATAAAGCTATTTATGCAAGACACAACGCGCTCACTTTTTAATTGCAGATAATAAATAATACAATCACAAATTCAAATGACGAACGCACATCAGCGCGTGACACGGCTTGAGTACGTGATTTGAATCATATCGACAAGACGGTTGTGAGCAATATTCTATTTTCATGACTTTTGTCGTCTTTTAACGTTTACCGATTTTGCTATAATTTCCGTCGGTTTTTTGATAGTAAGTACTTTTATTTCAACGAGTTTTGGGTAAAAAAATATTAATAATATTACCGATTTCCTGTAAATTCTATCGGTTTTACCCCAAGAAGTACTTTTATATTGAGTTATCGGTGAACGTATTTTTTAGAGTATAGGTAATTAGAAAGTGTTTTTGAGCGTGATGATGGAAACGTGAAAACCTAATGTTCGATTCGAGTTCGTGATATTCGCATATTACTCTGCTAATTGCTTATAAAAGTTTAACAGATGCTAAAATTCTAATACAACGAATGAATTGGCCAACACTATACTGAAACGTATTATTACTGTATATAAATTATAATGTTCTAAATAGAAGACCACACATTAAGACTTAAAGATATTATTTATATTAGATGTGTTTTACTGTGATTATAAAGAGTTTATAACAATTTTTAAGATCATTTAAACTGATTTATAGTATTATTTAATGTGTATAGTTTTATAATATGGACTGTTTATTCAGAGATAAATAAACATAATGCCAGCTGGATTGAGGTGCCAGCTACTCACAACACATTTAATTAAAATGTGAATAATAGAGTATTAATATAAAATTAATATTAAATACGCTATTACATCTTTAATTCGTTACATAAAATATAATATTATATAAGTTAAAACATTCAATGCTATATATTAGTATTTTTCTTCCTAATTATAATTGAGTCTACAATATGTCAATGTTTTCCCTATGACCCTGTTCTAAAGTTTGTTATAAGAATTTGTATCATTTTCAGAGTACTGACCTCGTCTTTTATTCTTTGAAATTTTTAAATCATCGGTCAAAATACTAAGAATAGTGAATAGGGCCCGCAAAAAAACTGTTGACAGATGACAACTAATTGTCATAATAATAACGAACACAGGAGGTGTGGAGTCGATGTCATATTTTTTTTATTTACAAACTTTGTATCGTAAATTTAATTATGGTTGAGAGAATCTATTCTTCTTTTCGATTGTAATTTCCTACAATAAACTTATATTATTTTAAAAGAAATCTTGTGGGTGGGATAAGAAAATGTTACAACTTTAAGACAATTGCGAAAAAAATAAATTTATAGTTAAGTATAGGAATACCGTGAAATATATTTTAGTTTGTTTTACCGTTTCCATCGTAACATATGAAATATAATTTCAAAGTATCACAGGGATAAATGGATGTATTTAGTAAACTGTGAAGTCGGATGTGGTAATCAATTAGAATGGCGCCAACGAAACCACAAGAGCAATAACAAAAGACATAAAATGAGTAGAGACTTAAATTTAATTATGTATATATTTATTGTAAATAAAACATACAATAATCATGGTTTAAGTATTTCGTGAACCATGATGACTATTAAATATATATTAGCTGTGTTCACGTAATTTTAACGGAATTTTTCCCGAATGGTTTCGAACTTATTTGATGTACATTTGATAATTGATTTGATGGATTTGCGGCATCAACTGTTTACGTCACGTTGAAATTACTTTGACATAACCGGGTAAATTATGTTTTCATAAGTATGTATACAAATTAATAATAAGTATACTGTAACTATAATAATAACAATTGTGTATGAGTTATATTTTTATGCTTTCTTAATCTGTTTATGATCCTTTACTCTTTTTCTTAATTGCAGTATAGAGTTGTTTGGAAGAGATCGCTACTTACGGATAAGACCGCTTTATTGTATTACCGATACTTCTATTAAACATGTATTTGTACATTTTCTGTAGGTGTGTGCAATAAAGATTATTAGTATTATTATTATTATAAATTCAAATATAATCAGTACAAAGTTGCTATGTTAATTGCAATTTACGGATACATTACAGTCTATGTAAATATATAGAAAACATCATAAATTACCCGATGTCGGTAATAATGACTATGTATTAGATATATTTTATTATTTGCATGTTTTAACATACCAAGATGTTGTATTACTCCTATTAATATTTTAATTTCCGTAATTCTCCTCGACAGTACCTTACAACTATTATGTCAGCTACTTACCTACTTGTTTATATTTTTTTTTATTACAAAGTTTTTATTTCGTAGAATGTATATTTATTTTAGATTATTTTAACATTGTTAAGAAATAAATACATATTGTATTTTAATTGTTTTCAATTTACATTATTTTTGTTATAATGTAACCAGCTCCACACCATTCTCTGTCTATTATATTGTTGAGGTGTCACTACTTTACCGCAGCTCTCTAGTCTTACCTTACTGTATTACACGAAAAATATTATAACTCTTTAAATCAATAAAATATTAGATATTTATTGAATAATATTAATATCATTATTATATATTATATTATTTAAAAAAAATAAAATGTCTTTGACTTCTATCTAATTACCCTCATAAATTGAAATAATTCATATGCTACTCTATATTATATTTGTACTGTCGAAAAAAAAAATCACATAAATGTAAATATAATATGTTGCTTTAATTTCAAAATATATTATTTGTTTTGTCGAAAAAAATAACATATTCTAGATGTATATATATGTATCATATTCACTTTAATTCTCGTAGAGTTGTAAATAGTTATTTCTCAGACAGAGTCGCGTACAAAAGCCAGTCTCGACAACAACACGAAGAGTCAAGACATGGCATGTCAATACGATCGTAAAAAACAATTTGTCACGAGCCTTAACTAGAATTTATAAATATTAATATATTTAACAATATGTAATAAAATATAACAAGTAAATGGACGTACAGACAACAAAATAGTGTTATAATATTACAATTATGTTACAGGATTATGCTTTTTACAATCATTGAACAAGGATGTGAACCTGCGACCTTACAAAGTAATGAATATTGCACATTAACATATATATTAATTTAAGAAGCATTATTCACGTAAATAATAAATAATTAATAAACAAATTATTACTCATAAATAACAGATGCAAAACAAATAAATATGATATTATATATATATATATTCATTATTGTGTCATTATTTATGATATACAAACATACAGTTAATTTGCAGTTTTAATTACTTGGTTGGTCTTAAGGATTGCGGAATATTGTTTGTATTTATTATAAATGTTAATAAAAATAATAGTTTAACTAATTGGTCGTAATAATTTTTAATTACTGTAATTTCTGTTGTTACTAACCCCCGACGTAAAACCGAAGAGGGTTATACATGTTTATTTGTGTATATTAATAAGATAGTATTTGTATGTCTGGTACATCATAGCTACCAAACCGATGAACAGATTTGAATGCGGTTTGATTAATTTTCGAATTATAAAACACTTGGCTTGTCGAAATGTTTGGTGTAAAAAATAGTCTTCTCCAAAATTTTAAGCTCCCTTCATCTCGTTGTTTTTTTTTTTCATTTAAAAAATATTTCATAGATTTATAATAGACAAATAATAAAGTTGTCTCACGATTTTTATTTATATCAAAACATGTTTCCAACTATGAAATTATTATTTGTAATTAATAAATAACAATTACGAATTATGAATTATGTTCAAGTCAGTTTGTTTTCGTTTTTTGTATTAATACGGGAGCGGAAGAGAAGTGAAAAGTTTTTCATTTACATCTATAGAAAGAAAATTTAATTGTCGTATGGGCACTGATAAAGACGAATATAATATAGAAAACCAAAATCATCGGGTAGCGATACGGTAGCTCAATTGGTAGAGCGACGGAATGGTTAACTATAGGTCACAGATTCAAACCTGCCACTTCAAAAATTTTAAGAAAATAATCCCCGGAAAGTGTAATATATACATGTCTGTATAAATAATATATAATGGTTAATCACCACGCTTCCTGTTGCTATAAATATATTATCGTGTTATAATTTTATCGAACGCTGCAATTACAGGCGCCATTATATAGATTCATTACAAATAGATTAACTAGCAAATTGAGTGTAATAAATGATACAGTACATATAAGGTATGAATAGTGTTTATATTTAATTTTATACACATATATATACGTGCATTCGGTTATATCTGTCTTCGCATTTTATCATTAATAAATATTATTTAATATATTTTATATATTGTTACATACATTTTTATTTTTTTTTAATAAATAATATATCTCTATTTCCATGGTTATTTCTACGTCGACATAAATATAAAATTCACGAATATTTTAATACACTATAATTTTCATCTCCTCAATATTACTAAATAAAAGCAGAGTTAAAAAGATCTCGACAGACAGACTGAACCACATACAAATATGGAGATAATTATGTGCACGAATAAGCGAATACCGGCGCCTGCGCACGCTAATTGAACGACTGCATTATAGTGATAATAGTCGTTACTGTGATTGATATATTATGTTTAAGATACTAGAATAGAGGACTGTTGACATGTTGTTTTTATAACCAGGGATGGTTAACATAACATTCTAACATTTGTGATATGTTACAGAGATTTATGTAACATTTTTATGTTATGGACGCAAAGTCGACGATGATGCAAAATTAACGTATATATAAATGTAATAAAAATGTCATGTTGGTGGGATATTTAGAGAAATGTTTGTTAAGATTCAGATTAGAGTAACATAGAGTGAACTTAAAGTTTAAGATTTTATATGTCTGTTTATCTGTTTATCCAAGAAATTCGTTTGAATTATAGTTCAAACTTTTAATATGCCAATAAAGCTAAATTTGTACGAGTTAGATAAATCTGGCGATAATAGATAGCTTCATATTGCATTCGTTTACAAACAAAGTCACTGGCAATAATTGGTTTTGATATAAATTTGTATAAAACGACGATTTATTTCTTATGTTCCTTGCAACTGTTACAGAACTGAATATCTAAAATTAAATAATAAAATACCCGTTAGATATCATGTTAATAATGTAACATTATTGTATTATATGTTTACTGTAGTTAAGTTATAATTATATAAAAATGAATATAAAAGATATATCTTCGATCAAACAGAACACGCAACGTTAATTCACATGACATTAGTAATAACATTTGCAAAACACCAGACTTAATCTCGGCTTAAGATTCCATCTCACATTTATAATTGAGAGTTCACTTCAATGAATCCTGATATAATATCTTATTAAGACTTCTATAATAAACTGAATAAACTTGGTTTGCTTCTCCTTTTTTTCTTATTTTTTTTGAGGTTATTAGAATTTATAAAAAAATATATATTATGAAAAATACGGTTATGTTATCAAATCATCAAGCAATAGCGTATTTAAATTTGAAATAAATAATAATAAATTGATGCAGGCAGGCATTCAAAATCGCGACCTCTGGGAAACCGTTCCGTCGTTCGACGAATTGTGCTACCGTATCGCTACCCGCTTCGATGGATTCTGGTTAATGTCTCACACCCAATGTGTGAAATGTGTTTACTAAAATTGGTTGTGTTAAATTGATTGGATTATTTGATAATGACAAATATACCGTGTTCGGTCTCAGTGATAGCGATTTAATTAATAATTAATTATTGTTAGTGTTTTAATACAAATTATATTTATTACAAAATGCTTTAATATGACCTAAAATAAAGTAAGACATAAAAACATCAAGAGTTGGTGAATTAACTCGTATTGCAAAAAAGAAACAACAAAATTATGAACAAATATTCGTTATAATTATAACAAAATAACTAACAAAAATACCATAATCACTCGCTTTGACTGCCAAGCTGTCAGACCTAACATCTTAATAATATTACATGCATTTCTCACCTTTAAATTAATATATATAGGTATTATATTTGCATATCCAGAAGAATACAGTAATCAGGTATTACTGTACAAAAAGTGATGGGATTGAGACGTCACGGTGGATCCGCCACCGCGGATGAGTGTCGGATCATGTGATTACAGCGGTTTTTGCCGGTTTGTTTGTGTGTCGCGATTCATAAGAGTTAGCGGATAATATTAAGCATATACTTGATATAAAATACCTTGCCCATGTCATAAGCAAAATTTATAGTAAAACATTTAAAAGGTCGCCTTTATGAATTTTGTTAAAATATTTTTAAATTTTGTATATTGTTAAATATAATTTTATTACATATCTTTTATTTGTTACGAAAAACAAAATAAGACAATAATTAACTAACTAATTTATTTGTGTTATTAAATTGATCATTTGCATCTTAAACCATAATGGCGTTATATTATTTTTTCCCACGCGTTGTCTTTTTAACTAAATTGGATTTAGTTCTGTATATTTTGTCAAACGAGCAGACGGTCTCTTGACGGTAAAAGACGCCGCCCATAGCCACCTGAAACATAAACATTGAATAAAAAAGATCAAGACTATATTTGCACTTTTTCCCTCCTTGTCTCTCTATAATAGATTAATTACGCTGCTTTCCTGTAAAGGGATGGTACCGGTCGAGCCAGCCCGCATGCGAGATATTACAATCAGTTATCAGGCTGATTTCACTACTATTAAAACTTCACTGCAAATTGATGTTATCTTTGAAAATATCTATGAACATAATATTGTTACCCTTATCTAAACATTAAATAAATGTAATGAAAAATAGACTGATACGGGCAGAGATTCGAACCCGTGACTTCTGAGAAACCGTCTGCAGCTTTACATTACATTACATTATATTGAGCTACTTTATCGGTACCTGCTTCGATGATTGTACCATTCTAAATATAATTGTCTTACCAGCGACATTTTTATTCTTATTTTGAAAACCCTAACCAAAGTTTTAACTTCACAATTTTATATAACATATAAATAAATATTAAAAAAGTTATCCTAACATGACAAAGCATGCTTATAAACGATTTCAAACATTTTAAATTAAACCTATCTTATTTTTCTTAGTAACAGATCTCAACGGAATTTTAACGTAAAACAATTTTAAGTTGCATTGAACTATATACTACGAAGTCATAATTATGTCATTAGTTTGAACTGCATTATCAACGCCGATAAAATCACCATACACTATTATCAATATTCAGGTTAACAGAGCGTTATTACTAAATGATAGGATAATTACTTCATTGAGTATAATATTAAAATAAGGCTATGTTTATAGAGTGGTGCTAGTTAGGTGAGTGTGGTCTGAGTAAAGGCGTTTAGCGGAGTTGTTGAATATCAAAATTACTTAAAAACTCAGAACGGATGAAAATATTGTTTACAAAAAAAGTTTTGCTTCATAGAGAAAATGGTTGAATTGAAACCACTAAAGTCACGCACGTTATGCATTACACGGTGTTCTTGAAAAGTTCTTTACCGACATTACTAACTATTTAAGAGATTTAAATCTCTTCAAATAATTAACCTCTGAACCTCCTATAAATTAAAGAATCTCTGTGATATCACAGAAGAAACCTTATGTATCGGTTTGATCTTGTTTTGATTAGTTAAACCACTGCAGGTTAAATTGGCAACAAAAAATCTAAACTTCATGTATCTTAACGAAGAGAGCTCGCGATAAATAAATGTTTGTAATCAATGTCGGACTGCCATTCGCCATTAGAAGAATCCTGATTCAACCCTGAGACGCCTCACGCATGTGTTGATGCCTTAATTTAAAAATCAATGACTTTTCTACAATGTATACATGTCTTTGTAATTGACATTAGTAAAACTAGTGTTGCCAGATTTTTAAACCATATTACAATTTAAAATAAATTCTTTGAAATGTTGTATTTTTGTAACATAAAATTTAATTTTCTTTTAAATATCGATTATGGTCTTTTTTGCAACAATACTGCATATGAATATTAATAAAATAAATGAATGTTGTTTGTCGTTTTTGTTTATAAATTTTCCGCCATATTAATTATACATAATAAATTGCAATGACAGCTTTGAACAATATATTGTCACTTTCTGATGGCATTCATACAACTTAAGTGTGATAGAGAGGTAAATAAGGTTGTTTATAAAACATAATGTTTATTCATAGGTTATTATAAACGTCAAAAAAAAACTGTATATAAATCAGGCGCCAATGATAATATAGGAATGTCTGAATTGCAAATGTATACGTATAAATAAATAAATCTAATAGTTTATTATATATTTTATATTCTGTAAAAGTCATTTCCGGGAAATTTAGTTAATGAAAATTGAAACAAAAAAATAGTAAAATTTAGTTCAATTTTGAGACTAATATTCTTAGTTTTTCCTTAGTTCATACGAATATTATAAAATAGAGAAGTGTTTTTATCAATTGATTAAGAAAACATCAAGCAAAATCTTGTCTGGATTATGCAAATCCCGAGTTCCCACATCGATCTACTTGAATACAAATTCAGATACATAGATAAGAGATAGATAGAGATAAGAGTTACTTGGATAGATTTATACCTAGTTTACATGCCAGCTGATTTATTGTTGCGGAAGAGTACATGTGTACACTGATCTAGGATGTGTGGGAGATAAAGTTTGATTGTCTACGTGTGCGTAATTGTGTGTCTACTTACTGTGCTTACATGAAAACTTGCTTGCTTTTTATTTTGGCATAAGATACATAATTTCTTTAAACAAACAAATATATAGCCATATTTCGGCAACGATACAACATGCAATTGAAAAGTATTTTTTTTTTGTAATTTTTAGAAGCTGTATTCGGAATTATTAAAATATTGCTTTTCCTTATGAGCGAATACGCAGGTATCTGCTAGCTGTGTTTTTTTAATTAAATATATATTTTTTTAATTACATATAAGTTCCTAGTCCTTCAACACAATTATTTATTTTGTACTGGATGGTTCGTAATAGCCATTTCAACTATAGTGAAGATTATATCATAAAAAAGTTTTAAAATATATATTTGTTAACATTATTGCTGTTAACTAGTATATAAACAATAATATTTTTTTTATATTAAAAATCTAATACTGTACATAATCTATTACTGCAGTTATATATTACAGTGATTTAAATCTTTTTATTACAAATAACATTAACAATGACTACTTGATGCTCAGCGGGAAGGCCTTTTAAGTAGACACGTGTGCAAAAGGTATCGTATTACAAAATAGAATTTAATTAAAACAATTTATAGAGTCTTTTATAATAGTGATAAAACATTGTGATAATTTAATAAAATAATTAGTAAAGATTTAGAAATCTCTTCAAGAGAAACTCATAAAGAACATATATAAAACATGAATATGAGAAACCTTTGTTTGATATTATAAATACTGTAATGGTCATAAGTCGAGGTAAAAAGTTATCTTGATAAACTTTTTGTCACCTATTTTTTCCTGTTCTAGTTCTCAAAATAGTCAGTAACTACCTAAAAATTGAAACGAGTGGATGTCGGTTGATCTACTCAGTTTATAAATAACGAGATGTTAAGAAAAAACGAAATTAGATAATATTTTCTTTACTTCCTTATTAGTGATAAAATCCTAAAATTACTACGTTTGGTAAAAATTTGGTACAATGAATTGATTGAAATGAATACATCAAATTTACTAAGTTATACTAAAATATTAATATATTGATAAGTATAAACGGTTAATATTTAATAATACTTGTCTCTGTTGAATAATAATTAATATATATATTTTTATTTTATTACAAAAATAGTGAATGTATTTATAATATTGTTGTAGCATAGCTGTTATTGAATATAATAAATATACCTACATATTTTAATCACAAAAATTGTTACAGCCTCCTCCGAGAGATAGATTACAAATTAATTATATAAATAAGTATTGATTTTTTCAACAATAGACCAAGCAAATACTATTCAAAAATCAACATTTATGAATATTAAACAACTTTACTAATATATTTTTTTATATAGATGCCTCTACAGATTTCTACTCTATAAATTGACACCCTTTAATATTAATCAGTATATGAGCCTCATTAATTGATAGCAATCGACAAAATACAGTTAAATAGACCAGAGAAAACTGGGATATTAATTAGAAATTGATAACGTTGGCAGTATATATATTATGTACGCATATCGGGAATTTATTACTGTTGAATCGAATTAACATCCGTTATTATTTTAATATTTTAACGATCGTTTAGAAATAATCCAACAACTCGTTTTCATTACTTTTTCTTTTAAATATATTTTAAAATTAAAGTTGGTAGAATTTCTTTATATTAATAACGTACAGTGATTTGGATCCATTCTTAGTTGACAGCAGTACTAGATTGATTTATATTTATTGTTACAATATATTTAAAATCCAAACCTCTGAACTAATAGTGTGTTAAGGTCCCATATATCACAGACAAAATTTTTACTTTCACCCACAATTCATGTTAGTTTTCCATTATAGAAAGCTTACATATTTTGCGTAATGAAGTCTAGATTATCTGTGGTATTTAATTTACAAGTACATTCAAAAGGGTGTAATTTATCGCTAGTTTCATTGCTCCCGTTACATGTATTATGGATTTATCGAATTAATTTTGACCTTTACTGCTTCGTGAGAAAGGTTTAATTCCTATAACACATATATTTTAGTCTCAGTACTCTGCCAGCGTTGTAAATAATTAATATCTACTATAAAGAAATAAAAATCTATGTTTTTTTATAAAAGTAAATATTACATTTTAATTAATAATAAAACTCTTTTCGATATAGAAATTCCCAATCAATATTGTCAATCGATTGTTCAAACTTTAGATATAAGAATAGTAAGTGAAATCAACTTCATTGTTAAATTATCTTCGAGTAATAAGAAAATCAGTAACCCACGAAACCGTGTATCGTAATTAAGCGATAAAGCCTTATTACTTTAAGAGTACGATTAAATTGAAACGAAACTACCTAAATTGAAACTAAATTTATATACAACAAAACAATTAATATTATATTGTATATCAAAATATATGAAAAAAAAATTGAAAGAGAAAAAAAAAGTGCTCGATTAGGACTTATCATTTTAAAGCTCACTTTTTTAGGAGATTGAATAAAAACAATAATTATTAATATCACTGAGTTCCGTAAGTAAAAGAATATTAAAACTGTTATTTATATTTACCTAAAACTTAAACAACTCTTTTAAACTTTTTTAAGAGATGTTATTTACAAATCGTAACAACAGAATGTAAACGAGCTACGACACGATATCATCTTATGTTATCACAAGAAACAATCTTCATGGGCTTATTGCTAATAGCAGATCTCGAGTATTGTCAGATATAAGTGCAGACAGACGGACAGATAGTCGATATACTGAACTTTATTTAGAAGTCACTTTATGTTATTCAGATATCAAATATTATTAATAGCCATTCTGACTGTTAATAGATTCGATGATTTTATAAGTACATTTTGCGAATTTTGTTTCGGTTATTATATTATTATTATTCCTCAAGTACATGACCGATCACTATTTTTTTTATAAACCATCTATAATAATGCTGCCATCAAATAAAAAACCCGATGCTAATCCGTTCAGTAGTTCATGAGGAGAAGCATCACGAAGATCGCATTGAAACCACATGAGTGTCGTTCAATTAGAAAAGCTTTGAATAATTTTTAAATTACCATTTTATTCTAGTTAAATAATGTATTATTCTAATAACGAAACTATACTCAATATATACTGTAGAATTAGGTACATTTACATGTTAAACTGATTTAAATCAAGATTGAATCTCTACAATGACATAAACTTTCATTTACAATCAAGATATGAAAGGTCAAGTAAGGTGTTAAAACGATTATCACCTATTTGCAATTTATAGACAAGATAATTAAAGGGAATTTATGTGGACATTAACTCTCACTGTAAATGCGACCGGCCATCTTTGTTGAGTCCTTCCTGTAGGCGGATCAAGATCCCAGTTAGCAGAAAATAATAATAATCTGTTTTACTCTTACTACTTGGGATATTTCTAAATAATAAGCAGTGTTTTTGTGTAAGTACACTTTATTAATACGTTATATATTAGACTTACCTCTAATAATAAATGAATTTTCAGTTCGAATAATCATTTACAAAAAATATTAACTTATCTTGATTATTATCTATCTTAAATAAGTACTCAAATGCCCCAATACTAATGATAAGAATCGGTTTATACATTAATATAGAAAGACCATCAAAGTACACTCTTATAGTAGCTACTTCTACAAACACTGTCCTAACAATTAGGCGACGAAAAAAGCCTTCCAATTCGGTTAAAACGCTTTTAAGTTTTGTTCCATCATACAGTAACTGATTCTAATAACGTATTTATGGATAGATGCACTAACTTTATATCAATAAGTACATAAAATCATAGGACTCAATCACTTTAACACTCAAATCACCAGATAACATTAACTACCGACACACTAAATCACCACCATATCACTGTGAGGTCATATTAAGATCAATTTCCTTATTCATTCGCCAATATGGTGATTGGAGCACTTTACGCCCACGGCTCCCGGTGCGGCCTCTACTAGCTGACTGGCTTCGAATATTAATTCCTTAAAAAATAACTAAAATATTTAATGATATCTTTTATTTAATGTTAATAAATGTTTGTTTTTTTTGTATTTATTGTCTTTTATGTATCTAATAAATGTATATTGTAAAATATATTTATACAAGCTGGACTGGAACTTGAGACTTCAATGAATAACATTACATAAGGAGTGCTAAATACATAAAGGTGAGTAACGACCCGACAGCTCAATTGTTCGAACGACGGGAAAGGACTCCTGAAGGTGGCAGGTTCGAATCTAATCGTAACTTGATGATGAACAATATTTTATAGTAAATTGTAAGTTTCTTATACTTATATAAGGATGTACGGACAGAAGTCTAATAATATAATCATCGTAAAAGAAGATTAGATCCAATGACAAGGGTGTTAGGTAATGACAGTAATAGTGTAGGATGGACCAATGGTTACCCCTTAACTGATTATAGGACGACAGCTGTAATTAAATGTACTTTGTAATAACACTTAAATACCATAAGTACCTACCTACTATAAGAGTTTAAAATGTATAGTAAATTTAACAACACTATTTACTATAATTTACCACTTGGTAAAAACATACCTATGTTTTTGAACGATATTTTGAAATCGTTGCAAACTCTAAGATTTTTCAAAGAAACGGTACAATAATTTAAAATTTATAAAAATTAAAAAAAAAAAGTTTTGCTTTTTACCGCTTTTACTGAATGTCTGTTTGTTTGTTTACTAACTGCTAGGTATCATAAAAATTGTGCATTCGTTCTAGGGTAAAGCTTGAACAAAGAAATATATAAGATACTTTATAAGTGTAGTCCATTACAATTATCTACTCTTTTAGATATATTATCAACATATATCGTTACTATTTTATATGTATTTAGCACATTTAATTACATTTCTAGTTTCAGATTGGAAAGTTAAAATCCATGAATAAAAGATGTAAATAAGTGTAATAAATAATAAATAAATATTAAATATAAGTGAGTTTAAATCTTAGAAAGCATTTCGTAAATTTCATAGCAAATATTTCATAAGTAATGTTACAACTTAATTCCTAGTACCGCGAGATATTGCCTTTGACCTAGGTTTAGGTCTTAGTCATTTTACCTAATAATATTCTGTACAATGATACGGTATTTCTGTATATATTTGCTTGCATTATTTTTAAGGTAATATTCATATTTTTTTATTTGTTGTAATTTTGAAATTGATTTGTTATAAATTTGATATATGTTGATTTCGTAAAAAAAATGCTACTAATCTTATTATAGGTATGCTTGTTGTAGGTCTCGATGGTTTTCTGTTATAAAATCTGAAAAATATTTATATCACTAAATAACACATCTAAAAATATTTATTTCTCCTCAAAACGTATGGCACTAAATTAAACTAACCCACAAGACACGTGGTCATCTAAGTACTAAATGACTAGAAGCACTTAGGAGATAGGCCTTAGAGTAATGTCTAATTTGCACCATTAATTATTATATCTTATGTATTTATTTATATCTTAGTATTATTTATTTACAATCAATACTTTATTAAATAAACTAATTAAACTAAAAATCTTAAATAGCAAAGTTAAAGGTAATATAAAAAAACACTTATCAGAAATTGCCTTGATTTGTATGAATTTAAATAAAACTATTATTTTTATCAGAATTTAGAAAAAATACAAAAGTTAACAAACACTTAAAAAAACGAAGAGAGTTAATCCAAACATGTATGACCTAACTCCGTTCGAACAGTTCGTTTAAAAAGCTGTTAATACCTATAAATGAAATTGCTAAACACAAGTTCACATGAATTTATAATATATGTTACATATTTTATTTAAATGTATAATCCACTTAAAGACTTCTCAGTAAGTATAAATGTGTCACAGATTAAACTATACTTGGGCGGACGCTTGTTGATACTTTCTTTTTTTATTTTAATTTATTGTTTATGTTTGTATGTATGAATACAGAACAAAGTGCATTATGTAAATTAAGAGAGATCTTCTAAATAGTTTTCCTGTAGCTACGACAAGAAACACAAGTTAATCCTATTGCAGTAGGTACATCGCTCGCTCAAAGTTTTTCAAAGTTCGCTTAAAGTTGTGGAATCTTCATCAATAATAATCAATATTTTTTGGTTAGTAATAGTGACAGTTATTTTAGTTGAAACTAACAAAAAATAATATATCAAATAAGAAAGCATAAGTTTATAATTTCAATGAAAGTATCAAGATCCTTCAACACGAAAATATAAACCTATGAACGAAATAAAAACCTTACTTGTTAACATTATTCCGTACAAGTTCATAAAAAAACTGTTCAAATGAATACGTAACGTTTTTTTTGACTTTGACTTTGACGCCATCTGTCATTCTGTGATGTCACGTTTCCCGCGGGAACATTTTTTGAACTAAATAGATTGATTAATCTGAAAACAATAATGAAAAGCCTATGTTGATTTGTGAATACATCAGCAAGATAATTTATAATTGGTAGTCTGGGGTGAATCGTTTATTATGTCAACTTGTAATCACCAGCGCCAACTATCTAAACCAGTCTTTACTATAAATTAGCCACCATACATCAAAACAAAATGGCAGTCATGTTATCACGTATACAGTTACCGCTTTCAACAAAATACCATTCATTTTTGAAATTGTTTCTTCCATGGTAATAAATGATACCAACCTTAACTAGATTGTTTTAATATTAAAAATTTGTACTAATATGATCAATAAAATTGTATTAGATTCTGAATAGTCTTTTCTATACACATATTGTATACCTACATACTAGTAAAGTAAACTTTAATGGGTTAAATGCACCAAACTCTGGAACTACCAACCGGGTTTTAAGAAACTTTTTGCGTTTGATATCTCTTTTATTGAGGTAGGTTATGATGCTGTAAGACATAAAAAAATTATACCACGACCTTACAACCAGTAGCACCCATAAAAATATAGCAAATCTGTGGATAAATTTTATAGTTTATATTACAAACTAAGTGTTTCGATTTTTTAATATCAAAGACAACAAAACCTTACTATAATTGGATTATCTAATAAAATATAATGAGTTCTGACTAAAATCATCATACGGCTAATGATCCAATGGCACAGTAGGTAGACCAACGGAATGATATATAGAGGTCACAAGTTCAGATGCTTGTGCTTACTTTGTTTCACTTTATATTGATTTATTATAAAGGATAACCATTCATCGACTTACGATAAATAACAAGCATTATTAAAATAAACGATTATAGCGGTTTTTAATATAAGCAACTTACTTTTTATATAATTGATAAAGATTATTCAAAGTTATTATGAAAATGGAGTCGTACGAATATTACTACTTGTAGATATATCATATAACATTTTAAATTGTAAACACATTTGACTTTGATATGTTTATCAGGTATCCGGATTACCCAAAAAGTAAAAAACTTAAAGATCTTAAAAAAAGTTATAAATATTGTAGCTATCTATTGTAGTTTGGAACTTTTTTATTGTTTATATTTTCGCCAGTTTTCATAAATCTTATTTCATTATCAAGAATCTAATTGGTATTATATCCAAGGTATGGTCTCATAAACCTCTTCTTGGCATTGGAGTAGAGTGGAATAGAGATAGAGATGCAGTAAAAGCGAAGATGTAAACGAGAAAGAGATCGTTAAAGTTAAACGGAATGAGTGCACATTACGATTGCAATATCCGTTAATATATTTGAATTGAGTGCAAGCTATTTACAATTAGTGTAACAATAACATCTACTTACAATTGTTTAATAGCGCTTTTCCGCTAAATGGAAACATTAGTGTTGTACGTAAAGTTATCGATATATAATTTCGCACTCCATTCTAAAAGATCGTAATAATCGTAAATCGGTTTTATCGAAACACCGTTACCTTAAAAGGTTTGAGAGCATCGGGACATTACATTCAATAGATTCATTATTCATTGTTATATAAGGATACATGAAGGTATTATAATCTTAAAGTCTTAATAGCATATTATTGTCTAAGTATTCTTAATAATTCTTAAGTTACTGTTTGAAAATATAAGAAATTTGGTTGCTTTACTTAATTTGTCTAAATGACAGCCTTAATAAATTTATCGATACCCGTCGAGAACATCCCTTATTGTTTTGTCAACACGCTTGTAACTTCAGTATTTATTTTAAACGACTTCCAGTGAGATTCTGGATCCGTACTAGTGTTATTGTATTTCTATTGTAAATTTCTCTTTCGCACTTGCGCAATAAGTTAACCATAATATTACACTTAACTAAAATCATGCAAGTATCATGCAAGTTGTTGTTAAGTTAATGTAAAGTGTGTAAGTTAATTGTGTAACCAGTTAACCCCAGTCAATCTTCACAGTGTTCCTGTCTCAATCAATTCAATTCAAACTGTCTTAATTCCGTAAGTTCTCGAGAATATAACATAACACGAGGTCCCATTATTGTCTCCTCACCACTTCTTATAAATAATAAACGGTGCGGTATCATTTGTAGATTGTAAGGGTTGTCACACCAATGTTATTAAAAACATATATATTTTTAATAACAAATAATCTTAAAAAGCTTCAAAAATATTTTTTATTAGTAATAATAGCCTTATTAGTTATTAAAATACTTTCAAACATGTAGTTAATTTATTGTGTACAAGTAATCTAGTAGAAACCACTATATATTCTAAAACAGTTGCGGTAAATAAATCGTAGAACCAACCCTAGAACGGGTGACAACTTCACAGTTTAAAATTATATCCTTAGAATATCTGATAAGGTCGGTGCTACACAAGGCGGCGGCATGTCATAAATAACCAAAAAATTATACGTGTTTCATAGAGATCTTAATTTATTAAGACGTAAAACAAGTTATGAAACCGGTGGCCATTAGCTTGATAATGTATCGATAAAATATGTCGATATCACAGACATCACTGGCGGTAATAGTTGTGTTTGTTTTGAATATTTTTTGTATTTTATAATTAAAACGATTCTGGCACCGTTTGATTATCATATTTCATATTGATATTAATTTAAATAGTTAAGCGATTTAAAATTATTGTAATTTTAGACCAATTATTATTAAATGTTTATAATATTTAAAAATAAATATATAATAAGAAAATAAAATTTTAGTAACTATTTGAATACTAATAAGTCGTCTGTATCCGATCGTATTTAAATACAAATGTTACTATTATCAACTCCCACAGAACAGTATTACTGCAGCGTTGTTATTCTCAGAAAACATTTTTATAGTGAGATCTAATAGCAAATAAATGCAATAAGTAATAAGGTATGATATCCAGAAGTTATTCTAAGATATGAGCAAAGTATATCATAGTCTGGATTTCTTTAAAATACAAAAAAAAAAATTCGAATTATAAGAGCCAAAATATTTAAATTACAAATTAAAAACTCTGCCTCGAATATATTCATCCGTTTGGAAGCTATGATGGAACAGACAGATAAATACATATTTAACACCCTTTGTTTTAACGTCAGGGGTTACAAATTGGATTTGGGCAATGCAAGCTTGATTAGCATATATCGCTTTGACCAGCTCATGTTTTATATCCGTATATCAGTTGTTTGGTTTATAGCAGCCAGAGGGTGTCTCGTGTCTCTATCTCTCTTTTCTTCTCTTCTCTCTCTGACATCTTTTAATTACATTACATTACAATAATTACATATAGTCATTGTAAATATGATAAATCTATTTATTATATTTTAAATATATTTTGTCGTGAGTGGTAAACTACTACACCAAACGTTAAGACGTTTAATAATAATTGAGGCATTATAAAATGATTATGGGTGTATCTTGTATATGATTATCAACATACTATACAAATTCTAGAATAACTAGGTTCATGAACCAAAATATTTCGTAGTTTTGATTGATGTGGTTAATTATTCTTATATAGGTAATATAATTAGATGTATAACAGAAAAATATACAGTTTCTAAAAAAAAGTTTGTTTTTCACTTTTTTTAACCAATTTAACTTAGCTTGGGTCAGAAATATATTCTAGAAATAATTTTAAATATTAATTAAATTGACACATGAAGAATATGTATTAAAACCGAATATCTCAAATAATATTATATAAATAAATAAGTTGTATTGCAATAATAATATAATAATATAAATATAAATAATAATAAATTGTATTGCAATTCCATGTGGAGAGAGAATATGTACAATTTTAATATCATAAATAATTAATATATCTTGTAGACCAAATAAAATATATATCTTACTGTTCTAACACTCGCTTTCGAACTAAGTACTAACTAGAACAGGATGAAGGTGTTAGATTTTATTTCGTTCAGATATCTCGCCACACTTAACTACTGACTGTGGCTCGGAATAGAATTTATGTGGTGCAATTTTATTCGTATTTAGCCATAAAAGTGACATTGTAAAATAAATATTAGGTATTTAAATTGTTGTCTCAAAAAGGTTTTCTCGTTTCAAATTCAAAGATATTTTATGTTTAAAAGTAACAACTCTGGTACATAAAAATACTTATGATAACTTTTAGTTTATAACCAAAGTCATAAACAATAAATTATTTCAGACTGAATTTAGGACTTCCATTAAAATTTCGTGGTGTCATCAACAATTGTGATTGACGCCGAATTGAGATCAATTCACTTATGAATCTTGACTTTACACTCCAGTGGTGCCAACATTCATTAATAATATTTATAACAAACCATAATGTATACTCTTTGGTTGTTTATTTATTGGCTGTTTTTAAAAGCGAATGCCGCGCCTTGAGAAAATATTTTTAAAGCCTATTTTATGTTTCAATTTATCGAAATGCACTTGAATTGTCATTTCTCTTGAGGTGGTCATAAATATACGATTTATTAGCGAAGAGTTATTTATACGTTTATTGTCAGTTAACATAGTTATAGGCGAATGAACTAGCACCAAGCGAAATGTTATTGATTTGAATTCGTAAATTATTTGGACTGAATGGTAAAAGCATACCTATACATGTTATTAATACTAATAATATACACGAGGAAGTTTCTGCTTTTATTTTAGGGAAAAAATATCATAAGGATTTTATAGACAGAAGTCTTGGGAGTTGTCATCTAATATTCCATCAAAAATATTCTTTTAAAAAGTTTGTAAATAATAGTATCCCAACTTTTACTAAATAATGACAAACACCCACTTTGTAAATCAAAAATATTACTTTTAATGGAAATGGAGTATAGAAAAAGATAGGTTTTAATTATGATAACTCTTATTTTTACTGTCTGTTATTCCATTTTACGAGGAAGTCGATATCTTGACAATAAAAACAAAATAAAAGGAGAAGTAAAGACAATTATAATCAGACAATTCATAAAATCACTTAAAACCATATCAATCAATTTAAAGGGCGCGTCTGATCATTACTAAACTTGACAGATTATTATTAATGTTGACAGCTGTGACAGTGAGTTGACAGCGAACGGATTAATTTGACAGGACCCCCCACGGAGTGTGGATATCAGTGACACTCGCCAATTTTTGTTGTTTTCTTTATTTGACGTTTAATTAATCATCAATATTGAAGGGCCCGTCTACATTTATGCTTACTGTTTACGAAGTTTGATTAAGCTGATTTTTCAATCCTGAGATGAAATTGAATCAGAAACTACGTTTGTTATTTTCCTTTTTTATGGTTTAAGTTATAGAAGAATTATCTGATCATTCAAAATTAAATGAAATAAGTATGATCAATGTTTGCATAAGAAAAGGTGAAATATTTATATTTTAAACCTATATTTCATTATTTTTTCAATCAAACAAATAGAAACAAAAAAAATCAAAACTCGAATTACAAACTTACAACTCTGGCAACCCTGAAGCGATTAAAAATTTAATAATGTTATTACGAACTTCCACGAAATATGGCGGTAAGCGTTAATAGGGAACATGCAAAAAAATTTAAATGGTCTCAAATATTTTTTTTTCCATTACTTTTTATCATCTTATTATAATAGAATCATTTTTTTTTAATTTACTAATCATTTAAGGCCATAAAATAATTTATGAAAAGTGTAACTTTAGGGAGCGAAATTCAAAATTCCAAAACGCGCCACCATTGGTCGAAAGGAAATGTGACGTCATTTGACACACCATTCAATATATCGGCGTTTAAGTTCATACTGTGGTATCAGTGTGACTGAGAAAAATAAATAATTTAAACCTATATTTTCGTGCTTAAAGATTTTATTAAATGATACAATTGTTTAGGTAATCTTAAAAACATTTTCTAAATATTCAAACAACTCTAACAAAACAAATACCTACAAACTCTTTTTGAATAGCAGTTAGCATGCTACTACACAATACATTTTTAAAATGTTTCTACCTCTGAATCATTTTTCACTTCACTTGACTCAGATAAATAACTTGGTTGATAATCAGCAGATATAGAAGATATAAGATGCTATAGAAGTATTATCAGCTGTGTTTCAGTAAACAATTTTCTTTTTAAAACAGATAGTTTTACTTTTAAAACTGTTGTGTAACAATGTTGTGTGTTAAATGAGGAAATGGTGACAATGCTACATTTTGTTTTTCAGCAGGTATATTTACATTGACACCTTTACTTCCATACTTCGGTTTAATATTAACTTGCACAGCTTAGTCACTTGGTAATTTATCTTTAATATGCGAAAAGCAAGTCTCTGCCTTATGATCATCACATTCAATAGGAGAAGTACTGAGACTTGGCTGATTAATATCACAGACATTTGTATGGGCAGTACTAGGACTTACTACCTATATCACTTCTTCGTAAAGGTCACCAATTTTTTTAAACACTACTTTTGATAGCTAACTCTTAAAAGGCTTCATTAACCAATGTCAATCTTTGCCTTTTGACTATGCACATTCTCATTCTATCAGCTGGTGTTTTTGCCACAAAAATATATAAGGAACAACTCCTTTCTTCAAACTAAGATTACATCTTTCTCCTTGTTGTTTCGTTACACATATTATATTCAATACAATTTGCTGTATCTTCATTAACCTGAAATAAATCGACAAACATAAAAATTTCGTAAAATCAAAAAAATAATACGGTTTTTATAGAAAGTTATACTGAACTTTTGTAGGCTAGGTTAGGTTAATTTTAAACTCAAATTTTCTAATGTTCAATTCGTAAGTATAAATTTAAACTATTAGATTAAACTTATTATAAATAAAATATACTTACGTTAAATTGATCTTCACAACAATATAAGCACGATTTAGGACATATATTATCCCTTTTAATTACCATACACCGTTGTTATTGTATTTTCGCATCTCTTGGAATACAAAAAACACTTTGTCGGGTGTTTTTCTAATACTATTTTTGCACTCCGGTACTATACAATATTTGTAAGATGACTTTTATCTTCTTCCATGACTTGTAAAGCAATTAAAACTTAAAATATGTATGAAGTAACTAAAAAGTGCATAGTAAACATTCACTGGATGTGTCATTTGACGTCACGCAAAGCGCGCGCAAAATGACGGCGTTTGAACGGCTCAAATTTATTACAAGTTTTAATTTTTAATTTGAAGAAAAACTAGAATCTTTTCAAACCTATTTATATTTTTTTCTACGATATATAGAGGTAAATGATTAATTTACGTCAAAAAAAAATTACATGAATGTTCCCTATTGACACACTATAATTGTATGATAAAAAAACTAAATTTAAGTCCATATATGAATGGAATATTATGAGTTCATTAGCCTATCAAATCACAACTGTTAACTAAATTTGAGAATATTTTTTAAATTGATAAATAACGTTATAAAAACTTTGTACCTACCTGTTTTAGGAAATCTTAGTCAGAAAGAAGCCTTTTATGAATAATGAGCTAATTTTTTGGTGCAATGTACATTTAGTATTTTTTGTATAAATTACTATAACAAAACAATAAAGGACAAACAAATAGTATAGTTATAGAATTTTGAACAATTCATTAGAACAAATTATTCTGAGAATTTATAAAAATATTTTAATAGTACATAATAATCATTGTAAAGGTTTATCAATAGAATTATAAGAAATATCTATAAGATCAAAATATAATTATTAAAGTATAAAAAATTTCAAACCGTAATAAGTGAAGTAATATGTATTATCAAGATACGCATTAAAAGTAAACAGTTCAGATAGTCTCCCGCAGGTCTGAAGACCATTCACATCACCCATGACCCGTCTGATATTTAATTAAGGAATAAAATGCGGGCGTTGATTTTGTAAAACTGTACGCAAAACTGTTATCACAGAAATAACTAGTGATGTATGTATAATTTATCGATAAATTGTATCGACGAATGGAAGTTCCGTTTCCAAACAAATAGCGTTGCAAAGATTCGTTCTAAAAAGCCTTGTTTGAACGGTCACAGTCATTAAGTATCTATTGAATAATGTTTTCCCAGAAAATCACGATTTCTGGCATGATTCGACGCGTTCTAAAAAAATATTAGAAAAAATCGTTTCGTTAGCCATTTAATAATGTTGCGTTACTACGCGGACATGAAAACGAAACGTGGTATAAGTTTTTAAACTTTAAAAATAATACTAGCACAGAACAGATTTCACAAATTTATCTAACCCCAAAGTAAGCAAATTATTTGATTATGTTTAGGGTATTAGACAACGATACAAATACATGGAGACACAAATTATTAATACTTACTTGGAATATATTTAATAAACGACCAAACCCAGAAATACAGACATCTATGCTCATCGCATACATGCCTGTCCCTGCTGGGAATCGAACCCGAGCCCCATTGCGCCGCGATACTTTAGGCGTCTGCGCCAACCACTCGACCAACGGGTCGTTTTAATATTTTAACTCGAAATTACAACTAATACAGATACATGAAGATTATACTTATTTAAATAAGTATAATCTTCATGATAACTGTGATTGTTACTTTAAATTATACTCAAATTAATATCTTTTAAAAATTACGTGGGAAAGAATAAACGTCAGTTACGTCATAGTATTTAAGTACCGATTAGTTTAGAAACATTATAAAAACATAAATGTATTTAACTGAAAGTTATATCCTTAATTTAACCAAATTAAGGATTAAAAACTATTGCACGGCAACTGCCGTGTATAGACTTTATAGTATAATAAATATTTTATTTGTATTGTTACATAAAATTTATCACATCCAACTTTTGTATTAGCTACTATTATATATAAGAAAAAAAACATAACAGTTGTGTCGATTTGTTGTCCAGTTCCTGTCTACTCTGTGTGTCTGCTAGGTTAGTTATTTTTGACAAGGTGAATGACCCTGTTGTTTTATTGCATATTCTCTATATATTTTATAATCCACTTTTCAGCCTATTAAGTTTAGCACTTGTATAGATTTATAGTCGAAATTTTATAGAGCTTTTTATAGTGATAGCTTGTAAAATATACTAGGTTAATTATTTTATTTCGGAATGATAAATATTTTAAGTGGAAAGTTTAATTAAAAGTAAACTTCTAAATAGTAAATGCCACTCTTTTAATTGTTATCTAATATTAGTGACAAATTTGCCTTTTCTTAATTGTTTCGTGTATACAAGGAATAACATAAATTATAGGTATATAAAATATGTTCTGTATCCTGATAAAATCTTGTATTATATATGTCTTCTTATTTAAATAATAATTGCCAAGGAAATACAATACATAAAGTCACAGGTTAATTATAATGCAAAGGTTTATAGTCAAGTTGTAAAATATTGATAATAGTAACGACGTTTCCACACTACTCGATAATTAAATAATATTAATAAATATGAAACCAATTTATATAATATTGTTAATACAAATATTTTTCATGTCATAAGTCACGTGATGAATCGATATCTTTTCTTTATTAATCATTCAATAATGAACGTCTTTATGAAATAAATAATTATAACAATTATTCATTATCACACCAGCTATTGTATTCTCAATACATAACCGACCTTGTGTTTAATTTATTGGTTGACGTACACCTTATCTAATAATGGTAGTGCCATCTAATAAATCGTCACTTTATATTCGAACATTGAACTTACAGACTCAATCGCATATATAATGGCTTGCATACAGAGATGTTATTCACCTATGACTAACAAGAGAGAAGTGTTAGACACTAATAGATTAATCGATAGTTTACGTAGCGTGCACGTCACTAGTGGTGTGATACGTGCGCCGGCACACGTTGTCGTTCGCGTCACGCGGGAATCTGCGCGAAATATCTGAACAAGGTCGACTAATGACCTCGATGTAGTATCACGTGTTCCAGTACCGCATAGATCATCACTAATCAGTTTTCCGAATAGTGTGATTATGTTCTTTTTTTAAATAGATTAAAATATATAAAATGGGGTACATCCCATACTTTATTATGTACCCTTCATCCTTATTGAGAATAATAAGTAGCTAATATTAAAACTACTCGTTAGAACGTAAAGTAGATCATTACAGTTTATTGCACTAGCTAGTTATATATTTGCATGTAGACGTACGATATCAGTAAGCATTACTCACGCACACCACGGAACCTATCATTTCAATTGAAACTATGAAGTGTACATAGTTTCGTTAAACACAAATTAATTTTCATTTATTTGTCACAATTGCCAAATTTGAATTTTTAAATGAAGATTTTTCTAATTCTGTGGATGTTAAATAGTCACTATGTTTATAAATTCTTTTAAAACAAGTGCTCAAAATAAGTCTAAAATGTGTCTTAATAGAATCATTGTAACTATTCCTGTTAATATTATAATTACATAAGTCATTACATTAAATAGAATCTTAAGACCAAATACCCACGTCGTAGTGAAGATCTAGACATGTTTGCTCGCTTGTTTATTCCTACATTAAATGCCTTATACATATTTCTTATGACAACACGATTTCTTCCGCGACGTCAAATTTCTTCGCTCCATCGCCTGTAGTGCACCGGCGCTTTGGTTCTAATGTTTCCTGACGAAAAATAATATATTACACGCGATCAAAGTTCCTTATGGGATAAACAATAGGTCTTTTAAGGTATAGGTACCCTCAATTTATTAAAGTTCTTCTTTCTTTCTTTATTTAAATTATGGCAATCTCGAAGATTCGAATTCTGCCAATGTCTTGATACAAAACTCAAATGATTTATTAAATTATGTCAAAGTCAAAGTTTTTTTTTTATTATATACAGACACACATTGCACTTAAGAAACGTTAAACTCTACTTGCGTGGTTCCGAATAGTCGGTCCATCGATAACAACTGACAAGAAACTGCATAGATACTCATTTAAGTTATTGATAAAATTACAATTTCCCATTGTATTGGCCATTTAAGTTGCAGTCACACTAAATTAGAAGTCAAGTAAAACGTGGGACCGAAAAGAAGTCAATAACCAAACACGCTACTAGTTCTATGATGTTCTCACAATGCCTTAAAGTATTCTAAATATAACTTTAAATATTCAAAATAATAGTAATTACTAATTAAATACGTTAGTTTTTTGTACTAAAACGCCAATAGACCAAAACCCTAGAAGTTATTACACTAAAGTAACATGTGCAGAATTGTCATCAATGTCGTAATTGTCAACATATTCCTAAGCGTAAGCATATATACACATTGATTTGTTGAAGATAATAGACTATTTAAAATAATAAAACATGGCGCAAATAGCTGTCCAAATCTTAAGTCACTAATATGGCATTTCCCACCTTATGTCAAAATGTCAACAAGTGATCAATGTCTCCTAATTTACCATGCAGGCGATAATAAATTAAATCCCCACGACAGTGGATACGGATGACCAAATATTTTCAAATATCTAATCGGGCTTGACGGTGGCCCAAACCGGACCCAATTTTGACAGCTCCCAACTTTCTCCATAATTATTATTTATACACTGGCCCTTATCTTAGTTCATAATTTTCATTACAGTTACATTTCTGGGCACATTACTTTTATCTCGGGTAGATTAAGTCTCTTCATCGGATTTAAAGCTCCATCTCGTATTCAATTACATATTTAAATGTCTCATGACAAATGATTCGTTTCCGACACGCAATGGACCACTGGTGCTACTTCAGACTTAGATTAGCATAACACTTATAACTCAAATTTATGTGGCTTATCTAAAATATCATCTTTCATGAGATACTTCAATTGTAATCCAATACCATGATTTAGTTTACCTTCATTCTAATAAAGATTCCTTATAATAGTCAAGAAGAATAAATGTTAGTTGGAAGGGAAGTCACACATCAAAGGCTAGTTGAGAGCTGACACCCAGTGTTTATTAGATTAATTACAACAATCAGCGTCTAACACGTCCGTCTGTCTGTGTGGTCCTCGCGTGACTGACTCTTATTATGACGTGACGCTTAACTAGCGCCATCTTTAAACTTTCATTTATAGCAAAGGTATTATAATTGGCAAAAAATACAATTAGATTTAAATTACATTATCTTTTTAAGAGTACAGCATTTAGAGTATGTTATTTGAAATGAACGTAATAAATTCAACAGTAGTGTTTTTAAAGCGCTTTTATCAAATCTTTGTAACCTGTCAAACTGAACTTAACCATTAATTCTGCTACAAAGTTATTTTAACCACACATATTAGTCCCCAAGCAAGCAAGCTCACCTTGTCACTATTGCTCTGTCGATCTCCTATCAAAGACCATGAGAGTACCATTAAGGTAAGATTGATTTGAATTATTGGTATTTTAGCTTAGTGGGCTTAGTATCGCTTAGAGAAACCTAGTGATATGGCTAATGTCTATGATTACATGTCTGCAAGCATTTATATTACTAGTTCTGCTTATTAATAGTTAAATTATTATAAAATGTTTTAGTTAACACGTTTATTACGTTACTAATTTTAGTTTAAATGTACACTACGTTGACTTTTAAAAATATGTTTGTTTTATTTTCTCAGCTGCCGCCAAAAATAGGCAATCACGTTTCTCAGGCAAAAATGTAGCCGCCTATTTTTTATTTGTGATTTTGTACTTAAAAGTTTAAATTCATCGCCTTCAATTTCTGCACTTGCAGCAGTGCTTGTGGCAGTAACAACATTTCATACTTATCCTATGCTTGAAATGGTGTTTCCATAAAAAAAAAGAAAAAAAAACTGACTTTTAGAGTTTAAGAGATTTTCTGACACAACAATCCTCCTGTCCTTTATATGACTTACATTTATTTCGTCATTGAAATGTTTAAGAGCAAATAAAAAACGTATCTATTGCATAATATATCGATATAACTTTATCACATCACTATTCATGAACGGTTTATTGTACCGCGTGTGTCGGCAAATTACATAAATTACAGTACAGCCCTTTAACAAGAATTAGTACTAGTTATCGATAGACGTCATTTATTAAGTAGGTTACATATGTTGGAAAGTATTTGTTATATATTGGTTGACGAAAACCAATCTAGCTATATTATTCGAATAATTAAAAATAAAACAATCTATAAATTTAATAATGTTTAAATTGCAACTACCTTTGATATATTAGAATTTAATGTATATTTTGAATAAGTATTAAATGCATAGACTGTAAATCTCATTAAGGGCAAATAATATTATTAATAACTAAAAGGACTAGTTTGTCCAAGAGTCGTGAGGAGCTTCAGGCTGTGACGAAATCGAGGATAGGGTTGTCAAATAAATTATTTTATAAAGTACCAATAAATATTACTTATTAATATAAAGCTAATTAATATTTGTATAAAATAATTAATTTTGCACTAGTGTGGTCACCCCTGCGCTCGCGCACCGCTGCAGGCGCCGGTAGTCCTCAGTACGGACATACTGACATCTAGGAGAGTAATTGATTAATATCCTGATTTATACCTTTGAATATGTTTATATGAATATAAATATTTATTTATTTTAGAGAATGGAATACCAAACGTGTAGTTCGATTAACCCCTCAAAACTACAAATAAAAAAATAAATACATATGTATTACATTTTATTTGTCAAGATTAATTATATCCGTAAAAGAGATTTGTACAGACACCTCGTGATACAATATGTTGTTTTATTACCTAATTAAGCAATATAATTTGAGACAAACTCTCTCTGTGTCCAAACTCATCTTAATACATGATATTATAAAGCTTTTACGTAATTTAAAAGCTAAAATGTATATTTAAATTATTTACAATCTTCTTGTAATTTCTATGGAATGTCAGTTATTTCCATACATAGCGTGTATTAGTTGAACGCGGCTGTTATTTAAGTCTCACTACGCGGCAAAAGGCGATTGTAAGCAACGCCATCTTTGGACACATAAAACTGTTTTAGCTTTAATAAGGGGAAGTCTTGGATAGGAATTTTACTATTCGCACCTTTTTTTACTATGCTTTTATTTTCACTTTTAACACTAATTATTCAAACGAAAATACTAAAATTGAAGTTAAAAATATTAAACACATTTTAAACAAATCAGACTGACAGATAAAAATATTATCACAATTTCAGTACTTATGTCCATTTTTATAACAAATACGGTATTTGTTATTTTTTTCCTAAACATCCCTTAAGAACATTGCGTTCGTTTTCTAATCACGTAATAGCAGGAGATGTCTTTTATTGTGAACTTGCGTGAAATTTGCGAGCGCATTCTAACGCAATGGTATTGTTATGCAAACATTACGATCGCCATTAGCCGTGTACGGGCATATGTTAATGGACGCCGTGTTCTGTGATGGCGCACTAATCACTGTAATGTGTATTCATACGTGACGTAATATTCATTCAAATAAAAAGAGTTTATTCATTACAGCCTTTGTACATTTATTTTTGTTGCTACCACAGAACTCAAGTACACATTCAAATGCAGATCATATTTGAAATTATGGTCTCCTTTAATTATCATCTGTATTTAGAATGTTCTTTCCTGCTTGACTGAGGTCATCCAGGTGTTCCTTCAGGTCTAATAACTTTGGTCTTTGTTACAGCGATACTTCAACGTGCGACGTACAAGGTTGGCCTCCTGACGATCCAGGGGGTCTCCACCTGCCTCTACCTCTGCATGGACGCGTGCGGCTTCCACTACGCTAATGTAAGTGCAATATTATATTTGGGAGTAACATCTCGTTTAGCTAAAATATAACTAAAAGCGGCAACAAATTATTTATGGACTTAAAAAAATAATTATTGATAACTTCTTTAGAAACCCCATTTTCATATACATGCATGTAACAACGTATTCAAAAAATAAACAAAGTTTATGAGAGAGACATGAAACTTAACTCAAAGGTGTCTAAGTCAACATTTTTAAAACAATTAGTGATCACAAAGATTATAATATAGTGTAGTAAATAGCAAACAATTTTGAACATTCACCGGACGAGACACAAATCAATGGATGCTCATAATAAATCGATTTTATTAAGAATCTAAATAACGGTTATTTCAAATTATATATTTTGCTTTTCACAATCCTTGCTCTTATTTTAAAACAAATACATATTAGTTTAATGACCAGCTAATAGCTTAAACAATATTTATTTATACCAGAATTGAATATTAAAAATATAACTTCCCAATCCTTACATAGTCATGTTGTTTCGCAATGTGAAAGGACAAAGTAATACATTTACAAATATTATATTTATTAATAACATAGCTTATACTAATATTCCCAAAGACAAAGTTTACATTTCATTTATATTCTAATATATACTTTTTTATGTTTAAAATGAACAGTGAATCTGTCAATCACGACAATCAAACGATGACAATCATTGAGAATCGAGACATACTTGGCCTAGTTTCTCTTAGTGTGCGTGTATAAATAAAAATATATAGGCGTATGGAGTAAGAAGTGTGCGGTTTGTTATATTTGTATGGGGTTAAAATTCGTCTTGTCAATTGATTCAGTTTTCGAAATGAGACTCTTATGAGTAACTTTTTATTTTCAGCTGTTCGAAATCGAAAACAAATCTATTTTTGAGTAATCAATATATTTGTATATCATATAAGACAAGTTAAAGTTATATCAAATGTAGAACAACACCTAATAAATGTAAATATTATGAAAAAAACTGATCGTTTACCAACTATTAATCAACGGCAGCCAGTACACTCACGCACGTCACTAGTATTAAAACATTCAATCTAACAGAATAAAATACCATTTGATACTTACATATAAAGTACAGTCGCGTTCAATATTAAATTTAAACTTATATTTACAAGTGTGCGTAACTGTACGCGGACTCGTTGAGTGAAGGATGCCATGCAACCTGTTCACTAGCTCTCATCGGTGATGCAAGACGGAAGCTGATATAAATATAAGGCATGCTACATACGAGCAATACTCAGCGATTTATATTTATTAAAAAAATATATAAATACTCATGTACATTATTTTAACGCTGTAGTCAAAAATTCAAATTTAAAAAATCACTTAAATAATTATACAGAATAAAGCATATGAAAAATTAAAATATTACCCGCTCATGTGATCACAGCCTAAGATTCTTTAAAATTTACTGTATTCATCAATTTAATAAGAAATATTAATTAAATTTAAACCGTGTAATGAAAGCCCCCGTCCCGACAAACGCTAATTAAGGTATAAACACGATAGTGTATTAAAATATTTGTAATTACTTATCCCTTCAAAATCTCCCGCCAAGCGACGATATCATCATCATCGAATCTGATACCAAACGGTATAAGAGTGTACACATAGCATGTCAACTGACAATGACAGATACAGTGACAGTGACAATGTAGAGAACCAATAACACAATACTAAACAACCAATATCTATTTACTATTTACCTTACATGTATTCAGTCCTAAAATTTACTTATTGTTTCTATACATTTATATTTAGTTATTGTAACGTATAATAAAAAATAAATACAATGAAGCTCTTATATTAAATTAAATATACTTAAAATAGTTATCAGAAACTTTATAACATCAATTTTGATAACTTTACCGAAAAAAAAAATATAGAAGTCTATTAATATAATAATTTAATTAACACTTGGATATTATAACACTTAAGCGGCGTCATTACAACTTTCACCCGACGCCTCATCGATCATACGTCGTAAAGAAAGATGGCGCATAATAGACTCCTTGAATGCACTCTAAATAGTATTAATTGCTTGTTCAAACATGACATGTTTGTTGATAGTGTTCTTATACACACTTCCTACTACACACTACTATTAGTGTTATTCTTTTGTTCCCTAAAAAACTTACAACAAACCGGGGTAAATTTTGAAATAAATATATAACAATAAGATTTGTATCACACACAACCCTAAAATATATCACGGTATTCATTCATTATTTATTTTTAATTTAAATAAACATTAAATAGATCACGATTTTATAGATATTATAAAACCTTATTACATACACCTAGATTACGAAAGCTATCATGGAATGACCTCGACATTTCCAGTCTCTAGTTCCATGGCTTGAAAATAAATAATATAATTTAAATACATATTATTCTAATATTATTTATATTAGTTTGTACTGATTACATTATTTTGAAGCGTTTAAATACAATAATGGAGAAAATACAACTTTATTTTTAATTTTCAATGTGTCAAATGTCAATTATAATGACACGTGTTTGTAACGTCAAATCGCTGATGCAAAACCTATTTCTCAAAATTAGAAAACTTAATAGTTAAAAGGTTACAACCCGTAGTAAAACGATCTACAAACACATAAATAGACTATTAAGAGATAATTATTTTGTGGTAATTAGAAATGTACTAAGATTTTACGATCTGATCTAAAACACGATTTTGCTGTAAGTATGTTCGTGCGTCGTAGAGAGTGAAGTTATGTAGACAAATACGAAACATTCCAGAAAACCTAGACAAGTGGCATTGACGTTAGTAATAAAAATAAAACTTTTCTATCGTTTATATCTAAATCTAAGCCTTTTTGCATAGACAAAAAAAAATATTGAAAATATTATATTATTTAAAAATGTTTATTTAATCCAAATTTAAAATAAAAACGGATTACATACAAAACAGATATTCTATCGATATAATTGAAACTATTAACGATCGAAATGCATTTATTTTAATTCGTGAATAGAATTGGATTGTTAATCCAATTGAGGCGATCCATTTTCCATGGGTGTCAAGAGTGTCACGTCAGACTGACATAATAATCAATTTTATAAATGTCGTTACCCCCCGCGATGTCAAGTGTACAATGAAACATCGGTTTTATTTACATTATAGTTTATACGCTTCTTGGCTGTGCCTTTATTATTGATTTTACAAACTTTGTTTGAACTATAATTATTATTAATTGATTTCATAGCAACACACAGATAACTACAATCGTACTATTATTATAATTAGTGATACATATTACGAACGTAAAAATCTATTCTATGATTAACCATTGTATATTTGTTTGTCCGGTAAAGTTTTTTTTAACTAATACATCTAATGTCACGGAACGGCTATATTAATAAAAGAGAACCCTTATTTGACTCACGGGTTCATATTATCCAGACCGCCGTTAAGTGTGAAAAACCAATTAAAATGATTTGTAGTGTATATTTACCTGCATAATAGGGGTATATTCTTATAATTCCATAAAATTTGTTAAACAATACATAAATAACGCTTACAACACTATAGCCGTGGATTTATGTCTTCATGTTTGTTTTTTGCCGGGTTCTGTTCCCTAATGTGTCTATAACACAAAATCTGTGATCAATGGGTTTGTTCAAACTTTTTGCCACATGTGACTTGTTAATTATTGTGCCACCCTTAACAGATTTAAATGTTATAATAACATAATATTAATTTACAGATTACTAGACATTTAATAAATTGCCTTAATTTTAATTATAAATGTAGCATGTATGTGTACCAAGATTGTTGAGATATAAGACTTCATTTTTATTATTTTATTTATATCTTCCGCTCCAAGATTCCAACTAAATTCGTTTGCAATGTTTTAGTCTCAAAGCTGAACCCGCCATTGTATTGTTTAGTTATCTTAATGGTAGACTTTTATGTTAATAGTTGTATATGAGGACATTACTTGTAATGAGAAGTTTTATGTTATCTTATTTTTATTACATTACAATACACTTATTTTTTTTTGTAATTTATGTAATTTTTTTTTCTTCTACAACTGGATTCTTTTTAACATAACTATTCAAAGTCCAATTTGAAATGTTTTAAAACAATATATGTATAGGTACATATAAATGACCATTTTGCTATTTAATTGGCTAGGATAGTCTATTTCTGGACATCCGTAAGTGGTCTACAAATACCCATAAACAAACCATAAATTTCACTAACTCACACCCCAAGGAAGTTGCAAAATATATTATTTAAAAAATGTGTTGTAAGGAATTTAAACCACTGTTATTTATTGATATGTTTTGTTAAGTGTTGGTATTTTAATATGTTTGACGAAAAAGTCAGAACTGTCTTGATAGTCGCTATGTCTTATTTTATTTTCGTAAAATAGATACCTACTTAAACGACTGCTAAATGTTATAGCATAAAAAATATGTACTTATAGATTAATTGATTTATTTGGTTTAGTTTGTATATTTGATTAGAAAGTTATCTTATAATGTTTGTTCTAGATAATTGTATTATGCGCCCAGAAGTGATATACCTACCTACTTGCATAGATTTTACAACAAAACCCTTTTATAAATAATACAGACTAAAAAAAATACCTATTACTGTTATCACAGAATATAGAAATCGAAATACATTAAGGAATCAAAGGCATTAATGTGGAAAAAAAACAATTGTCACAGGATAAAAATAGAAAGACAGTGAACAATTTGCCCCCTATCTGAAGATCCTTCTATGACAAATCGTTTCTCTTCTCCAAGTAATGAATCGACTTCCTGATTAATGATGTCACTGTTATCTGGTGTAGCGCCTGCTTAATGGGATTATATGGGAATGTTAGGGCTATTTATATGTAAAGCTAGGCGAAGCTAGTGCGGGCTTAAGTGTCAAATACTTTGATATGTTAGATATCAATGCTTATAGTTTTTCCACATAGTAATTCTAAATATTAATTGCTTACATATCACATCAAATAAAATGCATACTATTTACAATATTTATTACAACGTTAATTAGCATCAGTCTCGCCATGGCTTAGCATCCGAGATGGCAAACAATTTCTATTTATCTTTAAGGCATACATTTGGTAAATCATTCTCATAAATTTCACAATAGCGCCAACCTCAAAAAAATTGTTTATATTTCAAATCCTCAATTTGGAAACTATTTGACAAATAATAAATAATTATAGGTATATATAAATTTTCTATTGTTCAAATAAACCAAGGACATCGGTGGGTCTATTTTGATTAAACTATAAAAACGGTTTCAGGGCTATCTGGTTTATCGAAATATATACATATTTGGAAACACAAAAAATCGCTGATTCCAAATACGTATACAACTCCATTTTGCTAAAAATGTCGCATAGACCAAACAACCCTTGAGCGTTTGACAAAAGGTTTGTTGGATTAAAATAAAAATACTTGTCCAAAGTATTTTATCTGACCTCTGACTTCAAAGCTTAATAAGTATTGCTTAGAGTTGTCTGCCTATTCTAGTGTTCTTCCTCTCTCTCTGTATTCAATCTCTAATTTAAATACACCAAGTTATCAGTATATATTTTTTTACCGTTTATTTTCTGGATAGTGTGGGAACAGTATATTGATAAGGTTTTATTTGTTTTCGGTTCTATTGTTTGATAATTATTAGATTAACCGTTATTTTAAACAAAGGTTACGAAATATTTCTTATCGTTTATATAATTATCATTAACTCTCGTTGATGTTTATGTTTTGGTTTTGTTCTGAGATATAAATAGGAAACTTAGAATTTAGGAAATTCTTAAAATTGAAAACAACAGATTCTTTAATCAAAAGCGTTCAAAACATATCAGTGACGATTTATAAACAAATTTATTACTTATAATGAAAAAATAATTGAATATCAGTAATATTTATCAGTAAAAAAATCTATTTCAAATTAAACATACCATTTTCAAAAATATTAAAAAATATTTAGAATAAATTGCTGTCTTTTATTAAATATTGGTCAAGTGCGTTTGAAATATAATTTAATCAACATAAAATAAAAAGAATCGTTTTTAACAGTACCTACTAACTTTATAAGAGATATTTAAATAATCGATTTGTCTCTATCTTACGTTGGCTTGTTTTTGTAAAGTCAATAGGTTTCTAAAGATACATTCATTACTTCAATTAAAATACAGGTTTAATACTCTGGTACAGAAGAGTACGGATGTTGTAAGACAATCGATCAAACCTAATCTCTTACCTCACAGCTTCTTAAAGACGAGATCAACTTCGCATGATGTAATTTTAATATATTTAATTTAATTATTTGGTAACACATAACATAATTTTTTGTTATTTTGAATTATATTTTATATGAATTCTATTTCATTTTTATGGTTTTTAACATTTGTAACTAAATAAAATAGTGTTTTGTTTTAATTAGATTGATTGAATGGAATTCAAATATTTTTTTTTAACAATAAGACATTTAAGTAGTGATAATATTAAACTGTTTTATAGTAAAGCGCTTTAAGATAATAACAGGAAAAGGATTAATAGCCTTTAAAAGAGACGAGGAAAAAAACTCAAATATTGACTAAAGGGTCGCAACGCTGCGGGCGCCGTTTTGTTACAAAAAATGCTTCAAAAAAGTGTAAAGTCCCACAAAGGATATAATTTATACTAGAATTAATGACCGCATTGTATGCTTTAGATGTAATTTTTATTTACGATTGTTTACACTATTTTATGTTTTAATATGACGCCATATTTATGGCTTTGATTTCTGTACCTCTGAATGTTTTTTGTTTTTTTTTTATTTATGGTTTTTCGGTCATGTTGTGGAGTTAATGTTTTTTTAAATGACAAATATCGCTTTTTAAGCACCATTCAGTTTCTTGTAGTGGCTATTTTATGCTAATGTTAGATTTATCACACTTTTTCTAAATTGGTTAAATAAATACCTACCTACTACCTACTTTGATATTGATTTATTCTATTCAAACGTGTGAAATAATATTCGTATTAGTATAGTTTTATAATAGAAAAAAAAACAAGTATACCTATTGTATATTCTTTCTTGTAGTGGCTATTTTATGCTAATGTTAGATTTATCACACTTTCTAAATTGGTTAAATAAATATTATACCTACTTTGATATTGATTTATTCTATTCAAACGTGTGAAATAATATTCGTATTAGTATAGTTTTATAAAAGAAAAAAAAACAAGTATACCTATTGTATATTCTTATAATATACTAGCTGTTGCCCGCGGCTCCGCCCGCGTGTAGGTCGCTTTTCGTATAATCTGTGGAACTTTTAAAGAGGAACAATTTCATAGAACATCATGTTTGCGTAACTTTCACCGTTTTCGCAGCACACGCAGTTTTTTGTTTATTTTTTTACACCTTGCGTTAGAATATTCAAGTTTTAGTAATCATCCCCATTTTTTTGAAAATGAAACATAGCTTATGTCACTCGGGAATAGTGTAGCTTGCCAACGGTGAAAGAATTTTTGAAATCGGTCCAGTAGTTTCGGAGCCTATTCATTTCAAACATACAAAAAAATAATCAAACCTTTCCTCTTTATAATATTAGTATAGATTACCAATTCGTATTTAAAACTACCAATAACTGACTTGATCATATTCCTCATAGCACGCTCTGACAGTCAATTACACTGCTTTTATTACATCCTCATAAAGATCACTATGATACTATTTCCACGTCACAGCCAGTGTCTCTATTTCATTTACAAATATCGACAATCTCATATTTTACAGCCTTTTTATTGTTGTCGAAAGAATTTCTTGTAAGGACGAAAGGAGCCGCGTTTACGAGCGTCTGTGAGATTAGGAGATTATAATACGTTATAAATTTATTAATGATTAATAATGATATCGTATTCTGTACCGCTCCCAGGACACAGATGTAATCAAAGTAAGGTACCATCACTATAAAAACGATGACTACCACAGATAACTTAAGATATATACATTTAATAATTATAGTATAAATAATGACAGTTTAACCAGAAAAGTGTCATCCAAAATATTAACCTGAAAAAAGTATCACAAGTAGTCTATGGTCTTTCTCCGCTTACACCATTAATAACTTTATTACTACATCTATTAAGATTTGTTAACACGCCATAATGCGTGTCCAACACATAATTACATGGCACTAACATAATTTCTTTATTAATCTTTAATTGGTTATTCCTTCGTTATTTTATTTTAAATTATGGAAGGAAATTTGTTTGGAATCAATGAACTGGTACTTGCTGTTGTTACAAAAAATAAAAAGAAACAGGGTATCTTTTAACAAAATAATACTTACGAAATAATAAGATTTGTAAGATTTTTTCGTGTCTCAGAGCTCTGTAAGTCCTTACATATTTTCTGCATTTTTCAGTTTGACAGAGATGAAAATGAATGAATGTAGATTTATCCGGATTTATCAAAACAGGAGAGTAGTCGCAGCTTTACTCTATTTAAATATAAACATGCTGTGGTTTGTTCAGATCATTTCCAATACTTTCTTCACCTCAACCCCAAGCACCTGCATTTCAACTGATTGAATTATCATTTTACTTCAACAACACTTACTAGCAATATTATTTATCTGTCCCTCGACAGTTATTATGATAAATGCTTATCTGTAGTCTGTGAAAATTTCAATTTGCATATTAGAAGGTAGACATTATGGAGCCGGATTTGCAATTTTCTCCTTAAACAGATATCTTATTTCAGATTTATCTTCATAGATTACAAATTAACTATTAAAAAATATCTATTTATTCACACGTAAATAAAGCTATAACAATGTTAACAGTGTTACATTATCCCATAAGAGTACAATGCTGTTCGATGTTTAAACATATTTTATTGTGGTAATAGCCGTATTAAAGATTAAATCCCATCCCTGTAACGTATCCACGGTTTAAATTCCCATAACACAACGACAATAACGCCGTATCGTAAAATTTTATTGCTTTTATATTTTACACCTTTGTTCTAATACTTTACATATAAAAAAACTTTTTGGATCGTCTAACGCTAATGTGTCACGGCCAAGGGCGGGAAAATCTCTATGCGGGAAACAAAATAAACTATAGTTCTTCGGGTCTATGTGAGGGCCATAGACAGTTTGGTCTATATGACAAGAGTAGGCAGACTACCCATTGGATAAAAAAAAACAATATTGTGGCTATTGGGTCTAAACAGCTGTGGGACATTGTTTAGTAAAAATAACATGAAAGACATCAACTTTAAACATTTGATAATTTTAGTACTATGGTTTATCGGGCAATTCAAGAATTCAAATGCAATATACGTTTATTCTTTTATGAAATTCATATGCAGCTAATAGTCCAATATTAATTAATATTATGTGTTTAAAAATACATACAATAAATATTCATTCTTATAATATAACTAATTACATATGGTTGTAATTAAAAAGCCTTGAATATATATTTGTTTTTATTCTTAGAATCACAAGCTACAGGTGCTAATTTGCTAAACTTGAGAACTATGATTAAGTCGACGAGAAACTTAAATATATTATTAACAAGAAGGACGACTATAATATTAATAGAGTTGGATATTATTCAGATATTTTATATATTATTTCTTAACGAGATTTTTTGTTAATTGAGATTTAAAAGGCCGATTTTCTGCTTTTCTAAATATCGTACCTACTAAAAATATTTTTTTAGTCTTTTAAGACCTTAAATATAATAACAAATACTAAATCCGTTTTCATTATAATACATTAACTATAAAAAGTTATTAAAAAAAAACTAAACATTTTATTGTTGTTATAAAAAAAACGTTAATTACAAAAGTTGCGTTTCTATATAGCCACAGTGAACCCCAAAAACTAATTTAGATTAAACAAACATATCAAGGAGTGAATTTTCCAAAGTGATGAACCTTATTATTAATCTTGGATTTGTTGTTAGCACAGGCATTAACTTGTACACTAATCATGTCATGTGAACCTGGCCTTAACACGCCAATCATGGTTTTTTTTATCGTTAGCAAGAATATGGTAGAGGTTTAATTAAAACAAAAAGAATAGACAAGAATAACTATATAGAGTTGTTTTTTTTCTATATAAATACGTAAATTAGAAATCTTAGAGCCCTAATTTACGCGCTTCGGGAGTTATTTATATAGTAATAAATACGTCAATTACGAGAGTCTAGTTGCGACAGATTTATGTGTGTTCACTTACATTTAAAAATATTGTCATACAAATGTCTAAATACAAAACGCCATTTTGTGAACGTGTCTTGCACCGATAAATATCGTAATTAAGTGCGGTAGCTTCATTTTAAATTGAGTGAGTTTGAAATAAACAAATATAACTATAATATGTTCTAATTTGGTTTAAGTTCATAAGTTACAATTTGAGGTCCAAATCACGTTCGATATCAAATTAAAAACAATACGATGAATTAATGAATGGAACAGAATACATTAAAAAAAATGTCATGGCGCCGAAATGAAGCTAATCCTAACGAGCCATGATTCTCAAGATTTCCGAGAAGCGGCGACGACAAAGATCGATTGGACCTGCCTTTCCCAGTATTTTGATGGAGTTTTGAGGCTTTTTAGTTTATATTATATTGATCTAAATTTGCGAGCTGTCGTCTGCGAATCTAGTGTTAATTTATGCGGACCCTGGATGATGTATTTCTGAGTGGATGTGAGGTATTCTGATGGGAGGGTCGATATAACTCTAACGGCTGTTATAGGATTTATTAGTTTTCCTATGGGAACTGTCTGCTAGAAGGTCCGAGTTTTGTTTGTTGGTGTGTGGTGAATTTTATAATTGTAATTTATGGTCCTGTTTAAAACAGAAAATAAGCTTTTTACTTCAAACTTGATTTTTAACCCTAATAATATAAAAATCTTGCTCGCAAGCAATCCAATAAATAAATATTACGATCACTTTTTATTGACATGTGAGAAAATTTGGAAGTACTCCAAATGGACTCCAGAATTAAATTCCGTAAAATCCTTACAAGGACTGCATCCAAACTATCAATTGTTTTTAACATCAAGATCGACATCGATAACCCTTGCACTAGTGCTGCCCTATTGTCCTTTGTTTATCGATATTCTATCTATCGATGCTTCACGATTAAAATGTTTGACCCAAAGGTTGACGATTTATCGCTAGGAAAATGTAAACATTATAGATTTCAAGAGGCATTTGCATGTCGAATTAGAATATTCTTGTTAGTAACATGTTGCTAAGGATTTACATTGCATATTCGGACGGGAAACCTTCATAAATGAAATCAACATATTTATAAGCTTACCTACCAGTATTAATAACCGTTGAGAATAGTATAAAAAAAAATATAAGTAAACATTTTCGAAAAGGAATCAAAGATGATAATTGCTTGAAAAATACAGAGACAACATTAAAAAATATCAGAGAAAAAAACATAAATATAATATTTTTCTTTTATTTTCAGAGTATAAATTAACAATTAAATTGAACAAAAACAAATGATACTAACAAGTATATACTAGCAACAATATCAAATACTATATTAATTACAGTATTCTATCGATAATCGATATCACATCGATCAATCTCTATTTATCATCACCGTCCATTTTATGATCTAATTTTCCTAAACAGCGTTAGCTATTATTGGAAATAGGGTCCGGTGATAAGATAAGGATTTCGTGTATTCCGATCTTGATTGAGTATTAAGCTATTAAACCTTTTTGGCTCGTTAATGTTAATTTATAAGTGTAAAAAATTGCTGGTTCGAGCTCTATAATTTTATATTCCAGCCTTATGATTAAAGCAACAATCTTTAGTAATATTATTATTAATATTGTTTTTCAAATCGTAGCTGTCAAACGTGACAGGCATTAATGTTTTTATTTACAATGTATTTCATCATTTATTTATGTATTAATCTTACGTTCGATCATAACAGTACAAACTTCCGTGATTTAAACACGGTATTAATTTCACGGTTAATCCTCGAGGCGTTTGCTTGTCAATGGAATTGCACTAGTGTGCCTGTTTGTATCCATGGGTGGTTGTCTATGGTAAAGTAAATACCATAGAGTACGTACCTTTGACAGTTAAGATTTTATTGTCTAGCTTTATTTAATATCAGATAAGTAATAAACGGTATATAATACCACCTAAATTGTTTTTTGAATATAATTTATTACAACCTATTCAAATAAATAACTTAAGAATGTAAAATAAGGTTATATTTTATCACATAATTTTCAATTCCATTACCTCGTAAATATGCTATAAGTAAATTGCAGGAAATAAATGGACATAAATTTAATCGCAACACTAGTGAAATGTAAACTGTAAAATTTATTCTAAATATAGAATGCAGGAACGCGGGACGTTCCACATACCTTAACCGATATTTCACGACTGGTTCGGACTTCCGATACAGAAAATTACAACAGCAAAGCAGACTAACAATAATTTCAAAGCCTAACGCATAATACCACGATATACGAAACCTAATGTCGAGTCACGGGACAATTTAAGAGGCATTATACCTTGCGGCTATTCATTTATACATATTTATGAAGAAAATAGCCAATTTGTTTTGCTATCCTATAAGGGTGGCACCAATTTAGAACTGAAATCGTCGGCCCCGCCTTTTGTAGGATGATCTGTGCCGATGCGAACTGACAGTTATACCGACAAGTAGGCTCGATAATAGGAAGTCGAGTCACTTAGTCACTAATAGTCCACGCTTTCCCATCTTGATATGAATCCAGTTGGTACAAATTGTTGCTTCATATTTTCTGGCAAAATTCAATGTATTAATATGAAAGCTCCTTGTGTTACGCTCAACTAAATATTTTCTCTTTTGTTTCAGAAGGATCTCTCGGACGATTGCGTGTTCGAGGAACATATAGAGGAAAATAACTATAATACGTATTCGCGAATACGCGGTGGAAAGAAGACTTTCGTTGCACTTGACAACAGAGGGCGCTCGCGCCGGACACAGATCCCTGTGAGCAGGCCTCTGGGTAATCTTTCCGGCTATGCACTCACCATGACGAATCAGTGGGAAGGAGTCAAACATAGCCAGTGTCCGCCGCGACGTCATCGTGGGAAGCTTAAGCGACCGCCGCCCTTCCACAGAAATTGTCAGCGACGAGTCCAAAAACAAAATCTGAGAAAAAGAAAACACAAGAAAGCAAACGATCCGAAAAAGAAGCAGCGGCACCCAAAGGCGCGAAGAAAACACGAGAACGGAACGACTACGACCACCGAAATAAGCTGGGATGAGTCGACCATGTCGACGATGTCGACTACTGATGGAGAGTTTTTTCGTTCGGCGACCGCTCAGGAGGCGGTCGGGCGGTGAGCTCCCTGCTCGCGGTCGGGGCTGCCGTGGCGCTCGCACACTAGCACCGTTCCACTCTTACACGGGCCAGAATCTCTATACCATTCCCATTCAACGCCATTCCACCGAGAATGGCCCTTGAACTAGTCGCTCTCTCCAACGAATCGAATGCGAGAGTGTCGCCCCAGTGACTCGTTATCCCAATAAATTATGCGGCAGCGACGACGCTGTTACTCTGTCCTCATTATGTAATTTAAATACTCAATCGATATCTTATAAATGAAATCTTGGCACTGTTAGCCAATTAATTCGATGTGTAACAAATGATATTATTCTACCAAAGCTGAAATTATCTATCTCATTTTGTATTCCTAGTTCGCTTTAACACGTAGTTTTATCGGCAATACTCCAATTGTCTTAGTTATCATGAAATTATTAACTTAGATGTTATTGATAACTTAATGAATAATTAAAATGAATGAATTTGCTTTAACGAGTTGAGGTTATCGTTTGGTAAGGTGGAACTGTGTTAGAGAGGGTTCCTGCTCGCGTCATCTCACTCAATCACTGAACACGCCGCGAGTTCTATTTTAATCGTAACCGTATAATGACTGTTTGTTATTCCTAAATCATCTGAATACGTTTCCTGGCTAACCTTTATATTTTATATAATTAAGCCTAAGTGATCCGTTAATGGACGCGATGGGGCTCTATCGGATACCGTTAGGCGATGATAGACATTTATCGAAACCGAAAATCTTAAACGGTCGTAATTTTTCCACGTTTAGCCGCTTATGAGCCCATTCAGATACAAATTGAAAAATTACACTACTGTTTAATGAATTTAAAATTCAAATGTTCTAAGATATTCGATGTAAATCCGTGAGAGGCGAGCTGACACGAGCAGGAATCCAAAGCTATTGTACTTAGATGTGTTGTGTAATTTCATAAGAAATTGACTGAAAAATATGACTGAGTAATGTAGGTATGACGGTTTCGGAATAGGCTATGATAGGGTAATGTGCGGCGGACGGCATGCTTCTTTATATTTATTTTTGCGGTCCCAGTGAGAGCGTTGTGGCGCTATTTAGAAAAACGTGTGATTTGTGTGACGTTTCTGGAATAAACGGCTTAGCCGATAAAAGAAAGTTAATTAAATCATAAAAGACGGCTTCAAATAGTTTCGGAACGCTCCATTTGGATCGTTCAAAATTAACTTAGTGATAATCATTAAACGACGATGAAGTGACTATTAGTTTGTAGTTTTAAAACGTGTATCTAATTTGTAAATTATTTATTTTATTTTCCATAGAGAAAGTCGTATTTTGTTAACGTTTTAGTTGATTTTTTTAATCTCTTGACCCTTTAGTTCCATCCGATGAACATAGACATGTAGGATATCATACGCTTGTACTTTTAGTGAGCCAATTTATGTGTATTATATTTATGAGTCGTTCGTTCACAATATTTAGTCTGCGCGATTCAAATAATGTGAACGAATGGATTTTGTACGCGATAACATTCTTTAGTGATTTCCCTCGCATATTTTTGTTGATGTATTTGTATCTATTGTCTATTACACTGTGTCAGCGAAACCATTAATTATTTTAAAATATTGTAAAATATGCTATTATTGGAGGTTGCTATTTTATTAAAATATAAATAGGAACTTTCCGACACAATTTCTAAAAGACAACTAAACAAGAAGGTGCCACGCTATATAATATTAACCTAGAATAAAAAAAAACCACTGCCAGTTTACAGTGTTACCATTTTTTTCGATATTAAAATGATAAACATTTCTTTTGTACTTTTAATACAATAGTGAATGGTTCGCTGGTTACAGTAAGTTATAAATTAAATTGTGAATATGTGTAACAAGCTTTATGATTGTACCTACGAGTGTGAGATGATGACATTTTAAAAATAATTTTTATTGTATTTAAATGTTTACTTTTAAGAAGACGACAAATCATTATAATTAAAATAAAGCATTTACTGAAATTAACAAATATGAGCGTAGATTGTTTTTCGAATAAATTTGAGTTTGTTATAAATTGTGAAGCCGTAAACTGTAGGTAAATATAGCAAGCGATCTTTAGTAGTAGAAGCAGTATTTCGGTATTGTGAATTGTCTTTGTTACAGTACCTAGTTTTATAGTTTTATATTGTATAGACGTTGTAAGAAAATTGTGTAATTTTACCCATCTGTAACATGGTTACTCGATTACTAATCATTTTACAGAACATCGATAAATGCACATTTCTCGATTATAGAAAATCGAGAAATGTGCATTTGTATGTGTGTTTGATTGATATCTACTTCTATATTGTAAAATATGAGTTAATTTTATGTTATTTTGTACGCATGTGCCATAAATACTTACTTGTAATACGATTTACTGTCGTGGTAATGTTGTTCATTTTCTGTTCCGCACATAGTATATTTAGTATTTGAACAAAAAGAATAGGGATGGGATTCACAGGAGTCATTAAAAAAATATAAGTAACTATAATACTCGTTCATTAAGTATATTTTAATAAATAAATGGATTTAAATAGACGAATATTAAATAAAATAAAAACCACTTCTTAAGAATTTAAGGCAGCTCAACCACAGTACAAACGCCATTTTTAGATAACTACTTCAGCTACCAGTTGAGCTACCATAGTATATCAAGAAAAATCTTTATTAAAATGTATAAATATCAAATGTAATCTTTATAGAAGTACAGTGAAAGCAATGTTTTTAATATGTTCCCACCAAGAGATGGCTCCTTAGGCCCTGATCCCTAAATATTACGGGAACGTAAAGGGGTTAAACAGTATTACTTAATTAATTTCGATACCTTTACACATTTATAATAATTAATGTATCTAACTCAGTTTACAAAATACTGCCGGTGACAGAAGTATATCCGGCGTAGAATGTTCTAATTCGCAGTTTACATTGTTTGCCAAAACAAGATTGATTGAAACTTATAGACAATAACTTTTTACAGCCTCTTATACCGAAAGATAAATAAAATAATTAAAATAATTATATTGTTTTATTGGCCATTTATACCTATAGTTATAAACATGCATTAAGAAATACTTAATCAAACGATTATATTAAAAGTTTAAAAAAAACCCCCATACAAAAAGACCTCTAAAAAGAATAAATAATGTTATTATGTACTTATCGAAGTGGTTGCGTCGGGAGACCGCTTAATAAAGGAAGAATTTAAGTAAGTTAACAAGGCAAATAAAGAAATTATGATATGGAATCGTATAGTCCTCAATGATTAACTACGTCCAACGACGCAACGACTTGAATAAGTACATAATAATATTATTTTTATTCTTTTTAGAGGGCTTATTGTATCGGACTTTTTTTTTTTCTGCGGTTTAAAGTAATGTTACTGATTTCATTATTGTACTAAATGAACCTACGGACTCACAAATTTTCACTTGCTTAAGTATTTCTATCAAAAATGCATAAGAACCTTTCACGCGCACCAATAAAACCTCAATATCTTGGAGACGACTGTTTCTATTTCGACCATATATAGCTAAGAACCATCTCGACGATACAATCTCTCGATTAAAAAAAAACCGCAATAAAAAGTCCTCGTATTTGGCTGCTCCATTGCCATAGACAGACACACAGATACACGGACACATCATACACTGATACGCAAATACACAGATCGACAGGTGAAACTTATAAAACCTCCCTTTTTGAAGCGGGGGTTAAAAATTCCTGGATTGATGTAAAAAGAATCTCCACAAATATTACAGTAACTTTATTTTAAACTATAAATCACAATACCTATATTTAATTATCCGTATAGTAAATCTGTAAATACTAAAAATGTATGTACACTTATAATAAATGAAAAGATAATCCTTAGAAATATCCACAATCATATCTTGTCTCTCTATCTGCATATTTGCGCATTACTTAGAATCTACTGAACGTATTGAAAACAGGCGTTAATTTTGGAAGGACTAGAAGCCGGTTATGGCATAGATACGTAACTTCAAAAACCTATTTCTAATGAATATAAGGGTAATTAAATACATAATGAAGACAATATGCGGCTTAAGCAAATATAGTATTGTAGTCTGCTAGCTGTCGTCAGTATGTAAAATAGATTGTGGTATCATTGCTTCGCGTTCTAGAATATTCAGGCAAGTTCTAGCTAATTCGCAATATTGTAAGTTTAACGTTGCTACTAAAACCTCTAAGTGCTGTGTTTGTTGGTCATTGTGGTTATGCCGTTGTTGTGGTCTTTTATAATTCTATTAGTAAGCCTGACTTGCTTTTGAATGGACTTTCACAGACTGAGAATTACGTATTATTGAGTTATCGACTGTTTATTATCTGTACAGAACGGATGGCGCCAGGCGCTGTCAAATCTAGTACAGTTTACACGTTAGGAAATGAAATACCTACCTTAATTTATTATTTTATTTTAATTAAATTAATTTTATTTATTGTAATGTGTATATTAAAAGTTGTATTTTCATCCGTCCTGGATCATCTACAACAATTATTTTTGAAACTTCTTAAACGTGCAATATATACGAGTAGTAACGCAAAAAATTACTAAGTAGGTATATGAAGATGTTTGTTATGAATTTTATCTTTCTAACTTATGTTACGATCTAAATAAATTAAAACAACTTTTATCATCCATGAACATAACTTTCCTCATTTCATCAATCTATTCATCAACATAACTGTTGTGTTCGAACACAAAGGATGAGATTGAGGTGTTGGAGTTGAATAAAATAAACATTACCTACCATTATTAATTTAGTGTTCAAGTAGCCACTATTTCACCACGAGCAGATAGGAAGATATTGTTTAGAAGGGGATATTTAATATTGTTCTTAATTAAATATTTCACGTAATTACATTAACTACTATTTTTTAATTTTAAAAATATTGTATGTGATTAAAAAATAATCCCACAGGCAATTAGCTTTGAACTCATTGAACGTTATGCAATAGTGATTAGACGGATTTTCTGTGTTGTGAGCTGATAAAACCAATAAACATGGTTTGTCGTTTTCAAAGGTAAAGAAAACAAGGAATCACGTGAGAATGAACGCACTATCAAAACAATAAGGAGCGTTATAATCTCTTGTTTCCTTCTCGGTAGCGGCTCTTAGTAACGATGATAACAGAGACAAATAATAAAATGATCAAATCTTAATTATGCATTTTTTTTCATTAAATTTTATGTACGTAGATTACATGTGGCTATTTTAAGTAAACTTATTTATATTACAATAAAAAGGTAAATAATATGCTGCCTAAAATTATTTTCCATAACACTTTTGGCTGCATAACATTAAATGAGATTTGCCCATGACCCTTGCCCTGAAGAGAAACGATTATGATTAAATCAGAGCACCATGTATTAGATCCTAATACAGCTACAAATTATCGTCTCGACAAATAAATATATTGTTTTTAGAGAGTTGGATGCCCTATCCTCTCCTCTTTCTGGGACCTTCACCTGTTACTCGAGGACGGCAACCCATATTAAATTTTTCTCGTTTGAGGTTATCCATGCTAGGTTACCATATAAAATAATGTGAACATCATTTAAAAACTAATACATTGTAGGTATGACCTCCCTAGGTGAAGTCGTTTACAATTTACACTATTATTCACAGGAACGCTAGCGATTGTAATATACAAGATACATACCTACTAATAAAAAGCTACATCTTGACATGTAAAGTGATAAATCACTAGTACCTATATCTTAACTAACTTTTTAAAAAGGAATGATATTTGTGTATAATTATTATATTATAAAACTATTACACTTACTAAATAAATATATTAAAAATTAAAAAAAAAAAACCGATACAAAAAGACCTAAAAAGAATAAAAATAATATTATTTTACACTAGCACTTCGGAATTATTTCTGACGTGCAGGAATTCGGAATAGGGTAAACTGAATCTTGTCCTGGTTAACTTTCATCAGATAGAAATTTACGCTTTTACCACTAAGAAAAAATCTATTGCAGTAGCGCAATGCTAACCCTTTACTTTCTGAATGTCTGTCAAATTCATTACCCAAAGGACAAGGTCAAATTTGCCTACAAATGGCTGCGCACTATCAACAAAGCGAAGCCGGTCTTCACGCTGGACCCGAGGTGCTATGAAACAGGTCATTGGTCAGAATTAATTCCATCTCGATACATCACGAGAACCTAATAAAATGCCTGTTTTTCCTTTTAAGGCTCATAAAAATGACATGCATTTTTTACATAATATGTCATATATTTATAAATTCATACTTCTATAACACTACATACTACAGACCAATTTAAAATTTAAACTTTCTCTGCTTTCGCAATGGTATATTAATAATGAATGAAGAGATTTTATCTATTTAAATATTGATTGAAATCAACGTAAGAAATATCTTACCTTTTTTTACTTTTATTAACAGTCAAAAACGCTTTAATGGAATTCCTAACTTTAATGAAATTGAAAAAAAATATGCTTTTTATGTCAATTGTAATTCTTATTTGTGAGAAAACATTATTTAAAATAATTAAATTGGTCAGCCAAGCATAACCAAAACTAAAGTCTCACCAGAGATGTTGCTACCATGACATGTACCTTAATTTTTTTCAACATTACAAAAGACAATATTTTATATGCATCATATAAATTATTATATTAAAGAAATAATATTAATTTTATAGATCTATTTTTTGCTGTACTGTAATCGATAAAAATGTAAAACAACACAGATAAATAATAATCTTAACTGACGTATACTCGCACAGAAACGTCAAATGCCCCTAGCGCTATCCGATCGCTCGATTCTGGCTTCGTAATACATTAGTTTATCGCCATCTTGTTCGGAGTCTGATTTTATAGTACATCGATGCGTTTTTAATCGGTTTCGATTCTGTATTCATCTAAATTTAGGCGGTAAATTGATCAGTTATCGGAAATCGATATGAAGAAAACATCGTCACTGGTTTGGAGGTTTTTTGATCGGCTGGAAGAAAATAAAAGATGTGTTGCAGTTTTGTGTAAACTTTGTGATACCCAATACAAGTACTTTGGAAATACTACAAATTTGCGAACGCATTTAGTAAATAAACATCCGATACAGTGGGATTTACTACAAAATGGTACACTTGATGATTCGACGGTGCGTGCTTATGACGACGATGGAAGCACAAGTACTACTAAACGACGGAAATACATAAAGGCCTACAAAGATAATAGCGTACGTTATTCAGTATCCGTTGATCTTAATAAGAAACGAAATAGCCGCACTCCCTCTGCTGAGAACTCAATGCCAGTTATTGAAATACAAAGGGTATTTATTATTAGGTTATTCATAATAACTTGATGAGTACAACGATAGTATCTACTATCGAGCGTCTTTATTCTCAATTACGATGTAGATACTAACTCGAGATGATCAATTTAATTGGAAATCGTTACAACTATGTCAAGATTTTCGATTACATAATAGAGAATCGATATTATATGGTTATCAATAAATTAAGATGAATCGGGAAATTGTTCTATACCAATGGACCACCTACCTACCAGTTATATACCTTTTACCAAAACAAATGTTGGTATTTTATTATATTATTAATATTTAATATTTTTTTAGGTGGATGTACTAGAAAATTCCGAGACCGATAATGAAGTTACTGCTAATGAAGTGGTTGAGGAACCTATTAATATAGTCCGTCAGTTGCATGGCAACAGAGACTCTGAAGAAGAATGGCTCAATGAAGATATGTATGAGACAGTTGAGACTTATGAGCCGAAACGTAAGAAGATGAAGTACAGGACCATCAAGAGGGAAGTTTCAACCCCTCCACCCCGTTTGCCAAAGTATGTTGTTAGAAAAACTCCAAACAGCTACTCCAAACAAGAACGTGTCATCATTGACAACAGTCAGCGCAAAGATGAGTATTCTGTGTTCGGAGAATATGTTGGAAACAAACTGAGAAAATTTAAGAGCTCCCAAACTCGTGGCAATGTTCAACAATTAATTACTACAATTCTATGGCAAGCAGAGTATGGTGTTTATGACCATATGGAAACTATAAAGCGAGTGTTGTTGCATTCAGTGCAAGAAATGGAAACGGTACCACAGGAACAAATTATAGTTCATAATATAGTCGAAGAAGATTCACATAAAGAAAGCGAAACAAATTAATCCAAAGACAAATAAAATTAAGTTGTTTTTGTATATCTAAGATATGTTAAAGAATAAAATAGTATATGTAATTTCTCTTATTATTTTTAATGGACCATCATAGTAGCTCTATATATTATAAATTAAATCGCAAAACAGATCTAGGTGCCCAATTAATAAGTTTCTTTATTCATATAATATGTTTGATCTGGGCATATTAAGAACTAAAAAGTTACTCTAAGATATCAAGTTATAATTTGTAAAGAAGAAAGCACAACTTAATAATAAATGATAAAACAGAAACAAGATCTGCCTATTTAATCATTTATTGAAAAATATGTATTTTAATAAAAACAATGTTGGATACAGCATTTATGCCCTTAAAATAATTATTATTTTTGCATAGTTATTTTTTTTTACATCCCAATTTAAGACAAAATTAAGAATTAATTAAAGTTCTTGATTCTTATTGCGTTTACAATATGCAACTTTTATAATATTTTGTACATACAGATATTATTAATTATACATATGATTTTGTATTGTGCTTGAAATGCGTACTTTATTTTGACAGATCTCTATATGTCCATCTCACTCTAAAACGTCAATCAGCTGTTCTACCAACATGGCCACGCTAGGCCGTACTTCGCGAAAATTATTAGAAAAAGTGCAATTTACACATTCTTTTACACGTAATTTGAATTCTATAAAGTGTGATAAATCATACAAACATGTGTGGAAAACCTGTGCTTGTGTCATTGGTGGCGGAATGTTATTATATTCCACCAATTTTCGACGCGAAAAAACCGTCTACGCTCTCAAAGCAAAGGTATATATTTAGGAAAATCTATTTATAAACATGTATACCACCATGAAAATAAATTTGAAAATAGTAACTAGATAATTTTATATCTGTAGACAAAATATATTACATAGGTATAAGAAATAATTATTAAAACAAGCTCATGTGTAATTCTATGTAGTATATAAACAAATTTCGCATATTTTTAGTTGCTATCAATACATATTACCGGTTTCAGAATTATTTTTTGATATGATTTCTTCTTGTTAAAACAAAATATATATTTTTTTTAAAACACATTTAATATCAAGTGGTGTTGGTTATTTCTATTGTATTGGTACAATTAAATAATATGTTATATTTTTAAATATAACAGTTTCACTGATCTTATTATTTAAAATATTAATAATAACATTGTTCTTTGAATCTTAAATTTCTATATTTTTCAAGTTTTTAAATCAATTGGAAATTCTATTAAATGTATTCACAGAGTTCCAATTTGACACTATTACCATAGTACAGAGTTATGAGTTCATAAAATAATTTGTTTTTCTACAATAGCATTTTTTTTCAACGTCTAATGGTTGAAAACAATGCAATAAGCAATGCAATGCAAATGCAATAAACAGTTTGAACATACAAATCACAATTAATTACAATGATTTATTATGCTGAAGTGATAAGATTGGTGTGGTAAAATTTTGTAGGAAATAAATGACTAAAGTGAGTTAAATGACAAAATGGATAATTATTGCTATTAGTTTCTTTGACTTTATTTTATATATTTTTTTAATGTAATATGCCAACTACATATGAATGAGACAAAATTTGCACTTTAAATATTTTGTTGCTAATAAATTTCTACATGTTAAATATTGCCACATGAAAAAAGTGTTTTTTTTGTTTTGTTCATTGTCTCAAGGAGAGCAACTGATTCCGGATAAAATTACGTAACAACAAATCTATTAGGTACATTTTAATGTAATTAAATGTGATGAGGGGTTATTGTCAACACATTGTATGGGATGCCTTACATTGCTGAAAATTCTCCTATTTTCACGGGATTAAAATATTTGTTATATAATTAAACACCACATTATATATATGTTTTTTTCCGATTTGGTTTATGATTTGAGTCATTAGGAGGAAAGCAGACAAAGTCGCTAGCCAAAGGACAAGCTAGTATTTTAATATAGTTTTTCTGCATGGATGTTTTACTTTTATTTTTTATTTAATTATTGAATTGAAAATTGAATTTGTTATTTAATTCTTGAATTGAAAACTGATTTTTATTATTTAATTTTCTATACAAATTACAACTCATCATCATTTTATACATAAAAACTTTTATTTGCAATACTCTCTGAGTGGATTATATTTGTTTCTGAACTATATTGTACAAAACGGTTGTGTGCTTATCAAGCTTTCTATGTAGTAAGTAATCTTTAGGGCGCTAGTGGCTTAAATCCGAATCGATCCATTCCAACCGAAAAATACCGAACTACCCGAAGTAGGCGTTCTACTATATGTACGATTGCAATAATTGTATCAGATGCCGCAAGTGATATCCGAGTTTTCTTATCGAACAGTCGGTGTACAAGCACCCTTACCTTGTCTTTAAAAAAGAAATGACAGCTGCTGATATCAATGAGCTCCCAGTACCAACAGCATCAATACATTTATTAACTCAAGAAAATGAAAGAAATAGCTTTCTTTCATTATATTGGACACAAACATTACTGATAAAATACGTAATATATGTCATTAATGAAATATTTAAATAATCTGTTTAAGATAATAAACCTAATCCTATATATATAACTTCTTACTTATCCTTGACCTAAAAGACAGTAATTATGAAATATCAACTATCAACCAGTTTCACAATTATTTTGTGAAAAATCCTTTTATTTTTGTTTATTGTAATTTTATCAAAAATCGGTCTGAGTGGAAGATTGCGAAAATTGTGGGTAGATAGGTACTTCCTAATTCAGCCCTAAGTTCTTATAAGAACTTAACTTAAGAAGAAATATATTATAATATAAAAAAAGTCTTAATAAAACCTTATACACATATTTATAACTATTATAATCTTAAATATAAACATATTTATTGATTTCTACAGTGATTTAAGTCATACATACATATTGTATTGTAAATGTATACAATATGTATGTATGGATTAATATTTTTCGCGTGATGTGCCAGTAAACCTTTGTATATTTTAATGTATGACTAAAGAGTCATTCATTAAAATAAAAATGATTTAAAAATGATTAAAGAGTCATACATAAAAAATATCAAAATTATTACAATTATTTTAAAAATCTATAAGCTCATTCCAAGTACGCCACAGTTACCTTTAAAATAAACAGATTTGTCCTCGATACTATATTATTGTAATAGATATTTCATTTTCTTCTCAAATCGATTTCACGGCATGGGGATTGTTTCCTAATATGATAAAACTAAACAACTTTACTAAATTAACAATTATGAAAGGCGTCTAAAGCTAAGATTAAAATAATAGTAATTCTAACTTCTTTGCAAATAACTTGTTGAAATATCCACGTCAAGTACCCTAATTTTACATAATATTTAGATATCTGTACGTTTCAAAATCATAACTTACGTTAGGTTATTACATTACTTACTTATATCAATAATCCTAACACAAAATTTCTTTAAATGTTTGTTTTCTTTGCATGTATTTTGAAATCCAGAACACCACCTAATATAGTATATAAAACAAATATAAGGAATAAAAATCAACAAAAGTATCTCTTAATGATAAAAAAAGGTAAAAGTGCTCTACAAAACCACCCAAACCCATGATAACTACAAATGTAGTCGATTAATTTCATAAGTGTATGAGAATCAGTGAGTATCACTTTAATTCCTTTTTCTAACACGTGTTAACGAGATAATGGGCCCCGTGGTGTTTAATAGGACATGAGAGAAATTGCTTTCGATTTCTTATATTTTTTTAACGTTTCACTTTTTAAGCATCCTGTCGGTTAGATAAAAGTATATGGGTACGTCGAGATTCATTTTACAGACATCAATAAATTCAATTTACTAATTATTATTCTGTAGTCACCAACACTAGCAATAATGGCAACAGAATAAATGTAACGATTTTATTCGTTATCAATCTAGTTGGTTTTGTTTTGGATATGAAAACAAACCATGTCATGAACATTAATTCAGATGTAGTAAAAATCTGATCACCTTTAAAAATGACTGTTGATTTTAATACATTTGCAAATCGATATTTTAATCGATACCTTAACCAGATTACTGTATCTATTGATCTCATCTCTTCAGTTTTTCCGCTTCACTAACCAAGAGTGACATTATCTATGACATGTCATTTTTGATCGAATGCTTTGCGTATTTTTATACTGTGCCACTGCACAATGACATATTAAAATAATTATCGAAAATAAAAAATATATACATAACAACTTGTTTTAAATATATGCTTTATTTTGTACTACGAATAATGGAATGAATTGCTTTAAAAATAAGGAAGGGCGACGTTGCAAAGTTTGCAAATTAAGGTGGTATATTGCTGATGATAATAGCAGAGAAACCATAAAATATAGCCTGAGACAACGATTCAGACACTAAGACGCTTATACCTTATATGCACTTATTCCGCTAAAGGCAGTGATGTGCGATTAATATCGATAAAAATATTTTTATTTTATAAAATGTAGGTACCTATGTAAACCTTATTATTGCATATTATAGTATTTACAAAACAACAAATGATTTTAAATCTTAACCCAACATAGAAGAAATGTTAACTTTAATGTTTTTAATGTTTATACCTACAGGTTTATATTATTATACCTATCGCATATCTCAAAGTAGTAAAACAGTAAGGCCTAATATAAATCCTATGGAGTGATTTCAACGATCCAACTCTTATTATTACATTACCGAGATGGTCTATCGATTACAGTAGCGTCGATGCCATCACTAGATAGCTTCCTAAGGCGCGACTCGATGTAATGATAGGATTTGCGAAACGACCGCAAAACGAGCAAATTGACAGTCGATCGAGATTAATATGGACATTATCGATAAATAACAACCAGAGAAATACACCGCACTAAACGAATTTAGTCACTTAGTATATATTTTATATATACTTATTATAATCTATTACATTTTTCTATTAGTTTTTGTATTAACTGGCTCTTTAAACTGTTGTATTGAATAATGTACCTTCTACAATAGAGGACACATAAAAATATCTTTCTGAGACTCCCATAAGAGACAGCGAAATAAAAAAAATGAAGTGGAAAAAGTCTTCATCACTTCTCCGAAAGATGGTGTAAACCACTAACGAGAACGGTTTACACCAGGTCGACGGCAGGTCTTAAAAATTTTTAAATATGCTACATTTGTATTCCAAATGTACCGTATGTTTTACAAGTATCCCGTACGTCGCAGGTTCGTATCCTGCCGTATTTTCGTAGTTCGTATCTTGCCGTAGTTCGTATCCGTGTTAATTACCTACTTCTAGTAGGTAATTAACACGGATAATATAGAAATATAGAATATAGAAATATTCCTTTAATAATTCTATATTAATTTAATATGCAATTTTAAATATAATCGTGTCCAACATAAAACAATAACGCCTAGTTATTAATAGTTGTTAGTCGATTGAACTCCTTTAAAATAATCGCGTTTAAAAAATAATACAACTTTGTAAGGAGGAAGAAATACATATTAACAAAAATTTGTATAAGTAGGTAATTGATAGACGCATTTATAAAGTTATGTCAAGATTGTATTTGATCGGTGATAATTTTTTTTAATTAACAACCTAATTGTTTAATATTAGAGATTTAACTAACATCACGGAATGTACTTTTATCTCTACATATAGTTACACAAAGTTAATTAGTAAGTTTGTCTGTATGCGAAGATCTCGAAATTCCAGCAGTTATTATCATGACGTCATAACCAATGATAATAATTAGAGATGCGCCGAATAGTAGTTTTACCGTATAACCGAATACCGAATACTATTCGGTTTAACTTTTGCCGAACCGAATATTCGACCGAATTGTTCGGTTTACCATTTCATGGTTTGTTTGTCATAAACAGTATCTAATATATACGTTACGTGTGGCTGCTGGCTACATGAATAAATATCTTCATTTGTGGTTTAAAAATATTGTTTGTAGGTTCGAAAATGAATTTGGACTAGACTATATATTAGTTTTGGGTTAGGAATAATAAAATAAATATGGTGACCTATCACGTTTCGAAATAAATGTTGATTTGAAGCTTAATTGCTTTATATTAATAAGCTTTACTCATCACATTATTTATACGACTTCTTTGACTTATAATATGACTTAAATCTTTGTTTTGTCTTTAAGTTCTTTACCGTGTCGTGTAGGAAAGGAAATCAAAATACTCGAACTGAATATATTCAACACCAAAACCGAATAATTTGGCGAATACAAATAGCAAAAAAATCGAATCGAATATCGAATACTTACCGATTATTCGGCACATCCTTAATAATAATAATTTAAGTAGTTTATGTAGTTCCCAAAGATACAAAAATCTTCGAATATAGTAGTCAAGCAATTCAGAAGAAATTTTGCCTCAGCAGATGACGGTAGATGAAGTCAGGAATACTAGACCACCTACCTACCTGTTTGACGCACTTCCATCTCACTCTATATGGAATGCACCAAAACACACCAAAACCACATCCTTGTCGAATCTATGAATGAATAGTTACCAAAGTTTACATTGTCTTATAAATTATTAATTTAGCACAATAAATATAACAATGCGATGAGTCAGGTTATTGATTCATAGGCTTAGGATTTTAATTATCTTTTTTTTTTGTTTGTTATTTAATCTGTTTTTTAAACAGTCTCGTAAATAATTGTAACTTGAACCATTGAATCTTAAGATATTTAAATGAAGCTGAATGTAAAGAGCGTCAGTGTTACATGGTAACCGTAACGAAAACGAAATTATTTGTATTAAAAAACTACTATTATTTATTATACCCTAGGATTTTGAATAAAAAAAATTAAACAAAATAGTCAACAAAATGTTCTTTTTGGTATTATTATTGTACTGATCCAAAAAAAGCCATTAAAATGCTTAATGTTATTAGACGAAAAAATAAAAATCTATATTTACATTTTTGTATGTTTATAATTAAATAGTAAAGCATGCAAAAAGATTGCTTAATCATTATAATGGTGAATTCGTTAGTCTAGAACTAACTGATAGACAAGTTAGGTTTAGTTGAAAGTCGAACCCAATCTAGGGTCACTCGACCCAGATCTGCCGTCTCCAGCGACAGCGCACACAATTAACTAAACTACGATAAACTGTTTAGCACTCGTTTTCCAATTTAACTACTTCAATTGAGCTCTATTTTAAAAATATGTTTAAATAATACAATTAAAAGCTAGCTACTTGCATTTTAGATCAATTTATAGAGTCGATTTAAAATTATTATTTAGCTATTATATATTTTTAAATTTAAGGAGAGAAGCCCAATCATCATCCCAACGTTCTATAAACCAGTAGGTTTTTGTTTTATTTATTATTCAAATCTTATTACCCAGGTCATCGCAGTAGCACTTAATGAAATCATTTTAATTAGATGAACTTTTGACTTTCAGCTTAATTAAGATGAGGATAGGACACAAAAATATAGTATAATATATATACCATACTACAAAAACAGGGACGTATAGTTGAGTTGATGGGTCCTGGGTTGATCACTATTTCTCATAAAGAAATATGACGTTACTGGTGATGTGCTGCAACCCATTAACCCATAATGGAAGATGGATTCAGCTCTCAGCTTGATCAGAAAGGAAGTCATTAAAACATTGTATGACAAGGTTTGAGTCAGCGATGGTCGTCATACCTATATCATAAAACAGAATCAGATGTCTCGTGTCAGAAGTCACGTCCGTCCGTCACCTTTGAGGTCTCATTAGAATGTACATAATATATTTATTATTAGCGAGAAGTTGGCCATCGGTTAGTCCCGCGGTCTATTTATTATTTGTTACTCTATTTCCTCAACTGAATCATGACTCTTTATTAGTTTTAAATAAGTATAGAATAATAACTCGATACCGTCCCGGAGGTTTTTCAGAGGGCGTGAGTTTGAATCCCTGCCCGTATCGATTAATTTTTCATTCTATGTATATACATATACGATCGATATTATTTTTTGTTAGGAAATACCTTAATGTATAGATTAGTGTTTATATAATACATTTATAAAATACTAGTAATATAACTTGACTAAGAATAAGTTTCGAGTTCTTTTGTAATGAAACATTTTAAATTTAGAAATCTTGGACCGGAAATATCCGACACAAAATGTCAAAAGCAATGTCAAATTTGAGAGGTAGATACAGATTTATAAGATAGTATTTTATTGTATATATGTTTTGTTTGTTTGTTGTAAAATACCTTGCAGTTCATTTATATGAGTTGTCAAATGTTTTGTTCGACTCCTTTTTTCTTGTCCACGTAACTTAATCCTCCACTGCACATATCATTACTAAGGGTTCTCGAGAACTGTACGATGATATTTATTTAATTCTTATTCTTGTAAGCTCTTTGTTTTTATTACTATCAATTATTTAAAAAAAATCACATAAGTGTAAATGGTAGAACATATATAAGGTAGATACTAATGATCAAATTGCTGAAATTATTCATACAATACCCTGGAGTGAAAGACATAATTTTATACAAATACTAAAAGAAATGTGTGCGTAAATTTTAATTCATGAAGATTAATAAAATTATAGCTACACATCGTGTATAGGGCTGTAACAGAACCCCCATATCGATAAAATCAGACTCACGGTTAAAACTAAATGACGTCATTCAAATCCTAAATTGCATGCAACCCCTAATAAACGATATATAAAGGGGTTCGAGGAACGGACCACCGGCGAGACAACTGCTTCAATGGGACAGAGTTTTTTTAATAGTTTATGATCATTGTTTGATACAATTTGTTACAATTTTTGTCAGATTAATCGAATGTTCTAGAGATAAATGTGTTAGATCATAAAAAGTATTTTGTTTTTGTAAACCCACTCTTATATTAAAAATATAAAATATGTTATTATAGGCATTGATAGTGATTAACTTATAAAAGAGAAAACCAAAAATATTAAAAAACTTGTTCTCTATTTGAAATAGTCTAGTTTTACAGCAACATGTAAAGTTTAAACTCTATTTCATATAATCAGATATATATATGTGCGTGTGTACCTGTATGTGTGGTCAACATGCGATGTACCAACAACAATATAAGTACTAGTACATTTGATAACTAAATTTTTCTTTCTGTGAATAACATTTTTTTTATTCTTGGATCTATAAATTAAACATTTAAAAAATCTTTAACCGCTCACCAAATCATATTATATTTTGGTAAGTTTAATTTTGATATCAATTTATTAATATGTGGAAGGACATCGTGACAGTTTACCAAACTGTCAATCTTGAAAGACCCAAAATAAGTTTATTATGTTAGACCCGAATGCATTCAAGTACGAAATATTAGTACGTAAGCTCTTTCACTTAGCCCATAAATTTGAAAAAGCTTGGTGAATATTCCAGCTTTGATTTATCACGGAGGCAATTATTAATGAAATAGTGTGTTGACTCTACATGTTTTCAACAAGTTATATTTCCGTATGATAGAGTCGTACTTTAGAGTGCCGTTATTAGTATCTATTACTGGCTACTTTCTAGGTTGTTGTCAGAATCCTGGAGCATATACAGACTTTATGGATTACCACAGACATTCTAACTTTTTTTTTTAAATATATTACAGTAACATAAATGCTATTATAAAAGTGTTTTTTTTTAAACTAAACGAAACGTAGAATTTAAATAGACGTAATAAACAACAGAAATCTTTGATTTTCGTTTGTCTTAATTAAATTAGACGTAGCTAGAATTTGACTTTTTGCTAACAGTCTCATCAATTATCGTCAAGTGTGATCGCCAACAGGTCGGCTTCACAGACCATTGGAGGGTGCAGTGTAATTGATGGCTCCGTGTCTGCGGTTTAGGGCTCCACTAAGTAAATTACTGAGGAAAGTTTGGAAGAGATTTAGTTGTTCTTGATCCTTAAATTCTAGAAATGAAATATCAAAAGTTTAAAATATGTCTTTTAATAATAATCCTGCGTCAGTCTTAAACATTAAAATACATTTTGAGAATATAAATTTCTAAATGTCGCAATAGAATTTGATTTATATATTGATTTACATATTTTAATTATGCAACGCGATAATTTAAAAACTTACAGAATTTGATTTTTATTTTAAAGTTCTTTCTGATTCAAAAATCTTCTTATAATTAACTACATGCTTTCCTAATATCATCTTATTTGGTATACATTTTTCATATTATTTATTTATCTCGACTTAAATTTATACAAAACTGATTTACCATAATTTATATACAATATTTGATTATTCTTTATAATAATAATATATCTTTTTCTTCTTAAAAGATTTATTTACCCGTTAGAGAGTTTATCCTCTAAAAATGGTCCTGTGTATAAAATGTATATTAATATCTAAAGTTAGGAACAAGCTAATGTGCTACATTTACCGGAAATAGTGACAAGGGTATCACACCCCACACATGTCACAAACAAAGCAACCAACTTAATCTCACGCCAGGAATTTTTCAATCAACCGCATACACTTCATAATTCCTTCAGTCGGGTCTTTGGTCTGGAGATAACGATCTTATCAATGGAATTTTAACTTTAATGCCCTCCTGATAAGATTTAATTTTGGGTTATAAAAATATATGACGCAGAAGCAGTAGGATTGAGTGGAATCTGTTTAGAGCAAACATCCTTCCTAGGATGGTTTGAAAATTTGTGTTGTCATCTATTCAGTTCTAAAATCTTGTTTCTGAATCTTATTATAGAAGAAATGTGTACGAAATATAACTAAATAATTGTTATTATAAAAAAAAAATGTTATTATAAAATAAAAGGTAAACCATCCATTGTTCAAATTATATTGTATTGATATATTCGATCTTTCCAGCGTCGCTTGTCATTTTATACACCGATAGTTCAAAATTGGAACATGTAGCCTGCGCCTGCGCCCGCACAGCCACACGCATTGTTTACCGATAAACATCTTGTTCGTCAATCACTACCAGGACCCACCCCTAAAAAAGACCTAAAATGTGCATCCAATTTTAGATTCTATATTCTGGGAAATAGAATCTGAAATAATTATTTAATTTAGTTAATTTATGGCGATTAATATAATATAGAACATCAGGTGGCGTGTTTGCTTTAAACATTTCTGAATGGTGAGGCGTTGTTTGTGGTCATCAAATTAATAGTTCAATGGTTTTTGTCCCTTTTTTTATTTAACGATTTCGAACAAAACTGCATTGAGTTTTAGTTGTATGACAATATGACGTTCAGTTCTTTTGCACTGGTGATTAAAATTCTTTGATAATATTAATAATAATTAAATCTAGTTTAAATAACTTTTTATATAGACGATATCATCATAATATGTAAAGTTTAAGCAGGTAGGTTTTAGGTATAGTTAAAATTATAACTAATTACAAGTAAAACGGATCAATTATGACTGTGGTTTTTATAATAGTAATACAGGACAAATTACACACATTGATCTAACCCCTAAGTAAGCAGATTATTTGCTTGTGTTATCGGTGTGAGACAACGATACAAATAGGTACATAGAAATACACATTATATATACTGAGGATATATTTAATAAACGACCAAACCCAGAAATACAGACATCTATTTTCATTACATACATGCCCATGTCCCTGTCGGGAATCGTACCCGAGGAGGCTCATTGTGTCGCTATACGTTAGGCGTCATAACTACTCGACCAACGAGACGGTGCAATATATGCCTATTTGGAATAAAAAATAAAAACTTTGCGTTTAAATTATTAGGCTTTTTAGTCAAGATGCTAAAAGCGATATACTTTCCTTTTGTCCTTTAACTCTCTTCCAAAAACAGAGCATCTAGGAGCGTTAAGGAATGGTCAAAACAAATCATCAGAGGATTCAGTTTGTATACCGACAAGAGCGCCTTCAATACAAAACTATATCAGCGATGTTAAAGAAACTAAACCGGATATTTAGTTCCCTATTCCAATGACATAAGAAACGGGATAGATATTATTGGGATGCGCGAGTTGTACAATGATATCTGTAAAACCACAGATCTGATTTATTTAGAGCGGACCGACTCAGGCGATGTGTCTAATAAATCTCAATCAAGATCCCGAGATACGATATGATTGGTCGTCTGTCGGCGCCGGGGAGATGCCAAAGATAATCTTACATAACTAGATTTGCGTGGTAATGAAGCGTTTTCTTTTATTTTAGTCTAGTCTCGGTGTTGCTTCCACATCCAGTGATTAATGTTATCGATAGCTTTCTAATAAACGACTTTGTCACATTCCTATGTGAAGCAAATTCCAAATAGAAAAGTTTTAAAGGAAATTCAATTGGTTCGGAATTTCGGGTCCAAAAAGGAGCAATAGAATTTTCCCAGACTGATAAGATTGTAAAAGGGTGGAGGTTCAACAATACAATGAATATGCCAAACAATGATGTATTGGTCGATGGGATCGATAGTTTCGGAATAAATCACCAGCAGTAATGTGTTTGGGAGTTATCAGCGTCTTATCCACGCAACACATACGTCCTGCCGGTTCATAATTTATAGGACAATAGGATGAAGCATTTTAACAATAAATCTATACACCATGTCACTTATTTTCTTATTACCAAAGTCCTCATCAGACAGATGTGGATATGATTATGCAATTTAAAGCAAATAAATAAATATTTATTTAATAGATATATGTACCTTCTTTAGTATGAACACAAAGCTATATATATTGAATATAGGGAAATATAAAATGAAAAATACCCAGGATTCCAATTTTTAGAAAACCATTTCCGAACGTAAAAAAATTTAAACAAGCTTTACCTGTACATGTATATAGATATTTTCAAATTAAAACAATTTATTTCTAATGTGCTACCTATAGTCACCTAGTTAGGTAGTTGTAACTACTTTCTATTTCTTATAAACAATTAATTACAGGTATTCAAAAAATTTCAATATTTTGAAGGTACGCCACTTCTATTTATTTATCAGCTTTCTCTGACATATAAATGCCAGTTGCATTTTTACTTTGATTTAAACATATTGTAAAGCCATGTGGAGAATTGGAGCAATTCGTTGGACATTTTTTTAGTAGTTTGACTTTCATGTGTAGTAATGGCCCCCGCATCATTAACTTAAGATTTATAACATTTATATTTTAAAAGATCAAAAATCTCTTATTAAAATACAAAATTCACAAACTCTTTCAGATTGTTTTTTAATCGCCATAGTCAGCGTCCATCTTTATGAGTTACTCGGTGAAGGGTCGTGCAGTTGAAACAATACACTTGGTGGTCACGAGGTGATCTGTCACTTTCATTGCCAGACCTCCGGGCTGTGAAAAATAAAAATAAATGCTATCTACGTCAAAGGTGTAATAGAACCTCCAGGGATGCACCGTTGCATTACATACAATAATTTCATACTATTTACCTCAATTATAAATTAGTTTTAAAAACTTAGTATCATTGTATATTTCGTTTAAATTATATTATTTATCCTATCTCTTTTATTTTCTTGCTTATATAATTTAAACCTTAAACAAAATATTATTATTACTTTTGTTAACAACATACTGTCACAAAATTTAAAAACATCATCATCATCATCAATATGTTTGTTCGTACGTTTTTTACTCACTTGTCACAAATAAGAGATCATTAAAATTCAGTTCATATACGTATGAATTAAAAACTCGTCTTTTCTTGTTTCGATGTTATTCAAATAAGAGGAAAGCTGCTATGTTGCTATAATAGTTTTGTAGTTTTATGTATAACTAAATTCTTTGTTTCCGTTTTAGGAAAGTAAAAGCAGATATAGAATTTATAACTTTTAGATAACACAATTTCTCATAAATAGGTCTTCATTTTATTGTCGTGATAAAAAGAACAAAATGAGCAAATTATTTCGGATCAGAACTTTTTCGTTATAAACTCGTTACAGTTGACTTAAGAATACACGTGCTATTGTCATTTTGACAAGCGGCTCCCGCCAAATTTGGCAGATGTCTCACATCAGCTATGACAGACACCTTTGATCGATAGCGTTGTTTCTCGTAAGAACAAAAACTATACGTTTCTGGAACTTTACCGACAATAGGCTTGGTATACACAAGGTTACTGCCAAAGTCTTTATTATATATTTTTTTATAACTATAATAAAAACAAATATATAAATATAACCACAGGAATTTTGTCAAAATATATAATCATTTTGCTTCCATGAATCATTTTTTTTTTGTGATTTATGTAAGTATTTAGTTTGTGTTTAGCCTTAGAATAATTCTTACGTGAAGAATACAACGGGCGCCATAGCCCATAACAGTCAATTAAGTGACATGCGTCGCAACATTTATGACACAAAAGAATCGATTTTAAAGACTGTCACACTAAATAGTAATCAATCTTCTAAAATTGTAGCAGAATAGGTTTAGAAATAATAGTGTAATTTTTTATAGGTTTCTTTCTAATTGTCTGTCAGTTTTCCCGAATCTGAATATATTAATGAAATTTTAATAACTATTATTTTTAACTACAACTGTGTAATTGACGACAGATATTAAGATAATAGAAAATAGTTTTACGAACATATTTATTCAATTCATAAAGTTTAGACAGTAATTTTATTAAGAAAAGTCTTTAGTAAATAACAAGTAAAAAATATTACTTCCAAATTATTCAATAAAATTTAAAGCATATATTTTTTAAAACAATATTTTGGTCAAACGTTGACATTGACTGGTTTTATGAAAGTCATATTCATGTTGTCTTATTTAAAGAACAATTTTGTGTCGGCACTTCAAAGCTTTGATTATTCAATCAGTGTTATCCTCTCAGTAACTTGATAATGATGCTCTTTTATTTTTAAATCAAACTTATTTTTTTTTAATAAAAAAAAGTACAAGTTGTAAGAGCAAAACAAAAACTCAGACGCAACCATTCTATTCCATAACGACGATTGTTTTGAATCTCTTAAAGATACTTAAGTTGTTAATTGAATAACCAAAAAATAATCCCTTCAAAATAAACTGTATAAATAAATATATTACTGTATAATTGGGAGGTGGTGAGATCAATACACCGTTTGGGGGGAAAGATAAAAACTCTCGCCCCTTGAATGTTCTCAAAGCGACTCTAATACCGTTATTTTGTTCGAGAATATCCTTTAAATCGTACGATTTTTTTTCTATATTTAAATCAATATTATAACTATATTATGATTATGATTTGATATAGGGATATTTCCACAGTTCCGGGGGATATTTCCACAGTTCCGGGGGTACTTGATTTCAGCGACATTTTTAACGAAATGAAGTTATAAACATTTGGAATCGGAGTTTTTTAAATTCCAGATATGTATATATATAACTCGATTTCGCTTATAAATGTAGCTTCCACCAAATACCTACAACTGAAACTGACGATTTGTTTTCACCGTCCAATAAATCAATGCATACTTTACAAAGCACTGTTTCTAAATTCAAAAAATCGAATTCAAAATATCCGTTACATTTAGCGAAATTATTTTTGAAATTGGAATTTAGTTAAAAATCGTGTCGTATCGTCTAAAGCCGGCGTCAACTTGCCGAAATGAATTAGTGAAACGGCGTCGACATTCCCGGTGTCCCGTCTGACGAGAAAAAGAGTAACAATGTTAAATTTATTTATGAGAATCAACAATGAACCACAATAGGCTTAGATTGTCCAAACAGAGATAACGCTAATACCATGGCTTTCAATTTCACTGAACCCTAAAATTAATAAGATTTTGACAATCTCCTCTGACATCCGATATTATCTGTCTGTGTCAGTCTTTATAGAAAAAATGCATCTTTTAAAGAATATGCGTAAGTTGATAAATTTGTTTTAGAAATTTTTAGATTTTGAACGTTTTTATTAAATCCAACGAGTTATATTTTAAACGAATAATACTTACATTATCAATATTGAATCATTTAAGTTTTTGACGCAACCATTTTTTTTTTCATTTATTTTTATTTTTTTTTATTATATTTTTTATTATTTCAAGTACATACAATTGATACTTAATAAAAATAATTATAATAATTTTATTATACAACCATTCGTTAATTCAAGGATTGAAATGTAGACTTAAATTATATACATATTTGTTATGAGAATATCGGGTTTCAGTTAGTAAAAAACTATGTAGACTGCTAAGGTCCTCTGTTGGTAATTAATTACGATTTACACATGACCGAATCTTAATTATAGGGAGGAACTACACATATTCGGTATACAAATAATTGTATATTCTTTTATAATTTTTTTTATTTAAAAAATAACAAAAATAAATTCCTCACAGAGGAACACTTAATATTGTATGTATTAAAAGGTACCCTAGTCCCCTGAGGTACCCTGAGTCTCAAACTAAAAATATATAATACTGTTGTTTTGTTTTAATTAATCCTAACCTTAAATAATCATGACCTTAAACAATATATTTCAAGGTTTTATAAATAATAAGTAATTATATTTATTCCATTAATATAAGAATAGTCAAGTGAATTTCACCGCCCCGTTGGTCGAGTGGTTAGCGCAGACACCTAACGTGTCACGGCGCAATGGAGCTCGGGTTCGATTCCCGGCAGGGATAGGCATTTATGTGATGAACATAGATGTGTGTTTCTGGATTTGGTCGTTTATTAAATATATTCTCAGTATTTATATGTGGATTTCTATGTATTTGTATCGTTGTCTAACACCTTAACACAAGCAAATAATTTGCTTACTTATGGGTTAGATCAATATGTGTAATTTGTCCTGATATTATTATTATTATATCTTTATATTTTGGATGATTTAATAGTTGTTAAATATTCGAAGCTCGTCTTATATCTTCATTGTATTATTATTCCTCATCTAGTTCCATTACTTATTCTACACACATATATGTAATTTACACAAACCCATGCGTCATTGACACATTCATACACAAGTAATACGCGTTAATACGCACACGTACGCAATATAGCTACGCACACTATTGTAGTTATTCCCTTATAATTCCGTTAATTCATTACTCTAATCGATCAGCCTGTCAGTAAACTAATAGCTTTAAACGATTTTAGAAACTCGTCAGTTGTAATAAGGACTATATTTGAATAATTAATAAACGCTATTTGTAATTAGGAATTAACAACTTGTAGTAACACTGAGGTGTCTTAAATTATTAATAGAACATTCGGATTGGTAATTTGATATCTATAATTTACATGATGTTTTCTTGTTCATAATAAAAAAAATAAATAGTTGCATGTATAACATGTAGCACACATACATACATAGCTATCCTTTAGATATTGACTATAAATAAATATCTTAAGCCACGGGACGGTTTACCAGAGGTCGCAAGTTCGAGTCTGGATACGTGAATTTCTACATTCCTTTATTTATTTTAAATAATGATATAATACATATTTCTAGGCATCAAACATCGTGACCAGGATAATTTTATTTTTAATAATATACCTTTCTGCTGGTAATTTTATCAAATGTAAGGCCATTAACTTTCCCTTGAACGTTTAGGAGAAAGTGAAATATACTGAAGAGACGAATACACTTACATCAAACGCCAAAAAATCACCAGTTAAACATAATTAATGATATTAAAACAATCATTAAAGTAATATTATAATAAAATAATGAAATAATAATAACTTACAACTTGGACAAAGTAGAACAAAGTTCTATAATTACTGAAGCAGTTTATTCCGTAAATACAAATGTATGAGACAAGATTAATACCTTTACATACAGCCTCAATTAAAAGTTATAATTCATATGTACTTAAATTTGAATGCAAAAACACGAACATAGATCTCCGTATATTAATTTATGCTGTAATTATTGCTTGTGAACCTGACTCATAAAGCTGGATATGTTGTTTTAATATTCATTGTAAATAAATATACGCTTGCTATATATTATATTTGTTTGTTTTCATTATAAGTGTATTTTTTTTATAAATTTGAAAATTGTTAGGAGGATATATCTGATTCATTTTTGGAGTTAATACACAAATTTTTGAAAACGGGTTTATTTATTTTCAGTACAAGCAGATTATATTATTCCTAATTAACAAAGCTTTGTTATTTATAACAAAGTCTGTAATGTTGATATTTATTAATCACATAGTATTGTGTAGTTGTGGCTGCAACTGTGTGTGCTTGTATGTGTATGTTTGCTGCCCTTATTTGTCAAAAAAATAAATTACAGAATTTGAACCTTACATATAGCAGATACTCAAATTTTCAATATTGATTATTGCGGACAAACACAAATATTCGATTTCAAATTTATTATATTCCTAATAAATCACAACGTAATATTAATTTGTCTATTCAAATAAATACCAAAACCTGTAAAGGACGCTACTGTAGCCAATAACTAAAATGAACACTGACAATGAAATTTATTACAGAGAAATTTAAATAATCCCTATGAATGTTGCATGAAACTAAAAGCCTTCAACATTAAACCTAATATAGGAAGTGTGATCACTTGACACGTTGCTGGATTAAATAGATTTATAGATCGAGTTACGAGGCATTACTGTTCATAACTCGCGATGAATTTATCATATGGAGCTTATAGTGCAACGGTTACGTTGCCGGTATAATGGACAGGTTCAAGTTCTAATCCTTGTTGGGATTTTTTTTTAATAATAGTGATAATATAATGATCTTGATTATTCGAAGATTCTGAATAAATGTTTTTTATTTTTTTCACAATTCCGTTTTAGTAACATGTTTTGCTAATTGGCCTTATAAATAATACTTTCTTAACTATATACATGCATTTTTCTCAATTAACTTAATAAACAAAAGTATAAAATTTCATTGACTATTCCAGATTTCACGCGAGTTAACTTCGGTTATAAGAAATTAGGTTCTATAAAAAACAAATCCTTTTAATTCAAAGCGTGAAAGAAGGACAAATTCCTCAATGAATAGATTATCCGTAAAAGTATCAAAATTATATGAAATTTAAATTCTGGTATGATAAGTATTACATCATGCTATGTCCAATTAGAGGCCGGGAATTAATAGTTTATGTTAATAAATGCCGGCCATAGGCTTCCACGCAATTACAGTATTCAAACATGGTCTTATGTTTTTTAGTTTTTTGTTCCCATTATAGTGTAGTGTTTGTTTTTGGCAAACTTTAGGGTTCCTTAGTTATATTTGGGGTTGTGTTTTTTCTAATAGTATTTTTGATAGATATTTATTTTGATACGGAACTCTTTATGAATAACTTTTAGCTTTTTGCACAGATTATGTTGAGCTAAAGGTTGATGGCTCTATCACTTAAATTGTTAAGCAGTAATAGTACCTCATTATATGGTTTTGTTTTTTCTTTTATTGTAGTCGAAAATATGTAGCAATTTTCTCGGAGTGGGTGGCTCAAATTAAACTATTTTCAAACACGGCAAAAACTTATATGTATCTTTTGAAGAAATTAATAATTATATTTGTTTTCTTCATTGTTTCTAAGTGGTTTCTTATGATTTTCTTATAGTGTATAAAATATTTTATAAAGATTGGAGATCTTTTAAAGATGATGAAATTTCTTCATTATAAAACCATTAATTAAACGAACTCCAAATATATTAAAAAGTTTTGTCAAATGCCTCGGGCGCTATATCGATTTAATGTTCTTCGTAGCAGATTGTTTGATTTAAATCAAATTGTCCGTGAACTGTTATATTGACATCGTAATTCTACCCAGAGCATGAATCAATTTAAATCATTCGATTCAAAAATATTCCTATTATAGGTTTCCTAATTTATACCCAGGGTTTAGACATAATTTATAAAATTAATATTAGTTTATGAGATAGATGAGTTTAGCCTAAGGTTTAGTTTTTGGTATCTGAAACTACTGAACCTAAGGTTTCTAGGTTTGATTTCCATACAACTTCTTTTCGTAGATGTTCGAGTTTTGTGTTCATTAGTTATTGTTTGAAAATATCTATAAACATGTATAGCTTATTTAAATTTATATAAATATGGTATAAAAAACAAACCGACACGGGCTGGGATTTGAACCCCCGAAGTCTGGGAAACCGTCCCGATAAAGACGATCACATATAGAATGCTTAATTCACCGAGACGGACAGCGATACGGTAGAACGACGGGACGGTTTTCCAAAGGTGGCGGGTTCGAATCCAGGCCCGTGTCGATTTATTTTTCATTCTATATTTATATAAATTCATAAGTTATTATAAATCTCTCTACACAGATACTATTTCCTACTTCAGAAGTTGTTTTTATTGTTTATAATACATTCGATGTTTTCCAGGTAATTTAATTCCTTGTTCAGAGATAATATTCCCGTTGAGATATAAAATGATCTCTTGATAGATGCTCGGATGCGAAGATTGAATCATGTACTGAATAATCTGAATACTTGTAATTGATTATGTAAATAACGTTTGTCATCAATATCAAAAGATTTTATCTAATTTAAATCAGTTTTAATATAAAAAGTATTTATACATTTTTCCTTCCAATAACAAGAAAAGGTGGTCAAATTGTTATTAAGACGAATAATAGGTAGGTATGTTAAATTTAAGGATATATTATTATTTAACAATATCAATTAGCCTTCCATTTAGTAATTAAAGACATTTTATAAATATTAAAAAACTATTATACTAAAATAAATATGTCCGGTACAGTACTGTCTTAAGCAAAATAACAAAATTTACCTGAGCTTATAAATACTATTTAATTTTATACATCAAGTTGATATTATAATTTAAAACTTCATAAAAAATAATAAATAACTCACAATAGTATAATATTTCAAGGATGAACCATTTAATATAGTGACAGATAAAACAAAATCAGGATCGTATAGAATATATATATCTAATATATCTAGTCATCCATGAATTATAGATGAAGTTTTTGGCCAGTGACTACTAGTGATAAACAGAAACGAGTCGCATTTTTTACGAGCGTCGTTAAATTCGTATTGACAGTACTAACAATATAATAAACACTATTTAAATGAGTACTGATTGTTATTTATGTTTTTAGCCATCCTTCAGTTTTAAATTACATATTAATTGTCTTCGCCGAAAAAAATGAATGATTGGTGGTGAAGGACACGGTAGATCATTTAGCGGAGTGCTCATTGGAGATAGCAGGTTCTAGTCCTGGTTGTGTTTCAAAATGCTTATTGAAACCGTCAAGGAATAGTCATATAAGGCTGTTATTCAACAAAGGATGGATTTGTAAGAGGCTGTTAGCATTATCTTCAATCAACTAAGTAGCCTGTAACTTACTACCAGTACTTTGTTTAAATGTGTTATAGCAAACAATATTATCTCTTTAAGTGTAATTTACGCTGTATTTTACATAAGCTCTGGCCTGTCTCTTGGTTCTTTATGTATTTGAAAGTGATTTTAAATTATACTAAGATCACAATTGTATGTATTAGAAATAGAAAGGCAAATTAAATATATTATTATGAAAAATAAAATATTTAAAAATATAAATAAAAACAGATTGTATTTAAATAATAAGAATAAAAAATAAACCGAAACCATTTCCAAAACGGTTTACCAGAGGTCGCGGGTTCTAATCTCTGCTCGTAACAGTTTATTTTCCATTCCATATTTATTTTAAATTTAAATAAGCTTAACAACTCCATACATGTTTATAGTTAATTTCCAACAAAATGTCTAGAAAATTTATTGTAATACAAACAGACAAGTTCTTATAAATGTATTAGTTCAGTTCCAGTTATCATTACCTAATGTTGATTCGTAAATCAAGTGCTTTAGCTAACCTGATGTGGTTGTGCTGAAATAATTATGACTACTGTGCTAAATTTATCAAATCACAAAGCCCTTGTTCTTGCCACAGCTGGAAACCAGGATTAATGCTGCTTCAGATGACAGCAGCTCATTTCATAAACACCTGCAATTTATCTTATATGCTCCATCCATTATACTATTTTTTTTATCTTTGTCGCTAATGCAACTTATATTATATAAGGGTATATTTCCATCAACTCACTATTCCCGAAGTATCAAAATATCTTTTTGACTTTATTAAATGTGATTTGAATTCCAATAAGAAAATTAATGACTTTCGTTAATGAATTGATCGGAAATCTATTTGATCTTTTGCTGTATTTGATTACGTCTAATGAATATATTACATAAACTTTAAATTAATTACAATTTTCCAGTCTCAAAATTGTTCGAATTGAGTATTCTAAAAATTATATCCAATAATAATAATATCTATATTTGTGTATATTATTGTTTTCAGTTAAGTGTATTATTAATAATGTGTACTATGTAGTATGTACTATATGTCCAGGTTAATAAATATATGCTTTAACCAAGGGTTTCCGGTAGAGATCTTGTGTAAGTCATCCTTTGTGAAAACTGTCTATATTATGTTACTATTATTGTTTAATAAATAAACTGTGAACTTGTGACATACTGCCCATAATTCCACGGTCAGTGTAACTATTTGGACAATATCACAATTCAACACCACATGCAGCCTGTTCTCAAGTCTAATAAATCGGACCCTCACCGGCGCCATATTTGGCACAATCCTGACTAATAACGGCTTGGCCATTGATGTATTGAGCCATTAGTCTTTATGTATATCCTATAAACTGCATTTATATAATTAGAAAGTGCTAGAACAACATCGACAGACGTACATAAGATATTGTTTCTATTAAAACATTAAATAACTAAAATAGGACTGGACTAGTGTAAATTCAATACAAAAAAGGGCAAACATTCAAGCGATCCATTTATCTAAATCAACTCCTTTCAAGTGGAACAGAAACTAAAGTCTCATGATTAATAGCTACATGGGCGGTTCCAGAAACTTCTGAGCTAGGTTTCACCGTTATTTGTAAACGTGTGGTCCGACTGACCCACCCACCGTCTTGATGATATACGGAGCAAATCCTTAATTAGCTAACTCCGTGGATTAGCTCATTAGCAGATACTAATCCCCGGGACTGATTGGTGACGCCATTTTTCTTGTTAAATCGATTTGTGATCATGCTTTTTATTCCAGATGTTTTAATTCCAAATTTAAAGAAAAAGTTGTTGAAAGATGCATAAGAGTAGGTCTGTGAATACATTTTGAATCTTTTTTGTTTATTTGTCAAAATGAGTAAATTACATATTTAACAAATACATGACAACATATTTGTTTACATTTGTATACATTGTTGTATATTTACATTATTATAAAAACAACAAACTATATGTTTTAACAATGATTTTAGTTAATAACAACACCTATAATATCAAAATTCCAGTTTAACATAAAACAACATAAAAAATAAAAAGAGGAGTTGAGGACTTTTATAACTTATCAAGCCACAACCAAATCAATTTAAGATAAAAGATGAAGATAATAAAAACAGGTTAAATCGAATAATTTCTAAGTGTTAATTGAACACAGCATGAAAGTAAAACTGAATAAAGAAATAGATTATCATATTAATGTATTTAAATGTAATGTGTCCGATTATCTGTCTGTCTGTAAAAGATGCGCTACAGGGAGGCTGGACGTGTCAACCTTACGAAGTTTGAACAACCAAGTTATTAAAAATATTTTATCTCCTTAAACGTTATTTTTAATTATGATATTAGTTACAAAAACTTGTTCATACTTGACACAATTACATTTTTGTGTTTTAGATGAAACAATTCAATAATATTTGTAAATACCTGTTTATAGCTTTCACAAACTTATTTTGAATATGTATAGAAATATATGAAGAATGATAAAATCGATACGGGTAGAATTCGATTTCTTGAACTGTGGGTAAATTCCCGTATCGATTAATTTTACATTTTATATTTATTTAAAATAACATATCAATATTAATTAAATTTAGTTCTTAATCTTGAAAAATATCTTCATATCCTATAATTATATAATCATTCAGTTATCATTGAACTTTACTAACGATGTAACAGTTCATAAGTGATGGTCAATGATCATAGTACGTATATAAAAACGACCGTCTCAAAACATTAACACAGTATCAAACATTATATAAAATTGATAGCTAATATAACAAACTTAATACAATTTCATTTCTAATTAAACTGACATCCATGTTGTACTTTAACATAATTCGTAGGCGTCGTACGTAGTTTTTCTCTATACAGGTTTTGATCTGATTGACGCGTATTATCAAATTATGTTCAAGTATTTGGTGTATTTTTGGACGATTATATATGTCCAGTTAAAATAGAGATTTCTCTTAGGTATAGTTATCTTTATATATTTTTATTTTTTATGTTTCAAAGATTTGATTGTTTGTTTATTTGAATTGAATAGGCTCCAAAACTACTGGACCGATTTAAATAAATATTTTACCTTTAGGATCCTACATTATCCCTCTGAGGAACATAGGCTATATTTAATACGAGAAAAAATAAGGATCCGCGTGAAAATTTCGACAATGTAATAAATTAGAAATGTATTAAATGACATGATTCAAGACTTTTTCATATAGGTATATACGAATTTTAATAAATATAAACATTTAAAGTTGAAATTAAAGAACCATCTCGACAAACATAGCTTTCGACTAAAAAGAACCGCATTCAAATCCGTCCACGCGTTTCGCCGCTACATTGCCACAGACAGACACACAGATACACAGATCGACAGGTCAAACTTATAACACCACTCTTTAGTTGGGGGTTAAAAATAATTACATGGTTCAAACTGTCTAGATAAGAAAATCATCTATTAAAAAGAGAAAATAAAAAACGTCCTATATTCAGTTTTGTATATTTAAATAAAATATATATACCTAGCAGATTTTTTTTTTATTTTTATATATAGCAGAATTAAAAAATATTTATAGTTTGAAGTATAGAATTACAGAATGAGACATTACAAAGTTTATCGTGTAATTTTATATTTTTTCATATTTATTTCCCATATATCAACACAACCGATAATTTAAAGTACAATGTAGTACCTTTATTGAGATGTCTGCTGTAATGTCCCATTTGTTCTCATAAACGCCATTTTTAAACATTAATTGCTCACTGAGAATAACAGTTTAATAATGACAGCGAATTCTTATCGCTTTTATTTGCACGTTATTTATTGGTTTTAAGTGTAACTGCTTTAAAGCACTTAAGTGCTCTATTGTGAAAGTGTTATTTTAAATGTTTTGACTGGTTTTTGGTCCTGGCTTTACTTGATAAATAATAATCCAAGAAACATATTACTTTATTTTTTCAACTCCGAAGGGTTTTTTTTTAATTTCATATTTTAAACGTTAATTAAAAATATTTTCTTATTTAAAATTATTTCTTTATGATAGTATTTTTACATTTTTGTATACACGTATTTGCAAAAATTACGTTATTAATATTGACCTTACAAACTTTGAAATTACCACCCATTATAGTATACCCATAATTTTTAAAATCTTTTGTAAAATTAGTGTTATTTACGGGATATTTATCATTATTTTCTTTACAATAAATTTCTCGATATTTCGACACTGATGCAAAAGACGAGATTATGAAATAAACTGTTGGTTTAAAATCTCATATATTGTGAAAGTTGAAAATTGCCTATAAACATTTAGCTCGACCTGAATCGCAAAAACATGACCCGATACCTGGTTTTTGTTAACTATAGATAATCTCTTCTGCAAAATATAAACATATAAATAGGTTCATGCAATATATTTAGAATGTTTAGCTAACTCAGGTCAATGAACTCCAATAAAGCTGATTTCAGTTTTTGCGCAGATATACTCACGTAACAAACACAAACAATGGCATGTCAATTAAATTGCCACAAACTATGTGTGGCGAATGAGTCGTTATATGCGTCGCCACGATCCAGTGCACAGAACCTGATAAGACCCTGATAAGAAAATGTGGCTTACATGGTTAGTAAAGTTGTGATAGAATATAAATAGAATGTTCCAAACTGGGTTGGTAGCTAGCTCTATATTTGAAAAGTATGTGTAAGGATACAATACAAATAGAATTAGCAGAGCTTTCTGACCACTCTATAAATATATAATATTATCTTAAGTGATGGTACACAAGATGGTCATGCTGATGGTAATTGACCATATCTGTAAGATAAAAAAGTTAAAGGCTCTGATGGACAGGCAGTTTAGAATAAGGATATAGGATACAGGTAGAGATAGGTTTGACTTCCGGTATCTTCCTGTATTCAATGTAGCCATTACAATATAGTTTTGACGATCTTCTAGGAGACAGTGGTATCCGGCCAACACTAAGAGCTGCAGTAAATAATACCCTACCCAGGTATGATGGCATTCGAAGACTAGTATTTATCACCTAATTAGATTAAAATCTGTGTCATATTTTATATTTGTTTTTACATTTTCTTAACAAATGTCATATGTGAAACAAATACCTACTATTTAAAAGTGTTACGTAACTTCTGTTTGTTAAAAAAAATAAAATAGTCTGCATGTCTGTATGTTATCAATTTTTTCCAAGACTTACATTGAATTTGGTCCGAACACAATATAGGAACGCATGTATGTTCTCACGACACAATACTCGTAAAACTATACGAGAAGTGTGAACATGAAGGATATTTGAAGTCCAACTACTTTAAAGGTGTTTACGGACGGATAAAAAAACCATAACTATATATTACCTATGTTGTATTTGAAATCCAAATGTAATTGTATTTTTACACATAAAACCGGCGTTAGATAAAAGTGAGATACGCATTGATATGAATATGCAACGACCAATGTTAATATTATTATCTTTTGGACGTTATTAAAAAAAACGTTTTTATTGAACTATATAAATAACTTTTTAAAATATAAATAAATAAATGTTATTGCAAACATTAAAGGATAATACACTTTAGCTAAATTAGAATCCAAGAATGCAAAATCCCGAGAAGCGAAGCCGGAAAAAAGATAAGGCTTAAATAATGCCACAGTAATTTTAATATTAAATGGCGAGTGGTATCAGAGGCCACGGAGTGGACACGCTTTGTAAAGAGGGCGGGTGATAACCCCATATCGTGTAATCCCATGTTTCCGTGTTTGTGTCACGCAGACAGACACAGATTGTACTATCAAGGTGAAGGTTGCGTTGGTCAGCTTGATTCACAGAACCGTGTTTCATTCAAAGTAAAATTCATATTATAATTAACAAATTTTTGAATATTTAAAACTAAATAAAACGGGGCTGTATTGATATAATAAATATTGGTGTATGATAGTTACATTAGTTCTGCCGTGGGTATAAGATGACAGCTTTTAAGATATCTTTGACTTTGTTTTCTTAGATTATTTATACAAATCTTTGAATATGACATTGAAGTATTATCAACGATATTACCTATATTTTGAACACTTTAGAATATGCCATTTTATGAAGTAAGCTTCGTTTAGTTTCGGCGGCCCACAAGCTGTTATCCAGTATCTTAACACCAAGTTGTTCCTCGTACAGCTCAATCCTCGCCCACGTTTCTTATCAGCTATCTCTGGAGTTACGAGCTCAATTCGCTAGTACATGATGATGTGGAGACATCGTGTACTGGGATACGATACAAATAAAATTACTCTTTTAAAAAGAATACGTTCTTCTAAATAATTGATTAACATTTTGTTTTTCCGCTGTCATTTTTTCTATTATAAAAAAATCTTTTATATATTTTAATTTTTTTACTTATTTATTTACCTTTCTCATCTTAACTCAAATATTTTCTCCATGCGGTTATAAGTAGTTTCGGGGAAAACGTAGGTAGATTTATAATTAAAAACTTCTTTATTTATATAATCGTGAGATTCTTAAATCGTGCCAACTCATTGCGCTGTTTCTTTCAGTTTACATTTTGTTTGTTTTGCCATAGACGCGTACTATCTTCCATATATTTGTATTTTTAGGTTAAAACAAACAGAACTTTGATTTAGGTTAATTGGAATAATGTCTTATTATTTGTTTTAACTAAGGGCTAAAGATCTCAAAACAATAAGCTTTCACTTTGCTTAAAATTCCAGAGTATGTAAATATAATATAATCATATATGTGCATTTTAATAAAGGACATTACACAGAGGTATTGTTATTGACCATTTATCTATTGATAAAATTGTCTGTCTGTTGCACAACATTTAAGTGCTGGATATGAGGTTCATTGTTGAAATTAAAAAGTATTTACTATCTTTTACCCATTGTTTTGGTAGCTTATTTATAATCAATTCTTCAATAATATCTCCTACACAAAAATTCATTTATCTTCTTTGTAAGCCACGATGACTCCATAGTTATTATTAGTTGGGTTTCTATAGATTATATTTAGCACACGTCGCAGTAGAAAGATGTGATATTTAGTAAGTATTGTTTAATTAAGATTAGACAGAAACAAATGTCCGTTTTCGGTAATCTAAATCACTCATATGTCCGGCGCCGGCGACGCGGAGCCGACTCTGGGAAATTACCAAACTAAAGCATGGAACTCATCTTTGCTTGTAAATTATTGTAATTTTATTAAAACTATTTTTTATTGTAATTTAATTAAAACTATTTTTTTTAATATACATTTAAAACTATTTATAAATAAAAGGTATGTTGATTGAAATTTAAAATAATTATAGAATGAAGAACAATTGAAAAGTAGGAGAATAGAAGAATAACGGTTCCGAGACGGATTCACATAGCCTTTTTTGTATATCATATTATTTTTCATTATATATTTATTTAAACAATAAAAAATATATATACAAATAATTACCCAACGCATTGATAATATAAAGCTTTAGAAACACGTCATTTCATGTCCGTAAAATAATCAATCATGTTAACATAACAATTTCTTTAAATACAGCATTTTGTGTAAATTATATCAGATACACGTGTCAGATAATCCATAAAAGGTCTTAATAGCGTTTATAAGAGATGTGAGGTAGTGGGCGCGACGCAAGAATTTTGATTGAGTTTGTACGAACTTGATTTATGGACACATTATGATGTAACTCTTTCGGTTATATTTTGATCAAGATTCATTCTTAACAAAAGAGATATCAGTAATTATTGATGTAATTAACGCTGGTCCAATGTACTAAGACAGATATCATAGACAGCTGTAAAGTAAATTATAGACTATATTATATTAAGAAATTTTTTAATAATGAGTTTCAGGTTTTCTGGAAATCATTCGAGTCCTTTCAATGAATACTCTATTGATGTAGTATACTTATTTAAGTATTGTGAAGACAGACAGTCAGTTTTCTTTGTAATATCAATGGGTACTATTTAATTTCATTCATTTTATTTACAAAGATAGAAGTTACAATGGCACATTCACGAAGTTATTACCATTTTGTTTATAAACGTCAAGTGGGCTGATGTCTGTCTGTTTGTGTTTTGACGTGCTTGTTCCAACCTTGTTTTATAGTCTTCAAAGTGAAAATTGTTTTACAAATATGTCACTTTATGTCCTTCATTTTATGCTTTTATTTTGCTACTTGTAACTTTTCTCTTACCATAAAGCCGTGTGTGTGGGATGAGACTTCGTTATTTTTTTACACTGACTTAAATATATAATATATCTAGTTGTTTTATAATAACTGTTTTGTTTATAAAATCCGCTAATAAATCATTAGTTTAAAATTATTTATTTTTAAAAAGTATGGTTAAAAATTTAATTTATTCCAATAAAATAATAACAAACGCAAAATTGATTACACATATGTGGATGAGAAGTAAACCGAGAACACAGTTAAAATAATTAAAATAATATTCAAATAACCTGCTGGTACTCAGTCAACAGTGGTTCAACAGTCAACAGTGGTCTAGCAGTTGAAGCCTGGTCAATCGACACCTTGTACGACTTTAAGCTACAGAATTACAGACACTCGTTGTTTTGTGTCTGTAAAAAATCCTATTTACTAATCCGTTTTGCTGTTTCGCTAATTGGGCTTAAAAGGATCACAAACATGACTCACTTTGTCTATGCGTCCTTTGCAATGTGTGTACGTAAATTAGCGTTTCTTAGATACACTGTTCTGATCTTAGATTCTGTTAATTTATCTACAAATCTAGATAAGTTATTTATCTCCATTGTTAAGATTCCTTAATATTTCGTGTTTTCAATGCACACACACTCAACATAATGAGTAAAGAATAAAGAAATGGTTGATTTGGTTATTTTGATCTTAATAGATGTCGCCTCAGTTTTAGATTGTACCTATATAGAATGCTAAATTTATGTGAACGAAATTTATTTGATACTGTAGTTCGCGATGTCACTGAAGTACGAATTCTGACCGTTTCGATGCTTTTCATTCTATATTTAAAGAAAATATATGATTACAGCAGATAATATTAAGATAGAATATAAAACGTATCTCGTTATTTTCTTATCTGTCGAATTGGTGTTACATTAGCATCTGTTCACTTAAGAATTCTTAACTTATTACCCAAAAGATCGAAGGTGAAGTAGATTACTTCAAGACGTGACAAATACAGTAAAAGCCATTATTGGTATGTCAAGTATTTATTTATAACTTCTCCCCTAATCCCACGGGATAATCCGGGTTTACCGCAGCTAATAGTTTTCTAACTGCGTCGAATAGCTGTCAATAAAGTGTGAAAGTCACTTAGAACACTAACTACATAATGGATTTAGATGTAACCAAAATATTTACTCTGTCAACTATGTTTTTACTGTCTTAAACTTTTATTTTAATGTAATAAAATAAAGAATACTCTATAAAAAAGAAACATTCTATTCTAAGCTACGATTTCTTTGGGTCACTTGGACAATACAGACTATACGAGTAAAACACATAAATTCATCTTTGACGCCCGACGTGACGTATAACAATACGCAGAGTAACTTAACGTGACAGTGAACATGAAACTAACGCTACTAGAATTACAGTGAAAGTCTGAATTGTAAAGATACAACCAATACAAAGGGAAACTTGGTTATTTAATGAATCGGGGACTTTATTAAATCCTATCACATTTTTTTGGATTTATATATAGCTTTTGATTGTATATTATTTTAATTATTGTAAGAATTATATTAAAAAAAATATATGTTTTCTATATAAAACTTTAGCATCAGACTTTCGCATTATTGACACACAGACACTGTAGGTAACCAGGTGGTTTACTGTACATATCGCGATAATATCGGGTTACATCAAGGAATACGCAAGGTGCAATCTTGGGTCTACAAATGAATCTTGCATATATTTAGAAATTAATTTAAAATAGTAACCGAACCATACAGATTTGTAATGTATTTATAATCTCTCTGGCTATCGATTTGTTCGCTTTGAATTAAGCTTTGTTTATATCTGATTCTGTATTTATGCTAAGTTAAAAGTGAATAAATGTTTAAATTATGTTACTTAAGATAAATAAAGGGTTTACTATTTAAGAATAACGTTAGTCAGTTAATGAAACTCAAAAACTTGGCTGGATATTTGTGCAAATTAATTAATTAATTAGTAATTTTAAGGGAATGAAAAGCCAATGACAAATGAGTCCCGTTTCTGACTGCTGTATTTGCACTTTTTAAAAAACCTTTGGACGTGATATAAATAAAACTAATTCTTCATACGGTTAAGATAAATCTGGTAAGAAAAAATGATTAAAAGGTGATAAAATTAATACAATGACCGTAAATCATAGTTTATCGTTATTAAATATAAAACATACCATTGAATTTAAAACTAATGAAACACTTTACCTTATTGTCTAATAACCTATAATATCAGTAATACGTAGAGTTATGTACACTTGAAGACCTTAATCTCAGTCCACACACTCTACAACTTCACATCTACCCTCATATATTATTACTTGTTAAACTGTTATTCCATGCCGAGATAATGTTATTCCTAATGACATTATTATCTAAATGATGATTAGCCTTCAACGGTAACTCATGAAGTTATTGAAGTTATTTAAGTTATCTCTAGGTAGGTACTAAATAGGATTCACACGTTTTCTATCTTTAATTGTAAGGTATCTGGTATTTTAATTTTCTAGTTATATCTAAGTTTAATAGCTTTGTTTAATTAATAATCAAATGCTTTTCATTTTGTCTATAATATCTATAGTGATAGAATATATAAATTTGATGTTCTTTACTTTGTTTTATATTAAGGTCCCTTTTTATTATCTTTACAATTCCTTATTTTTACTTATTAATTTCATCGACAGTATTTTTACTTAGATCTAAAAGACATTATTTCACCTAGACTCTACGTCCTAGTGGTGAGAAGCGGACGAAGTATCAAGTTGCTATCTCAATGACCTATATCTAAGTTTCTCAGCCAGGAGCTAATGTTTCAAACGAGTTGTGAAAGAGTGCTTAGAACCTTTGATTTTTATGTGAGCTGAGGATGAAGGTAAGCTTCAAGTAATGTAGGTCGCCCTAAAAATGTTGACAATTTGATCCAAGAGCCTAGAGATAACTCCTACCGACCGGTCATGACCGACATTTAGTAAAAGTATGCATTCTCCCGAATAGTTTTGCTTCTTTTATTATCAATACATATAAAAGAATACATATTTTCGGAACAACATCGGACAAGTTTTTGCAAATAAAAAGGACACTTAGTTTCTAACACCAATTAAAATATTTGAATTAACTAATATTAAGTAGACTAGTAAATGATGTCGTGATAGATTGTGATGGTTATTCACGATTGGGAAAGCTGTGAATTCATGGTGGTATTCATTTTGTTGGCTTTCAATCTTGATGACAGGAGCAAATAGCGTTTTAGTAATAGTATTTAGTACTACAGCTTAAGTGGATTTAAACTAATATAACAGTACTTTCGAAACTTTAATTTTTGATGTATCAAAACATCAATTTAGAAGTTTATGCTGATTCGAATAATAAAATATACAGTATTTTCGAAACTAATCTTGATACTGGAAGTAGGATTTAATTACAGTTTAAGTTGATTTAAACAAATATAACAGTAGTTTCGAAACTTAAAATCTTGATAGTTGATGTGAATTTAAATAATAATTTAAGTTGATGGAAACAGAAATATAGTACCTATTTTCGTAACTAATTTTGATACTTGTTTCGGATTTTTATCATAGAAACTGGCATGCAACAAGCAAGAACCAACAGACAACTACAACCTCTCTCCCCCACAGCCATCTTGTAGAACATGATTAATTGCATCCTCAAGTACGTAGTACTTACCGTGCCGAGCTAATACGAACATTACATCTCTACACTTTAGCTGACTGCTACAGATTTGTCATGATAACGGAACCAACACTAGATGTAGGTCGAACTAACGAGATTTGATATAAAATGGCAATTAGTGTTTGGCCCTGACTTTGATAATCATTATCATTTAATCGTATCTGATAGGTTCGTTGTTTGATCTTATGTCGTTGTTAATTGTTATAATATGTATGTAAATAGAAAGGTATCATTACATTTAAACAGTTACGTTGTTATAAAAATATTTTTTTCTTGCTCAGTGTATAAAAAGTTATACAGATTTTTAGTTCATTTTTAAAACATGCAACATTTAAGATGATTTTTTTTTTATTATTTTATTATTTATATTAAGTCTTAATACTAACAAACAAATCTAGTATCCATTTTTTTTCAATATAAAGCTGAGAAACCTTTGAATATATTTCGTCTTCCTGTCAGAACTTAACATGAGCCCTTCGACAAGAATAGGTATATTGTTTTGGAATTCGGAATCCAGACACAGACAGTTATATAGGATTTATTAAAATAATATCTACATTATACAGATCAAACATGCAGAAACAATGAGTACAAATACTTTGTTTTGTTACGGAAAAATATATTATTTTTAAATATCGCGAGATAATATTTAAAAATATTATTTATTAAATACCGCCATGCTTCGAACTCATGACTAAGAACTACGAATGGGTTCGAAACTAGTCGGGTCAAATTCCGATAAAATTACGTGGACATAGCCGGGTATATATAAATTTAATATTCATTATGGCTCACGAAAGTTTAATAATAACAAAAATATTATTTTCTGTCTGTAATAATTCCATAATGCAAACTAAATAAAATAAAAATATCCATTTATAAATCTAACTATATCTCACCTGACCGCATCTTTTACTCTGCATTTGTAATTTGAACCCGGACTGACATAAATTACATACAGACAACGTAAACCCATCGCTTTGTATGTATTGAACTGATGTACACTACTGAGAAGTGATTTAAAAGTAGGTACCCTTGACATGTTTAGAGCTTTAACTAACAATTACTAATTTACTGTCGCTGCTGAAGTTTTAATGTTGTCTCGTAAAGTTATACTTAAAAAGAAACGTATTAATTGTTTAGTTTTATTATTTTAACTGAGATTAATTTGCATCGATATTAGTTCACGACGGTACCACTTACCATCTTCGTTTATCACACAATCCTATTAAAAATATCAAACGATATCAAGTAGTTTTTTCAGTGTGTTTCAGACATTTATGAAAAAAAATTGCCACCAAGAATTTAGACTATTTTAAATTACTCATAAAACAAATACACATTCACAATGAGACTGTTCAAATTTTAATATTGTGATCACTCACATTACCTTGTCATTTATTTAATTATTAAGTACTTAGTGTATCTAAATACAAACGATTCGGATTAGGTAGCACGTAAACTAAAAAGCTTAAACTGAGTCCGGCCCTGGGTAAAAGTGCTACTGCGCATTACAGATAAAAGTTTAATAACATGGCTTCTCATTTTTAAGACACATTCAAATAATTATCCATACACCTTTATGTAATAAAGACAATACTAGTTAACAAATATATGTATGTCCTGAACATCTCAAAACTGTAAAACTGTTTTAAAGGAGAAGACAATATCAATTGAGACCTCCATACTTCGTGTATAAGTAACTTTATATTTAAAAACAAATCCTTTCTGTAATAGGTAACGTTGGAAATAATAATCATTTTAATTCATCAAAAGAGAACGAATTAAACTTATAACCTCACTCTCCTGTCGAGTCTTATCTTTTGTAAAGATATGACAGTGGTAACGAAATATTTGTGGTAAAAATAATATACGCAGATGAATCACATTTTATTGTATCTTAGCAATTAATGACATCAGTTACAACTATTGATATAAAACTAAAAATATATATTTTTTAACATAACATTTATCATTGAAAGTATTATTGAAATAGGCGTTATTTAGAGCCTAAAGATTTAGTCGAACAATCCTGAACCCGGGATCAAACTATCAAGTAGGTAAGAAGTACGACATTTCAGGGTGACGATTATTATTGATATTGACACAACGCAAGACCCTTGACCTTAGGCTAGTAGCTATAATAAAATATACTTGAGATTTTAATAGCGATTTATTATACGTAATTTAAAATGTGGTAAAAAATTACCGTACAAGACCCAGTGATGTACAAACATACTATCAGTATATCATACAGTAGTGAGTAGTGGCCGTCGGTAACAGGGAAACGACGTCAGTTATCATACTATATTACAACTAAGTACTCATACGTGAACCGGTCACACAGTGTTAAGACTAAATAAATTGCATCAGCTTTTAGAAATATTAGGGTTCCGTACAGATTACGATTTTATTGGTAGATATTCATTTTGTCAATATGCCATTTTATCATGATTGTATTAGTATTTAATTCAATCAACATGTTTTTTATTATTTATTTTATTTAAAAAACAGACTTTTAATAATAAAAATAATATGTCTTTTCTTATTATATTGTAATTTATTTAATTTTATTTTAATATTTAATTCCATGCTAACAAAATGCATGTAAAATCATCCACTATGTCATGCGTTGCATGCAAACAACCCCTGACATATTAGTTGATTTTTGCTCTAAAATCCATCTAAACCAGAATTAAAAGTCCAGGTTATAGAGCCGTGAAATTCTATTGATACTCGTACATTTGAAAATGTAATGAACCCAAGAAATGGATTTGTAAAGTCTTACTTAACGTTTTCTCAATATAACGAAATGAATCCAGTAGTTTTAACGACCAATTAAATTAAAAGTGATATAAATTTTTGCTTCGTTTTGAGTAAATTATAGAATAATAAACGAAAATAATGATAGTGTATGTTACAGCTGACGCAACGATACCAACGGGTTTTATAAAGTTTATTTGTAACTATTAAGTACATATATCATTAAAATGAAACTACGATATTCAAATAAAACATATTTTTTAAACTTATATTAATGTATTTTAATGTTAGCATCTTGTAACATAACCGGAATTAACTGTTAAAATTTAACTATTCCAACGAAAGAAATAAAGCGTGTTTTTTTTTATTTATAATATAAAAGTATGTTCTAAATACACTAAATGTTTTGTATAGAAAAAAATTTAAATGGTCAATTAAAAAAAAAGAACCCTTTACATCCTAAATCAATTAGCCCTCCGTTAAATCAACCCCATATAAATTAGTCGTGTCACGTAGCAAGCCAATAAATAAGAACCTACCAAAATCACCATTTAATAGTCGTTTTGTAACAAATATAGCCATAAATCCAACCCTTAAACTATAAATAAATCCCGATGTTTAAGGCTTTGATGGTGACAGAAGTGCCGCCTAGTTGTAAATTATATAGCGTGTTACCAATCTTAAGAGACTGCTTCTATTTGATTTATTTTGCGATGTTTGTTTTTTGTATATGTGTTGTAAAAATACTCCGACCTCCCAGTCACTAAAAGCCCAAAGTGAAATATAACAAGATACACGGAAGACGACGCTGAAATAATATGCTGTAGAAAATATCCATATCTATTTCAGGGACTTTTGTCTTCTAAAATTACATTTAGCACGTGCTTCATGTCTGACGTGGTGGGGTTAAAAACAATAATTATATAGAAAAATGTTTTTCTATATTAGCCGAATTTCATACATAATTTGTTCCAAACTGTTTATTTTTATTGGAAAATATTTTTACGTCAATTAAATTTAAGGTTAATAAAATGCATAAATTCATAAAACTATTTACATATAGTTATGTAAATTTTGATCCAAATTTAAAGTGATAGCTATTTAATGACAAAAAATCTTTCATTAAAAAAAGAGTATTTTTTATTTACAGCAACCCGAAGAACTGACAAAGTCAGTAAAGCTAACTTCACGAGAGCGTCGCTTCATCAAGTTCTCCAGCGTGGAGTACGGCGGACAGCTGTACATGACGCCCCAGGACTTCCTGGAGTCAGTGGTAGAGCAGGAACCCCGGCGTGAGTTACTTACCAATATTTATGTAATAAAACAATTACTCACTAAGGCGGGAACCAGCATCAAACAATGCAATGATAGATCTTGTTAATTGGCTAAGATTTTCTCTTTATAACATATTTAGTAACATTACTGTTTCATCTTCAAGGACAATTTTAAATAAAGATAATTAATAAGGTTATAAGGATATAATGCAAAAAGTTTTAATATTATTTTGTTGTTGTTGTTCTTATGTTGAGTTCTTACTATTCTTGTGGGTATATTATCCAGCTCGTTTGAAACGTCGCATTCTGAGCACGAAAGAGATAGAACAGCTGCGAGACCAGGTGCCCGCGCTGAAGAAGGGCTCCTCACAGATGTTCAGGAATATGAGGGATAAAGGTATTGAATTATTCCCTAAGATAAAATATAGTAAAGATAATTGAGTCAAAGCTGTAGGTATAATTAGGTAAAAAAATAGCAGTGGCCGATAATGGAACCAAAGGGTAACAGGGATGCTGACCAGAATTCAAATCTGCCCAGCAGCCGACATTCCAACCATTCTATAAAATCTATATTTTAAAAGTTCAACTATTATAACTGTTACCTTAAGTACAAAATTCAACTTTACAATCTATATACTATCATAGTTTTGTAAATGACATCAATTTAAATCATTGATTTTTTTTATTTCAATCATAGATTGATGCCTTCTCTAGGACTCAAGTAATATTTTGTTGTCATGTTCACTTGCTGAGTCTGTACACTGTCTGTTACTCATTTGCAGAGTTTTCTATATAGATTTCTACAAGGAGATTTTGTTTTTACTTTTCATTGACAATGTTAATTTTCTTCTCCCAGGAATTATTTCGTACACCGAGTACTTGTTCCTTCTCTCAATTTTAACAAGTGAGTACATTTCATAATTATAATACTATAAAAAATGCGCTTCTCCTTCTTGAAAGCTTATACTGTCTTGCTATGTTTCATCAAAATCTGTTTAGCCATTTTGGAGTCGGATTATTCAACTCTTTGTGATTTCAGAGCCAGCTTCAGGTTTCCAGATAGCCTTCAACATGTTCGACACTGATGGCAACCAGAGGGTTGATAAAAACGAGTTTCTAGTCGTAAGTACATATTATGAGACGCCAGTGAGAGAAAAACAACCAAACAGTATTCAATTTTCTCTTATCAGATAAAGTGGTTTGGTACATTAGTGAAATTTAATAGAATTAACTGTAAGTAGATATATCATTTATTAAGACATTTTAATTATTAACTGTCTCAGTATATGATAGTAGTGCAGCACAATTGGTTTACGCTCGAACACCAAAATAACACGAGATACCTCATGAACAGGACCGCCATTTTATTTTTCTTTTTAAAGCCTTTTTTGTGTAGTTGTTATTTAGTGGCCAGTATTAATTATGTTCATTATAAATAAACTTTTTAAAATTTCCTTGTATGTACTTTCTTTTAAGTTTTTTTTTTATTTGTTTTTAGTTCTTCTCTATTCCTTTTTTTTTAAATTGGGTTAGATTCAACGTCTTCTTGGGGGTTCGCTGAAGGAACGCAGAGACCTGGACGAACACAGTGAGAGAGCAGTGAGTGTTGCTTGTACTAGCTGTGTGACATGGGTTTCACCTCTTTATAAAGATTTAAAGATAAAGAAAAAGATACATTTATTTTTTGTTATTATGTTTTTATACATATATCAAAATGTATTCTACGCCACGAAAAATAAGTTAGTTTAACAAATAATAAAATCACTTATTTTCGTTTTTCGTTTTTATAAATATTCTTAAAAAACTATTTATCTCTATTAATTAGGTACAGTAAAAAAGTGAAATTCATGTACACATACAATAAAACCTACATACAATGTGTTTATTACACTATACTACATTCATTTAAAAAACAAGCAATTTGGGGACAAATGGATTTTTTTTTTAATATTTTAAGTTGAATATTATTTGTTCTAATATTTTCAACTATATCTCAATATCTTTCATGTTTATTATAATATTTTAATGTATTATATACAAACTTGAAATCTATATAATACAAAATATATATGTATGTATACATATTGTAGCTGCTTGCCTTAGTATCTTCAAGCGCTCTCAAGAACAAGGTGGAGCAAAGCGAAAAGAAACCTAATCCTACAACTGTAAGTTCAAAATCGTGTGTTTTAGTTTTATGCTTTCTGAGAGTATTGTGTATTTAATTTGAATTTGTGTTCTATTTATTAATTGTTGTTAATATTTGTGTATTCGTATTTATATTAATCATCTGTGGTTAAGATTTTTTAAATCGATGTTTGTGTTAATTTTAAATCGACTAATGTTTCTATTAATTCAATGAATTATTTTATTAGATATTTTCTAGCTCTTATAGGTTGGTACATGTTAATTCAACATTGTATTAAATATTATGTATGTCTTGTAGGTTGCAACATGTCACTTTGAAATTATTTATGTACCTAATTATATTTTATTGTGACAAAGTTTTATGACGCTATTGCTTTAAGGCTTGTATTTTCTTTAAACGAATTCTTTTGAATGGATTTTGTACTAAATTAGATACACGAGGAGGATTTATTATTATGTATTCATGCTTACAAAGTTTAATAAGCTTTCAATAGTGCTTATTTTTTATATACTTTTTTAAGTAATATTTTTTAAACTTACTTACTTTGTTAATAATTCCCGCTTAATTTTTTTAAATTGTTATCTGTATCCAATTTTCAATATTTTGATAAAAATAACAGTTGTAGATAAGTTGGTATCTGCTTATTGTTTTGTTATAACATATCATCAGTTTTATATTTATTGTTTTCAACGTGTTTATTGTAATAAGGAAATTGTAATTAAAATTTTAGAAAAGGTTCTGTTATTCTGAAAGTAATGCAGAATTACAAAATCTTTATTTTTCTTATTTAATTCATATAGCTTCAGATTTATTCATATCCATAATTCTTCTATTTATCCATTTACGAAATAACACTATATTATAAACACCAAAATAGTAAAAAAAAAAACAATTTTAACTAGAATAAATATATTCTATTAAATTCTTTAACAGATTTAACTCTGGTAAAACAGATTTTGAATGGGTGACACCTAGGTGACTAGTACTCTGTGACAATACCCTAGGCCGACCATATCGTACCACAACCAAGGATGTAGTATGCAAATAGTGTGATGATAATAAATAATATAACTTTTAATGTAGTATACTAGAATTAAATCTGTAAAATACTTTTATTTAAATGTTAACAACATCATAATAATCGTACAAATCGTACAAAAATCACAAGATTTCTTAAAATATTACAGATGGAAAAGATCTTTAGTTTTGCGTGGAAGGGAAAACGGGGCGTGACGGAGCCCGAGGGCCCCGGCAAAGGACATGAAGACTTCGACGACCAGGGACTACAGCGGCGACATGACGTTGACACTCTACTGCAAGTCAGTTACTACTTACTGTATAACAGACTCGATTTAAAAAGTTGATAAAGGTTTTAGAATAAATATAACTAGGACTCAAATCTGCTAGTCCTGGGAGCCCGTCTCCGGCGTTCTGCCGACTTAGCTATTGCGTCAGTCTATCTAGCGAGTACGTGGTAGCTTAGTTTTTATATAGAAATATTATATATAGTATGTATTGTCCTTAATGGCTATGTCGTATATTGTTTGGAAATGGCTAATCATAATATAAATAATCCTGCTCTCAAGTATTTTATAATGAAATAGTCTTAGTTACAATTTAATCAAGGTGGCTTACTGGAAATCGGAGACAAATAATATTTTTTTACTCTTTGTCAAAAATAGAGCCAACACCAAATATGTCCGAAAATGTACATAAAAAATAAAATTGTCAAAATTACTTTGACAAAATTATGATTTCTGATTTTTATCATGAATATAATAAATTTATATACACTTATGAAACAGATGAAAAACAGATACTTAAACTGTCAGCTTTAAGTAACTCGCGTTAAACGTTTAAGCTTTTAAATAAGCGTTACGAACTTTTATAACGAATTAAATATTTGCAGATTCATTTTTTCGGCAAGAAAGGCACCAACGATCTAAAGTTCGAGGGTTTCAGACAGTTCATGGAAAACTTACAGACCGAAGTACTGGAGCTGGAGTTCCACGAGTTCTCTAAAGGTGAATAACAACTTACAAAATATATCTTGACTGTGACCTTTTAACTGCATATAGCATTTCTGATGATTCGATTATTATTAATAATTTAGTGTGTGTTCGTTTTATCATTTTTACAAACGATGTGCTAAAGCATGTATGGGCAACCTTTGACAAGTTGCGGGCCAAACTTTAGTGTGCAAATACATTCGCGGGCCGCGTTTAAAAGTAGTTCATTTTAAAGTAGTGTTCATAATTTTTTGCACTATTGCAAATATCTATATATCAGACATGAAATAATACGACAATATTATTATCAAAGGCTTTTATGTTTGTCACCTCACTCTTTGATCGCCGCCACTCGGCTTGCTCGCTCACTTGATTCCGTGAGTATGATTAAGTAGTGTAATATTTTTTTTTTTAAATTAGGTTTTACAAAATGTCTTGCGGGCCGGATCAAATCATACAGCGGGCCGATCCGGCCCGCGGGCCGGTTGTTGCCCACATATGTGCTAAAGTAATGTAAGGTGACTGGCTCGGAAATCCGTTCCCCACAAATTCTCTTGTGTCTTAGTACTTACGGCACTTTTGTGCCTCCTTGTTTTTTTTTTCATAAAACTTAAACTTTCCAAAATTTGTTTTTTTTTTTGGACGCTGGTGACTACTTTCTTTGGTTGGACTGTTTATTTCATTCACCTAAACCTACTTCTTTGACTGATCCATAGAGAACTTCTGTGTCTTATATATCGATTTAATCTTGGTGAACTTTTTGTCCATAGTCTGTCGGTATTTGTTTCTGTCATATTAAATATAATTCATAAATCTTATTCGCAGGGCACGAAACAATATCCGAAGTGGATTTCGCGAAAATTCTTCTCCGCTATACATATCTGGACACGGACGAGTACGACGCCTACCTCGACCGTCTCCTGGACGCGGAGTCCAAGGGCATCAGCTTCTCGGAGTTCAAAACATTTTGCCAGTTCCTCAACAACCTGGAGGATTTCACTATCGCTATGAGGATGTACACGCTAGCCGACCATCCCATATCTAAAGGTTATATAGTGTTCCCATATACGATAGGTACAATAATGTACAGAACGTAAGATATAATCTACAGATCAAAGCGTAATCGTTTCATTGTTAATTAAAAATACTTGCAAAACTTCAAAACAACACAGGCCTTTAAAGAAAAAACTTTCCTTAATAAATAAACTTGAAACACTTTCTATTCATGGATAAAAATCATACACTGGTTTTTTATACAAAAATAGTTAACTTACTAATCTCCGATGCTCCACATCATCAGAAGAACTAATAATATTAGTTCTTTCATTCACAAGCCATGATATTTTTTTCCTATTAAATTATTACATAAGAGTTGACAAGTTTCACGTACTGAAAGTAAGAACGATCTCTGTCACGAACAACGGATAAATTGACCGATATTTAGATACGTTAATATTAGCGAAGAAATAGAAAATACATTTCTTTGTAAAATTATATTTCAAAAACTAGTAAAGAATTCCCTCGGTATGAATCGACTGCCAGACTACTTCAAAATTATTTATAAATAAAGTTGGCTTTGAAAAAATAACCAAAGTCAAGTTTTCGGATTTTTCGACGACATCTTTTCATATCTGTTACTACAACTTGAACCAGTGGCAATAAGGTATTGACAATAAAAAAGTGTTGTTATATTAATATTTGAATAAAGAATGCTATTGTTGTTACTGGTGTAGACGAGTTCCACCGCGCGGTGCTGATCTGTACGGGCGCGTGTCAGTCGCCGCACCTCGTGGCCACGGTGTTCGCTATCTTCGACCAGGACGGAGACGGCCGACTCAGCTACAGGGAGTTCATCGCCATCATGAGGGACAGGCTGCATCGAGGGTTCAAGGTACAGACCAGCCCTATATTGTTGACTTAGGTTGAACCACAAACTTGCATAATTATTGGTGGAGTGGCGCCGGCAACCGATAAAATATATAATATAACATAAGACTTGTTGTTTTGATATTGAATTAGATTAACAGTCGAATATATACCAAATCATCAAAATATCTAAAATCAATAAAATCTACAATATTCACTTGTGGTCTCCAATATTGTTGTCATACCAAATAATAATCTTACATCTATTATTTGATTTAGAAAACCGATCATCGGTGTTACCATTACCAACAATTACAATATATTTTACTAGAAACAATTTAAGACAAAAATAAATATAACATTGTGGGTGATATTTGTTACAGTCTTACGCAAAGAACGAGGGCTGGGACGCGTTCAAGTCATGCGTCAAACAAGAGATGAAAAGTGCGGTTTAAAAGCCATCTTAACAAACACACACTTCATCCATCTCACTCTTACTTAAACTATATTCAATTAAACTACGACAAATAAACTACGAGACAAATACTTTGCGTCGTTACTTAGAATGGTTAAAATAAATTATTTATTCATACGAACACATTTTATCACCAATATGGGTATAACTCTATATAACTTTTTTATTGCACAAAGAGTTTTGTCTATTCAAGATCTATTTATTGTCTATGTCTACCCATCTTTAGTGAGACTACTAACTAAAATTAGATTGTTAAGTTTATTTGCAAAATAAGTGTGACTTATTTTATTGTTGTAAGCAATATTGTACTTAATTTTTTTTCTGTTGTGAAAACTTATACCTGGAAAAATATTTGCTAAATTTATCAATGGCCATTAAACCAAAGAATATATTTATATGTAGATATATATTTATGAATATCAGTCTTATTTGTCTTTTTTTGTGTCTCAGTATCGCATTTCTTTCATTTCAGGCTTTTCAATTTTTTTTTTTAAACTAGGTTGTGAATTGAAATACTTTTAACATTTATTTTACTATATGTTTGAGTGTTGGTCAACTTTATGTACTTACCGTAACGGGTAATCGTAAGGATTATGAAATCTCATCTTAGAATTATGTAACAATGTCGCTGGGTTGACATTAAACGATTGTGTTATTTATATTTCTTTCGCTTATTGTCTAGGTTTTGTTGTCTAGCTTTTAATAGGTTAAATTTTACCGCCATCTTACTAAAATTGTGTGAATCATTTGCTAGTCATGTAAAACGCATTAAATGTGTTTACTAACAATGTTTTGTGTTATTCATAAATTAATAATATCTTAATCACCAAATTTGTATTTCCTCTTTTTTTATATTAATAAATGTTTCAAAAACATCGTTTGTATTTATTGCATCAGTTGGTGTGGTCATAGAGTACAGAGTACAAAAATTATGAAAACATTTAACTTAAAATATCTCAACATATACAAATATAAGGTCAATAGTGGACTTTATTGCCTTTTGATGTTCGAAGATTTTATAATGAAAAAGAATGTATTTTCTGATGATGAAAATTCTAATGATTGCTCCTACTTGATAATTACCCGTTTTAAAACTTTTGTTTGTCTCTTGTTAACCCCTTCGCATACGTGTCAGAATATATTTCAATTATTATAAATTCAATTAAAATAAATAAGTAAATGTAGAATACTTTAGAACACTGATAAAAAGCTTCACAGTTTGGCGGCTTTACAAATAAAAAAATACAAAATATATAATTAGAGATAGCTTTTATTACCAAGATTTATTAAATTCAATTATTTTTTTTTTATTCGTTTTAAGTACCTACAACAGATAAAATTCAACAACACATAGTCTCATCACAATAGAAAGATTTTTCAAGTTAAAATACTTTTTGTAAATAACGTATTCATAGATTCACAAAAGAATTGGGTTACAGAAATAATTTCAAAATACATAAAATATTGTAAATATGTTCTCATCTGAATCTATGATTACTGTGCAATTAATAAAAAAACAATCAAAAAATATTTAGCACTAGATTATTTCTATGGAAACAATTTGTCGTGTCTCATAATATAATCATTGAAATGTTAGTGAAATTATAAATTAATAATACTACAGATTATTATACTATGTCCTCAGTTCTAACTTTTGTTAGCTCGTAAAGTATAATAATTCTAACAAATGTGTACAGTCAGACATTAGGCACCAAGACAAATTTGACGCAACATGAAAATGTAAATATTTTTGTCGTTTTAATTTTTTATAAGACAAACGAGATATGGTTGAACATGAAAAAAGAATAAGATAAATAAATATTGTATAATAAATATGAATTCAATTATACAAATTGTACATTATTCTTTATCTTAAAAATATTGTGAACTATATCAGCCATCAGCTGCTGAGTAATAAATAAATTGTTATTTAAGCCTTATATATTTATATAAAAGGACGAGGAGTTATCAAACTAAAAAAAAGCTGAATAAAGTTTGTCCAAAGAGATTTCGATTAGAAATAAAAAAGTTATTTAACGTTGTTAGAAGTCAATACACCTAAAGTGATGTAAAAGAAGATATATTTTTGAGCATGGCTTTTGTTTCATTTTTAATTAATAAAAAATAAAGTAGAATGTCCTTCCCTTTTTTCTTGGAATACAACTAGATATAAATTAGTTTGTTTGAACACGAGAGAAGCAAGGCTAACATACTCATAGATCACGGGGTGACACAGTAAATATCATAAAGACATTGAAATTAAATAAATTTACCACAGTAATACTGACCTTGAATCAATTTACATAAATATGTTAGTTACCGCTAAGACAACGAGCACAGATAAATAAAACTTCAGCGAAAATAACAGAAAACATCAAAGCAAAGTTTTAAAACACATGAAGGTAGAATGGTAGAGTCCTCAGCAGCCGGGCGCGTACACGAGGTTGACGTCCTCGCCGGCCGCCGTGGGGACGGTGAGGCGGTGACGGACCGCGAACGACGCCAACACGCGCGCCACCTGTGGATATAACAATATTAGTCCAAAAATGTACCGACCAAAATAATAACTAATCTTGATCCAATTGTTGCTACAAAATATTGAAATCGTAGATCGATTAGTAATTACGGACGCCAATGTACGTACCTCCCCCGGTGCGTCTTCGTGTACGGCGTGGCCGCACCGTGTCAGGACTTGCATTTGAAATTTTCCTGAAACAGGACGTTCGGTTAGTAAATGTGTAAGATGTATTTATTACTGTATGTATGTGTGCGAGTAAATTTATATCTATGTGTCACCTTGCATCTGTCCCACGGTGAGGTCTCGGTCGAGTCCGTCGAGCGCGGCCAACAGCAGCAGCCGCGGCGGTCGCGCTGCCAGCAGCGCCGCTGACAGACCCAGGAACCAACCCGCCCAGTGCCGCTCCGAGCGACATAGGGGCACACGCCATGAGTACCTGGAATACAATATAACATACATATGTTAATAAATAAACATATCTCACAAATTTAAACTTTCTATACCCGATAATCTCGACGATCCATTATTCTGTTTATTGTCTAAAACTTAAATTTTATTGTTAAATTATTACAAAAATATTTAATCTTATAGCTGTAGTTAAAAATAAATACTAAACAAATAAATCAAAGTAATCACTTCATATTTCCATCAACAGGCAAAGGCTTAGTGAACTGGAATCCCTCCCCCTCCCCGTCGCCCTCTCCCTCGGACTCCCCCTCCTCGGAGATGACGTCAGCCCGAGGGCCCCTTGTGTTTGGTTCTAGGGGGGATTCCACACTCTGGTAATTCTCTACTTCATTTGTTGCCAGCTCTCCAGTAACACAACTAAAAGCAGATAGTTATTCAATGTATTAAACATTAAAAAGCAAACAATTTGAGTTGTTTCTTAAATGAATTTCTTACTTTATAATTTGACTTGGCATGGATACTCTGGCAGATTCAATGTTACGTACTTGACCACTCCTTATGCTGTAAAAAGAATAAATAAAAGGATGACATACCTCAAGTGACAATTAAACAATTAAAAATATTTTTTTAATGCTTTGAAGTTTTTATTAAATATGTAATATAATTTATAATAATAAATACAATAAAATTTAAATTAAAATATCATCAACAAGAGCTGGACTCCCAGGTTCAAAATGTAGATAGATTTAACATGTTTATAGAGAGTTCCAAATATTACTTCAGAGATTTTAATTAGTTCAGATGAAAACAGATAATATAAATTTAAGTCTTCATGTTCTGTAGTTTTAATTTGATCCTTGAATTTATAATTAATTAACCAGAAGGTTAATAGTTTATTAACCAGTTGGTCATGATATTTACTAAAAAAAATTTATAAGAATACAATTAAATTAAATAACAAATAATTTGTACTGACCACCACTCAATGGCGTGCTCTATACTTTTAAAGTGTGTTGGTCTGCTTCGGAGGAAACTCTGCATGCTTGCTAAGGCCTCCATTGCCGTACCTACAAAACATAAGTTTATTTAAAAAAACATATTCTAAAAATTTCAGAAAACTAAAATTCTATTGTTCCTGAACCTTATTATAAGGAGGAGGTTCCTTATATATAACAGAGCTCCAGGCTTCTTATATAATATAAGGGAACCTAAAAATATTTTGTTTAATGACTGGCCCTAATTTTATAGGAAAGAAAGACTACTACTATGTGTAATTTTATTATATGTAACAGACTATGCTCTATACAACACCTTCCACAACATCAATGACAGCCAATCCCTGGATAGCGAGCTCTAATGATGGTAAATGAGCAGTACGAACTGCCACAGCACCCCCCATTGAGTGACCCAGCAAGATTAGGGGTGGCATCTCCAAACCATAAAGCTTGTGGAGGACTTGTTCTACATCTCTGAAAAATATAAAACATGGATTTTGTAGTTTCATAGGTGTTAACGATATTGTGGTGTTTGTATAAAAAAAAATACTAACTTGACCAATGTTTCAATACTTAAATCATCAGGGTCATTAGCCTTGGTTTCCCCGTGGCCCCTAAGGTCTATTGACACTACTTGACAGTGGATCATATTTGTGATTTCCGCCTTATAAAAAAAAAATTAAGTATTATTTATTTACATATACTCAGAAAATATCTATCAATATTATGACTTAATAATGGCTATACCTACTGTGAAAAGGGACCAGCTCAGCCCAGAATAGCCTCCGCCGTGTAACGTCACTATCCGTGGCCTCTGTGGGTTGTCAGGCTCAGGGGAAAGATACACTCTGAACTTTCCTCCCTCTGTCTCTATGTCAACATACTTCTCGAAGTAGTTCTTCCATGAAACTGGTGTATAGTCCTTACGGCGGGAGAGGCCAAATGGCGCGAGCCTGATCATTGAATTAATTAGATAATTGATTACTTTCATTTTTGTAACATATTGAGTAATACTTTCATGTGTCAAAGGATTTTAAGAAGATTGTTGCTAAACATAAATTAGTTCAAATTAACTTACAGAATATTGATGGAGTAGAAGTTGATAAATTAAATTATATATAATATTCAGAAAATATAAATAAATGTTAAAAAATATGTATAATAAATGAACATACTTCGATATACCTGACGTTCGCGGCATTCTAGGCGGTAATTTATTTTTCATAATACTCTTCTCTAATGAAGACATATCTTTTAATAAATCTTGCAGTTGCACTTATATTAAAATTTTACTAACTCCAATCTAGTTATGATTTAGGAATTGTAATAAAAACAATAACACTAACGCGCGGACATTTTGATTTGGAAATGCCACTGTCAACTGTCAAGTGCCATTTGCCAACTTCAAAAGTAATTGGCAATTGTCACTATAACACTAGTGGGGTGCCCAATACCTTGTGAATATCGAGAAACACAATGTCTATTATCAACTCGATTTTACATCAATTGAAATAATGTCAAAACCTAAAGCGTAAAACTCATAAGTCAAAGGATAGTTATATCAAATATCAAATCGCTCTGGACAAATATAAACAATAAATAGTGTTTGACGCTATCTGGAATTTATTTTTGGTCTATTATGTAAAGTAATAAATCACATTTTAAATAAAGCGATGTTCTGAGTTTTAAAGCAATATGGATTTTAAAAGCATATGTCGTGTTTGTCTCAATTCCAATAAACAGACTTTTGATATTTATACCAGTTATTACGCTAAAAGAAATACTTTGTACCACGTAATGCTCTCTCATTGTACTCAAATAAAAGTAAGTTTCAATTATATGTAATTAAATGTTCATTTTTGTGTTTACAACTAATAAGTAGCATGTAATTGCCAGCCAACAGAAGACGACGGTTTACCTCGTCTTATATGTAAGGAATGTAGCCGTCAACTGAAAAGATGTTATGCTTTTAATATGCAATGTGAAGAAAGTGAAAAAACATTAAAATGTTACTTAGAAAATATATTAATAACACCTCCAATTGAAGATGACACTAAACATGTGAATGATGAGATAAAGTGCGAAAATTATGAAATAAAAAATGAGAATTACACTTCTATTTTGAAAGAAAAAAATTGTTTAGAAAGCAGTGTTAAATTAGGTAAGTTTTTATAAAGAAAAACCAACTAAATCATATAATCATATTTAAATCCTTTTTAAAGTTTTTATGAATTTACTATAACATCTTTTCAGAACCCTGTCCCACAAGCGAACAAGATGAAACAGCCTGGGATGCTGATGATGATAATGTTGCACTCGGAGAGATTAAATTAAAGAAAACAGTTAAAGGTACTTTATAATAGGTATAGAAAATAAAGACATTTTTGTAAACAATTTTTGATGATGGTTTATTTGTAAGATCAACTCTCTGCCCAATGCTAACCCCTAGGACTCACTCCACCATCTGGGCTTCAGTCTTGGGGCTTATGATCAGTGATCAAGGGTGAATTTCCTTTGAAGTGGGAGATTATTACTTTAATGATAATGTTAACATATTGTCACTTTAAATATTTGACACTAGTATTTAGGAACTGACAATATTAATACTATTAATTGTTTGAACAGGGTTTGAACCCTGCTGTTGTAGACATTATTATTAGGATGATTAAGTTTCTAATAAAATTAAGATATAAATAACAAATTAAGCTTATTTTAGTAAAACCATTATTTTGCAGATTCTATTTTAAATGACAGTGTCACTGATAACTTTTGGGAACAACAGAATGTAAATAACATATTTGACATAAGTAGCAAAGAGAGAGTTTTAAAAGGTAATTATTATAATAAATTAAAATGTATTGATATTAATAATACAAAAATGTATACAAAATAAGTAATCATTTCATATATTACAGTTATTATTAATGGTGAAGAAATACCAAAAAAGAAAAGAGGCAGGAAGAAAAAAGGTAACCAATTATTCTTATAAAGAAAATAAAGAGCCATATTACCACAAACATAAAAACATTTAGAAATAATCCAAGGAATACTATTAAGTTAGTTCTTATAGAATTAATGTTGCATGATTTTTTTTTTTTAGAATTTGAAGGCGACAGTAAAATACACCAATGTGATGTATGTGGAAAAATATTAAGCACTAAAAGTAACCTAAAGGCTCATAAGATCTGCCACACCGATTTACGCCCATATAAGTGTGATTTCTGCCCGTCAGCTTTCAGGTATTTCTTTTTTCATTCATTACACTGAAAATAATTTTGATCAATTGATGAATCACTCCATTACTGTGAAATTAACATTCGTTAAGACTTTACTTGTTTAAAAAAAAATCTCCAAGCTAGCAAGCTGTAGTAATAGTTAAGTAAACACAAGATCATAAAATGTCAGAACCTTTGATTATTGAAATGTTGAAAATAAAATATTAGAATTGAATTATGTCATTTAATATTCTGTGTATTATAATTATAATAGAGATATAAACAACATCAAACTGACTTTCTGTTCTGTTAATGGCCAAGGAGATTATTTGCATAGTTAATGGAATTTTACCCCAACTAATATAAAATAATCCATACATATACTGACCACTTACAGAATAAAAAAAAATAAAAAGAAACAAAAACAATTTCTTATTGTAAAAAAAATGTAATATGTCAATAATACAATAAATATGGCAAGGTTACTGGGATTTTCACTTATCATTAATGAAAAAGTCAATAGAAACTGCAGAAACAGTACGCATCGTAGTATATCGCTTTGTGTAAATTATTTTTGCACTTTCTAATTAGGTACTTCGTTGATTACTAATTACGTATTTTTGTATATTGGGTTCTAGAAGCTTCTCTTTCTCGATCTAACACAATGCTTTATACAGCACAACTTAATTACGTCTGGTTCTTTGGTTGTCCCTTTTCTGGGAATCTTTTTATTTAATAATCTTCTAAATAAATATAATATGTAAAATAAACCAATACCGACTTCTGTTTCCTAAAGATCGCGGGTTGTAATTCGCGGAATCGACTTTTTCATTATTTTTTATTTCAAAATTGAAATAAGCTCAACAAATATACATGGTTATTGATATTTTCAAACCATTAACAAATCTCTATTTTTTACTTTTAGTGCTTAGCCTTTATATGGGTTGTGATATGAATACATTTTTTTCGAGATTGTAGGTATGACTTATCATTATGGCTTTTTCGAAGTATCTCGGGTTGCTGATGATATTCGTTAGCTCGTCTTAGGTTCCAGCACAGTTGTATGTTACCCAACTAGCGATATTTATTTCCTTCCTCGTTTGACCTGTGTACTTTTAACTTATCTATGACATAATAATAATAAAACTGTTTATTGCCATATAGATAGTTACAGTTTTACACATATACATATATCAGAAAAGAGTTGAATATAATATATATAACCATCCGAGAGAATGGGAGCAGGCACAGCTACTTGTTTACCAGGATCAAGGTCTTGGAAAACGCTGCTTTTCAGCAAACCCTCTGCCCTCTGTGGAACCACATTCTCTGTGGTTTATATTGAAGTAAAATATTAAGAAGAGTTGTTATCGTTTGAAACTATTTATAAACATATATAGTTAGGTTAAATTTATTTTTAATTTAATAAGATACAAAATAAATAGTAAACTATTACGAGCAGAAATTTAAACTTTCGAGTTTAGAAAAAACGCGTCGTCGCTCTTCTTTTCTTTTTGAATTGATAAATATTGTCTGTCTGTCTTTAAAATCAAAGAACAAAGTTAAAATAATTCAAATTTTTGACGCATACTTAATACCTAAATATAACCTACGAATTTCCTATTTTGCTATTCCATATCTTTTATTTGTTGGTTCTCATTTTCAGAAAATGTTGGATTGTTATTATGGTCTGATTATACGGATTTTTTGAGTCTAAATAGATTCAAGCTAAATAATGACAACTAGAATCACGATGGTATATCGGGTTTCTACTTTTTACTACCCTGTAATACACTCTTTTGTAATCGTAATCCATGTTTTTTAATACGAGACTGAATTGGTTTCTTCAAATGTCTCAGTTATTTCTTCCTACTTTTTTTATACTTTCTCTTTGTAAGAACAGTAACATATCGGTAATGCTTACGTAACTGATGTAGGTACATACATCTACATCCATGATTAATTATGATCATAAGAACATCATAATAAGTAACTAAACTTATTATGATGTTCTTATGATCTTCTACTACAAAAATAAAAAATATATTGTTTGCTATTTTTATCTATTAAATATGAATACTCTCAAAAAACATAACAATCGAATATCTGTATGCAGAGGTCACAGCGCTCTCTTTCAACATAAGAAGGTACACACCGGCGAGACACCCTACCACTGCGAGTACTGCTCCAAGCAGTTCAGCCGACGAACGGGCCTCGTCAACCACATCAGAGTACATACTGGTAATACTACCAGACAGTCTTAATTATTTATAACGAGTAGCAATCTGAATATTATTAATCATTTCTAATATTATTATTAAATTTATTTATATTTTTTACTACTTCAAAGTGTCAAAATAGTATTAATTTCTTAAACCTGTAGTTCAAACTACTTTTCAGGTGAAAAACTCTTCAATTGTACAATATGTTTCAAAAACTTCGTACAAAGCGCTCAGCTATCGATTCATATGAAGAGACATAAAGGAGATAAGACCTACCTATGTCAGGAATGTGGAAAAGGTACATATATTAATGGTATTATTTTGAGTTCGTTATATAATCTAAAAATACAGATTGACAGACAGCCATTTGCACCAAAATTTGTGATGTTGCATCAATGTGGATTTTTGTATAAAGCAAGAAAAAAAAAAACTTTCCCGTCCCTCTATCAATTGAGATACCCTGCTGTTCGAATCCCTGCCCGTATCGGTTTATTTGTAATTTCTATATTTATTTACAATTAAAATAACTTGACAGGGCTATACAAGTTTATAGAAACATTCAAACCAAAAATATAAATGTCTTATTTAATAAAAAATAGACTTACTTTTCGATTCTTTAACTTTATATTTCTAAAATTAATATTTTTTTAAAGGTTTTCCAATAAAAGCAGACCTAAAAGTTCACCAACGCACTCACAATGGAGAAAAACCGTACTCTTGTCACCTCTGTGATAAAACATTTGCTACTTCGGGTAACCTGTCCATACATATTAGGATTCACAATAAGGAAGTTAGGTAAACATTACGTACCAACCAACCTAAACACCAACTTAAATCTATTACTAAATAATGATTGTGTCTTATGTACAGGTACAATTGCAAGGAGTGTCACCGCGGCTTTGTGACATGCAGCGCTTATAATGTTCACTTAAAACGACACAAAGGTCAACGTGACTACCACTGCGAATGCGGCAAAACATTTTACACCTCGTCCGCACTCAAACAACACAAAGTAGTTCATACTGGGATTAAAAAATATCAATGCAAAATATGTGAAAGAAAATTCTCTCAAACTAGCCATTTAAGTAGACACTTCAGACGGGACCATTCTAAACCCAATCTACCGATGCCGCCTTCTGATCATTATAAAATAGTTTTACCGGAAAACAAATGTGGCAATCTTTTCACCATTCAAAAATTGGCGCCAGATATTGGCATTGACAAATTGAAAGAAACAGACTGACGTTTAAATTTTTTTTAATCAAACTAAATTATCTCTGAGCGATTAATTGATTTTCATCAAGATTAACAATAATTTGCACCGTTTTGTGTTGCAGAGTAGTTTTGAATCTCAATGTTTGAATATTTTATTCCGAAATGAAATTAATTTATTCTATATTATTATTTAAGAGGACGTCAACATGTTACCAGATGTTTGTAACCGACTGTGAATTTGTAAAATAACAAAATAAAATAAAAAATATTTTGTTTTTTATTAAACAGTTCCAGTGATCCCTGCCTTGTTTGCCTCAAAACAAACCGACAAAACAACCTTTTCTTTTAAATGTCCAATTCGATTCCCTGCTGCTAACACTGTAACGAAATATTTGTATAATATGACGGTTTTACAAAACAGTAAAACCGATATAATGTGCCGAAAGGAAAAACATACAGCATTGTTATGAAGAAGCTATGTGTACTTAGCCATAGATCCGCGATTGATTGCATAGACCATAGAAATAGTAGTTGAGTCCTATATCTATTTCTTAACCAGCAAGGTGATGTTCAAAATGAAATCAGTTTTCAAATCATAGGGTCTTCACCAGGAAGGACTTCCTGCAATGCTGTATGCTGTATTGATTTGTAAAACCGTCATAATAATGTGCCTCTGGAAAACATTGGGCTAGGCTTATTGAAAGTTCTGAGCACCACATCATTGTAATTCGTTATTTTCTATTTTAATATGTACTTTTAAACTTATAAATAGTTTTTAAGTAGATACCTAGGAATTTAAACAAAAACGTATAAACATTATCTTTTGTAATTTAGAGATAATGAGTTGATATCACTTGTGACGCGATTGTAATATCAAGTAATTCTAGTAATTCTATTACCAACTAATCATTTATTTTTACAGAGTGTTTTCAGTATCAAATCTGTATTGTCGCATCTCTATTTTGGCTTTTGTACTTTTACTAGAAGTAAAACGTTATTGTTTTCGTAAAACTTAAAGTTTGTTAAAATCAACGTGATTTATCTTAAAATACTAGTGAATATCTTAACACTGTGTCAGTACACAGTACACACTCAGTACACGAAAAACGAAAATGACTGGTCGTGGAAAAGGTGGGAAAGGTCTCGGCAAAGGAGGTGCGAAACGACACAGAAAAGTTCTTCGAGATAACATTCAAGGTATAACAAAACCAGCGATCAGGAGAATGGCGAGAAGAGGAGGAGTTAAGAGAATATCTGGTCTAATATACGAAGAGACCAGAGGAGTGTTGAAGATATTTCTCGAAAACGTGATTCGAGACGCTGTGACGTACACAGAGCACGGGAAGAGAAAGACAGTCACGGCCATGGATGTTGTCTATGCCTTGAAGAGACAAGGACGCACCTTATATGGTTTCGGAGGATAAGTTTTTAAACATAATAAACAATTTATAAACAGTGAAATAACATAAGTGTTTTTATTATTTGAAGGATCTTTGGGAATCAGCAATATTTTGTTACAACACTTCACGGAAACAGTGGTATCTTATATTCATTATAATAACTTTAGTGTCAATCTTTTACACATTATATTGTATCCAGAAATAAAACAAAAGTAATTTATAAGGATTTTTATAATTAATAAGGTTGTTACATACAACTAACTTCTCACTTGAATTGAAGAGCTAAGGGAGGGTGCAGATGTAGTCCTTGGAAGTAAGTAGTTTTTAAATAACAGACTATTAATTAACATTATTCTTCTTTACTTGACGCTAGAAGGAATATAAGTTTTGAGATTAACGTGGTTATTTTCACTAGAATTATTTGCAAAAACGGGATTATTGCCACGGTCAGTTATATTATTATTATTACCTCGATATTTCGAAGCGGTTACACGCTCCATGGTCACGAGTAGACTGGTATGGCGAGTGTTGACATCTTCTAAGGACAGACATATCTGTCTACCCTCTTTCGGATGCGTCGACTACTCTCATTACGACTGTTCGAACCACTACTATTGTCACTCACTTGTTTCTCACGGCACACAAAACTTACTGTGTCTGGACGCGAAAATGAAGTCGAACCTACTGTCTTTTTATGACTATTAACCACCGTATTCCACGCACTGGATAGTTTAAAACCGTCTTCCCGATTAAAATTTTGGTACTTCTTTATTTCAAGTGCCTCGCGCACTAAACGCGGTATGTAGTGGCGTTCCGTTGCTAGTACTTTGGGGTCATGTAATTCTATCCAGTGATTGGTTTGGGCCTGGTTTAAATGCTGTGCTATAGCCGACTTGTTCACGTCATAGTTTTTTACAGCCCGGATGTGTTCTTTCAGACGGTCGACGATTGCTCGTTTCGTTTGGCCGATGTACGAACTTCCGCAACTGCAATCCACTTTATAGACTCCAGGAGTTTGAAGAGGCAGACGGTCTTTAGGTGATCGTAACAGCTTTCCTATTTTGCTATGGGGCGTAAAAACAGTTTTTATAGAGAACTTCCCTAATAATCTGCCTATTTTATCGGTCACCCCTTTAACATATGGCAAAAATGCTGGTTGTCTTTGTACCTCATCTTTTCTCTTCTTTGGTATGCGCTTTTTACAAGATGTTGTATTGTTGTATCCGTTGTTTCGTAGAACAGTTTTGATATGTATGAGCTCATATCTGTCTACCCTCTTTCGGATGCGACAGTTCACGAAAATGGGAGTTTAGGTCACTCTGTATACAGAAAGTCAACTCACACGGACAAATATTTACATGCAAAATCACATCATCACCCGTGTCACCTGCAGTCCGTTGCAAACTTACTAACAGAGCGTATGACATATGCGACGAAGAACATCTACCGCGTGAGCTCATACATATCAAAACTGTTCTACGAAACAACGGATACAACAATACAACATCTTGTAAAAAGCGCATACCAAAGAAGAGAAAAGATGAGGTACAAAGACAACCAGCATTTTTGCCATATGTTAAAGGGGTGACCGATAAAATAGGCAGATTATTAGGGAAGTTCTCTATAAAAACTGTTTTTACGCCCCATAGCAAAATAGGAAAGCTGTTACGATCACCTAAAGACCGTCTGCCTCTTCAAACTCCTGGAGTCTATAAAGTGGATTGCAGTTGCGGAAGTTCGTACATCGGCCAAACGAAACGAGCAATCGTCGACCGTCTGAAAGAACACATCCGGGCTGTAAAAAACTATGACGTGAACAAGTCGGCTATAGCACAGCATTTAAACCAGGCCCAAACCAATCACTGGATAGAATTACATGACCCCAAAGTACTAGCAACGGAACGCCACTACATACCGCGTTTAGTGCGCGAGGCACTTGAAATAAAGAAGTACCAAAATTTTAATCGGGAAGACGGTTTTAAACTATCCAGTGCGTGGAATACGGTGGTTAATAGTCATAAAAAGACAGTAGGTTCGACTTCATTTTCGCGTCCAGACACAGTAAGTTTTGTGTGCCGTGAGAAACAAGTGAGTGACAATAGTAGTGGTTCGAACAGTCGTAATGAGAGTAGTCGACGCATCCGAAAGAGGGTAGACAGATATGTCTGTCCTTAGATGTCAACACTCGCCATACCAGTCTACTCGTGACCATGGAGCGTGTAACCGCTTCGAAATATCGAGGTAATAATAATAATATAACTGACCGTGGCAATAATCCCGTTTTTTCAAATAATGCTAGAAGGAATACTCGTTTAATTGCAGGACTTAAAGAAATAGAATGCTAACTGTGAGTACACTAGTACTAGAATAAGTTTTCTGTGCTAATCTGTGTTTTTGATGATATATATTACACGTCACACAAAATTAACTTTTACTATCTTCATTGTTAATTAGGTAGTCAACAACAACAAAAAAAACGGGAGGTTTCGAATATTTGTCATTTCATTATTATATTATTTTATAAATGACTAATTAATATATAAATTGCATACATTAGGATTACAAGGTAACATTAAAAATGGACTAAAGTCACGATAAATATTTAATTTATTTTAATAATTTTGTTATATATCAAGCCCTCTTGAAATCAGCTGGCCGCTAAGCCTACGTTTCCTTTGCCTGCTGTCGCAATCGCATGCTCAGTAGTAAGTCCTGTAAATAGATTCCGCTAGCACTCATCGGTGGCGTGAAACTGCCGCGTAGCAGCATCTACGCGCGAGGTCAGTGGGGCGCTACGCCGCGAAGCGAAGCGTTGGCGGAATAGGAACTGACGATTTGAAGAGACTAGAGAGAGAGATAGACGTGTGCGTCGGCAGCCGGCTCGGGGAGATGTAGCGGCACTGGAACATCCTACTTGAAGGGGAATAGGATGTTTCGTACTGTCACGGAGCATTGACGCTAGAAAGTATTTGAACTTGAACTATTAATATAATAAAAAACAAACAAAAGTATTTTTCAAAAAAGAATAATATAACAAAATATACAAAGATTTATAATTATCATATATATTAAAATTTTTAATAAGCACACCAGTGCAACAAATTCTTCAATTTCTATTAGACCTGTGACCTGGCTTCCTAAAATTTTGAGAAACCGGAGCTCCAGGTCCGACAAACGAGTGTACATGCTGGTCCCCCATCTGCACCAACTGCAGCTGTTTGGATTTTCGAAGTCTAATTTCTCCGTATCTAATTATTTAAATATAGAAATTAATACACTATCTGTAAATAAAATAGTAGACAAATATTAAAAAAGTATGTGTTATATTATTAATTATACTTAAATCTTCTAGAAATCTAATAACACCAAAAATTGGGATGTAATCGTTTTCATTTTATATAAATATAGTGGATTACTTCAAGAACTAATTTATTTATTGTGTTAACATCGCCTTCAAACAAAATTATAAAGATATATACCTTAATATACTTGAATTTTAAAAATAAATTATTAACCTTCATACGATTTTTTGTCATACAAAAGTTTTTGGTTCAAAGTTAAAAAGATATAAACAAAAAATATTAAAAAAATTATAAAATATTATTTGTGATTGATAAACAAACATACTGATAATGTTCATTTCATGTAATATATATAAGTCAATTAAACTCTCCTAATTATTTTATTACATTATTTAATTTATTAAATAAATTAATAGCATCAATGAAAATCAGTCACTATTTGTGATTGATAAATATACATATCCACCCACACTTACAAAATAAATATATATATAATACATATAAATATAGGTATATTTATATATATTAATATATTTATCTTTTATATATATTTCCTATTATCAGTTGTCAAAGTAGGCACTTTGAAACTTTTAACATGTCCACTAAAAAGAAAGCGATTGGTGTTGACGAAAAAGTTAATGTGATTGAAAAGGGAGAAAAAAAAAGTGACGTTGGAAGGTGTTTTGAACTAAGCCAATCTACTGTGTATATTAAAAATTGATTAATATCTAGTTACAGTAAGATAACTTACACTTCTAAAATGGTATCTTTTTATAAATGGCTTTATACCAACAAATAAAACTTGACTACAATTTTGTTTTAAACGTATCCTATTCCTTCGTGGTCATCTAAAGAATGGGCAGATTGCAGAGTTGTTCCGACAACAATAATATAAGTACAAATTATACCTCTTTACTTTAACAAAGTATACTTTTTCTAAAATATTCCTAGTATTTGTGTTCTTAAAAATTCTACTTGTCTTTTGAAAAAAACATAATTTCGGATACCTTCCCTCACTTTATCCTTAGAAGTAGACTCGAAATTTTATGATGCAGTATTTAAGTATTTAGATTATAAAATACATAAAGCATAGGATTATTTATAGTTTTTTCCAACTCTCAATGTATTTGTAAAATATTATAATATACAAATTCTATTGCATTTTTGATTATTATTTATTTTATCTATGATTGCTATATAATCTGTAGCGACTTTTGACGTCAGTGTCTTTTTGAGTGGGTGATTGTGGTTTTCTATCAAATTTATGTTCATGTTTTATTTTGTTTTCCCTTAATTTTTTCTTTACAACTTTTGGTGTAGATGTAGTTCCTGGCGTTAGAATGACAATGGAAAGAAGAATAAAACTAAAAACATTAAATAGCCACATAACTTGTAAGATTTGTCGCGGATATTTTATTGACGCGACCACGGTCACCGAGTGCCTACATACGTGTTAGTATTTTTGTTTGTATATTATTATTTTGGATACTTAGGAATATTATGTTAATGTTATGAACATCTAACAGTAGATACTCTACGAATAATTTGTAACTATTAAAAATATTTTATAACCTTTGCATTGTCCATTATACTTATTTTCTTACTCCGCCTTACAGTTTGTAAAAGCTGTCTAGTAAAGCACTTAGAAGAAAATAACACATGTCCAACATGCAACATAGTGATACACCAATCTCATCCACTACAATACATCAGCTTCGACCGAACCATGCAAGATATTGTATATAAACTTGTTCCTGATTTACAAGACAGTAAGTACTTTACCTAGCACAGTGTATTTATTTATATATATATACAAGACTATACACACTAATCTTATAATATATATGTTTATACTCAGTAACTTACTCCTTACTAAATTATACTTAAATATTACTTATAGATTTAGTTTGATTTACATCTGGATACTTTTAATAAATGTGGTATTGCTAATATTTACAGATGAAATAAAACGAGAAAGAGACTTCTACCGTACTAGAAATCTACCATGTCCTAAAGATGCAGCTCTAGCAGCTGATAAGCCTGGTGCAGGAGATGAACCAGAACAGCCAGATAATACTGACTGCCATCGGAAGGATGAACAAGTTAGTAATTATCATAATTAAAGATGTGCTGGATATTTTATAAATGTATTCGACATTTCTTTCACTATTTGTATTCAGTTTTGGTACCAAATTTATTCGGTTCAAGTATTTTTATTTTCTTGGCTACACAATACTATAAAGAACCAAAAGAGAAAGCTAAAATTTATGTTTTATTATGAGTTAAAGAAATCCTATAATGTATAAAGCTTTATAATTTAAAGCAATTAAGCTTCAAATTCACATATCAATTTTATTATTCCTAAACTACCATTAGTATTTAGTACAGTCAACATTTATTTTGAACCTTAAATCAGCATTTCTTTTTAAACCACCAATCAACATATTTATTAATTTAGCCAGAAGCCACATGTAACATACATGTTACAACCTGTTTATGGCAAACAAACAATGAAATGGTAAACCAAATAATTAAAAAAAAAAGGGTTAAGCTGAATAATATTTGGTTATTTATTTATTTATATATCTTTTCCACTTTGAATCCAGAATACCAGAGATTAGATGTGTATGTAAAAAATATTTTTGTGTTTATCTGGTGATTCCATGCATCTCTAATAATAATATTCAACTAATGGTTGAATGTATTACATTTATTATTAAATACTTGATTTAGTTGAATTAATTAAGATTTTGGAAATTTGAACATATATTTTGTATAACATTATTTTCAGGTATCTGATATATTTGTAACATTAGTTTGATAAAAAAAGGATTTTGTTTCATCATTTAATCATTATATTCCAGGTGAATGTGTGTTTGGAATGTATATCAACATCTTTACGAACCCTGAAAAGAAGTTTCATTAGATGTTCGGCACAGGCCACAATCACACACCTTAAAAAATTTGTAGCTAAGAAAGTATTAAATGGAATGGAGAAGTATAGAGAAGTAAGTATTGTTTTTTTTAAATACTAAAAATACTGTTTGCAACTAAATTATTTAGAATGAAGTATTAGATATACCAACATAGGGCAAATATAGTTATACATATTTACGTTATGTTGTTCATCTTTATAAAATATCAAACACACTTCCAAATGAGGAAAGAATCTTAACTGTCAAGAAAAACAAATGATTGATTAATAAATTGTCAAAAATGTGGAGCTATTAAAATGAATTTTGTGAAAAAATATATATAATTATATAATTTTTAAAACAAATAAATATGTAATGTATTAATATCTATTCACTTGTAATATTTTATTTATAGATAATCAGTTATTATTTATATATTTTTGAACATTGATTTGATATTGGGTATTTTCTAATATTTTTATTGGAATGATTAATGATGGTATAAACTGTAAAATTATTCAATGATTTCTGAAAAATATATAAATATCCGATTTGGTTATATATATTATAAGAAAGTTTTTGTATATAACACTATAATATTGTTTCAGATTGATATTCTATGCAATGATGAATTATTAGGCAAGGATCATACCCTCAAGTTTGTATATGTAACTAGATGGAGATTCAGAGATCCACCGCTGAGGTTACAATATAGACCTAAGATAGATTTATAAATTATGGAAATTTTTATACTAACATGAATCAAATTTGTTGATAGTATTTTCATATCACTAATAGAAACATTGACCATGATGGCATCAAGTATCCTGTATAATTTTAATAATTTAATAAACTACTACTTATTCTAATATATAGGTTTTGTTGAACACATAATGTATTAGATCTTCAGTACATAACACACTGATGGTCCACAAAATCTTGAATGTTAGGTTTGTACATTTTGACGCATTACCTTTTTATTTATTATATCCAGTTACCTATTTATTAAGTTTGTATCACAGATCGAAGAATTGATTAACGGCTGGTGGACAATTTTGACAAAATATATTAGTTTTAGTTTTCGGTTGTGTGTGCAGAATGACTCACAGACAACACTAATTTCATGTACAGTGTAAGAATATTGTTACAAGCTCTTGTAATGGCTTCCCAGAAGGATATAATATTGTGTAAAGTGATATCGGTTTTAGATAATGTACAAAAAGTTACCAGATTTAAACCGATAAATGTTTTAAATTGGAAAAACTGACTATTTGTTCCTAAGTAACTAATTACAATATTTTATAATAATTGACTACATAGTTGTTTGGAAAAGTTATGAACAGAATTGGCGACGAAGTGATTTTACTGTATGGTTTAATGTGACAACTTCTTGACACATTTTACGTCTAAATTAGTAATTACGTCCAGCGTCAGTGAATCATTGTCAGCAAATACAATTTGTTTCATATTACGTGCCCCCTTTTTTAAGCGTCTAATAGATCTTTGGTTTATATATAAATGATAAAGCGTCAATAAAACTGTGTATATATAGAATTTTATACTTATACTAAGAAAATATAGTTTAATTTTTAGTTGTTGTATTTTGGAATAGATATGTTCTATATTTTATTTAAAATATTTGAAAGTAGGTTTTAGTTTAATTTTTTTTCTTTTATTTGTTGTCTCGTTTTAGTTTTACTTTTTGTTTCTCATTAACCATGTATATTGCTCATTGAACTTTATTTCTAATAATATGAATAGTAAGGTATGTATAAATAAATTATTTTAATGAATATATGTGAAATATATAATTTGACCAATGTATATGTATTATTATTTACTTTTGGCCCTTTTGTATGTGTAATGTTATGAACCCCTTTAGGTTATGTTAGAAAAAATAACAGAAAGGGGTTTAGGTTTTTTTCTGACTTGTTATATATATGATAAGAGAAAAAAATACGTTTAAAAGAGAATAAAAATACGTTTAAAAGAGAATAAGAATACGTTTTTGTCAAATTTCCGTACATGGATCGTATAATATAATATGTATGTTGTTCTCATTATTGAATGAATGTAACGGAAGATACCAGTAGCTATATCATATAATCATATTGTCTACGTTAACAAGTACTGAATTAAATGTATTCAATAATATTATAGAATTTATAGAAATTCTAATGGTAAAAGTAATGGGTAGGTACACTGATTGCTAAAAAACATACATCGATAGGAGATAGTAACTTTATTTTTCAAATTATTGGCAAACTTCCTTTAATGTGAAGATAAAAACTAACTAAAACTGTTTGTTGCTAAGAAAAATACGAATAACTTTAAGTCGAATTTTTGTATTAAACATAGATAAGATATGAATATAAAATAAGTTTTTTTATTTTTATATTATCTGTAGTAAATTGTATATTTATGTTCGAGCAAAATGCAAATCCAAGTGTCAGCTGTCAAATTGTCATTGCCGTTGTGTTTGTTCATGTCAAGCGCGATGAAAAACTGAAAATGGACGACCGATAGTTTTCCTTTTGGCACGTGAACCGGATTATTATTTTTTGTTTATTTAAAATAAATCGTTGATCGTCAAACTGGGTGCCAAAACGGTGGAGAGGTTCTTAAACCTTGCTGACGATAATTTCGTCGAAGATGTTAACGAAGACCTAAAATGTTTTTTAGCCGAAAAAAAAGTTGACAGGTAAACAATATTTTAATTTTATTAAAGTTATCTGTTATTGTTTTATATTACCAGTATAGGTGAGTGTCGGTGTTGTATTAGAGTAAATAATTTTGGCCATTAAGTTTTGTGATTGTGTTATATTTGTATGTTTTCAAGGTTATAAAAGTTAGCACACAGGCCGCAGGCGTAGGTCGAAATAAATAGAGCATTATGAGACCGCTTCTCTCGAGGCTCGCCTCGCACGGTAATAACTGTATTCGTGAATAAAATCTATTACACTTACTCAGCCGGCTTTATGGTGCGTGATAAATTAATTGTTTATTTTTAATTGCTTTTAATGTAATTATTAAATTTTGAAAGTTACAAATTTTTAATATTAAATCCATGTATTTTATATATTAATATTGACTAGAATACTATAAGGCATATAAGTTTAATGCTTAATGTTCTTTAGCTAGTTTAAATATTCTCTCCATGTATAATATAAGATAGTTTTATTAAACTTAAAACTGATATTATTACTTGTTTTCTTAAAGACATTCTCAGTTTAATTACATTAACATAAAATAGGACTTAAACATATATTTTGTTATATGTATTGTTCATAAATATGTATACAATATGTAATATATATATATAAAATAATATTACTAAGAGTAAACAGACTGAGATTACCTTGATATTGATAAGCATAAACAATTCCAGAACTATTCTTTCTGTTTGAGTGTATTGAGATGTAAGGAAATGGTTGTAAAAGAGTTTCTTCAAGCTTCAAATTACATCATCTATAAGATGTGATTAAATACTAACTATCACATCTAGTTCAAGATGACCTTGACATTTCCTTGGGTTTTTAAATAAAGATCACTCAATAATTTTCCAGAAGTTGTAGGTTCAAGTTCTGTTTATTATAACAACATAATTGAAAACTATTAATACTACTTATAAGCTTCTCTAAAAATCAATGTTAGGACTGAGTAACCAGAGTCATGTCAAAATGTTCAACTTATGTAGTAGTGTGTGAATAACTGCAAAATGTTTTCGTCACTCATGGTCTTGACAACAACCTACTGGACATTCAACTTTAGTTGAAGTACTCTGGTTCTTCATTAATGTAGAAGATGCATACTCATGCATATCTCAATAAAACAAATACATAGTTAAAATGTGATTGGGTTGAGTGAATCTGAGATTTCAAGAACGCTTTAACAAACTGTATCAGGCACTGATTGTATGCAACAAAAATAATATATAATTTTTGAAGATTTATATCTTACACACTTAACTTACACTCTGGAAATAAAGATAATGTTTTTGGAATCTTAAATCTTTAATCTTAGCGCTTGCATGTGTTAGACAAGAATCCATTTAATAATCAACCATAATTTACCAGTGTGCTAGTGTTTCCTCCGGTAAGCAACTACCGTCGGTTCTTGATTCACCGCTGCGTAGAGCTCTGCCGTCCGGACCTCGCCACCTTCTCCATCGGCGCCAACGATGAGCGACGCACCGTTGTATGCTACAGGGAACAGTTGCTGAGGTAGGCTTTTATTTTCTATTGAGTTTTATAACTAATGTGGTGTCAACAATTATCCAGTAATTTTCCAAGTTTGAGAGTTTATTGCTAAAGGTTTGAAAAAAAAAATTTTTGTTGTTTTCGTTTTATGTTTAGAATTTTGAAAAAGTTCTTATCTTTTCTGATCTTATTTAATCTGATATAGGGTAAGACATAAAATAAATTAAGAAAAATAAACATTTCTCATAGTACTGAAATATCATACCAGCTGCCACTTTATTTTTTTTTTTAAGTTTAATAACACTTGAGTTACCATTTTTATTTGTGTGATAATTGCCACCACCTGGTCAACAGCTGCTTTCGACCTGACGTAAATTTTTTAGGACATCTTGTATAGATTTTGCTTTTACCTCTTTTTTTATTGTTATTTGATAGTTTATTTTTCACTTCTGTTGTGTAAACTTCTTTAGTGGAATCATTACTGGCTTGTCAGCTAAATTTTGTTGTGATATTTATTGTAAATTGATTTCCAAATAAAAATGAATGAAAAATATTACTATTAGAAAACTAAACATTTTAAAGGTTATACAAAAGAACTACTCGAAATAAATTATGTTTTTGCATTGCTAAAATATTCTAAACGAAAGAAGTCTCGTTCGCTTCCGTGTTTTTTGTTACTATTCATTACACATTTTTAAAGAAAATGACATGACATGGTCTGTCTGTTATTAGTGTATTAGTTTTTGTTATGGATATTTTTGTTGTATCAGTGATGAAGCTTGCGCCAGACCAGTCATGGGCTTGACACAGGAACACAATGCAGACCAGCAAACGAGTGAGTGACACTAACATTTCAATAATTATTTGATCATATAAGTTTTATTTACGTTACTTAAGCATCAATCTAAGTGCATCTTTTTATCTTTTTAACTTAAAAAAAAGATGATTACAAAGTTACCCCTCCCAGTTCTCGTTTTAAAAGAAATCAAAATTATATTTTAGCAATTTTTTTTCATTATACAGGGTTATTTGTAAAATTTTATTGGCCACCTCTTGTAGGCAGTCTTTCTACATAAATCCCAACAACACTTCATCTATAACTTTTTAAAATTTAAGTTTTCCCAAACAACATTTTTTTGTTGTCTCTGAACTGGCATTAACTCTGAGCGTAAGTATGGCGCCCAGGCGTTGACCTTTTAAATACTTCTTAAAAATTCAGAGTAATAAATAAAAGTGGCAGTAATTTTTTTTTTCTTTTATTTTTTGTGAATTGTGTATTTCTAAAAAGCCTTAGAACAAATGTTGGGGTTGATGTAGAGAGGCTGCCTAACAAAGGTGGCCAATTAATAAAAAATAAGCCTGTATAAAATATAGGTCAAAAATAGTTCTCTACACTAGATATAGTTCAGCATTCATAGTCGTTCAATTCAAATCATATTATAAGTACATATTATTAACTAAAAACAAAGTTCATTTTACCGACACGGTCTATAATGTTTGAATATAAATTTACTTCAATCTATTATTATGACGGGTGTTATAACAGTACTCGTATAAAATGTTTCGTAATATCAAAGAAGTACACCAATTTTATTACGAGCTCCTATTTTATACATAATCGTGTTATGCAAATGCCAATTTTCGTGAAACTTGTACTATCAATGGTGGGAATTTGTTTACAATCAAATTGGTTTACTTTTTGCTAATATTTTATATTTAGAACAGATTTTAATTTATTAGAGTTCGAAATACTGTCATGTAATTCCGTTTCTTCTTTTCTTATGCACTATTATCTACACCAAAATGATCCAATCTCTTTCCCAATATAAGAGAATTATCATTCGTCCTTCACAATGCCGGTCACAGTGGTCTGTAAGCAATGACATAATCGACAAATGTTGCAAGAATGACCAGCGGGGCTGTGGATGTAGGCCGCCGAGAGTGAAAGTAGCACGATGGCAAGCATTCATGTTTCAACTTTGGTCTATATGAGACTAATCATGTTTACAGCTCTTGAAAATTAATCTATAACTGACCTCAAATTTTGGGTTTAATTACAGTTCAGTACATTTTTGGGACATCTTGTATTTATTTTCTTTCTACCTCAATGTAGAAGTTAAACAATCTAGCTGTGATAAGAAACGGTCAAAAAATTATGTACAAAAAAAATGTTTTTTTTTATATTATATTTTTCACTTCTGTTGTGTAAACTTCTATGGATATTTTACGGGCATGTTAGCTAGATATATTTTTTTGTGATATAACTGTCCTCAAATTTTGGGTTTATTTAAAGTTGCTTTTTGTTTTCATATAACATAAAAACATACGTCTGGTAGCTCGTAAACGGCTGCTGTTTCACACTTGACTGGTCTCTGAGTATTTCCTGCTTGCAATATAACGCGTCACTCGTTTTTTGTATCAGTGATCTGCTTTTCTCGTTATCCGTAGCGAAATGCTCCATACAGTCATAAAGCACCGACGCTAATGATTTTTTTTAACTACGAAATATAGAGTTATCTATTTATTATAATTATAATTTATTGTTTCTATGTTTTTCGGTTTATCAACAGACTGTCTTATCTCATTATTCAGAAATCCAATAATTTAATTATTTATAAGAAAAAACCGTATCCTCTCACATTAGCGACAACATTATATTTAGAATACCGGAGATAAATCTAGACATAATACCTACACAAAACATGATTGCAGCTAGCATGAGAACTTACGTTCACTCGTAATACACAAACACAATCTCTCTACAAATTCCTTGCAATTAGTAGGTAGAATAGATACGTCTTTTTAATTATGTGTACATTCAATTATCTCTTTTGGATTGAATTTACACTTACAATGATTTAAGTTATTTATTTATTTTAGATAAAACACATGTATTTTAATTAACTATATATAAGTGCATGATCACATGGCCCTATAAACTCATAGGAACTTTATGCAACAGACGCAGCGGAGTGCAAGGCGCGGGCGCAGCCTCAGGAAAAGATCAGGTGAGTGCTTCCTACTTCATTTGTTGCCCGACCGTCCATGCGGGCGGACGCGTTTAATTGCTATAAGTGTGATTGTGCTGTGTACTAAGGGTTATATTCGAGTCATTGTATGTCGGCCTTGAAACACGCCGACGATACTACAGTGAGTTTTGATAAGGAATTATTTTTTTTTATGTTCAGTTAGTTTAGTCGTAAAGATTTGTTATTTAGCTTGAACTATCAATTGCGTATTATGATCAGAGTTCAAGACTTGTTTGTTTAACTATATCGTGTTGTATGTTTATCTAAACATGTTGCATTCTTTTATTTTTCCTTATATTGAGTTGTTAATCCATCGAAACAGTATACCTATAAATAATATAATAATTATGATTTTATAACAATCGCTTTAAACAAAATGCAATTCTTTAAATACCTTTAAAATTTACTAAGCAATTATCTTATTAATAGCTTGTTGATATTTCTAGCAATGTCATTGTAACATATTATCATTTATTATTACAATTATGACTGGTATTGTTCGATATCATACGTAGTTATCATTTTATCCTACATTCAGATAGTGTGTTTATGAAGTTTATGTGAGGGTATTTCTTTATTTATGTTTTAATAAGGTAATAAATACGTTGGAAGATCCAATTTAGGTAACTATGCTTCCTAAACTTGTATCCCTAGTACGAATTTCGACATTATTGTTAGTTTTGAATTATACTATTTACTATGACTTATAGAATGATCCTAAATAACTACATATACCTATATGTTTAATTTTAACAGGTTTTTAAAACTGTCATTTTATATGTCATTAGAAGTTGATTCATATTGTAGGTATAATAATTCTGTTTTGATTTTACGATTTGGTAAACTGTCATAGTTTTCGTAACTTCTAAACTCGTACTAAGGGTACTGTTACTGAAAACTGTAGATAGATTAGTTTCGTAACCTATGTTAGAAATATTTGATAATTCTGAATGACGTCAGTCAAATTACACAATATTAAATATAAGTCTGAAACAATATTTGTTGTAATCAATAAGGAAATATAACTAACAGTAGATATCATGCCTGGTATTATATATTTTTATTATACTTTCAAATACGTTGCAGTCTTGTAGTTTTGTTCAAGACCTCATGTGGGTGGTGTTAACTGTATGCTATGTTAAGGTCGTTTATTTTTTTACACTGTAACAAAATCTTACATATGTTTTCATTAGAAACATCTTTAATTAATTAGAATACACATTAACTTTCAAGGTTTGCCTCAAATAGAGTATCTTTTCAATAGCAGAAACATTGAATAGGTTCAAGAAATAATATAGTTATTCATTATTGTATTCAACAAAACAAAACTATCACTTATTGTAAACATTCTAAACGATTATATAAAAGCATGTGCACAAAACAAATATTCCATCGGTTACAAGATGTCCAAATTAAAAAGATACACAAACAAACTGAATGCAAGTCGAAAGTATGCCAAGTGAGAGGCCATTACGAATTGGCGACCTTGCCCTCCTTAGCGTTACGTTTAATGAGCTAGCCGTAACCGGTGCTATCATACAATGTTGCAATGATCAGATTTGTAATAATTGCTCGATCAGAATTAAATAACATACTAAGGAATTTAAATTTAGAATATAACGTTGAAATACAGACTGAGTCTGACAGAAATTACTATCTGGAAAAGCTATTAAAGTTACAATGTTTATCCAAAGCATACTAAATTAATATATTAAACTATCAGATTCTAGGCATTACGTAGTTTGCCACAAGATTTATTAATTGGTATACGTGTTTATTATACCGTTCATTAATGTCTACTTTTAAGAATTGTATATAAAAGAAGCACATTACCTTTTGTATAGATATAATAGTAAATTCAGTCGACGCTTCAGATGATTAAAATTGTTTTGATTGCACAAGTCATGTTAGGTAAGTTCTAGTAACTGGGTTTGTTAACGTTCAATCTTTTTTTTGTCCCAGATCCGGCTCAACGAAACCGCGACGACCAGACAGAGCCGTCTATGTGCCGAGAGCTTTGCGTGCGAACGATAACGCGGAAGAGAACAGATTGCCGGATAATAAAAAGATAAATTCGGATGGAAAGTGCCCAAAATCACCGTGCGACAAATCAGTGCACACAACTCCAAAGAGATCTCTGGATAAGCAATTCTGTAATGTCTACACTCCCCCGCATTTGAGGAACTCAAGATCTCACGCGGTCAGCATAGAAAACCAACCAACGAATGACACAAAATCTGTGCCTTCTGTGCCAAATAGTGATAGTGCAATACCGCTTAGTGATAATAGTTTTAACGAAGTAGAAGAAAACGACAGTTTTTATATAGGAGATTATTTTGCGAATGGACAGTTAGGGTTCTATAGACCGAATTTTTACGATTATAATACATCTAATTACGAAGATAGTTGGAGATCCAATGAGTCGGACGAAATAAATATGGCAGTTCAAGAAACTCAACAGAGCAATATTATAGATAACGCGTATTTATATAGTAAGGATGAGGACGTAGAAGAAAATGAGCTGAAAAGAGCCTCCCAAGAGATTAATAGAAGTAGCAAGAGGATAATAAAGCAGAGTTTCGATTCAGACGTGCTAGTGATATCTGATCCGATAGAGGAAGAGCCGAGTCCCAAAAAACTAAGTCACAATGACTCCGAAGTTATAGAAGCGAAGGAACCAGAAATAATGAAACCGAAACCTAAACTAGAAGCAAAAGTTTCACTAAAGCGTGAGGAGAACGATTGGGACGCAGTTTTCGATGAAAGTGGAGAATGCTTGGATCCTTCGCTGCTAGAAGAGTTGACTTCCACGGTTGGTAAAGTGCACATAAGCAAGACAAAGAACAATTACGACCAATATCAAACCAGGGGTCAGGCGTTATTCAGTGGACCGTACGATGAAACATTCGGTCACGTGGTAGAAGTGTACGACTTTCCTAGTGAGTTTAAAACGAACGACCTCCTCTCCCTGTTCAGTGAATATAAAGATACTGGCTTCGAAATCAAATGGGTTGATGACACCCATGCCCTGATAGTCTTCAGCAGCGCAAAAATAGGTGAGTTTAATATTATTAGTATTTTGGTGTTTTTCAAACAAACTGATCTTGATTTTGTATTTCTTATGATGACATTCTATTAATTTTCAATCGGTTAAATTCTCTGATCTTGACCTAAGAGATTGTAATAGAAAGAAAGAAAAAAGATATGTATAATATGATGTAATACGTAATATAATAATAATCATAATATTAATAAAGATAAGGTTATTAACGGTATCATTGATTAATCATTCAATGATTGTGAAATAAATAATGATTCGATGAAAATGATATGTCAATGTCAAGGATAAATTTAATTGCGTCGTAATAATAACAAATGATCTTGATGCAATAAGTAAATCAATTAAATCCTATATAATAATAATTATTATTTCATTCTGAAATGAGATAAAATGTTATTAATATATATTTATTGCTAATCTGTTACCCGCCATTTCACCTGACAGATGACAGTATTTATTACTACAGCTTATTACCAATACATTATTTATTACCACAGTCTTGACAAAACTTTGATTGTTATATTCAAGTAATAATACATTATTATAATTATATTGAATTTGACAATAAAACTATTAAAAAGTGGTTTTTAGCCTGGAGTGTCTGTCTGTGTTTATCTGTGATGGTTTCATTATTGTCGGTTAAAACAGTAGGTATATTATTTTATAATATAATTAATTATTTAATAGCTGAAGCTGATGATTTGTGATTATTTGTTTTTATGCAAAAAATATTTTTGTAAAAAAAAATAATCGTGATAGCTTAATAATAAAAAATCATAAAACAATACGTTTCGCGGCTCAAAGAGTAGATAATCTACTTTACTACATAATCTGATGATTATCTTAGTAATACGACGAATGACTTTCTTTTTAACTGTTCACATAAACTGTTCTTGTGAATAAGAATAATAAAAACAATAACAAAAAATCTGTCCTGTAGTTTTTGAGATTGTAGACATCCAACAAGACAGACATTTACAGACTGGCATTTGATGATTAAAAACACACATTAGGAAGCCCTTTAAATAAATGTTTGTTTAATGTATTGTTAAAAAATATTTTAAATTCCGGCTTTGCGATTGGCCCAAAATATTTCAAGGAATTTATTTTAAATCATTTATTTCACTGTATATTTTGTAGATATGAAGTATTTACCATCTGTTATCAGTTCTTTGACTTCTAGTTATAAGTTATACATCGTTACTGATAAGAATATATCAAGTATTTTTGCACTGCTCTTTTTGTGTAAATTTTATTACTTGTCAAATAAATCGGGTTTTTAATCGAGGACCGGTTTTATTAAAATGGATTAAACTAGTAAGACGTCTTCAAATATATATATTTTTTTAAATATATAGGAAATAACAATATGTATATATGTAGGTACATTTAAATACTTGTCAATATTTGGAGATCTCTATAAAAAGTAGCCCAGTTAAATTAATTTAAAATAAATTATGGACTGAAAAATTAATCGATGATCAGTCCGTACCGTTGAGTCTTGAGTTCGAATCTTAAATAAATTTTAATTCTACATTTATTGAAACAATGTACAATATGTATGTAAAAGGCGTGTCATAACGACAGAGGGTTTCATTTCACTTAGCTCTGTAATTGCAATCTTCAATAAATCGTTACACATGATATTGTTCAGTAGCGAAAGATGGAACATTCATTAAAATTCTCGTGACCACAGACAGACGGATAGACAGACATCCGAAACATTTTTATAAAGTAGCTCTGGCTACTTTCGTTACTCAATAAATACTTACGTGTGTGATTGTAATATCATGTGAAAGGTCAGCGTGAACTAACGATTACTTGTGCTTTATTTATTGTTGTTCTTATATTTGTAACGGATATTTATAGTTATTTATAACGATGTTTTGAATGCCTCACATATATTGTGTTTACAGTAGAAATAGGTTTCGTTTGTATTGTACTCACGTATAAGTATTCTATTGCGGTCTCATTTTCAATTAAAGGATTTAAATCTATTATATATAAACCATAGAAGTAGGATTTGTTTACCATGCCAGTTACGTTACATTAAAATCTGTTCAACCATTTTACGGTATAATTATTATGTACTCTCAAAAGCAGTAGACATATGTATGTAGAGTTTTAATGATCGTTTCTTATCATATAATATTACACATTATATTATGGCAATATAAATTATTCTGATGTAAGTAGATTGTTACATTGATTCGGGTCTTCCTATCCATTGTTTGTGATCTAAGAGTTCGTGACTGCGCCGCTGTAAATAATTATATCTTACAATGTTATGTAACAGCACTAGGGAGTTGAGACCCTCATAAATTCACTCCCACCCCCGGAAGGTATCAAGAAATTTACAAAAAAAAAAAATCGTATAGTCAGGGAGTATGTATCTCATTAATTATTAGGGTTATCAACCGAAAAAGTATTTATCGATATGTTTGAAACTATTTGTATTCTAAGGAATAAAAGGGGTTGGATTTATCTAAATCACTACAATAGGTGTTCCTTAATTTCAGTTAGATATGTTTTTTTTTTTCTTCTTTAAAATTACCAATTGTCACATAATTATTTTAATATTTAGGTGTTAATTTTTCCCCCTCTTTATCATCACTGTTTTAACAGGATTACAACCACATAATATACTCAATGCAAATGAAGTATTTAATGTTTATTAAATAATTGTTGTTGAATCTCTAAATGCCAACGAGTACTTAAAATTCGGTCAAAGTCAAACCCAATCGTGTTACTTTATGATGTATTGTAAATGCATTTTAATAATATTAATAAACTACGCAAATATATATAAACATACTAGTTGTTGTCCTTGGTTCTGTCCGCATGGACTAGGTATATGTTAAGAACTTAGTTTAGTAAAAAACTATTTAACGCTCAAAGTTGTTCTTGTTAGTTTAGTGTATGTATTTATATAATATTTCCCTTTATTTATTATCAAGAATGTTTACATGGTATTTAAATCAATCTAAATAATTTTGTTTGTCTGTATGTTTTGTAATTGAACATGACTTTTAATATAACTGATTGCATATTGTTGATCGAGACATTAGGATAAGGAAGTTTTTGTGATCTATTATATGCTTATCTGGAAAAGTTTGATTTTGATGTCTTTATTAACCCCCGACCCAAAAAGAGGGGTGTTATAAGTTTGACGTGTGTAACTGTGTGTCTGTCTGTGGCCTTGTAACTGTCAAACGAGTGGACGGGTTTGATTGCATTTTTTTTGTATTCGAAAGCTTGGTCCGTCGAGATGGTTCTTAGCTATGTATGGTCGAAAAAAAGCAGTCGCCTCCGGGATAGCTTTTATTGGTGTTGGTGAAAGGTTCTTATGCAATATTTATAGTAAAAACTAACATAAACAAGTCAGAATTAGTATATTCGTAGATTCTTTTAGTACTTTATAGAAACCGGTAACAATTTTAAGAAGCAGATAATAAAATAAATTAGAAATACCCCTAAAACAAAAAGAACTCTATAAAGATAAATATAATATTATTATTTACTTATTAAAGTCATTGCTTCGGTAGACCGCTAAACAAAGGAAGAAATCTAATTAATAATAATATTAAGGACAAATTACACAAATTGATATAACCCGTCAGTAAACAAATTATTTGCTTCTGTTAAGGGTGTTAGACAATACAAATACATAGAAATACACATTATAAATACTGATAATATATTTAATAAACGTCCAAACCCAGAAATACAGAAATCTATGCTCATCACGTACATGCCTGTCCCTGTCGGGAATCGAACCGGAGCCCCTTTGCGCCGTGATATGTTAGGCGTCTGTGAGTCTATCTAAATCTAAGTTACCAAGGCAAATAACTAAAGAACAATATCAATTGGTACAGTCTAAGTCCTCATTTAATAGTTCAGAAATCTTCGTAAAATAGACCCCATCATCAACGTACGTACAACGGTCCCCTCTTTTTTTTTTTTTTTTTTTTTTTTTTTTTTTTTTTTTTTTTTTGTTTCCGCGGGGAAAATGCCTTACGCACCGTACCCGCGGGGGAAGCGAGGGGCGTGTGTGGGACTCCCGAAAACGGTGTACCCACTAAAAACCCCGCGGCGCTCCTTCCTCGCCTTATTGGCGGAGTCGTGGGTACGGCTAGCCCTTCATCCACGACCCCGCCGGCGACGGCCCGTCAATTACACGACGGACCCCACCTGCCCCCCTAGCTGAGTGGGGGGGCCTGTGGGAGCGACCAGGAGCGCCCTGTCGTTCCCACCCGACGCGGGTGGTGCCATGTTCAATGTGGGCGGGAGTGTCCCCACACCCCCTGCCCACTGGCCACCACCAGGCTGGAGAAGTTCGAATTGCCGTCTTCTCCGGCCCCTTCGACGTCTGCGGTGCGGGGGCGCAAGGGGATCGTCCATGCGCGCCCGCTCCGCCTCTTCCTTCCGCGACATTACGTCCTCGCAGAAGGAAGCCACTTCCACCCAGACCTCCTCGCTGCCCAACATCGCAGTGACGACCGCAGGCAGCGTTAGGTCCGGGCCTACGGACGCCTGGAGTCGTCGGCGCTGCTCCACCCAGGCCGGACACTCGACCAGGGTGTGCTGCGCCGAATCAGCAATCGCGCCACAGTGGTGGCACGCCGGGGTCTCCTCACGTTTTATCCGGTGCAGGAACTTCCCGAAGCAACCATACAACGGTCCCCTGACGCAACCACTTGACAGTACATAATAATAATATTTTTATCCTTTGGAGAGGTCTTTTGTATCGGGTTTTTTTTAACTTGACATGAATCAGATAAAGATTCAGATTCATAGTTACGTAATGTTATGAGAATTATAAATCGTTTTGACAACCAATATTTCAAATAAAACTAACAGTTATGAATAATATATTATGTAATATATGGTTATATGTAGGTGTTCTACTTTATTATAATATCTATGAAGTAATTCCATAACGCAATTTTTTGGTTCATAGGTCAATGGTTGTAAGAATATTTAAAAAAAGTAGACGTATCTATATCTTTGTACTAGTTTATTTTAGTAGCAGTCTATATTCTTCTGAAAAATAAAAATACCCTTCTAATTCACAGACTTCGTGGTATTTAAATTGCAAAATACGTATAATCTTCTCCCGATAATTTAATAATGAACTAGAATATTTAATGATGAACAAAAAGTTCGTCTGCTTCTTTATTGAACAATCCTCCAAAAATATTGCATAATTTTTTGGTAGTGTTTCGTATTTTGCTCTTCATTGATGAGGTTTTAAACGTTTTATCATCATTAACCTTGACTGGTATTGTTAGTATGTCTTTAAATAATATACACCACTCCATTGCTATAGATTATATATAGTATAGCTTACAACTTTCGATGTAGTTGTATTCTTATATATGTTAAAAGTAGGGCTTCCGCTTAATCCCCCAATTTTTTCGATTAGAAATTGTTAGTATTTCTTAATCGCAAATCGATAGTAACATACACCATAGTATGAATTTAAATTTCCCTCACTAGCTGGACAATGACTGCCCTAAGCCAAACAGGAAGTCAAATTTAAAAAGTGCTTATTACTAGGTAACATAATTTATTACGTACCGATTTTTATTACAAATAATATTTCTTTTAAGATAGATATTCTATAGACAAGTGATGAATGGTGCAAATTTATTCTTTTGTTAAATTTTATCCACAGATTAAATAAATCAGTCTTTATATAATGTATTCGATAACAATCAGACCTCACATAGCTTTCAATTTCGTTGTTCCACTTAACACAAAAGATGTGTCCATTCGAAACACGAGCGGTCGTAGCCTTGAACTTGATTGTCGATAATGTAATTGTGTTTCTAAGTAGTCTTAATTGTGTTCGAAATATTATGATTATAGAAAATATGGTAAGGTCATTAAACTCTTATAGTATCTCTATACAATAATGCGGTATATTATATTTATAAAAATTACTAATATTGTGTGGTAAAATTATTTGTTATTTTTATTATTTTCGGAACTTTAATCTCTTTTAAAATTAATGATTAAAATTAATATATACCTATATAGTAGGATATTGCAACTTGGATTAACTTAAGCTACAGTGTTATAATTATTTATCAATCAAAAAAGGTACAATAGGCGAATTTATGTTAAAAACTTTATAACAGTCAACCTTGAAAAAACTGTAAAAGAAGTAATTAAGGTACAGTGAACGTTAAAGTAAACAAAAAATTAGATAGTAAATGTATAAAAAATATATATCAGTAAGAAATGTCGATATTTGTATATTATATAGAAAGATATACAAGACCAGATAATTTTTTAATAAAATTTACTGAGTACATTTGTTGATTTGTCGTAAGTTCAAATCCCATGTGCTTTTCTTTGAAAATGGAAGAATTGTCCGGAGTAAAGAATTCCTTTTCAAATCATATAATAATACCAATTTTCAATTTCATACATCTAATAGTTTTGTCATATTTCTTCATGATGCGACATACAAACAGACAAAGATTACAAAAACATTTCTTTTAAGTCCTCGCATATTTTTCCTTCGCGTAACATTTTTCTTTACTAAACATGTACAGCTTTGCCACCTTGTATGTACCCATTATACACGGAAGCCAGTCCCAATGACATTATTGATTGATAGGGTGATAGAAAGAGGTGATAACTCAGGTCTGAAGTGGGAAAACCGCTTCCGTAATTCAGTTAACCATCTGTTGGAACTCGGAAGCTGTGAACAATAGCGTCTAGATGCTCTCAGGTATTACCATTTAATTGTGTTTCTTCATAATTAACAGTCTTTCATGACAATTACGTCTCATCAGTTATAGCTAAACGGGTCGTACAAAAAGTATCTGGATAACATTTATGGGAATTGTATGTTATACGATACTTAACGGATGTTTCAATGAATCAATCAATCAGTCAATCAAGGTCTTTATTTAAAGTCAGTTACACAATATATATTTTTATTATCAAACCACCAGCCCGGATAAATAATTGCCACATTAGAAGAACAACAGAAGCTCATCATTGTCATATTTTTTTTATTCATATTTAAATTCCTAATTATAAGAATACATTATAATACTAATTATTATTATAATTACTTTACAATACATTCCTTAGGAATGTATTGTAAAGTATGTTTGATACTAAAATAAAATATTTGGAATAAATCCTAAAAAAGCCTGGCAACTCTCGCTCCAGGATGATACACAGTTGATGTGACTCACGGTGTGTCATTCTCTAAAAATTCAGAAATACCGTAGTATGTAAGTATAGTAATTTATACTGTTGTGTATAAGCACACAATCGTTCCTTAGTTACTAATTTAAATTTGTTGAACGGTAATACTTGAACGTTTTCTGGGAATTTGTTGAAAACGTATGTACAACAACAGATAACGCAAGCTTCAGTTTATTCCTCGTATATATAGGGTGTATCACTATGCTTAATAAAATTATCGGTTTCTAAATAAGTATTTAAGATTTTGTTAAACATGCTTTTTTATAAAAAAGAATTATATCAGCAGCACTGCCCCATACTATGATTTCATAAAACATTCAACTATAAAAATAACTTTAATAAACTAACCTAACTAACTTGGCAGTAGTTTAGTCAGTAAGCGATCATATTTTTCTAAGAGGATTTACAGCAGAACTAAGTTAACTAGCCAATCCAGCATTATTATGTCCTCGTTGTAATTTAGAATTAGTAGGTACCTACTATAAAAAGTATGGAACCCATTAACTTCAGATTTTTTAAACCTCTTCCTTAATATTTTGTACCATTCATAGTTCAAAAAAAATATATTGTTTAAAAAACTAAAAATACACGGCAAATTAGCTTAAGATAATTATTAATGCTGGAGATGCTAATCAGGATAATGAGATAATCTTATCGAATTATCAATTTACTATCGGTTTTTGATATGTGTACAAAGTTTGAACGAAATCGGTCCGTGAAAAATGAGACAAAAATGCATTCGAAAAAGTTGGTGACAAGCAAACATGCAAACATGCACGTGAAACTAATAAAAAAAAATGCGTGTTAAAAATAGTAACTAGATTTTGTTTTTTTTTAAACACAACCATATGGTGCTCTATAGTTGCTTGAAGGGTTTACATACATATCAATTCACCTATGATTTGGTTTTCATATAGAAATAGATCTTTAATGTTTTTTCTATTTGTACTAAAAAGTACTTCAAGAAGTCAAGTGTACTCAATTAATTATCATCGTTTTTAGGATTATGTACATCAGTAATTCAATAAATATCATTAATATCAAGAATTTGGAATCTGGAATTTACAAAGAAATAAAAAATGCCCATATCTTGTCTTATGACAATTGTTCTTAACTTTAAAACAATCAAAAATCCAACACACATACAGATACTCTTTACTTTTAAAGGTTACGAATATCATACAGTTAAAGTTTCGTAACAATAATTACAAGATGATCTGTTTAGGAGTTATCTTCGATCGGACCAACCTACGCAACCCACTTTCTTGGCGTCGAGGAAGCGCTTCATTAGGTAACGTGATGTAACAGTTATTACTGCGGAAAATTGTACACTTTATTTCGATAGACAGGTGCTGTGAGAATCTTCATACTTTTTATTAGAAGGGTGCGACGAGCCAAGGCCCTACAGAGGGTTAGTTCCGCTGCTCATAGAGAGAGAATCAAGAGAGCTATTAAGGGAGTAGAGACGGGTGGGGGTGAAAGGTGTCTTACGTTTTTTGTCTCTCTTGTTTCTACAATATATTAATATATCTCGATCAAAGATCTGTAAAAAATAAACGTCAAAATGATGTTTATACATTACAGTAATAAGATAATTGTTATGTTATGTTACGACTATGTCGATTGACTTAATGATGACAACGGTTGACATCATCATCAGTCAACGGACGTTCACTGCTGGGCATAAGTCGAAGCCCACTGCCCACTGCTGGATATAATGGGCTTCTAATATGGGCTTTGATTTGATTTAATACGGACGGTTTTGTGCGGTCTGCGTCCCTTACTAGGTCGTCTGTCCATTGAGTGAGAGGCCGAACCACGCAGCGCCCTCCCGTAAGATAATTGTATCATTACTAAATTTCATTAAAATCAATCGCATGTATTTTTCTTGATACGCGTAACGTCACGTCATAAATTCAAATTCAAATTCAAAATTCAAAATATCTTTATTCAAGTAGGCATTTACATGCACTTTTGAATCGTCAATTACATTAAATTGGTCAGTATAGTCAGTCTGTGAGTAAGCTACCACCAGCTCGGAATGCTGTTCTGCTGAGAAGAGCTGGCCAGAAACTGAACAGTTGCTCTTTTTAAATAAAATTTAACAATGTTTGACTTATAAATTATAACATCAACCCTGCAAATGAGTCAATTTTATTTATTTTATAAACTTAAGTGCAATTTTGGAACAACTAGAACCGTCGCAATCAATCGGAAAAGAAGCCCAATGATTTCAGGCAACGAAAATTAAATAATAATAACAGTAAATATATATAAATCTTCGGCCTGCCACACAACCAGTCACCGCAAGCAGCACCCGTTCACGAGCATAACACAAGAGCCAGCCATCAATAATAATTTAGGATTTCGTATTCAAACACGTAGCAATTACTTTTTCAAATTTTGTTACACGGAATTAACGTCAAAAATTAAAATGAGATAAACGTATAACTTATCTTTATAGTTATCCCAAACAGAACAATCATAAATAAGATATATATATGATATCTAATTCATATCATTATAATATGTAACCTTGAAAACATCAAAGATATGGTATTTCCAACATCTACTTAGCGTATACATAACAACGGTTCAATGACCGCAGTGACGTAACAGCAAACAAGTAGGTCGTAAGTTACCTGTACATGGCTTTGAAGTGGTCTAGACATGTTATCTGTTATACAAGCTATGTGTTTTTAATAAGCTCTTATTAGCTTCGGGTGTATGGAACGGAAATTTTGAACATGATATTGACAACTATGAATTGTCGGATTCATTTAAATTTTTGCATTCCTATCAAGGACCGATGACAATGCAATGTTACGAAAAAATGTAACTAAAATATAAAAAAAATATGATAGTTAAAATAAAAACTAAAAAAGCGTGTATAAAAAAATACAAAAAATATAAATAAATATTAATCTGAAGAAATTGATTAGGTATTATCAAAATGATTGTCCTGCTTATATCTGTCAATCGGATACCGCTTATGCACCCCACGCTTATGTTACAATAAGGTTTTTTTTTCATATAGTTCTTTAATTTTTATTTTATTTAAATATGATTTATTTTATAATGCATTTTTTTATTACACAAATAAACAAGGATCAAGATTGCTAAACATTTGTATTATTTTTAATTTGATATGCCTAGGTTTAAAAATAAGACGAAATAACAAATATACATTTTGATGCAAAAATAAAATATCAAGTCTAATGCTAACATCTAGTGGTACTTAATAATGCGGCTACGACATTCTATGTCAAGTAGAAGTTGAACGAAAAATAAGTTAAAGCGTTATTGGTTTTATGAAGATGAAATAGACTTTAACACTTGGAGATAACAAGAGCTGGAGGCAGTCTTGTGTCTCAAATAGTATGTAAAAATACTTAACTATTTTTAGGGTTCCGAACGCAATGGATAAAATCGGAACCATTACACTATGACTACTCTCATCTGTCCGTCTGTCTATATCCAGGTTGCTTCTCGTGAACCGTGAGAATTAGAGATACATAGTTGTAATTTTCACAGAAGACGTATTTCTGTTTCCGGTGTGACAACAAATACTAAAAACATAATACAAGAAACATTTGAGGTGGCTCCCATAAAACTAACGTGATTCTTTTATAACGGCTACAGATAGCCGCTTGAAATATTCAAAGAATATTTTGCAATATATTTACTTTAAAAACAAATCATTAAATTAAAACTAAAAAGAAATTAAATATTCAAGGCGGGCTCCTTTACAACAAACCTTTTTTTTGCTATTTTTATTCGGAACCCGTCGTGGACGAGCCCGGCTCGCACTTGGCTTCCTTATATTGTATATACTAATAAATATTATGAAACTTGCAAGATAATATATATAAAGATTTAAATTTATTTTATTTTGTTCATCACCCAAGGTTTAATATTCAAATTAAATTGTTCTCATTACGATTAGTTAATTAATGTTAAATTAATAATAAATGTCATTAAAATGTGATATTAGCAAAACAAAGGTCATCGGGTTAATAACTCGTAAATTGTTCCGGTATTTATGAGTGAATTTTATTTAAATTTTGACATACATATGTCTGTTGGTCATTATGAATTCGTTATGTCATAACAATATACGTGTTGGTTGTATCATTCATATTGTATTCTGCAACATTTATTTTATTTATTTATTTATTTCAATCTATATTTAAATAAGGCTGAATAACATTATAAAAAGAATATTATTGCTATACAGAAATTTATTCTTCAAAGTACCTAATAGTTTTGGGGCCAGTTTACCTTTACGAGTCAGTGTGCCAGTCAGGATTTTTCTAATATGTATTATAACTTTAGTATCTGCCCCCCGTTTTGCCCGCGCCTCTAAAAGATTGTTATGCACATACCAATTTTACATATTTAACAATCTGTGAAAGCTTCGTAAATTAATCCAGGTATACTTCTATTCACAAAATAGATTCAATTCGTTTGTTCTATACACTTTTATGAGCAAACCACTACTAAATATATTTACCCAGCTATGTTCACGTCATTTAATCATAATTTTGCCCGACTAGTTTCAAACGCATTCAGGGTTCCTATTCATGAGCCGATTAAATATATATGGATTAATCATCATAGTTCACGAAAGTGTAATTACAAGCCATTACTGGTCAAAATGCGTAATAAATTAGAAAATATCGCCATAATAACTCCATAAGTCTGATAGAATTTACGTACATTGCAGTTTGTCTTCGTTGTGCTCTCAATATTATCTATTAGACGAATGATTTGCATCGCAGTGTCCGTTGCTCTTAATTGTTAAAAGTGACGTAATGGAAATAGTTTTTTCATAGTTGCTCAACTTTTTTTTTGTTAGTTTCGCCGTAACATCTATAACTGCTTATATTTCAAACCGATGATAAAAATATCAATTGTTTTAATTGATAATCGAGTATAAACACACAATATTGAGCTAATTTGAAAATATCTATAACAAGTAAGTAATTTAAATTGAAAATAAACAGCATTAAAGCAAATCGATACGTGCAGATATTTGAAGCAGCTACCTCTTTCAAACCCGACCGTATCTCTAGCGTCTATTCTAAATATATAACATAGATATATAATAACTTTGTCTTGTTTGTTTGTCTTCAGCTGCGGAGGTATTGTCGACGCAGCGGTCGCTAGTGAAGTGTCGTCCGCTACACGCAGCCACTCTGGAGTCCAGGAACAAAGCGAAAAAGTGCGCTGAATTCCTTCAACCGTATCGGTGAGACGTTGACAGTTTTCCATAACACAGCGGTGACTCGATTATTTTTAATCGATTATTATCTTTGTTGTTCAGAAATAATCGTAAAAAAATTAAAATTATCGGTTTTTTAATATTTTAAACAACACAACAGTCTTATGTGATTTTTGTTATTTTATGGTTAAAATCGCATTTTTTTGTTATAAAGAAAATATCATTCATAAAACATAAATATTACCGGTAAGCCCTAAAAAATAACCATATAAATGATAAGACCCAATAGATATTATTCGTAGAGTTGACGTGTAGTACGAATTAGTCTCTTAATCTATACATTGAGTACGTCAAGTGTCCGTCCGTGTGCAGCCAGCGGCCGGCCACGTGCACGGCGCTGGCGCGGCGGCTGGTGTCGGGAGCTCTGGGCGTGCGGCTCAGCACCGCCAGCCAGGAGCGTGCCGAGGAGAGGAGACTCATCACGCTGGCCAGGGGTGAGATAACAACTCTCTACATTTAGTTTTGTTGTAACTAAGAGTTTTATTCTATTATATATAAATTAATTGGTATCTCCAGGTTATTAAAATTGTGAGACAATAGGTTTATCTGAAGAATGAATATAGTTTTTTTGCGTTCAGATTGTAAGTCCTTCATTGTTCATATTGTTTCTTAGTTCGTGCCCAACGATAAACAATGTTTATTCTATACTTAAGTCCGGACGTCTGTAAGCAAAATAATGATTCATTGATTGATTGTAAATTACAGAAAAGAAGCGTCAAGATGCGCTGCACAAGGAGGCGGCGTGGGACGGCTCACTAGCCGACCGCTGCCCGGCGCCGTGACAGGTGACGAACGCACGCACCCCGCTCATCAATACACGTGTCCAGTCACACACACGTACGCAACCCTAAATTACTAAATGTGTCCGGTCAGACCAAACATGCGCACACCGCACGTTACTACACTAGTCCGGTCAGACATTTCCACTCACCCGTACATTACAACACACACACACACACACACACACACACACACACACACACACACACACACACACACACACACACATACATACATACATACATACATGTATCACCCGCTCATTACTATACGTGCTAAGTCACACTTGCACACAAACGCAAAAATGTGCACGGATTGAAACACACTAATATCCGTTTCTATTATCAGGACAACTTGGATTTGAGAACAAAATAACATTATTATAAACATGTCTAAAGGAAACATTGTCTTTTACCAACAAATTGCAAGAACAAAAAAGCGATTTTTTTTATCAAATTGTTATGGAACGATAAAAATAATAACTAACTCTGATGCATATTCAAAATGTTTATAAATATCTAAATGGTATTTTTAATTTTACTTTTGGACGCTCTCACACTACTATGGTGGAGACTAGAGTTACACATACGCAAGGGTATTGTGTTCTTAATACAAATATTTTCACGAGGAGACGACGGGGGTAGTCTAGTCATGTTTATAATAAAAGAATCAATACACATTTTTTTTAATAATGTAATGTTTTGAAAACATCACAACATACTACGTAATAATAACATACAGCGATCCGATAAGATTTTTCCTATTGATAAAGGTAAAAAACTATTTTGATTATATATTTAATTGCAACTGATAATTTTTAAGATAATCTGTTATTTACCTTCCCCCTTCCCTCTCCCTCTTATCTCTCTCTCTTTCGTTTTGCTGTTTCTTTCTACTCTGTCACAGTTCAGTCCGCATTACTAACCTTCACATTTCGTTACTAATTCTTCTTTTTCTTACTATATAAAGTAAACAGTATCTCTGTGAAATATTTATTATTTTAATGTGTAAACGAAAACACATTTTTATTTTTATTTAATAATAATACAATTTATATGATGTTTGAATATTTTCAGAAGTCAGTCTCGTGCCTACAGACGACTCCAATACATATTAATATTAAGCGAGCTCTCAAATAGATATATTTACTTAATGTTAAATTAATTATAGGTATAGATATTTTTTTAAACGAATAAGTAGTCTAATGCAAAGAGGTTTCATCCAAGTTAATTAAGATATTTTTTTGTCATCTTGACCTCATTTTAATGCTTTATTTCATCGTGAGATGTCGCTGAAAAAGCAATAATTATGCACTTATAAATGTTAGTTATTAACATATTCGTATATATAACTAATTATGTTATTTATATTTTTTTTTTGGAGGCGTCATCTAGCGTCAAAACTTCTAAGTATTGTGTCTAGGAGTTTCTCTTTTAATATCTCAAGTCAGTTAGAGCGTTAGTAACGTTTCTAAGTAGGTATCTTGAATGTAAATAATATTTATTATATTCCCCATAATAAAATCTGTATTTGGCATGACAAAATAGTACCATGAGATATCGTCTGCAAGTCAAAAGAACTGCCGCTATAATTTAATGACGAAAAGATTAATTAAATAAACTTAATCTTTTCTGATAAACATTGGGTATTATAAATATATTTTTTATGTATTTGTAATAATTACCAATAAATTGAGTGTTTCTTACAAAATATGATTGTGAAAAAAAATTGTTATCATTAAATTTGAACCATCACGTCATTAAAATACTATTTATATACAATCGACTAAATATAATACATATATACGATAAATACTAGCTGTCACCCGCGATTTCTTGTGCGTGGACCGTAAAAATAATATTTGTATGGCTTATATACTTAAGTCAAATTTTGAAGTGTCTAAATAAAAACTGCGAACTGATAAAAATATGGGTTTTGTTGACATTGAACTATGAAAGGTGGCATAGATTTTTCACAGACAAAACCACGTTCAAAAGTTAGTATTTCTATATAGCTTATGTGTTATTCTGATGTAAACGCTCCATTATTGTTAAGTTTCATTGAAATCCATTTAGTAGTTTTTAAATGAAAGAGTATAAAACATCCATACATACAAACTTTTATAATACTAGTAGGATGGTTGTCACATTAAAATCATTGAATTCATATATTTTTTTTAAACAACATGTTATGTTACAGACAAAACCACGTGAAAAAGTTTGTATTTCAATAGCCTATGTGTTATTCTGATGTAAAAGCTTTATTATTGTAAAGTTTAATTAAAATTCATTCAGTAGTTATTACGTGAAAGAGTAACTAACACACATCCATCCATACGTACGAACTTTCGCCTTTATAATATTAGTATGATAATGTATGAATGTATATATGTATTATAATTTACACATGCATGTCTAAATCAATTTAATATGATTCAAAAGTTATTTATTTGTTTTGTATAACTCGGGTAAAATATATTTATAATTTTCTAATTTCTTGGTGGAGTTGAACATATTTTTTTATTAATCGTGTTCATGCAACTTCATTAACATTAACATACTTACATTAACATTAAAGGACATAATAATTATTAATATAATATGACAAGTTGACACGTTGCTGACTGACTTAATATCCAATATATCTAGAATAACCAAATTTCTGGAATTATTTAACCACATTATTATCACGAAAATATTTATAAACATTTCATAAAATGGCGCCGGTAATAATTTATTCCTTTGAACAATGTATTGTCTATGGTCACAAAGATGACAAGTCTTAGATTAATAATAATATTATATACATTTATCTGTTTGCTTAATTATGTTTAAAAAAATCTCAATTCTATTATAAGTATGTACCAAATATAACATAGCATAATATTAATTTATCGCTCACTTATTTTTCGTTGTGAGTCGTGCCTTTGTGTCTAGTCTAGTGGATGATAAACCTCTTGTATATTAGTATAGATTAGAATCATTCTATTAGACGTATTGTGTGTTAAAATTGTAATAAATATAAAAACTATCAATATAACTTTGATCAACCAAGTTCAAATACTGCCTCTGGTGTTTTTAATCTGTATTTTACACAAACCATAGAGAATGTGTTATTTTTAAATTAGTCTCAATATATATTATCTTATATTTATATAGATCAATTGTCTATGGCGAGTCACTAATATAAGTTTTGATTTCAGAATAGTGACAAATCATTATAAACTAATTTAGAAATAACGAAACAGATCCGTCACTGTTCTCGTTGCCATGTTGGTTCTCATAGCATAAGAAAATAAAATTGTAATATTTTAAAAACAATTTCAATAAACATTTAAAATATTTTTACATGTTTTTATAAAGTGCAATAATCAATATAAGTCAATCTTTTTGTATAATATTTTGGTTTCGTTGATATAAATGCCGTCCAAGCTGTTTTGTGAATCAATTTCATGATTGTCTTATTTTTTTTTTGTACCTCTTCAATAGTATCAATGATTGTAATTGTAATGTATATTTGTTGTTTATCTGTCTGTGTCACGAGTTTTATTTACAAAGTCTGAACAAATACTATCATTGAAATTATATGATATGAAATTTCTAATTTCTAATTATTACTACACGGCAAGTTATTTATTTAAATATCTCATACTACTAAAGTATTTGTATGTAAGAAATCGAACAGCACTCTAGTTTGCAGGTAGTTTCACCAAAAGAATAAGTTTTAAAGTGGCTAATGATTTATTCTTTAGATAACTTTATCTGTTGAATAACTTTCGATTTTGAAAATGTTGTGAGAAGAACTAACCAACGGTTAAATCTAAACTGATGTTTAATAATGTATCGTAAATCGATGGAATGTAATACTTGACATAATACTGGAATTATTGAGGAATATTTTAAATTAACAAATTGCAACATTGTTATTTCTGTTAATATTTGTTAGTTCAATGTAATATTTTTGTACGCCCTGAATATTTTTTTATTTATGGAATAAATGGTCAAAATTATATCTGTATTGTTTTATTTATTAATGAGACGCAAAAACAAATATAAAAGAAATAAAGGAACGTAAAATGTATTTGGAGTCTTAGTATTAATACCAATAAAAATACACTTTCAATGAAAGGATGGTCGCACCTAATAAAAAAAAGAATTTCTGGACTCTTAATTTACAGCAACAGTTGCCAAAACGATCAAACAAGTTTCTCTTGCGAAATGTATAATTGCCCCGTCAAAAATTCAAGGTCAGCTACAAATTAATTGACTTAGTAACAATAAGTATTATTGTAAGTTTATTGTTATCTTTATTGAATCATATCCCATATGAGAGCAGGTCCCGTACTTAAAAATGTTTTGTATACGTCCCGTACATAAAAAATTGCTGAATAGGTCTCTTTTTTAAAAATATTTTGTATACGTCCCGTACATAAAAATTTGCTGAATAGGTCCCATACTTAAAAATTTGCTTAATAGGTCCCATACTTAAAAAATTGCTGAATAGGTCTCTTACTTAAAAATGTTTTGTATACGTCCCGTACATAAAAATTTACTGAATAGGTCGCGTATTTAAAAATTTGCTGAATAGGTCCCGTACTTAAAAATTTGCTTAATAGTTCCCGTACTTAAAAATGTTTTGTATACGTCCCGTACATAAAAATTTTCTGAATAGGTCCCATACTTAAAAATTTGCTTAATAGATTGCGTATTTAAAAATTTGCTGAATAGGTCCCGTTCTTAAAATTTGATTATTTTTTTACTACATGTTAAACAGTAACGATAAGTGTAGTGTCGGGGAAGCGCTAAATAAAGGAAGAAATCAGAATACAAGTAATTTAACAAGACAAGAAACGAAATAACAATATAAAAACGTTTAATCTAAATCCTCGTTTGCACTGAAAACTTCGTAGAATAGACATCGTAATGACTCCCAAAAAGTACATAATCATATTATTATTATCCTTTATAGACGTGTTTTTTATTGGGTATTTTTATTTTTTTTATTTAATTATTTTATAGCCATTATTAATACATTGCACCAATTATAAAAAGCAAATTGCACGGTTCCAAAGAAAAAATGTATGGAGAAAACCGGTAAAAAGCCGGTCGGGAATATTCTTATGATCTATTTTTTATATATTTTTTATAGTACCTACCAATAAAGTTAGAAAATTAAAGAAAAAAATATTTAGCTAATTCAATCGACCAATTTTACCGATAAATTAATTTCAAATATCTTTTGTAACTGGTTTAGGGTCAAGATTATTAGTTTCAACACCTAAGTAATAAATTCTTTAATTATACGCGGTTGCCGGTGCTTTTACTGTAACATTTCTAGATTTACTCGATATAAGGGGGTTCTTTAAAAACCTAATAGACTGCCCTTGGTCTATATATGACCATATATATAATAAGTATTAAGCTCTCTATGACCAAATATCCACTTATAAATGCACCATATCCAAATCTACTAACAGCTAAGTCTGCCAATAATAAAAATGAGTAACAAATGAAGTAAACATTGCTAATCCGAGTATTGTTATGAATTACATAAATAGGTGCTTATTGGCCCGATACTCAGGACATTTCTTCACTAAAAGACCGTTCTTAGTGCTATTGTCATTTAAAACAATGACTACTGCAAGAGGAAATAATAAACAGTTGATATAAACATGTGTTGGTGGTTACTTTCCAGTAAAAACAAACGGTTTATAGAGAAGGCACGCTGCGCGACAGCCATGAGACGTTCTTTTATTTTATTGTGTGCTATATCCCGGGTTAGCTTAGAAATGCAAGCAGTTCAACATTTTTACATGGCGCGTAAAGAAAAATCTAATGAGTCACCAATGCAAACTGGGTATGTTTACAATCAGATAAACAATCAGCCATCAACGATTTTAACATTTAGTAATAAAGGTCTTGAAAAACAATTTGGGGACAAAGGAAAAAGAGTAGTAGATGTCTTAACTATCACGAAAAAACCACAGGAATTCTTAACTGAACCTAATATTAGTGAAAACACAACATCATCAGAGAATATAAAAAAAGGTGAAGTAAAAAAATATCCTCCCAAACGTGATGTTTTGCTTCAAGAACTTGAAATTGAACCAAGCAATGTCGCACCAACTTATAAAAAAAAAGAATTTATAAATGACGAAGAGGACGTCCGAACTGATTTAAGTAACTCTAATGATGATTGGCCTTTGTTTTATCACAGCCCATACGAATATAACCCAATGAAGTTTGATAATGATATAGAGAAAGCTCAAGACAAACGATTTATAGCACAACAAGATACTAAAGTTATTCCAGTTCACGAACATATAAAAGATGATATTAAAGAAAGCCAAATACATACTGGTCCTGATTTTAAATATACCACAGACAATCCTATTCTTGGTGATCAGCCCTTTTTCTCATATGTGTTAAATGATTATTTTGATAAGACAGATGATGACGATCCTTTTTCATTTAAAGGACTTTCGTGGGGAAAAGAATTTGACAATGATATGGTATTCCACGATATCGATGATTACGCTAAACGTATTAGACGACTTGAAGACGATCCTCCCAGTCATAAAAAAGTATATGGTGCTGACACTGAACTGGATGAAAGTTCTATACGAGTAAACAAACAAGGTAATAATTACATTAGTAAACAAAAAGTTAAAGAAAATACGAAAGGAAATAAAAATCAGCAAAATAGTCAATCACATAATGACTACAAAGGGGAAAATAATAGAGGTTTTAGGAATTTCGTTGATTATTTTGCTAATAGATTTGGAACGGAAGACCACAATAAAATTCTTAAGCATAATGTCAAAAACAATGTAGACAAAGGTCAAAAAAAGAAAGGTTTTCGGAATGTGTATCACAAAGACGAATATCAAGAACACACTGAATTTCATGACAATAATGATAAAAAAGATGATTTTGAAAATAACGGTGAATCTAATATCCATATTGGTGGGTCGGAAGCGATTTTGAATTCTCAAACAGCAGCGGTAGGAGGAAGTGACAAAAATAGAATAGGCAAAATTGAAATTAACAAAATGCTTAATTATTTTAAAAATAATGAATCAGAGCATCAGAATAGTAACGATAATAATTTTAGTCAATACAGAGATGTAGCCAAAAATGCAGCAAGAAGCAACAATGCTGACTATATTGATCGCTTTATGAGATAATCAAGTAATAAACTGAAGAATTCTTCGGTTTTTTACCATTCAATGCATGTGACTTGAATTTTTAAGAGCCTAATTCGATATAATATTTTTTATATTAAAAAGTGTAATATTTTTTATATGAAAATAATAATTATTTTTATGCTTATTATTCGTTATATATTATAATACTTGTTATTTCCTATTTTGATAAATAAAAAATAAATGAATAACTACAAAGTTTGTTTATAATTTTATTATGTACTCGAATTAAAATCGACTTTATGATACATAGTCGTAATTTAATCACATAGTTGTTGGATATCGTTTAAGGGTTAAGTATACATTTAAAATATATTTTTTCCGTTCCATGGATCAACCATAGGGATGTTGGCTTGTAAAACATCTTCACTTAATTTTTTCGATTCATGAACGTGGGGAAACATGGGTAGATACGCTAATATTCTAGACATCAAATCAGACGTTTTCTCTCCCCATTTATCAACATATGTTCCGAAACTTAAAGGCGACCGTACTGATCTCCCAGAACCTTTTGTAAGATACTCTTTGCTATCTTCATTTTCATCACTAATTTCATCCTCTGTTGTCGTTGTCTTAGGAGAGGTAAATGTCTTAGTACTTGTTGGGAATTCATCGTCATATTCATCTTCTTTCATTTTATCTACTGCTTTTCTGGTAACTTTATAAGTTATCTTATCAACGTTTCGAGGTAATACTACTTTACTTTGACTTATTACTGGCTTTAACACAGGTTCTAACTTTGCTGGAGCTGGTTCCAGACGTTGTTTAAGTTTCATTGTTTTTAATTTCTTTCGTGGTTCTAAAGGTTTACCACGACTTGAAAATTCGTCATGATTCACGTCGAAATCGTAATCGTCCAGATTGAAATCTTCATCTTCATGTTCTGCAGAATCGGACAATTTATTAGGGAATCTGATTTTACCTTGATAATCTTCTTCACTATCTATAAATTTCGGTATCGGCTTCTTTACCAGAGCTACTTTAGATTTTGGATTTATTTTTGTTACGTTTTTAGGATTTTCTGTGTGCTCTTTAGAACTTCTTGTTACACGAATATTCTTGTAGAATTTAAAATAATTATTGCTGTGCCCTGTTTTTTCCTTAGAATTTTCTTTTAGATTTTCCTCAGAATCTTTTATAATTTCTTCGCTGTTCTTTGGAATTACTCTCGCGTCTAATACAAAGACACATTGAAAGAAACAGACAATGATAAGATGGTGAACCCTCATCCTTGCGTTTCGTATTCGTGATTACCATAAACTAGCGACTTCGCATTGTCTCAATACAGAAAGTAAACAACGAAATGTTTTTAATTATTATCTGAAAACATAACATAACATTGTGTGAAACAATAATATGATTTGATTAATGTAATGTATTCTTCTTCTTTTACACTTGTCAAAATATTATTAACATTATTAGAGATCAGTCTAATAGAGAATAAAAGATATTAGAAACGATTTGAAAAATAATATAATAGGTATTAATATCGTACTTGATTGTTCACAAAACAATTTATATTTTCAACATTTTTATTTTTGTGTGTTTAGAATTAGAAACTCAAGTATTAAAAAATCAGTGATTGGTATCTATTTGTTTTTTTATTGCATTTATACAATAAGCATTGCAGTTCTTTTATGAAATTATTGCCAGTCACAGATTAATTTCTTAATTAAAACGGAGAAAGCGATAAAGTTTTAATCAGATGTGAATATTATATAAATATGTACACATTACCGTAATTATATACCTCCCTAAAATTTGTAAACCCTTTCAGAAAACATTAAAGATATACTATTTTTATATGTGTATTATTAAGGTACAAATATTTTAATCAATCAATTGATGTAAATGAAAATATAAGATCAGAATCTGAGAAAAGGAGGCAAATGATAGTCGAATTGTTGATTGATTAGTTGGTGTTATTGTTGTTATTGATCTCAGCGATGCTGTAAACAATGCTGAGTATTATTTTAAAAGAACAATGTAAGCGTCTGTTTATCATTCGAGTTTGTCAGTCAAGATGAAGATAATGTTCGAGTTGGTCACCGTGGTATTCTCCTTGAACTGTGTATACCCAGTGTTGATGTACTACATATACGACGATAATCCGATCGCTGGATATGTTTCGACAAATGAAATTGGGACGTATCCTAAAAACAGGCTGACCGGACATAAGAAATATTTCGCGAGTGCCAATAATCAAAAGAATATGAAGCTAGTAAATGAACGTGCTGTTGATTCTCATTTCAAAACTTCAAAAGCATCACCCATTTCCTTCGCAGCTATACCTAATATGGAATATAAATATACACCAAAAACGATGAAGGGTACAGAACCTCCGCAACAAAAGACAATAGCGGATGTTAAAAGTGGAGCACCACAGTTGACTTTAAAGACCATTGACAATCAGAACTCTGTACAATCGAAAAAGTCAGTCACTAACGATGTACTAAAACATATTAATGAGGGCTTATTCAGTACTAACCTTAGAAATTATTTTGAAAACCTGAACGTTTTTAATGAAATGAAAATTAAAGAACTAAACGCACATAAACCTCGTAACTCGATGGATGCTCAGAAAAAAAAGAGTAAATTAAACAACCGACGACCATACATTCAACAGAATTATTTTCAAAATTCTCTAGCCTCAAGTGTCAAAAACAAAGTTTTACATAAAGCAAATATTAACAACGAACAGAACGTCCAGCTAATGACTTATATGCTTAATGAAATAGCACAAAAATATTTAGATAGAAAATCCCAGAAACAAGGGGAGTATAGAAAAAGAGACGCTATCTCCAACACCACCATTAACCAAAGAACTACAAACCGTCAAGAAAAGAACGCGGATCATAATAACAAGCATGTTCCAAAAGAAACTGGTGGGATCAATTTAAAAAATGGTTTAAAACAAGGAAGGGTAATACCACCTCGAATTGGTAGTTATGATCTTGGTATAAAAATAAAAGATACACCATACGCATTGTTTTACAGAATGAATCATGAAAATATTGCACCATCTGATTTTTTCCCTTCTCCAGAAGACAGGTCCAATGTCGATGAACCCACTAATATTCAAGATAACCATAGAATAACTATGACATACGCTCAAAATAATGTTAGAGGTAATCGAAGATCAATCAATAGAAAAGATAAGAATAAGAATTATGCTGCTTTCCGAGATCGCTGATGCATAACTAAGGAGGCATCTTTTTATCTGTACCCTCTGTTCAAAATGTTATTCAATGCATACAATTTCGTTAAAAACTGTGAGATTATTCCTAAAAATACTTCTTTATTACTTAACGATTACATTTAATAAAATTATTAAAAATATTTGCAATTTTTATTACCTACTGACTAAAAGATTACTAAATATGTATAATATAACTGAAGGATTCATAAAAGTAGACTAAAATGAAACGAAAAAACCTTTTATTTAAAAGATTTACTTAACTAATGATTACATAAGTTGTTTTAATAGCCCTAATATTCTTATGAATATAAGGGCCTAAAAAAGATTACGCGTAAAAATATTTATTATTAATCAAATAAGTTAATTGTGATCTAAGTAAATAACTAGGCAGGTACTTTTCAACCACGTCTTGAACTCAAATATGTAGTATATTAAAAAAAATGGATACGTGTGACGTACAAGATATAGAATTCAAAACAATCGTTTCGGAATTTTCATTTTGTTTGTATATTCGTTTGTTGTTTCTTTTTTTCTCTTTTGGTAAAAACTTCTGGACAGTAAACAGTAAATTCTCAGCTATTACATCGTCATATTTAAAACCTGAAAGACAGTACAATTATTCGGACGTACGCCCTTTTGAAGGTTTTAAAAAAAATACATTAGTTTGATTCCTTCCTAATGCCGTCAGCAATACAAGGATGTCGATGTCTTCTGCTATGATTGTCACCGAATCATATGACTGTGATGCAGCAAGCGCACAACGGACGATGACCGCATCTGCATCCGATTCAGCCTGGTCGAAAGTAAAATCAGTTTTGTAGTGGGGAAAAGGAAAAGTTTAATAATAGCATAGGAATGTTAAGATTATAATAAATTGTATGAATAAAAAAAATATAGATAGAAAAGTAAGTCTAATTTTTAGTTTTTATTGCATCCCTACGAGCATTCGAGAATCCGTTCAAGTTTGGAGCGCTGTAAAACCTAGATAAATAAATTAAAATGAAACAAGTATAAAGAGGAAATTGTTCGTTGAAAAACCCTCTACAAAATTGCTGAGATGTCATTTTACTGTTAAATGAACTGAAATAAGTTATAACCTCCAAAAGAAAATTTGTTACAAAATGTTTACTTATTTTTGTTTATAACTTTTTTGGTGGTCACTTGACGATAAAAAGTAATAGAAATAAAATTGTAGGAAATTTAATTTGCTAAATTTTATGTTTGATTAAATTTTCTGTAGGGTAACTAGTTTACGAGATACAGAGCGAAAACCCTTTGCAACGGTTTTTCCAAGATGGCGGCCGGGGGACAAGGGTGACGACCCCACAAACTTGAATTTAAGCTTCTACTGACCCCCCCTACACATTAAAAAAATAAAATTGCGTCCTCTAAAAAACGCAGGGTAAGGCCTAAAAAATGTAACATTTCAATGGACTACTACTAATTTCAAGATTTTTAATGCGAAGTCGTAAACATTGTTTTGCGCTTACATTGCAAACGCTGGCTGAACTCTGCGAGATAGATCAAAATAATGTACTACATATTGTATACCTTAAAAAGATCTACACGAAAGTATATGTTTATCTCTTAGGTAATCCGCGATGGTATATGTTTATCTCTTAGGGGATAACCCACAATAGCCAATTTTTATCCTTTACTTTTTACGAGAAATATTGGCTTATTTATGAAGCGATAATATGGAACAATATAGCCCTTTGCAGCATGTAATTTAAATGAATATTTTCGAAGATATTGTAGATTCAAAATATAGGGACATCGCGTTTGCCGCGGTACGGTTGGTCGGCGCACTATAGTATGGAAGCATGCAAACCGTCTCAGAAATGGCTTTTGTAAATGTTCAGTATTGAAAATTTTGTTAATGCATTTAGTTCACTCAATGTCTAATACGTATCATTTAGCATTTAAAATAGTTCTTTTTAATATAACCAGACCTGCAAGTTGATGGTCAAAATAACGTTTATTGTGTTGCTCAGAATTACTCAAGTTTACATGGTCATATTTTGATTATTTTCAATGAAAATTTATAAGTGTGATATATGGTTAGAATGGTTATTAAGTACTCTGTTTAAAAAGTATTGAAATGGACGTTTTACTAAAAACAAGACAGGTATAAAAAAATTACAGTATCTAATCTTGTATCCTTATTAAAAACTTTAAATAGATTTTTTACAGTGAGCGATGTCTGCCGATGTCGTAAATCTATTTTGATTGATTGATTGTCATATAGAAGCTAATACAAAAAAAAGGGATGAAATTGTTTTACTACGAATTTAAGGCGTGTGAAGCCGCGGGCAAAAGCTAGTTGAAAATAAATAATAAGAAATAGTTGCAGCCCTGAACTGCTTGCATCGCATTCCTCTGATATCTTAAAATGGTTTTCTCTTGATGTATTGCACAACACGATACCTTAATGAATAACAAACGTCCTTCATGATCGAAAACTTCTCATTAGTTTACGTGTCTGTTTGATTGCATTCAATAAACAAGCGGACCAATGCACCGTTTAAATATTACTTTGGGTTTTTATTATCATTGACACAGAAGAGTATTGCACAATCTAATAGCGTTAGAGTGTCAATGCTTGGTGCTGCATTTTGTTCGCTATATAAAGATTTGTCTCGATTCTGTTGACCATTGCTGCGTCGGGCGGCCCGCGATTATGCTGTTCCGTATATCCTTATTATTAGCGGTCAGCCTTCACGGCTCCTGCATGGAAATGCGGGAGACCGTGGAGAGAATGGTGATGGTCCGCACTTCAGGGTCTGACCTTCAACCTGCAGCTACAGGCTACATCTATAAAAAGAAAAATGACGGTGAAGAAAGCGTTATTGAAATGGGTGAAAGTGAAGTAATGGAACAGTTAGCCAAGTACTATCAGCAACCCAAATCTTTTAAAGCATCGAGCCCTGCTGCTGAAGGTGTTAAAGAAAGCGAAGAAAATAAGGATGAGTTGAAGAAAGACCAGCGCGTTATACCTGTTTCAGAAGAGTCCGAAGAAAAGATTGACGGCTTAGCTAATGATGATTTTAAAAAGATTCTTGAAAAATATGGGGTTAACTTTGATGATAATGAAAACTATGGTCATTATTCCCGTGGTTTAGGGGATTTTGATGACGGATATTACCATGGATATGGAGTCGACACCAAAGAAAATAAGAATGGCTATAAGAACAACCATCATTACGGAAGTGGAGGTGCTGGCGATTACCATAACGGGAAATATGAAAGATATACTCATATACGTAAAGAGGGCGATGAAGAAGAGAAAAAAGAAGGTGATGCCCATAAACAACACGCTGAGCATAATCTGGACAAACAGAATGAGTCCGAGGCTGAAAATAATGAAAGAGGGCATGGTAGATTTCAGAAAACATATGACAATGACCAAAAAGACAGAAAATACTATGACCATGATGATGGAGTCAAATTCGCGTTCTATAAATACGGAGGTGGGAACAAATATCATGGAGACGACCAAGTATACAGACACGGTTCTCACGAGACAGGTGACCATGATTCGAACACAGGACAAACCAATACAGAATCTGGGGGCCATGGAGCCAACTCAGCTGAAGAACAAGACGGCTCTGATGAGAAACAGAGACACTATGAATCTGAAGGCGCAAAAACTTACGACAAGAGCTTTAGCTTCGAAATCAAGCATTAATGAAGATGTGTTAAAGATATTTGTTATAGTTTTGTTAACTTTTGTAAATACTTAAATTATTATTAGATAAAATTAAGCTATAATTTATTTGGACTTTATTCTGTTGCTCCTACTCGACTTTGCTTCTTTTAAAGTACATAATAAATATTTTTCTCCACATGAAATCATTGAAATATTTTTACATCTATTTTATATTTTCTCTGGATAATTAATATATGCTAATATAATATGCAAATTATAATAAGAACATTATTATTACTTCAGAATATCTATTTTATACGTACCACTTATTTTACTTAATAATTTTGAAACAAATACAACTTGATATAAATCGCTTAATGAGAACTATAATATATCCCTGATGAACATAGGCTATGGTTTATCATCATCATCATCACTAATATTATAAGAAGGAAAGATTAGATTGTTTGTTTGTTTGAATTGAATAGGCTCCGAAACCACTGGACCGATTTAATAAAATATTTTACCTTTAGAATCCCACATTATCCCTCTGATGAACATAGGCTATATTTAATACGAGAAAAAATAAGGATCCGCCTGAAAATGTCGACAATGTAATAAACATGTAACATGATTCAAGACTTTTTCATATAGGTATATACGAATATTAATAAATATAAAAATTTAGAGTTAAAATGATTTACAATCACTAATAAAACTGTGATAAAGGGATTTATATTATCACTAGCTATTGCCCGTGACTCTTTATGAGTACGATCATAAGTCATATAAATATAATTTTTACTTTCTACGTGGACGCAGTCAAGGGCAACAGCTATCCTTAATAAAGTACTTTACCTGAATAAGTAAGCGTCAAAACCTTTTGGCCTACATAATAAGCCTTTTTTTCCTATACAGCGCGGACGAAGCCGCATTGAACTGCTAGTATTGCATAAGAACCATTCACCAATAAAACGTCAATATCTAGTAGATCACTGTTTCTATTTCAACCAATTATAGCTAAGAACCATCTCGACGAACATTGCCTTCGATTAAAAAAAACGCATTCAAATCCGTCCACGCGTTTGGCCGCTACATTGCCACAGACAGACACACAGATACACAGATACACAGATACACAGATACACAGATCGACAGGTCAAACTTATAACATCCCTCTTTTTAGTGGGGGGTTAAAAATTAATAATAATTCGACCGCGTATCTAAATACCTACCTGCGTGCCTAAATCTTATCAATCTAGAGGTGCTGATGTCAACAAACTAACTAATAAACTACTAAATAATAATTTCGTTCTGATTGACATAAAAATTACATTAACCTCTTTTTCAGACCATTGTCGAAAGTTGACACAAGCTATGACGGAACTAATGTTTAATATATTTTATACTAGCAGACTCGGCCACGCGTTGCTGTGGTTGCTAAGGTTTTGGATATACCTATTACATTGTAGTAAACTATTTAAGAAGTCACGGTATTAGAAAAAATAAAATTAAAATTAAAAAAACCCCCGACCGCTAAGTAAAGGAAAAAATTTAAAATGAAAATAAATTTATCAAGGCCAATAACGAAATAACAATATTTTGATATAAAATAATATTGTGACTTAAAATTAGGATGTAAGTTATCCTATGTTTCAAGTTGGATCAAACTACACACGGTGTGCAAATTTGATTAAAATCGGTTAAGTAGTTTAGGAGTCCATCGCGGACAAACAACGTGACACGTAATTTATATATATTAAGATATATATTTAAAAATTCTATCAGTATTTATCAGGGATCTATTCACTTTCACTCCCTATCCCTGGCAATTAATTTAGTACATATAAGAGTATTGACTTCAGGATGGCTGAATCGAACTATGGTAAAATGACCATGACATAACATTGACATACTATAGTCATAGATTTATTTGTATAGTAACTAACTATTCTATAGTATTAACTTTGCTTTTTTACTTACTTTATAAGGTTTATCGATATTACGTATAACTATATAATATCATTTGGGCAACGACATAGTACTTATTTCGGCATATCGGTCAAACCGTTTTTCAATTCAAAGTAAAAACATTTATTCTGACGTGACATATATAACACAGAAATTAATTATTCGATATATTTAATGAATAATAAAAAAAACGAAAATCCGTGTTATAGTTATAACGCACAGAAATTATTAAAAAATCAAATGGTTTGGGGCAGCGATTCGTTAAACGTATATTTAATCACATTTTTTTGTATAACACAGTTATATATTGAAAACTAATATTAACATCTTCATAATAATATTGAAAGAAAGTCTAAATAACCTAGGCACTTCGATAAAATAATATGCAATACTTGAAGTCAATAATGTTTGTTTTCTTCAATTTGAATAAAGAAATAATTAGAACGAACTACGCATAATTTTCAAATAAATTGTTTTATTGTCCTATAATTATATTTTATATGATGTTTTTCTTAAGGTAAATGCAATTATAATGTTTGAGTTACATTATTAGAAAAGTATATTTTATTATCTTAATTAATTTCATGATTCTAGATTAAAAGTTGTATAAATGTATATTTATTTGAGAGTTTCAAAATTTATGAGAATATTTCATGATTAAATAGATATAGGAGCTTTTCTTGTGCAGAATGTAAATCTAATCATATCATATTAATTTCAACTAAATACTAATACTACTAATTCAACTAATAATAAAATAATCCCTGTAAAAAAAAAAATCTTGACAAGGAGACACAGGAACAGACAGCGAAAACATTATTGCCTAAGAAAATGTTGACATGCAAAACCCTGAAAATATAGATATGTAAAATATGATAAATAAATATAAATGTAATACAATAAACACTTAGAAAGTCATTCAGGTATCAAATAATTTTTACCTTCCTTTAAAAGGTAAATAGTATTTAAAGACTAGATACTCCACATTCTAGCGAACATATCCTTCGGGAATAGTTAGATAATTTGTCCGAGACCCTTATCAATAAACAGAATAGCAAAAATACTATATTTATATTTAGGGTTATTTAAAAAACTATTCGACAGAAGAAATATATTTTTATCATTAAGGTATTTCAATCCCAAACAAAAACTTGACTGATGAATCTTGACTTTGTCTTTTATTGTTTACATACGTAAAGTACCTAATCTTTTAAAAAACATATTTTTATAACACAACGGTAATCTAATAGAGTAAATAAGAAATAATTATATTTATACAATGCATTTCATTTAGAACATCTAACTTTATTTAATTAAATTACTTTTTATGCTCCATCGAAAGAACAATCAAATTCAATTAAACCGTCGTAGGCTCATTTACGAGTAAATAACACTTCACGGTATTTAGCTTGCTTGGTCAGTGGTCTACAAATATTACACAATATAATTTTTTCATTACCGATGTCTTTGTCACCTATAACCTCGTGAGATGAAACTGTTACATGGCTACGAGAAAGGTTTTATTGGAGCACTCACGGTCCTCTTGTCTAGTTCTAAATTAGATATAAATATTGGGCAACGGGGATATGAAATTATTACAACACAGCCAGTTGATCAGAAAACATCTCAACATGAAGACAGCAGTCAGCATTTTGTGTGTGGTGGCATGCGCTGCAGCCGTTCAAGTTGGATACGTTCCTCTACCAGCTGCTACTAGCTACGTGTACCGAAGCGACAACGATGGTCCGGCCCATGTTTTTCAAGTTGGAGCCCATGGGTACCAACAACCTCAAGCTTTTGCTGCTCCCTTGCCTCTAGTACAAGCCTACGACATCGCTCCTGTGCCATTACCATATGTAGCCGCACAACCTATTGCCGTTGAAGATGCTGAAGAAGATGACAACACCTCTGAGGATGATTCAGATGAAGGAGACGAAGGACTTATTGGTCACGATGAAGGCCATGAAAGCGGAGAAGGCAATGATTACAATGTCCAGCACCACTCAGCTCACGGTGAAAAAGGAACCAAGGGCTACCACTCTAAAGGACATCATGAAAAGGGAGTCGCCGGACACTACGGTAAACACCACAAGGACGGATCTTTTCACGAAGCTAAGGGCGAACATAAAGCTCATCATGATGAGGCTGACGCTCATGGAAAGCACCACGAAGCTGCCGAAAGTTATAAGGGTGGAGACCATGGACACAAGAAGCACTTCAGCAAAGGTGAGGAAATAACTGGATACCACAAAGTGTTCAATAAGGACGAGTTCAAGAAGGACCACGACTTCTATGATGTAGCCGACAACAGCGGTAGCTTCAAGAAGCATGGCCATCAAGCAGCACACCACGGATCTGAAGGAGGTGCTCATAAGGAGGGAGGACACGGTGACTCAGGCTACAATAAGGGCGGTTTCGGCAAATCCGGTTTCACTGCTAAAGGCTACGTTGATGAAGCCGATGCTGGTCATTCCGCTGAAGAGGGTGAAGAGAGTCACTACAAACATGGAGAGGATTATGGCAAGAAAGGAGGAAGCCACCACGAAAAAGAATACGAATTCGGCGGCGACGACGACACAGACGATGAACATGACGATTAATGAAGGCTTAATTTCTATATAACACATTTAATTTATTCGATTACTTAATAATTGTTTTGTTATGTTTGATATCCGATAAATATGAAAATTGTAAATATTTTTGTAAAGCAATAAAATTATAAAATTAAATACATAGCTTCTTATTATTAACACACATAGGTATTCCATTGTAGGTGCAAAAAATATTAATATAACTCACTGACTCAATTAAAATTTAAATACTTCACTAATAAACGATTAGAAAAGGTACAACTCCAGGAAATTCATTCAACGTTTAAAACTAGAACGTCTAGGAATTTAAGAAAATATTATTCAATATGCACCTTTTATATTATTTTTAACATTATAAAAAAGTAAGTTATATGAAAAAGAATAAGTAAACAAAAAAAACCTGAATATGTATTTACTATTTTATTTATTATTAAATTTAAGTTACGAACTATTTATTCATAAATCTATAAAATATATATTTTATGTCATTTTGGTATATACTGAAATTCACACACTATTGTGTTAAATTAAAAATTATATTTAAATTTGTTTTACTTTCAGATTTTACTTATTTCAAACTCTTTACGACCTTGTACCTGCATACAAAGTCGATTAACGTTTTTAATCGATTTATCAATTTCAATCTTGGACTATTATTAAACTGTGTTTATAATACCTAATTGATATTACATTAACTTGTAATACATCTACTAAATACGGCATAATAATAAAACAGATTGTTCGAATTTGACAAAGATTTTACTCATAAAACCATGTTATTTTATAATATTATTTTGGCATGAATAATATCAAAAAATTAATAACTTTCTTAGAAATAAGATATGCAATAACAAAACAAAACATTTTTTGAGAAACAAATATAAATTCTTGTATTTAAACTTTCGTGAACCATGATGATTATTAAGTATTATCATCACGTAACTTCAATTTATTTGCCTGACTAGTTTCGTGCCCATTCGGGATTCCTATTCATGATCTCGAGGCATGGGAGATTTGGGAGTGAGCTTCGAGCTCATGAAGAACTCTTCGGTTCAGATAATTTTAGAAATATGTTCGGTTATTTGTCTCTGAAAACGTAGACACGGTTGAATCATCGTCGTCTTTAATCATTTAGGAAAAACTTCGAAAGTTCTTTGACTAGGATTCTCGTTTTCATAAGAAATAATATTATAATATAAGATTGCAATTTCTTGTGTAATTTATATTTTCATATGTTTATATCAATCATAAAAATACAATCCTGTTAAAGTTAAAAGTAATTAGTGTTATGTTGTATCTTAGGACAGCCATGACTTGTTAGTCATGTACATTGTTATGTAGGTATCCATTTATATATCTATTTATTAAGTATATATATTTATGTTTTTATATATTTATGTATATATCTTGAGTGATATTCAGCCTTCAGCCTATAGCCCATTATTTAGTAATGATATAGTGTAATCATTACTATTATTATTTCTTATTTTACAAGTTAATATTAAATGATTTTTAAATAAAACTAAGTTTCCTATTCCGTGGCGGCCTTGAACGATCCAAGCCGGTGAGCCGATTGGTTTTATCAATTAAAATTCAACAGTGCGGAACCACGGAATCAGATGTTAGGAACGAAAAACTTACCCTTGTCCACGAATTTACAACAAAGGCTATATAAAGTAAAGAGGTCGCATGTATGTCAGTGTCGTAACCTACTTTGATTGCACAAGAGGGGACAAAAAGTACCAAAAATGCAGATTAAATTATTTTTTGCCGTCTCATTGACATCAGTTCTGTACTGGGTCAACTCATCGCCTATTGATCTCGGATTATTGGAGTTTGACAAACTTAACACAGATATATCGGACTTAAAATATGAAGGTGGATTAGATGACTTTTTTAAACCTAACAAGGAACAAGATACAAAAACTGATAAACCAAAAACAAAAATTACCGCTTCTGGATTTAGAAAAAAAAAGACAAACAATAAAGGATTAAGAGTCGATTATGATATCGAGGATTTAAAAAAAATCTTGCAAGAGGCTGGATTACGTGATGTTGGATCTTATAACGATGGAGCTATTTACGCGATAGCTGAGGGAATAGCCGCTGCAGGCGTTGGTGTTACTGGAAATGAAGAAAGAAAGTATAAAAAAGGATTTAAAACTAAAGGATTTCACAAAGTATCTCATAAAGACGAATATCAGAAAGATAAAGAGTTTTACAACGAAGATGAAACCAGCGGTGTTATTAAAAAAGTAGGAGCCAAAGGTGTGGGATTTGAGACGAGTGCTGGAGCGGGTATCGGTAAGGGGTACTTCAAACACCAACGTGCGAAAGGTTTGTATGGAAAAAAAGGTTACTCTGATAAGGGAAGTGCTAATAAGGATTTCGAAGGATACGACGACTCCGATGGATTTGAAGCTTATTTCAATACCGATAACAAATGATCAAAACGATAACAATGCAAGAATTAACTTTTTGTTGTCGTTAAAGTGTTAAGTGTTTGTTGTTAAAATCTAGCCTTTAATATTTATTAAACGTGAACGTATAGAGTCATGTTTCTTAAATAATTCATCTTAGTATAGGTTTGATTATTGTTATAAATCACTCATTATAAGATGGCGTGAAAATCGATGTGTTACGTCTGACAACCATAGTTTTATCATGTTAGTAATGTATAAAAGAATTGAATTGTTAGTTAGTTATTTATGTAGAGAGTTTAAGTTTATACTTGTATCAAAATATATTATGGATTTAAAAAATTACCTTGCATATGTATTCAGTGGTAAGTGTTAATATATTGTATATATTTTTACAATTATGTAAAAATAAGAATATTTTTGTGTAAATTTGTAATTATTCATTAGTTTACATAAATTATTATAAATACAGACATCACAACCATTACTAATGGTTTTTTTTTCAGTTTTTTTGTTTTTAGATATTCAAAAATGTATTTATTGTTTGCATTTGCGCTCCTGTTGTGGTACGAGTTCTTTGCCGGATTTCGCAACCAACCCAAATACTAACCCTCTTCTTCTGAGTTCTGAATTAGATCCATTTACAACTGGACAAAAGAGTTTTGGATTAGCTACGCCTCCTCCATTTGCAAATATTGGGGATAAAGATTCTGAATCAGTAAAAGCCTTTAGTTGCTCTTTAATACCGTGTTTAAACGAAGACAGAGGAGTAGCTGTTTGCGCCTGTAATTATAATACTGGCAATGTGGTTACATTTCATAATAGTTGTGAGATGGAGAAACATAACTGTCGATTCGATACAAGTAAGTATTGTGATAATTTAAAATATGTATTTAATGTATGAATGTAGGAACTGAGAAGGTTCTAGATTTTTCGATTACAAAGTCAAAAATGTTTATGTGATTGGTTTATGTTTACCTCTTATTTATGTGGAAAATGTTGTGTTTATTATATGTACAATAATTAATATTGACTTCACTATTTAATTTTGTTTAAATATTACAGACTTTAATGTTATTCTTAACGATATTTGTCCATGGGAGTTTGAATCAAGGCGAACTAACAAATACGAGGTTGATTTAACTAATCCGAAATACTACAATTGAATAAAACATTACTTAAGCAAAATTAAAATATATTTAATGTAAATAGTATTTTTCTGCCGTGCGGTCCCGGCTTAAAATAGGACCGCTCAGTATCTTCACAAAGACGACGTAAGATCTGGTTCACCAAAAACATACTAGTGAAAAGATCCCTACAACTTTTATCCCAAAGGTGATGGGCGGATATCTTACCAATAAATCATTCCCAAGAAGAGCTAACGTTAACAATTTTTATGGCCAATCGATGTTAATATTTAAAAGTATACATATCGCACCTCCGCACAAATAGTGTCACAACTCAAAAAAAATGAAAATCTCTTTTATTGTATTATTCATTTCAGAAATCTTCAATATCTTATCTCAAATAATGTCATTTAAATAAGATGATTATTTATCCCTACATGGAGCTTGTATATATAATATAACGATAAGTAAAAGTATTGTCTTAACAAACACATAGGTGTCTTAACAAACACACAGTGTCACGTCTCTGCTTGCGCAAGGTTTTCGTCTGTCTGGATATTGTATAGAATGTTGGTTGTCGATTTATGTCAGTACATGTGTGTACGAAACTTTAAATAATCTGACTTTTTAATAAATTATAGTGAACTTTGTCGACATATGACAGTTTATTTAATTAAGGTAAGTCAAAAGTTATTATATTTTTCATAATAAAATGATCTGTATGGAGTTTGGACATTATATATGATTAGGAAGAGCTAAAAGACGTTTTTATTTTGGCAACAGTAGTATTTATAACAACGAACTGGGGAGGTAGAAACTGATGATTCGGTTAAAGTACTAAATCACAATATAGAACGTTAAAAAGTAAGAAAAAGGTCCTTTCTCATCGTCGCCCATCATCATAATGTAATTCAAGTTCTTAACTATCCAGTTTAAGTTCATCTTTTTACAGTACAAGTGTATCCTTATCTAGCTTATCCATTTTGTTAAATACTGTAAACCAAGTAAAGATATTTACGATTCACGAAGTCTGTCCATCAATTTTACAAGTATCAAATGCCGAAATCAATTCCAGGAACAAAATATTTTGTTTTGCAGTTACCTCGGGTATGTTTCATTTTTTTACTCTAAGAGCATATTAAACAACATGCATTTCACGATAAGCAAGTTGAAGGCAGAAAATATAGGATGAAGAAAGAATAACATTACTGATGTTATTTTCGTAAACCTATTGTAAATCAAAGTAGGTAGGTATTAGGCAAGAGAAAGAGGTGCAGATGAAATTGGTAGCTGCTCGTTTAAATATATCAAAATAAAATTGCATTGTCAGACCAACCACGAACCAACTTATTTAAGTTTCTATTCGGACAGTTGTTGCGGGCTGAACAAAAATAAATTTACAATCGAGTTACGTACGTATGCAGTCGTGAAATACATAAACTAAATTCGATTAGTTTTTAACTCGTCTAGGGTTAAAAAGTATATTTATATTAGGTATAATATAATGCTGAGTTAGTGACAACCACTTGTTTTATATTTAATATCGTATTTTCCAAAATTTTAAATTTTGAAACTCTCTAATAAGCCAATATTTTATAAATTGTTTGCTTTTATGATCTCTAAAGTGTCACAACGCAACTATAAAATATTTTTTTTAATATCTTTTCAAGCTACCTACCCGACCAGTTAGTAGATATTCATAAACCATTTAAACTTACCTAAAAATGTATAGCGCTAATTTTGTTACTTTTTGAGTTATGACCCGAAAATTGAAATTTTTACTTACTATATATTTCAAACGCTATTTACTCGAAAGTTTGATTTTTTGACTTATGACACTATTTGAGCGGAAATGCGATATTGTGCCGATCTCAAATTGAGAGTTGGAGCAAAGAGCAGTTGGATAATAATTTCATTGTTAAAAATATCTTACATACCTTAACATAACTTAAAAAAAATATTCCATTATTTAAATAATATATTGATTTTGGTTACAATTAAACTTTAAAGAGTTTTCTGAATATACTTTTGTCATATACAATAAAAAGTAACTTGTCTATGTGACATAAAGTTGTCACTGACTCACTGTAGTCGTGAAAAAAAAGGCGGGAACCATCAAAAGTAAAAGGCGCTAGTTTTCAAATTTTATTTTAATAAATATAATAACTTGCATTTTTTTTTTCGTCAATCTCGTACAAATATCGACTTGTAATAGTTAACAGTAAAAAATAATTGTTATTTGCGAAGATGGTGGGTAAAAAAAAACGTAAAAAAGATACTCCGGACTCTTGTGGGTCGGAAGATTTTTCTGACGAAGAGGTCGAGCCGTACAAAGTATTTAAAGTGGAGACCTATTGTAGAAAATATTCTGAAAACTCAAAAAAATCTGAATTTATTGTTTTTCTAAATCATAAAGAACAAAATATTCCTTTCTCGGACAAAGACCGCTTAAAAATATCTCAAGGTATTCGGAAGCATTGTGTCTCAGGTGTGCTACATCTCAGGCCAATCAACAAATACAAAGTGGGAATTACTTTCGATCTCTCCAACAATGCAAATGTTTTTATTCAGAACAAAAGGCTTTTAGAAGAATTAAACATGACGGCTTCTATTCCAGCAGCAGACACAGAAATAACAGGGGTTGTGACATCAGTCCCTATTTCTTTGAGTAATAAACAAATATTTTCTTTAATTGGCAGTTCAAGAAATATAATTCAAGTCCGTCGTTTCATGCGGCGTGTACGAGCTGAAGGTGGCGCGGTCTCGTATCGGCCGACTCAGACCGTGGCGGTAACATTTGCTTCTACCGAGCTACCAGAGCACGTGTACCTGGACCACTGGAGACACGAGGTCAGTCTGTATGTTCCTCCTGTAAAACAGTGCCTTCGTTGCATGCGGTTTGGCCACATTGCCAAATATTGTAAAAATGACGAAGTATGCTCTATATGCACAGCCAACCATAACTTCCGTAATTGCACTGTTAATTCTCAAGACGCCAAATGTTCTAATTGTAGTGGTAACCACATAGCCATCTCAGCTTCTTGTCCCTTGAAAAAGCAAAAAATTGAAGAAAATAAAGTAAAGTCACGAGCAGTTCGATATTCAGATTTCTTTAACGAAAAGTCACTTCCATTGCTAACAGCTAAATCTATTGAAACTCAAATTAGCAATTTAACGAAATCTGACTTATTTATGAATTTAATAGCAGAGTCGATTATGAAAATAATATCAAACAAAAATGTACCGATAAATTCCAATTCTATAAAGGATACTCTACGATCTACATTCAATAAAACATCCCATAACAAATAATAATGGAAAGTTTAAATATAGTTCAATGGAACGCACAGAGTATATTAAGTCATAGGAATATTTTTACTTACTTTCTCCATAATTATAATATTCATATAGCTATCATTTCTGAAACCTGGTTAACACCCAATCAGAGATTCAATATAAGAGGTTACAGCATTGAAAGGAATGACACTGGCAACAAACATAATGGTGTTGCAATATTAATTCATAACAGCATTATCTATTCTAAAATAAATACTAGCTTTGATGACTCTTTACAAAATATTTGTGTTCGCATTGTTATTGGTAATAAAGAGATTAGTATTGTTAGTTTTTACAGTCCTGCCAATTGCATTCCTTCTTTCAACAAAACTAAATTTGATTCATTAATTAAATCTATTCCTGGCCCTATGATTTTTGCAGGTGATTTTAATGCACATCATTCTTCGTGGGGATGTAATTCTACGTCTCCTCGGGGGAGAGATGTTTTAGATGTAATTGATGACAACAATCTGGTTCTTCTTAATGATGGTCAGATGACCACAGTAGGCTCATTAACTTGGCGTAGAAATGCTTTAGATTTGTCCATAGTTAGTCCTTCGTTAGCTTTATCTTGTGAATGGTCTGTTCATGATGATCCGCTTGGTAGTTATCATCTGCCTGTAATGTTAAAAGTTGTTTTAAAGAATGATAATACTAATAACAATCCTGATTTAAAAGACTTGATTAGACTTCCAAACCCTCCCAACTATAAGTTAGTTGATTGGAAAGTGTACGAAAAAAATGTCGAGAGATTGTTATTGGATTTTCATATTCAGTCATTTCCTCCTTTAGAAGCATACTCCTTGTTTTGTGAAATTCTTTGTAGTGCTGTTGTCTCATCTATTCCTACATACTACAATCATACTAATAAGAGGAAGGGCAAAAGGCCTCCTCTACCTTGGTGGAATAATAAATGTTCTGAAGCAGTGTTAAACTCTAAACTAGCTTACATAAATTTTAAAAATAACCCATCTGATGAAACATACATAGAATTTAAAAAGTTACAAGCTTTAAAGAAACTTACTTTAAAACAAGAGAAAACTAGTAGTTGGATGTCATTGTGTGAGTCCTTTCATCGTTGCACACCTCTTTCTATCATCTGGAAATACATGCGGAAATTTACTAAAACATTTGTTCCTAGCAACCACAATGATGATACTTGGGTTAATAATTTTCTTAAAAAATATACTCCAGATTATGTATCCTACAATGAAACTTTTTCTGAACCTACTGGTATTGACATTAACTCTAATAACATTTTTTTATTGCAACCTTTTACTTTACAAGAATTAAAATCTGCTGTTTTTTCTAGAAAAGATACTGCTTTTGGTTTAGATGGTATTCCTTATAAAATGTTTAAAACACTTAATGTATTTTGTTTGCAAGTTTTTTTGGACATATTAAATTGTCTTTGGGAAAATAATGAAATACCTTTGTCCTGGAAAACTGACTGCATAGTTCCTATTTTAAAACCCGATAAACCTAGACTAAAGGTAGAGTCATATCGACCCATTACACTTACATCCTGTGTAGGCAAAATTTTCGAACAACTTCTGAAACATAGACTTGAATTTTATGTAGAAAAAAACAATATTTTACCATCCAATCAATTTGGTTTTAGAAGAGGTCGATCTTCTAGAGAGAGTTTTTGCCAATTACATTTAGATATTAAGAATAGTATAGTTGATAACAGTTCCACAGCTGCTGTATTCTTTGATGTTGCTGGAGCCTTTAATAGTGTAAATGTGCATATTCTTTGTAGAGAATTAATCTCTATCGGTTTGCCAAAAAAAGTTGTGCAGTGGATTGTAAAGTTTTTATCTGAAAGAAAAGTTTTTGTAAAATATAACTCTTATCTTTATGGCCCTCGATTTGCTTCTGCTGGTGTTTGCCAGGGTGGTATTTTATCACCGTTAATTTTTATTCTGTATATTCGTCGTTTGAATTTAATCCTTAGTTCTAATGTTAAGAATTTACAGTATGCAGATGATCTTGTGATTTATGCATCTGGTAAAAATCTACCCAATATATTTAAACAAATCAATACTGCTCTGTCGGCCTTGTATGAATACTTTTCATACTTAAATCTTGATATCAATCCTTTAAAATCTAAATTACTTGTCTTTGGCAGGAACAATTCTATGTTGCCTCCAATTGTTTATAATGATACAGCTATTCCCATTTCACTAGAAACAAAGTTTTTAGGAATTCTTTTAACTAGTAATCTATCTTGGAAAAAATATATTGATAGTATAACTATCAAGGCTAATAAAGCTTTTAATGTTCTGAAATGTCTAGCCTCAACTTATTGGGGAGCGGACCCCAAAATTCTACTACTTTTATATAAATCATTGATTCGAAGTCATTTTGAGTATGGTTTCTTATGTTTTGCTGGGGATAAAAAACTGGTAGCTATCTTGGATAAAATACAAAATAAAAGTATGCGTTTAATTACTGGAGCTTTCAGGAGCACACCTATAAATGTAATGCAAATTGAATGTAACCTTCCTCCAATCCCTATTAGATTTTGTTATTTAAAAGAAAAATTCCTTTTAACACTTTATTCCATTCCACACAATCAGCTTTTACATAATCTTTCTATTTTATTAACCTCATTAGCACATAAACCTTTATACATTATGCAAGATCTTTCTCAATTCATTAATTTTCTTCAGGGTTTTAACATTTATAAACCAGCTTCCACTTTTCCTTGTTATGAAGGGTGTTTTTTAAGCAAATTTACAGCAATGAACATAGTCATTAATGACAAACTAACCTGTAAGGAAGAGGTATATAGTCAGTTGTCACAATGGAAAAATCATCGCTTTATATATACAGATGGGTCAAAAAATGACTTCAGTGCTTCTTTTGCATTTTATGATAATTTTTTAAACAGTTGCATAGGTTATAGGTTGGATAGTAATGCTAGCATATTTACAGCTGAAGCAGTAGCTATTTTAGCTGCTCTAAAAAATATAAAAAATCATAATCAGGGATTCAAAAATTGGCTTATACTTAGCGACAGTATGAGTGTACTTACCAATCTAAACAATAACAAACTGCATACTAAGACTAATTATTTAATTTATGCTATAAAACAGATTTGGTATGATCTCTATAGTGATAAAAATACAACAGTGAGTTTCATGTGGGTTCCATCCCATATAGGAGTTGTAGGGAATGAAAAGGCTGATTATTTAGCAAAACTGATTAACAACTCGATTTCTCAAACTGCTAACTTTGATATGTTGCTACCTTATTCCGATATAATACCTAAGTTAAAACACAGAATGTGTCAACAATGGGCAAATCATTCCAAATACATAGTTGAAATAGAAAATAAGGGATTATGGTACGCACCTTTAAATGTTCAAATAAATAGTTTCCCATGGTTTTGTAAAAGTCGTAGTTTCGCTAACAGGAAATTCTACTCGACTATTTCGCGTCTACGTTTTGGCCACTGCAGACTTAATTTTCATTTGTATCGCTTAAAAATGTTAAATAGTTCTTTGTGTTCTTTTTGTTATTTTCAAGAAGAAACCATCTCTCATGTCTTTTTTGATTGCCCGGCCTTCGGCATTCAGCGCCTTGTGTTGTTGGACGAGCTAATAAACATTTATGGACGCTCTGAACTGGTCCCGCAGACTATTACCGATCTTCTTGTAAATAGTTGTACCTATAATTTGTTGTATAAATTTATTGTAAATACTGTTAGGGAAATATAATTAATTGCAAATATTTTTGAAACATGTATAAACTCTAAAACTTTATGAAGTGACATATCTGGGATGAGACACAATTATCGGACTTGACATACAAATTATTGAAAAATACGGAAGACTTTACAAGATTATACTATACTAATGAAATATATTATTTACTGAAGAAGTTTTATGGACCAGACAATACTAAAGAAAAATTTACTGTAATGAAAATTTCTATCGGATTAATGTCAAATATTAAAAGAAGAACGTCTGAAAATTATTTAACAATAAAGTAAACTAAAGACGAGGCAGCATGGTTGTGAACCTTAGCCTGTCCGACAGGACAAATTAAAAGAAAAAAAAAAATCACTGTAGTCGTTACTGTCAATATTCGTGCTCTATAGTCTATAGTAACTGTCTATCTCAATGAATTGAAGTGTTTGTGTAAATGATTGTGAAACAAAGAATATTACAATTTCAAATAGATGAGGTTCAGTAGAGATCACCTTTTTAACTATACTCATGAGTACGGAAGAGACTCTGTTGAATCTCGATTTCGACAAACCCAACACGATTACGCCTCCCGATGACGGCGTGGTTTCACTCTCTAGCAGTGCCGAGGACATTTGCTTAGTGCCAGAGGTCGGATTCGAAGGAAACCTGGATTCTCCAGGAGTAAACCGAGAGTCGCAACCGCTGCTTGGCGGTCGCGGCGATCTAGAAGTCTCATTTAACCATTTTCCAGGTAAAAACAAGTCGCGCACGACTTATTTTATCTTAATTAAAGTAAATGTTTGCTTTCAAAACATGGTTATCGATATTCGATACCATGGACGATATTATCTGTATGTCACTTCTTTGGCTTCCTTATTTATATGGCTTCTAAAAAGTCGTTTTATAAATCTTAATTATTACGATCATTATTATGTATATTCAAGTATGTAATAGTTACCTTGAACTGAAATACTTTAGACCTGCTATCTGTTGTATTTATGTGTTACTGAAAACTTAATGTGAACTAACTTCAGATCAGTATTAATTCACAAGAAAGTACTTTTTTGTATAAATAACTTGTGTGAATTTAGCTGCACATTGAGTTTTCACATCAATTTTCAGTGAAGTTTCACATCTCATTTTTTAAATCGTTTTTTACAAATACAATGAGGTTTCCATTTTCATGTAGTAAGTATTATATGTTAATCACCTTTTTATTACTTTTATATGTTGTAAGGAAAATATACTTTTAACTAAGTGCTATGAAAAGGACCATATGTTATATTTGAAACTGTCATGGCAGGTAAATCATTTTTTGTTTTAATAATTAATATTACTTAGATTATATTTATTAAGGTAATATAAGTTTCTATTCTTTTATCATGTCTTTTGATATTTATCTAAAAACATTAGTAAATAAATATATTTCAGCATTGTGAAAAAAATTGCATTAAAAATACTCTTAAGTCAATATATATCAATGTTCACTGTCAATACTTAATGACATTTCCTACTTGAATAATGTAAACAAGATAATAAAATAAAGTAACGAAAAAAAACACATCACAAATACAATATGGTGTAGATATTTATAATATATTATGTATACATTTTATTTTAGTGACATATTTTATGTAACTAAACTAAAAATAACATAGAAGACAACTGGTTCTTCAATGTTCTTTTAATATTAAACAAATTGTTAGTTGATATAGATTATTTATCTTAATGCATTAATTGTCACCTTAAAGTACAGTAATAATGATATTTTTGAGTATAACATAGAAAATAAACCTAATATATATTATAATATATTCACATTGTCCGCCTGTAAGAAATCTGCTGTATTGCATTCAGTTATTCAAAATTGCAGAGAATCAATTTCGTATTAGACAGACCAAACTTCTTGAATTACCTGGTTTTAGGAATAACTAACTAGTAGAAAGCAGTGCTTATGACTTGCCACCCAGGTGTAGACTTGAAGGACTCATTTAAAATATGCAACCATGCACATCTTCATTGTATACACTCCTCTTCCTCTTTAACCAAAACTCATATAAACGTTCTGATGCTGCCTTTGAATGAAGTTGAAGAAGATGATAGTTCTAGAAAGGCCAAATTTTTTAAGCAGATTATTTAGATATTTTGCCGTAGTATCTCTCATTCCCACTTCTGCAGCATATGAAGTACATAACTATAAATATATTCCTTGTCAGTTTGTAATAATTGTTTATTTTGTATATTGTTAATATTTTTTTCTATCGTCACAATATTTCATACAAATCCATTGCATGCATGTTTATGTTATTAGTGTTACATTGTTTTTAGTGTTAAAAGTTTATTTCTTCTGAATATTTTTAAGGGTGAGAGTGTTCTGTATATTTATTTTATATTTTGAGGGCTCTAAATATTCTAAATATTGACTTAGATAGTGAACCAATACTACAATAAATTATTTTAGTCTAGTAACAGTTTTGTTGTATTGTAATCATCATTCAAACCATCTCTTATATATCTAAAAAAATAAAAAAGCCAAAGTCAAGCCAAAGCTATGTGTTGACTGGGCATATGTAAAATTTGTAAAAATGCGCCATATGCGCGAACAAATACTTAGTACTCTGTATTAGATATGCGCCGAATAATCGGTAAGTATTCAGTATTTTTTTCACAATTCGTAATTGGACGAAATATTCGGGGTATATTTGGTGCCGAATATATTCGTTTCGAATATTTTTAATTTTTTGGGTACACGCCACGGTAAAGAACTAAAAGACCTACAATTAGTATCTAGTATAGTCAACATTTATTTTGAACCTTAAATCAGCATTTATTCTTAAAGCTCCAAAAAATATTTTTAACCAGAAATCAACATATTTATTCATCTAGCCAGAAGCCACTTGTAACTTACTTGTTAGAACCTGTTTATGAAAAACAAACAAAGAAATGGTCAACCGAATAATTTGGCCGAATATTCGGTTCGGTAAAAGTTAAACCGAATAGTATTCGGCCACGATCGCTTGTTAGTCCAGAGGAGTAACAAAAGTGTTGCTGGAGAAAATGATCTTTGAGGAAAGTGTCCATTTTTTAAGGTACCCATTGTCGTCCATCGTTGACGAAAATTCATTCCGTATTTTTATTGTACGTAGAAGAAAAAATCTTGAGGACTACCTTGAGAAGAAAGCCACGCATCTAGATGGCCAGGATACAGCTCCAAAACACTTACAATTTAAGTTTACGTTAGGCGGAAACATTCTCTAAGAAGGCCTCAATAAAAGACAAGTTTCTGACTGCATTCGTCGGCATTTTCCCGAAGAATACCTGAAATAGTACGGCAAAAATAATCAGCATCTGTGCTGTCATCGGCATAGCGATAAATGTTTTTTGTAACCTTCAACATATCATTGATATGTAAAATAACAGTGTTGTTGATAGCAACTTCGAGAATTGCTAGCAGTCACGGGCTTGGCGTGCACTCTCAATTCGTAGAAAATGACTTATGCTCCCAGTAAGAAAACTTGAGAGGCAGCTTTGAAAGAAGCGTCTTGTATTGACGGACACGAAAAACATTTAGACCTACTGTCAGGTTCTTCACTTACCGTCATCCATCGCTATATGACCTTCTTGTATACCACGACGAGGTCACCAGCTGATCGTCAAAAGCAAACTCATCGTCGATCATCATCGTCGGTCGATCATTGATAAACTGGCGATGCTCCAAGTATCCGAGGAGCTTGCGGTTGACAGTCATTTAACATTATAGTTATTTTAAAAAGGTCAAAGACTTTAAAATACTAAAGTCGAAGACTTATTTTTAAAAAGTTTATGGATATAGTAAATATTATTCTGTTTCTTTGTCAACTCAGTTGTCGTATCGTGCTCATTTGATGCATAATTCATCATGTATTTATTCACATTTAAGTAACCATAATGGCACAACATGACAAATAAGAATTAAAAATAATAATTTAAATATTTATGCAATAGATCTGTTCGGAAACTCAAATATTTATTTTTAAAGACAGTATCGACAAACCAGCAGTTTTTGTATTGGGTTAATGACGAAGTAATGAAGCCTGATCTACACATGTGATGAGACGTGCAGCGAAAACAAAACTACGTTACGAGAGTTGGTTGTTCATATTGCATGTAGCTTTTTTATGCTTAAATGTTTTATTCTGTGGCTTTTAAAACAACTAGCCTTTACAAGTTAGGTCTTACAGGAAAAACTAATGGATTCATGCCTCGACCGAGGCTGGCTTTCGAAATTGTTTCCATTGTTTTTGTGCACGACTGTGCCTCATTACGTAACCCGCGAGACAATATCAGCAGATTCAATAAACCTTACAGAACATTAACTTAGATACAATTAAAAACGGAAGTTTTAATTATGGTGTAATTAATATACGTCTTAGAAAAATATTTTACTTTAAAATAAGTAAAGCATAGAATATAGATCCATACAGGTGGGAATTTGAACCCGCGACCTACCGGAAGCTTTTCCGTCGCTCTACTAATAGAGCTACCGTATCGCGGCCCGCTTCGATAGTTTAATATTCTATGTATGATTATCTTTATTCGTGGGTTCAAAGCCCTCCCCGTATCGATATCTTTATCATTCTATATTTATTTAAAATTTCAATATGTATATAAAATAAATGACTACATGTTTACAGATATGTATTTTCAAAGATTATATGGTACCTTATTTGCGTTCTTCTAAACTTACAACTTTGTGTGTTACCAATGTAACCTTGTAGAGTCTAAACAGCCTAGAAAACGGCTAGATCTAGATTCTAGTTGCTGTTTTTATTTGTATGTATACAATGGAAAACGTTATCGTAAATCGGCACGTGGTGAAAACAAAATGGCGATAACTTATCACCATATTTATATAAAACATTCTTTACGCAAATACCTACTTACTTTTTTAGATATTTTATAATTCCACCTGTCTTTTTTATTGTGAAATCGTATTTCAAAAGCAATTGTTTACAGTTTCACAGTTATATAAAATTGATATTAAATATTTACGGTTTACTGAATCATCTATTTTTAAAACTTGTGTATGCCACTAAAATATAAATAAGGTATTATTAATAATTGTATTGTGAACAATAAATGATAATTTACGATTCAAAATTGCTTGCTATTTATGTTGTTTTTGATAACACTTTTAATGTAGTAAATTATATTACAATAATATATAAATTTAAACGCGATCAGGACATAACCCTTGAATAAATTTAGCAATTAAATGAGGAAACTTCCTCCCCCAAATATATGTATGTGATAAGTTTGAAGATGTTTATCATATTCATTATGAATGTGTGTGTGAAGGAGATTTTTATTAGATTTCCAAAACTATGGGAAATTGTTTTTGGTTATAATAGAGCTACCTATAACTTCTGTTGTTTTAAGTTATGTATTTTATTGTTAATTAAATGTTATGATTCTATTCTTAGCTTATCAAATAATGATTAAAAATACTAATTTATATGAGTCTTTCTCTTTCACAAAAGGCTGGGTTAGTTGCCAGTCAATCTATGTCCTGTACTAGATACCGTAAGCTAACCACAGTTTAATTGTAACTAAAAATGTTAATGTAGAGGTGACTGAATAATCAAAACTGTAGGTCGAGTTGATCTATGTTGCTATAAAACTTAAAACCTTTTTTTTATCAGATGATCCTCAATTCACCGAGCTGGTGTGGCAGGCGGAGATGGCCATCGACAATGGCATCTTCCCTGAACGGATATACCAGGGCTCCAGCGGGTCATACTTCGTCAAGAACCTGGGAGGGGTAAGTTTGATCGAATTCGGATCAGTTTTAAACAAACCTTTTAATGAACATTTTGTCAAATATCTCTTTATGATAAGTTCATAATATTTCCTGAAAATTAGTTCTGTAATCTATAAAACATACAAAACTTCTGTTTTTAAGAATAACCGAAAAATAAAAAATGTAGGGTACTAAAATAAATTAAAATAGTAACATAATATCAAAATGGCTTCGGTGTCAAAGATACAATAGCTTACTATAAAATCTCCCACCACAAATTGTAATGGACACCTGTCAGATGTAAGACATTTTGCGGTCCAGAATTTTTTTTTTGGTGTAGTATTTATAAAAAAAAACGCTACGAATGGATTATAATATTATAAAAAATACTTACTCACCTATTACAATGATAACTACAACATTGCTTAATAACATTTTAACATCTAAATTCTATAAATGAAATATGTATTTATTTTATATTTAAGGAAAAAAAATACGTCTTAAATAGTACTTTATATTTAGAAACTGTTACCAACTTGTTTTTTTTAAATCTAATCAATTTAAATGCCTGGTATTATTATTATTAGAAAATGACTAAAATAAACTTATAACATGGCCGTATCAGCGTTATCAGAGCATCACTTCTTAGCCTTGAACTTTAATTTTGTCTGTAGCGTTAGTACTGAGCATTTTGTATATTTCTATTAAAATATTTGTGTTAAACGCATAAAATTATTATACATAGAATAGTGAAACAAGAATAAAATTGTCCATTGAAAAAAAGAGAAAGCGAATGAGGCTACCTCTCTGTCTCTCTTTCTTGTATGTGTGATTAGACAAAGATAAGTATAGGTCTTTCATATTGTCTCATTTATTATTTGTCAGACACTCCCATAGGTGGGTTATGGCTCCCCTACTCTATGTATAATAACTGTAAGAGTAAATGTTATCGTAATGACATTTATTATAGGTAATAAAGCCATTAATGTAGGACATTCATAGTATTTAATAAGTCTTATAAATCATTATAAGTTACTAACTAACTAGCACTAAACACAACATTGTCCGAATGTACTCTTAATTTTCCGGATATAAAAAGTCTAAAATATTATTTATTTAGCAGTTTCGGAGTTTAACACGAAAAACCGATGTTCCAAATAATAAGAACCCAATTTAGAAAGTTATATACTAGAATTTAATTTATGTTTTTGTATAGATAAGAATTTGTTTTGTATATTTTTTGTAGATAAATGTTTTCATTCAGCACGCAAAATGTTTTTATCTTGAGTTATCAAATAGAGGTCGAAAGAATTGATTGTTTAAGAAGGTACGAAACCTTACCATGTTTCATTATGGTTATTATGCTATATTAGTTGGTTGGACTATATGTCAAATATTTTCTTAAGTTTTTAATAGTGTTTTATTTAACTAGACTTGGAAAAATATTATAATTCATTTAACAAATATTCCCACCTTGAAATCAATCAAGATATTTCAACTTTTAATAGAGACAAAATGTTAAAAATTAAATTCAAAGTTTTTTTATTTTAAATACATCACTGAGTCAACATTAAAACCCGTGCAACGTACGTGGGTCCAAAGGTTATATACTTAGACAGAAGCAATATGTGCAGAATTATTAACAAATGGTCTCCCTTTCATCGCATTCATTCATATATTATTGCTTCCTGAATAAAAATCAATCTGTTATCTGTTTTACATCTGTAGATCAGAAGTAAAGAGCAAATTGATATGACTGAAGCAGAGATAACATCCTTTGCGGGGTTGAGGGTACTTAAAGTTTTAGAACCCTCATTTGGAGTAAAGGAAACATTAAATTAAATACAACTTCTGTATTATTTAACTGTAGTCTAAACAAATCCAAATGCGCGAGTTGATAAATTATTTTGAGGGAAACATGACATTTGATCTTAAATTCTCTAAACGAATTCGACAACATAATCAATTAATTATAAAAAATACCATTTAATGCAAATAAAATTATTCACTTCTTATTTATTTATTTAGTTATTAAACCCTTGAAACAACAGCCATTGAAATCTCTCATGCATAATAAACATTTCAAAATATACAATTGCAGAAAATCATCGGTGTTTTTAAACCGAAAGACGAAGAACCATATGGACGTCTGAACCCGAAATGGACGAAATGGATGCACAAGCTGTGCTGTCCGTGCTGCTTCGGTCGCTCCTGCCTCATCCCCAATCAGGGGTACCTGTCGGAGGCTGGGGCTAGTCTCGTGGATTCTAAGTTGGGATTAGGGATCGTCCCTAAGACCAAGGTAGGTCTCACACCAATGTTAGCATTTTTAATAATTGTGGCATATTGTTATTTAGCTGTGACCTTGCCACCTTGTGACAACAAATTTGTTCGAAAATAAATTATACTAATCTTTATTAAGTATTTCATAACCAAAACAAAATAAACCAACCAGTTATTTCTATTGTCAGATCAATAACAGACTAATGGATAAATTATTAACTTCTTTGTGTGAATAAATATTTTTTTCCGCACAGGTTGTAAAGTTAGTATCGGAAACATTCAACTACCTCCGCATCGACCGCGAGCGATCTCGTTTCAAGCGTGCCATCACGGAACAGTTCCCCAACCTTAGGTTCAATAGAATGGGATTGCCTCCTAAGGTATGTGGCCAATAACCATTTAAATGACATATATTATTCTTTTCAAATATTTACGTCAATTTGTTCATACCCAAAAAAGATCCTTAATAAAATGTTTGCAATGAACTCATGAACACTAAAATACTCAAAAAAATTACACGAGAATGGTCTTTGTCTTTAATAGTTCTTCTGTTTAGGTATATGACATTTAGTACACCGACTTTTTTTTTTTTTTAAGTTTTTATATTATATTGTAGTAGGTATATATGCAATTTTGCACATTATTATTTTTGTCTAATCGGTGAAAAAACTGTAGTAAGAAAACAGTCACTGTCACATTCGAAGTTATTAAAGATGTATTTTGTCATTTCCAGATGGGTTCGTTCCAGCTTTTCGTAGAAGGCTTCAAGGACGCCGACTACTGGCTGAGGCGGTTCGAGCAGGAGCCACCTCCGACGCATCTTAGTAACAAGTCAGTTTGAGTACACTATATACCATAGTACACTACATGAAACAGTACACCACGCGCCGCTGTACACTACATGGAACAGTACACAACGTGCCACAGTACACAACGTGCCACAGTACACAACGTGCCACAATACACAACGTGCCACAGTAAACTACGTGAAACTACAATACATGCTACAGTACACCACATTTAACAGTACACAACGAGCAACAGTAAACTACGTGCCACAGTACACTACATACCACAGTACACTAAATAAAACTCTTTTTTTTTATTTCATTGATGTGGTGTTTTGATTATAATTTTGATACTGAATATTCATCAGTAGGTTCGTGTCTTTTAAAATATTTATTCACTAGTGCTGTCTCATTGGCTTTCGTCAATAGGGACTTTATATTTGAAACAAAGTATAGGTGTATTAAGATGTTAATACTATTATCGGCTATATCTTTAAGAATACTTTATTTTTTTAATGTATGCAAAATAGTTTTTAATTCTTTCTCGATGTTATTCTAAATGTACAATGATAATAAAAGACTATTTTCATTATAGATTCCAGCTACAATTCGAGCGACTCGTGGTGTTGGACTACATGATACGGAACACCGACCGAGGGAACGACAACTGGCTCATCCAGTACGAGGTGGACCATGACATGACCGACCCCACGGTAAGAAGTGAACCAGTACCGCACGGTACAGTACGGTACAGCGCAGTACACCCCTGTACAGTACGGTAAATCTCAGTACACCTAGGTACAGTATGTTACAGCTTGGTACAACTCGGTACAGTGCGGTACACCTCGGTATAGTGCGGTACACCTCGGTACAGTGCGGTACAGTTTGGTACACCTCGGTACAGTACGGTACAGCTTGGTACACCTCGGTACTATATGGTATAGCTTGGTATTTTAAGTACAGTGCTCCGTATGCTTGCAGGAGTGGTCGGGCACCGGCGGGGTGCGCATCGCGGCCATTGACAACGGCCTCGCCTTCCCCTTCAAGCACCCGGACTCGTGGCGCGCCTACCCCTACCACTGGGCCTGGCTGCCTCACGCCAAGAGACCCTTCAGCACAGACACCAAGTAAGACACGCACGCACATTAGTAAACGCAACTCACTAACAAAGATCTGCTATGATTTCTTTTTTATTATTCAATATATTTTGCAGGGAATTGGTGCTTCCATTACTATCTGATATGAATTTCGTTCAAGAGTTATGTGATGAATTACATATATTGTTCAAAGTGAGTATACCGAGAATGCTGAGTGGTTTATATTAAAGAAACGTGGTGGGATATCTAAATGCATTGTTCCTATTGCATTCCAGCAAGACAAAGGCTTTGACAAGGGTCTGTTCGAGCGTCAGATGTCTGTGATGCGAGGTCAGGTCCTCAACCTCACTCAGGCGCTCAAAGACAACAAGAGTCCCGTACAACTCGTACAGATGCCCGCTGTCATCGTCGAAAGGTACTTAATATAATAGTACAGTACGATAAAAATAAATAACCACTTTTGATTAAATATGTTCCTTTTAATAATAATAATCTTCCCCATCAGGTCCAAGAGCACGTCGTCGTCGTCTCGTTTCTTTGACTCGTTCCAGCAGCGCTTCCAGCACAAGTCTCCGTTCTTCTCGTGGTGGTGACCCACCACGCGGTTAGAGACGAGCCCGGACATCCACAGCACGGTACACACAAACTCATAGGATACATGAAACCACGCTATCTAGATAAAAAAAAATATTATAAATTTTTTGACACAACTGAGACTCGACTTCGTGACCTTCGTGTCGGCGATGCTCCGCCACTGAGTTTTTTCTGTCTATATCTATTTAAAATTATTATAAATATTACATCTATAGATATTTTATAATATTTTTTTGTCTTATAAAATGATTAACGTGTGATATTAATGCTTCGTTACAGGATTGTCGTGTGTGGAGTGATGGGACAGATCATCTGTGTGTATGTATGTATGTAAAGCTGTGTATACATATTGTTGAAGTTGACTCAGACATTGTACCTTATGTCTTTAACGTTACGGTTCATATTCGCATGGGCGGATTGTTTAATGCGTCTTATTATTTATATTAAAACTATATATTTTGTAAATATGGATACTGACGACCCGACTCGTAGTTCCGGTATAAAGTTTGATTCCTTTTTTTTGTTGTTAATTTAAATTTGTCATAATATGTATATAATGTATTCAAGTTCCAGTTAAATATCGTATTAAAATGTAAAATAATCGAATCAACTTCAACACTAGGTCGCGGTCGGACCAAGCTAGTCGAATGCTTCTCTCAGTTGTTACTCTATTTATTTGTCGTAAGTTATCAATATCGGTCGAGCCGAGCTACACGGAGCGGACTTCATTCCTTTATCAACTTTAAATCGTAGAACTTAAGGTTCAAATTAGTCAGCCGTGTGACGGCGTTATTTTTTTTATACATTTAAAGTATACAAGTGATTTGTTAAAAATTAAGTTTCGATTTGTTAAATATTTTATATTCATAACTAATATTATGTAGCTAATTGAAAACTTGCCCTAATTTTAAGATAATATTTTGAGAAGTTCTAAGTTAATCTAGTGGGAAGTATTTCGAGACCAAGAGGCGAATTTTAGAATTTATAAAACGACAATCGAACTTGATGTAGCGTCAGGAAAAAAAGTGTCTAAAATCTCGAACACTCCCTTTAGACATTTTTGTAAATTGCTTTGAGATTACAAAAATAATAATAAATAATAAGAAGTTTCTGTGATAACATATTGGAAAGTATTTAGTTTTAGGGTCATCTTTAATTTGGTACCTAATTAAATATTGATTTATATTTTTGTCATTGTCCAACAGATTTCTTAACGGGTATATAACCTTCCGGTAGGGTTAATGTTATAGGATATCCTCTCCACCAAACCAGTGTTTTGTCACTTCTCATTTTATTGTTTTAAAATTAACTTAATCTATATTTATTACTGTTTAATCTTTTATGAAATGTACCAACTACTGAAACTACGTACGGCTATAGCAGCTTTTAAATTGTGATTATCCTAAATATATTAGAGTAATAGTTAATATAAAAATTAAGTCTGTAATAGATACTACATGAAAACTAGGATTCAAATTTCGCTAGATTTTGACCACTCGAGTCTTAAAAATTTCAAAATGAATGTGAAATCAATGTTATGTTTGATGTCGAAATGCTAACTTTACCAATCTTACAGTTCTATATTATTTTTATATTAATTTGCATTTCGATACAAACCGGAATTACTCTAGGGATGTCAATTAAATGCTTGTTAAAAATATCATCAAATTAAAAATATATGAAATGTAATGTACTCATAAAAGTGACAACCCTAGAGAAGTGCAAGGAACTAACTGAAGTAAATAGCAGCGTCGAGCGAGCAGCGACGCCTCCTATAGTACAATATATCAGTAGAGGTTTAGATAATTTGATCAAATAACTAGGTGTGTTTGACTGAATGTACAATTATTTGGGAGAAGCTGATAAGTGACACCCTGAAACTAAATAATCCTGAAAATTAATAGATTTTGTTTCTCAAGTCGGAGTCTCCCAATTTGTGTAAAAATGATTCCATGTTTGTAAATAGTTTTAAAATATTTTGTTGATAACTAATTCATGTTTATATATACATTATTTAATTTCAAGAATAATATAATCACATTGCATTTTTTTATTGTTTTATTTTCCCAACTATCACCTTGTTGCTATATATGCAAGAGTATTGGCGTTAAACTGCTATTAGTGTATAATAATTATATATTTTAATTTTATGATTTACTAAAGTGTCATAGTTTTCGTAACTTGAAAACTCGATATTAGGGGTATTATGTGCCTAGTTTTTTTAAAAGAAAATAGAGTAAACTTTGATTTGTATGAATTAAGAGCATACCTTATTTGCGATAGGTTTGCTTATTAACAATAATTTCCGATTTTGCATTGTTTGTCCATTAGGGTTTCTGCAATAGTGCATTGTTATACCAACCATTTTATTCAAATGAGACATTGAGCTATAATGTTGGACTGAAAATCTGAATTAACTTAGTTTAGGCTGAATTGGAGATGCTGTGATTTATAAGTCTTCAAACAACTTACTGCTTGTAGAAAATCAACTAAGTTAATGAAGATGGTATGTAGTAGTGCTATAGGGTATTAGCCCTAAAATATATTTAATTGAAACATTGCTTATACTTAAATGGAAAAATGAAACAACATATTTTATTGAACGAATATATTTATTTAACAAATGCCTCTTTTTGAACATGATTACTAGGTTGTGCGAACATACATCGTGACAAATAAACTCGATAACAGATTAAAAACATTAACGCGTATGAGATAACATTCGAAACAAAGCTTTGGTTGAAATATCTAATAACTTACTCTTTTATAAAACATAAAATTTTACAACTCGCAATTTTTTAATATTTTAAAAGGAATGTTTAATAAATCTCCTTTACGACTAGATATCTAAATTGCAAAAAAACCTCATTACGTAACTTATCCAAATAAAAGTATAATAAGTACTATTATGAGACTGGTACATTAGATTTTGATATTCAAACATTATCATTCCAACAATACAATACAATATTATTTAGTCTAAAATAATATAAATAATAAATAATCACTGCTATAATTATATTCGAAAAGCTACATGTACATAAATAATAAATATTAACATCTATCTGTTCATTTGCGCCGCGTGTTGATATTTAACGAATGCGATGGCGGCGAGCTCTTTGCAGAATTCTTCGAGAACTATCAAGCTTTCAACTAACTGATTGTGTTCTCCGCTGGAATAACGAAAAATAATGTTAAATAAAAATGAAATTCACACAATGTTTTATAAATTTCCGGCAAATAGTATCTTGTTCATTAACGTACAATTTTTTTTAATAAATAAATACTACTGCTGTATTTTTCTTTAAGACCTAAATTAAAAAAAATGCTTACATTTCATCATAAGCTGGATCCTCACTCATCAGCTGCTGTCTCGTATTTTCAATAACTTTTTTATAATTCTTTATCCGAGGTACTTCCATGGTCAGTCTTTTGGCCACCTCTTGTAGAATTTTATATAATGTTCTAGTTTTCTTTGATGTCGGTAAATTAGGATTCAGTAAGTATTCATGTAAATTAGGATGCGGAAGCAGAGCAAGTTTTGATATTATGGCCGTGAGGTGCAAGTTTACTTGATAAGGCTGATCCGGCATGGACAATAATAATTTAAATAACATCTTCAAAAATGGACCCTCATCAAATTCCTCCTCATAACTAGACGATTCGCTGTGTCTATTGACTAGGGCTTGAGAAAAGGGACACGATTCTTTAGTATTATCCGGAATCGACTTTTCGGAATGTATATTTTCAGAACTCATTTCTTCGGCTGTTCCATTATTTTTATAACATTTATCGTTTTTTTGTTGACTATGAATAGTATTAAAAGCTTCAAGATGTATATCTGCTTCAGGTCGACTGTCGTACGAGTGGGTGGAACTGGCTGTGTTCCAGTTCAACTCCGTGGGCCAGTTGTAGGTTGACGTTATGTCCAACCACAGCTGTAATGAACTTCATGGTGTTAATAAAGTGACAATTGTAACCATACGACATACGACGATATTATCGTTTATCGTAATTGATGACAAATTTATTCCAATAAATTTAAACAGCTTACGTCGCGCGATGAACTCGCTCCCACCTCTAGTGGTCTAGTGGTGGTAGATACCTGTATGCGGTAGTGTCTGTATGGATTGTGACTGTTGTGGTCGATCTACTATACCTGATAGTGTCTGTATGGATTGTGCCTGTAGTGATCGATCTACTATACCTGATAGTGTCTGTATGGATTGTGCCTATAGTGATCGATCTACTATACCTGATAGTGTCTGTATGGATTGTGCCTGTAGTGATCGATCTACTATACCTGATAATGTCTGTATGGATTGTGCCTCTAGTGATCGATCTACTATACCTGATAGTGTCTGTATGGATTGTGACTGTTGTGGTCGATCTACTATACCTGATAGTGTCTGTATGGATTGTGCCTGTAGTGATCGATCTACTATACCTGATAGTGTCTGTATGGATTGTGACTGTTGTGGTCGATCTACTATACCTGATAGTGTCTGTATGGATTGTGCCTGTAGTGATCGATCTACTATACCTGATAATGTCTGTATAGATTGTGACTGTTGTGGTCGATCTACTATACCTGATAGTGCCTGTATGGATTGTGCCTGTAGTGATCGATCTACTATACCTGATAGTGTCTGTATGGATTGTGACTGTTGTGGTCGATCTACTATAATACCTGACAGTGTCTGTATGGATTGTGCCGGTAGTAGTCGATCTACTATATACCTGATGGTGTCTATATGGATTGTGCCTATAGTGTTCGATCTACTATACCTGATAGTGTCTGTATGGATTGTGCCTGTAGTGTTCGATCTACTATACCTGGTAGTGTCTGTATGCGTCGTGCCTGTAGTGGTCGCAAGTTCCCGGCGCCGACAGCAGCGCACGAGGTACCACCAGTAGGAAACTGTACAACGAAACATAACGTTGAAGGGAGTGCATGTTGATATGTGTATTTAAAAAAGGTTTAAAATATTCGGTATGTAACATTGTGTAACGTTACATAACGCCCAATATTCGATTATTAGGATGAAGTTCCGGGAAATTTTGATCTGTGTTGTAGGTGTTGGTAGCTTCTCTCTCCGCACTATTTCACTGCTTGTTGTCTGGATGCTAGACTCTTATTTTTAGCACTTCATTAATTAGATATTATATTTGTTATAATATATGAGACCCGTTTTATAGGCAGTCCTGATAAATGATATTTGGAATAAAATAGAATGCTGTGACTGTGTCAGATGGCATAGCTTAGGCAAGCCTATAGCGAGTTTTTGAAGAGATGGGGATTTTTTATAGAACAAGCAAGCAAATGGTTAGCATAAATCGAAAAAGCACATGCGGCAAGGCTTTGAATGGTATAAAGCACATTTCTTGGATAACGATATTAAAGCTCTGAGAGAATAGGAGTTATGCATAGATAATAGGTTCACTATAAGATCTGGCAGAACTATCTCGGAGGAAGGAGATAGATAGTGAGTTGATAGGCCGTGATTAACATCAAAAATACAATAGAATTTTAGGGTCGCGAATTTGTAAACTTAGGTTCGCTTATAAATAATTCTGCAAAATGTAAGTTAATGTCGTGAATGCATCGATACTTCGTTTTTTTCTGATCTGATAGTAAAAGTTTATTAAAATGCGTAGAGCCAGGTTTTAATTATTAGGCTATGAAAAATAGAGTCAGTAATGATTTCCAGAATAAACAAGACCTTTTTATTATAGATTGCGAAAAACATTGATGAATTATAGGTCAAAATTTAATCGATATTATTAGATCTCTATTATCAATTTAATTGTGTACTAGATTAATGTGTCAAAATTCCGAAGAATTCTATAAGAAAATTTTGAAGGAATTGAAAATGACAAGCAAAATTTGGCGGAAGCTAAGTGATTGATAGATCAAGGTAAGATACAAATAAAAGCACACTTATTTCTTAATATATTTACTTTATACTTGCACGAACATTACATTTTAAATGGAAAATGTAGTTAACTATCTCCATGTTAAGACATTTTTTATAATGGATATCGCACATAAATAATTATTGATTTATTTTTATTGTAACATAATCTCCCTTTTTATTTAATTAAAAATAAGTAAAAGAACTTCAGAAACTTTTTAAAAATGTCATATCGACTAGTGTTTGATATAACATTTTCACAACTTTCTTGTCTATTAATAACGCACCATCCAAATACTCACATTTAATATCCGATTCAACTCTTACCAGCCTTTCTCCACTTTTGAGCACTTTCAATTCCCAAAATCATCTCATTTTATAACATATGGTCTTTAAGACGTACTTATCAGTTATTGGCATTAAATGTATCATTTCACTCTACCACTAATTATCACATCACAAATATGCATATTGTAACCAATCAGATTTATCCCGATTATCCGGATCAATTTAAACCCGGGGTTTTTCCGTATAATCGATAATCTGGGTAACCTATTTTAAAGTCAAACAAATGACTATGCCACAAACAACTGATAGCGGGAATACAAGGTCGGAGGTGGAGAATATATTTGTCGTAATATATGAATTGGTCCGCGGTCAAAACACGTTTCAATCGACAATTAGTCCGGATAATGGGATGTTCGGATAATCGGGATTCTACTGTATAACGTATATCATCTATGTTAATGATTCTAAACTGTGACCAATTTATCGAACATAAACTTAATATGTTGCTTCATATGCTAAACCCTTTAAACTAAAGTTCGGAGATTTCGGGCTTCGGATTTGAGAGTATGGGGACAAATCACCTTGCGCAAAATAACTTAATTACTTAGAAAAAGCTTTATTCAACAGACTTTACTTCTATTTTCGATAGATAGTTCCGCAAAATCAAATGACTGTTGTAACAATCATTTGATTTTGGGTCTGTATACATTCCGTACTTATATCCAGCTTAGATTAGCTACTGCATTTAACAATTAAATTAAATAAATTAAATTTAAATTTAACTATAGTCCTAATATTTATCGTACTGGCGCCATCTAGATAAATGAATGGTTGTTCGCTATTTTAGTTTTCTAGTTATGCCGATTATGTAACATGAGATTTATTTCTTTTTTTGCATCTTTGCATAACAGACTCCCGTCCTTCCTTTTTGTCAAGATAATAGTTGTCAACTCATCTTCCCTCTCTCTCTCTATCTCTGTCTCATACAAAACTTTTCACTCGCTCTCTTTCTCTCTTACATCTAACCAATAATAATACAAGCATTTTAAAACCTTTTAAAGACCTTTAACGACCCTGACAACCTTCTCTGATATCTTCGTGTTTACTAAAATACTCTAATCCAATCTTCTCTTCATTAAATTGAATGGAAATCTTTTCAACAATCCATTACAAAAATATAAGTCTATTTTAAACTTAAAATCATAACTTTTGTATATAAAGTTCTACATAAAATATCACATAATATAATGACACATTAAATACATTGCATAAAGAAAATAGAACCAAATGCAACAAAAAAAAGAGTTCTCAAGAATACGTCAACAGCAGGAGGAGATAGTTTTGGAGACCATCGCACTACAAAGTACAATCTGTACGTTCACACTAAAGCAACTGTACCCTTAGAACGAGTTTTGACATTGCGAAAACTATGATTGTTTACCAAATCGTAAAATCAATTATTACACACTATAAACCCAAATCTGTTCACATATGTATTTATAGAATGTAATATAATATGTAGAATTATAGAATGTAATATATGTAATAATATGTTTCGAATTGACAGTTTCGAACCTGTCATACTTTTCGTAACGTCAAAACTCGTATGAGGGTCTAAACTTTAGAGTTTACTCTTAGGGCTACTATATATATATATGTATTAAGAATGGCGAAATAGTTTTAAAATATGATTAAGGTTGATCGCCATGCAAGCTACAGTAAGTAATGTTAATTGTTTTAATGTTGTTTGGTTTTTAAGATCAATTTGATAAGGACTAGTGCGGTGCGATGTGTACAAAAGAAAAATATAGGGTAAGATATATAAAAGAGGCAGATTTTTTGGACGAAACCGTAACATGACATCTACATTCACATTCACAGTTTCTAAGACAATCTGAAGCCATCTCAAAATACTACAATTTACACAAAATCATGCCAACATTATTTTAATGTATTTGAAATAAATATACACGAGTAAATTAATCAAAATAGAACGATTACTCAAAATTTTATCTCAATAAATAAGCTTAATAATGTCTCGCATTAAAAACATTTTTTAATAAAAAAAATTAAAGTTCCTAAAATGATTAAAATTTAACTATTAATAATATTTATTTCAATAAAATATTTTTTTAATTTATGTCATTTTGAACACTAAAAGTTTGATAAATAGTGCAATAGTGTTTGGATCCTTATAAGAAATACGACCTTGAGACAAAAAAATAAAAGTTGCTATTATGTTGAATGACCGATTCTAATTTATGGCCAATATCTGTGAACGGAGGTCAAGAGTTGGTCAAATGTCAAGGGCAGTCTTCTTTTAACATTTTAGTAGTATCAAAAATAAGACAGCTGAACGAATAGTTTCGTCCAAAAAAATCGCATACATAATATAAATGTAGTATATACCAGATAAATAATATTGCAGATTATCAGAAATAAGAAATACATAAAAAGCATCTTTATTTTGCTGCATGATATATTTTTTTGAGATATAAATTATTTGTACCATAAATTATTTATAAACATTAAAATTCTCTTTTATAATCCTTAGAATTATGAGAAATTCTATTAAATAATAAATTCCATACAAACTGTTTAAAACTTAAAATTCAACAGATAAAGAAATAAAATAAAAATACTACAATATTTTGTACCAATAAATGATAAAAAAAAACTTGTTTTAAAATACCCATAGCCGTATCACTTTAAAAGCAAATAAAAATCTATTTACATATAAATATCTAAATCTAGTACTATATTTCAGTCTTAGAGATATACAAGTGTTAATTTTGTGACATTAAATAAAATGTTATAATACCGATATACATAACAGGTTTTTATTTTAATTGATATCGAACGTTCTCCTCTGGGTGAGCACGGTCCACTCAACTATCACACTTGTAGCGTCTCTAAGCCCTCAGTGGCGACAATCTCTCCGATGATCTGTTTCAGTCGCTTTAGTCGCCTACGGAACGACGAGGCATCATTAGACGTGTTAGAGTGATGTGAGTGGTGGCGAGGTTGCCGCACGTACCTGTTGATGACGGCGTGCAGGTCCTGGTCGCCGGCGCCCTGCAGCAGCTGGCTCACCTCCGCGCCGACGCTCTGCTCGTGCTGCAGCTGCTGCATGGCCTCCCTGTTGGCGGTTCCACTCACTCAGCACTCGGCACATTCACAAATTTTAACGAAAATGTGTATACGAGAGCGCACCTGTTCCTCTCTCGCTCCCTCGCGTGCGAGAGGTCGTTGAGTCTGTCCCGCTCGTCGCCCAGCGCCGACGCGGGATCGGCCCCGCAGTAGCCGCGCGACCACAGCCGTGACAGCACGAGTCGCTCCATGCTATGCTCCGTGCCCTTCTCGATGATCGCCTGCGAGTTGTAGACGTTATTTAATGACAGTATATGAGAAAACTTTTGAGGATTACAATTATGCTATATTTTGATGGAAATGAGCTATTAATTCACTGAACTTCATCAAGATATATGCATAGATTTTTAGGTGACGAGCTATCAAGGTCGAGTGTAAGAATACATAACGAAATAAAAATACCTTTTGTCGTTTGAGTTATTAAATTTAGAGATATACATTTTAATAACTACATGGGCAATCCACCTCGAAAAACCTGAGCGTCTCCAGCGTGAGGTCATGTCGATCGGAGAGGCAGTCATCTATCAGCGACAGAAGCGTGGACCACTCGCTCTCTCCCTCGCCTTCGCCCACCAGCCAGATGGAGAACTCTGGTCCGTGTAGATTAAAATAATAATAATAGAATATTAACCGAACTATTCGAATAATTTGCAATAAAGTGATGAAAGTATTTTTATGAGGCTATTTCTATTGCTATAAACAAATAATTCTCAGTTCATTATCTTGGATCATCACAGTATATGCTAATGTATCTGTGGCGGAGCCTCCTCACCGTGCACGAGGCGGCCGTCGTCGAGGGCCCGAAGCGCCTTGGCGAGCAGAGCGGCCGCCAGCGCCCCAACCCCCGCTGCCGCCGACGCTCCGCCCCCCGCAGCCGCCTCCAGGAAGTGGCTCCGGAACACGCGGCCTAGATGACGCGCGATACCGGGCCGACACTCCTACAGGGGAAAGCTATAGATACAGGTGTCCACAGATAAGAAATAACATTCAAACGAGAACAGTACCTTCATCAGAGTATCGATATAATCCAGCCACGAGAAGAAACTCGTCAATTCCCGGTACCCGTGAAACCGATTGTAACTCTTGTCACCGAAATCGTGCGCCACATATCTGGAACATAACAGATTTTGTTAATTTTTGATCTATATTATTTCTGCTCTCAACATTATTTTTAAAGATTTGTCGTTTAATTAATAATACATATATTGATACTTACGCCCAGGTTATATTCAAATGGTCGACATCATTGGGGTCCACGTCGCTGGGGATGGCTCTGTACTTGTGGACCAGCTTGTCGACTATGGTCTCGCACGCGGGGCTGCTCGTCACTAGATTGGCGATGTCGTCTTCGGGAAGTGAGGACACTATCATTATACCCTCACAAGCTCTGAGAACTACTTGGTTATCCTAAGATGTGTAAAAAGTTTACGTATTATTAATTTGCGGTCATCATTTTTATCATAACTTAACATATACAAAAAATATTTCATTGAATTAAATTACCACACAATTATTTAAATTTACTTTTCTATACTTACAGCACTATTTAAATACGACAGCAAGAGATCGATCAAGAGAAATTTATCATTTTCGTCGTAAATTGTTTTTTGACTCTTGCAAGACTCGTGGTCTTCCCCCGAGCTGTTTGATTGCAAGCAATTATCATCTTTATTTATTCTCACTATGGATACAGTTTTCATTGGAGTAGGAGTCATATCGACTTCAAATAATGGATTCTTCTTAGGAGGTTGTTTTTTCCTTTTTATTGGTATTAATGTCTGTATATCTTCGGGAATGCTCAAGAGGCTATCTCGGTCTTCCACGTAGGGCGTTGTGAATATATTGGCAAGACCTGGCTCTTTACGGACAAGGCCGCAAAGTGTTAAAAGAAGTTCTACTTCTTCCTTTTCTGTTGGAGAGGCTGGGCTTTCATTGCACTGAACGAGCATTCTCTGGAGAGCATTATAAAGAGCATTATAAACAAAATTAATATGTACTACATTATCTCAAACCGGATATGGGCAAGGGTTGTAGCATCACCAAGAGGTATAATGTAGAATTCTAGCTCATAAAACATGGCAGATTCGATTGAGGAAGGCAAGCAAAATAAAGGGACAAAGACTGGAAACGGAAGGAAAACTAGTGAATGTATCTTGAGAATAAAATTTTAAGTGGTCGTACTTTTAATATCAAATATATATATATTAGATAAAATCATATTATTTACAATAAATACCTGCAAAGGCCTATAAACATTGACACTATTAATGCAAGGTCGTCTGGTTCGTCTTAGCAACGCAGTGGCTAAAGATAGTGCCATAGACCGTGCGCCAGGAGGCCTATCTACGGATGCTAGGGCTGCTAGTAAATCCAGAAATGATATAGAGCGCTGGATAATTGCTTCCAGACACGGACCAACCGTGCCTCCTTGCTCTTCCTTCTCTTCGTCTACTACTAACTGTTACATGGGAAAAAAGTATTACTACTGTTTTATTTAACTCCTTAATTTTTTTTCTGTTATGGTCATAGGGTTGTTATATTTGAAAATAAAAAAGACATTTTGTCCTAAAAGCCGGAGCAAGTACGTAATTTGTAGAGATGCACCGAATATACGGTAAGTTTTCGGTATTCGGCATCTTTTTTACTCGTATTCGGCCGAATTATTCGGTTCGATTATTTCTATTTCCTTGGCTACACGACACAGCAAGGAACTAAAAGACAAAAATAAGATTTATGTCATATTATAAGTAAAGAAATTCTATATAGATAATGTGTTGAATAAAGCTTAATTATATAAATCAATTAATCTTCAAATCAACATTTATTTCGAAAAATATAAAGTCAATATATTTGTTTAATTATTACTAACCTACAATTAACATTTCGTATAGTCAACATTTATTTTGAACTTTAAATCGGCATTTATTTTTAAACCTCAAAAAAATTTTTTAAACTATAAATCAATATATTTAAATTCATCTAGCCAGAAGCTACATGTAACCTTCTTGTTAGCACCTGTTTAAGAAAAACCAATAATGAAATAGTAAACCGAATAATTCAACCAAATATTCAGTTTGCTAAGAGTTAAATCAAATAGTATTTGGTTATTCAATGAGACCATTATTCGGCCCATCTTTAATAGTTTGTAACATAACTTTTATACATTATAGTGGAAGATGTCTTACAAGTTACAGTTATTTACTAATTACACATTAACCAGTTTAAAAAAATATATCATTAATCAGTCATTAAAACATTACACTACAAATGTTCATTAAACAAATATAAAATAAAACATATACTTGTGGAAAAAAATGAACAAATTAACTTAAAATGAGTTCTCGAGTTTTCTAAATTATTCAAATAATTTACCTACTTTATTCAAAACATCATTTTATAACATTTTTGACATGTAATTTGTTCCATTCAGGCCGGACATACAAATATTTAGCCACACACAAACTTAAAAAACATGTCCGGGTTTACCCCGCAACCCTAGTTGTGCATCTATTTTCCTGATTATAATCATAAAACATGACATGAGTCTATGTACTTAAAATCACTACTGAAATACTTTCTTGGTCACAAAAATAATTAACTATACTTTAAACTTTAAAGCATTTTTATAAATATATTTAATAAATATAATTTTGTTTGTTGCATAATATATGTATATGAGTTGTATAATATATGTATATGATTTTTAATTAAGAAATGGTTGTTAACTGAATTGGCTATTTTATGTTTATTTTTTTAATTGAAACGATAGTAAACAATCTGAAATGTGTATGTTCTGTAATTAAATTATGTAATCTTAGTATTATAGATAGAGCAGGTAAACTCTAGCAAATAAATTTCCTTATATGTTTTTGCATAAGCAATCTCATTTTTTTTTTATGTAAGAGGAGGGCAAATGAGCTGGCGGGTCACAGATGACCCATGATCACCGCCGCCCATGAACTCTTGCAACATCCGAGGATTTACAAGAGTGTTGCCGGCCAATAATAAAATAATATTGACATGTAATTTGTTCCATTCAGGCCGCTATCCCATTAACCAAAACCATTATCTCATTAACCAAATATTGTAAGAGTAATCATTTTTTTTTATATTTGCTTGTTTGAGTCAGCAACAAGTGAGTTTATATGATTGTAATAAAGGTTTTTTTATAACAAATATAATGGGTGTGTGATTTAATATGTACCTGTAACATTTGATGCAAGTGGTGTGGCACTCGAGTGTCTTCCACATGCACTTTGATATTTTCATCATAACTCTGATAATAGTTTAACACCATCTTCCAATGATATTCGAAATCTTCCAGCCTTGTTGCCGGCGGCGCTAACTAATAAAGTTATTTGGTATATATTAGTCAAATATCAATCGCGATAAGAATAATTATTTTTGAGGTATGTATTAGAAAATATATTTTTTTATTGATGTTGTTCCTTTTTCTTAACATTATATTTAATCACTAATCTTAATTATAAACATTATATTAAAAAAAGAACGGGACTGATGAGATATTAATATTTTTTTTGTGAATAGTAATGATATTTTTATTGCACTTACAACGTCCGCTGCAGTTTGCAAGACTTCTGAAAATCTGCTCAACATTTTTCAGTTTTAAATAACCATTATCATAAGTGTTCTCTTCGTATTTGGTTTGTTAAAAAAATATATCTTGAAGCGTTTAACTTATAAAGACAGACATATTAAATTGTTTAAAAGTTACAATATCAGAAATTAAAAATAGGCAGTTTTCCGAAATATTTACTAATGAAAAAGAATAAAGATTAAGAAGTGTCATAACTCACAAATGTTATGTCAAAACACAAAATTAGGTTTTCCAGACTATGTAGGCTGTGTATTGTGACCATAGTGTAGACTGTCTATAATACATTGTTATGTTGATGATTATAGGTTGCGTGCTTTGGAATTTATATATTTGCAGTGTCTTTAGATAGTTCGTCCTTGTCTTCTTTGTCACCTACTGAGACACTTGGCAAAAGATAGTTTACAGCTGACTTACGGGTCAGCTGTTGAGACTAGGGTACCACGGGACACCGGTTCTTAAGCTCTCCATCAGCGAGGCATGCGAAAGTGTGTAAACCGAAGAGGTGGTGATGTTGTTAACTGCAGACATTTGAACCAGTGGTCTGGGTCCCTACTATTGTCGGAGGCTCATTAAGTTTCTCGGAGGCTCATTAAGCAAAAACTGCTGTAGTGCAGGATTGTCTAACGGATTGGATGATGGTCCTCAAGGAGTAAGTGAACCTTAGAGCTCCGGCACCAGCTGGATACTCTTCGTTGTAGCGAGGTAATCTTCCATTCCTAGGGAGTAAAGTCGCAAGTGCACATAGTAGGAGCAAACGAAATTACTACTTCGGGACTTTTCTGTGCCGATGTTGAATGAAGTCGGAGGTAAGACCTATCAAGCATAGGCGCCTTAGCCAACTTTGATGTGGGATAGCGGTCCCACTTATATAACCGGAAGATGGTGATGGTGATAGTGGTGTTGAAATGCTATATGTGTAGTGAGAAGTGCGAATGACATTATTTCGTTTAATAGTGTCAAGTTCCTCGATGACTATACATGGAGTTCGATACGTCAGTAAATCACTCCTACTTATAAGTGAAATTTAAAGTGAAATTAGATTAAAAAATAATTAGAACAGAAATCCAGTTTTGTAACCATATGGGCATTTGTCCTATAAATTCTCTACAAACTTAATAATTGTCTATGATTTTAGATTTGACAGATGTTCGTAAAACCTAAACACTTTATAAAACCAATTTGTCAAACTCGTAATACATTGCTATTTGCCAATAGCTAAAACATAAATTGTTTATTGTAATTATTGTATTCAACTCTGAAAACGAAACACACTTTTAATTCTGTAATCGTGATAAAATAAGCATTCGTGATAACATTTTGTATACATATTTCAACCAATAAATATTGAGTATAACCTAGGTTGTAAAATAATTATATTTCACTACAATATTTTAAAATGTCCGATGACGAAGTAATACGTTTTGAAATCACTGACTACGACTTAGATAACGAATTTAACCCTAATAGAAATCGTAGGGCTAAAAAGGAACATCAAATATATGGTAATCTTTCAACATAATATATATGTATTTGTTATCATATCTAGCGTTTTATTATATACTTTGAAACTTTTTTAAAAATCTTTATTCTGTCCTATTTTTATTTAGGTGTTTGGGCAAAAGATAGTGATGAAGAGGACAATGAAGACAATATCCGACGAAGATCACGGAAACCGAAAGATTTCTCAGCACCTATTGATTTTGTTACTGGAGGTATACAGCAAGCTGGCAAGAAAAAAGAAGAAAAAACAGGTTACACTATTTCAGTAATAATAGTCTATTAATGGGAAAGACACTAATGGGAATAAATCCTTACCGTAATATCCATGTTCATCCTAAAATTTGTATCTTATTTTTTTCTCTATTATATTTAAAAAAAAAGAAAAGACTAAATTATTTTAAGATGTACCATTACAATAATTATTTCATTAGCACTACTTACACTTAGTGTTGCATGTATTATATATAACCAATTATATCACCATTTATTTTAATAAAATATTTCAAAATATTTCATTTTCATAAAAAATATATTTCAGAAATAAGAAAATCTGAACCATCATCATCACATCCTAAATTTGCGGATAGCTCTGATGAAGAAGTGTCAGCACCTGAGCCCCAAGACACAGCTGGTATACGAAAAGCAGGCCAGGGCTTACGTACTCTAGGGGGCGTAGGAGCCTGGGAGAAACATACAAAAGGCATTGGGGCAAAACTGTTGTTACAGGTTAATTACACTAACCTTGAATAGACAGTCAATGATTATATCCAAGTACATTAGAGTTGTTTATTAGAAACCAAACTCTGCTTATCAGGATATCTAATTATCTGGAGTAACTTTGGTGTTTTTTAGATGTAGGGAAAATATTTTTTTCACTTTAACAATGCATTTTAAACTGCAAAACTTTAAACTATTTGGTTTGTAAGAGGATATTTTTTTTTGTTTTACCATAAAATCTTAATATTATAAGAATTGATGATGATAATTCTACTATATATGTTACAGTGAAATGTAAATTTTGGTTAGGTTATGATTTCTATAATTAGAATTAGTTTATAAACCAGGTGTAAATGTTGGTATTGGATTAGTTGATTGGCCGCCACAAACTGTCACTGGTCATGAGTTACTTATCAGTATTTGTTATATGTATTAATATTTATATTATTATCATTAAGTAAACATTAATTATGGTTATTAAGCTAGTAAAAAACTATGTTTTTTAGATGGGTTACCAACCAGGCAAAGGTTTGGGTAAGGATCTTCAAGGTATCTCAGCCCCAGTAGAAGCCACAGTTAGAAAAGGCAGGGGAGCCATTGGGGCCTACGGTCCTGAGAAATCTGTTGTGAGTTGTCTTTATTTATTGGTTGTATTATTAAAGAATGAAATATTATTATAGGTATATATAACTATTTTTCATTGATATAAATAGCAATTTATTTTAAGGTCTATTAAATTCAGGGTGTACAAAGTATTACAATTGGGTGAATTATAAATTATCGTAGTTATTACTAAATTATTTCAGTTGTAAAGACTAACACTTTTTCAGCAAAAAGCTAAAAAGGAAGAGGAGCGGCGTCTGAAAGAAAAGGAAGAACAAGAAAATGTTTCTTCAGACAAGAATTACAACTGGAAGAAGTCACACAAAGGCAGATATTTCTACCGAGATGCAGCTGACGTCATACAAGAGGGTAAACCCACCATGCATACTATTAGCAGGTACTCATGTCGATTTGTATTAGGATCTCGTATTTTACACAGGAATAAATGTAGTTTATATTATAAATATTGTATTAGTATTTACTGTATTCATGGGGAACAAAAATAGCATTCTCTTATCTTCTTTTTTTTTTGGAACCCATCATGGGTACACGCCCACATCCAGGGGAAGATGGGGACGGTTATGTAAGAATTCTACTCACTAAACCATACGGTCAAAGCAAAAATATATAAATATACTTAACACTTTTACTTAATTTTATATAAAACGTAGAACCGCAATACACTAATAAATGTATATACTGAAAAATTCATTACCCCTGTTAGGCCGCGACTGTCAGTGCAGACTAGCAGATGCGCGAGCTATTGTATTCGAGCAGCTATGAGCACGTGCAGTCAACGCACACTAAGACAACTGTATTTAGATTAAAAAAAAAAAAAAAAAAACCATACGATTGCCATCGCCTTCATAATGGGACATCACGGGATCGCTGTCGTCCCGGCGAAGCATTCTCTTATCCTAGCACAACCATGCTGACTAAGATAGCTATGCTGCTTTCTGCAGATCACTAAACTAGGCTTCCTCTTGTAACCGTAAATATTGGTATAATTGACAAATATTGGCAGCATTGGTACTGGCCCCAGGTCACTAACTGGCTAGCTAACTGGCAGTCCAATGTGACTGCCTCTTGAGCCTAAACCCCCATGAGAAATAGTAAAAAAATATTGTTTCAGTATCCTTTCCTTTCTGACAATAATTCAGACTACAGAGAGATGATAGAAAATAAAAAACTAAAGCCAGAAAGCCATTCCATATAAAAAAAAAATTGCAACATATAATGTTAAGGACTGAAGAAAAGTTCACATCTACAATCCCTGACAGAATCAGTGAGATAGTTGAAATATTTTTGCAATATCTATCTTTCAACAAAACTTAGACTAGACTCCCAAGAATATGGTTCCATACGGAAGACAATTAATTTAAAAAAAAACTTCCAAGTGGTGCGCCTACTGTGAGATTAACAATAGGAAGATCTCTAATTTTCTAGACCTTGAGCTGACTCTGGAACTGCTTAGCTTTAAAACTTATTATTAAAATACCTATTGAGAAAAACTCGGGCCCGAAAGTGTTCACTAGAATCTCAATAAATAAATCCGAAATTGCTGTAGGTTGACAAATAGTACAGTAAATTTTAAGTTGTTTTTGATATTTATAAAAAAATGGAGTAACCCACATATTATAAGAGTCAGTTTACCGATCTGAAGTAGATTTGTTTTTAAAATTAAACATTATAACTTGGCTATATTAACTACATGATCATAAAAACAACTGATTTTTTTAGTATCAATGCGGCAAGTACGTTACTTCCCGCATTGATACTAAAAAAATATCAGAAAAATTTGATAACGTATTTCCTATATATTTATGAGAAAGGATAAGTCAAGTTATTAATTAAAGTTTCAATCTAGAAGCCGCTTATAAGTTCAATAACAAAAGATAACTTAAAAAAATATATATAAAAGTAGCTTGAACAAAGTGTTATACATCGTAACCCATTGCAGCAACGAACTGTCTCGCGTGCCCGTGATCGACCTGACGGGTCGCGAGAAGAAGGTGCTGAGCGGCTACCACGCGCTACGAGCCGCCGCGCCCCGCTACGAGCACGAGCCAAGGAGGGACTGCACCTACTTCACGGCGCCGGAACTCACGCACAACCTGCAGCTCATGGTGGACTGCTGCGAACAGGTAACACTGCGCCTGCTACCGGTTAATATTAAATGGTTTTACGACCAGAGAGCAGCAAACGAAGTCACCGGGAATAGTTTTTATCCATTGTAGTGTACGTCACTGTAGTTGAAACTCCTCAATATTTCGTTTGAATAATTTCAGGACATAATTCAAAACGCTCGCGAATTGCAACAAGCGGAGGACGAAATAGTGGTGCTGCAGCGTGACTTGCAGGAGTGCGAGCTGCAGCTGCGGGAGGAGGACTCAGTCGTGCTCACGCTGCAGGGCGTGCTGGCACGTGCGGAGCAGCTGGCTCGGAGCGACACCACGCTCGACACCGCCGTAGAGGTGCTACGAGACATCAAGGTAAGGCCTACGACGTGATACGAGGTGTGTAGACGGGTCACAAAGTCGCCGTGTCTGAAATTATATATATATATATATATATATATATATATATATATATATATATATATATATATATATATATATCACTGCAGTGGGCTACGAACTTCTACCAGAGATTTTAACAGATAAAAATAAAGATTTGGTAGTATGTGTTACAGTGGTTATATTATCTATGTCTGTGATGTAATTTTAAATAAATATTTTAACAATTTTGTAGGCTTAATAACATTATTTAATTCAAAATATCTTAAATCGATTTCAGGAAACATTTCCTTTAGAGTACGAGATGTTTAGTTTGGGTTCTATCGGTGGTAACATCGTCAGCCCACTCTTCAGTGCTATGATGGCGAAGTGGAATCCGCTTCAGAACCCCGACGAGCCCGTGTCTATGTTCCTCCAGTGGAGAGAGCTCCTCAACGAGGACGCCTATAATAATCTACTGTGGCAACACTTTATACCAAAAATGGAATTGACTGCTGAGTAAGTTTACACTGTTTACAACAAATTAAATTGAATTTTATTTAGTTAGAAGCAATGGAACCGGTTGAACCCACGATTTTTCTTAGAATCATTGTAGATTTCCAATTACATTGAAGTCGAATTGTGATCATGTCTCAACTGGTTCGTTCCCCCAGGAGCTGGAATCCGCGCGTCCCGGAGCCCATGTTGCGTGTGTGCTCGTCATGGGCCCCAGCGTTTCCTCCGTGGGTCCCGGGCGCGGTGGGTTCTCGGGCCGTGGCCCCGCGCCTGCTGGCCGCCGTACGTGCCTGGGACCCCACGCGCGACACGCAGCCGCTACACCAGTGGGTGCTCCCGTGGCACGAGACGGCGGGCGAGGCGCTGGCCGCTGGCGTGTACCCGTTAATTCGGTCGCGTTTGGCGACGGCGCTGGCGGCCTGGCACCCCGCCGACGCATCCGCGCGCCCTCTGCTGGAGGCCTGGCGCTCCGCCTGGGGACCCACGCTCGCCCCGCTCGTACTCCATCACATCGTGCCCAAGTTAGAGCACTGCCTGCAGAACGCGCCGCTGGAGCTCGTCGGGAGAGAGAACAGTGAGTATCGTAGCGGATGTATTCAATATATGTCGCCTATAGTTGGTCAATCGCGTTATTTAGTTTAGCGATAACTTGAGTCGTATTTCTCTCAAAGATTCCGCTCTCTCTTATAAGAGGCTATTGTATATTATATGTAATAATGTGCGTGTGTATCCTCGGTAGCGGCGTGGCTGTGGTGCGTGGACTGGGTGAGCGTGGCGGGCGCACCTGCAGTGGCCGGCGTGGCGGCGCGGGCGCTGCTGCCGCGCTGGCTGGCCGCGCTGGCCGCCTGGATCAACACGGGGCCGCCGCACGCCACCCTCCTAGCCTCTTACACCGCCTTCAAGGTACAATCACTACACATACATACACCTACACGCACACACATACATAATCTAGATTTTATATTCCTCATTCAACTGTATATTATTTTGCAACTGCTTCCAACATTTGGCGCTAAAAATCTAAGGAGTTTTATCGTTTATTCGTATAAAGTTGTTAATAACTTGTTACCAATAAACGATAAATCTTCTTTACAACATTTTGCACTATTTGAGAGACCTTGCTTACATCATCATACATTACCTGAGGCTGTTTTGTATTAAATATCAAAGGAGTGTCATCAGCAAACAATACTGTCTTATTATGTTTGTTTACAAAAGAAGACCGATCACTTATACACAAGGAAGAGAAATAGGCCTAAATCGCACATTAAGAGACCTCCATATAATTCGAATTCCCAGACAATACCTTTTTATTTGCTTTTTTTAGCTGCAAGCCCTGAGATTAGAAATAAATAAAAAATGTGAGGTCATTGTTCTTCACTAAAGTATTTCTAGTGTTCCTGTTACCTGACCAATGTCGCATGTTGAACACAATCGAATATCTTAAGTAGAACAGAAAACTTTTAAGAACATCGTATGCTTCCTCTCAAGCTTCAATATATTATAAAAACGTCGAGAAACGTATGAGGTCAAAGTAACAACGAATAAACCGAACTGTTGTGAAGAAAATTATTTTTATTTAAGTTATCTAAGTAACAGATAATGTACAAAGTATGTCACTCTGAGTTTTTTTTCTAATCAAGTAATTCCGGTATTTGTTTGTTATTCGAGTGATTTGAAGCCATACCAAATTTTAAACACGCAATACCTTACTGGCTCGCGCCCATCAAGAAATACAACCATCTAATTGCGCCAATTATCTTTACAGATATCCCATATTAATCGTAGGTATTCTTAATACATATAAAGTCCTATAAAAATATCTTATGTCTTTGAATTGCATTTAATTCCAGAAAATGTTTCCCGAAGAAGTCCTAAGGGAACCTGCGGTGCGTGATGCGTTCCGCAAGGCCCTGGACATGATGAACCGCAGCACGGACGCGAGCGGCCTGGAGCTCCCCCTCCCTCCCTCCGCGCCCGCGCCGCCGCCCCCACCGCGCTTCGACCTCCACGACCAGAAGGACGCCGGCAGGATGAGCGACGTCCTGGCCTCGGTGGCGCGACAGAAGAGCTTCTCCGAACTCCTGGAGTCCAGGTGTATAGAGAAGGGGATCACGTTCGTACCCGTGGTCGGGAAGAGTCGAGAGGGAAGACCGTTATACAAGATCGGGGAGCTGCAGTGCTATGTCATTAGGAATGTTATTATGTATTCCGATGATGGCGGCCGCAGTTTCGGGCCGATCGGTCTGGATAGACTGCTGAGTTTGGTTGAGGATTAAATGATTTAAATACGGATATTTTTGTTTGTTTCATTTAGCTCTGTGGTATGTCCACGGTTCCGGAACTATAAAACGACGTTTTTTGAATTGTGTAATTTTGGAGTTAAAAGTTATGTGTAGCATATTTTAACATAATAAATATACTATTGCTGAAATTACACCCTGCAGTATCTAAAGTGATGTCATGGTTATACATGACTTATTTTATGAACTCTCAAAACCCAAAATGCTATGACTGCTACGTTTTACTTCTTTTGCCTGCAATTTATTTTAGTACCCAAAGTATATTATTTTAAGAGTAAATATGAATATAAAACAGAACTAGGAAAAATTATTCATATTACAAGTCTAACAATAGATTGAATAGTCGTATGACGTAAGTCAACGTTTGATTATGGATTTAATAAATTGTTGATTTGCAAAAAAAAACGTAATAATCTCAAGAAAATTTTATTGTGTCTAGAGCTTTAAAGACTTAATTTGAGATGGCTTCACGATGAAATTTTATTTTTAGAGATAGGGTTTTATTTTTAAAGTCTTGTGATATTTATTATCTTAGATGTCAAAAACCAGATAAAAATAAAAGTTCAACTTTATTAAATTTATCTATGAAGTAATTAGTAACTCGAACCACCCGAGTAGATTAACTACGTTACTCGCATTTGGAATCACTTGTATTGACTAATTACCATAGAATTTGTATAATATTTCTATGCCAATTACACTAATTACGTAGGAATAATAGTTAACTCGGTAACTCGAGTGCAAACAGAATCGAATTAACTTATTTTCACTCGAGTACAAGTTTACCAAATTTACTCGAGCCACTCTAGTAAAAATACGTCTAGAATCGCAAAATTAGTTTACAATAGTGTTGAGGAAAATCATTAATTTATTGTCAATGTGATAAACAAAGTGGCTAGCAACCTAGACATCTTTAATTATTATTCAAATCGTTACTTAATACAGCAATAAGTTTTTATCTTTTTGCCATATAAAATTGACTTCGTTTATTTCTCATGAAAATGATATAAGTAAAACACGTCGTTTGCTAAAATCGTCTAACCGTTTGGGCCGTAGCACGTACATGTACATACATACTCGAAAAGCATTACCTTCCTGCTGGTTGAGTCGGTTAAATAAAAAAACATATTTTTTTTATTTTCTTTCTTATTGTTTCTTACCTTGCATCCCGCTACCGGTGCGAATGCTTAAATCAAATAGCCGTGGCAGTCATCATAATCATTATATCTTTAATTTAAATTAATTTTATTATTATTGAAATTCTTCTCCTCGGAAAAAACTTAGGAAACAAAATATTCAGCAACTTCGTCCTAACACTGTTTAAGTAAATGTTATAGACTTGCGTTTGTGATTTACGCGAAGCGTGATTTGCTGTAACGAAGACTGATTTGTTGATGGGATACACAAAGATAATTGATGCATATTTGCATACCTATTTCAATAGCAGAATTCAAATGTTATTCTGTAAATATGAAATTTACATGCAACATTATTTTTCAATAGATATTTGTAAGTGTGGAAAATTTTGAAAAGAAACAAAAGACGTCACATTACATTTATGATAAACAAAATAATCATATAAAATACAAATGGCACAAAGATTAACAATAAAATTAAGTACTTAAGTAACTACATAATTATATTTTCTGGTATTTGTTGTTCTGATATCGTTAAAGATAAATCGGTAAATACTGGTTTTTATGGAACAGCATCAAATATTGAAAGATATGAATTATTCACAAATGCTCTTTAAAATAACAACAGCATGTAAGCTTAGGAATTACTACTTGTTACCAAGGTCACCTTGAAGGCTATGATAACGATAAGCTCTAAAAAATTGAACACCGTTAGCAATGCCTAGAGAAAAATTACATATAGATAAGGCGTAGTTTATAGGCTTAATAACAAGACAGTATCTTGTCCAGATCAAACCTGTAGCAGCCAGTGTTGCAGACTGCGTTGGAGAAACATTTTGAAGGGGGCGTCGGAACTCGTCTATCGAGGTTAAGACTAGGGCCTGAAAATACGTAATAAATGCTTTACAAGTCATAAAAAGGTTCGGATAGCGACTTAGCTTAGGCAAAGGCATACAGCGCAATAGTGATTGCTTGTATCACTTACCTTTACTGCAGATATATATCTGTCAGAAATTGTACACGGGTATCGAACCCGTGATATAAGACTTGAAATAGTTAAAGAGACTGGCAAACTAAAAGTATTTAAAATGCTATGTCGCAGAGATTCATAAGCAATGCTCAACTACATGCTATGTCATGTTGACAACTTACCCAATTTTTATGTGTAATTAGAATAATGATAACATTCGATTATGACATGCTTGTTATAATATATGTAATACCAATTTTTCAAAATTCCACCCAGATGATAATGTCATTCATGTGTGTCTGTGTGTATGGCAATGTGTGAAAAGGGGCTACTAAAAATATGCAATAACATTATCTATATTTACCTTTATATCATCCACTTACAGATTGAATTAAATAAATCTTTTACTATCTATATAGGTAATAAAAATTACTTTAGTTTGTATTTATACAATCATATTGCATGAAATGATTATTATTATATGAAAATGATAATCTGAAAATGTTAATACAAATAAAGAAAAGCAAAATATAAAATATTCAAAATATATTTGTCTAATGTAAAAGTCAACACAAAAATAATGTATTTAGATAATAATTTAACTATATTTATAACCACATTAAATATAACCATTGTAATTACATATATTTAACTAAATCTAGAATATCAAATATTCTTTATCACATGTGAATACTCATTTTATATATAGAAGCACCATCAGTTAAATCATGGTAGTTATTAAGCTCTCATAACATGACAATATTAAAACTAAGTTTAATAATATGTCTATGAAATATGAGCTTAATAATAGCTCATTCTCAAACTAACTATTTATTGGCCATTCTGAAGTATTTGAAAAAATAATAGAAAAATAAAAATCATTTAACCCTTGAACTAGTTTCACCACAAGCTACTTATTATTTAAAGTTTAAACTACAGTTCCCGGTTTTTCTATAATTTTATCATTTTTGTTTATTCTTTAATGACTGTTGATGTTTTACAGCTCTACCAATCTGGTACAGATTTGTTAAGGCCACAAACACATTAACGGCAAATAAACTATAGTTTTTGGGTATGATGACAAGTGAATATCGTGACCAAATGAGTCCAGTGGCAGCGAGAGATACAGATTGTGGTATGGACAAACTCTCAACTGGCCGATTGATATCACCCAACCCAGCCATCACCAAGCTCTGAAAGGGTTACAATTAATGGAAATCAGTCTCATTCATTTAGTATCCAGTATTTAATATAGTGATGTCATAGCTGCAAATCTCAATAGTGCATCAACTCATAACAAATATTCAAAGTATTGTTTAGTTTTCAAATAAATAACTTCTTCAGCTTTTATCAAACAGTTTTGAATCAAAAAGGTTTTTTCAACACTCAAAATGAATAACAAGGATGAATTATGTTTGCAATTCATATTCAATTTGATGTTTACAAAATAGATCCATATGATTTCGTAGAACATTCATAACAGTGTTATGTTATAAGGTAGCCATCACCATAATGATGAAAAACCTGTTTGATTTTACCATAAAATAAAATTGGTTGTAGATGTATTAGAGAATAAAAGTAACAAGCCAATTATTGATTGTAATTAAAATTAAAGAAATTGACCTTGACTTTATTCAAACGCAATAGTGTTAGATTGACCTCGTTAACATAATATTGTATTTATCATACCCATTTAAAGGCTGGGGCCCAGAAGAAAATAGTTTTTGGACCTACAAAAATACAAATATATTAACTATCGCGTGGTTGTATAAATGAATATAACTTGTAAGTTAAAAGAAAGAAAAATATTTACCAGCTTCATGTTCCCACAGAGGCCGTAACTTTGATGGTACAAATCTTTCCGTTGCATTTATTACAACCTTATATAACTTAGACATGTTCGTAGATAATTATTGAGCAGCAAGGTCAAAATATTTTAATGTGTTTAATTATCAAATATAAGACGTTTACAATTTTGTGTGAGGTAACTAGAGCCTGAGGTCGAGTCTGAACTAGGGATGCTCGATGAACATCGATGTTCGATGATCATCGATGTTGAAAGCAAAAACATCGATGTTTTAACATCGATGTTGGTTTACTACAAATATCGTAACATCGATGTTAACAAAATCGTCATCGATGTTAACTCACGGTCTCACGGCTCACACACAACCATAATAATATCTCAGGAGAAATTACAGACATTTTACAAGTTATTTGCTTGTATTAAGGGTGTTAGACAACGATACAAAAACATATAGATTATATTTAATAAACGACTATTATAGCTATTATAGCTACATCAACGCGAACCGAAAGACTATTTTCTAAAGCTGGTTCTACTCTTAATCAACAAAGAAATAGATTAAAAGGTGCTTCTTTATCAAAATTACTTTTTCTTCAGTCAGTAGATAAAAAATATTGGAATATATAATAATTTGCTGTTTCTTAATAAATTTCTAACGATTTCACTGTATTTTATTGCTTTGTCAAATAATAATGCAAAAATCATCGATGATATCCAACATCGATGTTCAGTTTCCGATAAATATCGAACATCGATGTTGGGCTTCCGATAATGACATCGATGTCAACATCGATGTTTTTCTAACATCGATCATCCCTAGTCTGAACTCTAGAGCACAGAGTACTATAAACTCTAGGGCTTGAAGTTGAAGTAGTTTACTGCTTCAGAATTTAATAATGAAATTGTGAGCGTCAACGTCAGTGAGGATTGACATTTGATGTATAAACGATAAAGCAAGGGGCATTTATTATAGAGTATTATATATTATATTAGAGAGCATTTATTTAGTATATTAATTCTATGGCATTTATGCCAAATAATATGAAGTGCTTGACATCTAAAATCTTCAAAATAAGAACGTAGATATTTCATATATTAAATATTAAAATTGTTGTTATTAAGCAAATATTTTTAAATGCTCTTCAAGTATCTTTAGTGAAAAGATGGATATTATTAGAAAATAAAAAAAAAACATTTAAAAACATTAGAAACATTTTATAGTTTTTATATTAGGTCAAGATTATTTATTTATTATATTGAAAAATAATAAATTTGGAACGCATCCTAATATTACAAACATGGGTGCGGGCTTATGCGTGTGAATGTGTCAGTGTGATATAAAATAATTTATGATTTTCTTTGTTTATTTTGCCATAACTTAATTTCGTTCAGTTATTTTTGTATTAAACCTACAAAAGATCAGAGCTTATGATTTTAGAGTTTTGAGTTAAGTTTCGAATATGGGTACAAGCACAATGGGTAGCGATTTACATTCCGATAAGCAAGACAAATTGCTGAAACTACAAGCTCGAAAGAAAGAACTAGAGCAAATGCTAGCTTCCAAAAATGAAGAACTTTATAAATTATGTGTTCAAGAAGTTCAGCTGACTGGTATTATGCCACCCGAAGCTCCCTTAAGTCCGGAAGTTCCACAAAGAGAAAGATTAGGAAGTGTACGCAGTGTTGACAGGTCAACTGATGGCACTGATGTCCACGACGGATCTGATAATACATCGAGACGTCTTCGTAATGGTCCTGACCGTATCCATGATTCAGATCCGAGCCTTCGAAAGAATCTATCGCATAGATTGTCCACGCCATCAATTTCAGGTATTTCTTCAAAAAGTGCACACCCAAGGCATGTGCGTCGTCCAGAAACCAGTTGCTCTAATTTCTTTCCGTCGCCGCCGCAAGAACGCAATCCTGAAACATTTTCCATTCATACTTCCCATACTTACCCTGCTTTAGCTGGTAGACATGACTCAATACCAACGGATAATATTCACAATGATCTGCAGCAAGGTCCCGTTTATCGCCATCATACTTTATCAACTGAGTATACAAATAAAATCTACTATAATAATCCAACTGATGCACATAATGTATCCCGCTTAAGAGAGACACATTTCAGTTCAAGTCATCCTGATATCACCACAAATTATACCCATGGTGTTATGTCTGCACAGCCTGTTCCACCTCCAAATGGTTTGCGTAACACCCCACTTCTGTATCAATATGCATCGCACTTAAAGTCACAAAACCAGCATCTTGGAGTACTAAATCATAACCACCAAATGCCAGTGCAGTCAAAAAGAAGAACAGATGGAGTTCGTCGTAATACTTTGCAACGCACTCAGACCTATCACCTTACATCACATAGTGACTACAACCAGCACCTAGAGAATATGACGGATGCATATCGACCACCCATGCCTGTTTATCAGCATAGATCCCAACCAGATATACAGGAGCAGCCAATGGAAAGAAGACAAATCCCAATGGAGCGTAATATTCCAGTACCAAACACTCTTCCACTGCGTGAACGTAACTCTATGAGAAATCCACTTCACCTACAATTACAGGTTTCCACAGATGATTATATCCTGGATGACCGAAGACACTACCCTGATGCAATGAGTCCAGTCAGTCAAATGTCCGGTTATTCACATAGTAACTTTGATTCGGTAAGCATGAACAAGTTCTCTCCATTATCTCAGGATACAAAAGTAAAAGAAAAGCAATGGTATGAGACAGCATTAGATTCACCAACAAAAAGTGAGACTCCTTTATTAAAGAAAAGTTCAAGCATAAAGAGAACACCGAGCATAGGGAATTCCCAAACATATGAAATAATGATCTCCTCAGGCCGGCATTCAGCAATGCAAAGTCCTAATTACATACCCAACAGTCCACCAGTGTTGTCTCCCAGTGCTGTGTCTTTGGAATCTCCTAAAAATTTGACAGTGATTGAACAAGGTAAATGCATACCATACAGAGAAGAAACAAAACCTTTTGAAATGTCTGACTTTTATAAATATTCTACAAAATTTCGTCAAACCAATGTCCAGAAAGCACCAACTAATCAAGTTCACAATCCTAGTACAATGTATAACAAAATGCCCATGGAGTTGCCATCCTATAGCCAAGATCAATGGCACAGTCACGCTAATTGAATGGTTAAGGTTTGTTAATACTTACATATACAATTTCCACATGTGTATTGTGCCCTTATTTATATTTTGGATAGTTTTAGATTAATTTTAGGTACTTAATATAAAGTTATGAACAAGATCTCTAGAATATTTGATTAAATTGCTTTCAATTTACTCTTACATAGTTAAGATACAAATATATATTCTAGAGAATAAGAATTGATATAGGGTTTGGGTTTATGAAAAATATTAATAGAATATTTGAAACTGTCATCTGTGATATTGAGTCTAAGAAAAACCGATATCAGAATAAAATCTTGTATACAATATTGAAAAAAGTTACAGTTTTGGTCATGTCATATCATACAAAGATAATTTTCTTTGACTAGGTACTATAAAGCGATTATTTTTTATATTAATCACATATAATAATATATTTATAAATTACTTGATTGAGTGGTTTCTATAATTCATATCGATTGAGTTATTGTATTTTTGATTATTATAATAATTCTTATACTTTTTAAATGAATATAGAAAAATATCAAAATTGAGATTTGAACCTGTGTCATAGATTTATAAAGAAGTATTAAGTAACAATAAACACAGTACCTTAGAGGGGTGATAAAATTTCGGGAAGACGCAAGTTCGACTCTTATGTTCTATATTTATTTAAACCTTAGTAGGGGTATGTTTATGTTTTAAAAAAAACAAAACAGCCACAATTTAAAATGAATATGTGGGCCCCAGTGATAATGCCTTATACCCACCGCTTCGTCAGAATAACTTTTGTATTCATTAGCATACAATAGTTGTTCACTAGTTATATGCCTTTGTTCATTCATGCCATATTATCATCCTTGTCAAACTTACTTGCCCAAGATTGCTATATAATTGCCAGATCAAACTACAGACAGAGTACAAAATTTGTTAAAACTGAGTGATATTTCTTTTTTAATATTACTTTTAAACTATCGCGTTTCATAACATATAATTATTTAAAAAACGGGAATTAACGCGTATGAAATAGGTAATTTAGGTATCACATTCCTTGTATTTGCCTGACGTTTCAACCAGGATGCACCGGAAGCCATCACACCGACTCCACTTCCGGCGTCGTACGTTAGTTAATACGTACGTTAATTTCCGTTTTTTAAATAATTAGATGCTTCTTTTAGTTGGAAATGCATGTGTTGCGTTGTATCTTTAAATTCAAAACTACATATATATAAGAATATATTGTTTACTACTCTTCAACACGGTATCCAATATACATATATAATGAGATCTTTAACTATATCTTTTCGACTGATATCTAGTCTGGTTCTTATCTCTTAAACCTAACGTTCAAATCTATTGACTGATTAATGAATAAGTTCTTGGCACATTTTTAATACTTGCCAAGCAATTTAGAGCCTTCATGACTGCCTTACCTGTATCGTCCATTTATGTTGACAGTATGTTGTTAAAATTAATGCAATTAAAAATTGTGTGTTGATTGAAAAAAGAAAATTGTAGAAAATAAATATTTTTGTATCTTCTATATAAGGGTGCAAAAGGCATCTGTTTAATCGGATTTAATAAAAGATATATGATTATTCGTGTGGTTTTCTTGTTTGCATTCTTTCGTTTTTCGTCTTTGGTTGATTACCTATTTAACTATTTTTAAATAATCCATGATGTATATATAATCATCCTGATATATTCATGGTGAGAATAGATAGCATTTTGAGAGTTGAACAGAACACAAAAAAATGGGTTATTGCTTACCTATTTTTTTTCAGTAATGGTAGACAATCGCTAGCTAATAGTGGTAGGTACCATTAATGCTACTTGAAATAATAAACAAAAATTATATACCATTTTTAAATTTTAATTAAGTAAATCAAACACATAAACCCGCTTAAAAGTAGCCAAATGGATGAAAGGAACCCTTTCCTCACAGAGTCTTCTACTTTCATTTAGTTATGTTTTTTATTTATTTTAGACAGCAATTTATAGATGAATTGCTTATCGTAATTAATTCCAGCTTTGCCTAAAAAATATTGTCTCATTAAAAAAACTACAGACTATAACTATAACTATCAATAATATGTTAAATTATAATAATTATTCATTTATATTGGGGACTACTTTTATTATATAATGCCAAAAATAATAGTCTTACTTATTACAATAACTTGTTTCAAAATATTTTTGCAAACTGCTGTGTGTAAAATATTGGTGCAACTTACCGAGGTTTATGTGTTCATTGCAGTTTTCACCAACACAACGTTTTCCAGGATTGAATCCTCCGTTTATAAAATCATCGTCCTGACCTTTTGAAAAAAAAAAATATTTTAACGATTTATCTAACGATATCATTCGTTCTTGGGCCTCATTAAAATAACATTTATTAACCTAGATATTGAATTTGTTTTCCGGTAAACGGGGTTATTTTTAATTAGTTGACCACCTCTTGCAGGCAGCCTTTCTACATCAATCCTAACAACATTTGTTCTACGACTTTTTATGATTAATAGTTTTTATAATTTGAGTTTTCTCATACAAAATTAATTTGTTGCCTCTGAACTGACATTAACTCTGAGCCCGGCGCCGGCGCCCGGGCGTTGACCTTTCCTGCACTTCTTACCATATACAGAGTAATAAGTAAAAGAGGAAGCAATTTTTTTGTTGTTTCGTGTTTTTTGTGTTGATTATCAAGATTTTTAAAAAGTCGTAGAACAAATGTTGGGATTTATGCGGAGAGGCTGCCTGCAAGAGGTGGTCAACTCATTACAAATTACTTTTGGGTCACCCGTCGTATATGTATTTATTAGTGCATGAACTATTTCAGAAGATTTTGTGTATACCTTCTCTAATTTTATAAATCTAAGTATGTATAATTTGTTAATTTCTAATTTTAGAGAAGGCCCTACCATCCTTTGTATGTTTCGAATGAAGTGTCGTGTTACCATATTGTGTAATGGTGGAAGTAATTTAATATTGCCATGTATCAAATTTGACTTACCTGCTCCTGGCAGTTGTCCGTTAACGCATCCGTCGTCCCACATGTTAACACATCGTTTTCCGGGATTGAACCCGCCATTGATAAAGTCATCGTCTTGTCCTGAGTCATTCAAAAAATTAAACGTAAAGCTGGTACTAATTGTATACCTATCATCTTTTTATGGTAAAAGATAAAGGAGTCTTTAAAAATTTACTTTTAAGACAGTCTTTAGGAATGTATAATAAAATATCTATAATAAGATTAGGTTTACCTTTTATTACCTTTTTGCTAAATGGTAGAATGTATAAATTAATTTTAATGCTCTAAACCGTTTTACTACACCGATTCAAAATTTTAAAATAAAATCATCATTTGAAATGATACTCACCAAAATAGGATAAGTATTAAAAACATGACAATTCTGTATTTAATAAATGACCACAAACGCGGTGTCCGACAATTTTAATTTACAAAGTAAACGACTGCTACCAAGTTGTACACAAGAGCATAGATACAATAAAAAAAGACATTTACTAGTTCGCTTAACTAGAATGTTTTCTTACTTTCCTTACGCACAAAGACAATTAATTTTCCTACCTGCTCCAGGCAGCTGACCGTTTATACAACCTTCATCCCACATGTTGATACAACGATGACCATCTGGAGAAATTGCAATGTTAGAAATAAAGGTTAGGTATATTATTTTTTTTGCGGAGACAATATAAGTACCTTTCCGTTTGTCAAATAATCGTTGGTATTGCTTTATTTGTCAAACATCTCAATAAATCTGCATTTAGAAGGAAAAGCTTTCTACTTGCTTTCCATAATTAAAAAATAAATAAATATGTAATGTAACTAATAACTATTATATTGGGAAAACCAACCTTTCAACATATATCTTCCCGAGGCACTTTCAGAATGGATTAGTAAAACCATTCCATACAATATTAAAAAACTTTTCATCTTGGTTAATATTCCTTGAAAAGGCTTACAATGTGTGACTCAAATCAACTGTAATTCCAAACTTTTATACCGTTAATATGTGGGCTACTGTATTTATTTAGCAAACACTTTCAATGAACACTTAAGATAAATAAATTAATAAAGCAAATGAAAATTTATAGGATAATCCTCATGGATTAGCTTTATTGCTAATAAGTCTATTATCAGATATCTATAGGCAATAATAGCAATTTATCAGATTATCAAATTCTAGGTTCCTCCATCAAAATAACCGTTAACGAATACTTTAAGTCAGACGTACTTTTGAAAAACAATGATTAACGAGACTCACCTTAAATTATCAAAGATATTCTACTTTCGCTCTTGCGCAAAATAAGCCCAATGACCAATTTAATTATTTTTTATTAATGTATAAACCAGATCTTGTGATAAGAAAAAAAAAAGCAAAAACCAAATACATTGGATAAACTTATCTCTAAAAAGATATCTCTACCAGCTATCCGTGAGAGAATTTTCTTAATTTTCTTCACTATTTCTGCTTCTTAATAACTACTCTTCATTATTTATATTTCTCAATGGCAGCAATCCATACTCCATACTAATATTATAAATTGAAAAGTAACTCTGTCTGTCCGTCTATCTGTTACGCTTTCACGCTTAAAACTTGGAATAAATATAGATAAGACATTGAGAAAGGTTTTTTTTTTTTTTTTGTTTGTCTATACTGTTAGCCCTGTTGGCTATTACAGCGTCACCGGGGGAGCGGGTGGGTCTGGAGACCCACCCTTAACAAGGGGGGGCCAGATGGGCCCCCATGGGGAACGACGTCCCGAGGGCGTCTCAGATTGAGACACGGACCTCGGTTCGGGGCGTCGTTAGTCAGGAGGGAAGCTAAGGAAATTTGGACACTAGCGTCCTCCGACGGCAGAACGCCGGAGCAACGGAGCACTTACTCAGTTGGGACCTCGTCTATACCGGTACAGACGGTGTGTGTCTGTGTGTTGTGTGGTGTCACTTATGCCTACGCGTACACGTTATTACCTACTGTGAACGCGTCGTCGGGGTCAACGAGTACCGACTTGGGTCTTCTTTTTCTGACTAAAGTAGTCTTACGTGGTCTATACTCTGCGGCGTCAGCCACCAGTGGGTTTGGGTGTCGCTCAGCACGTTCAAAGTACTTTTCGGAAAGCCCCTTGAAGTACTGAGCGATGGTCGGAAGGTCTAAATCTCTATGGAGATCGCTGTTGCGTACGAACCACGGCGCCCCGGTTGCAATCCGTGTAAACCTGTTCTGAATCACCTGAAGGGGTTTCAAATTCGCGTGCGCAAAAGCGGGACTCGCATAGGACATGACGGAACGTATGCAAGCTTTGTAAAGTGTCACCTTATTGCGAAGGGACATTTTACTCCGCTTGCCTAACAGCGGATATAAACGACCTAATATGTAGGCCGCTCTGCTACGAACGGTCCTAATATGCGCAGTGAAAACTAACTTTCTATCTAACGTTACTCCTAGGTATTTTGCCTCGTCTTTCCAAGGTATCGGTTTATCAAAGAGTTTGATTCGCGGGAGGATCCTTGGGGGGCCCCGTTTGAAGGACATAAAATACTTTATACCGCGGGGGAAATATCTCATTCCCACGGGAAACAACGTAGATAGCTGGCGCATACACTGGCGTAGTAGTAGGTGATACTTTTTTACAATGTGCTTCTTAAGTTTTTTCTTAACATTTGCGTATTTATTTTATCATAATTCCCGTTTTTGGGTACTTTTCCTTTATTTTCTAAATTTTTTTAATGATAGCATAGATTAAGTGACGTAAAGTAAGTTCGATGTTATTATGTTGTTTAAAATTTTTTGGTCAATATAATTCAGGCAGACAAACCCTCTGTAATGATTGTTATTCGTCGTGAAAATGAAATTGTTCCTTTAAAATTGATTTGCTCTGAATATTCTTTGGTCATTTAACTCATCAGAAGTAGTTAAGTTATACATGTATTTAGTACATTTGGGTATTCATTTTCTTTATTATTTAAGGCTTATCAAAATCTCCAGTGATTTTTTAATTTGTTACCCCGCTTTTAGTCCGTAAATAAATATAGTTTTCCTTACAGACTAAAAGTAAGTAAGTGTTATGCTGTTTTTTATTTTGTTTTCGGACTAGATGTTCACTTTTCATACACAAAAGAACTGCACAATAACACATACCATACGTATTTGATGTAAAAAATAAAATTGCTGCCCAAAATAAACTATCTAAAGTGGACGAAGTCGCGGATAAAAGCTAGTATATCTATAAATTCGAATTTTCAACGTTTTTGTTAGGTCTGAGGAAATATATGAACAATATCTATACAAGTTATCAAATTGTATTTTTATTATACAATTAGCAGCGTGAAGCATTTTACTTTCCTTCCAGCGAGGGTTTATATAATTTAACAGTGAGCTTTGATAATATCCGTGTTATTTTATTTTATTTGATGTTTTTGATCTAGTGGTTGGCAGAACACAGAAAAATCCTTTGTATGTTCCAAATATTCTTGTTCTCAAAGGGATGATCCACTATTTAAAAGAAAAATATCGAAACGGAAATTAAGTAAAGCCGACTTCGAATTATATTATATAAGGTGGGTGGACCATGAAAGGCCATGCTTCTTTGAAGATCAAGTATAAAAAAATATACTAAGTCATGTGATAAATGATAAATTCCTTCCACTCACAGTGAGCTACATCAAACTCTAGGACACAGACGCGGCGGCGAGTCGCGATTCTCTTGATTCATACAGTTCGGTTGTAGAGGTTAAAATTGTAACTCGTAATTTGTAAAATTATAAGTTTGTGCACAAACACATTTTATTTTTCTATAAATAATCTATTATTATCTATTTTCTTTTACTGTAAATTTTAATATAAGAATTTGTTATAATGCCAAAGGAAAAAAAATGTTTCGATTTTCGCTGAAATATCGGTAGTGTTTCAATGAAAACCGGTCGTTCCTTATAATGCCAATGAATAATTTGAAGGTTGGTACATAGGTTTTACTTTGAACATATACAAATTGTATTGGAAATATTAACGTTTAATTTTACGTTATAAACATTTCCCGGAGAAGTTGGAATAATATTTTATATTTATAATATTATTATTTATAATAGTCATTAAATCTTTTAACTCAGGTTGAAATTTTGGTCTACCGGGCCCATGAGAAGGCCATTATTGGTGAACTGGTTTTTTTAATTTCATCCTAAAACACTTTGGTAACTTTTTTGTTATTGGCATTATACTCATGACTGTGTTTTTTTAATAATTTCCATTAATTTAATCTTACTGATACAATGGTGTTCAAGGAATATTCGTTGAGTTTTTTAAGAAGGATTGCAATATGTTGAGTATTTCATTTAAATGTAGCTTTTATGTAGTTTTAGTAAAATCGGTTATTTTAATTTATTCTCTAGTTTTAAGTTGAAAGATTTGATTTATGTGTGTTTTTTTGTTTTTAAATTTCATTTGTAACTAACATGTATTTTTATGTGGAATACAATAAAGTGTATAAAAAATTTATAATATTGGCCTTATTTGGAGCCCTGATCCTTGTGAGGTCGTTTGGAAGAGCTTAAGAAAAGCATAAGTTTAATGAATAGTGATTCTTCTGATCTAGAATACAAATTATGTGATACAGGATAAAACAAAGTGTTAATTAATAATGTGTTTCTTTAATTTATGCAGTTATTGAACTCATAAGAACTGTTAATTTGTTACAGTGGCCATCAATAGTTCACCCGCCTTAATATATTTTTCGGCAAAGATTTCGGTTTTTAATAATATGTATCTGCAAAGAAGGGAATTCCTATTACCGATATCCCAAAATATATTATTTTCTTGAAATTTTACCCAAAGAGACAGACAGAGACAGAGTGAATGAGAGAGAATGAAGAGAGGTTTTTAGGACTCTTTGTTTTAAATCAAAACACTAGGAGAGAATTCAGTCTTTTAAAATTTTTTTAATGTAATATTACTTCTTTTACTTTATGCTTATATTATTATTAATTTAATTTTATTATTTTTGGTGTTGAAATTAAAAGTGTACCTACTTTTTGCGGTAAGTGCGCTGATGAACTACTGGTTAGTAAGTAGTGACGTTAAAGCAATAACAAAGTTTTTATGGTAGGTTCAGATAATAACTTTAGTGATAGAGAGACAAACAGACAAACCTAAGGGTTCGTAATTTTATCATTTCTTTTAATATTAGCGCTGACCTAATAAAAAAGCTCGCTAAGAATACTCTCTTATGAGTAACTCGCTCATGATAATCTGTAAATCTGTAAATGCGTCTCCGAATACTGAAACCGAAATAAAATCTAGTTTTTTTTTATAGAGAAGTTTTATAGTTATGGTTTTGATATTATAGATTATATTGTCATTACTATTTTAGTTTACTTTACTTATTTATTTAATTTTAAGTGTTTTTGTGTTCGATTTTCCACTTGCTTACGTCTAAGCCATCGGTGCACGTCTAACACATTATTATTACAATACGAGTAGACACAAGTTTAATTGCATGTTGTGTGTAACTGTCCTCGGGGTTGAAACTTATCGTATCTCTTAGTAAACACTGTATAATTTTAATTTGAAGTTTTCATGATGTAGATTTGTCTTATACCAAATTTAAAAAAGTACATGTTACATTTCTGTGTCAAGAAATTTGTGAATTTTATGTTAATGGTATGTTCTTAAAAAATAGAAAAATTATGTATATCAAAATTGCATTTGAATGCCTAACAGTTCAATGTATATGGATACTTAAATAAGAATAATATCTATCTTGTTCACCTACATTCAGAACAAATAAGTTATTATTGTTATTATTATTATTATAACATTAGAAACTTCATGAATCAGCGTGCAATAAGTAGATTGCTCTAATTATCACCATCAATGATTAGATTACTTAAGTTGTGTATTTCAGGTACACTAAGTTACTGTTTTGAATTGTATGAAAATATAGATTTATATACCCTTTCACCGACATATAACAAATTATTTAATTAGAGGAAGATGTTTAACCGTTTAAACCGTTTGATTAGAGTAATGTTAACATCCCAGAGATAGATGAAAATATATACAAACATATATGTAATAAAGACAATAACATGAATCTGAATTACTCACGAACGCCATATGATTTAATTCAAATAAAAAAAAAATCAGTAACCCTTTATAAGAATAAGAATAATCTTAATACATAATAAAAAAATATTCGATAAAATAAAAAAAATAGTTTTTTTTAAATTTATATTAAATATTTATAGCACTTTGGGCATTATCAAATCGTGATAAAAATATAAATGAGTCCAACATAGTATATATAATATCACTTAGATAAAGTTTGCTACTTTAGTCTATTTAAAATAAGGATATCCACAATAAATTCATAGATGTGCATATTAACATTCACTTTGTCTTAACTTTCTTGGACTTTAAAGACTTCTTAGATATTAAATACTTAATAGCAAAGATGCACAATACTGATAACGTCAGTACAATTAGAAGGAGATCTAAATAGTATTTCTGATAGAATGGTAGTGCTAGAGCCGCTGACCGCAGGTGGGTAGCACCGCGAGTACGAACGACGTGTTGGACCCAGAAGACTAGCTCGTCTCCCGGCGTCTGCTGTCGGTCGTGGTAATAGAGAGACAGCTCTTTGGCTCTTTCTTTGTATCTGTAATGGTTGTTATTTGAGAAATTTTGTTTATGTTTATTGTCCTGACATTTTTATTGTATGAAAAATAAATAAACAATATTAACACGTTCGAGTCAGATGAACTGACTCGAACGTGTTTTCAGATCAGAGTGAACGATTATTAGAACTAATCGTATCGGTTACGATTTGTTTATTTATACACTGAAGGCTAAGTAGTTACTGTCGGCCATTTGCATTACAATATCTCATTGCGTTGCCACTCGGTATAGGCAGTGAGAAGAAAGTGGGAGAGGACGAGAAGGGGGGGTTGGCTACAAAATTCATGTTACCAGCAAAAAAATAATCTACTACTTACGATGGATTTTTTAACATTTCTAGAATTGCCTCATACAAGTCATCAGCCATATCTTCTGCCGGTTTTACTAATATACCGAAGCCCTTATTTTCAACGGACCTCATGTTAACGTGCTGGTCAGCCGCTATCGGCAGACCAATTACTGGTACACCAAAATGTATAGACTCAGTTGTCGACAACTGTCCGCCGTGAGTGATAAAGAATTTTAAGTTTGGATGAGCTAAAATAGAAATGGAAATTTAGATCACTCTAACTCTACTTCTATACTTTGTAACATTTATTTATCATATAATATTGTTCTGTATTTGTTCTATTTTATTACTCAAATATGACTTACCAAGAATGCTTTGCTGTGGGGCCCATTTTACTAGATGGACATTTGAGGGAACTTTGTCTAAATCGACCTCAAATTTCCACAACACAGTCAGTTTTAGTTTGCCAAAAATATCAAGCAACGAGTTTTTCATGGATTCAGACATATCTGCACTTTTCAAATTACTTCCCATACTGAAGTAAATAACCCCATGTTCCGATTCATCAAATATTTTTTGTAGATCCTAATATATTATAAATAACCAATCATAAATTTTTAGAGAAATAAATTTCTTATTATAACTAGACGTAAACTGCTGTAAGAATAACCTGATAGAAAATAATCTCGATTAAAGCTTTCAAGTCAAATGTATCAACAAAGAACCTTCTTTCTCCTTTTGCGAAGTCGGTTAAAAAACTACATTAAAATTTTTAGGGCTTAAGAACAAAATATATTCAAATAGATTTCTACGGAATTTAGGAAACGTGTCTTACCTCTGGTAAAGCTTTCACCTTTGTATCAATGTGGTAACCAGCTATGTATTTAGCATTCTGTGGCAGATTGTAAGGTGAACCTATAGACGGATGAGAATTTATAAGCAGTAGGGAAGCATTGTAAATTGCTTCATCATATGGTGGCAGTGATACTCCTCTTTGTTTTGCTATAGGTGAAAAAGTACTATCATACAATCGTCTTTCCATTGGAGTGATTAGTATACTGAAAAAGAATAAGGACGTTTATTATTTTTGTCAACACATATATGCTAATATATGTGTTGACAAAAATACACACACAACACACACACACACACATAACCACACACATATTGAAATAATTATTTTAACTTACGCCGTAAATATTACTTTCTTAACTATCTTGTAAAGCTCTGACACTCGTTCCCAAAAATTTAAAGGTGGCTTACTGACTGAAAAGATGTCTACATTGTAAGAAGGGTTTGGAAGGCCATCAACCAGTTGAAGAATCTGCCAATGAGCTTCTGTGGATCCAAACCAGATCAGAGGACAGTCGAATAGTGGTGCTATACTGTAAATAGGAATTGGAAAATTATTACATTTCTTAATGTTTTGTTTGTTTAATAAATTAATAACACAAAATAAATTATGTTTGCTTACAAAATAAATAAGCAGAATTGAAACTAATATGTATGTATATTTTACCTGAATTTAACTTAAAAAAGTGTAGAGTGTTTTTAAAATAAATTATCATTATGTTAAGTGTTTTCATTCTTTTTAAGTTTTTATTTTTTTTTCTAATTTTAAAGATCACAAACATATTTATGTTTTAAAATGTTCTATATAAATTTTTAGAACATTTTAAACGATAAATATGATTTTATACGTCTATTTTATCAATACATCATGTAACACACAAAGTGTCTGTCTGTCTGTCTGCCTACTGCAGCTGTCAAGCACAGATCGTGACAGTGAAAACTGCGTCACTTAATGCCATCTTTGAGGAGATGACGTCATTATATTGTGATAAGTGATCTTGGCCATGAACATGGAATTAAATTAAACAGATGATGCTGAGACTTCATCAAAATATGTCCATGACGAATTTCGAACAAAAAATATTACACAGTAATGTATTTTTAATATAGGTTGTTTTTTATTTAGACACTTAATGTATTTTTTTTTAAATAAATTTAAACACATCTAATACGTTCAACTTTGACTACAACATAGACAAACTTGCTTATCTTTAAAAGTCATCATTATTAAGTGAAAATAGTAAAAGTATTTTCTGTTTACGGGGGTGCACAAAACCAAAAAAAATAAAATAAAATTTCCTTACCCAGCAAACATTTCGTAGAAAAACCACTCAATGATTACAGCATCGAATTTTTGTTCAGGGTCTTTAAGAAATCTAATCAATGTCTCATCTTCTATGATTTGTTTGTTAATCTCAAATACAAAGTAAAGAAAAAATATTGAATTGCCAATATTTTCTTTCCCGATAACATTTTTTAGTTTAAAAGATTCCTCTGGAAATATATTTATTGAATAAACAAACAACACACACACATGTAACAAAATTAAACATTTTTACTTCTGATAGAGACAGAATTTTCATGATATTTAATATTTTCTTTTATAATAAAGGTTATCTAAAAGGACTTCCTATACAGTTCTATAATTACAGCAAAATTGACCTTTTAGTGTCACACTCTTACTTAATGGTAATCACGATATTTTTTCTCCAACTGACCCAGCCCTATATAGTGCTTTGAGTTTCCTTGCTTAATTCCAACGTTAATATCACTTAACTCATAAAATGTCATTGACCCTTACTTTCGTAACATAATAAGAACAGTAACACTACCTTTTTCCATTTTTTTTTTCAATTCGATGCCGGCTCCCTCCATGTTTATTTCTGTTAAATTTACAGAAGGTTTTTCCCGAGGGAAAGATGTCACGTGTACTACCTGTAAATGTTTAAAGGGGGGTAGAAAATATAAATAAGTACATGAAAATAGTTCTCCGGTTTTGTTTTCAGTATTTTGGATTGATAGTACCTAATATTATCTACTTTTGACTTTTCAGAAAAAACGTATTTGTTTTTATTAAATTTTTACATAAATATAATTAGAAATAAGACATCAGCACGAGCAGGATGACACCTGTGACCTGTAGAAGTCTGTCCTACTTGTTCAAACAACTCTAACTAAGGTTCATAGATATTTTGAAATACTAATATAATGTTGCTATCTGCTCTAAGCGTTTTTTTTTAGGAAAATGGAGTTATGTACATATTTGGAATCATAAAATAATTGCTCCTTCTAAATATGCATATTACCATTTCGCTAATAATTTTGCGTAGACTAAAGAGCCCTGGAACTATAAATGTATTGTTTTATATAATAATTTAGTATTAGTAGAATATCTTTACCTCATGTCCAGCTTCCAGCAATCGGTTGGCGACTCCGTGACCCAAAATACTGTGACTCTTAGACATCAAAGGAAAAAATACCAGTATCCTTAAAGCTTGGCTTGATGAGATCAATATTGATAGCAAAGTGATGATCTTCAACTCCATCTTTAAAGAAATATCAAGGAGGTAAATGATTCAGAAAGGACAAAATTAAAATTATGGTAACATTATTTTCAAAAGTTAAAATAAAAGAATTTAAAATAAATAGGTTTTCGTAGATATCAAATTTGCAATAATTTTCAAATTTGTTTACGAACAACTGGTTCTCTGGCCTTCTTAAGTCTATGCGTACTGAGTCGAAGGCAACAACCTGTTATGATGACCTGAATTTAACCTTGTAATGGTCTATCCAGCAAAAGGTTAAAAAAGTCATTATATCCCATGTATTTATGTTTTTGCTATTCCGTTTTATAAAGATTTTTTTCAAGTATACTTGAATTGTAGACATGAAACATATTATGTTGCAATGAGTTAAATATAATTTATAAAAAAGTCTTTTAAAACACATCTTAGAATGTTGTTTACCAAAGAATTATAGTGATGACTTCATAAAAATTGAAGTTTATTTAATTTTTGTTTTTACTTGTAATATTACTAATAAAATAAATTTTAAAATAATAATTCATAATAAGTAAATTACTAATGTTATTTAAGAATTTTTTTATAAAAATATTTATAACAATATGGATTATGTCACTTTTTTGTCAATAAATATGTTCTCCAGTGCATCGCTTTCTTGTAAATGCTCTTGTAGAAATTAACAAGCATGTATAAATAAGCATGACATGTATAAAAAAGATATTATTGTAAATTAAATTAATTTCTCATCTTGCTTAGAATACATATAATATGTGTATGGTTTTATGTCATTCAAACATTAATTAATAACTCCGTCAACATCCAATACAATGTGTAGTTAATTTGAATTTCAAAACACGTATTAAAACGTAGGTACATACGTATGATCCTTTACAAAAAGTTTTATTTTGCTTTTTTGCCTTTGTAAATTAATGGCTATCTGGATAATAACATATGTTAACAAAAAAAAATATATATATATAATTAAAAAGTAAAAATGCGAGAGGCTGAGGCAGGCTGCAAATAAAATATTTTCGAAAAAACTAATTGCTATAATTAATTATTACTGGTCGTTAAGTTCATGTCACAGATGCTAGGACAATAGTACATTTTTGTATATATTTTTGTATATATTTATTCGCGAATGAAGCTTTGTGAACGGATATTAATACACGGTATGATGATCGTACCTTGGTCATTAGGTATATGGAATACTGTTGATTCAAAATGTTCTTTATTTATGGGACACAAAGTCTCATTTGACCAGGTTGGAAATTTGTTCAGTTTGGAGTAAGATTTTAGTTTGTGAAGGACGAGATTAGTAATTACTATAATAGAGGAGGTCTCAATTTACTATTGAGTCACAGAATTTTAGTTTGTTGAGCGCGTCAGGTAAATTAACACAGAGATAAGAATTGACTAAGTGGAGGTGTCACTCAAAGAGTAAAGTTTAAAAATAGAAGGAGTTGTAAGTCACACCTTGGCCTGGGTCGATTCCATTGAGTGTGAGATGAGAACAGCAAAAAGAACACTAAAAAGCTATTACAAGGTTCAAAGGCACTGAAATATATATTTAAAGGAATATATTTAAAATTCCAAAAACAAAATCTTACAGCCTCAATACATATTCATGTTATATTTCGTGGTTTTCCCTATTATTGCATTCTAATATAATTATTATATAATGTATTTATCGTATTATAACGTGAGAGACGTTGATAGAGTCTTATCACTCAAATAAATTCAAACAGAACACTCATTAATTCTCAAGTATTCTACATATTCTCTATAGAAAATATATTATATATCTAACATCATAGTCATAACAATAATATATTGGAAGTTTCGAATATTTTAACATGACAACAACTGATTTGGTTCTAGTTTCCTATATAAGATACAGGTAACAATTGAAACTCCAAAATTTTAAGATTTTTTTTTCAATAACAACCAACCCCCTCCACCCCTCTTACGTATGAAATTTCGTGAAATTCAATTAAAAAATTATAAGCTGATCTTTACTCTGAAAAATATTCTATCGATTTATTATTAATAATTAATAATAAAATTAGAAAAACAAAGCATAACTTAGCTCATAATCACTTATTGTTTAATATATAATAATCTTGTAAATGATACAAAGTACAAAAGATAGGTAATCGATGTCCAGAAAACTAGCAAAGACGATTTAGTTATAAAGTTGAAATATTAAAAATATCTTGTAATAAAATTATATTTTTTAATCTATAAAATCTACTAACATTATAAAAAATAATAATAGATAGTTTTTACAAAAGCTTGTTATATTATAAATATTAGTATGACTTACGATGTTATATAATGTTTAGGTGTTATTGTTTATTACACACACATACACATCACATGTGCTTCATGTATCGACACGCACTGCACTTTGTGTATCCACTATAGCAAATAACCAGAAATATTAACGAGTGACCTACACAGAACTAAAAGTTATACTACGGTATTTTACCGTGACACAGAATATTACATTGAACGAAGCTGTGTCATAAAGTAAAATAATAAATTATACATATATTTTGTTAGCTCTGCTTGATTTATTATTCATTCTTTTAAGTTTACGATCTGTACTACTACCAATTCAATCATCAGAGTTATCACATTTACCTTTAGAAGTTTTTAGAGCACTGTTAGACCTATTTAATATATTTATTATTTATAATCTTGTATATTAATAAAACGTAGGTATAAAATTAAATGAAATTTAAACAAATATCTAAGTAAAATAAATTTACCTTTACTTAAGTTAATGGTAATTTAGTTTATTTACACTACTAACACACAGTTCTATTCTTCCATCGCACAAGTTATAAAGTAGATATAGGTATATACGATTCCTTTAAAGATAATTATGTATTATAAAGGAAATACTTGTGCAATAGTTGTTTTTACACTTATCATAGATCGATATTTATCTTTTATAACGGTCTAATCTATTCAATTGGTTCTAATCGAGACCTAAATATTTATATATTGACATATTTATTAATATTTAGATATTTTTTTTACCTTGCATCATATATAATATTGTAGGTCAATATATAGATACCTACTTTAATACGTATATACGTACATATATTCATTGTATATTTTATATATGTTATATGAAAGAGTAATTTAATTTTTATATTTGTCTTTTTGTGTGTTGGTTTGTTTGTGCAACAAAAAAAATGTTCAGACCAGTTTTGATGAAATTTGGTGTGGATTAATTATTTATATATATTCATAAGTATTTTATAGTTACTAAGTAGTTCATTGTTACATACATTGTATAAGTATTTAGAAATCAATCTTCTAATCATGACGAATCTTTTCAAAAAATCTAATGATAACGAATCGGTTCAAAAAAAAAATGTCGGGATTGTCTACAATGTCTTGTCTTTGTGGGATAAAATCAAAACATGAGTGTATTCAGAAGGATCTAGTTTATAGAAGTAATCAGTTTCCTTAAATTAAAGTAAATTCTTAAACAAAGACAACATTTTTTAACCAGATTTTGGTATTTTCAAAACAGTATAATATATATATTATAATTGTTCTGTAGCTATAAGACTGCACTGATAAAATATTTGGACTCGATTTGGGAACCAATTATTCATGTTTCATCAACACTGTCCGAGTCGCGAGTAATAGCTAGTAAGTAATTAGTTAGGGATTAGGTTGCGTTACACTATTATTAAAATTGCAAACATAATTGTCACCATAAACATAGTTGTAATTACTAAATATACAGGAAAATGAAATGTTATTCCCCAGGCGTTTTATATCATATTACCAATGATTTTTTCAACATATTCACTGTTACGTCGTTATTGGTACTAATTACCTAGTAGTAACCTAGCCTGCCTAGCCTAGCTTAGTACTTAATCTAAACACAAGATCTATGAATAAATATATATTTTTTTTTAAATATAATTATAAAACTTATAAATATATATTTATTGAAGTCTCAGCGACAAATTAAAAGTAAATTATAGTCCTGATAATAAGAACTTTAATCTGTCTTGCCGTGAATGTATGAATTTAGATAGTTCCAATGGCAAAAATAACCATAAAAAATAACAAAGGACAATTGCGAAATTATTATTCACATTTGTGTGTGTTGTGTCAGCAAAATTCATTATTAGTAATTTTTATGAAACTATTACCTAAGTCTAGTAGTAAGCTGTAAGTCCATTATTTTTACCTCTAGCTTATACTTAGTTCAAAATATTACTCGTAGTAAATCATTTTCATACAAGATAGAGGGCTCTCTATATGCGTTTTTAGGACAAATTGTCAAAATGCAAAAAAAATCTAATCGTGTTCTCCGTAAGACAAAATGGAGGTCTGTCAATAATTCAGTAAATTCAGCTCGTAACATAACTAGTCCGGTCAAATTAGACCAAAAAATTAGGGTGAAATTACATAAATTCGCAACAAGCTGAATTTTGGTACAATTGTTCAAAACACGATTATAAACAATAGCTGAAAGTTCCCCATCATTCCCGTGTGTGGAAAAAAATTATTCAAGGTCAAATGTCAAAAAAATGAGGTTTTCGCGATTTTCAGCAAAACGGTAAGTTTTATCAGACTAAAATTGTAGATCATTAAATTATCTATAAAAAATATGGCAATACTTTTTTTCTCACGAGACACCGTTTCGGAGATATCGCAGTGTAAAAAGTTGTAACAGTTGCAATTGTCATAACATGCCTGAGTACGTCACGTATATTCATCCCTAGAGTTGTAATATTATGTAGTATAGGTTAAAATATTTTTCTGTCGGTCATTGTAACTTGCACTTAAAATATAAAATATACATCAGCTATAACTATAAGAATATCAGGTCATCTTTTGGTTTATGTACGTCTTATAATGATACATTAATGTACGAGGCAGCAGCAGTTTTTCATCGTCCTCCTCATATCCTACCACCGGAAAGTGGTACACTTATTCAATACGTGGCAGACAATGCTGATATTAATGTCAATATTCTAGACGGCAATAACACGCTTCACATAATGGGTTTAATTCAAATTGTTACTCCGAAAAATTCTGTTTTACTAGAAGAACCTATGCCACGAATAAAAGAATCTCTTTCAGCAGAATTATTGTAAATCTCAGATTATATTTTCACCATTTATTCACCAACCAGCCAGTAACTATAATACTATCTATACGACTTTACTTTGTGCATTAGAAAATGCAAAAAGATATGGCCACACTGTATGAATCGTGACTTTCGACCAGCCTCTGTATGCTAAAGCTCGAGAAATAGTAGCAACCGCACCTGAGAGCTCTGAAGTATCAAAAATCATCATCAGAAAAAAAAAACGCGCTAAGTACACTACCTCATAGGTGGCGTGGAAACGTGTGCATTTTATGACAATTGCAACTGTTACAAATTTTTACACTGCGATATCTCCGAAACGGTGTCTCGTGAGGAAAAAAGTATTGAAATATTTTTTATAGATAATTTAATTTTAGTCTGAGGTATTTTTCTGATAAAACTTACCGTTTTGCTGAAAATCGCGAAAAACTCATTTTTTTGACATTTGACCTTGAATAAAAATTTTTCCACACACGGGATTGATGGGGAACTTTCAGCTATTGTTTATAATCGTGTTTTGAACAATTGTACCGAAATTCAGCTTGTTGCGAATTTATGTAGCACCGAATGTCTAATTTGACCGGACTAAACTATCATAATCTACTATCACTATGTTAGTTATGTTCCGAGCATTAAGACTAAAATTAGGTAAAATTAAAAAAACTCAGATTGTTTGTAATATTATTATTTGTATTGTCAATAACATTTCACAATATCCTTAGAATAATACAAATTTAATAACCAATTATAATGATGACTCGTGTAGTCGTGTAGTCGTGTACTTGAGGTGTCGTGTGTCGTGTCGGGAGTCGTGTCGTGTGTCATGTGTCGTGTCATGTCGTGTATCGTGTCGTGTGTCGTGTCGTGTGTCGTGTCGTGTGTCGTGTCGTGTGTCGTGTCGTGTGTCGGGTCGTGTGTCGTGTCGTGTGTCGTGTCGTGTGTCGTGTCGTGTGTCGTGTCGTGTGTCGTGTCGTGTGTCGTGTCGTGTGTCGTGTCGTGTGTCGTGTCGTGTGTCGTGTCGTGTGTCGTGTCGTGTGTCGTGTCGTGTGTCGTGTGTCGTGTGTCGTGTCGTGTATCGTGTCGTTTGGTGTGTCAAGTTGTATGTCGTGTGGTGTATCATGTCTTGTCGTGTGTCGTGTCATGTGGTATCTCACTCCCAGCAAGTTCCTGGGCACGTATCCGTCGTCGTGTTCCGCTCGTGGTCGTCTCCCTTCCTCAAAACCTGCAGACGCGCGCCGCTCTCGAGCGACAGTTCGTCGAAGAGACACGCCGAGTACGAGATCTTTGTCTAGTCTAAGACTTTTTGAGTAGTATTTTATAATAAAAATAACAACTACAAAAGATCGTAACTATAATTAATCCTGGCCACAGAATTCAATTTACTATTTTGATAGCACAGAAATTTATTGTTATTCTTTATGAAAGGCTATAAGAGGCTGTTTTTGTCAAGTGGATTTTCTTACTATCTATATCAAAGATTTTTCGCAATTTAAGCTTAATACGCTTTAGAGAAATGGTTCAATTGCAGAGTTTTTTAACAATTTCTGTCAATATGGTCATTCTATATTATTTCCTATCTATGTATTTATGGTTTACATAAGATCAACAATGCCAAAAAATGCAACTTTTTTTTTTTTTTTTTGTCGTTGGGAAAATCCTCATGGATACCACTCCAGTACGGGGGTACCAGAGTGGTTATGCCGGACTTTTACCGGCTAAAAACCCCACGTGTGAGCAGTCCTCCGCCATGGTGGAGCAAGATGGGGTCGCGTTAGCATTCGCCAACTTGCCCCGGCGGTAGGCCCAGACACAAACCGGGCCCCGGCACAAATGTGGGGTGACCTCACTCACAAGAAGGTCACCCCTCAGACGTATGGAGTCATTTTGAGAACCCAGCCGAAAGTCCCCCGACTTCCGACCGGTAACCCCATCTTTACGGAGGGCGAAGCAGGTGAGCGAAACGTCTTTTCCTTACCCCCGTACGTCTGCGTCGGAGTAAGTCAGAGGAGACGCCGTCCTCCCTTGCCCGCTCCGCGGCCTCCTTCTGCATCATAACGTCTTCGCAGAAGGAGGCCACCGCCTGCCATGATCTTTCACTGTCGAGCATGGCGTTGATAACGATCGGCAGAGAGATATCCTGTCCTAAGGATGCTGAAAGCGTATGTCGCTGTGGACTCCATGCGGCACACACTTCCAGCGTATGGAGCGCCGTGTCCTGTGGCGCACCACACTCATGACAGACCGGGGTGGCCTCCCGTCTAGCGATTTGGTGCAGGTATTTTCCGAAACATCCGTGTCCGGATAGCACCTGCACCAAACGAAAGGTTAGCGACCCGTGTCGCCGCCTCACCCATTGCCGAAGGACTGGCCTAACTGCGTCCACCGTCCACTGCCCAGGAACCGGTGGGGCCAGGTCTTTAGACCACTGACGCAGCAGGGTGTCCTGCGCCTCCGCTCGCATTTGTGTGAGCTCCTCTCGAGTTGGGGCCTCCCCCAGAGACTTCCTATCAGCCAGGAAATGATACGCTTCGGCGAGGACCACTGCCTGTAGCTCCCAGGGGGCATCTCCGGCCAACACGCACGCCGCCGTCCATGAGACCGTTCTGTATCCTCGGATCGCCCTGGTAGCGATGACCCGCTGCGGACGTCGCAGCAGGGTCTTGTTGGCGCGACTGAGGGCGTCCACCCAGACGGGTGCTCCATACATCGCCATACTTCGGATGACTCCCGAGTACAGCCGACGGCATTTGGAGCTAGGGCCACCCACGTTCGGCAGCAACCTACCTAATGAGGCTGCGGCTCTCACGACTCTCGGAGCCAGTCCGGCAAAGTGGGCCCCAAAGTTCCACCTGCCGTCCAGGGTGAGACCCAGATATTTCATCTGGGTCCCGACCCGGACCGGGATTCCATCGAACGTAAGCCGGGTACCTGGAGGAGGTCCCCCCGAGGCCCATGGAAAAGTAAGGCTTCGGTCTTATGAAGAGCTACCTCCAGCCCCAAAGCGCGTATACGGCCGACCACAAATGCCGTACTAACCGCGGCCGACCGCAACACCTCCCGAAGATCCCTCCCCTTGGCTACGACTAGGGTGTCATCTGCGTAGCACGCCACACGCACGCTCGCAGGGAGCGTGCCCCGGAGCACCCAGTCGTAGCCAATGTTCCATAGGAGTGGGCCCAGCACTGACCCCTGTGGAACCCCGCACGAAACGCTACGGCGACTTAAGCCGCTGCATCCCTGCACCAACACCTCTCGACCGTCAAGGTAATCCGCCAAGAGCTTCCGCAGATACAGGGGCACTCTGTGGTATCGCAGTGCCTCCTGTATAGTCCCGTGTGGGAGGCTGTTGAAGGCGTTGGCTATATCGAGGGAGACAGCCAACGCCTTTTCTCCCTCGCAGACTGCGGCCTGTGTCCATCTTTTGAGCCAGAGCAGGGCGTCTATTGTAGAGCGCCCCGCCCTGAATCCATATTGGGCCTCTGAAAGCCCAGGCCCAGCCCCCTCCAGGTGCTGGACAACACGGGAAGCCACCACTCTCTCGAGCAGTTTGCCCGTGTCATCCAGCAAGACGATGGGCCTGTATGCGGAGGGCGAGTCAACGGGTCGCCCTTCTTTCCGCAACAAGCACAGTCTTCCGACATTCCACGGCTTCGGAAACCGTCCAGACGTGAGGCAGGTGCTAAACACTTTCCGAAGCGGACAACTCAACTCCTGGAGGGCGATTTCCAGCACCCGGCCTGGGATACCGTCTGGACCAGGAGCCGTCTTCTTGCCGTGCAAGCGGCAGACTGCAACCTCCATCTCTTCCTCCGAGACGGGCGGAATGGAGGTGTCGTGGTCTGATTCCTCATAGTCAACAGCCATTGTTGGAGGAGTGTACCTGGTGTCTCGCTCGGGAAAGAGCCCACCCAACACCTGGTCAAGGAGCCCAGACTCCATGGATTCTGTGACTGGGGGCGTCTGATGACGGAACTTTCTCCGTGCAGCTTTGTACGGTCGGCCCCACGGATCTCTGTCCAGACTTGCCAGGGCTTCGCCAAAAGCCTGCGATTTGGCCCTGACGATCGCCAGCTGCAGCTCCCGCTTGGCGATGCGGTATGCCTCGTACAACTGGCGCTCTTCCTCTAGCTCCACCGTTGGCATTTGTTCGTCAGTTCGGCCATGCCTTCTCCTCCTGCTGTGCCCGTAGGGCCGTCGTGCCGCTGTGCAAGTGGCTCGGAGCCAAAAAATGCAACTGAGCTAGCTTCAGTTAATGTTCAATAACAATAATTAACATTAAAGTGAACTCTTCTTTGACCTTTATTTCGGAATAGTTATATTCTGATTTTGAAATTAATTTAACGAACGTTGTTTTTAACCCATCTTATGAATTTGTTACTCGTGTCATTGATTTCATTTTTTAAATTGATTTTAATGTATTATTTGATAAAACTACTGTAATTTCGCCTGCGAAAAGAAAGAATGTCTTTTTAGGCATATAAGAAAGAACATTCATGTAAATTATATAAGGAAGGGGTCCTATGGTACTTCCTTAAGGGACGACAAATAAATTATATGTAATTCTGACTTAACCGTCTCTTTTTCTTGGTTTCGATTCGTTGAATAAGAGTTAAGAAAATATATATTCGTGATATATCTTAAAGGTGATATTTTATTCTTGACAATTTTACTTTTTTGTTTGGAATATCATAACTAATGAGGAAGTATTTATAAGGTTCGTTACAATTTCTTTCGTCATAGTTTGTAGCGTATAAGAAAATATAATTAATATTAGTGTACGTTTTATGAGTATATATTTTTTTTAACATTGAGGTAATGAGTTATTATTGTAATTAGTACCTAACAACGTCAATATGATATGTTATTATTGAAATATAGTGATGGGTTGTGTTAATTATTTATTATTATTTGTACACTTATATCATATTTGATAAGTCGATGAAGCCAGACATTAATTTTGTGAATGATCAAGGTAGTCTAGGTTATTAGTGTGGACAAGAAATTTGCAACAAATATATTGTTAATACGATTATTCCTTTTACATGCAATAAGAGGCAAACGAGCAAATGGGTCACCTAATGGTAAGCGAATTCAGTTGCCTATGAACATCTGCAACTCAGGAGTAACAAGCGGGTCCGTATGTTTAGATATTTTATATGTACCGGTGCAGCTAGTATTGGAATCCTTGGCGTCGTTATATCGAGTGAGGTCCAGTTCCTCGGTCATATTGAGGTCAAGGCCAAATTGGCCTCAAAGAAGCTCGGCTCGGCTCAGCTTTATAAGGCGCAGGTTCGGTCACAGGTGAAACCGCGCACCTCAATACCGCATAGAATGAAGTGCGACTCGAATCATTGATTGTCAAGACCTTTTCGATCGGCTTGACCCCTTGGCGCTGCGTAGAGATATAGTTTCCTGTGCATACTCTATCGCGTATATCATGGAAAGTGCTCTGAAGAGTTATTCGAATTATACCAGCCACAGATTTTTGCCATCGTCTATCGCAACAGAACCAAATTCCCCATCACCTGAACGGCTGGCGTTCCCCAATTATGCGCTTCTCTAGAAGTTTCTTAGCTCTCACAGCCAATCTGTGGAACAAATTGTCTCCCGAGGTATTTCCGGACCGATATGACATTCAAACCTTCAAGAAAAGATATCTAAAAAGCCTAGATCCTCTTTAAGAACTCTTTAGTAGCAGACTTTCATGGGCGACGGAAGTTGGTTACCAGCGGGTGACCCATTTGCTCGTTTGCCTCCTATCATATAAAATAAAATCTTTCATGGATTAATCAATCAGTACAAAAGTTGATTATCGTAGGACAATGATTGAACAACGCATCTATTTTTTTTAAATTTTAATCTATATAACGACAATTAGTATAGGAGTCACATATCATTTGCATGCTAGTATACCTTTCAAGATCGTGCCACTGTCTCAGCCTGTGTATAGATGTCAAAAATGAAAATACTCACCAATAAATAAATAACTTTTGACGTTATTCTTAAATAAAAAAATATAATTTAATGGTTTCAATTTTATAAATAGTTTTACACACAGCTATAGTTACTATAGAATTTATTGTTATAGAATAATTGACATAACATTAAATGCATGATGAATGTTATAGCTAATGATTAAATAAAAAAAATGGCATAATAGACGTATAAATATAAGCCATTATACAATCTAACAGTTTGCACTGACTAACGCGGTAATTTAAGCATGCATGTTGTAAAGTTTTTATTTATTTTTTTATTTTTTGTAGTAATTTCGTAATAAGTTAATTCTAAAGTGATTACCTTACTTAGAAGGTAGTAGGAGAATAGCATAGCCACATATTTAACGTGTTCAAAAATATATTGGAAGTGTTATTTCCCATTAAGTTTATTTTTGATAATATTTTATTTTCTTTGAGCTTAATTAATTTTATTAAAAATAATATAACATGATGTTGTAGTGTTATGTAATTATGATAACACATAAGACAGCTACCAGTTAAGATTTGGTTTGTATAACATCAGTCGGTGACGGCCAGCGTCCAGTCATGTTTGTTATGAGACTTGTGTTTCTTTTTGTTACATTATATTATTGCGATGCGTATAACGTACTAGTCGTATTTCCTATTCCGGGAAGAAGCCATTCTATCCTGGGAGAGGGCTATGTGAGACATTTGTTGAAAGCTGGACATGAGGTAGTATTTATTTTATAACAATTTATTAATTATATACGAAATCCTAAGAAAGTTTGTTTGTAATTATTTTATTAGTAATTACAGACAAACACTCTCTGTATTTTTAAATATTTTAAGTCTAAATATAAAATAATCATATTAATTTCTTGTCGAGGATACTAATTAAGAATTGAATGAACTCACTCCGAGCTTAATGCAATAAGTTGGAGAAACCATTTTTTCCATGATTTTTTTCTCGATCGTGTACAGACCTGAAATTATAAATATGAATACATCTAAGAAAATCTTACTGTTTTTTAATTCCTATAATATAAAAAACAAATAAAAACTAATATGAAAATCCAATGAGTTTCCAAATAAACATTTTTTTTAATATAATTATTATTTTTAATTTACATTTAAATTATTTTTTTTAATTTACCTTTAAATAGTACAAGTATACAATATAACATTCAATAAATGTTTTTATAGAAAATAGTGATTAGTTGCACTAGCCGATATAATTATTTCCCAGGTGACCTACCTAACACCAATTCCAATTAAGAACCCACCTCCACGACTAAGCCAGGTCGATGTTTCTGAGAACTTCAAGTATTTACGGACAGGTAGGGTACCATTCTTAATTTTAAATAAAATATTTCTTTTATAAGTGTTCTATCTCTTTGTTTTTGTAATCAAATTACTTACATAATGTTTGAATGTTTACGTGGATACTTATTTATTGGTATTGCAGAATTAGCTGATACTCGCAGTTTCTCTTGTATTAAGAGACAAATAAAAATACATTTTCTGTACTTCCATATCCTACCCTGTAAATACATTTTTTTTTGTCTGTCTATGCTTTTACCCCTGTTGGCTATTACAGCGTCACTGGGGGAGCGGGTGGGTCAGGAGACCCACCCTTAAAAGGGGGGGGGCCAGATCGGCCCCCATGGGGAAGGACGTCCCGAGGGCGTCTCAGATTGAGACACGGACCTCGGCTCGGGGCGTCCTTAGTCAGGAGGAAAGCTAAGGACATTTGGACACTAGCGTCCTCCGACGGCAGAACGCCGGAGCAACGGAGCACTTACTCAGTTGGGACCTCGTCTATACCGGTATAGACGGTGTGTGTCTGTATGTTGTGTGGTGTCACTTATGCCTACGCGTACACGTTATTACCTACTATGAACGCGTCGTCGGGGTCAACGAGTACCGACTTGGGTCTTCTTTTTCTGACTAAAGTAGTCTTACGTGGTCTATACTCAGCGGCGTCAGCCACCAGTGGGTGTCGCTCAGCACGTTCAAAGTACTTTTGAGAAAGCCCCTTGAAGTACTGAGCGATGGTCGGAAGGTCTAAGTCTCTATGGAGATCGATGTTGCGTACGAACCACGGTGCCCCGGTTGCAATCCGTGTAAACCTGTTCTGAATCACCTGAAGGGGTTTCAGATTAGCGTGTGCAAAAGCGGGACTCGCATAGGACATGACGGAATGTATGCAAGCTTTGTAAAGTGTCACCTTATTGCGAAGGGACATTTTACTCCGCTTGCCTAACAGCGGATATAAACGACCTAATATGTAGGCCGCTCTGCTACGAACGGTCCTATTATGCGCAGTGAAAACTAACTTTCTATCTAACGTTACTCCTCGGTATTTTGCCTCGTCTTTCCAAGGTATCGGTTTATCAAAGAGTTTGATTCGCGGGAGGATCCTTGAGGGGCCCCGTTCGAAGAGCACCGAAACGCTCTTCTCAGGGTTTACCTCGATCCGCCATTTCCGCAGCCAACTCTCAAGGGAGTCGACTGCGGATTGGAGACGTTGGTATATCTCCCAGTGATCCTTAGAGGACGTGTAAAGCGCGGTATCGTCCGCGTATATGGCAAGGTGCACTTTAGATCGTGGCCTAGGAATATCGCTACCGTATCTACGCTACTCCATCTCCGCTACTCTCAGCTACTCCATCTGGAGTAGAGGATGGGCGAGAGAACTGAACCCTGGGGGACACCCGCCCTGATGGGGCGGGACCTGTAAATACATAGTAGGGAAAATCTTAAGGTTAAATTGGTTACATTTTTACGTCACACTCTAATGTAATAGTATTTGTTGATCTAATCTTCAGTGATTCTCAAGTCTGAACTATAAATAAATATACCAAAACCTTACTTACCATATATTTATATACCATTTTAGATTTATTCGACTTAAAGAAGTTTATGTATAAGGAACTGAATTTACAAAATGAATATCTGTTGACGTCGGTAATAGATGAAATGTTGTATAAAACTTTTAAACTGGACAATGTACAAAAATTTATGATGGATCCAAATAAACAATTTGATGTTGTAGTAATAGAGTGGCTGTATTCGGAATTGGGTTCTGGGTATGTAAATGCAGAATAATAGATATTTATTTATTTTTTATTTTTCTACGATAGGTAGATAACATTAATAAATTAAATCGTTTTCTAGATTCTCATCAGTCTTCAACTGTCCTCTGATCTGGTCTTCACCAATGCAAGTTCACTCCACTGTTCTGAGGCTTATTGACGAGCACCCGAACCCAGCATACACCAAGCACCATCTGTCTACAGAATATTCTGATACATTTTGGGAAAGGGTCTATCAACTGTGGCTTGTTTCCAAAACTATGTATAATATTTGGTGAGTTGCATTTTTATCATAATTACAGACAGGTAATAATATCTTATCTATACCGATTATAATGACATAGGCGTCTTTTGACTATTAGAGGTCATTTATTGTAGTTGATACAATAGACATATGACTAATAATTATATAGGAATGTAAAAATAATAATAATTATATAGGAATGTAAAAATAATAATAATTATATAGGAATGTAAAAATAGTAATAGTTATATAGGAATGTAAAAATAAACTTTGAAATAGGTAGTTAAGTATTCATTCTCAATTCAGCTGACAAATATGATATAAGGAAAAAAACTTCGAAAAATTCGTAACTGGCGTTAATTAAAATCAATTTAACTTTTGCCACCAGAAAGGTTTAAATACGCATTATTATATGCTTAAGTAATTAGTATGCACTCTCTATAGAAATACACTGAAAAGTTCCTAAGACGATTTTATATTGGACATAGCGATTAAAATTACTTGTAATTATTGAGTAGTTTATTAAAAATAATACCTAATTGTATATGTTAGTATGCTAACTAATGAGAATACTATTAACTAAAATATTATAATTCTCATTATTACGTATCTATAACAAAAACTTAAGACAACAATAATAGACTTTATTGAGTATAAAAATGTGGTTGAATGTGTTACGAGCATGTTATTCATAACTTTTGTGTCATATTTCATTTAATCATGGATTTATTTGTCAGGTATTGCAAAATAATAAAATTCAAATAATCAACTTTTTTGTAAGTGTCAATAACCTGTCAAGAGCGGCAACCGCGCATGAAAATAACACTATCAATTCCGGAGGTCATAGGTCACTTCCTGGTTAATATTTTTTACATCATTTATTATCTTAGAATTTATTAGGTTATCTAAGAGACATATTATGCAACTATCTTTTACCCGCGATTACCGCTATTAGATAGTTTTTTTGAGCAGCAGTTTTATTTTTTTCTTTAATGACTTGCATTGTAATTAAGATACCTATTTAGATATTTTTTTTGTGTGTGCATTACTTACTTTTTGTCCGTACATTACTTTGTTGTACGTAACTATATTGTATTATTAAACAATTTTTTTTACTTATTTAAGGAGTTATCATTATTTATGGTAGTAAAAATTAAGAAAAAGTATTCAAAAACTACGCATTATTATTAAATAGAATATTCAGTTATACTTAAACAAACTTAACTACTTCTAATGTATTAAATATTTAAAAAACGATTTGAGAAAATCAATTTTAGAGAAACAATTTCATTTTCATAGAGAATAACAATCGTTGCCGAGTGTGTGTCTGCCCCCAACTGTCTGCCCGTTTGTAACCCCCATCCCCCAACCTTATTTAACCCCGTTTTTTGCGATAGAAGATTTAGTCTGTTTGATAGGTTTAGCATAAGTGGATCTTGGTTTAGTTAATCTAATATATAATTAAAATAATAAGAACAATCTTTACATTTTATAGTAATTATGTTTATCTAAATGGAACCTTTACTGTACGATTTGATTTAAATTTATAAGTTTTTTTATTGTTTATTTGTTTCTCTTAAAATTAAATAGGAAAATAAAAATAATTAAATAATATTATAACAATGATAGTATAACGTTATATTAATTTTATTAGGTTGGAACGTGATGAGAATAACAGACAGTTTCATGAGATATTTGGTCCAGCCGTATCTAGAGCTGGAAGACAATTACCACACATTGATGAGGTCCGATATAACGCCTCCCTAATGCTTGGGAATTCGCACGTACTGACGGGAGAAAGCTTTGCTTTACCACAGAATTATCTACATATTGGAGGATATCATATTTCTGATACTGTTGCACCTCTGCCGCAGGTATTTCATTTTGCAAAATATATATATTTATAATAATAATAATATTAATATCAGGACAAATTGCACACATTGATCTAACCCCTAAGTAAGCAAATTATTTGCTTGTGTTAAGGGTGTTAGACAACGATACAAATACATAGAAATACACATATAAATACTGAGAATATATTTAATAAACGACCAAACTCAGAACACAGACATCAATGCTTATCACATAAATGCCTGTCTCCGCCGGGAATCGAACCCGAGCCCCATTGCGCCGTGACACGTTAGGCGTCTGCGCTAAACACTCGACCAACGGGGCGGTTAAATATAATATATATGTATTTAATGATTAAGATTTCTTTCGTAAGAATCGTTTCGTGTTGTCGGGATTTATATAAAGAGGTTGACCGCAACTTGGTCAACTAATTACAAATAACCCTGTATATATATGTCGGCATTGGCGGTACTGTACCGCTTTCGGAACGCCAGCGGCACCTATTGACGCTCGATGAAGTTAGTGTTAGAATGCCGTTGGGCGCGTCACCGGTGCAAGACAATGAGTGGTACAGAACCACCTCCTCCGACACACACACATATATATATATATATATATAGTTTTATTTTCGTTTTTTTTAAGGATTTACAGAAAATTATGGATAATGCACAGGATGGCGTAATTTACTTCAGCATGGGTAGTATGATAGAGAGTAATAAAATACCAAATAAAGTAAAAAAAAACTTCTTTAAAATGTTCAGCGAATTAAAACAAACTGTTATTTGGAAGATAGATGAAAAAATTAAGGATTTGCCCAAAAACGTTCACGTTGTATCGTGGGCACCACAACAGAGTATTTTAGGTATGAACTAACACAAGTATTATTTGTTTATTACAAGCCATTTATATTTCATTAAAACTGATAAGCATACGTCTGATACAATATTATATATACAACTAGATCTTTTCTCTTTTTAGCACACCCTAACTGCAAGCTCTTTATATCTCATGGAGGCTTACTCTCTCTCTTCGAAACCATTAAATTTGGTGTACCCATCATAGGGATACCTTTCTTTGCCGATCAATATCTCAACACTAACAGAATTGTTAGTAAAGGCTTTGGAAAACGTATAGACATAAGTGAAAATACACCAGATGAGTTGAGGATTGCTATTAGAGAGATAATGGGAAATTCAAGGTACGTTAAAATATATATGTTTTTCAGATATGAGTTTTTTATTATTTACAATAAATCAGTGAAATCGAAACCTTGGAATTGAAGGGTACAGGTGTTGAAACTCGGTCTTGTCTAGATGGAAGACGTGGGTCATGGATTCACAATTTTTTTTTATTAAATTTTAACATTTACATAACAATAACATTTTTTGATAAAATTTTACATCATGAATCCCTAAATTCATAGTAAGCAATAACAAGCAACGCGTTACTAAACTCTACACTCTTTTCATTATTTAATAGGATTACCGTGCATCGAGACGTAAAACAGAAGTTAGAAGTGATATTTTGGTCACATTGTAGTATTATGGATTAGATACTAAACTTATACTTGTATATGCTCAGCTACCACACGCGCGTCCGGCAGCTGTCGTCTCTATTCTCTGACACAGAGGAGAGCCCGGGGCGGCGGCTGGCCCGCGGCGTGGAGATGGTGGTGCGCTCGCACGGGGCTCCGCACCTGCGCTCTGTGGCGCTCTCCGTGCCGCTGTATAAGAAACTGTACCTCGATCTCGCTTTACTAATTGTTACCCTTCTTTTAATTGTACTGGCTGTTTGTAAATACCTAATGAGAGCTGTACTCAAGACTAATAATAAGAAAAAAAATAATTAAATGTAACTGTATTTTTTTTTGTATGCGGCTTTTTATTCCTTTGTAGGGTTTTAAGTGAAGATGGTGCACTTTAAAAAATATATAATTTAATTTGCATCGTAATAAAAAATATATATTTTTAATGATAAGTGAATACTCAATATGACTAGTTCTTGGTGTGGTTGTCCGATGTTATGTTAGGATTTAGGTAACCTTTTAAATATATTGATGCAATTTATTTATTATACAGTTAAGTTTGAAAGTTACATGATCAGTTGAAAGGCGATACGAAAAAACAGGCTTGTGATAATAAGTATAAATTAGTGAATAGTGTCAATAAGTCGCAGTTGAAGTATTGAAAGTTAAATCATATTAGAATTTTAAGTATTATCGAATTGCGGTTATTAACAGCAAAACAATATATTTTTTATTTTTGTTTATTTTGCAACAGTCATTAATGAAACATATTTTCTACAAAAGACTGTACTTTCAGATCATAAATAATAGTTTCTCAAGTTATTATATAAAAATCATAACTTGTCGACTACCGGATGATGTGAATAATAACATTACGTATTATAATAACGTACTTATTATATTACGTACAATAATAACAATACGTAAAAACTAAAATTATATAATTTAACAAAACGTCAACCTTCACCTAACCTATGGTGTGATAAAATGTAGCTTATTTGTGTTTTTAACGACGTTTTATGTATATTTATATCTTTAAACATCTTTATCTGCTTGGTGCACGAAGTAAGAGTACAAAGTTATTAAAGTTTTAGATATATTTATGATTAAGAAAATCTTTGAATAGAACATAGATTTCTGATTGCTTCTTTTACTATAGTATCCACATGTAAATAAATAGAAACCTTGTTTTATTCATTATTCTTCCCAAGTTATCTGTAACTTACTGTGATATAATAATTATCAAACTGTGAAAATATATAAATATTATAACAAATAAAAAATATATTTTTTCAAATTTGATAAATCCGACTAGCGTAGGTTTATTAAATTTAAGTAGATATTGATATTTACGAATAAAAAGCTAAGTACAAAAAAACATATTATATTCGCTAAATTAATATCTATAATTTAAAAATACTAGTATTAATAGTATATTTCTAAACTACGATTTTTACAATTAAATAGAAATTTAGCAATGCAATAACAATTTTAGGAACACCTACATTAATTTTTAATTCTTAAACTGATTCTTGTCTTATTGTCTTTCTTTTAAAAATAAATTAAACATTCAAGTATATTCTTTTTATTTTTATTTTTGTTTAATAATAAAATTAACTTATGCAAAACACAGTACCAGTTTATTGAAGTGAAACTTCTTTATCGGGATTGGAAAAAAATTTAGTGTAACATTTTTTCGTTACGGTGACATTTTTCCGTTACGCGCCAGCATTTTCGTATAGCTTCATCTCTTTTACACCATGTTGCTATGGAAATACTAAATAATCAAAATGACAAGTATGTGGATTATAAAACACAATTTACCTTAACCAACAATAAAATTATCGGATTAGAGTTTTATAATTAAATAATGAATTGTAATTACATACTGGACAATACGATTTTATGGACTTGCTATTGAAACTAATAAATAAATTCAAGATTATAACATGAAGAAGAAATTGTGAAATATAATTTATAATATTTTTAAAATACATTGATTTTCTGAAATAAAAAAAGTAAGAATGAAAAGAAATACGAGTTTTGGCTGAGAAATGGAGCGTTGGGGATGGAGCAATGGAGCATCTTTACAAGGTCTGTTTTGCTATACCTAGAACGAACAACAACTCGAAACAGCAGAAACCATGATGAAGAATAATTTTATTTATGATATAGTGACGATCCAACATGTTAAGAAGCCTAAAGTTATTATTTTTAAAGTGGATTGTGTACATTTGTCTGTTTTTATGGTACTTATGTGTTTCTTCTATGAGAATATTATACGTCAGAAACAGTCGAATCACTTCTTACGTTTTAATTAATTAATATTAATGAAAATTATGACGTTTTTATGTTACGCGCCATCTTTATTTCTAAGTCACATTCCGTTACGCATTCCGTTACGCGCCATATTTGAAGTGAAATTTTTTTATCAACGGATGGGAGAAATTTTATAGCAATGTCAAAAAATTGTAACGTTTTTCTGTTACGCGCCATCTTTATTTTTGCTTAAACTTTATCTAATTTAGCTTAATTAGCCATTCCTGTAAAGTTGTAATTAGTGAATCATCTTTCAAAAAATTATGTCATAAAGAAGTTTCACTTCTGACATGTGTACACTAATACACACACACATATTTTTTTTTTATACTTTTGTTATTATAAAATTAGGATTTAATTTGATACTGCCCTAATTTGTTTTTACTTTACCAGACATTCTACTCCTAAATAACTTAAGGTACCTTAACATATAGTATACAGCAATCAACATTACAATCAGCACTAACATCAAATCTAAATAGATCTTTTGGTACCAAGGCACCAGAAATGCAAGAGAACGCAAATGTGGTGCTCCCTTAGTCTTCACTACATGCTCCACCCAGTGCACTAACTCCTTGGTGGGAGAAGATGTTCGATCGTGATATATAAATGATAATTCCTTTGCTTTAGCTGTGTATCTGAAATGTTTGTTTTATGTAAATACCACTTAAATCATTAGCGTCATCAAAACATACCGAAATGTGACATAAAAAAATGATTTTTTTGCCATATTTGATAATTATTACTTACTTTGGATCACTGAGGATATCATTTATGGCTTCTTTTAACTTCGAAGCCATCTTATAAGAAAGATCAACTTTCTTTGCAAAACCTTTCTTCACAGATCGTTCTACATTTAAATGCTGATCACCAAACACTGGAATTCCGATAATAGGAACTCCGAAATTAATGGTTTCCGTAGTAGACAAAAGGCCACCGTGAGTTATAAAAAGCTTGCAATTTTTATGAGCTGAATAAAATAAATATAAAAGGTTATAAATTAATCAACTTAGTCAGTGTTTTCAAATTTAATCAAGCATATTTACCCAATATACTCTGTTGGGGAGCCCATTGCAAGATGTGGACATTACTAGGACGGTTAGGCAAATCTTCTTCAAACTTCCAGAATACAATTTGTTTTAATTCACCAAAGGTTTTAAGCAAGGATTGCTTTATTTCATCTGGAAAATGTTTACTTCTCAAATTAGATCCCATGCTGAAGTAAATAAATCCATGTGTCGCGTTATCCATAATTGTTTGCAGATTCTATAAAAAAAATCTATCATCGGTTCGTACTACAATATGAAATAAATATATTATAAAAACAATGATTGACGCGTTTAAAATCTGGTTCTGATGTTTAAATACTTTTGAAATAATCACACACGTGTATTATAACTTCCATAAAAGAATACTTAGTTTGCCAAAATTCTGTCTCGAAAACCTTGTTTTATTATCTTACGTAACATCAAGTATACATAACTGTGGAGGCATATATACCAAACTAATGTCAACTCAAATCAATCAAGAGTAACTATTTACTTCAAGATAGTCACAGTGTCACATCAGTCATTGCTTACCGTCACCAATGATTATTATCAGATAAGAAGAGGAAAAGAACAGTATGAAAGATGAGAGGGTTTCGGCTTCCGTTACTCTCACCCACCCTACATAGAGTAGCAATAATATCTACTTTATAATATTACGTAAGAAGGTAGTACCAGCTTCATTGAGCCAGTTTATACGAGCTGCTGTCATTTACATATTTGTAAACCAGTAATTGAACTTCCAATCATATTCAATGTGTTTAATTAATAAAATACCTGTGGCAATGGTTTGACTTTTGGTTCAATATGGTAACCTCCAATATGTATCAAGTTAGGAGGCAGTCTCATCGGAAGACCCAATGATACATGAGAATTACTTAATACTAGCGACGCGTTGTATTTTATGACATCAAGGGAAGGTACTTCTCTTCCTCTGCTGCGAATATGTGGTGCTATAAGTTTTTCGTAAAGTTTTTTTTCCGCAGCTGATGTATAACTATGAAAAAAATTTTTTTAGGAAACAAACAAAAAAAAGTCATTCATATAAAATAGATATTGATTTAAATATTACTATGAAATTCTGGGATTTCCAAATAAACTTACTATAATTTCAGAAGGCTGCCCTTGACCTGTAACCATAACTCCTTAACCCGTAGTAAAAAAGTGAATGGAGGGACACTATTAGACATAATGTCAACATGATAGGCAGGATTCGGATACTCATCTATTAACTTCAGTATCATCCAATGTGGTTGCACAGTTGAAAGCCAGATGTATGGGCAGTTGAAGATACTGGATAATCTATAAGAAAATAATTGAAAATTTGTAAATTGTAATATTTTATTATTTGGTGTATAGTTGTAATAATTAAATATTATACCCTGCATATATCTCAACAAACATCCATTCGACGATAATGACATCAAAATTTTGTGTCTGATCACTCATCAGTTTCTGAACGTTCGGGTTTGAAAGAGTCATATTACTCAAATTAGATAGCATAAGCAGTGATCGTCCGAAGCTATTATTTACTTCAACTTTGTCTAAAATTTTTTTTAGGTTCAAAGGTCCATCTGAAACTAATGAAGAAACATAAGATGAATTTGATAAACAAGATTGGAGCGTAGATTATAACAGTACCGAATATTATATCAAGTATTAAAATTGAAATTTGTTTTCCATGTACAGACAGCGATCATTCACACTTTTATTGTATATATATCGATCAATTTATTGAACACTTTATATACATAATATTATATCTTTTGGTAGAAAGAAGAGTGTGCAATAAAGTGAAAAACTAAACGTTATTCCGAGTGTAACGATCAATTTTATGTATAAAAGTTATTTACATTAGTTATATATTATTTTCGTGTGGAATGCACAGCTAAAAGAGAAACAGATGAACAGACAAAAATTTCAAAAATGTTAAAAATGCAGTCTGTTTGTTATTCGTTCACATCCTGACTATACTTATACTATATCTTTTATATTTTCAATGTACAGAGACTACTTTTCTACAGATTTATTATATGTATAGTATAGAAGAAGCAGATTTGCATGGTACCTTAATAGGTCAATTTATGTCAATCACATAAAATAACTTTTATATTTCTTTTCGGTTTAGATGAAATAATTCCTAAATGTTAAGTGAAGACTATGACAATATATTTCTGAATCGTATCCAAATGATTTAACTGTTTCTGAGATAAGCGTGACATGATTAATAACATACAGACAAACAGACAAAAAAATTATTGTTTTGGGTTCTCTTGCCGTCTCTTGTATAAAGGCCAAAGATCAAGTTTTTTTTTTAATATTTTCCATGTACAGAACTCGATCAGTGATAGTTTTTTTATATATATTTTTTTTTATATAAAATATTTATACATACCTTTACCAAATATCTGAATATTATTACTGACATCCACTATTGTGACCCCTGGTACAGGTTTATCAGGGACGATGGATGCTATATAAGTTACCTGAAAACATATTATTTATATATTTATCTGACACTGCTCAAGTCTATAAATATTGTCATACTCATAGTCTAATCACACATTTTGAGCAAATACACACGTTAACACATTTAAATATTTTGAATCAATAAAGAATATGAAACAATTCTTAAAATATTTTTACATTTGGCATGTAATATAAAAAAATCTTGAATGAAAAAATATGAATATACTTTTATTAATGTATGTTCAAGGACAGTATTTTTATACCTCGTGACCAGCTTCCGCTAAAATATTCGCCATCGCTTCCGCAAGAATGGCATGGCTCTTGGCTGGTAGCGGACTCAGCATCAAAATCTTATAAGCATCCGAAAAACATAAACAAATCAGAACAAGAAAAACAGACAACCGCATCTGAAAGATAAAATATTTTTATTATCAATATGAATACTATCGTAATAGTAATTACGATAGTATTCATGTTGATTATAAAAGTTTGAGTACCAAGTATAGTACTCAATATTTGCATTATGTTTTCGAGATAAGACAAGTAGATAATAATTTGTATATAGACTAACACTTTGTAAATTATTTATAATAAAAAACTCCGAAACTAGAGGCAAAGTAATGATTATTTCATTTTATAACAAAACAAGCTCCATCAATCAAACCATATAGCTTCGAAAGTTTAAAACTTCATTTATATTTTCAATAACTTGTTTAAAATATATTTTAATCTTCTCGTATAAACTTACCTTACATATAAAAACGCTTTTACTGTTAACAACAAATATATATAAATAAATTCACTTAAACTTAAATTAATTATTTGTTATTGTAATCCAAAACTTGTTTAAAAGTTCTTCCGTTAAAAAACTACAACACGTCTGTTATGTTTGAAGTTGATTATAATCTAAAAATATATTATATGATACATATGAAGTGCCAGACAAAGACAGCATGTTTGGAATATTAATTCAAGGAGTACAATCAGTTTGATTGATTGAATGTTTAATTTGGTCATAATAAAATCAATATTTATAATGAAAATTAAAACTACCCTATACGAGGGTATCTAGGTATATTTTTGTAGTAGTTGATATGTAGATTTGTAAATTGACATCAATAAAATAATATTTTTATTTGAATCCAACGTTACATGTTCAAAACAAGGTTAAATGTACAAGGTTTAAAACTGCGGTATCACTATAAACTATTTTTAGTTACTATGAATTAGTTACTGGATTTAATTATTTGACAAGATGTTGATTACGGTTCTGGTATTGTCTTATAGCATTTAGATCGAAAATTAGTCATTATCGAATTACTAATAATTTAAGTTATTAAGGAATGCTTTATCCCTTTTGAATGTGAGATCATAGAACTACCTTGCATAACTGCTAGGTAGTTCTAGTGATGTGGCAGGGTTAGTTATTGTAAAGATGACTATCTTTTTGGTATCACGCTTTACTTAAAATGTAATTTGCTCTCACATATTATGTAATGTGAGTGTAACCAAATAAAAAAAATATATAGATAACTAAAAAGAGTAGTCAAGGAGCTTCTTGCCGTTTCTTCTCTATGGACCTACCCGTTAGACTTTCAATAAAAAATTGCTAAACGATGAAGATAAAAGTCTATTATTACTATATCGGTGGAAGATGAAGTAAGTCAAGGCGCTAGACGGTTCTCATCTTTTATTTATTATGAATGTTACATTAGAGCGATAAGATAATAATAATGATTTATTACTATAGTAGTCAGTTAATACCGGTATCCTAATTATGACCAAAAACTTATTTAATAGTGGAGTGTAACCCCTTTAAAAAATGAAGTTACAATTTTATTTAGAGGTGAATAGAATTTTGGAGAAAAGAATTTCAGGAGATTTATTTATTATTATTTATTAGTGTATTTCTATGCAAACTAGTTTACTCGTTTTCAACTTCAAATAAATGTAATATAAAAAAAGCATCAATTAATATAATTTACATAGGAGTTCTATGTAAATTATATTAATTGATGCATCCTTGAGAATGCCCTTGGACCCCTCTTTGCTGCGGAGAGAAAGAAAGTGGTGGCTGTTGCTACGAAAAGGGACACAAAGTCTATGGCCAAGGTAATGTCTGTGTATACGTCTTCCGCGAGATTGGATCGAAGGGACGTGAAGGGATTTAACCTCAACCTGCCACTACTGTGTTAAGTTAGTTGAATCGACAAGTCACACTTTTGTGCCGAGTGGGCAACCTGGTAGTAACAAAATGTGGAGTTGGTATCTGCGGAGGGTAGGATCCGATCGTTGTAACGCTTTTCGATGCTCAATAACAAGTGGTCCATGATCGCAATGATCTCCGTCTGCAATCAAAAGATTTTTGCAAATGAGGTAAAGGAACGGTAGAAGGTGATTTCAACCGCAGTTCCGCTTTATAGGGGTAGGCTGAGGAGTAGGAAATAGGATACAATCTAATGGGAAATACGTCCGCCGCTGCTTTCCCTAGCTGTAGTGCCTTGGCGGGAGGGAGTCAACCCTATTATTGGCTTACGTTTTGATTTCTTAAAACTTAATGGTGGGATACTTAAAGGTAAAATGAAGGATTCACGGCTTCAATTATTAAATCCAGGTTCATTCAGTGTGATTTTATTTGGTTTTATTTGTGATTCAATTAGTGAAATATGATAATAATTTTCAAGAAATATTTTATTGGAAGCGTCCAATAAATTAATACATTTTTATCGTATGTACAAGTAAGGATTCTATAGACATCTAAGGGTCTGGTCTAATATACTGGCTCCTAATATAATAATAATAATAATAATAATAATAATAAGAAATTAAATTAAAATTTTGTGTCACGGTCCAATACATTTTTAACTTCTTATTTTTTCACAATGCTAGTGTTTTATTGCGATTCAGTTTTAGTTAGCGTGTTAAAAATAAATTGAATTAGAACTTTAATTAAAATTTAATTAATACTTGATACCAAAATAAATCTTAATTTACTAACCACGCCACAAATCACTCTTATTCATAAGAGCCTAAAGGATTCTCAATTTTTAAATTCAAAATATTCTGCATTATGCAATGTTGTAATTTTGAAATAAGAATTATAACAGGCAATACCATGGAAGTAGTTATAGTGAAGCAACATGCATGTTATAAATTGTTATCAAGTTTATTAATTATTGCTTGGCTATTGATCAGTTTCATAATAGGCTTTAGATTCTTATTTCATTTTTCATTTGTTCTTTAAGCTTAAAATACAAATCATTTTATCATTAAGGCTTTACATACAAGGCTTTCATTTTATTCTTCCAAATTAAAGATGGTCTTGAAATTATAGATATTTGGCGATGATTTTGAGTAAGTGATGCTAGGAAGTGGTCCGGATACATCATTTGACAACCACAACCATTATCCCAAATAAATAATTATGATAAAATAAACCACTTCATAAATATTACATAGGTATGTATTTTAGGATTTTGTTCCCAAAGGATAAAATGGAACTCTATTTCTAATTCTAAGACTTCGCTGTCCGTCCGTCTGTCTGTCTGTATCTCATGAACTGTGATTTGTTTGCTTTGCTGTTGCCACTGTTACACCAAATACTAAAAATAAAATAAAATAAACATTAGAGAGGAGCTCTCAATCTTGACAGTTAGTCATAAAATTGTCTTGTATCAGAAATAAAAACATTCAATGATTGATAACATTTCGAAAATGCTATTTAATTAATTAAAAACTCTCGTAAAATTTTGGCACTACAAAATTGGATCGATAAAATGATTTGGTGCACTGTAAGTATTATACTAATATAGTAGACATCTACTTTTAATATTGAACTTATCCGGATACATATGTAAGGATTGGGGTATTATAAATAATTAATAATAATTCTAAAAAAGATATGTATACCGTTTATTGATACTACAACTAATACCGATAACAATCTTATCATGTTTGGATAAAATTGTAGTAAAGTACTTCGGTCGATTAATGTGTTAATTAATATCAATTATTAATTAACATAATTATTTTATCCAGTAATGTCATAACTCACTATAATAATATCACAATTCACTGTAAAGCCACAGCAGACGAATAAGTAAGCCGTCAGGCAGCTAGGTATGTTACTATCCGTAACAATAAAGGGCCAAGATGGTATCCTTGAGGTACCCCAGTAAGAACTCGAATGAAAAATGATGTGAATTCTCTTATGGTAATATTTTACCATGGTATCCTTGAGGTACCCCAGTAAGAACTCGAATGAAAAATGATGTGAATTCTCTTATGGTAATATTTTACCAAGATACGGTTGGTTTTAAGATACACTCAATTCAAAGCAGAATTTTACACTTCAATGTATTTTAATTTCTTAGGTAGAATAAAATGAGATATCTTATTGAAAGAAATTGGTATACCTACACGGCGTCAATCTGAAAGCCACTGTCTGTAACACTTAACACAAATTTAACAAATTTACAGAATTTATATTCGTTTGATTTTCGAGATTGATTTCGTTAATAAATCCATGCTGATAGGTAATAACTAAGGTTTTATTATAGAACTCTCTTATTGCAAAGAATCACCAATGACAGTCATTCTATTCTTTAAAACACTTTATAGGCACTACTCACAAACACACTAAACTGTTTACTATTTAAACTCTTTACTATCACTGTTCCACTTTATTATACTAATTCTGTTACATAACTTAGTCTCTCGATCACACACTACCTCCTTTTAGCTGGGAGACGATTATATATTCGCTACTTTTAATCAAATCAGTATCCACTATGACAATTATTTATTTAGTTAATTAAACTTCTATACAAACATTACATGTTTTAGTCCCACGATCAACTGATATCTTAATTTTTTTTAAAACCTACCCTCCAATTATAGGAAAGGTAACATTATAATATATATAATTCTTTCAAACATTCTTGTAATACAACTTAGTTTTAAAATTTGTCGGTAGTTTGCTATATCGTGTTTATACCTGCTTTCTCAGCCTTTGCAGACGTGTATTATCCCACCTCATCGCATTGTATATGTCCAAAAAAAGTGTGAACAAGGGAACACTGAAGCTATTAGATAAATTGTTTAAAAATGGGATACGTTCTATAGGTATCTCATCCGAATTACTTTATTTATCTACCTTTGTTTATATTTAAGGATTTAAGGTGTTTTTTTAACATCGACAGACATATTAACAAAAAAGATGTCAAAGAGATTTAGGCTAACTAAAATAGTACTGCTCGTAAAAAAAAATTCTATTATAGTGGAGGAAAAAATTGAAAATGTTAGGTATATTATATTAAGTAAAAATTTAGTAATATTTTTTCTTATTTATAACAGTTTTGACTGTACCTTTGATGTTAATATATTTTGCATTCAGATGCAGGGACGATCTAGCTTTCTAGTTCTTGTTTTTTTTATCTTTCGGGTGACCTATAAGATTTTGATGTAGGGTTGATGTAGGATGAGTCACGCCAGTATATCGGAAGCGATGGTCAAATACTTAGGGGAAGTTTTGCAAAATATATATACAATAGTGCCCTTGTCTAAGTTTTTTTTAGAGTATTTAATGCAGCTTACTTTCATAATACATTCGTTATCTCTGCTTACTATTCTATACTATCGAATCATGCTTACACACTATCCTATCACGACTATCTGATTTATTTGTCAGTCAGTCTCAGACTGTTAGAGATAATAAAAATATTTTTCAGATAACTTTTATTATAATAATATACTTTATAGCAACCATATAAAACAATAAACGTAATGGGTATACAATAAGGCGGTCTTATCGCTATGTAGCGATCTCTTCCAGACAACCTTATACTAGTAGGAATAAACCTACGAGTATATCATGTATTACATACATATAATAAATCCTAAATAAATTATATATTATATAAATAATATATATTGTGGTTTTTATTTCCGATAATCCTATATCAGGTGGTTGCTATTGTTGATGTTTGAAATGTATGAAGGAATTTTTGTCAAATTATATTTTATTTATATTCTGGACACAAGGATATGTAAAATGATTTGGATAAGACTGAAGTGATTGTGAGTAACAAGGCTTTTGAAATTTTCAATTGTAAATAATTTAAGTAACATTACTGTATCAAATATAGACGTTCAGGAACTGATAAGTGATAACCAGTAAAATAAAATAAATTATGTGAAATTAATTTTAGTTAATATTTAAAAAAATCTAAAATTTTGTTTTTAAATTGATGGATCTAAAAAAATATTTAATTTATTTCTATTTAAATTAATTAATTTATTACTAATTATCAAAATAATATACCTATAGGTTTACTAGGAGACGTTTTCATTGCTATATAGAAATATCTTACAAATAACCTTATTCGTAAAGTTCAAATAATTAAAATAATAGAGAACGGCGCAAAAAATAATCACATATATAAAAATATGACAAATATCTCACATATTTCAATATATATGTTATAAAAACTTACAATTCACCATTGTTACAAAAAAGATATTTAAAGTTCATAAAATACAAAGTGTGGTAAAATAAACGTTACGTTAGTATTTAAATTTATACTTACGTATCTTAGTATAAGATCGTTTTGGATATCTCTTAGGTTGACTGAAAGTTCTTTTGGACATATTTTTTAAAAGTTTTATCTATAAAAAATATTTGTACAATCTAATCTATTTATTTTTTTTTAAAGTGAGCTTTATTGGCTTTGTAGATAAACTGTCTGTTACTATTTGTTACAACATTATTACGCGTTATGATAATATAGTATTGATCTGTTTGATATTTGTATTACAATTATAATATTATAACATAAATGTTTGTCACTCTTGTTAATAAGCATTATCTCAAAGATACTTTTGATATGATACAAAAACGCCACTCATCGATTTATAATAATCTTAGGATCGCAACAATTGAAAATAGCTATCAAGTATGATAATTCATTTTAAGTTCATTGCCATGCCAAAATAAAAATAAAAAAAAATACTAATAATTTGGTACGAAAGCCTTTTTTATTATTATTTTTTTAAATATATTTTAATGGTTCTTGAAGAGCGCCTGATCTTCACTTAAAACCTAACATAGGAATGAAAATCCGCATCCAAAAAAAATACAAGTACATTTAATCATTTTTTTTCTTATTATTACTCTTGAGCACAGCACTCATTAGGTATTTACAAACAGCCACTACAATTAAAAGAAGCGTAACAATTAGTAAAGCGAGATCGAGGTACAGCTTCTTATACAGCGGCACGGAGAGCGCCACAGAGCGCAGGTGCGGAGCCCCGTGCGAGCGCGCCACCATCTCCACGCCGCGGGCCAGCCGCCGCCCCGGGCTCTCCTCTGTGTCAGAGAATAGAGACGACAGCTGCCGGACGCGCGTCTGGTAGCTGAGCATATACAAGTATAAGTTTAGTATCTAATCCATAATACTACGAAGAGACCAAAATATCACTATTGAAACTATAGTAACCGCTGTTTTACTTACCTAATATAAACTTTAGTCTAAAATTTATGAGTTAGCTCAAGAAATTTTTGTCGCTAAACAGACTGGCACAAGAATAACTACTTTTAATAATTGTATAATCTACACACGACCGGGTTTTGAACCCAGCATCATTTAAAGGCTTCAAAGGCTTCAAAGGCTTCGACTTTTTTGCTGACTTTATTGTTAATAATTAAAAATAAAGAACCCTACTCATATTTGAACACAATACGTATTTTATTTTACCTTGAATTTCCCATTATCTCTCTAATAGCAATATTCAACTCTTCTGGTGTATTTTCACTTATGTCTATTCGTTTTCCAAAGCCTTTACTAACAATTCTGTTAGTGTTGAGATATTGATCGGCAAAGAAAGGTATCCCTATGATGGGTACACCAAATTTTATGGTTTCGAAGAGAGAGAGTAAGCCACCATGAGATATAAAGAGCTTGCAGTTAGGGTGTGCTAAAAAGAGAAAAGCTTTAGTTATATATATATAATATTGAATCAGACGTATGCTTTTGAGTTTTAATGGAATACAAATGGCTTGTAATAAACAAATAATACTTGTGTTAGTTCATACCTAAAATACTTTGTTGTGGTGCCCACGATACAACGTGAACGTTCTTGGGCAAATCCTTAATTTTTTCATCTATCTTCCAAATAACTGTTTGTTTTAATTCGCTGAACATTTTAAAGAAGTTATTTTTAACGTTATTTGGTATTTTATTACTTTCTAGCATACTACCCATACTGAAATAAATTACACCATCCTGTGCATTATCCATAATTTCCTGTAAATCCTGAAAAATTTCAAAAGTAACATTAAGCCAACAAAAAGTCTAAAATTACCTGAAATGAAAATTAATGATCAAAGTGTCTGAAATTTTTCGGTCTTTTGATTAAAAATAAAATTACTGTTGATTAAAACTGAATTAAATCTAAAGTTAAATTGCATCCAAAAAATGCGTGATGTTCAGTACATTGTTATAAATATTTCCATACTTTTTGGTGGAGTCTAGTCTATCTAATGTTTATTCTAGCTTTCCAAATTATAAATGGGGTATCAAGATCTATAAAAAAAAAAATTGCAAAATTGCTCGTTACTCTTCGGAAAGCCTTTATTGTTAAAAACTTTTTTTTTTTTTTTGTATAAGAAAAACAGGGACAGTATCCCCGAGGTTGCAGGCTCAAATTCTGTTCGTGTTGATATATTTTCAGTTTATATTTATATAAAAAATACATAAGTCTAACATAGCTGATATGTTTATAGAATTCCATATATGAATTTCGGTCACGGCACAGTGTGACACATTGCCTACGATTTTGAAGAGAAACCTTAGTTACTACACATATATATATTGCAACATATATAACCTTTGGAAGAGGTGCAACAGTATCAGAAATATGATATCCTCCAATATGTAGATAATTCTGTGGTAAAGCAATGCTTTCTCCCGTCAGTACGTGCGAATTCCCAAGCATTAGGGAGGCGTTGTATCGGACCTCATCAATGTGTGGTAATTCTCTCCCAGCTCTAGATACGGCTGGACCAAATATCTCATGAAACTTTCTGTTATTCTCATCACGTTCCAACCTAATAAAATTAATATAATGTTAGGAAGTATCCTTGTAATAATGCTATTTAATTATCTCTATTTTCCTATTTCGTTTTAAGAGAAACAATTAAGTCAAATTTATAAGCTTTAAAGATACGTACAATAGGGATTAGTAAAGGTTCTATTAAGAATAATAGACGGTATTTTTAGTAATTAACATAACAGCATAATTAGTAGGTAACGAACATAATTATTACAATTAATTAATTAACTAATAATGAAGGTTTAAAAATATCTATAAACATGTATAGCCGTGTTAAGCTTATTTATATTTTAAATAAATATAGAATCAGAGGTCGCCGGTTCGAATCCCTGGTCGAATCAGTTTATTTTTCATTCTATATTTATTTAATATTTAAACATAGTTACTACAAAAAGTAAAGCTTTTTAATTATATATATATACTAACTGTGCCTAAAATGTTTCCTTTTATATACCCTTAGAAATAACCTGGAAACCACAAACCTTCAAAGTTCCATTGAACGCAGTCAAGTAATTTTTGCGTGTAGGAGTATTTGTAGTTTATTTTAATATTCCTTTTTTTTTTCGTTTAATCACAGATATGGTACTATTATTCCCTCAGGGAAGAACCACTACTTAAATTTTGAAAATGTCTCACCGCAATGGTTTTTTTTTTTTTTTTTTTTTTTTGTTTCCGCAGGGAAAATGCTTTACGCACCGTACCCCTCGCGGGGGAAGCGAGGGGCGTGTGTGGGACTCCCGAATACGGTGTACCCACTAAAAACTCCGCGGCGCTCCTTCCTCGCCTTATTGGCGGAGTCGTAGGTACGGCTAGCCCTTCATCCACGACCCCGCCGGCGATCAGCGCAATGGTTCGAAAATAAGAGATTATTAAATTCTTTATTTGTTAACCGATATAAATAGAAAAGAAACACTAAATATGGAGTGAAGCCCATGACATTATATTCAAGAAAACTGCATCCAAACCGGTTAATCCGTTTTTGAGATTAGCGTGCACAAACATACAGACATACATACATACAAACGAACAGACAAAAAAATCAAACACAGATAGAATTTAAAGATCCCCATTATGATTTTTTGAAAATATTTTCTATGTACAGACAGCGATTAGTTACAGTTTTATATATATATATATATATATATATATATATATATATATATATATATATATATATATATATATATATATATGTATATATATATATTTATTTTATATATATATTAATTAAAATTTCTGAAATAATTTAAATACATACATCTTTTGATAGAGTGAAGAGTGTGCAATGAAAGTTGAAAACTAAATGTTATTCAAAGTGACGCTCGATTTCTATATATAAAAGCTATTTACATTAGCCTAAAATAAAAACAGATTCTGTAAAGCCTTCTGAAAAGAACCGACAAACGAATAAATCAGCGATCGCAGAACATGCTTTGGAAGCGGGAACCAATCACTGGATTGAATTTCATTGTACCCAGTTCCTCTCCACAGAACGACACTTTTATGCTCGAGTTGTACGTGAAGCGATTGAAATCAAGAAAAACAGGACTTTCAATCGGGAAGATGGATTTAAGTTATCGGCATCGTGGAACCCAGTGATAAACACCATAACACCTCGCTTTTTTACGCATTCGGTTAAATACCTGGATGGGGATACTGTGAGTGTAGTTTGTGACGGTACGTGGCGGACGGACAATATTAATAATAATGAAGATGTGCGGGTAGATGAAGAAATTTCTTCCCCCCGGATTCGACGACGGAGAGCCTGCACCGCTAAGACAGTCAGCCTGTGACCACGGCCGGTGCAACCTGGTCGAAACGTCAGGCAAATAAAAGGTATGTGATACCTATTCTTACGCGTTAATTCCCGATTTCTCAAATAATAATATATAACGTGCAGTAATTTTGTATATCACTCAACAGTTTTGTGTCTAATATGCCAACCAATAATAACTCATAATAATTAATTAAATAACTTTTCAGCGTGTTCCTAACTTGAGGGCATAATAACTATTTATGCATATAATAATCGTTTTAAAGTTTTCGGAGAGCCATCTTTTAAGACATTTATTTTAAAGTCATCTTTGCATTTTTTCGGAATTTACTTCTTGTACCTAGTTACTTCTATGACTGTCATCTGATTTAATGAATGATTACCTATTGCAATTTTTTTTTTATTCAAATGATAGGATATAACAGTCATATGTGTATTGTATTAACTACAATAAAGGACCTTTAATAGTCAAACTGTGCCTATGTCATTATAACCGGTATAGATAAGCTATTATTAATGGTCTGTCATTATGATAAAAATGCAACTTACCATAGATTATACATAGTTTTGGAAACAAGCCACAGTTGATAAACCCTCTCCCAAAATGTATCAGAATATTCTGTAGACAGATGGTGCTTGGTGTATGCTGGGTTCGGGTGCTCGTCAATAAGCCTCAGAACAGTGGGGTGAACTTGCATTGATGAGGACCAGATCAGAGGACAGTTAAAGACTGATGAAAATCTAGAAAACGATTTAATTTATTAATGTTATCTACATATCGTAGAAAAATTAAAATAAATAAATATTTATTATTCTGCATTTACATACCCAGAACCCAACTCCGAATACAGCCACTCTATTACTACAACATCAAATTGTTTATTTGGATTCATCATAAATTTTTGCACGTTGTCCAGTTTAAAGGTTTTATACAACAAGTCATCAAATACCGATGTGAACATAGGTTCTTCTTGCAAATTCACCTCCTTATACATTAACTTTTTAAAGTCGAATAAATCTAGAATGATACAGAAAAATATGGTAAGTAAGATTTGTTAAAATAATGTCTAGCCTACAGAATTATTGCAGATTAGACCAGCAGGTAGGTACTACTGATTACCTACATTAGATTGTAATATAAAAATGTAATGAAACCAATTCAACCTTAAGAATTTCCCTAATATGGATTTCTCTATATTTTACAGGGTAGGGAAATACCTAAAAACTTTGCTAGGTATATGTTTGTTAAACACAAATGAATAAATATCCACGTACCAATTCGAACACCACGTAATACAATAATTTTGATTATAAGAACAACAACAAGAGATAGAACATTTATAAAATAAATATTTTATTTAAAATTAAGAATGCAATGGTTCCTACCTGTCTGTAAAAACTTGAAGTTCTCAGAAACATCGACCTGGGTTAGTCCTGGAGGCGGGTTCTTAATTGGAATTGGTGTTAGGTAGGTCACCTGGGAAATTATTATATCGGGTAGTGCAACTAATCACTATTTTCTCTACAAACTTTTTTTTTTTTTTTATATAGGGTCTGTGCGAATGTAAATGATTTGTTTAAACCCAATTTATGCTTTTATTTAAAGTGTTTATTTTTAAATTGACGTGATTTTAATATTAATTCATTATTATATTTCAGGAATACAAAAGTACAAAATAATAATAGGGGTTTCCAAGATGTATTAATATTGATTTGGAATATTATTTTTTTCTATTTATCAGTGCGTTTGTTCATGCTAAAATTTAAAATGTTTATTTTAAAATCGACGTGATTTAAATATTAGTTTTTTTTTTTATTATAATTAAAAGTTCAAAATGATAAGTGTTTACTTAAATGTATTAATATTGATTTAAAATATTCATTTTTTCTATTTGTCAGTGCGTTTGTTCATGCTAAAGAAATATTTATAATTTCAGATCTGTAATTCATCGGGAAAATGTTTTTTAGTAATGATAAAAAACATGGAAGAAATGTTTCCAAATTATTATACCTATTAATCATTAAAACTTTATATATACCGTATCTTAAAATTTTATAAGCAAATTTTAACAATAAAAAAAACAGTTGAGTTACTTATTTTCTTGATAAATAGAAAAAAAAATAATGGCAGATAAGATACATCATTAAAATATTGATTATGTGATTTAATTACATAACACTGTTTTAAATTCTATAAACTAATTAGATTTATTTTAATCTCTCGGTTCAAATAAACAAACACTCATTACCGATAAAATAACTACAAATAAACTTAGGTTTTCGTATAGAAATAATAACAAAAAAATACTACCTCATGTCCAGCTTTTAACAAATTTCTCACATAACCCTCTCCCAGGATAGAATGGCTTCTTCCCGGTACAGGAAATACGACTAGTACGTTATACGCATCGCAATAATATAATGTAACAAAAAGAAACACAAGTCTCATAACAAACATGACTGGTCGCGGGCCGTCACCGACTGATGTTATAGATCATTCACAAATCCTATCAGACAGTGTCTCGGGTGTTATCGTAAATATGACATCACTATCTAGGAAGTAAATCTTTTTAAATATGATATTTAAGAACACTTAATTTATTTACTTATTAACTTTAAATAGTATTTCCCTAACTATAAATAAAACTGGAAATACTTTTGGAAGACAAATATAAATGTCGCTATCCCCTTCTTTTAGCTGCAACTTCTCTTTCTAAATATGGTAACCGGAATAAAATGTACTTTGCAAATAAGAAATACATACCTACCTTACACACTGTATCAAATAGTTAATAAAATACAAATTTAACATTTATTTAAAACAGAATGAATTTTTAACTATGATTTTTTTTTCAACTCTGTTTCAACCTATTTATTTTATCATCACATGATTTAAAATATTAGCAAATATCTAACGACAACAATGTGTTTCTTAAAATATACAATATTTACATATTTGTCTGTTTTATCATAATTATTATTCTGATATCGAATTCAAACTACTTTAAGATACTCGATGTTTTTCGTATTATTATGTAATACTCGTATTATGATACCGTCGCCATATATCTATATTAAAAAGAATAAATATAATAGTGTAGGTATATTATGGTATTGAATATTAAATCTATAATTGAACTTGCAAGTGATCATTTCCGTGAGGTTATTTGTCGTCTGACAGCTAGGTAGGTAGGTATATGAATATCATAATAACTATGACTATAGTTGCCAAAATGGACTAGGATATTGTGTTCAATTCTGAGATTCTGAAGTCTGTATTGGCATTATAAACATATTTTAATTATTTTTTCATCTACTCCGATGAACTCAAATATTTTTTTTTATTATACAGCTAATATTTATAAAATTATCGTGAAGTTCATTTGAATGATAAAGTTTATTCTTCTACCATTGAAATATTCCATCCTCATAGAAGTTTTAATTTATACTGAACCCGCGATATCTCCTAAAATTAGATTTATAACTTGAGCATGACTATGTTAGAATGTAACAGTATTATCACGAATACGTGAGATATGTATAGATATTTTATATAGATATATATTTTATCTTTGCCTGATAATATCTAATTTTATAATATTAGATTGACGATAGTTTATTGACAGAATCATGTAAAGTATAACATTTATCTAATGAAAAAAACGCACACTGACAAACTGATTTTGATTCTGAGTTGTCTTCGTTTGCGGATAGGTAGCCATTTAAGCTTAGAACGGTATTGAGAAATGTGATTAAATTAATGTAGATTAAAGATAAAACGATTACAAATGTTTAAAAGACTAATTTGTCTAAGAAAGCTTCGGAATTGTTAGAGCAATATACATCAGAATAGTCAATAACTGGTTAAATAAGTGACAGAGTTTTAGTCCTAATGGGTAAAAAAAAATTGTGTCGATAAAGTGAACGTAACGAATAAATTACTTTACGAGCTACCTCAACTACATGGATGTTCCAGCTGAGTGTCGAATCTATGTGAAGTCCTAGATTTTTAACTGATGGCCTAAACGGTATGTCGATGTTATTAAATTTAACCGGTGGCGCATTAATGATATCAAATTTACTCAGATTGTGCTTGCTTCCAATCTCTATTGCTTGACATTTTTTAGAGTTGACATTGAAACCGAATTTGCAACACCATTTAAAAATGTGCTTCAAGTCTTTGTTAATGTCGGCAATGGCGGAGCTAACACAATTTGGATTGACATGAGCATAGATCTAAAGATCGTCAGCATATAGATGGTAAGAGGAAGAGAGGCAAAAAGTTATCAAATTATGTTAAAGAGAAAAGAATAGGTGACAGAATACCACTTTGTGGCACACCAGTTTTTAGGTGGCACCATTCTGATAATGTATTATCGATGCTAACGGCCTGTTGGCGATCCCGAATGCAAGATGAGAACCAATCTAGCTCCTTGGAAGAAATATTAAAATGACCTAAGAGAGCGCTGAGTATGTCATGATCAACAGTATTAAAGGCGTTAGAAAAGTCAATGAGAAAAATTATTTTCTATAATTAATGAACAAAGTGTTTTTTTATTTAGGATTTAAATATAGAATACAAAAAACATACGACCATCCCGCTCAGTTTCTGTCGTCGACACTCTTTAAGTGTGTGGTAATTATTTTTCGCAGTTGACAACCGCAAAAGCAGACTTTTAATAAAGATTTAGATTTTGAGTTTGGTTACCTGGCGGTAAGTGATACAGTCTCTTGCAATACACCTTGAAGTGGTTTGTTTTTAATATTAATGTCGTACCGATATGAAAACCTGAGAAATGTAGATTCAAGAGAGGCACATGTGATACGCCGGTATCGTAATGCTAATTTCGCTAGAAGATCAATAGATTAACATTGATCGTGGCGATAAACATATTTATTTATATTAAATCCTATTATATAAAAAATTGTTTTTTTTATTTACTGCGCAACGGGAATAGGAATGTTAATCAATTTAACAGAATTAAGAGTCATAATAAATAATTTACCTAGTTATCGCTGGCTAACAATAATTATTGCATTGATTTACATAAATGCCAGTCATGGACCTGCTACAATGTCTAGGTCAAAATGACCTAGACAAGATGTTGACAGAACAACAGAATAATGGGTGCGGTATGGGCCTTTATCTTAATTCTTAAATGTTGTAAGTGAACAAAAGCTAAACGATTTAGCTGAACTAAATGAACACAAAAATTACTAGGAAATAAGAGACTAGGTATATGAAATATAAAATAAAATTCTATACTTTAACTTAACTTTTTAGAACGTGAATAATCTGTGAATGAATTTACAACTCAAAGTACAAATATGTGTAAATGTAATTCGAGATGAAAAGTAGGTATCTAAATAGTCGTGCTGCGAGCACTGACCCGCAAACCACTCTATGTCTATCTTTATAAAACATCCAATTGCGACTAATTTATATGCACAAAATTTTAAACCTTGTTTGCCTAAAAATACGATGTGTAGGTATGTATGTGTGGTAATGTGTGTGTTAATGTTGTGACTGACATTCCTTATCCAGGTATGATAAGTCTTATTTAAGTTAATAAAAATAACATTTGTTATACCTAATTATTTAAATATCATGTACGATAATGGAGATACTTATATGACTTCATTATGTAAAATAGATATACTTGTATGACTTTGCTTTGCCAAATATGTAATCTAACGATATTATAGTCCTATTCATTTACCAAACCTCTCTATTACATTATGATCAACTATTAGCTTCACCTTGAAAGACGACAACAGCGCACGTGTTATCTCATTCCCTCTCATGGATCTGGAATCGATCCGTCACTCTCGGCTAAAAGACAAGTCGATTTCTATGCGATGCGTCGCTTTTTGACCGTACCATGGTATTGTTGACAAAAAAAATATATAATCATAATAATTATTCTCGTTCTGTTTGTTGTATGAAACACCAATATACAAAAGTTTATGCACAGTACAGCGATAAGGTTTATCACGAAAAAATAACAATGTGCCAATTAATACCAACCAAGGTTAAAGCAACCAAAGTTAAAGCAACCAAGTTTAAGAACACTAACAACATTTACGCCGGCAGCTTTTTTAACCTACTGTTTTTTTCCTATTTAAAAACATCACATACTTAGGTAGCTAGTTCAGTAAATTTGGCAATGTTCACAGTTCTTGCTGTGCTAGAAAACAAATGTAATAATAACTTAAACTACAAAAAAAACGACATAAACAAACTTTAACATGTAGGAAATGTAACAAAATATAATTCTTTTCAAACGTTTTATTGAATAGAATAATGTTGAAATATTAGTTATATAATCTTTATAATTTTAACTATTTTAATTAAAGGGTTCAGAACAAACTTTTCTCTAAGATTTTAATGTATTTTGGGAGATGAATCTTTTTGACAAGCAATTGACACCACTTTCGCCTGAAACATCACCACCTGGAAACATTGAGGATTTGTCAAAAAATAGAGAATTACGTCTATCTTCGTCCGAACCCAGTAGTTTCGCGTATTGATAAATGCCAAATAGACTCATTCTCGGTAAGCCAGTAAGGCCTTGAAGCCACAACTGAATTGATTAGCGCGAGACATCTGTGCAATGTAAGACATTGAAGCAATTTAAGAACTCTACATATTAAGAAACCGTCAAGTATATCCGGGTGAATGTTGGAGCGGTCAACAAAATATAATCTTTATTATTATTAATCATAATTATTTATTTTTTTGTAAGAATATGGAGCATTACGTTCACTGAATAAAAATAAGATTCCTATATTAAAGATCTACCCAGGTTTCGTATTTGGAAATAATATAATGCTATTTTTTATCACTTGCTTTTTTTATTACTCCACTACTCTATTTTTCGTATTTACAATTCAACAAACAAAAAACTAAAAAAGAAACAAAATATATTATCTGTCCGTCGTACCCTATGACCTTGTTGTTTTTTACAGCAACTTCTTGTAGATGCCAAATAAAAATTTTAAAGTCACAATCATATCTAAATATTATACTAATAACAAAAATGTGTATGAATATTCAATAATATCTCGAATACAATAAATCATAATATAATTAATTACCTTACAGCCATCCTTGAAATTCATATAAACTTTTAGTCTATAGTCCACTTGATCTATACTGCTCTTAGCTCTACATACTTTGGACTTTTTAAGATATTCATAATATGGTTGATTCATATGTTGTGTATGTTTAAGACACTCATATGTCTGTTATAATTATAGTCATATCGATCACTTTGATATCACTCACTATCACAATCACATAGATATGATATGCGAACGTCTGTGTGATATCAAAACCGATAAAAATCCTATTCTGCACTATTGATTCATAGCCTATGCTTTTTTATCAACATCATTATTCAATATCATTCACATTCACATCGTCTGTTATTCAAACATCATTTTTTTTTAATTTAAATTAAAAATTAAAAAAAACCTCGAAACAAAAAGACGTCTAAAAAGGATAAAACTAACATTATTATGTACTTATTGAAGTCGTTCCGTCGGGGGATCGTTGTACGTTGACGATGGTTTCTATTTTTTAGAATTTTCTGAACTAATGAATGAGGACTTAAGACTATCCAATTTGATATTGTTATTTCGTTATTTGAATCGGTCATTTACCTGTATTTTTAATTCTTCCTTTATTTAGCGTTCCCTCCGACGCATCGACTTCAATAAATATAAAATAATGTTGTTTTTATCCTTTTTAGACGTCTTTTTGTATGGGAGTTCCTTAAATTTTCAATTTAATTATTTTTCTGCTTTTTAATTTTTTTTTCTATGTTGTACTAAATAAACCTACGAAACACACTAATTTTACTTGTTTAGGTTTTTACTAACAATATTTAAAAGAAAGTTTCACAAGCACCAATAAAAGTTCTATATCTTGGAGACGACTGCTTCATTTCGACCAAATATAGCTAAGAACCATCTCGACGAACCAAGCATTCGATAAAACAAAACCGCATTCAATTCATTCAAACAGCTTTTAGTAAAATCGAATTGACTTTCTACTTAACATTGGCGAAATAGTTTAATCATTTTAATTCTAAATATTATACCAAATATTAACTTTTAGTAATAATTGTATAGGTGATCATGAGCAAAAGATTTCTTAAAAGAAAGAGATCTTTTGCTCATGATCACCTTAAATTATCAAATATATATTGACACGGTAAAGTTAAAATATACATTTTTTAAAATATTTCTCTGAAGGTTTACTAGACAGGTTTACTAGACAGGTTGTAGATTGCTCGAATAGCTCGTTTCTATAATATGAAAATAGTTTGAATATCATCTGCGTGTCCCCATAAAAGTAAACCTTAAGATATCATGCTGTGGAAGTATTTACAATAAACAAGCCACGCTATAACTTCGTCTGTTAACTGGCGTATTTTCTGCAATTGAGAAAAACTGTCGAGCTAAGTCTATTCGCTAGTTTAGTTTTATGTGAACCACATTGAACTTTTTAATTTAGGGTAATACTTGAGAATACCGCGCTGTTCACAAGATCTAAAAGTTTACTATCTAACAGCACACTGGGTTTGACTCCCTTTACATTTGGTGTTATAAATTAAATGCATTTGTCTTACTATTCAAATATAAATTATTTACGTTAAAGCAAAGAATAATTTTGGTCCGAGAATGGTTTACACCATTTAGAATAGTCTCGCCTTGTTTTGACTAAATTAATAGAGACGTGCCATTTGTAAATAATACAAATTCTCTATTGTTTTTGATTGGGTATGGTAAATCATTTATGTATATTAAAAATGAAAATGGGCCTACAATTTAACCCTGTGGGACACCGATTTTTATGCTTGTCCCAACAGTTCGTTTACCCTTTACATCCACTACCTGCTTCTTGCTGTCTAGGAATAAAACATTAGCTTTAACGCGGTATCCCCTACACCAGAGGTTCCCAAACTTCTTTCGTCCAACGCCCACTTTGAGAGTCAGTTATTTTGTAACGCCCCCCCAATTTTTTTCATCATAAAAACTTGAATAACAGACTAGATTCGTTTCCTTTAGTTTCCTTTTCTTAAACCTATATTCTAATTGAGACTTATCTTACCAGAAAAAGCAATAATAATGCAACCTTACAATATTAAAAGTATTTTTGATTAAAAAATTACATTTAATATTGAGCAATAGTAACACAACTTTTCATATCTTCCTGGTTTTCATCCTGACGTATATCAAGGTCTGTCTTCTTGACGAACCTAATCCACTTTGCACGATCTTCGACATCCATCCAGTGCTTCCTTGTACGTCCGGGAGATCTCACTCCAGGAACAGATATATCAAGGCTTTCCATCCGACATATTTCATAGACGGGCTCGCAAAGTGGCCATACCATCTCAAGCGTCGATCTTGGACTACTTCGAATGAATGTTTTACGTATGTGGTAACGCCGTAACGCCGCACATCCAATTCAGCATCATTTCCTCCCTCGTCATTCAGTCAGTCATTTCCGTGACTTGAATTTCCTTCCGAGATAGTACTGGCATTAATTCGCTGCCTTATATAAGAACCGGTCGGATGAGGCTCCTTTTTGTCAGCCCCTTGATTTTAAACGATATTCTGCGATTACAGACTACACCAGTCCAGGCAGCGCTTATCCGGCCTTAGGAATCGTAATCAATGCCTCCAGGCTCGTGCATAACAGATCCAGGTTACCTGAACTTTTCCAATTTAACGGCTGGCTCAGGACCTATATGGATAGTATTCGAGTCTGGGCTCCTGCAACCCATCTACTCGTTCTTCAATATATTTAGTTTAAGACCACCATTCACAAGCGTACCCTTCCATAGGTTTAACTTACGCTCCAGTTTCGTTCGGTTCGTTCATTCTGCAACCTTTTATCTGCTGTACATTAACGATCAGCTGAAGCCCGGTATCTATGGGTATGGGTATCAGATGAGAGCACAGTTGTATAAAGATATCTGCCAAGTTCTCGAATTAGTAGAGATTAAGTACAGTCTGAAAGAGAAGATATGGTGCAACGTTTGAATGACAAACTCCAGGCAGTTTCCGTATTGGGCAATGCTAATCTTGTCAATTTCAATGCCACCAAAACGCAGACGGGTCTGTTCACCGCTATAAGGAGCCCTTTCACGTTGGCTCCTACTTTTCAGAATGTATCCTTAGAATAAAGTGAACGGCTTCAGTTGTAAGGCTTGGAGAACTTCAACTTTGGTCGGTTCATTGAGTCCAGAGCAAAAACAGCATCAGGAAAGCTTGCCGGTCTTGCGAAGGTCCGACAGCACTTTACACCGGGACAGCTACTTGTACTATAAAAATCACAAATTCGGTCGTGTGTGTAGAGTACTGTGGTCACATATATACTGGTGCCGCAAATTCTCATCTTGCGGTTCTGGACTCAATTTAGAGGCGAGCAAAGATGCTTATAGGCGACCCTGAATAAGTTAAAGCCAACCTCCACAGCCTTGAACACTGGCTTAGAATGACTATCGTCTTAGTATTCTATAGGATACATTTTGGTGAGTGTGCGCAGGAATTACACGACTTATTTTTCCCATCCAACTTCCTTCCTTCATCACCGGACGTTCCGATGAACGGTGGGTATCCATCCCTACTATGTGGACATTCTTTCTGCCCAAACGAAGCGCTTTACTTCGTCTTTTTTAGTTCGTACAGCGAAGGAATGGAACAACTTGCCTGCATCGGTATTTCCGTCCGAATATAATGTGGGTGTCTACTAGAGTGGAGTGAATAGGTTGGTAAGTTAATGCGCCTTACCATCTTTGACTACATTTCATTTACCATCAGGTGTAATCAACCAATAACTAAGTTTGTATAAAAAATAGGCCATTATTGGATTCTCATCAATGATTTCTATGATTTCTATAACTATTTCATCGGCATACATCATCAACCATGGAGACTGGTTTTGGATGTGAGCCGAAAGAGAATAAGAACGGACCAAGGGCTGAGCCCTGGTGAACCACTACTGTTATCTGGAAGGGTTTGGTGTCGCCAACGGAGGTCCTAACCATAGGAGTCGTGGTACATGTCTCTGATAGTCTCAATATAAGGATGGATGGATTTCTTAAAATCACAATGTCCACCAGATACACTGACGATGCACACAGCCAAAGGCCTACGGCAAATATAAAAAGGTTACGCCCAGAGCTCTATTTTTTCTGTATACTTCCATCAGAGTTCTGAAGACAAAAATAGCGTCTATAGTACTCGATCTTGGCTGAAATCCACATTGATCCACATTGATGATTGACAGAGACAGTTCACTTTTGGTAGCGCCTGAGGTCACTCATGCACACGAATATCTTCATGGCTCATGACTCATAAGTTTAATGCCCCTATAATTACCACAGTCTTGAACACTGCCTTTTCCCTTGTAAATAGGTTTAATAAAACTATGTCGCCATTGCTTAGGCATCTTTCCAGTGTTCAAAATATGGTTGAAAAAGTCAGTAAGCACGAGCACACCAACAGAGCTAAACGATATTCAAGCTTCTATCCGAATATCGTCAGGTCCTACCCTTTTTCATGGTGGGTCGGGAGGAAGCCCGCACGGATGCTGACTGATCAGATGCATAACGACAAAGCAGCGTGCCCTGAATTTGCGATATCTCTCGTCGCTTCATCCCGAGCTCGTGCCATTTTAATTATACGTTATAATGTTAATTTAATATATTGTCAAGTTTTATTTGTACAATAAACTAGAATATTAATGGTTTAAAAATAATTATAAACTTGTATAACTATTGAAAGCATATTATTTATATTAAATATAGATGAAAAATAAATCGATACGGACAAAGATACGAATTTGCGACTTGTGGGAAACTGTACCTAGATGGGATGTGTTTCGATAACCATGTATGTATGTGTTTTTCTTTTTACATTTATTTAAAATTTAAAAACATGAATAAATGGATGTTGTGTAGTAGAAGGATATTATTTTTAGTGAATTTTCAAATATGAATAAGATAAAGTTATAAATCATTTATCGCCCCCCTAAATGACACCAGCGCCCCCCAAATCTTTCTCGGTCTCTTACCGCCCCCCTCTAGGGTTCCAGCGCCCACAAGGGGGCGTTATCGCCCACTTTGGGAAAGACTGCCCTACACCATAATGCTGTAGTGGACACAGATTGTAATTGAGTTCATAGTGTTTGAACCCCTGAAAACCGGCCAAACCATTCAAAAGCTTACCCTGAAAAAAGTACTGCTGATTGGTGACCGCTGCTGATTGCTAGTAGTGTAGACCTTAACTACAGCTTTCTAAAATCTGGTCAGGCGATGACAAAGATACAAGAAACAGGACACTATAAAACTCAGAAATAATTCTTTGTCGACGGTCGAAAGCACAAAAAAATCAATAAAAATCCATAAAATAAAATAAAAGAACATCAAATTTAAATATCTCTTATCCGTCCGTTAATTTCCTTCTATCAGAATATTTAAAAACTTATTTTTAATGTATGATGTATATTATGTATATATGTGTTCTGCATGAATATAATATGCAGACTACATATATACATATAAACAGCTACCGCCTGAATAGGTGGTAGCTGTCGCTGGTTACACTGAACACTGAACATGAACATGATATTCTTGCGCAGTTGATTTATGTGTGACATATACCTATATATGTATTTATAATAACAATTTTGTCTTTGGTCTATTTAGACTGCCTAGAAAAGAGTTTTGTGAATAAATATTTTAGGATTTAAAATATTTTAAGAACTATTAATAAGTATAAATGTATAGTCTGGGAACTTAGATAAATCAAGAGCGAAGAAGATTCAAGAACCTGCAAAATTCATACGCCAGTGTGTTGCAAATTACATACATATATGCAAAATTATTTCAACATCGACAGAAGGGGACAGCTTTCTCATCGCGATTTTAATAATGTCTAATGCATTCAGCGGCTGATCAAGAGTTCTGACCGCCCTAGGCTAATAATCAGGACACGCCCCCCCATAGTGTGCGTTACGGTCGGCAATAGTAGTATATTACTTACTTTTGTCTTTGTTTGTAAAAAAGATAAAATGATTCGTAGTCATAGTACCTATTAAAGTTATCAAATCGATCTGCAAACGAAACAGACGTTGCCTTTAATCTGCACGACATTCAACAAACCCTTTGGTGGCAAACCATTTTATTACCTGATTGTCCATAAAGTCAAAGCACTTCACGCATTATTTGACCAAAATCATGACACATGACTGCAGGCTACCTTGTAGAAAACCAAATCCATGTCGTGTTTGGCTGCTTGACTTATATTGGCTTAGTTTAGTAATGAGAGGCAATCAAGAGATGCGAAGTGACAAAATACAAAAAAGATGTAAGAAGAAGAAAGAAACCAAAATTTCATTTTGATGAATTGAAGACTGGACATTGAGTTAGAAGGGAGACTATCTTTCATCATGGATAATTATTATACAGCGATTGATTGTCTTAAAGTGCACTTACAAAACCGGCAAATTATTTCTACTTCTGCGAGAACACCTAAGGCTTTGTTGCAGTTAATAAAAAGTTTTAATATTTCATGGATGTTCCCGAATGTGGAGATAATATTAAGATTTTTTTGACAATGAGTGTTACCAACTGCAGCGGCGAAAGGTCATTTTCAGCACTTAAAAGAGTAAAAAATTACTTGCGCTCCACGCTTCGTCAACAAAAACTTACAGCGCTCTCGCTAATGTACATAGAAAGTGATATTTTACAAACTATTAAATTAGAAAAAGTTGTCGAAAGATTTGCAAACTCAAAAGCTCGAAAAAATACTTTTTTATAAGCTTATAATAATTACCATTATTTTCAACATTATGTTGTTACCAACATTAGATAAATCAACGAAACTTGCTTGTAGCTGTACACTAACGATTTGAAATTTTACGAGCACCAAAAGTTCCAAAAGCACAACATTATTGTAAATTCTAAAGTTTTAATTTTTTCTAATATTGCTTTTGCTTCTATTTTGGTCTTTTTACATTGATTCACATCTTCGCAAATAGAGTTAAATGCTTCCAGAACTTGTTTGTATGAACTGTATAAGGCTTTACTTGCATCTTTCAATATTTTTTTATTTTTATACTGTCTTTCCGATCTAGAAAAATCTAATTCTTCGTTTTGTTGCAATCCTTTATTAACAATATAATCTCGTAATTTATTGTTTACTTGCCACAGTGTCACTTGACGGAAAAAACGGCTTTTCTTCTATTACAATTTCGTCTTCATTGTAGATCGTTGGCGTCGCTACTATAGGGCTAGTGTTAGACGGAGAAACGGAGAATGAACAAAACGAGGTAGAGGGACCAGGGCAAGAAAATTTTGACGATATTGCAGTATTCGTCACCGTTTCGTTCCTTTCTACAGAGCTCGTAAAAAATGTTTCTAGTTTACGAGTATGTTTTAAAATGTTTTCTATTTTCTTTTCCTTTTCTTTTGCTTTTTCCTGTATTCTGTTCCACTTGGCTTTTTTACTATCGACCTACTCTCGTTACTACTCATGGTCTTAAAAAAACACAATCACTAAGGGAAGGACAATAAATATCAATTAACACAAACGAGAGACAAACGACGATTAATAAAAGAGATAACACAAATAAATGAATCACGGCACCAAAGTATACCTACTATAAACTATAAAATTTTAACCACCGGGGATTCCCCGCGTGTCGTTGATGTGTTTTATCGTGCGCGGCAAGCATCGCTGTTGCCAGCTCACTCACTCGCCACTGACCGATTCGAGAGTGACTAGCCAGTAAGTGTAACTATTCGCGCGCCTTTTTAAATCTCAAAATTTATTGTTAAAATAAGACTCTCCCAAGCTTTGAAAGTTTACAATGCATTTAGTTTTAGTGTTTTTTCTCGGTTAAGTTGAAATATGTAGGGTATGTAATTAAACTAGATTTATAGTGCCTGCGAAGATACCATTACTTCGCGCCCCCCCGATTTTCGCGCCCTAGGCTGCAGCCTAATTAGCCTAAGGGTTAATCAGGCCCTGAATGCATTGAACTTACTGCCAACCACATACGAATTAATACTTTATGTTATTACCCCGGATGCACGTAAGAAACAAGTTACTGAAGTATACGTATACGAGTATCTTTGGAGTTGTTTTGTTTTGTTTATGTAATTCATGATATTTTTTGTATAATATTATAAAGTATTTTTCCAGAAAACTTTGAACTAAACTTCATAGCGATTTATTGGTTAGTCAAGTATTCTGTTATTTTGGTAGTATTCGTTGAACCCATACACAAGACGCATTTAGAGGTACTTAAATGAATACTTTTATTTAGTTACTGAATTTTTTTTATTTATATCTTCTTACAAATTCTTCATTATTTATTTGAATCTGAATTAATGAAAATAAGGACAATGTGACCAAGATCATTTAACTGGCTTAAAAATACTTTAAATGTTATCTTTTGGCAGGTACTATCTGTTCTCATAGTATAACCAAAACTTTCTTAATGACATGATTAATCATGGAACAAAAAAAAATATAGTGCTTAAGGAGAAAAAAAATAAAAACTAATAAATATTTGTGAGAAAAATTGCAGATGCAAAGGCTTCAGTTTCTTCTTACGTCCCTTATATTAAAAAATATTGACAAGAAATATATCAACAATGAACTATAGTTTTTAAGAGTTCATGGTATGCCCCTATATCACAAATAAAATTATTCTTTATCATGGTTTCTGCTGTTTCGAGTTGTTGTTCATTCTAGGTATAGCAAAACAGACCTTGTAAAGATCAGGACCCCAATGCTCCATTTCTCAGCCAAAACTCGTATTTCTTTTCATTCTTACTTCTTCTATTTCAGACAATCAATGTATTTTAAAAATATTATAAATTATATTTCATATTACTTCTTCATATTATAATCTTGAATTTATTTATTAGTTTCAATAGCAAGTCCATAAAATCGTATTGTCCAGTATGTAATTACAATTCATTATTTAATTATAAAACTCTAATCCGATAATTTTATTTTTAGTTAATGTAAATTGTGTTTTGTAATCCACATACTTGTCATTTTGATTATTTAGTATTTCCATAGCAACATGGTGTAAAAGAGATGAAGCTATACGAAAAAAGCTGGCGCGTAACGGATAAATGTCACCGTAACGAAAAAATGTTACACTAAATTTTTTTCCAACCCCGATAAAGAAGTTTCACTTCAATTAATCTTGGTTTTCTTTTTTTACCTTCGATTGTAATTTAAAACAATTTTGCAATAGGGTTAATAAATAATTAATAAATACAAAGAGTAACAAGGAAAACAATTGAATAAAAATATAACGGATCAAATAGTCAGCAAATTAACAACAGCTCCAGTATAAATATCAAACTTAATCAAACACTCATCTGCAACACACATTTGAAGCAGCTACTTCTTTGGTGAACTTAATTTGTAATACGTTTTTTAACGTTACACACCATTCAAAATAACAAGTCTTGCAGATTTCACTCTACGAACTCGTCTCTTCATGTAAACAAGATGACTCACGTCATATGTACTTTCAGCCATGTCCGTGTGGAGAGTAATTTAGACATCGTAGTACCTTCAGCGATTAGATTTCAATATCGTTTCAATCTTCTGCAATGTCAAAAGTTAATTTTTTTGGTTGGATAATAGCAGATCTTCGTATATGTCGTCTGTTTTGTAAAGCCTTTGAGACGGTCCTTGTAACGGATGAAAAACTCAATGATGATACTGGAGACTCTGTTATAACATTTCCTGGAGTTTTATCTAATATTAAGTCTTTACTCTCTGTTGAAAAATAAAATAATAATTATTAAAAACTATTCGTAACACATATATTTAATTAGGAAAAGAAGCACATCTATAGGCAAGTAATAATAATAGAAACTTATATTGAAGTACATACCGTCAAGTCTTAATAATGACTTATTTTGAGATTCGATCTTAGCGAACTTTAGTTTCTTCAATGTGCTGTAGGAAATATTTCCTTTGCGTTTTCTGTTGGCACGGTTGTATTGTTCAATGCGATCACCTAACATCCCACAAATGTCAGAAAGACTCATATCCATTTTGATAAGTATATATATTAATATATTTTTAATGAATAGGATTATATTTCAACTCGTCAAATAATGAAGGTGAACTGGAGAATTAATGATATTTGTTTTACTATTTATAATTATGGTAATTATAAATGGTCTATGGAGGGAGTAACAATTAAGTTAATTGGATTGTATTGGGTGATTTCTGGTTTTGGAGACCTACATTAAAAATTATATTACTTTTGCAACGATTAGGTAACGACCATACTTAGTTAGCTTTAAAATGTCAACAATTAGTTATTTGTGATGACTTCCAATGTAAGTAAAGCCAAGTACATACATATAGCGCTAACTTCCTATTTTTAGCACATTATTTTTTTTTTCTAAATGTTCTCCTGATAACTGTCCTGCCCTACAGTGAATGGAACGTGTTAGGTATTTTGGTGTTTCAATCATTAAGAACCTTACTTTTGCGGATCATATTTAAAAACTCTGAAATCGATCAATGAAACATTTTTAAATAACTCAGGCATGTAGTTGATAGTGAATTCGGCAAAACTGTTTACACATCTCTATTGAGATCGCTAGTATCGTATTGTATTACGTCTTGGGGCAGATTAGTAAAGCTCCACTTGCTACACCTAGAAAATACTAAGAGATCAATGTTTATATTTTTTTATCCCAAACTGTGCCTGTATCCATCAGTACATAAATATAAAACCGCGAAAGCCCCTTGCGTGAGACAACTATTCATCATATTCATCATTGTCAAGCTACGTTGATTCAAAAATGTCTAAAATTTTAAAAGAGAAAAGATTATTTGCCATTTAAGCTTCCGCGAGCAAACACTAGATTTCGGCATAAAATCTTGGTTTTCAAAAAATCAAAAGCTCACCTGCCTTTAAGATACACTTGACAATGTCATTCAACGATGCAGAAAAAACACTCATCATCATCATGATCATCATTCATACACCCTTTTTACTACCTGTCCTATATATTATTATTATCTTCCTTCTTTCTTTTAATAAGCTTATAAATCGATTGCCGGCAGACAATAAGTACAGTAAACAACATCCTTATCAATCTACTGAAAATTACTGTTTTATGTTTGTTGAATTCTAAATATAAACATATAAGAGAAGATGATGTATGATTCTGATTATCTAAATAATCTACTACTTCTGCAGATATTTCTTAACCATCATTTTATATTATAGTAAGTACGTAACTATTTTATTCCAGCACCTTCTGGAGTTCACACGCAGGATCTTTCACACGACTGACTACTATATATAGTTAGTTAGATGTGAGCGACTACAGAACTAATAATTAATATAGGTTGTAAGAGTCGTGATGGTCGAGTCGGGTTACCCACCTATTCCTGAGATCGAGTCTGGCCAGAAGAGGGTCTCGGCCCCCTTCAGAAGCTGCAGGCTTGGGTGGGGCGAAGGGGAACCCTCCACAATCCTTCAAGCATGCGAAAAAGGGATGGGTGCTGCTCGTTGCGGGGTGTCCTCTCCTTGGTTCACGTCGGGGCATTCCAGAGAGAGCGAAAGCGATCTCGTAGTGTCCCATTATGACGGCGGCGGCAGCCGTCAGGTTTAGTGAGTAGGAGTCTCACAAAACCACCTGCAGTATCCCCTTGATGGAGGTGTGTATCCATGAGGATTCCTGACGTTCAAAAAAAAAAAGGTTGTAAGAGTCGCAGTATGATGTTTTGTAACAATAAACTAACATGGAATTCCTAGACAACAAATAGGAAATGTACTTAATAATGGAAGATCAATTCGGTGTATATCGATTTTACTCCTCAAGGAAGAGGACGCCTGAGATGCTATTTTATCTTGAAATCGCAGTCCCGACACATCATTGAAATAGATGAAATACACAATGGACGAGAGATTTGCCAAAGGTGAAAAGAGGTCGCTTCTATATGTAAACAATTTTTAAATGTTTAGACCAAAACTGTTTTTCCATAATGTACAGAATGTTATTCTTTCATCTATTATTAGTGGCGAAATACAATTATGTAAGTAATTTTGAAATAAGTCTCTTTCCATATTATTAAGCATATTCATTGGTGTAAAGCATAAATTTATTTGATTTAAGTTGTGATTTTAGACAAATTAAAGTAAGGTCAAACAGACGAGGGAAGGGATATTTTATGTAGGAGAATCATTAAATAAACTGAAAGTGTTATTAGTACAGTATCAAATGTAATCAATCACTCAGCTACAATACAGAAACGCTGTTGCGATATAGAATATAATAATAATTATCTCTTTTAAAAAAAACATTGGTCTAAGAACTAGAGACTTTGAGTTCACTCTGTATTCATTTACCTATCCTACTTTTAATTTTTTTATTTTCCTATTACGTGGTATTCGTATTCGTATTACCGCTCCGTTGGTCGAGTGGTTAGCCCAGACGCCTAACGTGTCACGGCGCAATGGGGCTCGGGTTCGATCCCCGGCGGAGACAGGCATTTATGTGATGAGCATAGATGTCTGTTTCTGGGTTTGGACGTTTATTAAATATATTTTCAGTATTTATATGTGTATTTCTATGTATTTGTATCGTTGTCTAACACCCTTAACACAAGCAAATAATTTGCTTACTTAGGGGTTAGATCAATATGTGTAATTTGTCCTGATATTATATATTATACGTGGTAGTAGGTACATATGACAAATAAAAATTTCTCTTGGTTTTCTTTTTTTTTACCTTCGATTGTGATTTAAAACAATTTTGGAATAGGGCTAATAAATAATTTACAAATACAAAGTGTATCAAGGAAAACAATTTAATAAAAATATAACGGAATAAATAGTTAGCAAATAAACAACAGTTTCAGTATAAATAGGAAACTTAATCAAACACTGATCTGCAACACATATTTATAGCAGTTACTTTTTTAGCGTACTTAATTTGTAATTCGTTTTTTAACGTTAACACACCATTCAAAATAACAAGTCTTGCAGATTTCACTCTACGAACTCGTCTCTTCATGTAAACAAGATGACTCACGTCATATGTACTTTCAGCCTTGACCATGTAGAGAGTAATTTAGACATCGTAGTACCTTCAGCGACTAGATTTCAATATCGTGTCAATCTTCTGCAATGTCAAAAGTTAACTTTTTTGGTTGGATAATAGCAGATCTTCGTATATATCGTCGGTTTTGTAAATCCTTTGAGGCCGTCCTTGTAACGGAAGAAAACCTCAATGATGATACTGGAGACTCTGTTATAACATTTCCTGGAGTTTTATCCAATATTAAGTCTTTACTGTCTGTTGAAAAATAAAATAATAATTATTAAAAACTATTCGTAACACATATATTTAATTTGTAAAAGAAGCACATGTTTAGGCAAATAATTAGTATAATAAATAATTAAAACAATATTAATAAGTAATAATAATAAAAACTCATATTGAAGTAGGTACATACCGTCAAGTCTTAATAATGACTTATTTTGAGATTTACTACTAACTTTAGTTTCTTCAATGTGCTGTAAGAAATATTTCCTTAGCGTTTTCTGTTGGCACGGTTGTATTGTTCAATGCGATCACCTAACATCCCACAAATGTCAGAAAGACTCATATCCATTTTGATAAGTATATATATTAATTTATTTTTAGTTTATAGGATTAAATTTCAACCCGCCAAATAATGAAGGTGAACTGGTGAATTAATGATATTTGTTTTACTATTTATAATTATGGTACTTATAAATGGTCTATGGAGGGGGTAGCAATTAAGTTAATTGGGTTGTATTGGGTTACTTCTGATTTTGGAGATCTTATTAAAAATTATATTACTTTAGCAACGATTAGGTAACGACCATACTTAGGCAGCTTTAAAATGTCAACAACTAGTTACTTGTGATGACTTTCAATGTAAGTAAGATGTCAACAATTAGTTATTTGTGATGACTTCCAATGTAAGTAAAGCCAAGTACATACATATGTAACGATTCTCATATGTAGCAATTGTGCAACAAATAGCGCTAACTTCCTACTCTTAGCACATTATTATTTTTTCCTAAATGTCCTCCTGATAACTTTCCTGTACTACAGTGAATGGAGAGTGTTAGGTATCTTGGTGTTTCAATTTATAAGAATCTTACCTTTGCGGAGCATATTTAAAACTTTCAAATCGATTTATGAAATATTTTTAAACAATTTAGGCATGAAGTTGATAGTGCATTCGGCAAAACTGTTTACACATCTCTATTGACATCGCTAGTATCGTATTTTGTTACGTTTTGGGGGCAGATTAGTAAAGGTCAACATGCTACACCTAGAACCAACTCAAAGATTAATGTTAATATTTTGTTATTCCAAACTGTACCTGAATCCATCAGTACATAAATATAAAACCGCAAAAGCCGCTTGCGTTAGACAACCATTCATCATATCACGATTCTCAAGCTACGTTGATAAAAAAGAATATTCAAAAATGTATAAAATTTTAAAGAGAAGAGTTTATTTGCCATTTAAGCTTCCGCGAGCAAACACTAGATTTCGGCAAAAAATCTTGGTTTTTCTAAGGCCTGAAAATTATGCAGCCATTCAAAAAAGCAACTTGTTTTCTATTACCTCTGACACGAGGCGTCAAGTAAGAAGATCCATGTCTAAATGATTTCATTATGTAAAAACAGACACTCTCTTGCTCTTAAGTTACACTTGATCATTTCTTTCAAGAATGCATAGGAAATACTCATCATCATCATCATCATCATTTATACACCTTTTTTACTACTAGCCCTGTATATTATTATTATCTTCCTTCTTTCTTTTAAGTAGCTTGTAAATCGATTGTCGCCGAGACAGTAGGTAGAGTAAACAACATCCTAACCAATCTACTGACAATTACTGGTTTATTTCTGTTGAATTCTAAATATAAACATATAAGAGACGATGATGTATGATTCTGATTATCTAAATAATCTTTTACTTTTGTAGGTAATTCTTAACCAATATTCAAAAATGTCTAAAATTTTAAAGAGAAGAGATTATTTGCCATTTAAGCTTCCGCGAGCAAACACTAGATTTCGGCAAAAAATCTTGGTTTTTCTAAGGCCTGAAAATTATGCAGCCATTCAAAAAAGCAACTTGTTTTCTATTACCTCTGACACGAGGCGTCAATTAAGAAGATCCATGTCTAAATGATTTCATTATGTAAAAACAGACACTCTCTTGCTCTTAAGTTACACTTGATCATTTCTTTCAAGAATGCATAGGAAATACTCATCATCATCATCATCATCATTTATACACCTTTTTTTACTACTAGCCCTGTATATTATTATTATCTTCCTTCTTTCTTTTAAGTAGCTTGTAAATCGATTGTCGCCGAGACAGTAGGTAGAGTAAACAACATCCTAACCAATCTACTGACAATTACTGGTTTATGTCTGTTGAATTCTAAAAATAAACATATAAGAGACGATGATGTATGATTCTGATTATCTAAATAATCTTTTACTTTTGTAGGTAATTCTTAACCATCGTTTTTTATTATAATAGGTACGTAACTATGCTATACCAGCATCTCTTGGTTGTCACACGCAGGATCTTCCACAGGACTCAATACTATATGCAGTTAGTTAAATGAGGGCGACTATAGAACTAATAATTAATATAGGTTGTAAGAATCGCAGTATGGTGTTTTGTAACAATACACTAACAAATTTTAGTTGTGATTTTAGATTAAATTAAAGTAAGGTCAAACAGACGAGGGAAGGGATTTTTTATGCAGGAAAATCATTAAATTAACTGAAAGTGTTATTAGTGCAGTATCGAAAGTAATCAGTCACTTAGCTACATTACAGAAACGCTGTTGTGATATAGAATATATTCATAAATACCTCTTTTAAAAAAATACATTTGTCTAAGAACTAGAGACTAAAAGTTCATTCTGTATTCATTTATTTTACTTTTATTTATTTTATTTTACATTTATCTACTTTTTATTTTTTTATTTTCCTATTACGTGGTAGTACATATGACAAATAAAAAAATATCTTGGTTTTTTTTTTTACCTTCGATTGTGATTTAAAACAATTTAACAATTTTGGAATAGGGCTAATAAATAATTTATAAATACAAAGTGTAACAAGGAAAACAATTTAATAAAAACATAACTAAATAAATTGTCAGCAAATTATCAACAGTTTCAGTATAAATATCAATCTTAATCAAACACTCATCTGCAACACATATTTGTAGCAGCTACTTCTTTAGTGAACTTAATTTGTGATACGTTTTTTAACTTCACACACCGTTCAAAATAACAAGTCTTGCAGATTTCACTGTATGAACTCGTCTCTTCATCTAAACAAGGTGACTCACGTCATATCCACTTTCAGCCTTGACCGTGTAGAGAGTAATTTAGACATCGTAGTACCTTCAGCGACTAGATTTCAATATCGTTTCAATCTTCTGCAATGTCAAAAGTTAACTTTTTTGGTTGAATAATAGCAGATCTTCGTATATGTCGTCTGTTTTGTAAGGCCTTTGAGGCGGTCCTTGTAACGGATGAAAAACTCAATGATGATACTGGAGACTCTGTTATAACATTTCCTGGAGTTTTATCTACTATTAAGTCTTTACTATCTGTTGAAAAATAAAATAATAATTATTAAAAACTATCCGTTACACATATATTTAATTAGGAAAAGAAGCACATCTATATGCAAATAATTAGTATAATAAATAATTAAAACAATATTAATAAGTAATAATAATATTAAAAAACAATATTGAAGTACATACCTTCAAGTCTTAATAATGACTTATTTTGAGATTCGATCTTAGCGAACTTTAGTTTCTTCAATGTGCTGTAGGAAATATTTCCTTTGCGTTTTCTGTTGGCACGGTTGTATTGTTCAATGCGATCACCTAACATCCCACAAATCTCAGAAAGACTCATATCCATTTTGATAAGTATGCATATTAATTTATTTTTAATGATTATATTTCAACCCGTCAAATAATGAAGGTGAACTGGTGAATTAATGATATTTGTTTTACTACTTATAATTATGGTGATTATAAATGCTCCATGGAGGGGGTAGTAATTAAGTTAATTGAAATTGAAAATTAAGTTAAGAGATCTACATTAAAAATTATATTAGTTTTGCAACGATTAGGTAACGACCATACTTAGTCAGCTTTAAAATGTCAACAACTAGTTATTTGTGATGACTTTCAATGTAAGTAAAACCGTGTATGTATGTATGATTCTCATCTGTACCAATTGTGTAACTGATAGCGCTAACTTCCTACTTTTAGCACATTATATTTTTTTTCCTAAATGTCCTCCTGATAACTGTCATGCCCTTCAGTGAATGTAGCGTTTTAGGTATCTTGGTGTTTATATTTATAAGAACCTTATTTTTGCGGAGACTTTTTAAAAACTCTCAAATTGATCAATGAAACATTTTTAAACAACTCAGGCATGTAGTTAATAGTGAATTCGTCAAAACTTTTGTTGTAGTTGTTTAACTCTTTATTGTACACAATAATACAATGTAAATTACAATATATATAAAATAAAAAAAAACAATTATTAAAGTATACAAAGGCGCACTTATCCCTTGAAGAGATCTCTTTCAGTCAACCCTTGAATTCTTATAAAAAAAATAACAAAAAACATGTAACATGGTAGAATACTAAAAAATTTGAAATTTTTTTTTTTTTTTTTTTACATTATTGCAATTACAATCTAGCCTAAAGACTAATGAGTAATTTAAATCTAACTTAACTTGCTAAATAGATTTATGTATAATAAGAATAGTGTCCAATAACACGTTTCTTATTGTCTCTATTAAGGGGAAGACACTTTGTTCGCGTGTTCTTTATAGGTAGCACTTACACTACATTGCACTATCACTTCACTATACTAGTTCGAAGGGCTTAGTTCTTTTTAATCTTCTCACTAAGTCCGTGTTGTCAAGGATCTGGATAGCCTCGACATTCACATGATGATGAAGTCTCTTGTCATGAGCTTCTGCGTACTTTTGAATGACTTTGGTGACGAGATCCACTTTAAGGTCCCTGTGGAGGTCGTCATTTCTTATGTACCAGGGCGCGTTCACCACTATACCTCTGAGTACTTTATTTTGGAACCTTTGGATTATTTTGATATTACTTGGCTTAGTACAGCCCCAAAGCTGGATGCCATAAGTCCAAACGGGCATTAGGACTTGCTTATAGAGTAACAATTTATTATGTACGGACAGCGAAGAATATTTCCCAAGCAGCCAGTACATTTTCTTGTATCTAATCTCTAATTCTTTGCGTTTTATTTTGACGTGAGCCTTCCAGCGAAGCTTCGCATCTAAGGTCATGCCTAAATATTTGGCAGAGTTCTCGTACGGTATCACACTGTTGTTTAGATACACAGGATGGTAATTGAGGGTTTTGTTTGTGAAATCTATATGAACAGATTTCGTCTCATTTAATTTTAACTTCCACTTTTTCGTCCACTCGTATATTACGTTAACAGCTGTTTGAACTTTTTCCACTGCTTCAGCATGAGATTTTCCTGTAGCCATTATGGCAGTGTCATCAGCAAACGTAGCAATGGTGTTGTTTTCTAAAAAAGGTATATCGTAGGTATATATTAGGTACAGGACCGGACCTAATACACTACCTTGGGGTACACCAGCATTGATTGGCTTCAGATCTGAGTAAGCATTGTCTTGTCTGATTCTGAACATTCTTTTAGAGATATACGATTCTATTAAATCTGCAAACTGTTTCGGAAGTGTTTTTCTAACTTTGTAAATTAAACCTGAATGCCAGACTTTATCGAAAGCCTGTGCCACGTCTAGAAATATCGTAGAACAGACTTTCTTTTCTTCTAATGCTTTTTCTATGATATTTGTGATTCTATGTACTTGATCGATAGTAGAGTGTTTTTCTCTAAAACCGAACTGATGATTTGGAATTAGGCTTTGCTCTTCTATGATAGGCTTCAAGCGTTTAAGAAACAATTTTTCAAACAATTTGGATATCATTGGTAATAAGGAAATAGGTCTATACGATGTCAATTCATGCGGTGGTTTACCAGGTTTATGTATCATAATCACCTCAGCTATTTTCCAAATATCAGGCACATATTTGAGTCTGAATGATGCATTTATCAATGTAGTAAGTTTGACTATGGCTTTATGCGGAAGATTTTGGAGAATTTCCGCAGTTATTAAGTCATAACCAGGGGCTTTCTTTAGGTTTAGTTGCTTGATTTCAGTGTACACTTCTTTAGGTGTAGTAAGTCTAATAGTCTGAACATCACTGGATGTTTCATTTATCCTCTGAGTCTCAAAAGTATCTTCAATTGGCTGAAATATTTCCTCAAGATGTTGTGCAAATATATTTGCTTTTTGTTCGTTGCTTATAACCCAACTTCCGTCACTTAACTGTATACACGGTATAGGAGTAATTGGGTTTTTCAAATGTTTCGTGGTCTTCCATAGGGAATACTCTGTTGAGTGGTCACCTGTTAGTTGACTTAGATACCTGGTAGTCTTTTCATTCTGAAAGTTGCAGATTTCTCTTTGAAGTCTTTTTGTCATGTTATTTAACTTTGTTTTATCTGGTGGATATCTAGATCTTTGCCATTTTCTTCTCTGAGCTCTTTTTAATACAATAAGATTTTTAATATGTGTTGGATAACAGTTGTTACCGAGTCTTCGTTTGAATTCGGGCGTATTATGCCATGCACTTTGTTGAATATCTTTGACGAATTTGAGTACGTCTAGATCAAGTTGTGCTGGATTTTTTAATGGTACTTTTAGATTAATGGCTGCGTTCAAATCATTTTTGAAGCCTTCCCAGTTAGTACTCTTGTTGACTAAAACAGGATTGAGATCCTTAAGTATTATTCTATCGTTTAAAGTTAGGTATATGGGTGAATGGTCAGAATTCATATCATAGCCCTCTTGTATATGGAGAAAGCTTAATGTAATATTTTTATAAATGAAAAAATCAATGAGATCTGGTTTCTTTTGTACATCAGTGGGCCAGTAAGTAGGCTTCCCTGTGGAAATGACATTACATTTCGTTTCTCTTACAGCACTTAGCAATTCCTTTCCTTTAGTTGTTGTTAATCTAGATCCCCAGAACGTGTTTTTGGCGTTAAAATCGCCGCCCAATATAAATCTATTCCCAAGATCCTTAAGTAATTCTTTATATTGCTCCACTTTGAGAGAAAACTTTGGTGGACAATATATGGCCGATATTGTAATTGGATAACATTTGGTGTCAACACAGACAGCCACAGCTTGTATGTGTTGTTCTTCATGTTTCTTTTCTACATAATGATGAATGCTATCTTTAATGATGACAGCACTACCACCTCTAGTTGTGTTATCCGGATGTAAAGCATGATAAGCTCTGTATCCTTTGAATTTGATGTATGATTCCCTAGTGAAGTGTGATTCGGATATTAGACACACGTCAATGTTTTCTGTGATTAGGACAGCTTGCAACTCTTCTTGATGCCTTAGCAGTCCATTTGCATTCCAAGTCATTATTTTAATTTTATTAGCCATTATTTTTGTTTATGGGTGCTATGTTCTAATTTCCTCAGTCTTTCGTCAAACGAAGTTAAAAGACTGAGTATTTTATTTATTTTGTCATCATTGCTAGAGCTTACCTTTTGTGCTTGCAACTGTGGCTGGCCTGTCTTTGTTATTTGAGCATAAGACACATTTTTAGTTACTTGTTTGTTATGATTAGTACTTTGAACGGTTTTCTCGCTTAATACTTTAGGCATTTTATCGTTTGGTGTCACCTTTTTCAGTAACTTATACTTGATTTTTTGTAGCTCTTTTGCCACTAAACACCCTCTGTAATTAGAAGGGTGTGATTCCCCACAGTGTACACACTTTGGTTTCGCCTCAGCTGGTTTTGTACAGTCTTTTGTAAAGTGCTTGCCTGTGCACTTTACACATTTTGGCTCTCTGAAGCAATACTTTTGAGTGTGTCCATATGCTTGACACCTTTTACACTGCGGTATAAGTTTCGAAGTCTTGAGCGGCTGTATGTCGACTTTGCAACCTAATATAGTCTGGATGCCATAAATTTTGTCTATGTTTTCATCTTTATGAAATGACAACGTAAACATATTAAGTGGTTCTTTAGTTCTCCAACTTAATTTATTTACAGCTTCCTGGATTTTATATCCTTTGTTCTTTATATCTTCAACAATTCTATCAGGCAGACAAGAGGAATGTAGATTTTTAGCCATTACTCTAATAGGTCTGTTCTGTTTATTCTCATAGGAATACCAATGGCTACTATTTTGCGCTAGTATTTTGGAAATGGACCTATAAGTGTCCTCATTTTTGGCATTTACTTTTACGTTTTCGCCGTTCATAGTTTTTACGGTAAACGTATCATTGGCTACAGTCATAGAAATTAAATCAAAGAAGTCTTGATAGTTTTTGATATTTTCTACGATGATAGGAGGTGGAAGTGGAGGTTTCTTTATCCTCGGCTCCTTTGAGTTAGCTGTTTTTTGTGGTGGTGGGGATGGCGTCAAGTTCAGTTTCCTTTTTTTCCTATTTTTTTGACGTACCCACTCAGTTTCTTTTGCAAGTTCCTCTTCGTCTGTCTCATACTGAACAGTTTCGACGGGGTTCTCACTGTTGGAGTTACTATTTGTAACCTTGTTCTTTGTCTCCTGATATTGTTTCAGTTGTTGCTGAAACTCCTCTATTTGGCCCTTAAGGTCTTTAACTACTTTTTTAAGTTTTTGTCGTTCCAATTGTTCATCTGTATAAAGCTGGTACAACAGACGTTCGGTTTCAGTTTTAATACTTATAGTAGTATTAGGTGATGCCATAATTGTATAAAAATTATAGCTGTGCCTTAATGATTGTTTGCATAAAAATAACAATTACTAATAACCGGTAACTGGGTCATCGTGACGCGCGGCCGCGGAATGTCCGTCGACGCACGAGTGCAGCGGCAGCGGCAGCGTCAGCACTTTACCCGATCACTGAATTATTTTACGAGCGTCAGCGACGACACGACTGTTCGCGACGGAACTCGAATGACGTCTCGAAAAATTTGAAATAATAACAATAATAAATGTGTACAAAAATATACATAACAATAATAAAAAAGTACTAACTAAAAACTCTTATGAATAAGTAATAAATAAAAAAACTAATTAATTACTACTGATGACTCTCATAAAACTTGCTGTGGTTGTGCTTAAATGACTATAACGAAGGCGATTTTCGGATGTCAGGCGGCAGATTATTCCAAAGTTTTACTGCAAGAGCAGTAAATGACTTGCCATAGCAGTCTGATTTACAGGTTGGAAACGTAAGTCGCAAATTATCAGTAGATTTCATGCGACTTCCATGCGGTTTCCATTCCACGGCGTATGTAGGTGTCATAGGGTTAAATAAAATATTGTAAAGCAAAGCCAGTATGTGCAAGTGTCTTCGTAATTTGATCAGGGGTAAATTCAGTTTCTTACGTGATTCCGTAATATGATCATATTTACGTAAATTAAAAACAAATCTTATTGCCACATTTTGGAGACGTTCGAGCTTGCACACTAACTCTTCTCATGAGTCAAGAAACACCACATCACAATAATCAAAGGCAAAATAAGTGACTTGGCCAGCATAGCCTTAGTTTTTACTGGGAGAAAATTTTGGAGTCGTTTAAGCGAATGAAAGGAGGAAAATACCTTACGACTAACATTAGTAATATGAGGTGCCCAGGAAAGCGTTTGATCTAAAGTGATGCCTAAATTATGAACAGTAGAGGAAAGAGGAATAGGAGTACCATCCAGTAAGACTTCGATTCGACTTTCTTTTAAGTAGCTTGTAAATCGATTGTCGGCGAGACAGTAAGTAGAGTAAACAACATCCTAATGAATCTATTGACAATTACTGGTTTATGTTTGTTGAATTCTAAATATAAATATATAAGAGACGATGATGTATGATTCTGATTATCTAAAAATTCTTTTACTTTTGCAGATAATTCTTAACCATCGTTTTATATCAAAGTGGATACGTTATTATTCCATTCGAGTATCTTCTGGTGTTCACACGAAGGATCTTTCACACGACTCACTACTAGATGCAGTTAGTTAGATGAGGGCGACTACAGAACTAATAATTAATATAGGTTGTAAGAGTCGCAGTGTGATATTTTGTAACAAAACACTAACACGGAATTCCTAGACAACAAATAGGAAGTGTACAAAATAATCGAAGATCAATTCGGTATATAACGATTCTACTCCTTAAAGAATAGCAGAGGAGGCCTATGTCATTTTATCTTGAAATCGCAGTCCCGCAACATCACTGAAATAGATGAAATACACGATGGGCGAGAGATTTGCCAAAGGTGAAAAGAGGTCGCTTTTATACGTAAACAATTTTTTAATGTTTTAACCCAAACTGTTTTTTCATAGTGTACAGAATATAATTCTTTAATCTTTTATTATTGGCGAGGTACAATTATGTAAGTAATTTGTAAATGAGTCCCTTTCCAAAAAATTCAGCATACTCGTTGGTGTAAAACATTAATTTATTTGATTTAGGTTGTGATTTTAGATACATTGAAGTAAGGACAAACGGACGAAGAAAAGGATATTTTATGTAGGAAAATCATTAAATAAACTGAAAAATGTTATTAGTCCATTATCAAATGTAATCAATCACCCAGCTACAATACAGAAACGCTGTTGCGATATAGAATATAATAATAAATACCTTTTTTATTTAAAAATATATTTGTCAAAGAACTAGAGACTAAGAATTCACTCTATATTCATTTAACTATTTTACTTTTTTTTTTATTCTCGAACTACGTGGTAACAGATATTATAAAAAAAATAAATCTTGGTGTTCATATTTTTTACCTTCGACTGAGATTTAAGACAATTTTGCAATAGGGCTAATAAAAAAATTATAAATACAAATTGTAACAAGTAAAACAATTTAATAAAAATATGACGGAATAAATAGTTAGCAAACTAACCACAGTTTCAGTATAAATATCAAACTTAATCAAAAACTCATCAGCTACACAAATTTGTAGCATTTACTTCTTTAGTGAACTTAATTTGTAATACGTTTTTTATCGTTACACACCGTTCAAAATAACAAGTTTTGCAGATTTCACTCTATGAACTTGTCTCTTCATGTAAACAAGATGACTCACGTCATATGTACTTTCAGCCATGTCCGTGTGGACAGTAATTTAGACATCTTAGTACCTTCAGCGACTAGATTTCAATATCGTTTCAATCTTCTGCAATGTCAAAAGTTAACTTTTTTGGTTGGATAATAGCAGATCTTCGTATATATCGTCTGTTTTTTAAAGCCTTTGAGGCGATCCTTGTAACGGATGAAAAACTCAATGATGATACTGGAGACTCTGTTATAACATTTCCTGGAGTTTTATCTAATATTAAGTCTTTACTCTCTGTTGAAAAATAAAATAATAACACACATTAGATGTTTTGTAACAATACACTAACACGAAAATACTAGACATCAAATAGGAAATGTACATAATAATGGAAGATCAATTCGGTGTATATCGATTCTACTCCTTAAGGAATTACAGAGAACTCCTAAGTTATTTTACCTTGAAATCGCAGTCCCGACACATCATTGAAACAGATGAAATACACAATGGGCGAGAGATTTGCCAAGGGTGAAAAGAGGTCGCTTCCATATATAAACAATTTTTAAATGTTTAAACCAAAACCGTTTTTCCATAATGTACAGAATGTTAATGATGGATGAAGAATGTTAATGATGGATGAAGAAAGGATGGATTGAATGGGTGACCATAGGAGATTTTTGTATTCCACTAGCTTTGAAGTGGCGCACCTTAATTTATGATTGGTCCCCAGCATTATTAAAATTCTATCTTAATGCATTCCAAATGACTCTCCCAGATCAAAGTAATTTAGTAAGATGGGGCAAAGCCACCGAAAAGTCTTGCAACATCTGTGGGGAGGAAATAGGAACCGCGAAACACCTATTAGTAGGGTGTAGGGTACTTCTAGATAAAGGTCAATACTCGCGTCGCCACGACAAGGTATTAGAAATTATACGGGAAGCGGTTAGTCTTTCAGTAGCAAGAGCGCGGAAGGGTATAACAACTACCGAACGATCTATAGAATTCCTAAAAGAAGGCTCCTCCAAAAAAAAATCAAAAGCGAAGCCTTATTCAATATTAGGCGCGGCTCCTGATTGGATTCTCATGATGGACACGTATGAAAAGCATTACAAAATCCCTGGGGATGTTGGTGTTTCGTCATCCAGACCGGACTTATTCCTGTATTCGAAACATCTGAGGCGCGTGATACTTGTGGAGCTTACTGTTCCTTGGGAAACAAACATCCCAAAGGATCACACATTCAAGCTCAATAAGTATTACGAACTAACCAACGAACTGATCAGGAATAAATTTATAGTTAGTTTGTACGCGGTAGAAGTGGGAGCGAGAGGTATAACAGCAAAATCTCTCTATAGCCTACTTAAAGATCTTGGCCTTTCTAGAACAAGCATCGGTTCATTTCTAGAACGTACTTCAAAGGCGGCATTAGTAGGTTCTTTCCAAATTTGGTTAGGTAGGGAGAGGAGTGTGGAGGGTGAAGGTGAGCGTTTCTGCGCACAATAAAGGGGCCCCTTAAACCTACTCCTGGGTCGCAAGTCCCAGGCACTGCTTGCACTCCTCTCCTTGCAACGCGATGGGCCCGGCACCCGCACGGTGAATCCATGGATTGCTAAGAAGCTTCGTCTAACATTCTGTACATTATGGAAAAACGGTTTTGGTTTAAACATTTAAAAATTGTTTATATATGGAAGCGACCTCTTTTCACCCTTGGCAAATCTCTCGCCCATTGTGTATTTCATCTGTTTCAATGATGTGTCGGGACTGCGATTTCAAGGTAAAATAACTTAGGAGTTCTCTGTAATTCCTTAAGGAGTAGAATCGATATACACCGAATTGATCTTCCATTATTATGTACATTTCCTATTTGATGTCTAGTATTTTCGTGTTAGTGTATTGTTACAAAACATCATACTGCGATTCTTACAACCTATATTAATTATTAGTTCTGTAGTCGCCCTCATCTAACTAACAGCATATAGTATTGAGTCGTGTGGAAGATCCTGCGTGTGACAACCAGGAGGTGCTGGAATAGCACAGTTACGTACCTATTATAATAAAAAACTATGGTTAAAAATTACCTGCAAAAGTAAAAGATTATTTAGATAATCAGAATCATACATCATCGTCTCTTATATGTTTATATTTAAAATTCAACAGACATAAACCAGTAATTGTCAGTAGATTGATTAGGACGTTGTTTACTCTTCTTACTGTCTCGGCGACAATCGATTTACAAGCTACTTAAAAGAAAGAAGGAAGATAATAATAATATACAGGGCTAGTAGTAAAAAAAGGTGTATAAATGATGATGATGATGATGATGAGTATTTCCTATGCATTCTTGAAAGAAATGATCAAGTGTAACTTAAGAGCAAGAGAGTGTCTGTTTTTACATAATGAAATCATTTAGACATGGATCTTCTTACTTGACGCCTCGTGTCAGAGGTTGCATTTTGAATACATATTCTTTTTTATCAACGCAGCTTGAGAATCGTGAATATGATGAATAGTTGTCTAACGCAAGCGGCTTTTGCGGTGTTATATTTATGTACTGATGGATTTAGGTACAATTTGGAATAACACAATATTAACATTAATCTTTAAGTTGTTTCTATGTTTAGAATGTCGAGCTTTACCTATCTGCCCCAAGACGTAATACAATACGACACTAGCGATCTCAATAGGTATGTGTAAACAGTTTTAACGAATTCACTATCAACTACATGCCTGAGTTGTTTAAAAATGTTTCGTTGATCGATTTAGGAGTTTTTAAATAGTCTCCGCAAAAATAAGGTTCTTATAAATTGAAATGCCAAGATACCTAATACGCTCCATTCCCTGTAGGGCAGGATATTTATCAGGAGGACATTTAGGAAAAAAATAATAATGTGCTAAGAGTAGAAAGTTAGCGCTGTTTGCTGCACAATTGCTACATATGAGAATCGTTACATATGTATGTACTTGGCTTTACTTACATTGGAAGTCATCACAAGTAACTAATTGTTGACATTTTAAAGCTGACTAAGTATGGTCGTTACCTAATCGTTGCAAAAGTAATATAATTTTTAATGTAGATCTCCAAAACCAGAAGTCACCCAATACAACACAATTAACTTAATTGCTACCCCCTCCATAGACCATTTATAATTACATTAATTATAAATAGTAAAACAAATATCATTAATTCACCAGTTCACCTTCATTATTCGACGGGTTGAAATATAATCCTATTCATTAAAAATAAATTAATATATATACTTATCAAAATGGATATGAGTCTTTCTGAGATTTGTGGGATGTTAGGTGATCGCATTGAACAATACAACCGTGCCAACAGAAAACGCAAAGGAAATATTTCCTACAGCACATTGAAGAAACTAAAGTTCGCTAAGATCGAATCTCAAAATAAGTCATTATTAAGACTTGACGGTATGAACTTCAATATTGTTTTTTTTTATTATTACTTATTAATATTGTTTGAATTATTTATTACACTAAAAATTTGCCTATAGATGTGCTTCTTTTCCTAATTAAATATATGTGTTACGAATAGTTTTTAATTATTATTATTTTGTTTTTCAACAGATAGTAAAGACTTAATATTAGATAAAACTCCAGGAAATGTTATAGCAGAGTCTCCAGTATCATCATTGAGATTTTCATCCGTTATAAGGACGGCCTCAAAGGGCTTACAAAACAGACGATATATACGAAGATCTGCTATTATTCAACCAAAAAAGTTAACTTTTGACATTGCAGAAGATTGAAACGATGTTGAAATCTAATCGCTGAAGGTACTAAGATGTCTAAATTACTCTCCACATGGTCATGGCTGAAAGTACATATGACGTGAGTCATCTTGTTTACATGAAGAGACGAGTTCGTAGAGTGAAATCTGCAAGGCTTGTTATTTTGGAATGGTGTGTAACGTTAAAAAAACGTTTTACAAATTAAGTTCACTAAAGAAGGAGCAGCTACAAATATGTGTTGCAGATGAGTGTTTGATTAAGTTTGATATTTATACTGAAACTGTTATTAATTTGCTTACTATTTATTCCGTTATATTTTTAATAAATTGTTTTCCTTGATATACTTTGTATTTATAAATTATTTCTTAGCCCTATTAAAAATTATTTTAAATCACAATCAAGGGAAAAAAAAAAGAAAACCAAGATAAATTTTTATTTGTTATATGTACTACCACGTAATAAGAAAATAAAAAAATAAAACGTAGGATAGGTAAATGAATACAGAATGAACTCTTAGTCTCTAGTTCTTAGACAAATGTATTTTTTTAAAAGAGGTAATTATTATTATATTCTATATCGCTACAGCGTTTATGTATTGGAGCTGAGTGAGTGAGCTGATTACATTTGATACTGTACTAATAACACTTTCAGTTTATTTAATGATTTTTCTACATAAAATATCCCTTCTCTCGACTGTTTGACCTTACTTTAATTTATCTAAAACCACAACTTAAATCAAATAAATTAATGCTTTACACCAACGAGTATGCTAAATTCTTTGGAAAGAGACTTATTTCAAAATTACTTACATGATTGTATTTCGGAACTAATAATAGATTAAAGAATAACATTCTGTACACTATGGAAAACAGTTTCGGTTTAAACATTTAAAAATTGTTTACATATACTCGTAGAAGCGACCTCTTTTCACCCTTGGCAAATCTCTCGCCCATTGTGTATTTCATCTATTTCAATGATGTGTCGGGACTGCGATTTCAAGATAAATTGACATAGGCGTAGAATCGATATACACCGAATTGATCTTCCATTATTATGTACATTTCCTATTTGTTGTCTAGGAATTCCGTTTTAGTGTATTGTTACAAAACATCATACTGCGATTCTTACGACCTATATTAATTATTAGTTCTGTAGTCGCCCTTATCTAACTAACTGCATATAGTATTGAGTCGTGTGGAAGATCCTGTGTGTGACAACCAGGAGGTGCTGGAATAGCATAGTTACGTACCTATTATAATATAAAACGATGGATAAGAATTACCTACAAAAATAAAAGATTATTTAGATAATCAGAATCATACATCACCGTCTCTTATATGTTTATGTTTAGAATTCATTAGACATAAACCAGTAATTGTCAGTAGATAGCTACATATGAGAATCGTTACATATGTATGTACTTGGCTTTACTTACATTGGAAGTCATCACAAATAACTAATTGTTGACATCTTACTTACATTCAAAGTCATCACAAGTAACTAGTTGTTGATATTTTAAAGCTGCCTAAGTATGGTCGTTACCTAATCGTTGCAAAGTAAGATAATTTTTAATGTAGATCTCCAAAACCAGAAGTCACCCAATACAACCCAATTAACTTAATTGCTACCCCCTCCATAGACCATTTATAATTACATTAATTATAAATAGTAAAACAAATATCATTAATTCACCAGTTCACCTTCATTATTCGACGGGTTGAAATATAATCCTATTCATTAAAAATAAATTAATATATATACTTATCAAAATGGATATGAGTCTTTCTGAGATTTGTGGGATGTTAGGTGATCGCATTGAACAATACAACCGTGCCAACAGAAAACGCAAAGGAAATATTTCCTACAGCACATTGAAGAAACTAAAATTCGCTAAGATCGAATCTCAAAATAAGTCACTATTAAGACTTGACGGTATGTACTTCAATATAAGTTTTTATTATTATTACTTATTATTATTGTTTAAATTATTTATTATACTAATTATTTGCCTATAAATGTGCTTCTTTTCCTAATTAGATATATGTGTTACGAATAGTTTTTAATAATTATTATTTTATTTTTCAACAGATAGTAAAAATTTTATATTAGATAAAACTCCAGAAAATGTTATAACAGAGTCTCCAGTATCATCATTGAGGTTTTCATCCGTTACAAGGACGGCCTCAAAGGGCTTACAAAACAGACGATATATACGAAGATCTGCTATTATCCAACCAAAAAAGTTAACTTTTGACATTGCGGAAGATTGAAACGATATTGAAATCTAGTCGCTGAAGGTACTACGATGTCTAAATTACTCTTCACACGGACATGGCTGAAAGTTGATATGACGTGAGTCATCTTGTTTAGATGTAAAGACGAGTTCATAGAGTGAAATCTGCAAGACTAGTTATTTTGAATGGTATGTAACGTTAAAAAACGTATTACAAATTAAGTTCACCAAAGAAGTAGCTGCTACAAATATGTGTTGCTGATGAATGTTTGATTAAGTTTGATATTTATACTGAAACTGTTGTTAATTTGCTAACTATTTATTCCGTTATATATTTATTAAATGGTTTTCCTTGTTACATTTTGTATTTATAAATTATTTACTAGCCCTATTCCAAAATTGTTTTAAATCACAATCGAAGGTAAAAAAAAAAAGAAAACCAAGATAAAGTTTTATTTGTCATATTACTAACACGTTATAGGAAAATAAAAAAATAAAAAGTAGGATAGGTAAATGAATACAGAATGAACTCTTAGTCTCTAGTTCTTAGACAAATGTATTTTTTTAAAAGAGGTAATTATTATTATATTCTATATCGCTACAGCGTTTATGTATTGGAGCTGAGTGAGTGAGCTGATTACATTTGATACTGTACTAATAACACTTTCAGTTTATTTAATGATTTTTCTACATAAAATATCCCTTCTCTCGACTGTTTGACCTTACTTTAATTTATCTAAAACCACAACTTAAATCAAATAAATTAATGCTTTACACCAACGAGTATGCTAAATTCTTTGGAAAGAGACTTATTTCAAAATTACTTACATGATTGTATTTCGGAACTAATAATAGATTAAAGAATAACATTCTGTACACTATGGAAAAACAGTTTCGGTTTAAACATTTAAAAATTGTTTACATATACTCGTAGAAGCGACCTCTTTTCACCCTTGGCAAATCTCTCGCCCATTGTGTATTTCATCTATTTCAATGATGTGTCGGGACTGCGATTTCAAGATAAATTGACATAGGCGTAGAATCGATATACACCGAATTGATCTTCCATTATTATGTACATTTCCTATTTGTTGTCTAGGAATTCCATTTTAGTGTATTGTTACAAAACATCATACTGCGATTCTTACGACCTATATTAATTATTAGTTCTGTAGTCGCCCTTATCTAACTAACTGCATATAGTATTGAGTCGTGTGGAAGATCCTGTGTGTGACAACCAGGAGGTGCTGGAATAGCATAGTTACGTACCTATTATAATATAAAACGATGGATAAGAATTACCTACAAAAATAAAAGATTATTTAGATAATCAGAATCATACATCACCGTCTCTTATATGTTTATGTTTAGAATTCATTAGACATAAACCAGTAATTGTCAGTAGATAGCTACATATGAGAATCGTTACATATGTATGTACTTGGCTTTACTTACATTGGAAGTCATCAAAAATAACTAATTGTTGACATCTTACTTACATTCAAAGTCATCACAAGTAACTAGTTGTTGATATTTTAAAGCTGCCTAAGTATGGTCGTTACCTAATCGTTGCAAAAGTAAGATAATTTTTAATGTAGATCTCCAAAACCAGAAGTCACCCAGTACAACCCAATTAACTTAATTGCTACCCCCTCCATAGACCATTTATAATTACATTAATTATAAATAGTAAAACAAATATCATTAATTCACCAGTTCACCTTCATTATTCGACGGGTTGAAATATAATCCTATTCATTAAAAATAAATTAATATATATACTTATCAAAATGGATATGAGTCTTTCTGAGATTTGTGGGATGTTAGGTGATCGCATTGAACAATACAACCGTGCCAACAGAAAACGCAAAGGAAATATTTCCTACAGCACATTGAAGAAACTAAAGTTCGCTAAGATCGAATCTCAAAATAAGTCACTATTAAGACTTGACGGTATGTACTTCAATATAAGTTTTTATTATTATTACTTATTATTATTGTTTAAATTATTTATTATACTAATTATTTGCCTATAAATGTGCTTCTTTTCCTAATTAGATATATGTGTTACGAATAGTTTTTAATAATTATTATTTTATTTTTCAACAGATAGTAAAGATTTTATATTAGATAAAACTCCAGAAAATGTTATAACAGAGTCTCCAGTATCATCATTGAGGTTTTCATCCGTTACAAGGACGGCCTCAAAGGGCTTACAAAACAGACGATATATACGAAGATCTGCTATTATCCAACCAAAAAAGTTAACTTTTGACATTGCGGAAGATTGAAACGATATTGAAATCTAGTCGCTGAAGGTACTACGATGTCTAAATTACTCTTCACACGGACATGGCTGAAAGTTGATATGACGTGAGTCATCTTGTTTAGATGTAAAGACGAGTTCATAGAGTGAAATCTGCAAGACTAGTTATTTTGAATGGTATGTAACGTTAAAAACGTATTACAAATTAAGTTCACCAAAGAAGTAGCTGCTACAAATATGTGTTGCTGATGAATGTTTGATTAAGTTTGATATTTATACTGAAACTGTTGTTAATTTGCTAACTATTTATTCCGTTATATATTTATTAAATGGTTTTCCTTGTTACATTTTGTATTTATAAATTATTTACTAGCCCTATTCCAAAATTGTTTTAAATCACAATCGAAGGTAAAAAAAAAAAGAAAACCAAGATAAAGTTTTATTTGTCATATTACTAACACGTTATAGGAAAATAAAAAAATAAAAAGTAGGATAGGTAAATGAATACAGAATGAACTCTTAGTCTCTAGTTCTTAGACAAATGTATTTTTTTAAAAGAGGTAATTATTATTATATTCTATATCGCTACAGCGTTTATGTATTGGAGCTGAGTGAGTGAGATGATTACATTTGATACTGTACTAATAACACTTTCAGTTTATTTAATGATTTTTCTACATAAAATATCCCTTCTCTCGACTGTTTGACCTTACTTTAATTTATCTAAAATTACAAATTAAATCAAATAAATTAATGCTTTACACCTAAGCGTATGCTAAATTCTTTGGAAAGAGACTTATTTCAAAATTACTTACATAATTGTATTTCGGAACTAATAATGGATTAAAGAATAACATTCTGTACATTATGGAAAAACGGTTTTGGTTTAAACATTTAAAAATTGTTTACATATAGAAGCGACCTCTTTTCACCCTTGGCAAATCTCTCGCCCATTGTGTATTTCATCTATTTCAATGATGTGTCGGGACTGCGATTTCAAGGTAAAATGACTTAGGCGTAGAATCGATATACACCGAATTGATCTTCCATTATTATGTACATTTCCTATTTGTTGTCTTGGAATTCCGTTTTAGTGTTCCGTTTTAGTGACATAAACCAGTAATTGTCAGTAGATTGATTAGCGTGTTGTTTACTATACTTACTGTCTCGGCGACAATCGATTTACAAGCTACTTTAAAGAAAGAAGGAAGATAATAATAATATACAGGGCAAATAGTAAAAAGGGTGTATATATGATGATGATGATGATGATGATGAGTATTTCGTCTGCATCCTTCAAAGAAATGGTCAAGTGTAACTTAAGAGCAGGCGAGCGTCCTTTTTTACATAATGAAGTCATTTAGACATGGATCTTTTTACTTGACGCCTCGTGTCAGAGGTTGCTTTTTGAATACATATTCTTTTTTATCAACGCAGCTTGAGAATCGTGAATATGATGAATAGTTGTCTAACGCAAGCGGCTTTTGCGGTGTTATATTTATGTACTGATGGATTTAGGTACAATTTGGAATAACACAATATTAACATTAATCTTTGAGTTGTTTCTAGGTTTAGAATGTCGAGCTTTACCTATCTGCCCCAAGACGTAATACAATACGATACTAGCGATCTCAATAGGTATGTGTAGTTAGTAGTAGTATAGTAGTATAGTTTTAACGAATTCACCATCAACTACATGCCTGAGTTGTTTAAAAATGTTTCGTTGATCGATTTAGGAGTTTTTAAATAGTCTCCGCAAAAATAAGGTTCTTATAAATTGAAATGCCAAGATACCTAATACGCTCCATTCACTGTAGGGCAGGATATTTATCAGGAGGACATTTAGGAAAAAAATAATAATGTGCTAAAAGTAGGAAGTTAGCGCTATTTGTTACACAATAGCTACAGATGAGAATCATACATACATACATGGTTTTACTTACATTGAAAGTCATCACAAATAACTAGTTGTTGACATTTTAAAGCTGACTAAGTATGGTCGTTACCTAATCTTGCAAAAGTAATATAATTTTTAATGTAGATCTCGAAAATCAGAAGTCTTCCAATACAACCCAATTAACTTAATTGCTACCCCCTCCATAGACCATTTATTATTACATTAATTATAAATAGTAAAACAAATATCATTAATTCACCAGTTCACCTTCATTATTCGACGGGTTGAAATATAATCCTATTCATTAAAAATAAATTAATATATATTTATCAAAATGAATATGAGTCTTTCTGAGATTTGTGGGCTGTTAGGTGATCGCATTGAACAATACAACCGTGCCAACAGAAAACGCAAAGGAAATATTTCCTACAGCACATTGAAGAAACTAAAATTCGCTAAGATCGAATCTCAAAATAAGTCATTATTAAGACTTGAAGGTATGTACTTCAATATTGTTTTTTATTAATTTTACTTCTTTCTGTCTTGCTTCTTTTAATAATTAAATTTATGTGTTAAGAATAGTTTTTAATAATTATAACTTTATCTTTCACAGATAGTAAAGACTTAATATTAGATAAAACTCCAGGAAATGTTATAACAGAGTCTCCAGTATCATCATTGAGTTTTTCATCCGTTACAAGGACGGCCTCAAAGGGTTTACAAAACAGACGATATATACGAAGATCTGCTATTATCCCACCAAAAAAGTTAACTTTTGACATTGCAGAAGATTGAAACGATATTGAAATCTAGTCGCTGAAGGTACTACGATGTCCAAATTACTCGTCACACGGGCTGGACTGAAAGTACATATGACGTGAGTCATCTTGTTTACATGAAGAGACAAGTTCGTAGAGTGAAATCTGCAAGGCTTGTTATTTTGGAATGGTGTGTAACGTTAAAAAAACGTATTACAAATTAAGTTCACTAAAGAAGGAGCTGCTGCAAATATGTGTTGCAGATGAGTGTTTGATTAAGTTTGATATTTATACTGAAACTGTTATTAATTTGTTTACTATTTATTTCGTTATATTTTTATTAAATTGTTTTCCTTGATACACTTTGTATTCATAAATTATTTATTAGCCCTATTCCAAAATTATTTTAAATAACAATCGAAGGTAAAAAAAAAGAAAACCAAGATAAATTTTTATTTGTCATATTACTAACACGTTATAGGAAAATAAAAAAATAAAAAGTAGGATAGGTAAATGAATACAGAATGAACTCTTAGTCTCTAGTTCTTAGACAAATGTATTTTTTAAAAGAGGTAATTATTATTATATTCTATGTCGCTACAGCGTTTATGTATTGTAGCTGAGTGAGTGATTGATTACATTTGATACTGTACTAATAACACTTTCCCTTCCCTTCCCTCGACTGTTTGACCTTACTTTAATTTATCGAAAACCACAACTTAAATCAAATAAATTAATGCTTTACACCAACGAGTGTGCTAAATTCTTTGGAAAGAGACTTATTTCAAAATAACTTACATAATTGTATTTCGGAACTAATAATAGATTAAAGAATAACATTCTGTACACTATGGAAAAACAGTTTTGGTATAAACATTTAAAAATTGTTTACATATACTCGTAGAAGCGACCTCTTTTCACCCTTGGCAAATTTATTTTATTTATTTATTTATTTATTATAAGGCATAACTACAGAGTAAAAACTAAAAATAAGAAGTAGAATTATACAATATCAACAAGAGACAGGATAAGTTTGAACCCCGATAATAGCTATGCACAACATGTAACTAAAAATATAATAATAAATAAATAGTTTAGCTAGAGGTGTATCGCTGGCTTAGACATAAGCACATCTGGATTCAAAAACAAAAATAAAAATAACAATAAACTAGAATATAAAATAAGGTCCTATCTTTCAAACTACAAACTAAATACAACTATAAAAGTTACTATAAAACTTATACTTATACTACATTTATTAAACATATATTCCTCAATTAATATTGCATTTTCTTAAATAAACAGGCAGACTTTGTGCATTGATGTCCAAACTTTTACACAGTTCATTGTGAGCTCTACACATTCTGAACACTGGGTTGTTAAATGCTAAATTATTTCGACACACAGGTATATGAAAAAATAATTGAGTGCGAGTGCTACCAGTTTTTAGTGAAAAGTGGCTTAGTAGTTCGCTAGTATCCCATTTGTTATTTATAATTTTGTGAAGTGTAGCAAAATCTTGAGTTCTACGCCTAGTGACAAGAGATGTTAAACCGAAGTATTTAAGACGGGCCTCATACGTCGGTAGTTTACGGGTTAAATTGAACCTAAAGCAAACATATCTAAGAAAGCGTTTCTGAATAGATTCAATTCTCTCAATATGTTTCTTAAATAAGGGAGACCATATAACCGAAGCGTACTCTAAAATACTTCTAACAAGTGCTACAAATAAAGTGCTTCTAACAAGTGCTAAAAATCTCTCGCCCACTGTGTATTTCATCTATTTCAATGATGTGTCGGGACTGCGATTTCAAGATAAATTGATATAGGCGTAGAATCGATATCCACCGAATTGATCTTCCATTATTATGTACATTTCCTATTTGTTGTCTTGGAATTCCGTTTTAGTGTTCCGTTTTAGTGACATAAACCAGTAATTGTCAGTAGATTGATTAGGATGTTGTTTACTATACTTACTGTCTCGGCGACAATCGATTTACAAGCTACATAAAAGAAAGAAGGAAGATAATAATAATATACAGGGCAAGTAGTAAAAAGGGTGTATAAATGATGATGATGATGAGTATTTCGTCTGCATCCTTGAAAGAAATGGTCAAGTGTAACTTAAGAGCAGGCGAGCGTCTGTTGTTACACAATGAAGTCATTTAGACATGGATCTTTTTACTTGACGCCTCTTGTCAGAGGTAATAGAAAACAAGTTGCTTTTTTGAATGGTTGCATAATTTTCGGGCCTTAGAAAACCAAGATTTTTGGCAGAAATCTAGTGTTTGCTAGCGGGAGCGTAACTGGCAAATAATCTTTTCTCTTTTAAAATTTTAGACATTTTTAAATATTGTTTTTTATCAACGCAGCTTGAGAATCGTGAATATGATGAATAGTTGTCTAACCCAAGCGGCTTTTGCGGTTTTATATTTATGTACTGATGGTTTGAGGTACAGTTTGTAATAACAAAATAATAACATTAATCTTTGAGTTGTTTCTAGGTATAGAATGTGGAGCTTTACTAATCTGCCCCAAGACGTAACACAATACGATACTAGCGATCTCAATAGGTATGTGTAAACAGTTTTGACGAATTCACTATCAACTACATACCTGAGTTGTTTAAAAATGTTTCGTTGATCAATTTGAGAGTTTTTAAATAGTCTCCGCTAAAATAAGGTTCTTATAAATTGAAATACCAAGATACCTAACAGGCTCCATTCACTGTAGGGCAGGACAGTTATCAGGAGGACATTTAGGCAAAAAATAATAATGTGCTAAGAGTAGAAAGTTAGCGCTGTTTGCTGCACAATTGCTACATATGAGAATCGTTACATATGTATGTACTTGGCTTTACTTACATTGGAAGTCATCACAAGTAACTAATTGTTGACATTTTAAAGCTGACTAAGTATGGTCGTTACCTAATCGTTGCAAAAGTAATATAATTTTTAATGTAGATCTCCAAAACCAGAAGTCACCCAATACAACACAATTAACTTAATTGCTTCCCCCTCCATAGACCATTTATAATTACATTAATTATAAATAGTAAAACAAATATCATTAATTCACCAGTTCACCTTCATTATTCGACGGGTTGAAATATAATCCTATTCATTAAAAATAAATTAATATATATACTTATCAAAATGGATATGAGTCTTTCTGAGATTTGTGGGATGTTAGGTGATCGCATTGAACAATACAACCGTGCCAACAGAAAACGCAAAGGAAATATTTCCTACAGCACATTGAAGAAACTAAAGTTCGCTAAGATCGAATCTCAAAATAAGTCATTATTAAGACTTGACGGTATGAACTTCAATATTGTTTTTTTTTATTATTACTTATTAATATTGTTTGAATTATTTATTACACTAAAAATTTTATTAAATTAAATTGCCTATAGATGTGCTTCTTTTCCTAATTAAATATATGTGTTACGAATAGTTTTTAATTATTATTATTTTGTTTTTCAACAGATAGTAAAGACTTAATATTAGATAAAACTCCAGGAAATGTTATAGCAGAGTCTCCAGTATCATCATTGAGATTTTCATCCGTTATAAGGACGGCCTCAAAGGGCTTACAAAACAGACGATATATACGAAGATCTGCTATTATTCAACCAAAAAAGTTAACTTTTGACATTGCAGAAGATTGAAACGATATTGAAATCTAGTCGCTGAAGGTACTACGATGTCTAAATTACTCTCCACACGGACATGGCTGAAAGTACATATGACGTGAGTCATCTTGTTTACATGAAGAGACGAGTTCGTAGAGTGAAATCTGCAAGGCTTGTTATTTTGGAATGGTGTGTAACGTTAAAAAAACGTTTTACAAATTAAGTTCACTAAAGAAGGAGCAGCTACAAATATGTGTTGCAGATGAGTGTTTGATTAAGTTTGATATTTATACTGAAACTGTTATTAATTTGCTTACTATTTATTCCGTTATATTTTTAATAAATTGTTTTCCTTGATATACTTTGTATTTATAAATTATTTCTTAGCCCTATTAAAAATTATTTTAAATCACAATCAAGGGAAAAAAAAAAGAAAACCAAGATAAATTTTTATTTGTTATATGTACTACCACGTAATAAGAAAATAAAAAAATAAAACGTAGGATAGGTAAATGAATACAGAATGAACTCTTAGTCTCTAGTTCTTAGACAAATGTATTTTTTTAAAAGAGGTAATTATTATTATATTCTATATCGCTACAGCGTTTATGTATTGGAGCTGAGTGAGTGAGCTGATTACATTTGATACTGTACTAATAACACTTTCAGTTTATTTAATGATTTTTCTACATAAAATATCCCTTCTCTCGACTGTTTGACCTTACTTTAATTTATCTAAAACCACAACTTAAATCAAATAAATTAATGCTTTACACCAACGAGTATGCTAAATTCTTTGGAAAGAGACTTATTTCAAAATTACTTACATGATTGTATTTCGGAACTAATAATAGATTAAAGAATAACATTCTGTACACTATGGAAAACAGTTTCGGTTTAAACATTTAAAAATTGTTTACATATACTCGTAGAAGCGACCTCTTTTCACCCTTGGCAAATCTCTCGCCCATTGTGTATTTCATCTATTTCAATGATGTGTCGGGACTGCGATTTCAAGATAAATTGACATAGGCGTAGAATCGATATACACCGAATTGATCTTCCATTATTATGTACATTTCCTATTTGTTGTTCTGTAGTCGCCCTTATCTAACTAACTGCATATAGTATTGAGTCGTGTGGAAGATCCTGTGTGTGACAACCAGGAGGTGCTGGAATAGCATAGTTACGTACCTATTATAATATAAAACGATGGATAAGAATTACCTACAAAAATAAAAGATTATTTAGATAATCAGAATCATACATCACCGTCTCTTATATGTTTATGTTTAGAATTCAACAGACATAAACCAGTAATTGTCAGTAGATAGCTACATATGAGAATCGTTACATATGTATGTACTTGGCTTTACTTACATTGGAAGTCATCACAAATAACTAATTGTTGACATCTTACTTACATTCAAAGTCATCACAAGTAACTAGTTGTTGATATTTTAAAGCTGCCTAAGTATGGTCGTTACCTAATCGTTGCAAAAGTAAGATAATTTTTAATGTAGATCTCCAAAACCAGAAGTCACCCAATACAACCCAATTAACTTAATTGCTACCCCCTCCATAGACCATTTATAATTACATTAATTATAAATAGTAAAACAAATATCATTAATTCACCAGTTCACCTTCATTATTCGACGGGTTGAAATATAATCCTATTCATTAAAAATAAATTAATATATATACTTATCAAAATGGATATGAGTCTTTCTGAGATTTGTGGGATGTTAGGTGATCGCATTGAACAATACAACCGTGCCAGAGGAAAACGCAAAGGAAATATTTCCTACAGCACATTGAAGAAACTAAAGTTCGCTAAGATCGAATCTCAAAATAAGTCACTATTAAGACTTGACGGTATGTACTTCAATATAAGTTTTTATTATTATTACTTATTATTATTGTTTAAATTATTTATTATACTAATTATTTGCCTATAAATGTGCTTCTTTTCCTAATTAGATATATGTGTTACGAATAGTTTTTAATAATTATTATTTTATTTTTCAACAGATAGTAAAGATTTTATATTAGATAAAACTCCAGAAAATGTTATAACAGAGTCTCCAGTATCATCATTGAGGTTTTCGTCCGTTACAAGGACGGCCTCAAAGGGCTTACAAAACAGACGATATATACGAAGATCTGCTATTATCCAACCAAAAAAGTTAACTTTTGACATTGCGGAAGATTGAAACGATATTGAAATCTAGTCGCTGAAGGTACTACGATGTCTAAATTACTCTTCACTCGGACATGGCTGAAAGTTGATATGACGTGAGTCATCTTGTTTAGATGTAAAGACGAGTTCATAGAGTGAAATCTGCAAGACTAGTTATTTTGAATGGTATGTAACGTTAAAAAACGTATTACAAATTAAGTTCACCAAAGAAGTAGCTGCTACAAATATGTGTTGCTGATGAATGTTTGATTAAGTTTGATATTTATACTGAAACTGTTGTTAATTTGCTAACTATTTATTCCGTTATATATTTATTAAATGGTTTTCCTTGTTACATTTTGTATTTATAAATTATTTACTAGCCCTATTCCAAAATTGTTTTAAATCACAATCGAAGGTAAAAAAAAAAGAAAACCAAGATAAAGTTTTATTTGTCATATTACTAACACGTTATAGGAAAATAAAAAAATAAAAAGTAGGATAGGTAAATGAATACAGAATGAACTCTTAGTCTCTAGTTCTTAGACAAATGTATTTTTTTAAAAGAGGTAATTATTATTATATTCTATATCGCTACAGCGTTTATGTATTGAGCTGAGTGAGTGAGCTGATTACATTTGATACTGTACTAATAACACTTTCAGTTTATTTAATGATTTTTCTACATAAAATATCCCTTCTCTCGACTGTTTGACCTTACTTTAATTTATCTAAAACCACAACTTAAATCAAATAAATTAATGCTTTACACCAACGAGTATGCTAAATTCTTTGGAAAGAGACTTATTTCAAAATTACTTACATGATTGTATTTCGGAACTAATAATAGATTAAAGAATAACATTCTGTACACTATGGAAAAACAGTTTCGGTTTAAACATTTAAAAATTGTTTACATATACTCGTAGAAGCGACCTCTTTTCACCCTTGGCAAATCTCTCGCCCATTGTGTATTTCATCTATTTCAATGATGTGTCGGGACTGCGATTTCAAGATAAATTGACATAGGCGTAGAATCGATATACACCGAATTGATCTTCCATTATTATGTACATTTCCTATTTGTTGTCTAGGAATTCCATTTTAGTGTATTGTTACAAAACATCATACTGCGATTCTTACGACCTATATTAATTATTAGTTCTGTAGTCGCCCTTATCTAACTAACTGCATATAGTATTGAGTCGTGTGGAAGATCCTGTGTGTGACAACCAGGAGGTGCTGGAATAGCATAGTTACGTACCTATTATAATATAAAACGATGGATAAGAATTACCTACAAAAATAAAAGATTATTTAGATAATCAGAATCATACATCACCGTCTCTTATATGTTTATGTTTAGAATTCATTAGACATAAACCAGTAATTGTCAGTAGATAGCTACATATGAGAATCGTTACATATGTATGTACTTGGCTTTACTTACATTGGAAGTCATCACAAATAACTAATTGTTGACATCTTACTTACATTCAAAGTCATCACAAGTAACTAGTTGTTGATATTTTAAAGCTGCCTAAGTATGTTCGTTACCTAATCGTTGCAAAAGTAAGATAATTTTTAATGTAGATCTCCAAAACCAGAAGTCACCCAGTACAACCCAATTAACTTAATTGCTACCCCCTCCATAGACCATTTATAATTACATTAATTATAAATAGTAAAACAAATATCATTAATTCACCAGTTCACCTTCATTATTCGACGGGTTGAAATATAATCCTATTCATTAAAAATAAATTAATATATATACTTATCAAAATGGATATGAGTCTTTCTGAGATTTGTGGGATGTTAGGTGATCGCATTGAACAATACAACCGTGCCAACAGAAAACGCAAAGGAAATATTTCCTACAGCACATTGAAGAAACTAAAGTTCGCTAAGATCGAATCTCAAAATAAGTCACTATTAAGACTTGACGGTATGTACTTCAATATAAGTTTTTATTATTATTACTTATTATTATTGTTTAAATTATTTATTATACTAATTATTTGCCTATAAATGTGCTTCTTTTCCTAATTAGATATATGTGTTACGAATAGTTTTTAATAATTATTATTTTATTTTTCAACAGATAGTAAAGATTTTATATTAGATAAAACTCCAGAAAATGTTATAACAGAGTCTCCAGTATCATCATTGAGGTTTTCATCCGTTACAAGGACGGCCTCAAAGGGCTTACAAAACAGGCGATATATACGAAGATCTGCTATTATCCAACCAAAAAAGTTAACTTTTGACATTGCGGAAGATTGAAACGATATTGAAATCTAGTCGCTGAAGGTACTACGATGTCTAAATTACTCTTCACACGGACATGGCTGAAAGTTGATATGACGTGAGTCATCTTGTTTAGATGTAAAGACGAGTTCATAGAGTGAAATCTGCAAGACTAGTTATTTTGAATGGTATGTAACGTTAAAAAACGTATTACAAATTAAGTTCACTAAAGAAGGAGCTGCTACAAATATGTGTTGCAGATGAGTGTTTGATTAAGTTTGATATTTATACTGAAACTGTTGTTAATTTGCTTACTATTTATTCCGTTATATATTTATTAAATGGTTTTCCTTGTTACATTTTGTATTTATAAAATATTTACTAGCCCTATTCCAAAATTGTTTTAAATCACAATCGAAGGTAAAAAAAAAGAAAACCAAGATAAATTTTTATCTGTCATATTATGTACTAACACGTTATAGGAAAATAAAAAAATAAAAAGTAGAATAGGTAAATGAATACAGAATGAACTCTTAGTCTCTAGTTCTTAGACAAATGTATTTTTTTAAAAGAGGTAATTATTATATTCTATATCGCAACAGCGTTTCTGTATTGTAGCTGAGTGATTGATTACTTTTGATACTGTACTAATAACACTTTCAGTTTATTTAATGATGTTCCTACATAAAATATCCCTTCACTTGTCTGTTTGTTCTTACTTTAATTTATCTAAAATTACAAATTAAATCAAATAAATTAATGCTTTACACCTAAGCGTATGCTAAATTCTTTGGAAAGAGACTTATTTCAAAATTACTTACATAATTGTATTTCGGAACTAATAATGGATTAAAGAATAACATTCTGTACATTATGGAAAAACGGTTTTGGTTTAAACATTTAAAAATTGTTTACATATAGAAGCGACCTCTTTTCACCCTTGGCAAATCTCTCGCCCATTGTGTATTTCATCTGTTTCAATGATGTGTCGGGACTGCGATTTCAAGGTAAAATGACTTAGGCGTAGAATCGATATACACCGAATTGATCTTCCATTATTATGTACATTTCCTATTTGTTGTCTTGGAATTCCGTTTTAGTGTTCCGTTTTAGTGACATAAACCAGTAATTGTCAGTAGATTGATTAGCGTGTTGTTTACTATACTTACTGTCTCGGCGACAATCGATTTACAAGCTACTTTAAAGAAAGAAGGAAGATAATAATAATATACAGGGCAAATAGTAAAAAGGGTGTATATATGATGATGATGATGATGATGATGAGTATTTCGTCTGCATCCTTCAAAGAAATGGTCAAGTGTAACTTAAGAGCAGGCGAGCGTCCTTTTTTACATAATGAAGTCATTTAGACATGGATCTTTTTACTTGACGCCTCGTGTCAGAGGTTGCTTTTTGAATACATATTCTTTTTTATCAACGCAGCTTGAGAATCGTGAATATGATGAATAGTTGTCTAACGCAAGCGGCTTTTGCGGTGTTATATTTATGTACTGATGGATTTAGGTACAATTTGGAATAACACAATATTAACATTAATCTTTGAGTTGTTTCTAGGTTTAGAATGTCGAGCTTTACCTATCTGCCCCAAGACGTAATACAATACGATACTAGCGATCTCAATAGGTATGTGTAGTTAGTAGTAGTATAGTAGTATAGTTTTAACGAATTCACCATCAACTACATGCCTGAGTTGTTTAAAAATGTTTCGTTGATCGATTTAGGAGTTTTTAAATAGTCTCCGCAAAAATAAGGTTCTTATAAATTGAAATGCCAAGATACCTAATACGCTCCATTCACTGTAGGGCAGGATATTTATCAGGAGGACATTTAGGAAAAAAATAATAATGTGCTAAAAGTAGGAAGTTAGCGCTATTTGTTACACAATAGCTACAGATGAGAATCATACATACATACATGGTTTTACTTACATTGAAAGTCATCACAAATAACTAGTTGTTGACATTTTAAAGCTGACTAAGTATGGTCGTTACCTAATCTTGCAAAAGTAATATAATTTTTAATGTAGATCTCGAAAATCAGAAGTCTTCCAATACAACCCAATTAACTTAATTGCTACCCCCTCCATAGACCATTTATTATTACATTAATTATAAATAGTAAAACAAATATCATTAATTCACCAGTTCACCTTCATTATTCGACGGGTTGAAATATAATCCTATTCATTAAAAATAAATTAATATATATTTATCAAAATGAATATGAGTCTTTCTGAGATTTGTGGGCTGTTAGGTGATCGCATTGAACAATACAACCGTGCCAACAGAAAACGCAAAGGAAATATTTCCTACAGCACATTGAAGAAACTAAAATTCGCTAAGATCGAATCTCAAAATAAGTCATTATTAAGACTTGAAGGTATGTACTTCAATATTGTTTTTTATTAATTTTACTTCTTTCTGTCTTGCTTCTTTTAATAATTAAATTTATGTGTTAAGAATAGTTTTTAATAATTATAACTTTATCTTTCACAGATAGTAAAGACTTAATATTAGATAAAACTCCAGGAAATGTTATAACAGAGTCTCCAGTATCATCATTGAGTTTTTCATCCGTTACAAGGACGGCCTCAAAGGGTTTACAAAACAGACGATATATACGAAGATCTGCTATTATTCAACCAAAAAAGTTAACTTTTGACATTGCAGAAGATTGAAACGATATTGAAATCTAGTCGCTGAAGGTACTACGATGTCTAAATTACTCTCCACACGGACATGGCTGAAAGTACATATGACGTGAGTCATCTTGTTTACATGAAGAGACGAGTTCGTAGAGTGAAATCTGCAAGGCTTGTTATTTTGGAATGGTGTGTAACGTTAAAAAAACGTTTTACAAATTAAGTTCACTAAAGAAGGAGCAGCTACAAATATGTGTTGCAGATGAGTGTTTGATTAAGTTTGATATTTATACTGAAACTGTTATTAATTTGCTTACTATTTATTCCGTTATATTTTTAATAAATTGTTTTCCTTGATATACTTTGTATTTATAAATTATTTCTTAGCCCTATTAAAAATTATTTTAAATCACAATCAAGGGAAAAAAAAAAGAAAACCAAGATAAATTTTTATTTGTTATATGTACTACCACGTAATAAGAAAATAAAAAAATAAAACGTAGGATAGGTAAATGAATACAGAATGAACTCTTAGTCTCTAGTTCTTAGACAAATGTATTTTTTTAAAAGAGGTAATTATTATTATATTCTATATCGCTACAGCGTTTATGTATTGGAGCTGAGTGAGTGAGCTGATTACATTTGATACTGTACTAATAACACTTTCAGTTTATTTAATGATTTTTCTACATAAAATATCCCTTCTCTCGACTGTTTGACCTTACTTTAATTTATCTAAAACCACAACTTAAATCAAATAAATTAATGCTTTACACCAACGAGTATGCTAAATTCTTTGGAAAGAGACTTATTTCAAAATTACTTACATGATTGTATTTCGGAACTAATAATAGATTAAAGAATAACATTCTGTACACTATGGAAAACAGTTTCGGTTTAAACATTTAAAAATTGTTTACATATACTCGTAGAAGCGACCTCTTTTCACCCTTGGCAAATCTCTCGCCCATTGTGTATTTCATCTATTTCAATGATGTGTCGGGACTGCGATTTCAAGATAAATTGACATAGGCGTAGAATCGATATACACCGAATTGATCTTCCATTATTATGTACATTTCCTATTTGTTGTTCTGTAGTCGCCCTTATCTAACTAACTGCATATAGTATTGAGTCGTGTGGAAGATCCTGTGTGTGACAACCAGGAGGTGCTGGAATAGCATAGTTACGTACCTATTATAATATAAAACGATGGATAAGAATTACCTACAAAAATAAAAGATTATTTAGATAATCAGAATCATACATCACCGTCTCTTATATGTTTATGTTTAGAATTCAACAGACATAAACCAGTAATTGTCAGTAGATAGCTACATATGAGAATCGTTACATATGTATGTACTTGGCTTTACTTACATTGGAAGTCATCACAAATAACTAATTGTTGACATCTTACTTACATTCAAAGTCATCACAAGTAACTAGTTGTTGATATTTTAAAGCTGCCTAAGTATGGTCGTTACCTAATCGTTGCAAAAGTAAGATAATTTTTAATGTAGATCTCCAAAACCAGAAGTCACCCAATACAACCCAATTAACTTAATTGCTACCCCCTCCATAGACCATTTATAATTACATTAATTATAAATAGTAAAACAAATATCATTAATTCACCAGTTCACCTTCATTATTCGACGGGTTGAAATATAATCCTATTCATTAAAAATAAATTAATATATATACTTATCAAAATGGATATGAGTCTTTCTGAGATTTGTGGGATGTTAGGTGATCGCATTGAACAATACAACCGTGCCAGAGGAAAACGCAAAGGAAATATTTCCTACAGCACATTGAAGAAACTAAAGTTCGCTAAGATCGAATCTCAAAATAAGTCACTATTAAGACTTGACGGTATGTACTTCAATATAAGTTTTTATTATTATTACTTATTATTATTGTTTAAATTATTTATTATACTAATTATTTGCCTATAAATGTGCTTCTTTTCCTAATTAGATATATGTGTTACGAATAGTTTTTAATAATTATTATTTTATTTTTCAACAGATAGTAAAGATTTTATATTAGATAAAACTCCAGAAAATGTTATAACAGAGTCTCCAGTATCATCATTGAGGTTTTCGTCCGTTACAAGGACGGCCTCAAAGGGCTTACAAAACAGACGATATATACGAAGATCTGCTATTATCCAACCAAAAAAGTTAACTTTTGACATTGCGGAAGATTGAAACGATATTGAAATCTAGTCGCTGAAGGTACTACGATGTCTAAATTACTCTTCACTCGGACATGGCTGAAAGTTGATATGACGTGAGTCATCTTGTTTAGATGTAAAGACGAGTTCATAGAGTGAAATCTGCAAGACTAGTTATTTTGAATGGTATGTAACGTTAAAAAACGTATTACAAATTAAGTTCACCAAAGAAGTAGCTGCTACAAATATGTGTTGCTGATGAATGTTTGATTAAGTTTGATATTTATACTGAAACTGTTGTTAATTTGCTAACTATTTATTCCGTTATATATTTATTAAATGGTTTTCCTTGTTACATTTTGTATTTATAAATTATTTACTAGCCCTATTCCAAAATTGTTTTAAATCACAATCGAAGGTAAAAAAAAAAGAAAACCAAGATAAAGTTTTATTTGTCATATTACTAACACGTTATAGGAAAATAAAAAAATAAAAAGTAGGATAGGTAAATGAATACAGAATGAACTCTTAGTCTCTAGTTCTTAGACAAATGTATTTTTTTAAAAGAGGTAATTATTATTATATTCTATATCGCTACAGCGTTTATGTATTGAGCTGAGTGAGTGAGCTGATTACATTTGATACTGTACTAATAACACTTTCAGTTTATTTAATGATTTTTCTACATAAAATATCCCTTCTCTCGACTGTTTGACCTTACTTTAATTTATCTAAAACCACAACTTAAATCAAATAAATTAATGCTTTACACCAACGAGTATGCTAAATTCTTTGGAAAGAGACTTATTTCAAAATTACTTACATGATTGTATTTCGGAACTAATAATAGATTAAAGAATAACATTCTGTACACTATGGAAAAACAGTTTCGGTTTAAACATTTAAAAATTGTTTACATATACTCGTAGAAGCGACCTCTTTTCACCCTTGGCAAATCTCTCGCCCATTGTGTATTTCATCTATTTCAATGATGTGTCGGGACTGCGATTTCAAGATAAATTGACATAGGCGTAGAATCGATATACACCGAATTGATCTTCCATTATTATGTACATTTCCTATTTGTTGTCTAGGAATTCCATTTTAGTGTATTGTTACAAAACATCATACTGCGATTCTTACGACCTATATTAATTATTAGTTCTGTAGTCGCCCTTATCTAACTAACTGCATATAGTATTGAGTCGTGTGGAAGATCCTGTGTGTGACAACCAGGAGGTGCTGGAATAGCATAGTTACGTACCTATTATAATATAAAACGATGGATAAGAATTACCTACAAAAATAAAAGATTATTTAGATAATCAGAATCATACATCACCGTCTCTTATATGTTTATGTTTAGAATTCATTAGACATAAACCAGTAATTGTCAGTAGATAGCTACATATGAGAATCGTTACATATGTATGTACTTGGCTTTACTTACATTGGAAGTCATCACAAATAACTAATTGTTGACATCTTACTTACATTCAAAGTCATCACAAGTAACTAGTTGTTGATATTTTAAAGCTGCCTAAGTATGTTCGTTACCTAATCGTTGCAAAAGTAAGATAATTTTTAATGTAGATCTCCAAAACCAGAAGTCACCCAGTACAACCCAATTAACTTAATTGCTACCCCCTCCATAGACCATTTATAATTACATTAATTATAAATAGTAAAACAAATATCATTAATTCACCAGTTCACCTTCATTATTCGACGGGTTGAAATATAATCCTATTCATTAAAAATAAATTAATATATATACTTATCAAAATGGATATGAGTCTTTCTGAGATTTGTGGGATGTTAGGTGATCGCATTGAACAATACAACCGTGCCAACAGAAAACGCAAAGGAAATATTTCCTACAGCACATTGAAGAAACTAAAGTTCGCTAAGATCGAATCTCAAAATAAGTCACTATTAAGACTTGACGGTATGTACTTCAATATAAGTTTTTATTATTATTACTTATTATTATTGTTTAAATTATTTATTATACTAATTATTTGCCTATAAATGTGCTTCTTTTCCTAATTAGATATATGTGTTACGAATAGTTTTTAATAATTATTATTTTATTTTTCAACAGATAGTAAAGATTTTATATTAGATAAAACTCCAGAAAATGTTATAACAGAGTCTCCAGTATCATCATTGAGGTTTTCATCCGTTACAAGGACGGCCTCAAAGGGCTTACAAAACAGACGATATATACGAAGATCTGCTATTATCCAACCAAAAAAGTTAACTTTTGACATTGCGGAAGATTGAAACGATATTGAAATCTAGTCGCTGAAGGTACTACGATGTCTAAATTACTCTTCACACGGACATGGCTGAAAGTTGATATGACGTGAGTCATCTTGTTTAGATGTAAAGACGAGTTCATAGAGTGAAATCTGCAAGACTAGTTATTTTGAATGGTATGTAACGTTAAAAAACGTATTACAAATTAAGTTCACTAAAGAAGGAGCTGCTACAAATATGTGTTGCAGATGAGTGTTTGATTAAGTTTGATATTTATACTGAAACTGTTGTTAATTTGCTTACTATTTATTCCGTTATATATTTATTAAATGGTTTTCCTTGTTACATTTTGTATTTATAAAATATTTACTAGCCCTATTCCAAAATTGTTTTAAATCACAATCGAAGGTAAAAAAAAAGAAAACCAAGATAAATTTTTATCTGTCATATTATGTACTAACACGTTATAGGAAAATAAAAAAATAAAAAGTAGAATAGGTAAATGAATACAGAATGAACTCTTAGTCTCTAGTTCTTAGACAAATGTATTTTTTTAAAAGAGGTAATTATTATATTCTATATCGCAACAGCGTTTCTGTATTGTAGCTGAGTGATTGATTACTTTTGATACTGTACTAATAACACTTTCAGTTTATTTAATGATGTTCCTACATAAAATATCCCTTCACTTGTCTGTTTGTTCTTACTTTAATTTATCTAAAATTACAAATTAAATCAAATAAATTAATGCTTTACACCTAAGCGTATGCTAAATTCTTTGGAAAGAGACTTATTTCAAAATTACTTACATAATTGTATTTCGGAACTAATAATGGATTAAAGAATAACATTCTGTACATTATGGAAAAACGGTTTTGGTTTAAACATTTAAAAATTGTTTACATATAGAAGCGACCTCTTTTCACCCTTGGCAAATCTCTCGCCCATTGTGTATTTCATCTATTTCAATGATGTGTCGGGACTGCGATTTCAAGGTAAAATGACTTAGGCGTAGAATCGATATACACCGAATTGATCTTCCATTATTATGTACATTTCCTATTTGTTGTCTTGGAATTCCGTTTTAGTGTTCCGTTTTAGTGACATAAACCAGTAATTGTCAGTAGATTGATTAGCGTGTTGTTTACTATACTTACTGTCTCGGCGACAATCGATTTACAAGCTACTTTAAAGAAAGAAGGAAGATAATAATAATATACAGGGCAAATAGTAAAAAGGGTGTATATATGATGATGATGATGATGATGATGAGTATTTCGTCTGCATCCTTCAAAGAAATGGTCAAGTGTAACTTAAGAGCAGGCGAGCGTCCTTTTTTACATAATGAAGTCATTTAGACATGGATCTTTTTACTTGACGCCTCGTGTCAGAGGTTGCTTTTTGAATACATATTCTTTTTTATCAACGCAGCTTGAGAATCGTGAATATGATGAATAGTTGTCTAACGCAAGCGGCTTTTGCGGTGTTATATTTATGTACTGATGGATTTAGGTACAATTTGGAATAACACAATATTAACATTAATCTTTGAGTTGTTTCTAGGTTTAGAATGTCGAGCTTTACCTATCTGCCCCAAGACGTAATACAATACGATACTAGCGATCTCAATAGGTATGTGTAGTTAGTAGTAGTATAGTAGTATAGTTTTAACGAATTCACCATCAACTACATGCCTGAGTTGTTTAAAAATGTTTCGTTGATCGATTTAGGAGTTTTTAAATAGTCTCCGCAAAAATAAGGTTCTTATAAATTGAAATGCCAAGATACCTAATACGCTCCATTCACTGTAGGGCAGGATATTTATCAGGAGGACATTTAGGAAAAAAATAATAATGTGCTAAAAGTAGGAAGTTAGCGCTATTTGTTACACAATAGCTACAGATGAGAATCATACATACATACATGGTTTTACTTACATTGAAAGTCATCACAAATAACTAGTTGTTGACATTTTAAAGCTGACTAAGTATGGTCGTTACCTAATCTTGCAAAAGTAATATAATTTTTAATGTAGATCTCGAAAATCAGAAGTCTTCCAATACAACCCAATTAACTTAATTGCTACCCCCTCCATAGACCATTTATTATTACATTAATTATAAATAGTAAAACAAATATCATTAATTCACCAGTTCACCTTCATTATTCGACGGGTTGAAATATAATCCTATTCATTAAAAATAAATTAATATATATTTATCAAAATGAATATGAGTCTTTCTGAGATTTGTGGGCTGTTAGGTGATCGCATTGAACAATACAACCGTGCCAACAGAAAACGCAAAGGAAATATTTCCTACAGCACATTGAAGAAACTAAAATTCGCTAAGATCGAATCTCAAAATAAGTCATTATTAAGACTTGAAGGTATGTACTTCAATATTGTTTTTTATTAATTTTACTTCTTTCTGTCTTGCTTCTTTTAATAATTAAATTTATGTGTTAAGAATAGTTTTTAATAATTATAACTTTATCTTTCACAGATAGTAAAGACTTAATATTAGATAAAACTCCAGGAAATGTTATAACAGAGTCTCCAGTATCATCATTGAGTTTTTCATCCGTTACAAGGACGGCCTCAAAGGGTTTACAAAACAGACGATATATACGAAGATCTGCTATTATCCCACCAAAAAAGTTAACTTTTGACATTGCAGAAGATTGAAACGATATTGAAATCTAGTCGCTGAAGGTACTACGATGTCCAAATTACTCGTCACACGGGCTGGACTGAAAGTACATATGACGTGAGTCATCTTGTTTACATGAAGAGACAAGTTCGTAGAGTGAAATCTGCAAGGCTTGTTATTTTGGAATGGTGTGTAACGTTAAAAAAACGTTTTACAAATTAAGTTCACTAAAGAAGGAGCAGCTACAAATATGTGTTGCAGATGAGTGTTTGATTAAGTTTGATATTTATACTGAAACTGTTATTAATTTGTTTACTATTTATTTCGTTATATTTTTATTAAATTGTTTTCCTTGATACACTTTGTATTCATAAATTATTTATTAGCCCTATTCCAAAATTATTTTAAATAACAATCGAAGGTAAAAAAAAAGAAAACCAAGATAAATTTTTATTTGTCATATTACTAACACGTTATAGGAAAATAGAAAAATAAAAAGTAGGATAGGTAAATGAATACAGAATGAACTCTTAGTCTCTAGTTCTTAGACAAATGTATTTTTTTAAAAGAGGTAATTATTATTATATTCTATATCGCTACAGCGTTTATGTATTGTAGCTGAGTGAGTGATTGATTACATTTGATACTGTACTAATAACACTTTCAGTTTATTTAATGATTTTCCTACATAAAATATCCCTTCCCTCGACTGTTTGACCTTACTTTAATTTATCGAAAACCACAACTTAAACCAAAAAAATAATGCTTTACACCCACGAGTGTGCTAAATTCTTTGGAAAGAGACTTTTTTCAAAATAACTTACATAATTGTATTTCGGAACTAATAATAGATTAAAGAATAACATTCTGTACCTACACTATGGAAAAACAGTTTCGATTTAAACATTTAAAAATTGTTTACATATACTCGTAGAAGCGACCTCTTTTCACTCTTGGCAAATCTCTCGCCCACTGTGTATTTCATCTATTTCAATGATGTGTCGGGACTGCGATTTCAAGATAAATTGATATAGGCGTAGAATCGATATACACCGAATTGATCTTCCATTATTATGTACATTTCCTATTTGTTGTCTTGGAATTCCGTTTTAGTGTTCCGTTTTAGTGACATAAACCAGTAATTGTCAGTAGATTGATTAGGATGTTGTTTACTACACTTACTGTCTCGGCGACAATCGATTTACAAGCTACATAAAAGAAAGAAGGAAGATAATAATAATATACAGGGCAAGTAGTAAAAAGGGTGTATAAATGATGATGATGATGAGTATTTCGTCTGCATCCTTGAAAGAAATGGTCAAGTGTAACTTAAGAGCAGGCGAGCGTCTGTTTTTACATAATGAAGTCATTTAGACATGGATCTTTTTACTTGACGCCTCTTGTCAGAGGTAATAGAAAACAAGTTGCTTTTTTGAATGGTTGCATAATTTTCGGGCCTTAGAAAACCAACATTTTTGGCAGAAATCTAGTGTTTGCTAGCGGAAGCTTAAATGGCAAATAATCTCTTCTCTTTTAAAATTTTAGACATTTTTGAATATTGTTAGGGTTCCGTACCCAAAGGGTAAAAAACGGAACCCTATTACTAAGACTCCGATGTCCGTCCGTCCGTCCGTCCGTCCGTCTGTCTGTCACGAGGCTGTATCTCATGAACCGTTATAGCTAGAGAGTTGAAATTTTCACAGATGATGTATTTCTGTTGCCGCTATAACAACAAATACTAAAAACTAGAATAATATAATTATTTAAGGGGGCTCCCATACAACAAACGTGATTTTTTTTTGTTTGTCTATATGTCATGAACTTTTATAGCTAGATAGTTGAAATCTTCACAGATGATGTATTTCTGCTGCCGCAATAAAATACGAAAATATAGATAATTATAGTACGGAACCCTTCGTGCGCGAGTCCGACTCGCACTTGGCCGGTTTTTTTTTATCAACGCAGCTTGAGAATCGTGAATATGATGAATAGTTGTCTAACCCAAGCGGCTTTTGCGGTTTTATATTTATGTACTGATGGATTGAGGTACAGTTTGTAATAACAAAATAATAACATTAATCTTTGAGTTGTTTCTAGGTTTAGAATGTGGAGCTTTACTAATCTGCCCCAAGACGTAACACAATACGATACTAGCGATCTCAATAGGTATGTGTAAACAGTTTTGACGAATTCACTATCAACTACATACCTGAGTTGTTTAAAAATGTTTCGTTATTTCGTTAATTATTATTTTATTTTTCAACAGATAGTAAAGACTTAATAATAGATAAAACTCCAGGAAATGTTATAACAGAGTCTCCAGTATCATCACTGAGTTTTTCATCCGTTACAAGGACGGCCTCAAAGGGTTTATAAAACAGACGATAGATACGAAGATCTGCTATTATTCAACCAAAAAAGTTAACTTTTGACATTGCAGAAGATTGAAACTATATTGAAATCTAGTCGCTGAAGGTACTACGATGTCTAAATTACTCTCCACACGGTCATGGCTGAAAGTGGATATGACGTGAGTCACCTTGTTTAGACGAAGAGACGAGTTCATAGAGTGAAATCTGCAAGACTTGTTATTTTGAACGGTGTGTAACTGCTACAAATATGTGTTGCAGATGAGTTTTTGATTAAGTTTGATATTTATACTGAAACTGTTGTTAATTTGCTAACTATTTATTCCGTTATATTTTTATTAAATTGATTTCCTTTTTACACTTTGTATTTATAAATTTTTTATTAGCCCTATTCGAAAATTGTTTTAAATCTCAATCGAAGGTGGAAAAAAAAGAAAATCAAGATTTATTTTTATTTGTCATATCTGCTACAACGTAGTTGTAGAATAAAAAAAATAAAAGTATGATAGTTAAATAAATAAAGGTGAGCACTTAGTCTCTAGTTCTTAGACAAATGTATTTTTATAAAAAAAGTGTTCATTAGAATTATGTACAGAAACGGGATTATTGCCACGGTCAGTTATATTATTATTATTACCTCGATATTTATAGTAGTAGTCTAGTCTACTCGTGACCGTATGTATATATACTGAACTGACCGTGGCAATAATCCCGTTTCTGTACATAATTCTAGTGAAAATAACCACGTTAATCTCAAAACTTATAAGGTGTTCATTTTTATATTCTCCATCGCAACAGCGTTTCTGTATTGTATCTGAGTGATTGATTACATTTGATACCTTACTAATAACATTTTTCTGTTTGTTTAATGGTTTTCCTACATAAAATATCCTTTCCTTCGTCTGTTTATCCTTACTTCAATTTATTTAAAATCAAAACTTAACCCCTTACTGCATTAATTATTAAAGGGATTAAATCTTTTTTTTTAACGAAAATGTGTTATTGAAGCTTAAATTATTCAAATTGAAAAAAATATATATTGACTTAAATTATAGAAGTTATTAAAAGACGCCATATATGGCTTCGTATACACTCTAGCTAGCTTTATTTCATCTATGATTGCTACTTTTTCTTCCATGCTTCCGCGTCCTCGCTTCTTCAGTTCCTTTTTAGAAGGCATATTTGAGTTTGGAACACGATTTAGTCGCACAGTTTCTGAAGGAAATAAACCTTTTTTGTAAAGATACACCTGAAAATTTAGGCTATTGAACCAGTTATCAAAAGAAATTTTATAATTTTGATGCCGTCGAACTGCGGATGTCAATCGAGTCAATCGATGTCAATCGACCACATTTGAGCTTACACCAAGATCTGGCGCATCTGAAGGGTACGAATTGCTTTGGTCACCAGCAAATATGTCGAAATCGTAGCTAAAGCCACTAACGCCGCTTAGAACATGATTTTTGTAACCCCATCAGGTTTAGCTGGGTTATACTGCTTCAATTCGTGACGACATTTGGTAGGGATTATTTGTTCGTCTACAGCTAAAACTTTTCTTTAGGGACTAACATTAAACGCTCACGAATCATATGCAATAAAGCCGAATTGTAAATAATTTGTCGTATCCGTCCACGGGGTACAAACTTCTCATTATTAAGCGTAAAAATCTTTTGATACATTCGAATCCGTTACAGGTCATAGTCTCGTAAACCTGTGACTGCACTACTTCTTTAGACAAATATTTTCTTGTTACCGGTAATTTCACACAAGAGATAAATATCCCTATAAAAAAAAATTATAGGGATCGTCATCCCTATAAATTTTTCAATTTCGCTTTTCGTGATCACTGCTGGTTTATTGATATTGTCTTGAATAGATTTTAGATTACAATGCTCAGTAATAAAATCAATCATGTCAGTTGTGAACAAGAACTTGAAAACGTCTGCCGGAGAATCTAGTTGTTTTATAGCATCCGGTAAATCTGTGTTTTCCAAAAATTTCAAAATTGTTGGCATCGTAAGCTGGCATTTTCCCTTTTTTCCAAATAACCTGTTTTTTTTAGTAGTCTTTCCATTGGATTTGGACGTTGTTGCAGACTGTAAATTTATCAAAGGCACGTTATCTACTTCATAATAATCAGATTCAGACATGGGTATAATAATGTGTCATTTTGGAGGTAAACGAATTGAGTTTAGGTCATAATTATCATCACGATCTGACTCAATATTATATTATTATGTACACTTCCTATTTGTTGTCTAGGAATTCCGTATTAGTGTATTGTTACAAAACATCATTGACTCTTGAGAAACACTTATTTTTACTTTTGTACCCGAATAAACGGCACCATTTACACTAACTTTTGATACTATATTAGATAAGTATGAGGTTACAAGATCAGTAGCCCAAACACGTTCTTCGTAAGTGAGAAGTTTACGGATCAAGTTATTATGGTCAAGGCAAACAAAAGCCTTAGAGAGATCACAAAATAATCCAATGGCATCCCTTCCAGGCCTGCAAGATGCGCGCTGTTGGGTGAAATTTGGTTTATATTAAAATGTAACAACATTTGATCGATCGATTGTTTAAACGTAACAGCATTATAAAATGTATACGAGTATCATATCATTTTAAAATTTATATCACATCATTAAAAAATATATATTTATACAAGTCAAAATTAGTGTCTTCATAAGCACATTTGGTATAATATAGAAATCAGTAACATAGCTTTTAAAAGCAGAAAATGAAATATTTTTTTAAAAGCCCCCGATACAAAAAATCTTCTAAAAATAATAAAAATAATATTAAGTACGTACTAATTGAAGTCGTTGCGTTTACCTGAGTTTCTTTGTTCTTTCTAGGTAAGTACGAAAACAAAGTACGAGCAATGGCACTATAGTAACATGGATCCTTTTAATACTAAATACGATAATTTCACGTAACAAATATGACGAAAGTTATTAAATATAAATACATATGTAGAGGGGGTTGCTATTAGCTTAAATATTATTAATCTAACTGCCACTGCTTTCATATAGTCCAATATAAATATTTGAGAAAATAGAATATAATTGTTATTAATTTATTTAGAACAACAAGATAAACTATTTACACATTTTCTAATCCTTAATTATACTTTCCGATTTATATAAATTAGCAATTATACACAAGTACATTATTGCTTTGCTACAAATTTAACACTTTTAAAGTATTCATTAACATGATTGCATCCTTCCTCTTAGGGATATTATAAATACTAGAGAAGAAATAATTAATTTATCAAAATTTATCATTTGAGTAGTTGAAAGACGACGATGCTTCTTAGCATTCCATGGATTCACCGTGTGGGTGCCGGACACATTGCGTTGCAAGGAGAAAAGTGCAAACAATGCCTGGCACTTGCTACCTAAGGGTAGGTTTAAGGGGCATATATTTTACGTAATGTTTTTGTTTTATCTGAGAATTGTCGAATGTTAGAACAACAGTGTCAAGGGAAAACGTAAAGAAAACAATCAACCAAGTCTTTGTTTAAAATTTAAATAAACAATTTATAGTCTTACATGTATTTAATAAATATAATTGATAAGTGACTTATTGTTAGTATCTATTTTTTCTAAAACATGTTACTCATTTAACTAGCTGTCTATCGTCTATAAGTTTTTAATACTTTATAATATCGCAAGTATATAATAAATTGAAAGAAAATGATTTTTGTTTGTGTACACTACACTGCACTATACTGCCCACATTGAAAATAAATATTTTCCAGATCTAACATAAATTACTTTATTTTAGATATCTATTATTTTTTCCAAATAAAATTTTATATCGTTATTACTGAACTATAAATTGAAATCAAAATATATGTACCTACCTGACACAGTTTCATTCAAAACTTTATCGTTATAAGATAACAGTAGGTACATTACCAGAAATATTTTTCCCATAAAAATATATAGTTATATAGTCTAGTTACTATTTACAATTATACATATATAAATATACATAAAGTAATAATAAATATACAGCTTCCATGTCACGTAATTTTAACTCACAATTCTAACAAAGAATTACTTGTATGTATCATAATAGTTGATAATTATACTATATCTATAAATATTTATAACTACATAGTTTATAGAGCTTTGTAATATATAACATAATACAATTGTGTGTTTGTATATACATCTAATTTATTTTGTTTATGAAATTTGCGTATCATTTTACAACTTTGCAAAAATATTTATTAACTTTATTAGACCATTAAAATTTATAATTATAGTTTTAAATTTCTAATGAATACTCGGATTAATAAAACTACTTATTACTTAAATATGATTTATAACTTATTGATTGTTTACGTAATAATTGAATAAATTGCCCATCAGTCAAAACGATGTTAATTCATCGTTTAAGTCATAGTTAAATGCCATTGTTTTGGCAACAGAAGAGGAGCAGAAGACAAGAATAAAGACCATAGTGAGTCATTTAAATGTTATCTAGCAGTTAGCGACTGGTGTGAATATCATTATGATTTAATCAAACCTACAGTTAACCTATCGAAATAAGTTCAAAGCATACAGAGAGGCAAAAACTTATGTAATATTTTTTTATTGCTACTCATTTTTATATAAAAATGATATCACTGTGTATTTTGTTTGTCACTTCCAAATATAATGGCAATTATTTTTTTAATATTACAAAATGCTAAACTCTCTCACTCCAAAACGAATACGCAGACATGTCCATATATATGATGATTCGGATGTATATTAGTTCTGAGAATCATACAAGGAACAGTAAGACGATACTTCGAAGATTGACTCCAGTTGTTTACATAATGTAAACCAGTTGATATTACTGTTTCTGTTCTAGAATTTTATATGAGGCTTTTGATATTAAAGCTTGATATATTGTAAATTTTAATTGGTCTGGTTTAACCCATCATTATAATTTGGTTGTTGAGGCTCTAAAATTAAGGGCGGGTCAATGAACTATTCCCCCACTTTTAAAACTTTCAAAGTCAAGACGCAAAGGTCGTAAAAATACGTATTGGCAAGTTATAAGTTATAACTTGTATTACACAAATACTTCTTAGGATGTAAATATATTTTATTAATCTAAGTTTATTTTTATTTCTAACAGGACCCAAAATATAACATAAACCTATTTATTTATTATTTTTTTATTTATTCATGTATCTGCAAAGAGTATTAATGACAATTTGTGAGATATAATAAATATAAAAATAACACCAAAATAGATATCTCAAAAATCCTTGATAATATAATGAACGTAAAAGAAACCTCTATTTCAAAATTTTGCAAAATTAACATGTAGGAATATAGGTCATTTCGCCTGTTTGCGTTTGAGTTGCTGACTTTGAAAGAGAAAATAAAAATGATTTAGCACTACTTTTGAATAAAAACTTATGTACAGTGTTAATAATATAGTCTTTTTTATATTCATTTAAAGTTTTGGTGGAAAGATATGACGATTTAAATATAAAAGTGATAAATATCAGATTTGGGCGATTTAGCCAGTTTGCGTCCATAAAATCTAATCATTCATGTATCATCATTCATGTATCATCATTCATGTATCATCATTCATGTATCATCATAATCACTCATGTCCAGTTTGCGTCCACCAACTTATATATAGAATTTAGGGGAGATTTTTATTAATTATTATTCAGAAAGATTAGATTTTAACAATTTATTGTTTTATGTCTAAATATTTAACTAATTAAATTTTAAAATATTTTTAATAACAAATATATCGTCTTATATATTTGTCACAGCCAATGTTTTCTTTGCCGTCTTCATCTACATCTCATATAAGTATGTCATTACATTCAGCACACTTTGTACTATCCACGGCTAGTAAATTTTCTTTTCAGAGTATCAGTATCTACTGTGACTTTAACAGGAAGTGTCTTTTTCCTACGTTTTGGAACAGTTCCTTGAAGTTTTTTTTCTCTATTCGTTCTTAATTTCTTTTTCTTACTGCTTTGTTTTTTTCTCCATCTGCTCTTTATGTTCATAATACTTTCTCGATGCAGACGAAGATATGGCCGCTGGAGTTCTTTGATTAAATTTTCTTGCTATGCTAAAAATTTCAGCCAACATCAGGTGGGTTTTAAATGGATCAAAGGTTTCTGAATGTGAAATGCCTTGAATAAGTAATGAAGATTGTAAACAAGGAGGCTTTTCTATAGGTGAAATAGATGGTGATACAGTTGATGCTAAATGAATAAAAGCAGTCGGAGGGGGTTTTGATATTTGTTGCTTAGTTTTCTAAAGACTTGGTGTAGTATGAGTTGCCATATCTTCTAGTGGTAAAATAAGAACTTCATCTGAAGACACTATTGAACTAAGCTACAGGTAACTGCCAAAAAGGTGTATAGGCAAAATCATTTTTATTCATGTCATGAGTTTCAGAGTTGCACCTTGATGCACTGTGATTTCACAATTTCTAATTTGTTCAATCAGGAGCCGTTAATAAATTACGTTAATTTTTTTTATTATCATTACATTAAGATATTATTGATCGTAGGTATATACAATTTTATTAAATTTAAATAAGCTATACATTTTTAATTACTTTAAAAAATAGATAACAAGAAAACAAAGGTGGACGCAATCTGGTCTGTCCTAAATAATAGGTCATAAAATTCGCGTCCACTGCGGACGAAAAGTGGAATTTTAAAAATTTGTATGTACTAGTTTGCGTCCACCTTATTTTAACTGTCAACAATTAAAAAACTTAAGTAAATTCATAATTATGTTTTTCCTTTCTTTATTATTAAGGCCTAGAAACATCTATGTATCCTTAACTTCACATAAAACAATGTAAAACTAACCGTGAGTGGTGTTGCTGCTCACTATTTTTTTACTAACATTTAAGACATTCGCAGTCTTTTGTCCCGTGGCTCAGATAAATTATTTTTTTTTAAAGGGAAGGATTGCGCTCAAGGAAATTTTATTTATGACTGTGTATCTCCTATATATTGAGGTATTGGCAGAAATTACATTTGGTTTTGTTAGAAAGTTCATGAACTTATTTTCGAGTATTTTATGAAAGGATAGCCGTCGAAAGGACGCAAACTGGCGATGGACGCAAACAGGCGAAATGCCTAAATGAAATATTTATCTAGCAAAAGTAAAAACATAAATTATAAGGAGTCAAATAAGCAAATATTTAACTATGTATTTCCGTTCCGTACCTTAGGCAGTAGGTATATAAAACCAGCCTATCCTGAAATATTTGTTTATTTACTTAACATAACTATGTTATATGTTTCAAACATTCAATTGATGTCTTTATTAGAAAACAAAAGACAAATAATTTCAATACTTTACAAATATACGGAAAATAATATCTCCCCAAAAATAACGCACCTCAAAAAATATAAGTAACTCCGTTATAAATTCTAATGTAAGTGGACTTACCACCTTTTATCTATAAAAAAATACTACATAATGTTATATTTCTCAAATAACTCTTCATAATTGTTATTTATATGGCATTTACACTAATTATAAAATCCCTACAGGTTCTCTTTTGTGTCTAAGTACCTCTGAAAATGGGAGAAATTGTTAAAAAACTTCTACCTATATTACTTTGAACAGTTTTTGAGTGATGTAAAACTAGAAAATCATTTTTAACGATTGCAACCTTAAAAAAGATAAACAAACTCAATTCAATATATTAAGTTTTAATTTCATAACAATTATGTAATCTCGATAACTTAGAATTTAAAATAATTTAGTAATTTTATAATAAAAATATTTTTAATATAATGATTTTGAAGTTTAAATATTAGTTTTTAGTCCTTTAAAACTATTTTTAAAAATAATATCACTACTCGAATTGTATTGTAATATGCTACTATAAAGACGCCTAGGTACTACACGAACAGGTGTACTTAAATGAGGGGTACCTATTACTAGCAATAGGAAACTAAGAATAAAGAATATACTTATACTTGTTGCGTCATATTATGTAGCCCTTCCTTTCGGAAGTTACCAGTCAATCTATTTATATAACATTAACAACAATTCAATAACAATACTATTTGTTATATGATAAAAATTAAATCATTCAATTGATGTCTTTATTAGAAAACAATAAAATACCATGGGTTTCACAAAAATGATAATTGGAATAAGAACCTGTTTTAATTTTCCTTATGAATTAAGGAGGCCAGTATATATCAAAGTCTTGATGATATCACGTTTTTACCCAACGTCACACAAAACAAGTCAGTATGCAGTTATTATACATTCTCGGGTATCCCATTCGTCCGCTCGCTACAGTTCTATACAATATGTTAAGTTGGCTTCACACTTTCCATTTTTAAATATTTTTCCACACTATTTCGCAAAACGATACTTAGCTTTAACTCAAATAGAGTTTAATTTATATATCAACTGCTATAATTTAACATACATAAAAGTTTGATGTATTTCAAAACAATAAAAATATAATTGATCATATGGTGCAGCCTTATCAATAGGTGTAGTATACAATACATGTGTATATTTAAGTTTAAAACAGTCTTGCGACGTCGCTAATCGGCGACACTGTAGTCCACTGTCTGCGCTGTGACAGTCTGTAGTGTTGTGATTATTGTTTTCAAAGTCAAGGTTAGTATTGACTAATAATGTATATACTTTTACAATTGTAGTGTTTTGATATTTATTACAAACGGTATTATAACAAAGGTTTATTTTCTAAAACCATTAAGTTTACCATGTGGGTGTCGTTATTTATGTTATTTTTACGTGGCGTGTTAACATACCTACAATACTGGCTTTATGGTTTGCGTTCAATTATTGTTTATAATGTGATTTAAATTTTAAATGTAGGTATTTTTATTTCCTATTAAAAGGAAACTATTTATTTCTAATAGCTGTTATTATGTTATACTAGCCTGTGTTAATTACAGCAGTTCATAATTGGTCGTATTTCGCATTTGGGGATTAACAAAGTGATTATGAAAATACCCTCATTATAGAAGTTATTAAGTAGATATTATTAAATTTAAACATGTAGCAACTATCCCCATATCGAATAATCTCAAGATTAGTAGGTATAAATTCTTCAAACTAACAGTCTATCCTGAACTTTAGTTACTAAATAAAAAGCTTAAAATTACAAACCTTTTAAGACATATCAAAAATGTCACTTAGGGTTTATTTCAATCTCGGGATTGTAGACCGATAATTATTAATTTCGATAGTGGATAGTTCCGTACACAATTTTAGCCTTAGGAATCCATCATGAAGTTAAATTCTGTTTTAAAACATTTAACAAGAACATTCAAGACTACTAGACAAGAAGGGACTATAAAGCCCACCTTAAAGAAAAAAGCATTTATCAGATATAAATGAAATGGATTCAAGAAGAATGCGTCTGTAGGAATGCAAAACGGTCCGGGTACCTATATCCAATGTCAGGTTTTGAATTACTATCTTAGCACAAATACAGGTGTGAAATTTTCGCTTTATTACTCGCTCCTCATATTATTACAATACATAAGTATTTAATAAATTTCAGTTAATACAACTTTTGATAAACAATGATATTAAATGAAACTAAATTTGGGTAATGTATTCTTCATAGAGTTATTATATATAGTAGGGAAGCCAGCCTAAAATGAGCGGAAATAAAAGAGAAAGCAAAAGAGAATTTATCTGTCTCTCTTTCTCGCATTGTGATAAGGCAAAGATCGGTCTCTCGTCTTGCGTCTTTTATTATTAGCAGACACTGACACTTATAGGACGAGGCCTACCTATAGCTCCCCTATTGGTAACACTTTCCATTTGTGTCGTTGGAGTAGAAGGGAGAGGGGGAGAAAAGGGGGGTCGAAGCCCTATTCAATGTATAATAATTCTATGATTATTCCCACCTAAGTGGTGTTGCACAATATCATTGAAATATTCTAACATTTAAGGAACTGTCAAAAAGCAGCTTATAATAAACAATAGTCTACTATTTTTAAATTGACATTGTATGTATGTTGTCAGAGGAAGTTAAGTGGGTGTAAATGATTACTAGGAATTTGTTTTATAAATACTATTTATTGTTGGTGACATTACATCCGCTTGTTATCAATAGAATATAATAGGATGGTCTTTTATAAAATGGCTCGTATATAGTTGAATGTAGTATATAACTCATATATAGATGTAATTTAAATGATAAAACTGATTTGTATCTTTTCCGCAATCGTCAAATATTCCCTTGTAATCTAATTCTTCAGCATCACTATAATAACAGTAACGTACAACACATTCGTTTTTTAAGAAAATGTTTTAAACAAATAAATAAGAAGCTCACTTCATAGAACATACAACAAAGAAGCTTATTTCATTTGTAGGTTTCAACCATTTTGATGATTGGGAAAATTATCGACTATCGACTACCTACTATCAAGACTATCATCTACAAATAATAATTCCTTATATATGTCAACGAAATTACAGCTAAATCAGATATATCTTCGATATTATAGAGTATATAAATAGACGATAAATCAAATGAGGGATTAATACCAGTATATAATAAGGAAAAATAAAAAGAATGTTCATATTGCGCGTTTTTACATTAAAATTACATATACATACATACATATACATTCATACCTTACACTGTTTTCTTGTAGCTAAATTGTAAATAAAGCCTTCAATTGTATATAAATTTATATATCTTATTGTAGCTTTGCATAATTGTCGAATATTTTTTCTATTTCCTTTGAGTTCAAGGCAGAAAATAGTTCTTTTAATATATTAGAATACTGCTACTTAAGTTCTACTTTGAAACAGCTAATTATTAATAATAATTTGTTTTATTCACAGATAATCTTTCAAAATGGTTTCGTGCATCGAGATTGAAACGGCGTCTATGGTTTTTGCATGCATAAGCTTGGTAAGATATTCTTTATCTGTTAAACAAACTCATACTCGGTTACTACGTTACGAAATTTTAAACTTTCATTAAACAGGGTTATATGTAATTAACTGGCCGCCTCTTGCAGGCAGCCACTCTACATCAATCTCAACAATATTTGTTCTACGACTTTTTTTTTTACGAAATTTTTGCTCCCTCTTCTGCTTATTACTCTGTAAGACGTTCTTAAACGGTTAACGCCCGTTCGCCACACCTACGAAGTTAATACCAGTTCAGATGCAACCAAAAAAATTTGTATGGGAAAACTTACATTTTTTAAACTTTTAATTTTAAAAAGTCGTAGAACAAATGTTGTTGGGATTGATGTAGAGAGATTGCCTGCAAGAGGTGGCCAATTAATTACAAATAACCCTGTATATGTCATATAAAAAGTATCTTCACTGTATTTATGACGTACCTACAAATGGAGTCAGGATTCCTGGTCAATGAAATTACACCAATCAAAAACTCAGATTTTTTTTACGAAAACAGTATCTTGCCTAGACTTGATTTGTATCTCATATGATGACAGGGTTGACGATTATTATATTGGAGACGGACATACCCTGCAAATCTGCAAACCTTCAGGGTTCACAGTACTAACAATGTATATTATATTAAATATTATATTTTCAGTTCTCTTCCTGCTTGGGTTCATTTATGTGCATCGCATTGATGGTCTACATCAACATCTTTGTGGGTTATCTTGTCAAAACAACAAAAACGCACCTGGACCGAGAAACTTATGAATTAGGGATCACATACTATGGATTGTACGTTAATATAGGTCTCGCAATCACTCTGTCAATTGTAGTCGTTTCTTTAGTCTTCTCCATAATCTTGACCAAAGGACTTCTCTCGGTAATTATAAATATATATTTCTTATTTGTGTTGTTATATTATAGTCCTCGATATATTATAATTTCGTCCCAATGGTAACAGGTTCAAGTCCTGCTCATACTTTTAGTTTTGTGTAGTTAATTAAAATTTATTAAAAACTCATATTTTCAGATATTGTTAGATAAAATTTTGGAGTTACAAATTTCAAATGAAAATAATTACTTAATTTAATTAAAATAATTATAACTATTTATCATAATATGTTAAAATTATTACAACTAATTACTATAATATTAATTTCAGAAAAAAGCCCATTTAGTGAAAGCTTACTTTATCTACGGAGCCGTTGCGAACTCCCTGTCAGCTATCTCTGCGGTCTTTACAATTCTGTTTTATAACGCTCTAGTAGGCTTTCTAAGTCTTTTAGGATGCTGTGAGTATTATTTTTATAATATAATAAATTGAGAGAAAAATCCCACCAATCAGATAAGAGCACTCACTAACAACATTTTCACAACACTAAATTAGTACACTAGTCGACCTAGTGCATAGTAAATAAAATAATTAAATGACTGCTTTCATTTTTTTTTATTTATTTTTATCTTGTCCGACTCAATTCAACAAACTGACTGTTAATTTTCCGTTTCAGTCATATACAGCATCATCTTAATAATGATCAAGAGAACATACGAGAAGCTCTCAACCACCGCCTACGACCAGTTTTGCGACAAAAAAATTGTAATGGAAAAACCAATCGTTTAATTTTTTATTCGAATTTTGTTTGTGATTTTTTTTAAATAAATATCTGTAGTATTTAAATCTATTTTTTTATTCAATTTAATTCATTTTACATTTTAAGAAGTTATAGAAATACACAAATAAGCTATTTGTGTGATTTTATAAATTCGCATTAAGCTTGAGCATTTGTTTAAATTTAACTATCAAGTAAATTAACTTAAAAAGTGTATAGGTTTCTAAGTATTAAAATATAGACTTAAGAATATTTTCGTTGTTTTTTTTTACACTAAGTCAGTTTGTTGGTTAACCCATAACGCAAAAAGCCTCCAGGATCAAGTCTGATATTTGGTCATAGATATAACTTTTTATGGAATAAGCGAACGAACCAACAGAGAGTCTGGCTAATGTTATATCGCGGTAAGGTTGTGGTAATCCGTGGGTAAGAACCCGGAAATCAACGAAAGTTTGTATGTAATGACACGACAATTCCTTATTACGGAATTGCGTCAAAATGAAAGCAATAAAGACTTTTTGGAAGTCAACCTTCCCGGCCTGTTATGTGTTGGCCTTAAAAGTACTATCATGACTTAAAGCCAATTCGTCAATCATTTTCCAAAGAGTTTTTTTTTTTGGTATCACAGAGAATAGTGTGTTGAGTAACTAAGTAATGTAATGTAACATGTATAACTTTTCCGTCAGCATCTTTGTTTCTGGAAACATATTTTTAATCTACTAGCAAACAAATCTATTGAATCTCAACCAAATTTGTTTGTTATTATTATGAATGCTGGTTTTGACTATAAGCTGATTAGTAACTATACAAGCGTATATAGTTACTAATATTCTATTAAAGAAGAAGAAGAAAGAGCTTGTAAATATTCTAATAAAAAACTATCATATTTTCTTAAATCTATTATATACCTAAGTATGTAAATGCAAAATCAAAATGTACTCCATGTAATCAATCATTCCTGACTACTATTCGTTCTTACCGAGAGAGTGTAAGTATGGTATTTAACTTTCATAATACTACTACTACAATAAAGAGGACTATACGGACTGGTTTTCTATAATGAGGACTCTCACTAAGACACGATATAGGAGGTAGTATCATCGTTATTCTTTACCAGACTCACTCTTGTACCATATTATATGGTACCTCCTTCTTGACGAAATAAACATTTGATTTCTATAATATATTCTTTAAAATCTAAATACAATTTTAGATAAGATTTTAGTCGTAATTCAAAATCCACTTCACTTATGTATTTGATTACTTTTTAGTGATATTTACTAAATACAAAACAGCAAATAAAGCATGTTTTTTTACTAGTTATATTTTTCCTTATGAATTAATGAAACCTGTTTGAATGTTCGATGCTATCACATTTTTGCATTGTGTATATAAGAGTCGGTCAATCCTTATGTTCGTATATCTTACAACTTGGTAGTTATTAGGTTATCAAAGTTGTTTGTACATATCATTATAAAGTATGTGTCAGTAACTTTTTAATATATTTATGTACTATTTAAGAAAAGAAAATATAAACGTACAAAATATTATCATATTTCTTATAATTGTTAAACTGGACATACACATAAGGTTAAATCAGTTACGTTAAGTTTTTATTAGGATAATCATTAAATATTCATGAGTTATAATATTATATTCCATGAATATTATTTTTAAACAAATGTTTTAAGTAGAACTTTATTAGTATATCTATAATAATCTATATGAAATTGTTTAAGATTATTCACATAACTGTAACAATATTACCTACCTACTTAAAAATAAACTGATCAGACCTCATTGCCAGTCCATGTAGGTGTGGGTCTATCGTTACGCAATGTATGTATGTGTGTGTATAAAACCATTAAAGTATAAAACTGTCTTGCAGCCACTGTTGCCGTTTTAGTAGATTACTAGTTTAGTAGTTTTTTTTTACAAATTTAGTAGAATTTATAAATAAAAAATAATGTTAATTTCGAATTTTAGATTCATATATTTTACCATTTTTTTATTTAGTTAGTTGCTTGAATTGAGTTTATTGTTTCTTTAGCAACAGCTTCTTGCGTCATAGTAGTTTTATTTTCGTTTTATTTGTTTTACGATTGAGAAGATTTTGGCAGCATTTTGTTGTTATTAGTATTTTTTTCAGTAGTTTTCGAAGTAAAGATAATTTGAAAACGGCAACACTCACAAAGTCGCAAGTTAAAGAACCGTGAACACGGTTGACTCATATGTAGAATAACTTAATAGTCTGTGGAAACTGGAAGTATACATTTTTAGTTTCTGCTCTTGAGTGTCGCTGCGTGGACGGCCCTGTTCAGACCTGTTGAAATTGTAATATTCCATCGTCAGCGAAGCAACTTATTGTTTTGTAACTGTTGTTCGAAATTCAAAGTGAGTATTAACAACAATTTTAAAATTGTATCAATTTTATATATTAATATTACAATATTACTGTAACTTTTAACAGTAGGTAATTAAAACTTATAAAACATAATGATGTTTGTGATGTGGGATGTGTATTGTGTTGTCTGTTAAACTTACATAATGATATCACTTATACAATATGATTTCTGTCTGTTGGAGAATAAGGCTTGTAATTTATTTATTAAGCAGACATACACATACACACATATGCATACATACATAGATACATACACTTACTGATTATAGGTTTACAGAATACATATAACGTGTCATGCGAACACAATAAAAAATGTTATAAGGTAAATTCTAAGTAGAAATCTTTTAGAAATATATAAAATAACAATAACGATTAAATTACAAGAGAACATTAAAGTACATAATAGGTATACTGAAAATTTATGTTTTACCTAGTCATAGAAAATATTATTTTAATGACGTAGGTATTTACTTTTGCCATGCTACCTATACTCTTTTTTTAATAATACCAATTCATTAATAATTGTCATTTATAAGGTAAAATACCGTTATTAATGTGGCTAATTGGATAAACTTAACATTAATGGAAGATCTTAACATTTATAATCAATCTTGATCTTGGTAAAGAAGAAAATTAAGTTGAATCACTTGTCACTGTCAATAATCAACCTGTTAATAGATTTTGTACGAAGAACATTAGAAATAATTAAATCTTGGATTGTAGATCAGTAATTAATATCCGTCGTTAGACAATCTGTTGCATACCTATTTCAGAGTGAGATTTATTGCATTGAAAACCATGAATAATATTAGTTTATATTTTGAATGTTATTAAATTAACACATATAATGATGTAATAATGTAGTATAAGATTATTATTTCAGTCGTAAAGGATGATTCTTTATGCCGAAAGTAGTCTAATTTTCACGGAGTATCATCAAAATAGGTTTAGGCTATAATTACAATGAAAGTAATGAGTAATCAGGTTCAACAAAGTCAACAGGCTATTTTTAATGAACATGCTTGTAGAACAGAGGTCTTTTGTACAATTCAATAGGTATGTTTGTTTATTTTATCTAAGGAAGTTTGGGTCGGATTACATAATTTGTTAATCGGAATTTGGCTTAATGGACAATGTTTACTGTTGTTGACGTAATTATATCCGCTCAACTTTGAAATTGGAATGTTTTGTTTTTTCAAACGATTATATTTTATATAGGTATATACCGTCATTTTTCTTCCCTTTATTGATAAATGAATGGATTAAGGTCTGAGTTCAAAGTTATCATAATTTTCCTTCCCTTTACCTTCATGGATGAATGGATGGATTCAAGGCCCGAGTTCAATATTAATATCATTCTCATACTCTTTTCCTACATTGCAGGCATTCCACGTCAGAGTTCTATGCACAACAGGTTTTCTTCTTCCATTCTTTACTGTCATCAGTCCAGCTGTGTATATCCATGACTCATTGTTATGCTCAAATTGTCAAGCTCCTCAAATATATATTTTTTTGATGCCCATTATCTTGATCATATCAGAACAACTTTAATATTTATAAAAAATATGAATGATAATATTATCGAGTATTTATTATTTTGAACGAAACAAATTTATTAGTCGGTGTCTATTACTGACAATATTTCCATTACCTAAGGATTTATATGAATTAGATAAACGAAGAATTTACAGAATTTTTAGATACTGTGTCTCAAAGATTTTGATATTGACTGTAGTTGATATAGTAAGAGTGAAAAAGAAAGTAGGTATTTTCACTCCAGCTCAATCTCTGTTGTCCAATAAGAAGAGTTGACGCTTTTGAATACTGAGATAAACTTATGATAAGGTCCATGACTATTCGATAACAAGAGAAGAAACTACATCTATTCTTACTTTTAAGAGATATTGATGAGCTTTTGCATGGCTGATGCCAACTTTAGAAAGTTAAATTTGCAGAAAATTGTCTATTATATATCGGCGTCTCTTGTTTTGATTTAATGATTAAATTTTTTTGGAATATTCTAAATATACCACTAACTGGATATATTGTTTACTTGATAAGTAGGTACTTATAACTTCAGTATCTCTGTTAGTTTCTAATAGCTTTACATGAAAAACTAAATGATTCTTGAGAATAGTTAACATCTATGTATCATCTATCTGCATTTATGCTATACTAGTCGGTGAAAGCCCATCCCGATTGCGCCAAGTATTGGTAAAGGTGTTTTTCATATAAATGGGAAAATAGTGTTTTTGTGTAAAGCTATTTCTATTGGTGATTTTTGAATAATAAGTCTAAATGAAAGTATTCTTGGTACAATTTTAACTGCTTGTTGATATAACATTTCGTCAGCAAGTGAGATATATATTTACTTTTATTGAATTTCTTCTCCCTTGCCCTGCGAGGGAGAGGGGAAACAGCATCAGGGTTTGTCCCTCTTTCCGTGGTTTCTGGCGACCTTCAATACGTTCGTGGATGGTTCTGGGCTTTGGCCTTGTGTTATGTTTTCCTTGTTAAGAAAAAAATGGGAAAAGCCGCTAGTGTCGCCAGGGTGGTCAATCCAGCCAGGTAAGACCCTGCTTGACCCAGGTTCTGCCCGGCTAGGTGACTTGCGACCATATCGGCACTATTGTTATTATTATCTATTAAACTGAAATAAATTACAAAACTGATAATCATATTAATTATAGGTATTATGTTAATTAATTGTAATTTGTTTAATTTACAGACAAATCTTCAAAATGCGTTCGTGCATCCAGATAGAGACTTGGTCTCTAGTGTTTGCTTTCATTAGCCTGGTAAGATATTTTCGTTTTATTAAATTAATATATTTCCTCTAGACCGACTTGTGTTTAATTCCTAGTCATACAATTCACCATTCAAAAGTCTTGTAAGAGTTTTCTTTTTTAAAACATACCACCTCGCGGAGACTGCACTTGTGTCCAATATGGCGACAGGGTGAAACTGTATCATGGTAAAAACCGCATTCCAATTTTCCAATTCAGGAATAAAAAACACAACGGTATATTATTAATATTAGTTATATTTAAATAAATAATTATATTTCAGTTGACTACGTCCCTGGGTTCCTTGATTTGTATCGCAATGTTTGTGCACGTCAACATCTTAATGGCCACCCTTGTCAGTGAAGCTGAGGGGAAGCCGTCTAGGGATATGTGGGAAGGGTTCACGAGCTATGCCTTGTTTATTCATGTTATGCTCGCTGGTTTCCTATCTATACTGGCTGTTACTTTTGCCTTCTCAGTAATATTAACCAAAGGACTTATTTCGGTAATTATTCACATTATTTATGTTTTATATATATCATATATTATACGACTGTTTTGTAATGTCTCAAATTGAAAAGTACATGAAAATTAGTTTAAATGCATAGACTTATAACTTTATATAAAATGATAATTAACATTTTGAAGTATCAAAGCGCAAAAACCAATTTTAAAAGAAAGCCATATAAAATATTCTTATTTTAATTCTAAGTATGATAAAAATAAATAATATGATTTTCAGAAAAAAGCTCACCTTGTAAAAGTATATTTCATCTATGGAGTTACTACCAACACGCTATCAGTGATCTCTCATGTTTCTTTATTCACTACTGGGTCATTTGGTATACTGTCTTTTTGGACTCTGCTTGGATGTTGTAAGTATTATTTTTATTCTATGTATGTGTGTGATTATTGAGTGTGAGTGTGTGCTTGAGGTGGAGAGGGGTTTAGAAGAAATGAAGATGTCTGCCAGTAATTTAAATTATGTCTGAATATATTCACTTGCAGATTTTTTTTGTCAGTTTACTTCAATTTAAGATCTTTTTTTTAATTGAATGGTTGTTAAGAAAACGTAATAAACATTTAATAACATCTAATAAAAAGAGACACTCGCAAAACAATAATATAAATAGGAGTATTAGATAAAATTCCTGTACGAATATTATAACTATTTTTTTAAGATTTTTGCAGATTTTTCCTTATAAATATCTCTTCTAGACAATTTTACCTCTTTGTGTGGATTGGAGGTTGCCGTAATCTCAAACAATTTAAAAATATAGAGTGTTTTCTTTAAAAATGTTTATACAGCTTGTATAGTATTTTACAAGCAGATCAAATTTTATTTCTTAATAGACATTAGAAATGAGAATTAGATATTTTATTATTTTTTCCTCTGTGCAATAAGTCTCTTCCTTCAGTATCGCATACTAACTAATAAGAAGGAAAAGGTATTTATAGTATTTTTAAATCAAGAATAATAAATATTTTTAGTCGTTGATTAATTAGAATAATGTTATATAAATGTTTGTAAAATTGTCTCCTGTTGCAGTCATTGAGTTATTAGTTAGTCATTTATTTTTTTATTTGTTAGAATTAAATCATAATTTTTATTTGTTTCAGTTCTGTACGGTCTGATATTAATGATGATCCAGAAGACATACCTCAAGTTGCAAAATCAGACAGAAAACACAGACTCTAATCAGTTCTGTCACAAAAAACTAGAAGAGGAAAAAGTTATTGCTTAATTTTGTTTATTTTATCTATATAGTTTGAGATATTTTTTTAAATAAAAGTAATCATCATTATGCTTGTTTTTATTGGATATCTTAATCGTTTTATTCTGCATTTAAGAAAGTAGAAAAATCAATTAAAACTATGGAATATATGATTTTTGATAATCTAGGATTATTGATCTTCCTTTAAATTTTAGTCAAATTTCAGTCATTTTTTTTCTGCTCTCATTACGATAAAATCAGTTAGATTTTGGTATCTTCAACTTGTTTTTAAACTTCTCTTTTCTAGTATTAAATTATAAAATTGTTTTGTTACTATTATATCAAATTTATTATAATTTCAATTGGTATCAGTAAATAGATCTACGATTTAATTTGTAATGTATTGGTGTCGTCTTTTTAACATCTTGTTCCTAGACGACTGTTTATCTCCTCACCAACTAGACTTGTTAAGTGATCTACTCGTAAGTGTGCTACATTTAGTATCATTTGTAGGTTCTAGAATTCGGTCAGTGACTTTTGGAATTGTTCTAATTGAAAACGTGCAGTAAATCTGATAATTCAATGTTTTCCAATTTCAAATTTTATATCCTTTCTTTTCTCGGTCATTTTCGGGAATTATAAGCCCTAGGCCCTATTTATTTTTTAACTTATATGAATAACAAATACCTTTGATATATTTATTTGATATATTTAAGATATATGTTTTTGTTTAGGCTTTATAATTTGTGATGTGAGTGTTGAGTTATCTGTTGGATTTACGTGGTAATGTTTTAGTTACAATACGGGTATGATTGTTTTTTTTAATAGGAATACTAAAATATTATTGTTTTAATCACATAAATACATACATACATACATACCTACATGCATACATGCATACATATGCATGTTAATTATAAATGTATATAACAATAATAAAATGTGTAACGGGAATATTATATGAAATTAAGCTACCTAGGTATTTAAGCTAACTACTAAGTACCTAGAAGTAGTTAGTAGTAGTACTACCTATAACTTCAGAGTAGATCTGCGAAAGAGTATGTCGAAGTATGATAGATCCAAATATTCTTTATAATATGAAAAATATTATTATCTTGAAATTAAATATGCACCATATTTAATTTCAAGATAATAATATTTTTATAACTACTAAGTAAAAAGTAGTAGTTGCAAATTATAAACAGTCAATGACTACGACACACTAAGAAAGACACTTTTCATATTTTTTTACGTTACAAGTTCATACGGAACAATTTCGTTTTATTATAATAAGGTATATTTTATAGTATTTTTTTATAAGAAATAAAATTTTTTTTTTACTACATTTATTTATATTATTAATTATAAAGTTACATCAATATTATGATGCAAAAAAATATTGCATAGGTATTTTCTTCCCTCGTTTCGTTTAATTGCGCAATACTATTGTTTTAAAAGTAAAACGAAACCTTTATTTGCCGTTTTTAACTTTATGGTTTATGTTATAAAGTCTATTTTATACTTTTGTCAGCAGAACTATACAAACAGGTTTCCATAAATAATATGAAAGCTCTTACTAGAAAGTAGCATCAGGTAACCTAAATAAGAAAAACAATATCGTTAGGTAAATACTAAACAGACTTATTTTTGTTGCGCCATATTATGTTTTCCTTATTTTTTCCTTCCGATGTTAAAATTCAAACAGATTAAAGCTTTCATATAAGATTTTAATCATAATTCTAAAATTAATTAAAATTCGTTAACATTATTTCATTTCGATTTCTTTTTATTTATATACCTGTATTTGATAAATAATACAAAACAATAAAACGCGTTGGGTTATTCTAAAATCGTATTTATTTATTAATACAACTGGTTTTTATTTTCCTTATAAAAAGCCGGTTTTAAATATATCTCAAAGAATTCGATGACATCACGGTGTTGGACAACCCTATACAGAACTCGAAAGAACTCGGTATACTGTTATTATGGGCTTCCAGGTTTCCTATTGGTCCGTTCAATATACGCTTTTTGCAATATGTTAAGTTGGCTTCACACACTCCATTTCAAAATATCGATATAGAAAACATAATTTATATTTTAATTAATATTTGTCATAATTAGGTATTCTAATTATGTAATTTAATTAAATACTATAACTCTATTTTAAAACGAGTGTAATTTATAAAGTTTACTTTCATAATTGTAAGAATTTGACATGTGTAAAATATTGATCAAACCGATCAATCAATCAATACTTGATTGATGGTATAGTGTACCTTTATAAACTGTATTGTATACATGTGTATAATATTATTTAAGTTCAAAACCGTCTCGCGGCTGGCAGCTCGCTGAGTCGTTAGTCTGTAAAAGTTGAGACAGGACTCCACGTTACACTGCGTAGTGAAGTGTGTCTGTTGAGTTGTGATTCTTGTTTGCAAAGTCAAGGTTAGTATTTAAACAAACAACAAAAATACTTTTCATGTTTATTTATTTATAATGTTATTGTTAGGAAATTGTTGTAATACATTAATGTAAGGAGTATGTTTAAGAACAATTATTTTGGACACAAATGTTTTTGTTTAGGCTTAATAAATTGTGATGTGGGTGTTGAGTTATCTGTTGGATTTACGTGGTGATGTTTTAGTTACAATACGGGTATAATTGTTATCACGTAAATACATATGTATGTATATATATATATATATATATATATATATATATATATATATATATGTGCATGTTAATTGTAAATGTATATAACAATAATAAAATGTGTAACGGGAATATAATATGAAATTAAGCTACCTCGGTACTTAAGCTAACTACTAAGTACCTAGTAGTAGTTCGAAGTAATAGTGAAGTAGGCATTTAATGATGAAATGATTTCTGCCATGTTCAATTCTGGTTTATTTTAATGATTGTAATTTATTAATATTTATTTTAAATTAATAATAATTATATATTTTTTTTAATAATAATTATATAATTATTAATAATAGTTATATAATTAATAATAAATTATTTTTATAATTATTAATATATTTAATAATTGTATAATTACCTACTACTACTTACTAATCAATTATTTTATAATTGTAATTTATTAATAATAATAAATAATTAATAATAAATTAGAATCATTAATTATTAATTAATATTAATAATTATATAAAAATATTTTTACACTTAAATATACCTACATTAGTTTTTCATATAATTATATACCTACTTTGTTCATTATGATACTCGTTTCAGACAGAACTTTACGCTAAAATGTGTAAAAAATTAATCAATATTTTGAAAGAGAATCGACTTTGTTATTCGCACCAAACATACAAGTAACTTAAGAACTTAAGAAAATAGTGATAAAACATGTTGTTTACATTAGACGTAGTTTGCCAGACGTACCAACAATTACAGGTCAATCATTGAAAAGATCCACTTGGCTATGAATGACATAAATAGTGCGATCAGAGAGTACTGATTTAATAGGCAACCGGTCAGAAGGTTTTTCAAAGAAGAACTTGCGAATTACAAAACCACAAGAACAGAAATGAACCAAATTTAAATATAGAATAGAAGATCTGATCAGAACTGTATATAAACTTGTACTTGATCTTGGAATCCGCGTTTGAAAAGTTGCATTAAATAAGTAAAGGTCCTCGACCAGTCTTCACTTATACAATGATCGACAGACGACACGCCTTTTCACGCTGGCAAGACAGAATGTTTTGCCTTTCTAAAAAGACTTTCTTCAGTTATTTTATCATCATTTTCCTGTTCATTGCCTACTATAGATGGAGTCGATACAACATGTAGTTCTCTTTCATGTCCTTCTTCTGAGTCTTCTTTTGAGCTGAGATGAGAGAGCTGACCTCAGAACTTGAGATGAACTCAGAACTTAGCTATTCAAGTTTTTAAAAAACAAAAAAAAAATAATTACTGTTAGAAGAAAATGCTTAATGTGCAAAATTTTAAACATGTGTTAATTCCGAAAACAAGTTATTTATTTTGAGAATCGTCATATTTTATTTGCAAATTACAAGAAGCTTTATTAAAGAAGCTTTAGAAAGAGATAGGAACTTGTTTTGTCAATAATATATCGTTGTTACGTACACCTAATTCACCAATTACACAGATTTATTGCATGTTTATAAATATACCAATTAATTGCATTGTAGGCAATCATTGCAATTAATTGTAGGCAATCATTGCAATTAATTACTTAATTAAATAATATATCATATCTTTAATTATGTGTTTTTTAATTTACAGACAAAGCTTCAAAATGGTTTCGCGTACCAAGTTAGAGATTGGGTCTCTCATCTTTGCTTTTCTGAGCCTGGTAAGATATTTATGAAGATATGAAAAATAATTAAAATCATCTCAAACTTTATTATAATGAAATAAATTTTTTATTAATTATACAACATACCTGTCCGTCACGAAGTACCGGGTTCAATTCCAGGTCAGTCAAATTTGAGAGTTTTCTTAGAGTAAAATTTTGGCCAAGTCATTTTAAGGAGACTTGATTTGTGTAAAATATGAAGGCACCTATTAGTCCGGGAGTTAAATAACATGGTTAAACCACCAACCCCTTTAGAAACAATAAACGTAATATGTAGTAATATTATACGTAACGTAATATATAATTTATGATTAATTATTACGGTAATTACTTATTTTTTCAGTTAGTTACCGCCTTGGGTTCCGTGTGGTACTCCGTAACTTTGGTCAAAGTCTACATCATAATGGCTAATCTTACCACCGCTCCAGAAAGTAATAGTACATCTGCTGATAAGGAGATGTGGTACTTAAATGTTGTAATGTATTCCATTATTACTATGACAATAATTTTATCAGTCCTGGTTCTTTCGTTCGTCTTCTCGATAATTTTAACAAAGGGACTTCTTACGGTAATTATAAACATCATTTATTGTTTTAAAATACATTATATTAAAAAAGAAATTATAAAAACCATCAATATATTTTCTGACACAGCGTTTCCTGTTTGTGTGTTTCATTCTTCAGTTATTTAACATTAATTGAACATTATAGAATAGTTCACATCTTTATGAATGTTTAAATAAAACCTTTAAGTAAAAAAAAAACTTAATGACAATTGTTACTATTACTATTGATATTTTTTTTTATTATGCATTTCAGAAAAAGGCCCACTTGGTTAAGGCTTACTTCATTTACGGGGTCACCGGAACAACATTTACCTCGATCTTGGCTTTCTTAGTAGTGCGTGCGAGTCTCAAAGTGGGCTTCATTATTTTTGGAGGATGTTGTAAGTAAAAATTTCATACATTTAAATTATATAACACTTTTTAATATAATGCATTTTTTCAAGTACTTCCAAATTAAAAACATTGGTTAGGATTTTCGAAAGAAACCTAATAGTCTTAATCTAGAACATATATAGTTACATATAACATATATCGTTAAACATACATTCATCCATGCGGTTAACGACACTGTAGCTCAATTTTGTAGGCGACGGGACTGATAGTTTTAATGATTTTTTCTAAATTTATTTAAAATAGTAACTCTTAACATTGTCAGCCTAAAAGAAATAAAATCAAAAAAATAGATTCTAGGATTTTTTTAACAAATATATCTAACATCTTATTGAATCATATTAAATATATCTTACAAATAAAACTAAACAAATGGTTATACATTTGTTTTTAACATTTCATGATTTCTAAGATGATCTAAGAGCTATCTTCAAAACAATAACATAAAGAGAAATCAAAACAAAGACTTCTGAACGATTACATCATTGATTTATTTTTTTTCTAGAACACTAGAATTTTGACCGCCTAAAGTTTTAAATATTAAAAATAACCATGCATATATTTTAATAAGCATAAGTTTTAAACTTTAGAAATGTATTTTTATGCAGCTATAATTTGTTGTTTCCATCTTATTTCTAATTAAATATTCTTTTATTTCTCACTCGTTTCTAATTTAAGTTTTAAGTAGTAGACTGTAGTATTATTATATCTACTTTTTAGTTTTTATATATTTCTTGATGTAGGTATTTATATGTTATTCAATAAGTCATCCGTGTATTGTCTGTGATTATTATCTAAGGTTCAATACAAATAACCGTCACGCGTAAATTAAATTCTTCACTATTTGATGCAATCGGCGAATTGACGAATAATGTAAGCGTCGGTGATAAATGTTTTGTTTTTAAACCTGTTTCATCATCAACCTAAATTAAAAAAAAACCGGTGATCTTTAGGATACGTAAGTTAAATTGCTTATTACTGTTATAAATGATATTCCTCCACAATTATCCTTAATTTTTAACAAATATATTTAAACCGGTACATTTCCAGATTTAATGAAAAATAGAAAGCAGTGCCTTTGTTCAAAAGTGGCAATAGACTAGAACCGGGAAATTATAGGCCAATATCTATTTTGCCTACCTTAAGTAACATCTTCGAAAATAATATTCTCAACCAAATGACAGAATTCGTTTACAGCATTAAAATCTTCTATCTTATTCAACGAGTTCAGACGGTTGTTGTAAATAATTGTAAATCGGCTGGTTTTCACCTAAAGATGGGTGTTCCACAAGGATCTATTCTTGTCACCTTTTTATTTTTACTCTATACTAATGATTTTCCTTTTTACGTAAAAAGACTATGTGACATTGTACTTTTTGTTGATGATACCTCGACATAGTACACAGTGCTCTATCACGTGATCTTCATTGGTTCGAACTTCGAAATTATTAATTTGGTCCTAAATACTAAGAAAATTAAATGCATGTAATTAACACTTATAATGTAAAAAGTCAAAATTGTAGTTTACTCTCTAACAACGAAGTGTTAGAACTGCCTGACGCAACAACTTTATTAGGTATAACTTTAGATAGTAAGCTCCAGTGGAACCCCCATCTATCGACACTCGCAGGCAAATCAGCTCACCCGTCTTTGCAATAAAAAAAGTAAGAAAATTAACAGATGTTAATACGGCTTGACTCGTTTATTATAGTTATTTTCGCAGTATTTTTTCCTTACCGTATTTTACTATGGGGCAGCGCTGCAGAAAATAATTCTATATTTATTTTACAAAAAAGAGCTATACGGGCTATTTGAGACTCGGTATTCTTACGGTCGCTTCTCAATACATTTTTAATAACTTACTATATATACGCTGAAATTTAAATGCTTATATTAATAACAGTGACAGACATACGATCAATACAAAAAAATAAAAATAGTCTCGTAACGCCTAAATTTTGAATTCAAAAAGTTAACAAATCTTTCATGTACTTGAGTGTACGCTTATATAATAAAGTTCCACAAGATATCTTAGATCTTCCTTATATTAGCTTTAAGTCTAAAATTAAATAAAGTATATTATTAAATAAATCTTACTATAACATTCAAGAGTCTTTGGTTGTTCGAAATGTGCAGAATGTGTTCTTGAGCAACACCCCTCTGCGGAGTTGGTAATCTTAGGAGACTTCAATGCCCACCATACTGAGTGGCTCAGTTCTCGGTCTACCGACTACGCCGGGCGGTGTGCTCACGAATTTGCTCTGGCCTATGGTTACTCACAGCTGGTACATTCTCCAACAAGAATACCAGATATTGAGGACCATACAAGCTCCATCTTGGACCTTCTGCTGACCACACGTCCGGATAAATATACACTATCAGTGGATGCACCACTCGGCTCGTCCGACCACTGTCTTATCCGGACCGTAGTACCATGCGCACGGCCAGATCCACCTCGGCCCACTAGCTCGCGGCGCGTGTGGCAGTATAAGTCAGCAGACTGGGATGGATTGCGAGGATACTACGCATCGTACCCGTGGAGACAGCTTTGCTTCACATCAGATGATCCCGACGCCTGCGCAGCTGCGGTCACTGAGACGATACTGGTGGGTATGGAATACTTTATTCCAAACTCGCTAGTAGCTGCGGGGGCAAAGAAACGACCGTGGTTTAATCGGCCCTGTAGAGAAGCTAGGCTTCTTAAACAAGCCGCATACAGGGCTTGGATCACGGCTCGAGCCAATCGGGATCCAAATTTGCCTGATGTGAAACGCAAGCTAAACGCTGTTTCGAGGTCCAGTAAAAGAACAATTGCTAGAGCTAAGTTCGACTTCATCGGCAGAATTGGCGAGAAACTGGCTGGCTACCCCTCTGGGAGTCGTGCCTTCTGGTCGCTTGCTAAGGCTGCCGAGGGGAATTTCTGTCAGTCGTCCTTACCACCACTGCAGAATGCCGAAGGTAATTTAGCCCACAGTGCAAAAGAGAAAGCCGATCTCCTGGGTAATCTCTTTGCCTCTAACTCGACTATGGCCGATGACGAAAGCAACGTGCCGCCTAATATCTCATGTTGCGGCCACTCCATGCCGGAGGTAAACATTTCGCAGAGAGATGTTCGGCGGGAGCTGCTCGGTCTGGATGTCCATAAGTCGAGTGGGCCCGACGGCATACCAGCAGTGGTGCTCAAACAGTGTGCTCCTGAGTTGTGCCACGTGCTAACGCGACTTTTCGCACTTTCTTACCACTCTAGGCTAGTTCCGTCTTCGTGGAAGACCGCCCATGTGCACCCAGTGCCCAAAAAGGGCGATAGATCAGACCCGTCGAATTACAGGCCTATCGCTATAACTTCCCTTCTCTCGAAGGTGATGGAACGTGTTATTAACACGAAGCTCCTTAGATACCTAGAAGAACACGATTTGATCAACGACCGGCAATACGGTTTTCGCCACGGTCGCTCGACTGGTGATCTTCTAGTGTATCTCACACACCGTTGGGCTTCAGCCATCGAGAGTCAAGGTGAGGCATTGGCAGTTAGCCTGGACATAGCGAAGGCGTTCGATAGGGTTTGGCACCGGGGTCTTCTAACGAAGCTACCAACATACGGACTGCCCGAGGGGTTGTGCAAATGGGTCGCCAGCTTTCTATCCGACCGATGCATAAGAGCCGTCGTAGACGGTAGCTGCTCTGATAAATTGGATATAAACGCTGGCGTCCCGCAAGGTTCTGTACTTTCTCCGACACTGTTTCTTCTGCATATCAATGATATGTTGTCTATTGATGGCATTCATTGCTATGCGGACGTCAGCACGGGAGACGCATTTTATACAGGCCGTGCGAATATCCCTCGTTCCATTGTGAAAGAAATCGAGAGTACCTTATCCAAGGTCTCCGATTGGGGTAGGGACAATTTGGTCCGGTTTAACCCCTCTAAGACACAAGTTTGTGCGTTCACCGCTAAGAAAACCCCATTCGCGTGGCTCCACAATTCCAGGACACAACACTCACCATCTCTAAGAGTATTGGGATCCTTGGTGTTGACATATTCAGTGACGTCCAGTTCCGAAGTTACTTAGAGGACAAGGTCAAGCTGGCGTCCAAAAAACTGGGTGTGCTTAATAAAGCGAAGCGGTACTTCACACCGGGGCAAAAACTGCTATTATATAAATCGCAAGTTCGCTCCCATATGGAGCACTGTTCTCATCTTTGGGCGGGAGCACCTGGATACCAGCTTGGACCACTCAACTCGGTCCAAAGACGAACTGTGAGAATAGTGGACGATCCCAATCTCACAAACGGTATTGAACCCTTAAACCTAAGGAGAGATTTTGCCTCTTTATGCGTGTTCTACCGTTTGTACAACGGGTTGTGTTCCGAGGAATTGTTTGACATGATGCCCACGGCTACTTTTTACCACCGCACCGCTCACAATCGACAGGGAATTCATCCTCACACATTGGAGTCTAAGTGGTCCCGTACAGTCTGGTACCAGAGGAATTTCCTCCCACGGACACTTCAGCTGTGGAATGAACTCCCTGCCGAGGTTTTCCCTGATGGCTACAGTATGGGGCTCTTCAAAAGGGGAGTAAATAGGTTTTTAAAGGGTCGTGTGATGCCCCTGGTGTTGCAGGCGTCCATAGGCCACAGTGACCGCTTACCATCAGGCGGGCCGTGAGCTTGTTGCCACCATCGTGGTATAAAAAAAAAAAAAAAAAAACTTGTTTCATTGCCTAATCTGCAGGGTTGATGTTATAATGTATAAGTCTAACATAGTTAAATTTCATTTAAAAAGAACAACTGTTGAGTTTCTGGCCAGCTCATCTCAGCAGAACAACTTTCCGAGCTGGTGGTAGCTTACTCACAGACTGACTATACTGATTGTGCAATTTAATGTAATTGACAATTAAAAGTGCATGTAAATGCCTACTTGAATAAAGAAATTTTGAATTTGATATATAAAATATATCATGAAAGACAGAGTTCAACTATTATTCTACGCTGCAATTTAAGTCAAGTGTTGTTTTAATTGTAATTCGTTTTTTCCTTCAATTATACTCTATAGTTTAATTGATTCTGTGAATAATTAAAACGATTATATTATTAATCCTGTTATTGAAATCTGCAATATACGTGTAGAGGAAACCCGGGCAACGTGAATGTACCTTGAGATTTTCTTGATTATTGTCGCTTAGTTATAAGTGGGGCAAATTGAAACAAATGTTCATAACCATTCTTACTTACATAGACATTTGTCTTTAATACTGATTAAACTATTAGATATAAGTCAACAATATCATGTAGTTTTCAACAATATCATGAATATCAACTTTGCCCAGGACCCCGGGTAAAGAACTAAACATTAATAATAAAATATCCTTCGAAAATGAAAAGAACATATTACAAAAATATTTCTGCTACAATAGTCGCACTAATCATTGCAGTTATCACAAACAAAATCATCTCTGTTTTCGAATGTTGAACACTCTTCTTGATAGCACTGAGTTCCGTTTTTTTTTTCACCACAAAAATGCACCTTACATTATACAATTTTCTTTGCTTATTTCTCCCTGCTATTCTCTTTTGCAGACTTATATTTTGTAGGAGAGGTTTTTGGATTATTTTTTACAGTTTTTTGTTAGTAGTCTTCTACTTCTACTGGGAAACTTTAGTAAAAGCACCATCTAATGTTTTCATAAAATTTTATGACTTGTCATGGTGGGGCAAAAAAATAAGGTATCCACTTTACCAAATCCGCCCTTCAGGAACATTTAGGGTATCCCAAAAAACAAAAAATTCAGAGCATCTAAACTCGTCGTCTACAGATTCATAGAAATTCATTAGAAAGCAACATAATCATGCATCAAATTTAACTTAAAACATTGGACATGTTACAAATAGTGTTAAAGTTATGAACGAAACACTTATCTTTGTAAATTGATATTTTTTGTATGTAGTTACAGAGAATATTTACTTTGCCCGGGTTTCCCTTGCATAATATAAAAAAAAAACTATTTCAAATATGTTTGTGGATATTAAATATTCGTTTTTTTCTTTTTTCAGTTGTGTACAGTCTCTTCTTATACATGATCAAGAAGACTTACCTCAAGATCGCAGAAAAAGAACAGAAAGAAAAACACGACCAGTGCTGCCACAAAAATATTGTGGAGGAAAAATCGATATCGATAAAATTATAGTTCGATATTTTTTTTTTTAATAAATATTGAACTTTATTAATTGTATTCTTTATGTTAAGAATACCATTTAAAGTAATTGATTCATTGCATTTACACAGAATGGGCGGGAACCACGCACGCTACCTGGCACGACTTACCTGTATTCACTGATTACATCGATATTCACTGAATTGTGGACTAAACATTCATTCAAAAATAATGATTTTTGAATACATCTTAACGAAAAGGTAATGGAATTTGTTCCTGGACATGTTTTTTTGTGTGGGTCAGGTTACAAGTATTATCAAAATGCAGTTTTGAAATTAAAACTATGGCAACTAATAGCAAATAAATCTTAACTCTGTTTTTTTATTTATTTCATTAATCCGCGTCCCTTTCCCACCTATATTCATTCACTACGTGGTTTCTAGTAGGGTAGGGCGGGGCTAGTTGAGCGTAGGGGTAAGTTGGGCAATCGAAATATCTCGAAAATTATCCACCGCACGCGAACGCAACATATAGCGAAAAGAAGGGGTTGCGGGAAAGGAACTCATCCCTAGACCAAAAGTAGCATTAATAGTAGCAAGTATTGCAGTTTTGATATTGATAGAGAATATGGATATAATTCTAACCAGTTTTTTAATAATTCACTGTTGCTTTAAAATTTCGGGTTGGGGTTAGTTGAGCTACAGTAGCCCAACTATCAACACGATAAAAAAAATGTTTGTCTTTTTTACCATGAGGACTTATACAAAAAAGACTACTAGAGGTTCCCATACTACTCAAGACTTAAATGGGGCTGCAAAAGCTGTGAATAAACAGGGAAAAAGTGTCTATGCCACTACCAAATGATTTGGAATCAAACAGATGACATTATCAAGGTTTTTAAGGAAATTAAATGAAGGCGGTGATACGTCCATGGGTTATGCAACACCGAGGTAAGTATTCTCTGCCACGCAAGAAGACTCTTTAAAATATACTTGTTACAAACGGTATCAATCTTCTATGGATATTCTCCAAAAGACGTTCGTCGCCTTTGAGAATGCTGTTAAATTTGGCAATAAAGTTCCACCCACTTGGACTGTATATAAGATGGTCCAAAACGAACGGCTTACATGACGCCATGATTTTTTAAATATTTTCTTTTACTTTATACACATAAGCTATGTTGAAAATAATTACACAAATATTTAAGACTGAATCATTCAACCGCCTCATTGGACGAGTGGTTAGCGCAGACGCCTAACTTATAGCGACTCAATGGAGCTCGGGTTCGATTTCCGACAGGAACAGGCATGTATGTGATGAACATATATGTCTGTATTTCTGGGTTTGGTCGTTTATTAAATATATTTTCAGTATTTATAATGTATTTCTATGTATTTGTATCGTTGTCTAACACCCTTAACACAAGCAAATAATTTGCTTACTTAGGGGTTAGATCAATTTGTGTAATTTGTCCTTTATTATTATTATTATAATTATTAATCTAATAGTTAGGCTAAGCTAGGAACGTTGCTGTTTTGTAGATTTTACCGTATTGTTTCAAGAAATCTACTTTTAGATTTGATGTTTTGTTCCTATAAGATTATATATAAAAGTTAATTATCAAAATGTAATTTTATTGTAAATCTACCTAACATAGGAGCTATGATTTGGGTAAACTTTCTAAGTGCCCAAGTAGACCCATATCCTTGCTCAACTTACCTCACATATGGTACGTTGAGCAAACTTGACATTCGTTAAAATACATGTAGCCTTAAAATTAGCTTCCAAATTCAACTTATTAGAAATAAATTATTATGGACACTAAGCTAAGGGATAAATTACTCGTCCATCAGTATGCATCATAAGCCATTACGAATTATCGTTGAGGAACTATAACCGATTATGTGAAAAATTGCTTAACTATCCCCGCCCTACCCTACTACATACCTTTCTCGCCTCAACCTGTCTCGCTCGCCGCCTCTTCCGCACACGCGTGTGAAGGCAATGAAGCAGCGCGGATCACGAATCACGGAACAAAAACGACTTCTCTCCGTATTTCAAAAATATTTTAATAATGTAATTTAATTTAAAAAGCAGCAATACTGGAGCCTAAATAATAGTTTTTCAATCTGTTTTCAAACCATTTAAAATCAAATAGTGACAGAAAGAAATAATTTAAATGTTTTTTGATTTCAATAAAGAGAGAAGAAAAAAATATTTAGGCTATGGTCAAGTAAATGAGAATTTCTAAAGTCTTTATTGTACATTCTCAAGTTAGCGCAGTTCTTACATCAGACTGAACCCAAAAAAGTCGATCATTTCCTTCATTTTTATTATCCTCTGTTTTATCCTCAATTATATCAGTCAGGTTAGCATTAAGAAATTTTTTAGTTATTTTTTATTACTTTATTAGTTAACAAAACAAAAACAATAAAATAACTTTATTTACTATTTCCAGAATAAATGTGAGGATATTCATTATTTACCTCTTATTTCAAATAAAATACAATTAGAAAGTACATACTTATTATATATAGTACGAGAGCTGGCAATAATGTGTTCTCACAAGTATTTATTGAAATAATTTATTTATTGCTATTCAAAGTTTAAGTTACTGACTGTGAGATTACGGTATTATTTATAATTACCCAACAAGGTTGAATTAAATTCTGAAACAAATTAATAATTATTAGTAAAATAACGCTTGAGGTGCGTTTTATAAGCATAGTAATTATAAAGGATATGGCAGGAATCAGGCATCATTCTCAAACGAATGCACCTAAATATGCAAACGACTCAAGGAATATACAACTAAAGGAATAAACATCCATATGGATATATGTAAAGAATATATATATATAAAGAAAAAATTGTGTATGAAAATATGTGTGTATGTAAAAAATAAATTTACAGCAACATTCGGTATACAAGTTTAATTGGACTTAAAATAAAGAGTGTCGGATTAAAATACTTATTAACAATATAAAACCTAGTTACCTAGTTTATTATTATAAACTGTATAACATTAATTGTGTTCCGCTTTGTTAGCAAGGTATCCTTCAATTTTAATGACAAACATTATTTGTATGAAAATTATACGTTATTCCTATAATGTATATAAAATTGTTAGTTAGGTTATAATAAAATTTGTTTCGATTAGTTAGTATAAAGATTTAGATTGAGCTTAAATTTAAGGCAGTGTATATAGAGGTTTTTTTAATAATACAACAATATATTCATTCTAAATTAAATAAAAAACGCAGATTCTGATAATAAATATTAAGATGATATTTATTATATCAGCTCCTGTACTACATACAAGAAACGTGCAGTTCGACTCCGAAGTCATATCTCAGTTCAGTTTTGAGTGCGCGTGCGCTGAAATATGTCTTCTGTAGAGTTTACAGTCAACGGAACACAATGTATAGGTAAGTTTTTGTATTATTAATATGAATAAATAATGTATATATTTAATATAATGAGTATTGTATTATTGTGTCGCATATGCGTTTTAATTTTTTTTTGCAACTTACAATACAAAGCAGTTTAATTATAAGTTAAAAGACGTTTTAATATTATTAAATTATCCTTAAAATTTTAGACATTTATTTAGTTTACTCTATAAACAAAAAATAAAGATATATACAAAATTACAGCTATACATATATACCTAATATGTATATTATTATAGTATATATCCATTTTAATAATAGGTATATTATTATTGTTATAATTTTACTTGCAAACTAGCCTCGACTTGTATCTAAGAATAAAAATAATATTTTTGTGGAATTGGTGAAAATCCTGAAACAATAATTTATATAACGATTGAAATAAGGCTGGCTATCATTTTCTTATATATTGTATTTTCCAAAATTTCTAAGTAGTACCTAAGTAGATGATGATCTAAGATTTTTTATGAAAAAGTATTATGCACTTGTATTTTAATTGTTATTCTGATGTTTTGTTCGCCCAGATCAAATTATACAGAGTGTCGAACGTTGCACACATTTAATATACCTTCTTGTCTTAATATAAATTTTAATTGCGACTTAATAAAATTTAATGGTAATGAGTATGTGTCAGCATTTAACATGAATCCTAATTTTAAGCTATTGCAGTTTGCTTAGCTTTTATCGCGGGCTTTGAGCGCGGCGATCGAATCATTAAATTTCGTAATGGAAATATAAAACCTAACACCCTCCACTCTCGTATTATGAACTTTATTGCTTACTTATTAAGATTTAGTTTAGGATAAATGTTTTATTATACAAAGGTATTTTTTTATAGGAGCTTTTTCATTTTAATGACTTACATTATCCTGTTAATAAAGACCCTCAGTACAAGTACTTAACAATCGTAATTAAACTTTATTCGTTAGGCGTAAGTTTGAAAATATTTTTAGCTGACGATATTAACCTTTTTAGGATATGGCATAGCAAATGATAACTTCTCATTTTGAATAGCACTGTTGATAAAATATCGATGTATCGAAATATCTTTATTATTACTTATAAATGTCGATATTTATTACTAATACATTTTTGAACGATAAATCGATAGTTTTATATTGAAATGCAGATATGGTGGTCTATATTTATTTCAAACTAGCTTTTGCGCGCGGCTTCGCACGCCTTAAATTCGTAGTAAAACAATTCCCACTTCCCTTTCTTTATATTGGCTTCTATATGACTTATTTTAAGTGATACAATCAAAATTACAACATCGGCAGACATCGCTCACTGTCAAAAGTATATTTAAAGTTTTTAATTAGGATACAATATAAGGTACCTACTGTAATTATTTTTATACCTCTCTTGTTTTTACTTAAACGTCCATTTAAAAACTTCTTAAACAGAGTACTTAATGACCATTCTAACCACATATCACACTAACAGATTTTCATTGAATATAATCAAAATATTACCATGGAAACTTGACGAATTCTGAGCCACACAATCGACGTTATTTTCACCACCAACTTGCAGGTCCAGTTTTATTTAAAAAAAAAATCTATTTAAATGATGATGAACATTCAGTTAGCTATATGCATTAACAAAATTGTTAATACTGAACATTCACAAAAGCCATTTTTGAGACGATCTGCACGGTTCCATACCAGAGTGCGCCGGTAGACCGTACCTACCGTACGCAAACGCGAAGACCCTATATTTTAAATCTATAATATCTTCGAAAATATTTGTTTAATTTAAATGCTGTAAGGGGCTATATTGTTGCATATTAAATGTAAAGTTTGTATTTAATGTATTTAAGTTGCTTAATTAAATAAGGATTAAAGCTGTATTTCTTAAGATCGCTTCGTAAATAACCTATTATTTTTCGTAAAAAGTAAAGGATAAAAATTTGCTAATGTGGATTATCCCTAAGAGATAAACATATACCGTCGCGGATTTTCTAGTAGAAATTTTTAAGGTATACAAAACTTAGTACATTATTTTGATCTACCTTGTAGAGTTCAGCCAGCGTTTGTATTGTAACCGCAAAACAATGTGTTTGTTTACGACTTCGGGTTAGAATGTATTAAACATGTATTAAACATATTATTATACATATAAACCTTCCTCTTGCATAACTTTATCTATTAAAAAAAACTGCATCAAAATCCGTTGCGTAGTTTTAAAGTTCTAAGCATACATACATACAGACCTAGGGAAAGATGCGAAAAGCGACTTTGCTTTATAGTATTTAACTTGCTGTGCGTGGTATTCGATTTTGTTGAAAAAAGTACCCTTTGTACTAAGGTATGTAATAACTATAAACCTTCAAACTAGTAAGAAGCAATGGAACGACAATAAGATATTATTAACTTCTTTATTTGTTAACCGATTCTTTTAAAAAAACAAAATATAAAGTGAATCCCATGGCTGTATATTTCCGAAAACTGTATCCAGATCGACTAATCCACTTCTGAAATTAGCGTGCATTAACATACAGACATTTAGACGAACAGACAAAATGAAAAAAACATTGTTTTGGGTTCTCTTGCTTATATAAAGGTCCCCCTGTATGAATTTTTCGTGTTGTGTACACAACTAAAAGACAAACAGATAAACAGACAAAGATAAGATAAACAGACAGATTTTAAAAATGCTGAAAATGGATTCTGTTAGTTACCTATTACTTCACATCCTGGTATATTTTTTTAAATATTTTCAATATACAAAGACTACTCCTCTAAAGATTTATTACATGTATAAAATAAGATTTTCATGGCACCTATTACGTCATTGACATAAATTGTCATAGCTTTTTTACTTCTTAACCAATTTAGATGAAATAAGCATTAAATGTTAAGTGAAGACTGTGAAAATATAGTCCTGAAAACCTGTATTGTATATTTTATGCAAGACGTTTTTGTGATCGCGTCAGTCCAGAAGGCCGGCTTTAGAAAAATAAACAATAATTTTTAACTATATATAGCTAATGTTGCATAATAGTAGTAACTGGCCTTAAGATCTCCGTGCGGGTAAATTCTTCCGTTACGCGTAAGCTATTTAACGTAACGGAAGATTATTACAAAAATTACAGTAATATAAAACAAAACAACTTCATAATAGTAATAAGACTCGGTGGAAGTTTTATTTAAGTATGTATTTGAAATTGTTGGCCTCAATATTTTTTAACAAAATATATAAAATTTCAAAACAAAGAACCAACGAACCTGCGAGTTCGTCCCGTCGCTCTATCAACTGAGCTACCGTGGCACCGTTGAGAAATTTATCATTATTTAAGGACACTATAAAAAAAATCAAAACGCTTCATAATATAGTAGAGATGAGAATTGATTAGGCATTTTTCTATACTTCCAGTCGTAAGTCTCTTAAATAATGATAAACTAAAATTTTATTAAAGTAATATTCATACAAATTTGAAAGTAAAGTTTTGTTAAACACTAAAGAAATACGTGTTTCGATGTCACCCAAATTTCCAAAAAACAAGATACTTTCATGGCAATTAAAATTATAGTTATGATTGTAAAGTTCACTTAAACGAAGTCGAGGAGGGGCAGCTTGTATTATATTAGTGCCTTGTAAATTAATCATAAGAAAATCAGTACGCAGATTGTGTTGACATTAACCAGATCAATCCGCTATCCTTACAAAAACCTTAGTGTAATGATTCTGTTATAACATTTAAATGTAAAAAATAAATACATTTTAATTTCAACAAATTGGGAAAAGCCATTAATAATAAAAGACAGGTTATGCAATCAAGTTATCTTGAGGACAAACTGAACATTGTTAATCCTAAAGAAACATTTAATTTAGATATTAAAACATACGAAAATAAGAATTGGTAAAGCCATGTGAGATTAATTTAAAGAAATAACCAAACAGAGATAACAGCCTATCTTTTTTTTATACGAGCAAAATTCAAACCTACGACCTTGTGGACAGCGCCATTGCACATCAAATTCAAATTCAAAATATTATTATTCAAATTGTTCAAGTACCGTACCGTAAGACAATATATTGTGAAAATAACTAAAATAAACGAGTGGAGTCGTATTAACGTCTGTTAATTGTCTTACTTTTTTAATTGCAAAGACGGCAGAGCTAAGTTTGCTTGCGAGTGTCGAGAGATGGGCGTTCCACTGGAGCTTTCTATCTATAGTTATACCTAAGAAAGTTGTCGAATCAGTCAGTTCTAACACTTCATTGTTAAGGAGTAAACTACAATCTTGACTTTTTACATTCGGAAGTGTAAATTCCATGCATTTAGTTTTCTTAGTATTTAATACCAAATTATTAATTTCGAACAATGAAGAACACTTGACAGAGCACTGTTAACTTTGTGAAAATTAGCTTTATTACGATCAACTTTAAAAATAAGTGGGGTATCATTAGCAAAAAGTACAATGTCATATAGTCCTTTTACGTAAAAGGGCAAATCATTAATAGAGAATAAAATTAAGAAAGAACCTAGAATAGATCCTTGTGGATCCTTTTAGGTGAGATCCAACCGATTTACAATTATTTACATCAACCGTCTGAACTCTTTGATTCAAGTTAAATGCAATAAGATCAAGCGCAGCACCACGCACACCATAGTGATTAGTTTTAGTTTGCAAAGTAATGTTTGATGGTCCACGCAATCAAAGGCTTTAGATAAATCGCAAAAACACTCCTATTGCATTCTGTGACTTTTCCCATGCGTCGTAAATGTGCTTAAGAAGCGCGGCACCCGCATCAGTTGTTGATTTGCCTTTGGTGAAACCATATTGTTCACTATGCATGATTACATTGCTATAAACAAATTCTGACATTTGGTTTAGAATAATTTTTTCGAAGATTTTACTTAAAGTAGGTAAAATGGAGCTAGGTCTATAATTTCCGGGTTCTAGTCTAACTCCACTTTTGAACAAGGGAACTACTTTACTAAATCATCCACCGTATCGAAAATTTTTTCCTTCAATTATGTGTACAAAGAAGTTTATGTAACTGGTATGATATCTTGACAAAACTCTTGATTTTAGTGAACTGCTCGTTACCAAGAGACACCAGTCTCTTCTCCTTCTTGAGGTACACCTTAGGTCTCCCGGGTACCAAAGCTATGTGTCATCAGGGAGTCTGTGGGGCGTGCATCGTTAATGTGACGGCCAAGAGGCAGACCTCTGGTGCAGTAGAAAATTTTTCGGTCAATTCTGTAAGTACCTATTATGTTATCAATGTTTTTTTATTAAAAAGATCTCTCAGGATTTATTTTAAGGCTGTACACACAATACTGTCATCATCACAAATCTTCTATATAAAACACATACAAATATAATAAAAATTTGCGTCTTAACCAATTAAATATTGTTATCATGGACAGATTTTTTCTGTCAAGTTTATGCTATTTTAGAAATTTTGTATCTAAAATATACAGCATAATTTTTTTTTACAATTTCTAACACGAGGTAACAAAACGTAAATCATTGTTAGTAATTCAAAGTCAAAAGTTTTTATTCTAAATAGACACAATAAATAAAATCGGACGGTACGTCATCAGATTCCATAGAGAAGTATCGAAAAGAATCTCCACGGATACCTTCCTTAACTTAACTTAACTTAAAGATAAAGAAAAACTTAAAGATTAAAGAAAGAAAGAAAGATAAAGAAAAAGAAGGATTCTAACTTAAAGCAATTAATATGATCAAAATATAATGCCCTATTTTTGGACTAAGAAAACTAATAAACAACACCTTGAAAGTAGTTATAGTTGAACAACAACATATTATTATCTCATGTCTCTTTATGAAGGATATTATATACTAATGTAAACATTTATTTTTATTTCGTTCAACACAGTGACAATAAAACAAAAATAGTGACAAATAAAATAAAGTGTGTTTGTTCTTCTTTTACATTTTAATATTTTTTCGACCAATTTAAAAGAGTATTCACTGAAATATTGGATTTTTATGATGAATACATTTTTCATGATAAAGATTTATCAGGACAAGCCAAAAGTTAAAAGTTCCACTTTAATTTAAAACCCTCAAATAAACGAAGAGTAGAAATATGGAGGTAAATTAAACGAGTCCTCATGGGTCTGAACTAAATAATCCAAAAAACAAGTAGAAAAACTACAACACCTGGAACTGATAAGTGGGTCATTGTCGAGTTGAGCTAACAATTGTTTGAATACATGAAAATTCCTTTGATTTAACAATATATTATCTTGATTACTTTATCTAGTAATTATTATTTACATATTCCGTTTCACGATTTCTTCATACAATAGTCTTTTAATAAATTAGTTATATGTAAAATCTACAAACGGATATTAACATTTTCTTTTGTGTTGTATAATTTACAAGAGACTGAAGCTATATAAACCATAACAAAATATATTAACAACTGCGATATGTTAAACGGGTAAATAATACCCTTTTGAATTTTAATAATAATTATACATTGATATACTCATAAACACTAACAGGATTTGACCTTGCGACTCTGGTATACTTGACTGCATAGACTAGTACATAGTTGTTTTACTGAAAAGAACAAAAAGAAGCCAAAAGAATTTCATGGGTATTATTTCATTAAAAAAAAAAAAAAAAAAAGTATTTGTAAAAATCTTCACCTGCTAAATAGACTTGTTATTTCAGTGCTTGGTCTTGGTCTTCTCTTGTCATGGGTGGGACATAACGACTATCGAGGGTGTGGGGAACCGATTGGATGGGTACAGCGATGAGCAGCAGAGGATTGCTGCATTCAACGGGACTCAATGCGGCTATTGCACCCCCGGTTGGGTTATGCATCTACATAGGTGAGGATCAACATGTTTTATTAGAAAACACAGATTAGCATGATGTTTTGAAGATATCAATGTTTTTGTATTTAAACTTCCGTTTCTGCAGACAGTGACAAATTTGAAAGCCTAATTTATTTAATACAACAATGAAGAATATATATTATTGTTTTAATAATACTTTATTATAAAAAGTACATATTTGGACAGTTTGAACATAATACATTAAAATGTAAGACACGGCTGCGCATAATATTATTCTTATTTTCTACATATTTATGAGATTAACAATACCCTACATTAACTTTGTTCGTCATTGTTTGTACAAGTGATGGTATTTTTGATCAAAATCAAATAGAACTAAGTGATACCATCCAATCTTGGTAAATGGTGGAAAAATGGTGATGGCATGTTATATCTTGCGAAGTTTTGTTTCTAATCCTTTAATTTTTCACATTTGAAACACATCAAAATAATTATAATACATTTTAAATAAAAATTATTTTTTTCGGAAATCTTTTTGATATTAATACATTTAGGTATATTTTTAATGTTTTTAATATTTGGTTCCTAAATAACTTTGAAAATACATATATTTTTTTTTTAGTTTAAAAGACAAAAACCTTTCAATGCTGGAGCTGGAAAATTCGGTTGGTAGTAACACGTGCAGATGTACAGGATACGGGCCAATTCTGGATACCATAAAGACTTTTGCTTCTGACGCCACTCCAGAACTACGCAAGAAAGTTAATGACATCGAAGATTTATCAATTTGTCTAAAAGACAAAGCGAAGGTTTGTCGAAAGCAATGTTCTTCCAGCAGCAGTGATGATTGGTGCGTTCTCGGAGATTTTAAGGATCATCGTGATATAATCATGATTCAGTTTGGCAAGATGGTTTTCTATAAAGTATTTGACGAGGACCAGATATTTCAAACTATAAGTAAATATGGAAATGATGATTATATGCTCATAGACGGAAACACAGGCAAAGGTATTTTTTTTACTATTTTGAAAATTTACCTGCGATTTTGCCAGAATTTATGTATAATATTGTTAAGTATATTTTTATGACAAACAATAAGCTCACAATAAATATCTTTACAGCTGTTATAAAGAATTTCAAGTATGCCTCAGTTTTGATCGATATTAGTGATGTGGCGTCTCTGAAGCAATACAGTTTCGATCAGAATCTGATTTTGGGAGCAAACGTCTCGCTGGAAGACTGCAAGGCCATATTCAAAAAAGCTGGAGCTGAAAAAGAAGATTTCGAATATCTGGATACATTCGCAAAACACTTAGACTTAGTAGCACAAATTCCTGTTAGAAAGGTAGGACATAATAAAACTGTTGACTAATTTCTCACCAAAAAAATTTAGTACTGAGACAAAGGTTTTTATCAGCAACTTTAGTTTTATTTTTAACCAGTAACCTAAAATTTCGACGAGTTTGCTATTATTTTTATGGTTAATTATCTTCAAATCACAGATTGGTTCAGTGGCAGGCAACCTAATGCTGAAACGCATGAGGCCGTCATTTCAGTCGGATGTATTTCTTCTGTTAGAGTCGGTTGGCACTATTGTTTATATCCGTAAGTCATGACTATTATTTTAACTGTTTTATTATATGTATTGCCAATATTACAAAAAATAATATTACTATGTTCTTGCATAAAAAAAAAACGCGACCCTGACAATAACCCGTATCCAGCATAGCAGTTGTTTAGTCACGTATAGATAGAGAAATATTTGTTAACTAAAAAAATATTAATATTGTTACATTAAAATTATGTCTATACAGATATGAGAGCGTCAACTCCAACATGTAGTGTTTGTTTATGTTCCACTTTTTATCCTAACTTCACTTGTTCTATTCCTTAGTATGAGACTATCTATACATAGAAAATTAAAAAAAAAAACCATACAAATTTTTATGGTTTTCTATAGTGATTACCAATAGAGTTATCAAAAAACATACGTAATAACACTGCTGATCTCTGGTAAAAAAAAAATTTTTTTTTTGTAAAAAGTACTCTTTATGTCACGTGGTTACTTTTTATTTGTTGTTATTTTATTTTACGTCTGCCTGTGTCAATGTGAGAACTTTTGAGCATGAAAAGCATTCTATATGTTGATTCCTACGATCAGACAATAAATAAGATAATAATAATAATAATATTTTGTAATATTTTGCAGGAGATGCTTCTGGAAAAGTAACAAACTTAACGTTGCCGGAATTCCTGGAGTACGACATGAAAAATAAATTAATTTTACACTTTGAATTACCACCTCAGGGTTCTAATCACATTATAAGAAGTTATAAAGTATTTTACTTTCTTAAATAGCATTTTTTTTTTAAATTGTTTTTTTTTTCTAAGTAACATTCGATGTTTTTTCAGATCATGCCTAGAAGTCAAAATGCTTTGGCAATTGTAAATACCGTGTTTAATATAAAAATTAACTTTGGTACCAAAAGAGTTGAAAAAGCGACCATCGTCTACGGAAACATTTCACCAGATTTTATTCATGCTGAAGAACTAGAGAATTACCTGAAAGGAAAAAAAATATTTAAGGAAGATACCTTAAAAGAAGCCATCAAAATTTTAGACAATGAAATTGTTCCTGTAGATAATCCTCCTGAAGCTTCGCCTATGACTCGAAAAAAATTAGCGGTTGGACTTTTTTATAAGGTATTTATTGTTTTTATAAAATTCATTAATCACTTAAACATTTTCTAAAAGCACAATAACTTTTACTTTTACTTTATTTTTACAACTCTACCCTATTTTAAATATTACTGAGAGCTGCTTGTATTTATTTATTTTGTGTTTTATTTTCTAATGGGTTTTTATCCTTATATACTGATATATAAATTCTATACAACTTTTTTAATTGACGATATTTTCAGTTTATTCTAAGCATAAGTCCTACAACTGGAACAGATCCGAAATACCAATCGGGTGGATCACTCATAAATCGCCCTGTATCGAGAAGAGAACAACACTTTCAAACAGATCCTTCATTGTATCCACTAAACCAGCCGGTGCAGAAGCTAGAAGCCATTATTCAAGCCTCTGGTGAAGCTCAATATGTTAATGATATACCTTCGATGCCTAACCAAGTGTTTGGCTCTTTCGTTCTGTCATCGGTACATAATGGCGACGTAGATGTTATTGATGCAAGAAAAGCTCTGGTAAGATTCTACCTTAGGCGATATTATTATAATTACTACATATTTTTACCAGTGTCGGTAATACTATTACGTATCAAAATTGGTTTATCTGTGTTTCTAGGAAGTAGAAGGCGTTTTAGCTATATTTTCTGCTAAAGATATACCCGGAAAAAACTCCTTCATCATTCCCGGATTTCAATTAGAGACTGAAGATGAAGAAATACTGGCTGACAAAAACATCAAATTTAACGGACAGCCTGTTGCAATAATTGTCGCTGTTAGGCAAGATTTGGCAATCAAAGCTGCTAATTTGGTTGTAGTGACCTATAAAAATGTAAAAGATGTTCCCCCAGTTTTGACCATTGATCAAGCTAAGAAAGATAGTACTAGAATAATAACCACTGACACACTAGCTCCTAAGGGGAAAGGGAATGATGTAAAGAAAGTAATTAAAGGTACTTATGAAATAGGGCCCCAATATCACTACTATATGGAGACTCTGTCTTGTGTGGTAATACCTGTAGACAGAGGCCTAGATGTCTATGACTCGAGTCAATGGATAGACCTCACGCAGGCTGCTATAGCTCGGTCCTTGGATATAAACGAAAGCACGTACGTTAAACCATTCTATATCTTTTAGTATTTAGTAGTCAATAAAAATGTTGTTTATACAAACATTGTAAACTTTTTATGAATGTTATTGCATTTCTGTTATTTAATTTTATATTCAAGTTAGAGTAATGTCTGATAAGTTATTTTGAACTCCCAAGTGTAAGGGTAGTAGTGCGCCGGTGCGGGTCAGGTTTCGGCGGCAAAATAAGTCGCAATGTGCAAGTAGCGTGTGCGTGTGCGCTCGTTGCAAAGAAACTCGACCGCCCTTGCCGCTTCGTGTTACCGCTACAGACCAACATCGCTATCGCGGGCAAAAGACTCCCATGCCAATGCGAGTATGAGGTACTTAGACTCTTAGAAATAAATTTATTATTTTAAAAACAAATACCTATTGTATTTTCAGTATAAAATAAGTGATTATTTATTATTAGGTGGGGGTAGACAATGATGGTAAAATCCAGTATTTGAAAGCTAATATTACTGAAGATAGCGGTTGTTCGTTCAACGAGAACATCATGTCCTACACCATCGGTGGTTTTGGCAACTGTTACAATAAAGATTACTTCGATGTGAAGACTTTCCTCGTGCGTACTGATACTCCATCTAATACTTTTGCAAGAGCTCCTGGTAAGTTATGATATTTTCAAACAAATATTTCAAATACTAAATAGTTACTTATTATATTTTTTTTGTAGGAACCATGGAGGCCATTACTACCATTGAAAATATCATGGAACATATCGCTTATGAAATACGTAAGGATCCCACTGATGTACGTTTAGTTAACATGAGACAAGACGACAATGACCTACCAGCTCTCATAACCCGCTTAAAAGAAACAGCTGAATACGAAAAAAGAGTAAAACAAATCAAAACATTCAATAAAAATAACAGATGGAAGAAGAAAGGAATTAGTGTTAATGTGATGCTGTTTCCTGTAGAATATTACGGAAATTATTCTGCGATGGTCTCAATTTACAGAGCAGATGGTACTGTGACTGTTACTACAGGTGGTATAGAGATGGGCCAAGGAGTCAACACCAAAGCAGCTCAGGTTTGCGCATACACTCTAGGAATACCTCTTGACAAAGTGGAAGTCATTCCAAGTTATTCATTTGTAGCTGCAAATAATGTTTTTTCCGGTTCAAGTATAGTAAGTGAAAGTGTGTGCTATTCAATAATTAAGGCCTGTAATATAATAAAAGAGAGATTGGAGCCGATAAAACAGAGTTTAGGTAATCCAACGTGGTTGGAGCTTATAAAAAAGGCGGGAGAAGAAGAAATAGATTTGACAGCTACGTATATGATGACTGATAAGGAACCAGATTTACAAGGTTACAGCGCTTTTGCTGTTGTCATCTTAGAAGTAGAACTGGATGTTTTAACAGGCAAATTTCAGATAAACAGACAAGATATTTTGGAAGATGTTGGATTGAGTGCCAATCCCAACATTGATGTTGGACAGGTAATGATTGAAATATTTCAATTTTTATGTATATATAACGTTTGTACCCTTTTTTTGGATTAGAAAAATCTGTCACGGGTAGCAAGAAGGTGATGAACGGGGTTTGTGTGGGTCCACCCGGCAGCATAGACACCTATGTAATTTTTCATGCTACCCCCTAAAAATCCAGCAGCTGCCGCCATTGTCATAGTGGGACGCCATGGGATCTCTTGTTAATTTACCGTGACGCCCCGGCATAACTTTTGAACCTTAATTAATTTTAATTATTATAGTAAACTTTATTAAAAATAATTTTCAGGTTGAAGGAGCTTTCATCCAAGCTTGTGGTTACTTTACAGTGGAACACATTGTTTACGACAAAGAAAATGGCAAAATGTTAACCAATAACGCTTTGAACTACGAGGTGTTCCTTGCTAAGGACATCGCTGTCGATACCAGAACTTACTTCCGCTACAACTCCAAAAATCCTAAGGGCGTCCTGGGGTCCAAATGTAAATAAAAATTTTCGATTTTTAATTACTAAAAAAACCGCCCAAGTGCGAATCGGATTCGGAGTCAGACGAAGGAAAGCCCAAAGACAGACAGACGGACAGCGAAGTCTTAGTAATAGGGTTTTGTTTTTACCTTTTTGAGTGTAGAACCTTAAAAATAACTTCATTTTATCAATAATTCATATAAATCATTTAAGTGTTATATTTTTTTTAGCGGTGGGTGAAATGGGCATGTGTACTGGCCACAGCATTGTCTACGCTTTGAGACAATGCATAGTCGAGTCTCGAAAGGACTCGGGTTACGATGTTAAAAAGTGGATGAATGTTGGTATGTATAATTTATAAGTTTAATATATTATTTTGTAACAATTCAATATTTAAATTTTAAAGAAACCTACTAGAAAAAAACAAGATACTAGATTAAATTATATAATTAAATCACTATTAAGAGCTGTAATTGTCTGTCTATTCAGCCCCAAATTCTATTATTATTATTATTTTATAATTAGCTCTCGAGGAACACCTTAACAGTACGTTAGTTTGACTATACCCTAATACTATAAATATATAAACTGAATTATACCTACTGTAATTTATAATATAATTAAAATGTCTATTTTTTACAGATATTCCGTTAACAACTGAATCAATACTCAAAGCCCTTGACGTTAAGAACAGTGAATTTGTATTGAATTAATATTTAAAAGCAATATGTTAATATTTCTTGGAAATAAAATTTGTTTAATAGTCATCGTTGCTATGATATATTATTTTAGACTATAATGAGAATAAAGTCATATTTATAACAAAAACTTTTAAATCAAATTATTTTGTATTGATTTATGAAATCATTATATTGTAATAAATAAAAATAATGTGTTATTATTGTAAAAACCCCATCACATACAAGTCATATGATTCAGATTGTATATGAAATTTGTATTTTTTATATACACTTCCAATTATTATTATAATTATTACTAAATAAATAAATGTAAATCTATAAAAATAGAGGACCCTAAAAAAACAATAAAACAAAAAATACGCTTCGGTAATACACGTTTATTGTTGCATCAATAAAAAACCAGTCAAATTCAATCATACAAAAAGATCCTAATTACATTAGGCTTCGTTTTAGGCCCGAACAAAAAAAAAATATTAATAATCCAATTCCTATTAATTAAACAACAAACTAAAATCAAATTAAAAAAATAATAAATACCTACAAATATATTATTGATCCGCTATACAACCTAATTTCGCTTACACTACAGAATGCAAAAGAACGATTACAACATAATCTATATACAGTAATATCAACAGTTATTTTTGTGTTATGCAAAAAGTGCAATCGAATTATCACCTTATATAGTGATGACCACATACGATTCTCGACCTTATGATAAACCCCTCCTACAAAGAAAATTTACAAATTTACTCGCAGCGACAGAGGCTATAATCGCATATCAATTAAATCACGTTTGAAGCGAAATTGGTCGAAACATTTACGAAGTAATCTATGGACAATGTACCTACAATTACAAATCTATCTCTTATTAGTCGCCATTTACTTGTAGCCCTTTACAATTAGCCAATTACTTACTACAATATACAATGAAGAAGGCTCGAATAAATAAATATATACACAAATAAATGAAGACCAAAGGAGTTCAGAAAAAGAAATAACATATTTAAAGTTCTAAAAAAATGCCTTCTTCAATGTATAAGTGCAAAATTATAACCACATACGAATATTGAAATCATTCAATGATTGAAAATATATAATTATATCCACGGACGTAATAAATAATGTCCATTAAAATGTGATTTAAAACACATCTGTGGCCTAACGGAATATTTTAACCAATTATTATGTACACAAGGCTGTATATGTCAGGCCACAATCACATAGTCAAATACAACATCAATTACTACAGAACATTACAACATATCATTAATTTTATTCAATAGGAGATTCGTTGCAGATTATAGGTTACGATCAGTCCGTATAGGTTATATTTATTCTGTCTTTTCTGTAATTCGTGTAATTACACGACAGTAGTTATACTTAAATAATACATTAATTAATAAAAATGAACAATATATTCAATACATTTTCGTCAAAACATAGGCCAATTTAGGCCATACACATACATACATTTCAAATAAATATACAAAACCAGATCTAAATATCATGAGAAAAACAAAAAAATATTCCAGAAAACATTGGGATATTATTGTACTAATTGAACCTAAACTTTGATCTCATTTCACGAATGAACGCTAATCACTAAAATAATCTCGTATATAGTTAAACAATTGAATGAAGTTCATCTTTGGATAACTACGATGTGTATCGTATTTTCTAAGCTAGTCGTCTACATAGCATTATTATACCCTGCACATATGTATAAGAGTAAATTAGGTGATATACTACAAAGCTTTGAATCAATTATTATATAAATTGCACGTCATAGACATAATGATTAAAAGTAGTAATTAGTGAAAAAAAGTAATTATATTTTTATAACCGTGCTGTAATATATCACATAATTCAATGTAATAGCTACATATAACTATTCGCCTGCACCGAGCACGTCAAGCGAAATGGCATTCACGTAATTTTGAATCGTTCTAAAAGCCAATGATACACTACGTATCTTCGAACACTACAATATATGAGGTATTTTTTTAAACCATAGACACCACAGAGTCACTTGGTAACGAGACCGTTTTAAATTTGCAATAGTCCACATCTCCGAGTTTCACTTCCCTGACAAATTTAAAACCGCCACGTCACTTACATCCTGGATCACGCGACGTCCACGTGTCTCTTCTTGTCGCCGTGTCTGTGGTCGGGAGTGGACTTGAGGATGTCGGGCTGCCCCGAGCTGAGGGTGAGGGTGGCGTTGCGGTCCGACAGCGTCATGGTGGTGGCGTGGGAGTTGAGGGTGTTGTGGGGGTGCGGGTGAGGGTGCGAGGGTGTGGGGTGCGGCAGCGTGGCCGGCTTGCGCACCGAGCGGTGGCTGTTGTTGCGAGTGAGGGAGTTCATCTGAGGGGTGCCCGGCATCGTGGTGCGAACGTTCTTGTAGTCCGCTATGAGGTGGGTCAGCTCCGCCATCTATAAATGTTATGTATATTAGTAAATTGGCAATTGGCAATTTCTTTAATAAATTGGCAAAGAAAATTGTCATCAGACCGATTAGTTATTTCGACATTACAAAACTTACTTTCGGCTTATTGAGGCTTATCACCATCTTATGAACGGGGCTGGTTGCGTCGTCCGCGTCTATCAACATCATTAGGTCATCCTGGAAACGATTTGCTATTATCATACATATTTCTAACATTTATGTGTGTTAATGTTATATGTCACCTGCAATCCCCTGATCAGCACTATGTATGTTTAAATATGCGGTATACACGTGCGTCAGCGTGTGTTACCTGCAGTCTGTCAAACAGTGCGATGTGTTTGCATATGTTGGGTGCGTATATGATTGCGTGTGTGTGTGTGGTCATGTGTTACCTGCAGTCTGTCAAACAGTGCGATGTGTTTGCATATGTTGGGTGCGTATATGATTGCGTGTGTGTGGTCATGTGTTACCTGCAGTCTGTCAAACAGTGCGATGTGTTTGCATATGTTGGGTGCGTATATGATTGCGCGTGTGTGTGTGGTCATGTGTTATCTGCAGTCTGTTAAACAGTGCGATGTGTTTGCTTATGTTGGGTGCGCATATGATTGCGTGTGTGTGGTCATGTGTTACCTGCAGTCTGTCAAACAGTGCGATGTGTTTGCATATGTTGGGTGCGTATATGATTGCGTGTGTGTGTGTGGTCATGTGTTACCTGCAGTCTGTCAAACAGTGCGATGTGTTTGCATATGTTGGGTGCGTATATGATTGCGTGTGTGTGGTCATGTGTTACCTGCAGTCTGTCAAACAGTGCGATGTGTTTGCATATGTTGGGTGCGTATATGATTGCGCGTGTGTGTGTGGTCATGTGTTATCTGCAGTCTGTTAAACAGTGCGATGTGTTTGCTTATGTTGGGTGCGCATATGATTGCGTGTGTGTGGTCATGTGTTACCTGCAGTCTGTCAAACAGTGCGATGTGTTTGCATATGTTGGGTGCGTATATGATTGCGTGTGTGAGTGGTCATGTGTTACCTGCAGTCTATCAAACAGTGCGATGTGTTTGCATATGTTGGGTGCGTATATGATTGCGTGTGTGTGGTCATGTATTACCTGCAATCTGTCAAACAGTGCGATGTGTTACCTGCAATCTGCCAAACAGTGCGATGTGTGTGCATATTTGGGGTGAGTATATGCTTGCGTGTGTGTGGTCATGTGTTACCTGCAGTCTGTCAAAAAGTGCGATGTGTTTGCATATGTTGGGTGCGTATATGATTGCGTGTGTGTGGTCATGTATTACCTGCAATCTGTCAAACAGTGCGATGTGTTACCTGAAATCTGCCAAACAGTGCGATGTGTGTGCATATTTGGGGTGAGTATATGCTTGCGTGTGTGTGGTCATGTGTTACCTGCAGTCTGTCAGAAAGTGCGATGTGTTTGCATATGTTGGGTGCGTATATGATTGCGTGTGTGTAATCATGTATTACCTGCAATCTGTCAAACAGTGCGATGTATGTGTGAATGTGCTAGGTGCTGCCTACATGCATTCAAGAATGTGTTACCTGCAGTCCCCCGAACAGTCCGATGGCAGCTAGTGGGTACCGTCCCAGGACGGCCATAGACGACAACTCCAACACAGACACACCCTCCTCAGACACCACCAGCCATGAGAGGGACAGCTCCGGCTGCTTTATCTGGGGAGAGGGTTAAGATTTAACTTTTTTGACGCGAAGGAGTATAGTACAGTTGCAACTTGTACTGGAATGTATATTTTTTAATATCTTACTTATTTACTGGTCTGACTCGGTTAAATACTTATAGTAATTTTTTATTTTAAAACAAATATTTAATTAATGCATAAAAAACATACCCTTGCTTGAAATAATGTAGCTCCGAAAAAGGGCCATTTTCTAGTACAATTGAGGTAAATACGGACACAGTCCGCCGTGCTGCGACCTTTTAGAGCAATCCACTTCGATCGAAGTTTTTCTTCCAAATCCCTGAATAATTAATAAGATTTAAAAATCAGTAATGAAGAAAGTCAACAACAATACAAAGACAAATCAAATTATAAAATGCTTTTGTAACTTAGTAACTTAAATCCTTTTATGTGCATGTGCAACACGCTGTGATGATTAGTTAGTATAACGATGAGATATTGGTGATTTCACAAACAATTAAAAACATCTTATAAATAAGTAAGTAAATCATACCACGACAAATTATATGTGTACAGACAAAAGAAAAAGAATGACAGTTCACATGGAGGACAACGTATCATACCTGAGCTCGTCGTTGCTGAGGCCGGCACGGTACCGATACGGGTAGAAGCGTTGTGCCAGCGGTTGTTGCTGCTGCTGCTGCTGGTGCTGGAGGTGCGGCTGGTGCTGTTGCTGGTGCTGCGGCTGGTGGTCGCCGGCGTCCAGCTGCGCCATGAGCGCGCCCAGCTCGGCCGCCAGCTCACGGGTCACGGGGAACCGACCAGCCACCACTGGTGGATATATAACACTCAATAACCATAACAAACCTACTATTTGTTTCTGGTACAAAAATATACAGTATGTAGATTAAATAATATTTTACTGAGAAGAGTAGCAAACAGCCTATGCTAGCTTTTGTACAGCAGTATTCTCAGCATCTTATAGATGTTGTTTGGTTTATTATCATTATTAGGCTATTTAAATGATTAAGGAATAAGGATAGTATTGTATCATTTTTTGAGTTAGGATTTATATAATAAGTGAATCAATATTCTATAAAACATTGTGGATTATTTTCACAATCAATATTGAAATGGTTAATAGTTCAAAGTCTTTTAATGTTTTTAAAAGAGTTACCCTGAGCTTATTCAATATTCCAACTGAATTATGACAAATGATATGAGAAAACTCAAACAAGTCTATATGTGTGTAGTTATATTTTTGTCATCTACCTTGTTGATTTACTTGATAGCAGAGAAGCAATCTCTCCTTGTCAGTTTCTGTTCGCACGGAGCTCTTGAAGTACAGTCTATTTCGGTAGGTCAGTCGAATTACTCGAGAGTTCTCGAACTTTCCAGAGCCTTTCTCTCGTAATGCCGTTTCCCATTTCGATATAACATCGCACAACTGAAATTGGAATATCTTGTTAATGAATGATACAATTTTGATGATAATATTCCTTGTAGTGAAAAACCGAGAAGTAAAGAAAGATGTTTAGAAACATATTTATTTAAATATAAAGGTTTTTAAATATAAAACACTACAATTATACAATTGTTCATATGTACAATATAATATTCTAACTTTTTTTCAAGGACTTGTTGTAAAACAAGTATTTAAGATACAGATATATTTCAATTAACTTCAGTTGATTTCTCAAAAGAATATCATAACCAGACATCAATTCAATTCAATTCAATTCACCTTTTTGTCGGGTTGTATGTAGTGCTCCAGGTCCTTCTCGATGGGGTCGTCGCTGAAGAGGGCGAAGCCCGAGGCAGCCGACTCCCGGCAACCCAGCTCCGTGCTCAACGTCGACAGGAACTCCTCCACTGTCGTGGAGCCGTCAAAACTTATCACCTGGATGATTCAATCAATAAGAGATCATTATATGCTTTGCAATATCATAATTTTAAATTGTTATCATCACTAATAATTAACTTTTATTCTATTATAGTTCTGTTATCTCAGGATAAAGGAGTTTACCTTTTCATGTATGGACAATAATCTCATTTGATAGGTGTATAATAAAATTTATTTTATAACATTATTTATCCATCAGCGTTTAAACGAATAAGAATAAAAAACAATTAATTCAATGGTCTTGAATGATGTACGAACAAACCAACAAGATCTAAAATCCATCTGACAGATTTTATACTTGAGTCTGATTATATTGATTTAAAAGAATCCCGATTTTACTATTTTATCGTGCAATGATATTATATTTAAACATACTTGATATGTATTATTAAGCATATGCACAGGTATGGCGTGTGGTAGGCAGTGGTGGTAGGGGTTCTTCAGTAATATAGACAGCACCTCCATTCTTGATGGCTTGTCTGTTCTACCACCGTTACGAATAGTTCGTTCCAACGCGCGGGAACAGTATGCAGCGTATTTACCACATTCAGTTCTGAAAGTAGCGTTTTTTTGATTAAATGTTTTGATTAAAGGTCTTGTTTTGATAATTATATTGCGGAATTGTAAAATACGATTTATATTAGGACCTTAAATTATAGTATTTTATTATATATATTTATATTGACCTTTGTGAAACAGTAATTACAATAAAGATATAATCGGCAGATTTTTTTGTGTAGCATTTCTTAGATTAGGGCGCGTCTGAACCCTTGTTGGTTTAATTTTAAGTTGTGGAGTGTATTTACAGAAGGACTTATTTCGATGTGTAGTATCACTCCTGACACTTTTTTTTAACATATAAAATTTTTCACTGGTGTTGATTAAAGGTGGAAAAGATACACATAAAGAACACAAGATACAATAAGAAATACATATTTTAAATTCACAAAGAGGCTTAGTGATAGTTATTTTAGTTATGGGTTGGTATTATGCTTTACTTCAATTATAATTTGTTCTCTCAAATCAATTATGACTGCGACTCAATAGTCAACATTAAAATTACTTAAAATCAGTCGAAAGTCTAAGTCGAATTACTTAAAATAGTCAAAACCCGATAGTATATATGTAAAATAGTCAAATAGTCGAATTACTTAAAATAGTCAAATAGGTTTTGTCCATGGATCTACCCTAAAGAAACAAGTCCAATCTTTCATAAGTTATTTAACTTATCTAATTGTTATAAAAAACGTTGACTTTGAATTGATTAGGACGACATCAATTGTGAAGAAATATAGATATACTTACTTAGTATCCGAATGCCTGCTCAAATGTAGCTTCAAATACCATAAAAGTCTGTTATTTCTTGGCACAAACAAACTAACAGCCAAAGCTAATAACTGCCAGCCCTGAACGAAGCTATATGCCGGGGGATTGCTTTTACAATCCACTGAAAGTAACGGTGCCTGAAACATGCCCAAAGTATTAATGAAAAGAAACATCATTAAATTCTTGATGACCTCGAACTGAAAAAGTAAACAACATATTATTGAGAATAATCAATTTCGAGTTTACTGCTTTTCTCATATGATTAAATGAAATTGTGTTGTAATGTTGACATACCTTCATTGGCTTCTAACTTCTAGAGGTATTCGAATTTGAATAATGATATAGAAAACAAGGGGCTTACAAGAATATGACATGATATAGATGTTGGACGACACGAAATAATGACAAGGATATGTGCAGACACAGATGTGTCTGTGATACACATGTGGTGGTTGGGACATGAACTTAAGCCCTCCCGTCAGAGTAGTTTTCTCCCACAGTGTTACCTGTATGGAGCTGGGTGAGCCCGCCGAATTCTGCGGAAGATCGCTTTTGTTGTCTCCGCCCACCGACGCACCCGTGTCGCAAGTGAACAACGACTGCGTGGCGCATAGCAGCAGTTGCTGTACAAATGAAATGTTGGTGGAAGGATCGTCTGTGGGGGGCTTTATGTCTATCTATTGATATTATTGTTACGATGGTCGCCTGTTCGAGTACTCATCTATTGTTCTGGTGTCGTTTCCGTGAGCCGATATGGAGTAATGTGTTTCGATGACAAAGCTTCTAATATATATAATATTTTTGAGTATATAATATATTTGACTATGTTTTTTTTTTGTAAAAATAATGGTTGACACAAAACTTCTTAATAGCATTTTAAACATGAAAATAAATTAGTTATTTAAAAAAAAAAAAAAAACGAAGAGGAATTTTACTAAGTAATTATCTTTAAATTATAGAAAATAATGTTCTATATTAAATTATCAATCTACATAATAATATTTGTTTTGTTAACAATGTTATAAAAAAGTCCAGTTATTAGGGGTCCATTAATATATAGGTACTAAATTAACCAGCAAAAGTAAGAAGGTTCATAAATATATTTGTCGCTAATTATATTCAAAGAATATTGTCTGTAACTTATTATACGATATTTGATAGGCATATATTTACATTAAGAAAAAATAGTACATATTTGTTAAAGTAGAATACTTAGGTATTGTCAATAAGTAGTTATGTATTTCTTTTACTAATGTAGTCTGAAATTGGTCTACCAATTGAAATACAATAAGATTTTAAATATCAATATACATATTGAGGCAGATCACAGAAGTAAGAAATTTAAAATCATTACTATCCACTACACTATAATTTATGAACGATTTCTATAAAAACTAAATATAACTCTTTTATTGTTGCCGGTATAGTCTTGAGTACAGCTCTTATAAGGGCTGGCTTGACCGGGTTACCCACCCCAAGAGCTACGTGCGATGTATGAGTGCCAGATGGCCAAGCCTCTCCATATTTCCTAGTATCATCCGGCCTCCTCCATTCCTCATGTATTTACGACATTTAGTTAGAACTATATTATTCGCACTCACCATCACGACACCAGGTGGACAGTATCTCAATATAAAAAAAAAAGATTTTTTTTTTTCAAAAAGGTATGTATTTTAACTAGAAGCATTAGAAGTATTATCTTCTATTCCAAAACACATTAAACCTAATTTTTTCCCAACTATAAAATTAACCAATCTTGTCAAAACTGAATGGAATTGAATTTAAATGTGGATGAATTAGATTAAATAGATATTTAAAAGTTGATTAGTTTTTAATTACTAATGGGAGAGGGTTGTAAAAGAAAATCTTTATCAAATAAGCTGGGAAATCAATAAATTATTTGTTATGTTTGTATGTGTATGATGTAGTGTGATAGTTTGAGTAGTGTATTATAAATAATATGCATATATGTAAAACTAATAATATGTAAACATATTTATACACTATCTATTTTTCTAACCCTTAACCATCTAAATGTATGTGTGGTTTTGTACAATATGGTACACACGTTACAGCATAACTGCATAATAGTGGATATAATAAATATATCTTATTTTATTAAAATACACAAAATAATATTTAATAAATTGAATTTTTATATTATACAATATTAATATGTGCAAGAATTTATAGTGCATTTATAAATATATATTATATTACATTATTTTAGTTTTGTTCTAATGATTGTAAAAAAAACCGTAAGTTCCAATACCAGCAAAATAAAAAAAAACAAGAATTAAACAGAATCATAGGAAAATCTGTAACCATTTTTAAGACTGGATAAATGAAAAAATATAGATACAAAATTCTATTAATTAAACGTATTATTGATGCTATATCATATAAACTTATCTGTCAATGAATAAATTTTTTTTTTTTGTGACAAACTGAATGAATCAATTTTAAGGGTAATAAAAAAATAATGTAACATTATTTTGTCGACCCTGAAAATGTACTGATGTTAAATAAATAAACATTTATTATTCTTAATTAACCTAAGATATTATTAAAGTCAACTTTTGAAATGAATGGACCTTATATATAAAATTTTAATTTTAAATATATAGTTAAAATTAAATACATAATTAGAGATAAATTTTAATATTTATATACATATACCATTATGCAGTTACACAGAAATCTACACCTAGTGTACAACTTACCTTATACTAAGCTAGTCTATAGTCTATACACCAAGTATATAAAGATGTAACATACGGCAAACTTCAACCTTTCTATACAAAGGAGATCGAGTGCGAAGGAACTAGCTATGATAGTTCATGAATGATAAAAGGAACACATTCCCTAAAAACTATGGGGAGCAAACATTCCTGGATAAAAAGTCAAATAAAAATAGGGAAAATTTACACCAACATTCCATTTGAAACTGCGACAGTAATCCGCATTTTGTCATGGCAACATTTGATATAATATTTTCGATTACATTAAATATTACTTTAATCGATTTTTATTATCGATAATATTGATTTGTTTATTATCGACATCATTAATGTTGCCAGAACTAGAAGATCAAGTTGGAATAAAACCTCGTAGGTCATCCACCGTTTGATATTTAAATTAAGAAGCCAATGAGTACGTTACACACACAATTCCAAATTGATCAACCACGTGACATGAAGCCTTTTTACAGCGACACACAAAGCTGTACACATTAGTAATGGTTTGTTAGTGTATATTTATATCAATGCAAAAATAATATTCAAAGCGTATTCGAATATCGAAAATTGTGCTCTTAAATGTATTTTTTTTATTACTAACACCAAAAGCCGCTTCGTGTATTCAGCTTAATAGAGCACATTAGCCTTAGTCTACATTGAGTGCGTAATCTACATCCGTGTACAGATAAGTGAGCAGTTATAGAACATATGAGAAAAGCATAAGCGCTCCAAAGCTTACAGCGAATATGAAGCCAAGATTAGTTACCAGACTGTTGAATTCAAGTAGTAACATTGCAACTTATTTATTTGTATTATCATTTTGACACTGTTAATAAATATGACAGAACTCAGTCAATATGTAGAAGCCAGGAACCCTTTTCATTTTATAAAATTTAGTTAATATTTTGTTCTGCTGGAACATATCATTGAGTGGTCCACAGAATTGCGCACATTGTGTCCGTTATTGCGGTTCGCGAGACTCGCACACTGAGATTATGCCCCAGTGTCAGTTTTTTAAAACTATATGGCTGTTAATAAAGACAAACGAACCCCCATCATTACCCTCAGACAAACAAATAGACAGGGGCCGGAGCGATCGGTTCCATAGTAATACATAAATAGATAAGGCCTGCGGCACACTAGGCGGGCACTCACCCGGCGGCGCGTCGTTACCTGCACGCCGTGGCGGCCGTGCGGGCGCGAGCTCTGCTTGCACAGCGCGGACGCCAGCTCGTCTTGCAGCTCGCCCACCTCCAGGCACTGCTGCAGCGCGTTCTGCGCCAGTACCACGTGGTAGTCGATGCCGGCGTGCTCCACCGCCACCGACATGAACAGCTGCACACACTGCGAGGAGGAACGTCACGTCACAGCGGACATGGGTATTAGTGACGTCCCAGGGGGATGGTTTTGTGTGACGTCACACCGGGAGATGATTCCACGTGACGTCACAGGGGACACGGTTATGGGTAACGTTACAGCGAGAGAGATGGTTTCACGTGATGTTCTATATTTCGCAAGTCCGTACTTGTCCATTCGGACGGTCTAAGTATCGTCAGGTTTCCGATACTTTCACTTGACGTCTTATAAGGGACGCATGGTAGTAAGGTATGTTATATTAAATTAATAGAGCACAGATAGGAAAACACTTAAAATCACAACATACACTTTTATTTTAATGTATATAACGTACGCTCACGTAACACGATCCTGCCTCGTAACTATTTAGACATTTATGAAAATTTTATGATTTTAATACGAGATCATAATAATTGGTAACATATTCAATAAATTCATAAAGAATTGTGAAAATTCTGTTTCATTTCATTCAAGGGTAACCTGGATAAGCAAAGAAACAAAGGAAATAAGTGATGGATAGCACATTGCATACTTTAAACAATTTCAATGCTTCAGCCTGTAGTGCTTCAGAATTTAGAGAAGTCAGTGGAGATGTTATGTTTTCTTTCGAATATAGTAGCGTTGGATGCCTCCAGAGTACGCAATCTGAAATAAACATTAACTATTTTATTTTTCAGCATCAAAAACTTACAAAAACAAACATTTACTTTAAATCTATTTCTTAAAGTATTAGCTATGTTATCTAAACTGTAAATATTTTTTATAAAAGAAAAGATAAGTACTCAAAAATCGAATTCCTAACGGGGCTATGTCAATAGTCGTTTGGTTCAAATTAACAATATTATAAAATAAAGTACACACTAAAATAATGTAAATAACGCACTAGGATCTCCATCTGTTTCCATGAGCTTCTGTATGAGTTGTTCGAAGTGCGTCCCCTGGCTCAGTCCTCCCCCACTCACCACAGTGAGGTGGTACAACCACGAGTCCTTGTCGGCCTTACTCTCGAACAACAGGTATGTGGGTCCCTGGAGTAGAGCATATTGAACATTAAATATAGTCATATTAATAATATTATAGTTGTGAATGTACATATTAATTACAAACAAACATGTATTGTATGTATGTAGTATTGTATGTATGTATATGTATGTAGTATTTCCATGATGGCACAATTTTACTTAGCTGCTAAATTCAATTTAATTCAGACGGGTTTCAAGCATATAAACAAAGTTACAATAAAAGTGTCAGGTATCGAACCCATTAATTGATTTACTCTATCTGTGTATTCTGATATCTACTCATAATGGGTAGATTGTGTTGTCTTCCTTAATCCCTCCCTCCCTTAATTGCTGTGAAGGTAAATACTGTACCCCAGTGAGTTGGTGTTGTGGGTAGATGGCGACGGTGAGGTTTCGTCCGTCGTCGTTCTTCTCCTCGGAGTCTGAGTCAGAGACGTGCTCCACGTCTTCCACGCGGGCGTCGCGCATGTTGATCTGCCCCGTCGGGTTCTGGAGATATTGGGTAACAAAATGTTATACTGACATTAACAACTAATTAAGATATATTGAAAAAAATATAACAATTTAGTGAAAGAGACAAACAGACAGATTCTAAGTGATTTTTTTCTCCTAATATTGCTCACTCAAATGAAAATTTTTATGATCTTATTATTATATTATGATTGCATACAAGTTAATGTAACTGCCCACGAAATAAAGATTATATTATAAATCGGTAAGAAACTAGCACATATACTCTAATTTTCAATTTATTATGGACAATCGTTTGCATTGGTTGGAACTTAGAATGGTCATTTATACTTAAAACAATTTTCAGTATGTTTAACAAATAAAACTTTAATAATACCTGATCTCCCGGAGACTTGAAGTACAGGAACATCTTCCCCAACAGCACGCACCAGCTCTTCTTAGCATGACCGTTCTTTACTTTAGTGAGCCAGCCCTGTATGGTGGGCTTGTTGTCTTCTTTACTCAGTAGTAACTTTGTCGCGTTGCGCCTTTGCACGTTCTGTTGTATGAGACATATATAATTGCATAACATATCGATTAAACTATTGAATCTCAATATACTGTCAACTCATTGCATTTTAAACTCCATTGACCTGTAGCACCCTAATCCAGTCCTCCATAGTGGCGACGCTGTCCGCCGTGAGGTAGTAGGTTCGACTCCCGGTGAATATCTCGAAGGTGGCTCCTCCGTCGTTCCGTGATATCTTGCAAGCTTCCCCGAGACCGATCTGTCCCTGTGGCTTGCGAGTCACCTCCGACGCTGACTTCCAGTACGAGAGCGTACCGTTTTTGAGAACGAACCTGGAAGTTATGGGAGGTTACGAATTGAACATAGCAATTATTTTTTTAAAGTATTTTTTCATGTAACTGTCATATAAGTTAATATTTATAAAGTAAAGTAATTATAAGTAAATATTTCCAATCTTATGCATTGTAATCACTGAAACAGATTTACGAATAACACCTACAAAAAAATAATTATTATAAGTCTCGTTAACTAATCGGAACCATCGGGCCGTCCCTCACCATCTCTTTCTCCAGGTCTTGAGTTTCCCCCCCAATTTGGCGAGGTGTCCGCTCTTCTCGAGTGCGTCGTGTCTCCTGGGCGAATCCCTGGCGCCGCCCTCCAGCGACACGGCGTCGGGCGGGATGGCGTAGTCGTCCGACACACCTGACTCGAACGACGTGTCTGCGAAGCACGAGCCGATTGACTTATGATACGTGCACTACAACTATTATTATCTGTGACGATACTGACCGTATAACTGTCACGCCCTCGAACGAAGGTAAACTATATTAATTACACAAATAACATTTACTATATATTATTATTTATGTAGGCATATGAAGTAGCATAAAACCGACCTCTAGTTTTACTTTGCTTGCTGGGTGACCCGCTGCTGGACCTCTTGGCGGGGCTCAGACTGGAGCTGGTCTTGACGCTCTTGGAGGGGCTGCTGGCGCTGAGGCTGGTGTCGGAGGAGCTGCACTGGCCGTTGTTGAGAGCAGACGTCTGCTGGATGGACGCCGGCAACACGCCCGTCAGGTTTATGTTGTTGATTGTTGATGGCTGGCCTGGAGGAGGAGGTATTGAGAGTGGATCATACTATATAAGAGTAATACTATTTAATACTGTATTTGAGGAATTAGTAACATATTTTAGTAAAATAGTCCTTAATTTATATTACTTTATAATTTAAAGACTCACCATAGACGGGGTTGTGGTGTGGAGTGTTATGTACCGTGACGCCCATAGATTCCTCTCCTTCCGAAGAGTCATCTGATGAGTCTCCGGTGAACGGCATCGAACGAATCTGACTTGCCCGCTAGATGAAAAGTTTATAATGAATACAATCTTATTTAGTCTTCTAACAGTTTTGTATATACTTAAATTAATATGAATATGTATATAGTTAATAAGAATAAGAGTTATCTAGACTAAATAGCATTTCCAATACCAGTTGCAATGAGTTATAGTGTCGATTTATATAACCTATGTTCTATGTTAGTTTTTTATAAATAGAAACAGTGATCCTTTAAAATTTAATTTAGATTTTTCAATTTAGGAAACTTACCCCCTTAACGGTCGCATACACGGGTACTGATATATCCTGGTAGCTGGTGGACTCGTGTACGGCTCGCGTGCAGGGAGGGGGACTTAGCTCCTCCTCCACCGACTGCTGGAGACCATCATCCGCCACCTAGAAGAATATAAGTTGTGATTTTTTAAAATATTATGTGATTATTATTCAATGTATAAACATGTAGGCTTTTTAGTAATTTATTAGATTAGTTATTAATTGGTAATATTTGGCCCAAATTCCCCCGCGAATGTGTGAATGTTGACATGAGAAACAATGGCGTGAAATCTGAGTAGACATGTAAGAGGAGTTAGTGGAAGAGGAAAGGATATCTCCTAAAGGCATCAGATTGGTGTTGTTCTACCATACCTGGTATATCTTGGCCTCCCAGCTCGGGAACCTGTGTAGAGGCGGCGTGGGCGGGCGAGGCTGCTCGGAGGTGGAGCTGTCTCCCGTGGAGGACCCGCCGCGACTGTTGCCCTGCACTATCACGTTCACTCCCTGCCAGGCCGGCGTGCGCTCTGGAAGATTATTAGTTTTTATATTGGTGTGCAACAATACCTTACCGTGATTTCTACTTAATCCTAACACTACAATTTCTGGGCACAATTTGTTACTTATCAATAATTTTTTTGAATTACGAATTAAACGCGAGTAAAAAAGATTAGTTCTAGAATATTTACATTTATATATAATTTATAGTATGTCATACCTCTGCTGGGTGTATATATTTCTGCATAATCATGAGTAGTATCACCGTCGGTGGATGTGTTTGGGGTAGTTGGCAGCACCACTAAGTTTTCTACTGCAGCCTGAAATAAAACGGGAGATACCATATTGTTAGGAGTCAAGGGTATTTCTAAATAATTAGTAGGCATCAACTGCTATAAATTAGTAAACAAGTGTTAGGTTTATGGATTATCGTGTCATACTCGTTTGAGAGCGGAAGCTCTATAGGTGTGAATAGTGATTGTCGATATGATCTTTGAGTACCTACTTGAGTAGCTTATCTAGCTTTTTATTACTGTGGTAGATTTGTCGTTTTATGTCATAGTTTTATTACTAAATTAGTTATAACGTCGTAAACTGGCTTTCGTGGTATTAAATAACGTGAAATACGTGAATTTGACAATTACTTTGAATTCTTATTATTTTTTTAATAAAATTTCTACATTAATCCTAAAAATTTAAAAATACTAATTATGTCCAAAAAGAAGAAATCGCAAAACCCTTACTGCTAGATCATCAGCCAGTAGACTAGCAGTGGTTCTTTCATCCATGGTCCTATTCATGGTGCTCAGCTGACTGTTAGTGTTGGTTTGTGTGAGGTTTGTTGTACCAATGGAAAGGTTCCTTCTGTGCCTTACTGGAGTGCTGTAGTGGGGCTCTGAATTTATTGGTAGCTGAAAACACAATTTAAATTTAGATTCTGTTTATATTGTAAGTAATAGGAACATACTATCAATGAAATAATATTATAAAAAACATTTATGTGCATATTAGTTTTGGTCAGAAGTTTCTTATTTACAATAAATAGAAATGTATATATAATGTGCAGGAAAGATAATGTTAAATTAATTTTTTGGGTTTGTAAAAATTTTTAAATAAAAATATTCATCTATTACATATCATCACATAGTTTATATCATTACAAAGAAATATTATAGGAAGGAAGGAATACATTATGCCTTTTTTTTTTGTTTCCTAGTATTATTTCTTATTTATAATAAAACTAGGTTTTGTGAGTGGTCCGACCTAGAAGTAGCAGCAGTCATAGCCAGTTGCAAAACATTACAGGTTTTTTTATTTTCATTTCGAATTATTACTTTAGAATTTATTAGCAACTTAAACATGAGCCGTATCTGATATATGATAGATGTTGAATTTATTACTACTTTTATTTTAAAACACAATCACTAATGATAACACAAAACAGTAAAATGCCATAAAAGAAACTGATACACCTTTTTTTAAAACTTGTCTCATATGCATACCTATGAATTAATCTAGCAAAAGAATATTAGTAAACAAAAAGTGCTATAACGGACATCTAATGCCTATATACCTGTGGACCCTCAAGGCTCTCAGACCGCCGTCTGTTAGCTAGACTTGTACGAGTACCGTCCTCGGTCCTCACTTCTAGGGATAGACTCCCTCGAGATGGTAGGAACTGGTGATTAAGGGTGGTTTTGAAGTTTTGTTATGGAGTTATATTCAACAAGAGCATTTGTATGAAAGAGATGTAGAGATTAAGATAATGATATATCTTTATAAAAAGCTCAAAAAATCACATGTGAATGAAGTACCATGAGCTGAATTTGATACTGCATGAAAGCTTTTACATAAGAAGATTATTATTGTTAAGACTCCAGCACTTTCAAAATACCATAAGAACTCTCTTTTGAAATATTTCCCAGTTACACAAGACTATTTTAGGATATAAGAATTTCAAACATGAAGTGATAGATTGGAAATACTTAATACTTACAGCACTAACAGCGCAATTTCTGCTCCCCTGTGCAGCAATATGATTTCTTAAAAGCTCTAGCTGTTGGTTGCAGCGGTCGTTTTGTTCTCTGAGCTGCTGGTTCTGCTGCTCCAACTCTCGCAGCTTGTTTGTCACCCACTCTTTAATCCGCGCCGCTTTGGCTTCGACTTGCTTTGCGTCTTGGAGCCGCAGATGCTTCTAGAAGCAGATTATGTTATATATTTCGTAATTTAAAATTATAATTATATATGTATTCCCTTTTATACAAAAACAATGGTATTTATTTAAATATATATTAGGTCTAATTATCCTGTTATACAAAAGCGTACTAAAAAAATTGTGACTTTTCCTTATTAACTGATTAATTTTACATCATGAAATTTATTTCAATTTATGTGATTATTTATATATTCAAATTACCTGCATTTTATCTTATCACGTATTTAATAACATTTCCAATGTAATCATTGTAAGGATAGATAAGCATATTTTGTTAATAACAAAGATTTTCATTCATAAAAATTAAAAACAAAGTTCAAACAAACAAAAACTAAAGCGTCACAAAGCGAACGAGAAACGGTATTCGAAATTACGAAATACTAATACGTCATAGTGACGTTTGTGAGTGACGTTACTATTGAAATGACGTTGAAAACATATTACGTAGGGGGCGGAAGTTACGTCATCATTTGAATTTATGGATGCATTCATGTTTATAATACAATATCGTATTTTGATATCAACATCTTATTACATTGACAGACATTGAAAAAAATATTTTTAGATCCATTTCTGTAATATTTACTTTGTATAAAAAAATCTTTGAATTTTGCCGATTAAAATAACAGCCAGTATTATTTTTGAAACGATTCGTCGATCCAGAATTGATAGCTCTTCACTTAGTTAAAAATACGAACTATTATTTCACACCCTATTCAAAATATACAGAAGTAAATTACTCTTTATAATAAAAAAAAAACTCTTTATAATTTAAAAATATATATATTTTTTAAGAATCTTTTGTAATTCATTACTTGGCATTGAGAAATTTATTTAACATTAAAAGTAATGAGCTTTGCAGAGTAGTTAACAAAATGTTTCCCCCGAGTGTAATAAATACGAACTGAATATAAGCGCTTAAATTGTTGATTGGAAAAGAACAATGGAATTTGTTTAAAGCTTAATAAAAATGGAAAAATTTGGACTATTGAATACCTAATGTAATTCATATCTAGGGTTCCAGGATTATTGGGTCAGATGAAATGGAGTTATACAGGGTTATTTTTAATAAGTTGACCACCTCTTGCAGACAATCTCGACATCAATCCCAACACCATTTGTTCTACAACTTTGTTTTACAAAACTCTGTGGTTATCACACAAAAATAAACGAAACAAAAAAATGTTTTGCTCCCTCTTTTACTTATTACTCTGTATTTTGTAAGAAGTGTTTAAATGATCAACGCCCGGGCGCTATACCTACGCTCAGAGTTAATTTCAGTTCAGAAGCAATAAATAAATTTTGTATGGGAAATTTTAAAAACTATTAATTTTAAAAAGTCGTAGAACAAATGTTGTTAGGATTGATGTAGAGAGGCTGCCTGCAAGAAAGAGGCGGTCAACTAATTAAAAACAACCCCGTATACTTACATATTTTAATTTTTGCAATAATATTGTCGTTTAGACTCTAAAATACATCTAGAACCGTCGATATAATAATTAGTAAGTGTAAGTAACCTGTTCTTCGATCTGGCCCTCCAGCCGCGAGATGGCTTTTGGCGCACCCTCAGCACCCGCCGGCCACTCGCAAAGCTTTTGCTCCATGGCGCGGACCTGGAAATTAATTCCAATCAATATTTTTTTTTTCTGTAACAACTCTTTTATAAACTTAAAATTTTCAAGTTCTTTTTACATAATTCGATGAAACAATTAAATAAAAAAAAATGTTCTTTAATAATATACATATACAATTAAGGAGAATGATAAAAAATACTAATACACCAAAGATTTGAATGTTAATGATAAACAATAGCCCTTGTAATATTAAAATAAAATATCTATATCATTTACATCGGTGGTAAAGTATATAATAGTAATAATTAAACCACATTCTGTCATTGATAGAAATATAAGGTTGTAAGGCCAAGTGTTTTATTTAAAATAGGTATTCTTTTTCTCGTGTTTATTACAATTAAAACCACAATTTAATAGCATTAAATAAATTCACTACAAAACTTCTGTATGTATAGTATTTTTTATATAACTTTTAGGAGTAAGATTTTGATATTCAACACCCTGTAGACCAGATACTTACATTTGTCCACGTTTACGTAGATGACGAACATACTGAGAACTTTAATAATGTACACTAAATGTTAAAACGATATCACTCAGACATTCATTTATTGTTCACAATCAATGAAACGCTAACACATTATTCATTTAATTACACTTATTGTATCACTGAATAAATAATGAAAGAACATAATTATAAGTGTCATCCAAATTTTTAGTTAAGCAACAAAAGTATCAAAAATATATATAAGGGTAAAAAATGTATAAGGACCTAAAACTAACAATGCAATATTAAAGGCGAAGGAATACCCAGGAATAGATCGCATTAATCACAAAACGTCGTAATTTGCCTGACTCACGAGGGGACGCCGACGAATATCCAGAAATTTCTATATCGGGTAACACTTAGACGGCAAACTTGGAAAAACAAATGATAGACACGTTGGTAGCTTTGATGTGGACTGTAAAATAGTCGTGAATCAAATCAAATTATATGGTTAGATTGTGAGCGTCTCAGTCAAACTAAGTGTTGACTAGTATAAGACTCGAGGGTGTATATATATATTTTAGATAATATGTATATAATATATAAGAAACAAGTAAAAATATAACTACGCAAATTATTGATTAAATTGTAATGAATGTGTTACATTTGATTAGATTTTGAATTTAATTTTATATTACTGACACAGTCATATTTAAGCGATTCGTAGCTTAAGTTCGTTAATTACCAACTTGTTTAATTTAACTGCAGTAATGAATTGTTCAGTTAAACTTCCTTATTACTATGTACGAACAGACAACAGTTAATTTAGTAATGAAGACGTGGATAGGGCGAGTTGTTTATATTATTTTACTCAGCGTAAACAATTTATACACCAAAACTGACAATAGTCAATTTATATAAAAAATTATAATGAAGATCTTTTTAAAAAGTATTTAATATAATTACTTCTATTTAAAGCGAAATAATTGCAACGGAACGCATTGTTAAGTTAAACCGGATGTGGCGGATACGGATGTCGTTTTATTTGCGCGCAAAAATACCATAAAATTATCAAGTGAATAACTGAATTTAACGTCATCATTTTAAAGTTAATAATTTGATTTCATTTCATTTTAAAAGTATTAGAATTAGATGATATTGAATTCATAATTAATAAAATAAATTATTATACGAATAAATATTGTTAAATACATGGAAAGGCAGACATTCATTCAATACAAATGTATGTATATAGTATTGATGCCACCCACTCTTTTGTTGTATGAACAAACCACTTTCTTGTTTATTGGTGTTTATGTATCAATCTAGTTAGAGATTCTCCATTTGGTATCAAGAATAGATCAAACATGAATCGCAATGGGCTGAGTTGATGTGTTTCCGGGTTTTTAAGATCGGTCTACTTTATTTGGACTAGAAGACGTCACCTTTATTGTCTATTGTCTCCTGTTATGTCATGTTAAATATATTCCAATATTTTTTTTAAGATATTCAATACATCAATATTTGTTAGCTGAATGATGTTTTTATAACGACTGTTCCAGGGCCATTTGGTCTAAAAGACACTTATTTAAGACAAAATACATATTGGAATCAGCGTTTTTTTCTGATAATAACGTTGTATGTTAATGTTAATCTATAGCCTATTATCGGTAGAGTTTCATCTGATACTGTAATGAGAAAAGTTTGGTATTGTTCAGCGTGATAAAGAATGTTGATCGAGTTTTCGAAATATCGACTTTTTCAGCATTAACAAATTATTAATACCCAAAATCGCATAAATTATTCTATATTTATAACAAAATTATAGTTTATAAATTAAATAATTATACTTCATCTAAACCTTTCTCTAATTATAAACCAGTCAATCAAGGAAAGAAAATTATAAAACTTCTTACATCTCCCATTTCCTTTACACACACACACATACAAGGGATACAAAGTTTTAATTACCACAAGGTTTTGATTACCGCCGGGACCTCGCAATAAATCAAGGATAGTGAAAACCGGTGTTACATTCCCTAATAAGATTTATGACTATGCTAATTGTAATCTAGCTAATGTAGTTTTATTCACGCTAATGGGAAGCTAGATTTAAAAGTTTCAAAAGCTTTTACAAACTAGATAACTTATTCAAGATATATTTTGGTACGACTGTATATTCTATTCCGCTCGATAACTACTTCACACCCCGCGTAACTAAGTCTGGATTTGAGTTCGGAGTTGCTAATTACTAGATCTCATTTCCTTGTAAAGTATTCATGGAGTTTTATGTCGGTTCTTCTCTTTGGAACCGTGTAAGTAGGGTCTGTGTTTCATAAGTGCAATGTATTTGAAAAAAAATATTGACTTCAACTTTTTCAAAATCATTGTAAAACTCAGTAGTAGGTCGTTTTTCAAATGTTTAAATTTACACGATGATTATATTTGGTTAACTTTGGATGAATTATGGTTTATTACCAAAACCTACGAGTTTTTCAAATATTTAAGGAGATTTTTGAGGAGATATCTATTAGTTTTGGATAAAGATATATTTTTAAGGTATAATTTTAAAACTATCACAAATAAACTAATGGTACCAGAAGGATCTGATAAGACTACCAAATAAAGTTTCTGCACGGCTGGTTCATTGAACCCTTTTTAAATAATACGAGGGATAGTCGATGTGGTTCAAACAAAATATCCATAGCATTTTTAAATAATTATATTTTGCATAATAAAAATGTTATATATTAAAACCAACCAGGTATTCTTAAAATAATTAGCATTTTAACTCAAATTACGTTACCAAATTATCCGTTAAACGACCTAAATGGCTTCCGTATCAAAATACCAATACTCGGAAAGTGTTAAATACAACAATTAACACGAAGACCTGCTAATAATGATTATCAAAATTAAAAACTAAAAATCATTTAAATTAAAATAATAAATACATTTATAAATATAAAAGAACAAAAAAGATCACAGGAAACATGCACTTATGGACGCGTTCACAGTTCAATAATGCGTAAAAACAATTTTCAAAACACGTATTAATTTATTTCAAGCGCTGAATGCGACGTATGCGCTCGTCGCGGCGCGGAAGCGAACTAACCGCCGGCGATATCCTACAGGACGTGCTTACTATGGATCGATATTTACATAGTGCTTTTAATATTCCGCCGTTGACTTGTTTATTTTTATCTTTATGGCTAAGATTGCTTGAAAGATACGAGACGTAGGTAAGTGGAGGCGTGTAATAATATTATAATTTACTGTGGATCTGAAATAAATATTGTCTGAGAATTAATTATGTTAGAAAAATCATAACGGTTTTTTTAAATTCGATTTATGAAATGCGTGCAAATTTGGAATACAGTTATTATTATTTTTTGTGTGATTAGTTTTTATTTAATGAGCCAAAAATTATGTAGCTCTTTATATAATAACACCAAAAAAATATTATTAGTAATATTGAAAATGTAATTAAATTAAATGCACTAAAAACTAGACATAGAACATAAATGCACACTAAAATCTATTGAGTCAAAGTCAAAGTACCAATTTATGAAATCATCGTATTTTAAGTTCATTCCATATCAAAACATTACTTGAAATAGGTAATTAATGAAATAAATTAATTTCTGTCTAGAGTTTCCGTTCTTATTTCATCCTCTAGATATTGGTTTTATTTTGTAAAAGATATGGAGATAGGTAGATGTTATAAAAGAAAATATTTAGTTTAGCTTACGGTCTGGATTTACATACATCAAACAAATATTAGGTATATTTGTTTAATGTAATAATATATTATTAGTAATAATAATAAAAAATTTAATAAATATTCATATTTTTTTACAGTTTCTGACATTCTAGTTACGCTTATTTTGTATGTTAAAGCCTTCAATTCAAACAAAAGAGCATACATTGTATATTTAAGTTATTCCGAGTTACGACCTCAATCTATATTTTGTTTCTTAAGCAGTTATTATTATTTGTTTACTAAGATATCGATACAGTAATCGATTTAGTATATTTAAAGCTATAATTTCTACTGGTAAATGTTCAGTCTGTGTGATGAGCTCACAGCATATTCCGAGTTTAACAGACCGAAAAGTCGTTTGTTTTAAATGGTTAAACTCATTCACAGGCCACAGCTTACAAAATCATCTGCTGAAAAGATAAGTTTATTTGACACTTTCTACAGTGCTGAAGGCAGTGAGTGAATGAAAAAATGTGCTATTTTTATGATTTTATTTTAAAATATTGAGTATGATTAAACATATTGGTTATTATTAATATGTATTACAGCAATTTATTTTCTAATTATAAAAATAGTTTAAAAACCCGGCTATATAATATTACCTACATAAATATATTTTTTAATAAATATTAAGTTTTTAAGCAAAAGATCACCATAATCATGTCAAAGAATATACAATAAAAAATTTAAACTATATATCTTACAAGTTACAATATTGCAACATGGCGTGCATAACCGAGTGCACATCTCCTAACAAAACAGACTCATAAATCACCGAAGAAAAGCAAAGTTTCCCTAAAAAGTGATAAAATTGCACTTTTATTGCAGTCTGTCGCGTCGTTGCGTTGGGATATGATCTAATGAAAGCTATAACAACAACAGTTAAGTTTAGGGTACACTGAGCTGGTCTGACCATAATATTTACAGAGAAATACGATTAATTTAAGTCAGAAAAAAACATTGTTTTCCTTATTTTTATATTATCTTTTTTTTAATAGCTGTAACTAAAGTGAAAATGTGAACCATTTTAAGCGTGAGAACATACAGACGACAAGAAAGTCTGAGCTGGTGTGTATTAAATTTAGGACCCATTTGTGAACCCTTGGAAACAGTCCAAAAAGCTTAGTAGAATGTTGGCTGTAAATAAGACAGGAGACATATAACATACAAACTTATATTTCTTCACGACTCCCAGGAGGCCAGGATGAGTTTTTTACAAATTAATTAGATTAGCACGAGCAATAGAAAAATACTGGCAGAATCTTGTAAATCAAATGGATTTTCATTTAATTAATTAGTACATTAATAAATCAATAAAAAATATTGTATACAATAAAAACGCACTGGCTTGCTGGTAGACCAACAATATAGAGAGTAGAGTGACTTCATCAATATCTTATAAATGAATGAGTGAGAATGTGAATAAGTGTTAAGGAGACCAGTGTTAGGATTTACTGGATTGTGTGGTAACGTAATCAAACCGTTGGTTCGTAAAATTGTAGACAGCAATCAAATTCATAAACGAAAACAGTTTTTAACTATTCTTGAATGGATTTCTCTAAGAATATACTTTATTACAATGCTTGTATAGTTATTATCTGGAGTAAACATATATGCTAGAGATGTCCCACCTAGATACTAAAGCTATAATCTGTCCAAGAAGAGAAGACATAACGTATGTCGGCAGTTTAAAAAAAACTTAGAGGTAAGGAATTAACAGTTTTGGCAAATATACAATCCATATAAGAATACTTGGTACTTAAACGTTATTGGAAAAGACATCATAATCAGTGCTATAACATCTAACACCGTTACCTACTGATTACTCCAAGGAGGAAAAGTTTACTCAAAGTTATATTGTGGTTGTTTGATAAGCTAACTTTGTAACAAGTCTTTCAAAATGCATTCTATGTACATGCTTCCAAATGACTTACTGTCAATATACAGCGGAATGGATTGTGTCAAAAATATATACATAAGTATTATGTGGATAACAAAATGATTCATAAGAATAAAAATCTATAAATGTATTATAAATTTCCACCCCAAGCTTCTATAAGTTACACGTGCAAAATGTGTTCTTTATATATATACAAGTGTTGCCAAATCGAACAATAAATTTGACGTTAATAAAAACGTCAAAAATCAAGGTCAATGTTACCATCTACTGGATTCTTTCCAATTCATATATTATAACTAACATTTCAGTTAGCCTTATCTGATTACGAGTGTGGGGAAAAAATATCGATTCGTAGAGGGATTCTACCCTTCTCACTGACATACTTAGGGGAAACTGTATCAACTCGGTAGGGTAATTTTGACCCTATGCCATTGATCTACATTTTAATGAAAAGGAACCACGGTCAAATATTTGTTCTTTATCACGATGACATACTTACAACTCATATTACACCCCATGTTGAAATATGGTAACGGCGGACAATTTATTAGGTAGAAATCTAATTTTACGACAGAGAAAATGAAGATAGTTTTCATTTAATAACACCACATTTTTGGATTTAGTTGTATTTGTTATAAAAAAAATATAAAATAGTTTTCTCCAAAGAAAGAGATCTCTTTATCCCAGGGTTTAGATCAGTCTACCTAGTAGTTAAGAAAGTTGGAACAGTACTAAAATTGGGCAATATGCCAGACCTTATTTTTCCGACTAAGAAAGATGTCGGATTAGGTATTAGAAGTCATTTTATAAAATTAAGTCTTGAGGTTTAATAAAACTAATAATTTTTATGGTATATTTTATTAACCTTAAATCACCTAACGTTAATTTTATTTATAAAACAGCTGACATTAAGACTATACTAAAGAATTTAATTAATGGTTAACCAAGGTTCCGGTCGAATACCAAGAATGTTTTGAAATATCACGATATAGATAATAATCTAATAGTTATACATATACATCGGTTCAGGTTAAATAGATTATTCCATTATTTCTACCAATATTAGTTACTCTGCACTATACGTATCATCCTTGTTTTTTTTTGTAACTCATTGTGCTACATGAAATAAATAATATTACTGCATTGTTATTAAGTCTCAATACAAACACCACACGTTTAATTAGTAAACGAGATATTATGTTTAAATATCTTAGGCGCCGGCGAGACGAGTCATAGCGCACAGAATGTTTATTGACATGCTTATTACGACACTACTATAGTACTAGAACATACATTTTATGAGAAATTAAGTTTTTGTGTATTTAATGCTTATTTTAGGGATTATTCAATAATTTTGGGATGCTTTTAGAAACTTTTTAAAGTCCCCCTCTCCCACCTTGGTCATACGAGGCGAGGTTTTAGACTATCCTCAAAATATCTGTAAAAAATCTGAACATACCTCGTATTCTTAAATATAAATTAATTTTGGAAAATTAATCACCGTGTTAAAAATATTCAGATATTCATTCGAGGTACTGGCATACAATTAATAATTGAATAACGCGTTGACTAAAATAAAAAAAAAAACGTGGTATCTCAAAAGTCTTCCTTCCTTTTATGATGAAAAAAAAACTGGTATTTTAAAAATCTTCTTCCTTTAGTGATCGTTACTGGAAACCTTTCACCCCTTTCAACTCATGTGATTAATGAACAATCTCATTCTAATACATAAGCGATATATAATGACTGAATAGGTAGGTACATAAGCACACTGAAAGCTTTTATTATATAAACACAACTCACTCCAGACATTTGAAGTAGGACATGGTTTTATTTAACAAAATAGATTCAAGCACGTATTGGAAGGTGGGAAGCGGAAAATACCGGATTTTCGATACAAAGTGCATTACTCGCTTTCAAACGGATTTTCGATTCTAATGGTCATAAAAGCAAAATCTTTTTTAGTATCGATTAAAAGATTAGAGCTTAAATATTAAAAAAAGTCACTTGAATAGTTTTTTTTTCTATGAATTATACAGGATATACGAATCTAAAATCGTCAAAGACAACAATAACAAAAAAAAAAGTGGAGTAAGGTTAAACCTGTCTATGGTTGGGAATAACGTTAAATAAATAAAACTAAAAATTCGAGTACATTTTATTATTAGTATCAAAGAAAACTATATTAGATTAAAAAATATAACTGATTAACAATAATAATAATAAATCATAATTAACATCACACAATATAATCAAGACGAACCAAATGACGTAAAACATACATTTGAGAACCATCTCATAATACATTTATTACCATCAATATTTTCTAATGTCAAAGATTAATTGTTGGGTGCATCTGCATATTTGATACCAATCAAAAGTTTATTTGTCAGACTATGATTTATGACTAACATTTTTTAAAAAGTCAGTCCATTGTTTCATACATAATTTATAATTTTATAAATAAGCACTTAAAACGTTGTTTTAAAAATATAAAATTGTGGAGGATATTGTAGGTAGGTAGTTGTTGCTAGACCGCGTAGACTAAGTTGAAACTTCGGAACTTACACGTTCGGAACATTAGTTCAGAACTACTGATCGAAAACGCAAACAGCGTTATCCGCTTTTGCCAAATTTTGGTGCAAGGCACGTTAATTTTAACGGTAGTAGTGTGATTGTGTGGCTAAGAGCAATATAACTAAATATTTGAAACCTTACGCAAGAAATAGCAACTCAAGAAAAAGGAAATAAAATTGGACTGCCAGCTGTAGTGTTTGTAGTGTTGAAAGAAAGGATAAAAAAGATTAACACAACTTCATTATATTAAGTCATTCGCTTTCCTATCAGAATATAAACATAATCTCTATCAATGATCGCGGATGGATGGATTTATTGATACTAATGATAGGTATATAAATACTTATTGATATTACTCAATTAAGTCAAAAGAGAAGATAAGAACTAGCGAATGAATAAATAATAATACGAATATATGTTGCAGGTATCGCAAAATAGATTAAGCTGTCAAACACAGGATCTACACAGAATGGACAAAATGGTGGACATCCATGGGAACAGTATGTGACTCATCTTTTTCTCCTTACATTGAAGGAGATAATTATCAAAACAGTAGTACGACCTGCCTTGTCATATGGGACATAGTTCTGGACTACCAACGCAATAGCAAGACCATGCTGCTGAAAATTTAATGTTCAGAAGTAACCCATCTCCAAGTCTGTGGCATGTCGAGAATAGATAAAAGTAAGAAATGTAAGAGGTAGTTTGAACTTTGAAAGTAGCAGTTTGAACAGAAACGATGAGAAGTAATCGCCGTGTGGACACAATGCGGAGGGATGAAAATTATCTAACGACTAGTGTCCTGACACCAGTAAGATATAGGTGAATATAGCAAAGAAGCATGTCTTCACTAAATTAACGTATGTGGAAGAGAAGGGCTGGAAGAGACTTATTGGGTCGACCCCAAATAATGAGAAAGAATTGAAATAATAGTTCTATATCTACAGATCCTTATATAATATGCATAAAACTTTAATAACAAATTTGTACATTTTATATTAAAATTTGAACACATTTCATATTAATACAAATATATTGCAGAAAGAAGCTAGTAAAACAATTACTATAATTAATAAACAGATATAATATAGCTACATCAATATAATTACACCAGAAATAATTAAACGAATATTTTAATGATCTTTACAGACAAAGTAGGTAATACGTTTTGAAACGATTTTTTATAATTTGTAATGATTTTTTAGAATATGTTTATACTAGAGACGAAAGGAGATTTCGAATTATAACGTATCTTACAAAATGATATCCAATGACTTTTGCTTCTGTAATTTTATAATTCTCAAGTAATAGGGTTGTCAGCAAACATGAAGAGACACTACATTATAACAAACGTTGCCATGCTTTTATGCAGATATTTATCGGTAAATAGTAAAACGACTTAGTGTGTCTGTTTAAGGCTATCTCGCCAACTCCAGATTGGAGTGCTCGTTTTAGTTCTGTCATAAAAATATATGGAATAACTTTTGTTAATATAAATGGGCTCATCCAATAAAGTTAACAACACGTTCCAAGAAATTTCTATGGCAGGAGTCGTTAAAATGACATTGATTTCTTCACCAATGCCGATGATCTAAAAGACAAGCAAAAAGACGCTTTGGTCTGGCGCGAATCCAAAAACAGAACTTTGTACACCCGTCACATTACTACAAAAGGGCAGCACAATGAGAACCGTTATTGAGATAGAAATAAGATCTAAAATAGTACAGTACATTTGTAATATTTGTATGCTTGGTCAATTGTGTACATCGTGTACAAGCAATAACACGCCGAGTTGATTTGATGGGTGTATTGGTAAGATTTGAAAGGTTAGTAATATGTCACTACTATACAAATCACGGAGCTAATAGGATAGATTTAGGTCTAGATTGCAATTCTTGGAAACTTAACAAAAGAAACATTACAAATTGGATATTTATGATAATATTATTAAGTGTATGTTTGACTATTAGATGACGCATGGGTTTTTTCCAAGTGTTAGTTAATAAAATAATTAATTTTAAAAAAAAATTAATACGTCACCATTTTCTCCACATGCGTATATATTGGACTATATCTTTTGCTGCACATTTTAATACGAAAATCCAAACACAGAACAACAGAGGACATTTAATATTTAAAAATGGTCATAGTCTAAGAATTCCTAAAGACTACTAAAATATTAAAAGAAAACACAATCGACTGATTGTGCTTAAAATAGTTTTTCATAATATTTTTAAACAATGACATGATGTAACTGCACTGCAGATAGATTTGGATATTTTTATGATCAAATCAGCTGTTATAATACAATATTTATCAATTTTAAGAAAACTCTTACGAACCAATTACAATCTCGTGATCGTGACAGACGGACAACACTCGCACCGAATATAGATAAGCTGTTAATATTGCGGTGAAGCATCATCGTTTCCTGTGACAATTTTGGACGTGACATCCTGAGTGGAATTTCTTAATTTATTAAAATGTTTTATAAACAACGAACATTAAGAAGAGTAACAGTTTAGACGGAGAAGGAATTTATTGATGTTGAAAGAAAAGAGAAGAACATGTCTGATTGTTATGTTAGTTATCTGAATATTCAGAAACATTTTTCATAGTAATCTACGAAATCTATAATTATTTGCAACTTGTAAACGGGCTGGCCATTTCTTTTTTCGCACTTCTCACATTCTAAAACATGTTTATGACACCAGGAATTTACTACCAAAATTATATATAAACTATTTTTATGAGATTGAGTTACATATAAGCAGAAGGTACACTGAGTATCATCGGTAGTATCACCCACGTATATATGCACTGCAACTTTATTTATTCTGCTACAATTATGAAAAGCATTGCTAGAACTGCAAAAGAATGCAGTAGATTAGGACACACGAACAGGAAAGGGTGGGGGAATTTGATTATCCAGCAATCGTATAATACCATGAATTCTATATCTTTCATCCACCGGCCAAGCAGTCGTATACACAAAGTGCAGTCTAATGAGTAGGGCTAGGATCTTCTACTTCCAAAAGTGTTTGATCATTTACCACCTGTAGGTATATAAAAAAACCCTAATGCGATAAGGTTCTAAGTAAAAATACAACTATTAAACAATTACGAACTGTTTTATTGGAAGACTACTCTCATATAATAATAACCTTAGATCATCTTATCAGATTGTTGTTTTTGTACGTAAGATACGTTGTGTTTACACTTAAGTAAAAGTACGTACGCTTGAGTACGAATATAAAAGATAGATATAATGCAAAACAAAAATTGTCTCAAAATTTTAGCAAGCAGCATCTAAAATAGGTTGTTTTGTGCAATCTCTAAAAAAAGAAAAAATAACACATCCGACTGTTCCGTTTTAAATCGAGAGCGCAGTCACAAAAAGAAATAAAGCACTTAAACCGCCAAGGCGCATTAAACGTTTGTAAAATGGATATAAAATTGCGATTTTCGATACAAAAGAGGTGATATTAAATTTTTATTCCCAACAGCTGTTCCCAGCAATAGCAGCGCGCATCGAAAATCTATGTAAATTCGCATTGCGTCGCACTATGCAGTCTCATGAATTATGTAGACTACATTTGGAATGGTAATATGTAAAATTATTTAGCTTTTGTTTTGAAATGTTTTATAAATTGGCCTGTGGATGATCCGATTATCGTAATTTATACAGCTTGAGCAAAGGAAAAAATTCTATTGAAAAAGACATCCGAATTTTAAATGAATAAAAACTGAATGAATATATATTTTTTTCTTGTTTTACGTTTAGAAGACATAAATTTTTTAACATTTATATTATAAAAGAAAGGTCTTATCGCGTGATAAAAAAGAACTAATAGAAAAGAGGTCAAAGTACCGCCATAAAAAGTTGTGAAAAGTAGAAAACGCTGTGCTAATGGCATCTTAGTATATGATAGTAGCAAAGTACGCAGTAATGTTAGAAAACCGGCACTCAAAGAGAAAAATAATAAAAGAGATACAAAACATTAAGAATATCATCTAGGAAGACTATAAACTTTTTTCACCTACATATGTAGGGTAGGGTCACTGTTTTATTCAATAAAAAAATGCGCCTTTAACACCTCCAAGTGAATGGTTTTAATATTGTTCTAAAATTTACGAACACCCAAAACTTTTAGGTAGGCTTTCTATCACGTTTTATTAATGATATTAAAAGCCTACGTCTACTCCTAATGAAGGGATTTTTTTACGATTGCTTTTACGTACGTAACCAGATTTCCATTCGTAATACCCAATTTTCAAATAATTTTCAACGTACCCTTTTTATATAGAATAATTTACTCTACAATTAATCATTGGGTAAAAACAGTGTGAAGCAATTCATAATTATGTTCAGACCAACATGTTATTTACTCTAATATATTTATATAACTTCCTTATTTTCATAGTCCTACTGAAAGGGCTGTGTGTAACGCTGAAAGCTCACGCGATTCTTGATGAATGGATTTTTATATTTATATCCTTTGACACTTTTCCTTAGCTTTATAAATTTAATTTATGATATTTATTAAAATCAGGTGTTATTTAGCTTTATATTATTACAAGTTAGTAGCAAGTATATAAAAGTTTTGGTACTGTCTACAGATATAAAAGAATATCCGTCTTTAAAAGTGAAAACTCGATAAACTTTTCACAGTAAAACAAAACTCAGATGAACAATAGAAAACTTAAACAATAAACCTTATCGATTAATAAGTTTTTAATCTCACAGCCTTTTTTTACTATTATCTAAAGGGAGTTTTTGTTTTGTTTTTATTTCTTTTTATGTCTAGCAATAATACTAGACGTGAACTGAAAAGAAGCTTAAAGCTAAGATATCCTTTCCAGTAGCATAAGAATTAACTTTTTTTTTATTTAATTCAATTTAATAATTACTCATACTCATATTTCTACTCTTGTGTGTTGTTACTCGATTAAATTTTATATTATTATAATTATTACTATTATTAATGGAGCTGCTTTCCAACAAAAAAGAAAACATAATTATTTTCGACAAATATTCTTTAATAGATAATGTTATAGGTATCTAAAGTTTTCAGTATGATTCATCTTTCACAGCTATAATAAATGTACAAACAAATTGCTTTTCGCCACACGAATGTCACACGTAATTAATCAAAACTTTTGTCGAGTCATAGCTTTCATATTTAATATAAAAGTCAAACTAAATAAAAATCAAACATGTCTATAAAAACACGCTCAGTCCTAAAGCTATTAATCCAAGCATCCACACCCAGTCAATCAGCTAAGCTCACGTTATTAAACTGACTGACTCACTATGGTCTAGAAAAGCACCATTGCTTCCATCAATAAACATTATATTTTACAACCAATTCTTCATAAAATGTATACATATTGCAAACGTATATTTAAGATTACCTTGTCACCTAACCAATTATATTTTGTAAAACAGAATCATCACGAAACACCTTATTTTTTTGTATGCTGTTAAAAATATTTCTTTAACAAATAACAAAGAATTGTAGATTTGTTATAGTGGTAGAGTCTAAGTTTTTGGAATGTTAATGTTAAATATATTACTTAAGTACTGAACGCAAAAAAATATCTAGAGATTAAACCAGGCAAGAACAAGCACATACTTGATCTATACCTATACTTTGTACTTTATAGTCTCATTTGAAGTATATATCCAATATTTACAAAACGTCAATGGCGGGAACGTAACGCGCATGCGCACAACGAACAGCTGGCTCCGCCATATTGATATACGAGGCATGTGCTTGAGTTTTACTATTACAACCTAATTACTATCCCTCGATTATTTTATGAATGTTAAAATGTACTCACGCTATGAGAAGTAGCTATTAGAGTAGAAAAGTAAAAATATACAACATTCTTGTATGGAATATTAAGAGGTATTCTCTCAGAATGCCGAGGCAAGGGCGATGATAAAAGTTAATATGCTATTCTAGAACGTTTTGCCTTTTACGTCTTCTACTATAGACATTTTTTTTAAAAGAAATAGTACATATATTTGTTTTTGGTATTTTTCGAGAATAAATAATATTTATGTGTTATCTGTTTATTGTGTATTTTATATATTATGTTAGTATTAAGTGAGCTAAAACTAAAATTTTTTCCTTGTTTCTACTTTTATAGTGGTTATTTTATTTTAACAAACTTTAGCCAACTTAGGAGCAATAAGTTCTATTTTTTATATACAATAGGTATAATATGCATAAAGCACAGTATGCGTTGAACAAAAGCATATTTGTACATTTTGTTTTATTTAGTTTCCACAGCTACGAGTTGTAGGATACCTGTATTCCTTGTCAATGAAGATCATTGAAAGGGCTTCCGATTATTTCAACACAACACATAAGACATAACACATGTTCTAAAATCTAGATCTAGCACGTGTTTATAAAAATTAAATCTAATAATCGTCGTACTTACGGGTGACTGCTATGAATTTGATGGATCTGTTTTCTTCATGGATTGCGCTCGTTTTTCAGCGAATTCAGCACTCAGTCTATGCGCCTTCAATGTATTTGGTTTCGACATCTCTCAACACCAGATAAGACTTGTATATTCGTTGTAAATAGGCCTTACGTATTTATTATTAAAACGCCAGCGTTCTCTGAACACAAATAATTAATACTCTCTATTGATTATTATTATTGCCAGCGTATTAGTAATATTCGATAATGAACACTGTTTTAGAGCACTTTAATGAGTATAATAGAAGTTATATTATGACACGGATTCTATGGATGCACCTTTTAATTTAAAATAACAAGAATATTATGTGTATAGTGAAGTTGTCGTTTGTTTAAGCTTCAAAGCTTGGTTGTATAATCTGAAGTTGGTTCGCGCAAGCGCACAGGGGTGGCCGGTGAGGGTGACTTCTGTATTATTGCCAGATTGATAAAAACTTTATTTTATTTGATAGCAAACTAGCATTTAGAACTATTAATGTATGGATTAAAATCGGATGCAGTTTATGAGAACAAAAGATAAATGCAAGAGATTTTGCAGGGGTATTACATCATTGATTGTATGATTTAAATTACGAATCTTAAAAATGGGTTTCAAATCAAAATTATAGTAAAAATACTGTTATAAACTATATTTAGTAAATACATATATACTTAGGTGTGTATTATGATGTAGAAAATTATCGTAATTATTGTCGACAAAAAAAAAAACTGAACACAGTAACGAGTACAATAAAAGTTTTTTTTTATTTTTAATAGATAGTGCACGTATACAACTATTGGGAACTACTAAACAATTTAAAACATAGAAAGAACAGTTAGTGAAAAAAATAATTATATTGAATAAATAATAACATAAGACTTTATAAAAAAAAAAACAAGAATTTTATCTAAGCGTTCCAATAATTGACCTCTTATAAAATATAGGTCAAAAGATTAGAATCTTAACCATAGTTGAAATTAAAAATATATATGTATTTCTCTTATCTTTAAAGTGTTGTCTTGAAGACTAGCACTAACAAAGGTTTAATTTTGAAGGCCATAAAAAGTTGTGATCCAAACAAACAAAAACCGGGTCAAGTACCTCTCAGGCCAAAACTAACTCTTCGTTATAATGTAAGGTATATGGAATTTACATATACAGAAAATATGTGTGAAGAAGATATCACGTCTGAAACGAAGTTAATAATGACAAAAAGGTATAATAATATATTAATTTTATGTACGTTTGTGCGAATAGACGACTCTACATTTTAAGTTTTGTTTCGGTATAATATCATATTTATAGCCATACTGATATAATTTTTATTGTATATATGACATATAATTACAAACATTATAATAGCATTTAAATGACAGATTTTTATCTTTCAAATAATTTTGAATGAATGAATTGTTAAAACATCTAACTGAATGAGTCATAGTGCAGCTGAAAATCAATAACCCTCTGGGAGGATCGGCGCTTTGCAATTGTGTACAGCTCTAGAGTACCGTCAGCGAACACATCATGCAAATATATTTTTAGAAAAATATTTATTTTTTGCATATAACATGAGAGTACCAATGTTTTTTTTATAAAATATTTTTCTATTGATAAATAAAATATATAATATAATAAAAAATATAAATTTATATATTTTTTTATAAATGTTATATGTAATTAGTACATGTAAATCCACCCTTCGTAATCCCTAAACGGTGTCCCGCTCAGATTTAACAGAACTGTGAACTACAAAGGGTGCTTGACGAACCGCTGACTTGTTTAAATAATAATAAAAAACATTTTCATTTATGAATGAATACATATAGAATCAAAATAAAATAGATAAAGAAAAAAACAACACGTAAAATAAAAATTAGATTGAAAGTAGTTACCTTATAGTCCATATTAATGTTAAAATCAATACTTGAATATAAAAAGAATTATTGTCGTAATTAAAAGAATGAATTTTTAATGCCTTATGGCATAAATGGTAAAATCAATACAGAAACATTAAAAAATATATAAAGCACAAAATAATTAATGATGATATCGTTACTTTGAATCACCTCGACTATAATCGACAAAAAGTTTAATTTATAAGATTAGAAATATCAAATCAAAATAGAAACCTTTATTTGGACACTACACAAAAATAAACATACCTTAAAATAACTGTAATTATGACAGTAAGTGAAAAAGACACTAGTAAAGTAATAATTAATAAATAAAAAAGATACTGAAACTAAACATACATCGTCCAAATCGGTTAATAGAGTTTTCTTGAATTATTTGCACTTTAATGAAGAAATTACTAAAATCTTGGATACGATACATAAAAAACAAATTAACATGAACTAGGCTCTAATTACAGATTGTTCAATCTTCAGGTAAATTATATTAATATAATAATTTGTCTATACAAAAACTTATTCCGCGGTTAAAAAGTTATTCCGCGGTTAAAAGTGTCTAAGTTAATTTATTTTAATTTTCAATAACTCTGTCAACGTTTAATAAATTCCCCCAATTAAGAATTGTTAGCTATAAATAAATTAAATTTCCACCCTCATAATTAAACCCGGAAGCTTTTATATATATTGAATCCATCTACAAAATAATTAAAACTTAATTAAAGTCTAATTAATATCAAAATGTAATACCAACATTACGGGTTTTTGAATTTGTTACTTCGTTCAGAATATTAAAATACAAATTATTAATAATAGACAAACTGGCATGAAAACACAAAACTAGGAGACTAAAGAACATTTTCTTTTTATTAAACCTCATGATTTTAAAAAGTTAACTTATTATTTCTAGATTTAAAATTAATTCAATTAGCTTACCCTCAACATCTTACGTGTATAGTTTTAGTGTTAATTTTTTAATGACAAACAGAAACATGTATAGAAACATGTATTAATTAATTATACTACGACATATAAATGAATAATATATAACCCAGGACTATTTCACAATGTGGAAGGATTATTGTTAAGTAACAAAACCAAGGCGAAGTCGTTTTTGCTGACCCTTCTTACTAACGTACTGTTTTGTGAAGGATTTCTATAGCCTTTTCAAGCTTGTGATAAAAAAGGTCTTTGAAATAATTGTGAGGAGATTTTTTACCGATAGTAGCGATATAATCCAGGCTTTATTTTTTTTAAACTATTCCGTTTTATAAAACTTTTGCTATTATACTACCGTGGGTTTGGAGTTTTTTTTGATAAGGGTTTTTAAGTCACACGTTTTTTGTTATGTCCAGAAAAAAAGAAGTATATAAAAATTTAAGATTTAGAAAAATAATAACATACTAATGAGATTAATTTGTAAAAAAAGTTAAAAAACATATTTTTATAGCAAAAACGTTTATGTAAAAATAAAAACCGATGTGACCTATAATTACGATACAAGTTAATTTATAATGTAATGGTATTGTAACTATAGATATAGATGGTTTATTATATTTCATCTTTATGGAGTTATCGTATCGCGGGTAGCAATTAGTTATAAACTCAGATAGACATACTTATGTCCTTTTTTATATCTTTAATATATATTTTTTAGGAAATTCGAGTCAAGTAATCACAGAACATACCTTATCTTCCGCTTCCTCCGCTCTGCCTTCAGCTTCCAGAACTCGTTGCTCGAGCTCGGAGAGCTGAAACAAAGAAAACATAACTAATTACTTAATATTTTTTATAATAACTAGATTTAAGGTTAAAATAGACTAACCTAGACCTAAAACAAAAGTTACCTATTTTAAGGTAGGAAATGTGTAATTTTTCTTGGTATCATAAGCTGAACTAATTCAGGCATTTGCTTTAAAAAGCAAAACATCTTCCACTTGAACAACTTGTGCTGCCATCTATCGAGAACATTCCAACAAACCATTGCTACAACTAGTTTAGAACACATCGACTTCTAAAAGAACCATTTTAGTCAACTCCTAGACGATGAAACTTCTTCACCATTCGACAGATGGCGCTATATTCCGCGCATATTTTATTGAACCACGTGGCACAAAAAGGTAACCATGGTATATAGATATACATGTATTTCTTAGGGAGGCTGTAGGTTGGTATTATTGTTATGTAAGAGAGTATTTGTGCGGTTTCTGAGGCAAGGGGAGTCGAGACCGAAGCAGTGATATATGTATGCAAAGCAAGGAATTAGGCTGTGTTTTGGAGGTTTTATTCAGTGTGTGAATTTGTAACACATGGATTAGATTTTCGCTACTGCCATTGTATCTCATTTAGCATATTCATGTTACAGTACATTAGTTATGTATTTTGTTTTAAGTATAATGTACTGTGTTAAAACATATTGTAATAAAATGTTCTGTAGAGTAGAAAGATTACATACAAACATATTACAATAGAATAAAAGAGACTAATTTATTTTTAGCACAATTTTTAAAATATAATATAAGAAAATAAATGCTATAATATCTCCATATATTGGTCGTTACGTAGAGTAGAAGAGACTTTAATTTTAGCAAAAATTATTGAATTGAATAATGAAATACATGGAAATCATACTTCCGTATAAAGTTCGATCCTAGATTTATCCGGACGAAGTAACGTACGCTTCTGCTTGCAGTTAACGAATTCACAAATAAAATGCACATTTCAAATGCAACATGCGTCAAAGAAACGAACGGGAAAAATCCAAACGAAATCCAAGCGTCAAAAGGAATCTCTATTTTTAAATATTAAGTTTGATATAATATTTCACAAATTCCTTGCATTGTAAAGATTTCAATTTTTTTTTTTTTATTTCAAGAATCGGTAAAGATAGATTGTTGAAGCGATGATATTTTCTTAGAATAAAGTATCTTAGTACATACAGCCAATGTTACTCATTGCAAAACTAATTTAATTTAATTACTAAACATTAATTCTCTGGATCGCCATTTCGTCAGACGTTCCAAATTGTCAACATGTGTTTATGACATGGCAACTAATACACAATTAACTATCGTAACAAGCCATTATTATTCTTACAGCTTAGAACATAAGTACGAAAGTACGACGAAGATATTGACTGTTCAACATCAGTTTCTTGTGGGTCACAGATCGCCATTACATCGTCTACATAGCGTGAACTAAACTTTGATATATCCAATCTTGAGCTGTCAATAGCTGAAATGTATGTAAAGAGTCTGTAAAACCATATGGAGTATTTTTAGTTTATATTTGTATAAGCTTAAAAGAAATTTACAAAATTACTAATCCTGGCTTTCCTTTAGCGTGAGCTGGACAAAGCTTCATACTGCTTCCAATATTGATGTTTTACTAAGAAAAAAAATATAATTCAAACGATTTACCCAAACTGTAGGAGGGAGAGATCAAACTTAATTGGACGTTATTTATGGGTAATTATAGTTTTATGGCCAGATACATAAAACATTTAGCTGGGATGGTGTCTTGCCAAATATTGATGTTGCGCAAGATATTGACACGTAGGACCCAGAAGACAGTAAATTACAATACAATGTTACAATAACGTTAATACATTTTGTACCGTATGGATTTTAGTACTTTTTTAATATTACGTTTACTCAATATTTTATCTTTTGTGATGATTTTCTTTTCTTTATACAATTGTGTGTTATATTGTAGGTAATCGCTTTTCCGAAAAAATACATACATATGTTTCATTTTAAAGTTTTATAATCCATGATCACTATTATACTTAAACTGGCCATAAAAACTGTTACAATTAAAAATAAAAAATATTACATTTGAATTTGGAATCTGTCATTTTTATACGATTGTGCATTGTGTTTTCTCATTTTGGCCCCAATACATTGTACAATATTTTGCTAAATTGGTGGGATGATAAAGAAAACGGAATCGCTGTAATTGCATTACACAAAGTAGGTATGGAGCCAAATGCAATTTTTAAAACTCTCCATACACTTGGTATTAGTCAAATGTTTTTGTCCCGGGCTATTAATAGGTACAATGAGACTTGAAGCGATACGCAAAGGGAGGTCACAGAAAATGTTTGTTTAAGGATGAGTAATTATTTACAATTGAATTGACACAACATTTTGACAAACAAAATGACCACTCTAAAAAGCTCAAAAGCTCTAAGAAAGCTACCCAGTTAGTCACCAGAGTGCAACGTTGGCATTATCCGACTTCAGTGATGGTTTGGTGGAGTGTTAGCTATAGAGGAGTGACTGAGCCATATTTTTGTGAATAACGTATCAAAACATCGGCACAAGTGTATCAAGATACCATTATTGTACCAATGTGTGTAATTTGTCCTGATATTATTATTATTATTATTATTATTATTGAGAAGGTATTTAAGACCATTAATAACACCATGTTTAATAACCAAGTATGATCCTTCAACCAAGTCCTTCAAGTAAAGCAGTCCCTCATGGAAAGAGCACATGCTTTTGTGATAACTGGCCTCAACGTTTAAAGGACTGTATTGCAGGGAAGGAAAACCAATTCGAATAAGCTTTTTATATTTTTTAATTGTTTTATATTTGTGTATTAAACTAACACACTGCAAAAGTTATAAAAAATTTTTTTGCAAATTTTTTTCTTTGTTACAATATTTATGGCCAGACTAGGTGTGTATATATATATATCCAATAGTCTATGCTCATATTAATTTAATCGAAATTTTGATAAATTAATCATGAATATTTAATCAAGAGCTCGGACTATGATTGACAGAGCTTATAAAGTTCATATACAGCCTTCTGGATATGAACCTAGGCTATCAATAAAAACAAAAGCAGAAACCACATCAAACTTTTACAGAACACACTTGACATATTAACATAACAACGTTGTCAAAAAACAAATGACAGTTAAATTGTCTGTATCAAAGAGATATTGCGGCTAAAACAAATATTCACCGGAATTGCTTTTGATTCGGATGAAAGGAAAAGCGAATGTTCGTAGAGCAGAAGTAAATAGCTTCAAAACATCAGAAATATGTTTTAGTTTTGATTCCTTTGATGATTGTATTATACGCACTTAACGGAGATAGCTTACTTAAATAATATCATAACATACAAGTTACTTTGAATTTATCTCCTGAATATTGTTTTATAACAGAAAATCGAAAGAATTAATAATAATTCGATTATTTTTATTTAGATTAGTTTTGATTCATTTTAATCCCAATGTAAAACTGGGAAAGGTATTTATTTAATGTATATTCATTTCACTAACAATTTGCAAAAATGGACAATATGTGTGGGATAAAGAAAACCATAAGTGACACGCAAACATTTATATATGTATATAATATAGTTATAAAGGATTAAGTGTCAATATTTTTATAATCATTATATACACATATTAACTTTGTAAGTACTACAACTTTAGAAAACAAAACAAATTTATCATAATTTTCATTTTATCATTATTAAACCAAAAGGTACATAGGTCAAACGTAATGCTAGAAAACATTCTAGCAGTCATACTGAAGAAACAGTGTAAATATGAAACAGTAAACATTAAATGTATATTGTTGTAAGTTTGTTTGTTTGTGTACACTGTACTCATATGTAGTGTAACAGTCTGCGGTGTAATTGCCTCCCTTGTGAGCTGCTGCTGATATAGTAATTATACGTTGCCATCCAATTAAAATATCAATCATAATTCCTTATGCCAATAAACTCACGACAATTATGTAATTAATGCTTCGTGATAGCAGTTATAACGAATAGATAATTGATTACTGTTCTGTTTTATGTTTGTTTTTTTTGTGTAATAATGCAAAGCATATTTTTTTTGGATTAAATATCAACATTTTGTATAATATATTTCTAATAGACAAACGTCTGATTGTTATTATACTTTAGGGAGGTGACGCTGAAGTCTAAGATGGAGCATACTTACCTAGACGCCGCCATTTCTTTGATATTTTTTGTTGTAGGTCACAAGACATAACACTCGGAAGATATGAACCTAGCACACAATGCCAAAAAAGAGTAAATAGCGTGATTTAATCTCTATATCTAATCCTTAGCTGTCGATAGCTAAAATTTATGTGAACACTTTGTTCAAAAATATGATATTTTTTTGGTTTACATTTGTAACCAGGATAGTTTTAATTATTCGAGATATTTTTTTTTACAGACAGTACCTATAGTTTGAGTGATTTTGTGTCAAGCCTTTTTTAAACAAACATACATATGGCATATATTCGCTTCAGACTTGTGTGAATTACCTTTGGTAACGCATACATTTATAATATAAAGAATTAATAGTTTTTTATAAAGTATAAACCTACAAAAAGTAAGAAATGAAAACGTCAAGTAAAAGATTTATCATAATCATGAACTTTGTTCCAAACTGTAATAGTAATAGTTTACGCAGTCGACGTCCGTCCCCGCTAACGTCTGGTAGATAAATGACCGCTTGGAGTAAAAGGGACGGCTGCAATCAAATATTAAACTACCCGTCTGCAGCAATACATGGATCTGTTCCTAACTTCATGCATTATGTTTGTTTTGTATTTAGTATTATCTACGTTTTGTTAACCAAAGAAAAAGTTATTGACTATAAAATATCTTTGATATTGATTTAGAAGTATATAATGATAATATACCAAATTAAATTCGTAATTAAATTGATTTTTTTAATATTTAAAAGCTAAGCACAACGTTAAATGTAATTTATTAGGTAGAAAAAGTAATTTAATCTTATAAACCGTTAACCGTCCTTTACGTAGTAAGCGGATTAAGTTAAGCGCCATTATGCAGTCTGATATAGTCATGACCCAAGTGTGATGCTCAGCATATGAATGACTCCGACACCTCTGTTTTAATACAGTGAATGACTCATAAACAATTAAATGATATAATTATTAGGTAAAACAAAAGTCAAACTGGTCTTGAGAGGGCAATATCCTCAATTCTTGATATTATGAAAAGTCTTTATTATCACCTTCTAAACCACTATTGAATAATGCTTTTTGATGTAGAGACCCTCAATTTTAAGTTTCTAATCAAGTTATTTAAATAATTTATACTGGGTACACATTAATCTAAACACTACAGAACATCCGATCAACTTGAAAATTGTCGTGCAAACATGGTCTCGTGATTTTAACTAAAAATACATACATACTGCCTACAGCGTGTTCGGGTTTTGGTGTTTAACATTAGACTGGACCCCAAAAGTATAAAATTTAGGGCACAAATATGTAATACAAATTTTTGTGTAACGAACATTTTTGGACGATATTAAGCTCATAATTTATAGCATAAAAGATAGCAAGATAAAACATACGTCGGGATTTGTAAGAGGAAAGCAAAATGCACATGTAAGGTTTTATCATATAAAGTACAGTGAATAACAATCCATAACTAGCCGAGTGCGTGTTCGTATGGAGTCATAAATACCGCTGAAATCCCATTCTTTTTATTTTTTATTCCGGTCCTGTTGCCCGCACAGTAGACTGTGCTTTTAATAAATATTTCAGACCGTTATCAACAATCAGTTCTCGGTATTTAACATTTTATGTTGACAATGATTACGAAAAAATGTAGAGTTTTATTTGTCTTATTACTTTACACAAGCAGCAAATTAATACAAGAGGTAACAATTGCAACCCAAGGACTCTGGATATTTAAAATTAATATAGTCTATGACATTAGTGATCTGTATGTATACGTGTGTGTGTGTGTATGAGTGTGTACAAAATATTATTAGGGGCTTATATACTATATTAATAACTTGATTTGTTGTTTTAGGGTAAGATTAATTACTTTGGTTATCTAAATATTGGTGTTATCTATGATGGTGTATGGTGTACAGGGCATAACTTGTTTATTTATAGTTGTCCTATCCTACAAAGAGTTTGGAAAATTCGTATGGAAAAAATTGGCGGACCAGGGCCTTCAAACGAAAAGCAAAATACCTACACATAAAAAAAAAACAACCCACCAATCAAGTGAGTGGGCTCCAATCCATCAACGTGACAGTGTCGGGCTTAGCCTAAGTTTTCATCAAAGAACACAACATCTGACAACAATTCGTCAACAAACTAAATAATTGTTTCGTAATAATGAGATAAGTTCAGCTTCCTAGCTATACGTAACATCATTTAAATTAACACCATTTCTTTATACCTTTTTGTTAAATAGTGAAGATAATGTATTAACAATCTATATATTAACATTGAAAGAAAATATGAGATGATTGAATATATATTTAACTAGTGAATATTCTAATGAAATAAGGAACCTACTTGATACTATTTTAGAATTTGGCAATGCGCCGAGGATATTATACCCTCAATACAATGGCCATCCCGCTTAGAGCATTCGGCTTATTTCGCAGGCGGGCATTATTCGTGAGGCATTATGTTTTGCCAGCCACATCCGTTAATAAGTAGAACGCCAGGTAGCTGGCCTGGATCCAAAGCACTTGATAATAAAGGATATTTTACAACCGCCACTAAATCATAGCAATGCAAGGCAAGTACACCAAGAATGAATATTAAATTCGAAGCCGAAGCCAAGAATGTCGCAGTTTCAATAAAATATGATGTCGCGGACAAAGAATATACAAAATATCGAATAGTTTGTCACGTTGTCTATTCTTTGTTCTTTTTTGTAACCAACATTGTCATTGATTGACATTTACGAGGTTGGACATAGTTTTTTTCACAAATATTAAAATAAATAAAAATATTGTCCGGTTCATATGTCGGTCGGTGTCATTCTTCATTTCACGAAGAATAGTTTACTGACTCGTAAAAAAGTGAAATAGTTTTCTCTTACTTGTGATTACGAAATTACAATGATTGACAGTAATTTATATTAAATATACACACACAGACATACATTATTTTCTATATATATATATATATATATACTGAAGTATACAGAATAAGAAATATATTTTACAGACTCATAGTGAGATTAAAAGATACATATAAACATACTGAGCCAATGACTGGAAAAAAACGTCTAGACATATATGTTTAATTATATACTTATAATACATATATTTTTTTCTTGACATACGTCAAAGTCAAATGTCATTTTTATTTATTGTTAATTCTAAAAATATATTATGAGTAAAACAACCAAATAAAATGTTTTTAATTGAACTGTTACCTGAATAAAGATATATTTTACAAATATACACTAATTCTATTACGTTACACAAATAAAACAAATAAATAGTACATAAATGATACTTTTTTATATCATAAATAGTTTAAGCCGGTTTTACATTAAGAATTGTGGAGATTAAGTCTCAAGATGCTTTTAGGTAAAAGCATTGAAGTGTAAGTTTCCAAGTGAAAACTTATTGTTTCCGCAAAACAGAATTATCAACTTTTTTACTATATAATATTAACTTTTTCTACAATTATACATCGTTCTTTAAAATAGATGAAATAAAACAATATATTTGAATATATTGCACCCTTTGTAAGTAAAGTGTTCGTAGAAGTTCTTTAAAAATCTTGAACCAAGCATGTATAATTCAATTCGTTCCAACTTAGCATACAAATGGCAAAGTGAAATGACCTGTCTGTTTTATAATTTATCTTCTCACCCATTTTAAAACTTTATATAGTTCCAGTTAAATTCATTTCAAAATACATTGAATTTCAAATCTAATTAGGAAAATATTGTTTGGTTATAAAAAAATATGTCAAAAAAACTATCAACTAAAAGCGACAACCGCAGACTGGAAATAGTATTTTTTCGATATCAGACTTTTCATATTGCTTTATATTTTGCGGTCTTTCATAGTTTCCATTGGGCATTAAACTCTATGCAGCAATAAATAAAAGTCATAATATCTTGTCGACATTTCTTGTTAAGGTATCGTAGTTAGTACCGACAATTTATTTACTCGGACACTCTTGGTTTTTTAGTCTGAAGCAGAGCTTAAATAATTGTCATTTCTCTTTTGTTTATGTTTCTGTCTGTCTAGATGGTTTGTTTGTCATTTAGTTTAGACATGGAACGACATATTTCTGTCAGATATACATAGATGATAAATATATATGTTAGCACAACAGCCAGGAATAATTATTCACTTGCGCAAAAAACTGTATAAACCCAACAAATACGCATAAAGCACGTTATTATAGCATTAAAGTATGAAACGCGTTATTTTTCAGAATTAAAGGACCCCCGGGCCAACGAGAATTAGTTAAAAAGTAGGTCAGAAAATTTTTGCTCCCTACATTTTTAGCATAATGTGTTTACTAAGTTTTTATTATAAGGCTTAGATAATTTTTAAAATTTAACAGTAACTTGAAATATTTTATTATCATAATATTAATGTAAAAGTAAAAATGTTATTCACTTTGATATATATTTTTGGTAAGTCAGAATTTGTCTAGTTCATGTATCCTGGAGTATATACTAATTACCCGCGTCTTTAATACTGGCTGTCATGAAGGATGTCATCGCTTATATACTCAATAATGATAAGTACATAAATAAGCCAAGGATGGCCAAAGCCTTAAAATATGGAAACCCAAACCCTTCCTAATATACGGATTCATTTAAATGTGAGAGTATTAATTATGAATCCCTGGAAGATTAGAAAAGATTTATTTAGTTAAAAATCATTTATAACAGTTCTGAGATGATTGAGTTTAATTTATAACGACAGACATTTTAATGATATAAAAAAAAAAACAGGTCTGTTGTATTTTGATCTGTAATTCTGTGTGATTACTATTATGCATTTTTATATGATCATGGGTGACTTGCCGTCGACATTTAGGAGAACCGCTAGAGTTACAAGATATAATTAAAAAAAAAAACAGTATCGTACCATTCTTACATAGATGCATTATAATAGACTGTCCCATGGATACTAAGTGGACAAGAGGCGTGTCCCTGACAAATGGTACGTCGTTGACGATAACGGACGATGGAGGATAAGGATTTTGTGAGTGGAGCAGTTTTAACCATAATATAATAGGAATTAACTTATAGAACTACCACTTATATATTTACAAAAGATAATCTTTTTCTATCCCCATCCCAAATTAAAGTATCATTTCGGATAATGATAGAAAGGGATGAGGATTAGCAAGCGTGATATAAAATTCGATGAATGAAAAATATCAAACGTCAAAAAATATCTTGCCGTAAGTACAAATTCCCAATATCATTATCTCAAAATTGCTGAACTGATTTTGAAGTAACAAAGTCGATTCAATAATTTAAAAGAAGAATTAAATTACAGAAGAAAGAATGAAAGACACTATATAAAGAAAGAAAGAAAGAACTATATAAAGGCTTAAACTTTATAATTTAAAACAATATATTCATGGCTTTGAAAATGATAAAAAAAAGCTTAAAACGGATTGCAAAATCGACAATTCAATTTGTACTCTGACTTTATTTTAAGCATTTTCCGATACACATCGGTTATTTATTATTTTTTCACCGGACGAGCGAATTTTCCATGTGTCGGTATTATATTCAGCAAAAACATGGCGCTAGCAACTGTTAATATTTTTAGTTTAGTTTTAGATTACATTTTTACGAGGTTCATTGAAAATAATGGTGACTGTTTTATTAATTAATTGCATGTGTGTTTTTTTTTATTATACAATATCGTAGTATAGATTGTTTCAGATAAAAAGAATATAGATCATTGTTTATTCCAATATTCTTTTTTTCCCCTTATATTATAATGATACAAATCTACTATTCAAATGCCCTAGATGGCTTACCAATGACCACATTGGGCCAACATAACTAATGCCACGTTGGGCCAACATGTGTAAAACAAATAATTATTTTATAAATTACAACTTTTTAAAAATATAAAGAACATCTAATAGAGATACTAAATAACTGGCTTTTGATTCAAACTATTTATATTGAATGTATGTATATCCGACAAACCACTATCGTCGGCTTCCAATTTTCTATACAACTGTGAAAGGGTCGATACAATAATTTCTATGTAACCTTACACGTTCTGCAAATCGAAATTAAGTTCACATTTGCATGCATGATTTAGGACAATTATACCTCGTTATACGGTTTCATTAATTATACACGTCATGTATATAACAGTTGCATGTCAAGTGAATACATTTACACAGAGCTGTGACGTCACGACAAAATTTAAATAAAACTACGTCGTAACTTTTATATTATTGTAGGTTATATGCTGTTACAATTTTACTAAAATTTGTATGGAATTATTAAATAAAAAATTTAAATTAACAAACAAACCCTTCACTGGTTGATTACGACGGACAGAATATAAAACAAAAATGTATTAATTATTGCTTACAATTTTTTTAATCCATTCTACATATGAAATTGATGGTTAAATCATTTAATTGTATCGGTGTCGTAGCGGTATCGTAGCGGTGTCGTGATGAATAAAAAAAGTTTCATTTTGAAATCGTTTTCAACTTGCATTATATGTATATTTTAGTAGTGCATAGTTCTCATTATTCTAAACATATTATCGAGAAATTCGATCCTATTTATAATATGGTTTATTATTCAAAAGCAGTGTATATTTTCGGGTGTCATGATTAAGATTTACATATAACATCTATGTAGGAATTTATTGCAATTACTTTAAATTTACAGTTTTAATTATAGTTTTTTGAAAATTGCATTACATCTAGCTATAGCTTATAGTATTAATTAAAAAAATATAGTTAATTTAAATATGCTTTTATACAAAAATGAAATAATGAAAATAAGATAAAAATGTATTTTTTTAAGTTGACATTCACTTAACTAAAAATAGATTATATTATTTTAAAATATAATAGCAATATTTAATCTAATTCTAAAACATATACACACATACAAAATATATTATTAGCAACGATATACTTAAATAAATCCATTATAATATCTTACATAGTTAACAATAATAATAATAATATCCTATAAAGTAATTACGTCGTGGACTTTTAGAAAAAATAAAAAGTTAACCAAACAAACAGTCACACTTCATCTATCAGAATAAATAAAAGGTTGTTTTTACTCCTCTGCCCTTGATAAATTAAAAAATAATATCACAAAGCATCATAAAAAACTTAATAACGAGCAACTGTTTGATTTATTGAAAAACATAATTTTTAAAAACAATATTTATTTATTTAGATTTACAGAAAAGGACATTATAACTTTTAATACAACATTTTAGACAGGTTTGATTTAAAAAAATATTTTATTTTTAGCAAGAAATATTTTTTCTCTATCAAAAATATGTCCGATTACGTAACAAGATCAGCAACAAATTTTGGAGCTGATCGGTCACCTACCCTGCTCGTGACCTGGCTCACTGTTGCTTAACGCGATTAGATTTTGTTACCCTTCTCTCACAATTCCGTTAACAGAATGTATTGTTTTAAAAAAGTTAAGTATTTTGTTCATGTTTATAAAAAACAAATCAGCATTATGCATTTCATAAAAAGCATATCATCGTTATACCATCAAGCGTTTTTGAGTCAATTTATTCTTTAAGAAAAATTGTTTTGCTATCTGTACATCCTATTGTTTGGACGAAATAAAGCTTTAGGGTTTAGACAATAGAGATGAATTTCGCATTAAGTTACCGTGCGATGAGAGAACATAAATTTTTAACCAACTCGATTTCCTTGAAGAGGGTGGTTCTTGCCTACTTTGATGTTATGATTGAGTTTATTTTGTATAATGATAACAAAAATATGCATTTTACTCCCCCGGGAATGGTTTGAATCGAAGTATTTGGAAGGACTTTAGCTTATCTAATGTAAAGAAGAATTTTAAAGTGGATTCAGAGTTGTAAAAAAGTATAATTTATTGTTATATAAAAGTATTTTTAATATATTTTTACTAGCTTGGGATAAATGTATCTTTAAACTTTATTCTGACTAACTCTGAATTGTTAGATTATTTAGATTTTTTGCATACCTATCAAGGACCGATGAAAATGCAATATTTTGAAAAACAAAAAACTTTACTTAAGATATTTTCAAAATGAGTTCTTCTGCTCATATCTGTCAATAAAATATTTGTACACCCTACGATTTTTACTTTTACAAATAAATACATTTTTTTCTTATAGTTCTTTCATTTTTAGTTTTTTTAACTTTTAATAATTTTTTAAGTAAAAAATGTGTTTTTTTAGTTTTTGTAACTATTATTTATTATTTAAGAATATTGCATAAAATATGTTACAACTGTTATTTATGACAGTTGTAACATATTTTATGAAATCTTCTTTAGAAGACAATATTTAACAGGTAGAATATGTAGCTAAAATAATTTTGTATAATTTCTCTATTCGTAAGTACCATTCATCTCGCCCGTTATAAGATTTAAGACACGTAATAAAGTGACATATTTCTCTCAAAAACAGAAGACAAGCAAAAATTTCTTATAAAATACCAGGCAATTGGTTCAATATGGTGCTTACACTAATGGTATTTGCCAAGGGCTAGTTAAATAAAATATTTTATCCCTCTCTCAGCAAACCTCAAAAAATCCATTAATATACAGTGTACCACGCAACTTTATGACCAAACTTTTAAAAACGTTCTTATTGTTACGCGTTTAAAGTTCATATTCATATCAGAAATTGTGCTGGGTATTGACAGCTGTACCCGTTAGAGAAAATGTTAGGAAAAACCATACGAATTTATGTTTCTTACGTGCTTTGTCTTAGAAAGACGGATTAAAAGAATGTAAGATTGTGTAAAGAATATACTGTCATATGGTATTTTATATCACGTTATGAAATATAATACTCACTTATATTATGGGAATGTATGTTTGTTTGTTATGATTTACGTAAGTACACAACCTATCAGTAAATTTCGAACACATGTGGACAACTCATGGGTATGCAAAAGAACAACATAAAACTAAATTCTATCCTACGAAAATAGTTTATTTTGCAATAACAAAACGTACTATTTTCGATGGCTAGATTTTAATTTTGTATTCATACTAGTAAAATAGTAATTATCTTATATTAAAAAGTGAAAATGTTTTTACATACATACAATTTAAACGAAAAATAAAGCTCTATATCTAAATCTACCGACAGTTATTTCGAAATAGGCTAAATGTAAAGTACGAGCAGTTGAAGTTTTTAAGTCAGTATCTGGTACAGGAAAACAAAGCGGTACACGACTGGAATCCGAGATTATTCTTCGATGAATTTTACATGCTATGGAGAGATTTATCTACAAACATCTACAGTTTCCATGTACCGATGTTTTGGGGAAACTGAACTTGTATGCATTTCGATTTGGGTGAGTTTTAAATAATTTTAAAGGAACGTTTGTATCGTATCAGTTTGAGATTCGTTCCGAACGACGAACGACGAACGAACGACGACGAACGATTGACAAATGAATACAAATGTTTTTCTAGAATAGGTATTATTGTTTATATCAAGATTGCAGTTTTTTTTTGTATTTTTTTTTTATATGTAAGAGGAGGGCAAACGAGCTGGCGGGTCACAGATGACTTGTGATCACCGCCGCCCATGAACTCTTGCAACATCCGAGGATTTACAAGAGTGTTGCCGGCCATGTAGGTAGGAATTATGGTTCGTTGGTTATCATATGGTTCAAATTAAATCACTTCAGATAAATAAAATATTTATTATTTACTGCAAGAATTATTGATTTAGAAACGTTGGTAAATAATATCATTATTATTTACTGATAAATAATATTTAATTTTATTACACTAAATGTCGATGATTTATGTGTTACTTTTTTTGAAGTGAAACTTCTTTAGAATCGTTGTGATTTCAAACCTGATGCAACGGAAAAAACGACAGGTAAGAGACACAAATACAAAAATGTGTAGAATGAAGCCGGTAAAGAATGAGACAGAAATATACACACTATTTTACACTGTATGCGGCTGCGTATTACAGCTTTTTAGTAAGATGTCAGCGTGGTTTGTTATTCTTTAACAGTGTGCTTGTTTTCGTATAGCTTCATCTCTTTTACACCATGTTGCTATGGAAATACTAAATAATCAAAATGACAAGTATGTGGATTATAAAACACAATTTACATTAACCAAAAATAAAATTATCGGATTAGAGTTTTATAATTAAATCATGAATTGTAATTACATACTGGACAATACGATTTTATGGACTTGCTATTGAAACTAATAAATAAATTCAAGATTATAACATGAAGAAGAAATTATGAAATATAATTTATAATGTTTTTAAAATACATTGATTGTCTAAAATAGAAGAAGAAAGAATGAAAAGAAATACGAGTTTTGGCTGAGAAATGGAGCATTGGGGTCCTGATCTTTTACAAGGTCTGTTTTGCTATACCTAGAATGAACAACAACTCGAAACAGCAGAAACCATGATGAAGAATAATTTTATTTGTGATATAGGGGCCTACCATGAACTCTTAAAAACTATCATAGTTTTAAGACGTTTCGTAGCAATATTACAATAATATTACTTTGATTCGTACCATGAACTTTATAAAACAATGTTGTTTTATTCCTGCTTAGTGACGTAGAGGTGACGTAAATGAACGAATGCTTTTCTATTCCTGCAATAGGAGGAAAAGAGACATCACTTTTATTTCGTATAGCTTCATCTCTTTTAGACTATGTTGCTATGGTAATAATAAATAATTAAAATGACAGGAATATGGATTTCAAAACAAACAAACCAAAAATAAAATTATCGGATTAGAGTCTTATAATTAAATAATGAATTGTGATTATATACTGGACAACACGATTTTATGGACTTGCTATTGAGACTAATAAATAAATTAAGATTATAAAATGAAGAAGAAATTATGAAATATAATTTATAATATTTTTAAAATAGGTACATTGATTGTCTGAAATAGAAGAAGTAAGAATGAAAAGAAATAAGAGTTTTGGCTGAGAAATGGAGCATTGGGGTCCTGATCTTTACAAGGTCTGTTTTGCTATACCTAGGACAAACAAAACCTCGAAACAACAGAAACAATTAAGAAGAATAATTTTATTTGTGATATAGTGACGATCCAACATGTTAAGAAGTCTAAAGTTATTATTTTTAAAGTGAATTGTGTACATTTGTCTGTTTTTTATGGTACTTATGTGTTTCTTTTATGAGAATATTATACGTCAGAAACAGTCGATTTACTTCTTACGTTTTAACTAATTAATATTAATGAAAATTATGACGTTTTTCTGTTACGCGCCATCTTTATTTCTAAGTCACATTTTTCTGTTACGCGCCATATTTGAAGTGAAACTTTTTTATCGACGGATGGAAGAAATTTTATAGCAATGTCAAAAAATTGTAACGTTTTTCTGTTACGCGCCATCTTTATTTTTGCTTAAACTTTATCTAATTTAACTAAATTAGCCATTCCTGTAAAGTTGTAATTAGTGAATTATTTTTCAAAAAATTATGTCATAAAGAAGTTTCACTTCTTACATGTGTACACTAATACACATGTATTTTTTTTATATTTTTTTTTTTTTTTTTTATACAAAACTAGGTTAATGCTTGACTACATTACACCTGATGGAAAGTGAAATGTAGTCTTAGGTGGTAAAGCGCATTAACCTAGCAGCCTATTCACTCTCCTCTTGAAGACACCCACATTATATTTTGCCGGAAATACCGACGCAGGCAGATTGTTCCAGTCCTTCGCTGTACGCACTAAAAAAGATGAAGCATAGCGCTTCGTTCGGACAGGTGGAGTGTCCACAACGTAGGGATGGATACCCGCCGTGCGTCGGGACGTCCGGCAAAGGAACGGGGATGGGGGAATTAGGTCGTGCAATTCCTGCGCACACTCACCAAAATGTATCCTATAGAATACTGAGAGGCTAGCAATTCTACGCCTGTGTTCAAGGCTGTGGAGTTTGGCGTCAACCAATTTAGGGTCGCCAATAAGCCTCTTTGCTCGCCTCTCAATTGAGTCCAGAACCGCAAGATGAGTCTTTGCGGCACCAGCAAATATATGGCCACAGTACTCTACACACGACCGGATCTGTGCTTTGTATAATACAAGAAGCTGTCCCGGTGTAAAGTACTGTCGCACCTTCGCAAGTACAGCAAGCTTTCCCGCAGCTGCTCTTGCTCTGGACTCAATGTACCGACCAAAGTTGAGGTTCGAGGAGATCTCTAAGCCTAACAACTGAAGCCAGTCACTGTATTCCAAGGATACATTCTGGAAAGTAGGAGCCAAGGTGAAGGGGCTCCTTTTGGCGGTGAACAAACACGTCTGCGTTTTGGTGGCGTTGAATTTGACAAGATTGGCATTGCCCCATGCGGAGACTGCCTGAAGTTTGTCATTCAAACGTTGCACCATGGCTTCTCTTTCAGACTGTACTTCATCTCTACTAGCCCGAGAACTTGGCAGATATTTTTCTACAACTGTGCTGTCGTCTGCATACCCATAGATACCGGGCTTCAGCAGATCGTTAATGTGCAGCAGAAAAAGAGTTGCAGAAAGAACGGACCCCTGAGGTACTCCGGCATTTATTGTCAAGGGTTCCAAAGAACACCCGTCGACAACAACACGCAGAGATCTCTGGCTCAAAAAGTCCGTTATCCAGCCAATCAGACCAGGAGATATACCGTACGCTGAAAGCTTGCTTAAAAGGCTCACATGCCAGACCCTGTCAAAAGCCTTCGAGACGTCCAGAGAGACGGCGACCGCTTCTCCGTTCCTCTCGATGGCTTCGCCAAAAATGTGTGTTGCGTACGCTAGAAGGTCCCCAGTGGACCTATTTTGGCGAAATCCGTACTGTCGGTCACTGAGGAGATCGTTACCTTCTACGTACGCTAGAAGCCGCGAGTTCAATACACGCTCCATAATCTTGCAGAGTATGGAGGTGATTGAAATGGGCCTATAATTGGCAGGATCGGCACGGCTGCCTTTTTTGGGCACGGGTTGCACGTTGGCAAGCTTCCAGGATTCCGGCACTTTTCCAGTCTTGAAAGAGAGGCGATACAGACGTGTCAATACAGGAGACAACTCACCTGCGCATGTCTTGAGCAGAATGGCTGGTATACCATCAGGACCACTGGCTTTATTCACATCCAAACGACACAATGTTCTCCATACCTCTTTGTTCGTGATGCGGATTTCAGGCATCGAAATACCGCAGTGAGGAAGATGTTCTGGAGAAGCATTGCCAGTGTCTAGATGCGAATTCTCAGCAAACAGAGAAGCAAATACATTCGCTTTCTCTGTTGCTGTGTGGGCCAGGGATCCATCAGGCTTCAGCATAGCAGGCAGTGAGGGTTGGCAGAAGTTCGACTCGATCGCTTTGGCAAGAGACCAGAAAGCTCGACTGCCAGTTGGTCTGACAGAGAGCTTTTCGCCATTCTTAACGATCCGATCAAGACGAGCCTTCCGCAATGCCTTTTTATAGGACTTGGCAGCTTGGTTAAAGGCTCTCTTCTTTGTACTTACATCCGGAGTTTTGCGGCTTCGAGCATCAGCCCAAATGAGGTATGCCGAATGTTTACGGTCATGTGCATGACGACATTCGGCATTAAACCATGGGCGAGCTTTGCCACCGATGGGTACGTCAGCAAAAGGAATAAAATACTCCATTGCCTGATGCACCACATCGGTTATAGCATCCGCGCAACTCGACGGATCCAAAGAAGAGAAGCAGACCTGCCGCCAAGGATAAGACGCAAAAAAGTGCCGCATCTCATCCCAATCTGCTGACTTGTATTTCCATACTCGCCTAACACCATGTGGTTCGAAAGCTGGTGGGGAATATGTAAATACAGATTTCACCAGACAGTGATCGGAGGTTCCCAAGGGGGACGTGACCTCTACACGATACCTGTCCGGATCAGTTGTCAGCAGAAGGTCCAGGCAATTGGCTGTATGGCCTACCACATCTGGTACCCTTGTCGCTTGCCTCACCAGCTGAAAGAGGTCCAAGGACAACGCAAAGTTCCGCGCTTCTCTTCCAGCATGGTCGGTCTTCTGGTACGGGAACAGCCAGTCCTGATGACAGGCATTAAAGTCCCCCAGAAAGACGAGCTGCGCCGAAGGGTACTGATACAGAGCCATATCTGCAGCCTCACTGAGATACTCAAATAAACGAGTTGTCTCCTGGTCACCGTTGTGCGAACGGTAGACACAGGAATACAGGATTTTTTCGTTTCCTGTGTCCACTAAAACCCATAGGGAAGAAAAAGTGGGGTCTTCAAGGTGACGGAGACGCTGAACACAGAGGTCATTCCGCGCGTACACACTGACTCCGGCCCGTGAGCGAAAGTTGTGCTCTAACGAGTAACCGGGATAATCCAAGTATGCAGCGCTCAAAGGACATTGTATCTGCGTCTCCGTCAAAAAGAGCAAGTGCGGCTGCTCTGTCTCCAGGTGGTGGTGGACAGCTAAAAGATTTGAGTGCAAACCCCTGATATTAGTAAGGTGCACTTTATATGAGGAGGAGTGCAACCGCTGTGTAAACTTGTTCTTTTTTCTTAACTTTTTCATAAAAAAAATAAATAAATATAAAAGTGAATAGGGATGGGAAATGGCAGTTGAACGAGACGGTACGTATCGAACCCGACGTCGAAATTGGTGATGTCTTGCCACTGGGAGGCTAGTCTGGAGACTGCGGGGACGCCCGAACCCCCCCAGGGATCGCCATCGGGCCTCCTCGTCTGGTCGCCAACCAGCACGATGGAGCCACCCTGGGATTTTTCACAGCTGGCGGGGCAGCCTTTCGTGGTTGGCTATCCCACTAATTGGGCCCCCAACTATCTGCGGGCGGCCAGCGGAAAGCCGTCGCTTCGGATCCCGCTACCCTCCCCGACTAGACACCCGACAAAACAAACACCAACCCGACGTCAGACCGGTTCGCCAACGCACCGCAACTGTTCAGACCCATTTCCCACTTACTGCTTGCCAGTGGCATCGGCTATGCAAAGAAAAAAACCGAAGTGTTATTTTAGACTGCTGTATAAAAGTTATTTTTTTCTTTTGAACTATATCTTCCTTGGAAACTTTACTTCTATGTAAAATTCATGATGATTCTTTATATAGTTAAGAGGTGATAGCGTAACAAACAAACAAAATCACATTCGTAAATACACTCATGGACATATTTAGGGGAACGCAAAAAAAAGGTCGAATAACGGCAAATATTTTCATATTTTCGTACTGGCCACTATACCAATATTATGTATTAAAAAAAAAGATGATTTTAAAAATAATTTTATTTTAAATTTCATTTGTTTTTTTTGTTTATCTGCTAATTTCTGAGACACGTATTGTATGGAATTTTCGTCAGCTTTTGCTGTTTTTAACAAAAACTTTATTTCTGTTGTTTTTTTGACGAAAAATTGTCATTATTGAGTGAAGTGAACTTAATTCGATAAATTTAGGCGATAATGCCGGATCTCATCGTTGCTCTGGTTTCTAAAGCTGTAACTTTAATTGAAAATGGTTACACTTACAATGAAGTGGCTCAAACATTACATGTTTCCAAGTCTGTGATTTTCCGCAATGTTAAACGATACCGGCAGACTGGAGAGTATACCAGGCGTAAAGGACAAGGTCGCAAAAGAGTAACAGGAGAGAGAGACGATAGATTTATTGTCAGCAGTGTTCTCAGAAACCGTACCTTGACTTCTTCTGAGGTACGAAACCAGCTGCAGGAAGTTCGACAAGTGATAATTAGTACCAAAACCGTCAGAAGAAGACTGAAGGCAGCTGGTATAGGGGCGTACTTGCCTGCCAGAGGTCCACAGCTCACCGCAGGTCATCGAGTGGCTCGGGCCAGCTTTGCTCGTTTCCACCTAAATTGGAATAATGACGCTTGGGGAAAAGTTCTTTTTAGTGATGACTCCAGATTTTGTCTCAAACCAGATGATGGAAGGACCAAAGTATGGCGACGACCCGGAGAAAGATACGCTCAGTGTAACATTATTGGGAGAGAGCCGTATGGTGGAGGGTCAGTAATGGTATGGGGCGGTATTTGCTTAGGAGCACGCACGGAGCTACACATCGTAGAAAACGGCTCCCTGACTGCGGAAAGATACGTAACCGACATTTTAGAGCAGATTGTGATGCCTTTTGCCCCTTTCATTGGAGACAATTTTCTTCTAATGCATGACAACGCTCGACCTCACATTGCGGAATTAGTTTCGGAATATCTTAATGAGGTCGGAATCCAGGTTTTGGGGTGGCCGGCATGCTCGCCAGACCTAAATCCAATAGAACACGTTTGGGACAAACTGGGAAGACAAATTAAACAAAGAAATCCATCACCTGTCAACGTAAGAGACCTCAAAACCGCATTGGTTGAAGAATGGAACTCAATGCCGCAAAGTTTTATTGACAATTTAATAGAGAGCATGCCCAGACGCATGCTGGCAGTTTTAACAGCAAGAGGTGGCAACACTAAATACTGATTGTATCACCCATCGCGAAAAAACCAGTCAATTGGACAATATTAACTTTTCTTTAGTTTTCATTGTGTTAGGTCAAAACTCTTCAGAATTAAGTCACTGACCTTATTGTCTTTAATTTCGTTTCTTTCGCTTTAATTTTGTGATTTTTTATGTTCAAAAATGTTAATTTAATTAATTCAGAATAATAATCAAATATATTGTACAACAAAAATGTGTTTTCATATGATCTTGCAGTCTGTTTTTTGCGTTCCGCTAAATATCCACCGGTTTATAATGATAGAATTAATTTCTAATATATTTTGATTAGTTAGTGATAACGATAACTTATTTTTAATGTAACACAAGTAATTATTAACATTATGGAAGCATTTCATTGCTTCATAAACTTTTTTGACATCCCGGCAACTTGAACCGGTGTATGATTCGATTGTTGGATTTTCGCCAAATTTCAATCACCGGTGAGTAGTTTCAAACTTTGTTTGCCAATTTTTCAAAATATCAAATTAATGAAACAAGTAAAATAATCCAAAAAATATTATGACGCCTAAAGCAATAAAGATGGAGAACCTTTGCAATATCAAACATAAACTAATAATAAATAATAAATTGAATGACAGCAAAAGACAATTAACTTAAAATAAAAGTATTCTCAAACAAATAGCAATAAATACTTTCACTCAGGATCTAACACAATTATCAGGCAATTCCACGAACCCGCCAGACGTGTCTGCTTCGCCAATACAGAGAATATATACTCTATTGTATCTTCTCCACTTATCTAGTTACTTGTATCTATGAATGATGAATAAAAAAACTCCATTAACTGTTCAATAATAGTGGATTATTGTCAATTTTGTTGTGATATGTAACGAGAGGAGTCTTAAGTGTGAATGAGGATGGGTATAAGCGAAGAGACCGATGAAGACGGGGATGGTATGTATGAAAAAATATATATCAAAGAAGCAAGTCACAACAAGTATGCTCTATGGTAAAACAGGATGAAATTGACATATTGCGCTGATCTAAAATGAGGATAAGGGCAGGTGGATAAGGATGTCTAGTTGATTATTGTAGAAGACAGAACTCGTCATAAACGTATCAGCTCGTTGTTATTTCGTCAACTGCTTTGCAAATGTACTAAGTAGACTTATTTAAAAAGGCAAAAATATCCAAGTCCTCAGCTCCAAATAAAAGAAAAATTAAAATAGAAGATACATCTCCTACATAAAAAGCTCATAAACCTAAGCTATATTATTTGTAAAAAATCCAATTTGGATTTACGTTACGAATAAAAAATTTTAACAACTTTCAATACAGACCTTAAAAATGTACTATTTATTCATAATTTTAATGATTATTATCATCATTGTAAATTATATTTACTGAGCAATTTTCATTTTAAAACGACAGGAGAAACACTTGGAACTAACTAAGTAATGCAATTTATATCACTCAGACTGCAGCTGATTTAGTTTGTCTATCTAGATTAGTTTAAGTTCCGTATAAAAAGTATTTATATATATTCCATAGAGGTTTTATTACAGCCAGTCTCCAGGCAAAGTTGAAATGTTAACAATTAAAAAACCTTTCCTTCACCGAAAGCAATACACGCGCCAAATATCAAAAGCGATGTTATCACAATCATAAAAGGTGTTTTATAGCATCGGGTTATAAAAATACTCCATTATTTTATGCTTTATGTGATCATAAAGTTTATAATAAACGGCCCTCCGTAAAAACCGCTAGTAACTTCATATGACGTGAAAACAAAGAAAATTTTTGACACAGAAACTTTGACACAGAAATTATATATTTTTAATGTGATGAAATAAGATTAAATGTTGTTCAGATCGAATCAGACTCGAACCCAATCAACGTAAATAAACTGATGTCGAGACCCGGAAATTTTCCGTGTGACCTGTCAAAGAAAATCAAGAAAACGAAATTCCGGAATATCTAAGTAAATAAAATCGAACCGTGTTTCTAATGTATTGCAAAGGAAATAAATTAATAAGAAATCCTTTAGCAAAGTCGTATTTTTTATATAAAATTATATTTTCAGTCCTCTTTTTCGAACAGTTGCTCTTTCAGAGTTTGAAACAATCGCAATCTATCAAACCAGGCTTCCTATGTCCGTCTAAGTACCAAACTTAGCCAATAAACAATGAAAATCATTGAAAATTCACCGCACAAAGCGATCGAACTTGAAAATTTTCACCCGTTTCTCTTAAACTCGAAAGAAGACAAACACTATTGGTGAGCGATTCTCGAAAATTACCGAAGACCGCCCATGAGTGAAATTGACAGGGAATTTTAGGGAATACGAAACAAGAATATATATATTTTTTGAATATATATAAAGTTTTAACAGATTGATAGAATAAAAAAATATTAATATTACATATTTATAACCGATCTCGTATAAATATTTATAAAATGTATTATAGTTAAAATATAGATTCAAATAAATTTTACTTATTTATACTTCTTACATGTCAACTATCCCGAACATACCTGTAACAAAAAAAACTTATTAATAATACTTAATTACCTTTACTTTATATTAATTCATCAGCGTCCCGTCGAATACAAAAGCTGTTGAAGAAATGAAAACCAATATATTTATTATTACTTAGTATACGAATACATAGTGTAATAAAGATCGTAAATCAAAAATAAAAAAAAATATTTTTGTATAAATGCACATACCCGTAATATTGTATATGTACTATGGTACGACCTATGGGTCGTTTTCATATTTTTGATTGAATATATAAATGTATAAATTCGGCTTATTTTGCAATGAAATGATGAAAGCATATAGATGTTTTAGAAGGTGCTAGTATAATAAAATTTAAATTAATATTTAAGTATATATTTAAATTACAATATTATTTATAATAATAATAACAGTAATATTTTGCCACATTATTTAAATTAACATTTGTCATCATATTCAAATTTAATAATAATATGACATGTTAGCTAATAAAAGGAGATATACGTATTTGTAAAATCAAACTGAGTTGACATCTCGTATAATTAAATAAACACTGATTGGCTAGTTCATATCGCGTCCGATGACGTCACGTCCGGGCTAGTCACGTGGTCAATTTCCGGTCCAATTTCCTATGCAGGCGCCCGTCTACTATCATTTGGGATGTTACAGGCTAAGAGTGAACACGTCTTTATTAATATATGAGCATTAAGGTATTAATAATTCGTATTAATTAATTAAATAAATTTTAAAAGTAATTATAAAAATTTGAGACTCAATTGAGAGCAGATTTAAATCTTGAGACAGTAAAAGTTAAAATAAATTCGAAATGTTCTTATAAAATAACTTTCATCTTTTTAAATTAAAATTAAGAAAACGTGCAATATAGCGTGTTTCAGACCGCTGTGGTTAGCACTACCCTCTTCTAGTAATGTTTGACAAAGAACAGAGCAAATTAAATTTTCTACTGAAACTGACTTTCAGAGCGAATAAACCTAATTATTAGAACAATTGCAGAGATACAAGAAATATAATCTGATAGAGAAATATTTCATTGTTATAACTAAACAAAACTATTCCTTAATCTAATAAACATAGATTTGTTAAAATGAAATCATGATGTTTCATGTTGAAAAAGATATTCGTGCAAATAGAATAAATTATATTTTACTCGCGGACTTCATTTTGTCTATGAATATAGTGTTTATTTCTTACTTGAATGCAATTATATTAGATCCTTGAACGTTAATGAAGTGTTTATATGGGTAAATATAACATCTATCAGTTTTTAAAACATACGATGAAAAACAGAAAAAGAAAAAAACTATTAAATACAAAAATACACTCGTCTGAGTTTATGGTTGGGTCTTCTCAATACACCTAATTATAATGAAATCACATAATTACCTCATAAAATGAGTTTTATTTAGATAAATAATATTTGATAATCGTGTGTAATGATAATAAATAAATAAAATACTATTGTTTTAATTAATATAGAAACACATGTTTCTTAGAAATTAATTTAACTTCAAACAGCTCTTAGATATTATAAGATTTTTTTTAATAAACTTTGCTGATATAAAGAAAGATAAATAATTAAATAATCCACGCTGTCTCAGATTTTCTAATGCCATTAAGCAATATCAACACTTATTTATATAAAGATAAGAGTGATAATTCATTCATCTTAATTATACGTCATTAGTTTCAGACTTCAGAGAGACTCCTGAATTAGTGATCATTCAATTATAGGGATGTTCTCTGTTATGTATATGTTATTAAATTTATTAATATTTTAAATAAAGTGAATAGTTAATAATATTTGTACAGCATATATTAGACAAGTTTTTTTTGTCCAATAGCAATAATAATAATATCACAGGACAAATTACACACATTGATCTTAAGTAAGTTACTTGCTTGTTTTAAGGGTGTGAGACAACGATACAAATACACAGAAATACACATTGTAAAAACCGAGAATATATTTAATTAACGACCAAATCCAGAAATACAAACATCTATGCTCATCACATCTATGTCTGTCCCTGTCGGAAATCGAACCTGAGCCCCATTATAGGCCACTATACGTTAGACGTCTGCAATAACCACTCGACCAACGCATAGGAACGGCGCGGCGGTCGAAAAAGGTCGTTTTGAAAATAAAATTACTATAAATTTTCAAAATCAACTCAGGCTCGGAAATGAATTAACACCTCTCATTTTTAAGTCACTTAAAAATTAAACATCACTGAAGTCTTAATAGAATTTTTGTTCTTTGTTTAATATATGAAAAAAAACAAATAAGTTCAAGTACATAATAAATATATTTAGAAGGATTATATGCTATAATTATATATAAAAAAATCACAAATAACGATAAACAATTTCCATTAAAACCAGATAATGGCTGCGTGAATTTGTTCGATTACTCAGCTCATCCGGAATTAAAAAGTTAAAACAGACAATTACGTCTCAAATGTCACGGTCGTAAATCAAAGGCGTGAGATTAACCCGGGCATATCTACACCTTAACCGGATTTTGTCGGATGCTGGTCGACGCGGCTCGAATACATTAACGGATCTTTCAGAAACGAGTCGATTTTTATCCGAATTGGTACGTGATTTGTCATTCTGTTGTTTTAATTGTGTGTGTAACATATTTAATTGAAATATTGTAATAATAATTTTTAATATTGACCACAGGGATCATTTTAAAAGTAATTATAATATAAATATAATATTATTTGTGATATATAAAAAATAGAGTATTTCCAATTTTTCAAATATAATAAACATGAAGCCATGTTCCTGAACTTATTAGTTCAGTGGTTTCAGTCATTGATAGGACAACAGCTGTTATAGTTTTATTCAATAGTTCAAAGAATGTTGTATTTAGCGAGATACTGAAATAAACTCTTTCTTAGTGTTATGAATTTAAACAATGAAATTATTAAAGAGGTATTATTTCAGTGACGTTCCAAATATATCTGAAATCAGACGAGAATATTGGAAGGTATAAATATGATTTTGAATAGCCAACATAACAGGGATGTTCCAGATATGTTGGCACTTGAAAAAAACTTTCATTTTACAACAATATAATGACATTTTGATACAAAATTTTGGATTATCTAGAAGCTATTACGATAGTCAAGGAATATGTTCGCTGATTCCATATTTTTTTATCGTCTAGTGGTCTAGGTTATTTGTGTGGGTTACATAGCTAGTACCAATCTATTAGTAATAATAATTCACTTAATATAAAATATACATATTTATAAAGTATTGAAACGTTTTAATTAACTGGCACTTAAAGTAACAACAATATTCAAAGAGATAAAAAATGCAATAAAAGTAATATGAAAATCACGTCCAACTTGCATGAAAAAATCTGCAATTTTTCAAATAGCTAACGGCAATCGCAATTCATTTCATATTCGTTTGAATTGCATGTGAACTGGAGGGTAGTTTCATACTTTTGTTAGTGTTTGAACAAGTGCAGTTAGAAGCCATAATGATGGAATATTGATAACATAGCAACTTTAAAACATATATTCTTTACGAAAATATAAATACAATTAATAATAACTGATCATCCACCTCTTATAACAATTATTTAAGATCAGAAGACCGTGGAAGAATATGACCGCAAATAAAAAGTAGGAGGAAGAGGAGCTAAAGTATGAGAGAAGTCATACCTCATCTTAGTAGAGACTCCTTTTATCTTCTTCGGTCTCATCTGCATTAATACTAAAGACTTTTCTCGTTAGTTTTCATCCCTTATCTCATTAACAAGCAATCGATAAAATCCTTAAGAAAAGCTATTAAGATGTAATGTTTAGTTCCTTGGTCTTTTCCTTGGTAATATTTATTGAAAGATGGCCAGAGGCTTATGTACTTACAGGTTCATAGTTAATTGGAAAGAATAAAGAATAATATATATTGTTTTACCAGTTACTACGTAACAATTCTGAGCGTTTGGTATTATTATATTTATCTGTTTAAAGTTATTTTCGTGTAAAATAATATAGAGTATCACGTATTATTTTCTCGATAAACTTCAATTTCCAATCAGATATAGTCTTGTCGAAAAGACTTTTCAAACTTAAAAGTAGCGACGGCAAAAGCGATGTCATGTGAAATATTTTATCAACGTACGTCGATTTCGCAACTATAATCGTCAAATATAGTTTATTTTTGTAGAGTCAGAGACATATTAATAAATCGTTGCTAACAATTAAATAAAACTATTATGGATTTAGCCTCCCGTATGTTTTCCACTTCAGTGGATAACAAACGGTTTTTTACAATAACCATTTTTATAATGTGTTAAAATAGTTTTATTTTTTACCATTACTTTGAATACAATTTATGACGCACATAAATCAAAAATGTTTAGTAAATTTATAAAACTACTACCAGTTCTTTACCAGAACTTTAAAAAACTAATTCATTTTTTGTTCAAGTAAGACAAAGTAGTTTATTAAACAGATATATTTTATGGAAGAGACTAAGCTCTCGACTAAGAGGCCGAAGTCTTAATCCGGCTATTATTCGATCTAAACGATTGTGCCATCCGACTCCATGATCCATTTAGTTCCTTGTGAAATATTAGAGTTTTGAGGGTCCAGGTAAGAAGCTCTACAAGATATAATGTTATATTTATGATTACAGTTTCTATGAGATATTTTTAATAGAACTAATATCATAATATTGTACAGGTCTGATATTAAGTAGTGTATAACCAGTATTAAGTAGTGTATAACCATTTTTTTCTGAGGTCTCACAGTATTTTCCTACCGCAACCAAATTCATGATAAATACTTATAAAAGATTCATCAAAGAATTATTTGTATGACCGGGAACTCAAGGTCCACCAAATTCAACGGAATAAATGAGCACTATATAAGCTTTCACTATTGATGATCAAAAATAATCAATAAAAGGTTATTCATTTAAATCGCGTTTCCTCTGTAGCTTGAGGCCAGGTGGTAGGGTAACATCTTAAATCGTCCGATTTATTTGCGCTGCAGTCGAGTAAAATTGTTGTGAGCTAATACAAGAACTAATAGAAGTTAAAGTATCCAGTACTTCAGCTGTTTAATGTCTTAAACACGATAATGGGTAAACAAAGAGTTTAGAAGAACCTAAGCTTAACGGGCAATTGAAATTTATGGTTAAGCTACGATGTTTGAAGTTAAGTGGATGATGGGTGTCCAACTATTGCAGAACGATATAGGATTTTTAGGTACTTTTTTTCTGGGAGAATATATAAAATTGTGAGTTGTGAGTGAATTATCTATAGCATATATAAATCTTGATCAATCTACAAATCTACAGTTTGTGTAAAACATACTAAAATTGCTGCATTGGGGATTATAAATTTTTCGAGTTATCTAGTGATAATAAAAAACATTCCTATAAAAAATTTAAACCTACAAAGGACAAAATGCAATAGTCTAAGAATAAATAACTTACAATTATTTTATGCAAAGAAAGTGTTATCTTTACAAGATAAGAGCTAATTGGATAAGCTCATAAAGAATCATCTCCATTGTATAAAAGGAATTACTTTAACGAGTAACATTTTATACTCAACAAAGTTGATCACAAACATTCTATTAAGAAAAAATCAGAAACCAATTCTATGGATAAAATTAATACATATGAAACCTTATATTTTCAACCCCCATTTTATGACGCGTCCCTTTGTTCACAGAGCGAATGTAATAAAATTTCAAAAAAGGAATACTGTTTTACCTACCTCTAGCCCTTGAATTGTTTCCCTAATCGTAACGTGAAGGCATAAATCGGCTTCTCTATTAACTTTTTACAGCGTGTAACCTTTCAGAGAAAAGTACTAAGGCAACATGAGGTTACTAAGAATGTTATGGTGAAGGAATAGGAAATACTTACTGTTAATATCTAGTTTCGTTATGTAAAATTATTAATAACAATATTAACTAAGCCTACCGCTTTAAATAATTTGACTTTCAGGATCGAAGAATATCAAACGTCACCCATCTACGAGTACACTCATTTGATATTGATTACTTATTGGACTACTAATTTGATCTAAACAAATCACTTTGCCCACGAATAATATTCATGGGTTTGATTCCCTTTTTACAAAGATTTTGAGATTTTGAGAACTGTTTGTAAGTAACGTATTTTTATGATATTAATTATATTTTCTAGTCCCATTACATTGAATGAAACGTAAACAAGAATTTGGAGACAAATGATGAGATGATGAGAGTTGAAAATCAATGAAATAGTAATAATGAAATTATTACTATTTCATTGATTTTCAACTCTCATTACAAAAGCTCCAAACCTGGAATAATCGTTTTACCATTATCAGTACCACCAGCTGTAAACCTACCATTTGGATGCAATCCAAATTATAGACTTAAAAGTCATATCCAATACTTATAGTGTTAAAAAAATAAATATAAAAAAGCACAATGTATTTTAATTTCAAACTTCATTATCGCTTCTATTAAAATTAATTTATAAATTACACAATAAATATTAATTATTATTTCATGAAAACGGCTCAAATATTAATTATTATTTTATTAATCACGGTTTCGAAACTGAGTAACTTTAATGAAAGATTAGATTTTATTAAGCATCTTCAAATAGCACCTATAATATTAGTTCGGTAACCAGAGCTTTTTTCCACTAACTGCACAGTTGCGTGTACACGACTCATTAATCGCTATTAACGGTCCGATATATGCGAGCTTTTAAACTGCATTGCAGATAACCCACAATACCCACCAAGGGACTATCTCCTTTATTACCATGACATATCGCCTACAATCGCTTTTAATTGTGTATAATTTTCCTCTACAATAGGCTTAAATTCACTTTTTAAGAAAGGGAATTAGAAATAAGGCTTCAAGATGTTCCTCATTATATGATAGTAATATTCATATCATCTTAAATATATTATTAATTATATTATTGCTATATATTTAGATTTATGATTATTATTTATAAGACAAAAACAAATATTTAATAAGAAAGGTATAGATATTACAAAAACAAACGAAGTAAACATTTTAAATCAGATTGACCAGCCTCAAAACCATCTGGCACACGATTTAAATGAATAAATAATCGAAACGCCGAATTTGGGGCAAAATCTTCATAACGAGTTGGAACAAATAAATGGCGGAAAGTTATTCCGGCAATAAATAATAAAGAGAGACCTCAGGGGTTGAACTTTTAATACGCAGAGTTGACGAGAGTGGCCTTAACGAAACGTGTTTATTATTTATTTATTATTGTTGAAAATGTTTTTAATATTATATAGTTTGTATTATTTAATAAATATATAACGAAAACTTATTTAGATGAACCTTTGACCTATGAATTTCGTAAGCTCTACGACATGTGCTACGTTATGTTACATTTTGGTGAAATAAGCTTTGTATATAAAATCTTTATTAGTATTATTTTATATGTAGTATTTAGTCTTCAGACTTCAACGGAGCAGACCTATTTTAAGTTTGATCATAACAAATTGAAATAAGCATAACATCAACTGTAATCCGCTCCGTTGATCGAGTAGTTAGCGCAGACGCTTAATGTATAACGGCGCAACGAGGGACGGGTTCGATTCCCGACAGGACCAGGCATGTATGTGATGAGAATATATGTCTGAATTTCCGGGTTTGGTCGTTTATTAAATATATTCTAAGTATTTATAATGTGTATTTTTAAGTATTTGTATCGTTGTCTAACACTATTACCACACCGTTAACTTTACCAGGGGTTAGATCAATTTGTGTAATTTGTCTTAATATTATTAATTAATATTTAGAGATAATTTTTCAAGTGTCAGTAAAACTGTTGGATGGATTGTTATTTATGAACAATCCAAATATAAATATGCATATCATTAATTATTCAATAATGTTCATACACTTTATAATGCAAATGCAATGACAACTAATTATTAATTAGTACTCAGTACTTATTTATTGTAATCCATTCACACGTTCCAACGATTCAGTTATAATTAAACGAATTCGTAGTGAAAACTTGCACATGTGTATAATTTGAAGTGATGGGTATTAAAACTATGTAATATATGTTTTTTATTAATTACTAGGTAATGTCAGTTATTTAATTTGCATCTATTCTCCATTACGAGGGCATATATTTGGACATATTTGATTTAAACCGAAGCTCTTGTTAGTATCCTATATAGGTCAAATTGGGTCAATTATAACTGCACAAGAAAATATTAAGATCCGTCTCGTAGCAAAATAATCAATGTAAATCTAACACGTAGCTATACCTTCCTACAAAGAATATTTAACGCACATATTTTATATTACTATTTATTTATATGAAGAGATTTAAATTTGACTGCATTCGTATTTTACAAACTATCAGTAGCTAATATATTATAAAATTGAAATTGTTTTAGTAACAAAATGATATATATTTCTCACAGAATTCAGCAAAAAACAGATACTTTCGATATAACGCAATTAAAATTCAAAGGGTGATTCACGGCTTCATTTACATAAATATTTCGTTTGGCCTCAATGCCCCTCTCATACGTTAGCGCACCGCTATTAATTTTTAATTTCGCTTTTACGAGTTTTTTGTACTTTACCATTCAAATTGACCGTTTTATTAAGCTTTTCATCGTACTGCGTCAGTGCGTGATATGGGTACTGATAAATAATGTGAAAAAATTAATTAAGCGTGCGTAGCGGGACTTATTGAAAAAAAATACAAAATGACACGATTGAAGCCATCCGTTATATCTATCCTTTATACATCAACTTTTCTCATATATTGCGAGTACAATGAAGGTTTTTGCAATCCATTATATTTTATATGAAAACAAAACAAGAAAAACAAAGATGGCTCATCAGCTAAATGCACCGGCTGCGTTCGCGAGATAATTACTAATTACGAAAGTGAAAAACTTTTCTATGACAAGAGTACTTGAGAGAAGTATGAGAAGTAGGTACATGATACAGTTATTTTAACTAATATTATTTACCTAATTTCAATGTGTTTGATTGTTACGCTTTCACTACTTAGCTTATCTAAATAAATTTTCCACACAGTTTGTCAGCGGCATAAAAAATGATAATTTTGTTATTTAGGATAGAAAAATCACTTAAGGTAGGCAAGTAAACCATAAAAGATATTCAATTTAATAATATCCCATCCATTCACTTATTTTAATTCTATCTACTAAATATTTGATATTTAAAAAGATACCCTTATAAACTTTGTTAAAATGTTATTGTTCTAAAATATTCTTAAAAACTGTTGTTTCTGAATTTATATTTCTTTATGTACTTATATGTTCAATATTTCATTTATTTAATACTACCTTTTGCCAACTACTATCCTCGCGCTTTATAGTTAAAAAAGGTCATTAGGACAGACGGCGTCTTTAATCCGAATAAAAAAAACTAACGTATAAACAGCCCAAAAAATTGCTAACATTCTTCGTATTAGATTATTTGGTCGGTGTATATTCGTATGAGGAGGGTATTCAAAAAACAAATATGACTTACTGTTAATATCAATATTTCAAACTAAGCTTGCTATGTTTGTATCAAAAGGTTACAAAAAAAAAAGGTAAAAAATTGCTGTTATTCAAATAAAGAAGATATTGAAATATGAATTTCAAATATATCAGGCATTGTACTTTTGTCGGAGAAGTGATTTTACTCCGGTATAATTATTAATTACTCCTAATAGCGATTTAATCTCCGACCAGACTTTACTCTCGAGTAAATAAGGAATAATTTTCACTTTAGTTTAACAATAATGGTTGGCAGAGAACTTATTATACACTACTTATTAATTTGAGCCTCATATACGAAAATGTTGTTATTTTTAAAGTATTAAAAAAAATTAGAATATTTAAATTATACGAAGTGAAACACAAACAGACTTAAGTACAAATAGAATAAAGATGGTGTGTATTATTATTTTTTTAAATAGAAATGTTAAACATAAAACCGGAGTTTTTAAAAGCATTGTTCTTCTTATTTTTTTATGATAATATCCTGTATCTTATAATGGATTTAATAGAGTTCCGGAAAAATCTGTTAAAGAATTGAAATATTTTATTATTTAGTTTGTAAATAAACATGTTAATTTGAATTAAGTATTATGTAAGGAAAACCGATTTTTCGATTCCCAGATAATTTAATATAACGTTATATGTAATAACTTTTATTTTAAGCAAAACATCTAATTGTTTTCGTGATACTTCGTCTAAAGATAAAAAAATGAACTAAAAGACTAGTAAAATAAAGAAAATTTTTAAGTTAGATACAAGGTTGTATGAATTAAAAATATATGAATAAATATATATACGCTAATAAAAATGAAGAAAATGAATATGCTTCATCTTAAAAGTATAATAATGATATGTTAAAGTGACGTCCACTTGCGCCACTACACCCTGTATAAATTGAGTTATCTGACGAGACTGGATCTATCAACATATAACACTATATAGCAACATATAACACCATATAGCAACATGCAACAGCATATAGCAAAATACAACACCATATAACCTCCCTGTTGGACCAGTGGTTAACGTAGACACCTAACGTATAACGACGCGATGGGGCTCGGGTTCGATTCCCGACAGGAACAGGCACGTATGTGATGAGCATAGATGTCTGTATTTCTGGGTTTGGTATTAAATATATTCTCAGTATTTCTAATGTGTATTTCTATGTATTTGTATCGTTGTCTAACACCCTTAATACAAGCAAAAAAATTTGCTTAGGGGTTAGATCAATGTGTGTAATTTGTCCTGTATTATTATTATTATATAGTTGTATTCTTTCTATTTATACTAACATAAAAATTTAAGGTAATACGTTATTTTTATTATCCTCGTAGATACATTTGGGAGACAAATATTGTTTATTTTTATAATAACTATAACGTAAATCTATAATAACTATATTTTCTTTTAATTTATAATGAATTTCCAAAGATTTTTGATTTTTTTCCAAACACAAAGGTGTCTCGTCCGTAGCAACAGTAATAGTTCTTGAGATGTTCTTAATTTTTAAAGATAACGTAATTTCGTTCGTTTCGTTCTTAATTGTTAACGTAAATTATCTGTAATTTAAACCGATACCGATACTTAAAAACAAGTTTACTTTTTTACTTTAGTTATAACTAAATATTATCATTTAATAGTAACAAGTGTTTGTATGTCATTACAAATAAGGTTCATTGGTCCTAAACCAGAAACAAATTAGTATTCTCTTACTACTTTTAATAAATAGGAGAGAATGAAATAAACTAGAAAACCCCAGAGATGGAAGGTTCACTTCCTATTAATACATTTTTAATTCAATAAATTACTAACATTTTAATAAACACTTTCAAATATTAATTTACTTCAATCATGTAGCACTTTTAATTATATCCTCTACGAGATCTGATAATACATCTACGGTAGTTCTACGAGTAACATATATCATAAAACTGTCTCTACACAACAGCTCAGTAATGAGCTCACAAGCTTCAACAAGGCACAGTATGAGTACTTTACACTTACTTAATTAGCTTGAACTTAGACTACTACTTAAAATGTAATTTATTTAGCCCCCGCTGAGTACAGCTTAAGTGAGATAGAACGCAATAAGCTGTAAGAAATGATTTATGACACATCGTTTATTATTTATTATTAGTTTATATATTGGTTTCATTTTATTTATTACTAAATTTTTAGATATAATAAATTTGAACGTCAAATCGGATTTGTTAGAACCAGGAATAAATGAATTCATTAATGTATAACAGAATATGTGTAACATACCAGACAGGTGTTTTATTTTAAAAATGGTTTCTAATATAATTAATTAACAACTCATACATAAAATGGATGAAATTAATTAATTTGTCACACGGACAGGTTCCCGTCATGGCGGCTGCGGTTATACACACATTAATTATTTTGATGTATTGTATACATGTTGTATGGACAACCATGGATCATGATTTATGCATCTAATAACCCACACATAGACAATACTAGAAGCCTCAGCTTCTAAGTATCTAACACCACACAAACAAAGAGATCTTAAAGCCACAGCTTATAAATATTACTAATATAACCCACCGTTGTTTTAACGCTTCACTACCAACTGGTAAGTACTGGTAAGTGTGCAATTAATAAACTTATGAAAAAGTAAAACATACTGAAAAGAAAAGTTTTGGGAAATGATATCCTAAATTAAGTTGTATTTTCTTATTTTTACTTTTTTGTGATTGATTTGTACAAAATATTATAAATAAATAGTGCTCAAAATTATATTTAAATTCTACATATTTATATACGTCGTCAGTAGATTCTCACCTTCCGAAGCATTTCCTCGAGCGAGTCCATGTCTGCGGCAGCGGGCAACCCGCCCGCGCTCCCGTTGAAGCCGTTATTGTTATTCGTCATAGGTGAGCCGCACCCACACGCACACTACGCCACATCAGATCACTCGCACACATGTGATTGGAATCTTATATTCACACGCATTTTGTTTTAAGAAACATACATTTGCATTTATTGAATTCGCTGTTTATAAACCGCACTCTTTAGTAGTATTTGTTGGTATAGAAACGGACTGTTGGATTGGCTATACGTTTTAGAGGTGTTTATTTTATAAATGTGTGAGTTATATGTTTGTTAGTATGCCCTATTATATGAGTTGATATGCCCTAAGCTAAAGAACTATTATACTAATAACGATATGAATGAAACATTACTACAATAAAATATCAATATGATATACGGTCTTATGTACCATGCGCTGCTTGAGGGTTAAGCTGGACAAACACAGATAGGGTCGATGTGACTTTGCATATGTTAAGGGGTTAAGCTTTGTTACCGTCATTCCTAGTATAATATTTAGGGTTCGTGCTGAAGGATTTTGGAGTCTAGTTGATAACTCTGTAGCGGCAGCCCTAACCAGATAATCATACTTTGAATTTCTTAAGGTGAAAGCAACCTTAGTATACTATTAACATATGAGGCAATTTGTAACCGGGATAAGGGCTGCCAATTTTATATAAATAAAAAAAGAACTATTAGAAACTGATTACCAACAATTTATATTAAAAACTGGTTTAATTCGAATATTATATTTTAAATCGTGATCTAGATCTCTTAAAACGTGTATTGATACTAGACTGCTCGTTATCATACAAACAAACAGCAAAAAAGTAAAAAAAAAAACAAATACAGTAAATTAAAAACACAATTTCGCATCCGTTCCTGAAACATTATACCATTTTAAACCAGCCATTGTTCGTGAAACGAGTTTAAAACGAGTGTTCGGTATGAATAGAGAATTTCAATTAAATTTTCAGCGAATAGTTTAGTGACGGGTATTGATGAGGTTTATGAGAAATTGTTGAACAAAGTAGAATGAAATTAAGTTTTCTTGATTCTGATCTAAGTAGCAAGGTAGAATTTCTTGTTGAAATATCTCATATTTCCTAAATTGTATCGCTCTTGCATTCAAAAGATCAAAGGTAGATGCAAGAAAGTGTACATACTTAATTATAAAAAGTACATATGTACTTCTGTATGTAATATAACAACTAAACTTTTTCACAAACTTAACGTGGTTTTTGCAATAGCACAGTATTGAGCTTATTATCAGTGATTTGTATCTGTCACCGTCATGATTTTATTTGTTTTTTTTTCATTATGCTTGTAACAGCAAGTCACGAAAGAGCGTAATTAATTAATAAAAGAAAAGATAAACGGACTGTGTAAAAATGTTTGGGCACGTTATAAAATACTCAGTATTACTTGATAATCATAAAAGACATGCTACATCACTAGTAGTCATCCAATTATAAAAACAAAAAAATAATTATAAAAACAAACAGTTATCTAGAAAACAATAATAAAAATAAAAATATAATGCGAATTCTCACATAAAACTAATTGCAAATGCAAATAAGCTGTTGCTTGTATAATAGTGCGGAAAGTTTGCAGTGGTTCTAGCACAGCTTGACACTGATTGGCTAGAGAGCTCGTTCTATATTTAAATATTGTTTAAGCCTTTTTGGTTTCGGAATTCAAAATGGCGCTTTGTGTAAACTTGAACACTGAATAGAGAATTCATTTAAAGTAATAATACTAATATACTATGAATAAACAGATTTAGATACAGCTAATATTATTATAATTTTATATCATAAGGCTGATTTTCGAGGCGTATCACAATAGTTTAGAAATTGTTTGTTTTAATTAAAACAATGACACATAATTTACGTAAAATTTAAAACAAAACAAAACTGTTCATTTCTCTCAGGCCTGCACCCTGCATCCCGTGCCAAGTGTCATTGACCTCTCTACAATAGAGGTAAAATGTACACTACACTACAACTCAAGTTATTGTTTATTGTATATTTTTATTAATAACCAAATAAAATAACCAGATAAATATAACCAAGTAATGATATTTATTAATAGACTATACTAAAAGCAGGTTTTTTATAACCATTAAGACACGGTTACAAAATTTCTAAAAACAGTCGAATTTTAAGATAAATAGTTTAACATCTTCTAAAGTTCAGAGTAAATGGGGTCTTGACAGGCAAGATGGAAGTGTGGCAAGTTATTTGGCAATAAATTCCCGAGTAACCTTGGACTGAGAAAGGATTCCTAAGATTAGGTTAATAATCTAAAACTGCTTACATTGTCTAGTTTTAAACTAAAAGCTAAGATAAAACTATATTCTTATATACATTAAATAAGGTTATTTTTATTAAGAAAATATTCTACTAATATAAGTTAACATGAAATCAATTTATTACTATTTTATATGTCAATTGTTTTATTACAAGAAATATAAATTATATAAGTTACCGAGTTATTTATTACTGCACCAAAATACAAAAAGTTTAAAATTAATAAAAACTGCTAAAACAACACCTACATAAATGAACAACCACGAACTGTTAGCAAATAGCTTTTTAAAAAGGAAACGTATGTACTAACATAACTATTCTGACCTGGTATTTGTAACCTGTTATGAGTAATACTGGCAATGAACTACGCCATCTGATAGTATATTATACTTAATTTTAAAAAGCATTTTGGCCTTGATTCAGTTCTTATTATGTTATTTAGATGTTGTGTGTTTAGATATCAATATTACATATTTTGTTTGTAAATATCTATAAACATGTATGGCCATGTTAAGCAAATTTTTTTTAAATAAATATTAAATGAAAAATAAACTGATACGAACATTGATTCGAACCCGCGACCTCTGGGAAACCGTAGCGTCGCTTTCGTTTATTCTTTATTCTATATATTTTGTAAAGTTACATATTTTGTTGTTAATAATATCCAATTATGTATCGACAAACATAGCTTATTATTATATAGCATAGATTATTATTATTATTATTATAGCTTGAAATATGCATTATTTATTACAAAACTATGTCAAACACATCCCAGACGAGGTCACGCCTATTAAACAATTACAATTTAAGCCCACGTCCAATGCTTCCAGCGAATGTCAAATGTTGAAAAGGAAATTCGTGACGTGACATTAATATCTGACCTACTATTATAAGTACGTTAGAATACCCAGTTGTCACGTAAGCTGTGCTTTATTAAGGATTTATTTCACAATGTGACATTAGTGTTGTAACTGACAATGAACTTTAGGGACTCTACATCTGATTTTAAAATATTTTTATCTATCCTGCAATCTAAAACCAACCTTATTGTTTAGTTAAAGTTTTACTTTTTAATATATTTATCAATATGGTATATTACAGCCAATAAAGCTCAATTTCTAATGCTGTCAAGGTAGTATTAGGTCAAGGAACCCAGCCACGCAGAATGCATAATCTATGCGTCAGAGCAGTTTGCCTTCCATTCATAAACACCCACTACATTGTGAATGGACGATTGCAATCGAATCATAGTCATTCTTTGACTTTGACGCTTTGTTATAAAATGTTTAAAAGATTTTTTGCACCTGGTCACGTACATTTTAAGAGTTTTGTGTCATTGCATAGAATTATAATATGTTAACACATGATTATTTATTACAGGAATAAAATACTCTGTATACTAAGAAGGTATTAATAGAATTGAAATCAATTTAAATAAGGCATATCCACGTTTAGAAACTGTTATGAAGACTTAAATCTTGCTTAAAATGTTTATTAAAATTTAAAGTTGATTTTTGTGGTGTTTAAATGTAATGGAGCAAGTTTCGATTAATTATATATTTTTATATCTTAATCCACAATTAGATATGTGTGGACCAAATTATAAATCAGAAATATTAATTTATTTAACTAACTTTAATGAGTCGCGTACTAACCGTTTTTTTTAACAAAGGTAATTCCGGAAGTTCCAATAACAAATAACTATGTATATAAACCATAATACCCAACTTAGTATAAACTTTTTAAGCCAAATATCCATTTAATATTTAGAAGCGAACTTCAAGAACGAATCTACTTAAAAACCAGCGTAATAAATACAAGGCAAACTCGAATGCAACTTAAAGTTCGTTGCATAGCAATTAATGTTAGCAGGTTTAAAGAGGTGAAACTTTCTGAACCCCCCCCCCCCCCTCTCACCTGCTACCTACCTACTACTTTAACATTAGATATTCCTGCCGGTATTCGTAACTTAACACTTGTTTGCCTCCCCTTTTAAGTCATGTAACTTTGCTAAAATTGTAACAAGAACATCTACAATTATATTAACAAAACGAGAATTTGGATTATGTTACGGATTTGCATTTAAATTATAAAAAGTGGAGTATTGTTTTAAAGATTGACTTCGAAACGAATTGAACTAACAAAGAAAAGTTGATCCTTTGTCAACGCTCTAAACTTTGAAGTGATAATTAATTTTGTTTAAATGTACTATTTAAAAACAAAGCTATACTTAGAATGTTCTGGTTAAATTTATAAGTAATACAGAGTCTATAAAAACAGTAAGTTAAGTTAACTATGCAAATACTTAAGTCTGGTCATCATTTATACCAACACAGGCCACTAATGTACAAGATAAATAACTTCTTTTTATCCATTTGAAATAATTTATCTGTATCAAATTCTTTCCAAATTCAAATATAAACGAAATACAAATACAATTTAAATATAATTAAGATGCTTCGGAACGACCAATCCAATCATATTAAGCTTCTTATGGTAAGACAAAAGGCTCCACAACAATGACTCTACCAATTTCGTATAAGGCTTTCCACAGAAAGTACAAAGACAGACTCTGGAGACATCTACTTATGTTCAGTGAATTTATTTGAAAGTTCCCTCCGATGCTTGATTTTCGCTTGTGTAACTACACTCAATGGCTTTGTCCGTAAGTCCATTCGCGGTGTATTCTCTTCGACTTGTATTCAGACCATTTTATTTTGAATACAGGATGTATTTGTTAAACGCGAAATTTATCGGGCTTTGAACAATGTTTAAAAATACATTAAGTAGAATCCGAAACGTAAAAATAAAATATATGAAAATAAAATAAATATTTTCTTAACAGGGTTGTTTGTTCTAATGTTGTGATTGGCAATCAATAGAACCTTTGTACTTGTACGTAGTAACGGCGAGCCTGTATCTACGTCAAGTGCCGGTGATGTGGTATTTTAATAATTACACCATGTATAATATTTAATAAATTTTCATATTAAATTGCGATTTTGTACGATGTTCTATCTCTACGCTTTATTTAGTAGATGTGCTTATTTTTGATAGGAATCAATTTGTTACCATTTCATAATTACGGTTAATATATTATAAAAGCTTAAGCAAATTATATCATATTTATTGGTTTTATTAAAAACAAAACTTCAATTACATATATTCTTTCGTTTTATCAATATTTAAAATAAGTTAAAAAGCCGCGTGATGAAAATCCACAATTGTCAATTAATGTAGTTACGAATATTTACAATAAATTAGATGTTATACTAACTAGACATGTTTTTTATTAAATGGATAAGCCAATTTGTTACCAGTGTGTTAGTTGATACAGCCTCAGGCAATCTAGCGTCAAAACCAGGAAACTCAAGAACACTGTTGTTTTAAACAAATCGATTCATAGAAATTCTACACTATATTTATTGAAGCTTTTTAGTAAAAACAGGACAATAGTGGTAGTTTTTCTTATAAAGAACGTAAACATTTTTATAGTACAATAAAATTCTAATATAAATTGCGATAAGATATTTTCTCTTTAAAAGATTTAGCAACAAATAACAATTTTAATAAAAGCCTACATAAAAATAGTTGTATATTTATAGAACGGCTTTTAAAAATACACATTTTAATTCTTTTCAAAGCTTTCGTATTATACTAATATAGAGAGCGACTTTTAAAATTTGTTTTATTATTATTTTAATTGTGCTAATGATTTAATAAATGATTTTTTAAATTCCAAATTATTATGGTCAGATAGAAGATGATAAAATAAAAATAAAAATTTGAATTACTACTTAATCAGTTTGGTAATATTTAGATATGTTATGATAACAACAACTCCTAACTACCGTAGTTTAAAAAAAAAGATCAGAGATTGAGATTCGAGATGCCTCAGTATATTAATAGCATATGTCAGCTACAGTGAAGACAGCGATCAAGAAAATGGTTTTAAGTTATGCGTGAAAGCCTTTTAATGCCTTGGAGCTTGTGGGTCAATGACCTTAACGTACAATACAGTACTTGCATGTGTGAATTTGAAATGAATATGAATGTATCATGAATTGTTATTTTGAAGGACTTTGTGGAAGTAAAATAACAAAACATAAAATAACGTTGTTGTGAATTGCAGTTTTCATTTAGCAAAACATTTTTCTGTTACTTTTTTTACTTTGTGTACCAATTGTTTTATTTAAAGTTCAAACGAAATATAAATTTTATTAGTAATGTGACATTTTGATCTTAAACACACAAATAAGCTAAAAACGTATATCAATCCCAACATAAGTAATCAACAAGTACCGAGTGAACGTGATTTTTTTTAACACTTGTCCAAAACCACGAACAAAATTAAACAAACACACAACTTGATAATGCAAAAAATTTTAACGCGAACACTCAAAACACACTCATGTCCAAACAGATTTCAGTACGTCAGCCATCTTTAAATTCGCATTAATTAAAATCGGCCTTTTCAAAGGATTTATTCGGCAGTCGCGTAAGGGTTACGAAATCTTGTAGCACAGAGCACGCGTCTACGCGGATCGAGCCCGCCGAGGCAACTGAGCGGTTACTATAGCACCCGCCAGCTACGCCGTAGCAGCTCTACGTATATAGTGGAAACGCAGTACAAAGCATTTATGACGTCGGTGTAAATAAACAATGTGCCTTCTATTATTTCGGTAAAGTAACATAATAACATTTATACCTAGCCACCTGTTAAACTATTGAATTTGTATGCAACGTGAAAATCACTTTGCTAAGGTAAATTTTCTTTTTGTAATAGATGATCTTTTCAGATGTCTTTGCGAGAAAATGTTACATAACAAACCTGTTATAAAGAAGCAAATTAAGGTAAAGTAAACAGTGCAATATTAATTATACAACTAATAACCGTTGGATTGTTACCTAATTAAATAACATGTAACTATATTCTATAACAATTGACTGAATCGTCTTAAGCCCGGGTAACGGTAACTAATGATGCATAATAATGATCATTAACCTATCCCAACGCAGGCTTACCTTACCCGCCTCCTTTCCCCCCTCAAAACCCCTTTGATCACTATGCAATTACAAATTGCCTACTACTCGATAAAAGCATGTATGTGATGTATATATTAGAGTCTAGTACCGCAGCTTTGCTTACTGAATTCACATGCTTATAATTATTATGTATAGTTTTAATATAATTAAAGCACTAAAAACTATCAATACCAAATAAAATCATATAATTTTGTAAAAAAATATTTTTCCAAAAAAACTCACATATTTAATATTTACAATAAATGTATTCATTTTTAGTTCTAAAGTAACTATCTGATCCGTTTTCAAGGCCAAACTACTGAGCTAATTTTGATGAAATTTGATAAGCGAGGACGAAACTATGCGAAGCTTTTATTGTTCAAAAAGATTGAATAACATAAGCTGTAAGCTGCACAGGTAATATTATATACATTAACAAAATGTAAATCCCAAAACCTCAAAAGGTTATAAGATAACACGAACACATAGACACAGGAACAGAGTAAATAACACATATACCTTAATTTCATTACCAGCTCTAATTGCTGCTACGTGGTAGCGTACTATTAATAGGTGAAGTTTCCGTTTTGAAATTTCAATATGTGCTTCGTTGATGAGTATTACCTCAAAGGACTCCAGCTTAAGCGTTGAACACTAGATTAGAATACCAATAGCACTCGTTACTTATGCAAGAAAACACAATATTGTACATAATACGGAATTTGATTTTTTCTTAACATTTTAAAATATATTACAACAGTATACGTAATAAATATATATATGAGTTTTTTTTTTTATTTAGAGTTATATTAATTACTTTACATTTATATTATTAGTTTATATATTACATACATGTTTTCGGTTTTCTTTTTTATTTTGCTTCATGGGGTGTGCACAGATAATGCTTTTTATTATCTACTCTCCTTTCACAGATCTGTTGGAGAGGATTTAATCTCATAATAAAAAATGAATTTGTACAAATGTTAAAATTACGGTATTTTATATATGTACTGTGTGTACACCATTGCATGTTGGTACAGCCTCCAAATTTGTACCATTTATTTTTTGTTTCTTTTTTATAATTATATGAACTGGGTGTACATTAAAGAATATTTATCATAAGTAAGTTAAATAAAAATAATAAACAATAAATTTTCTTTTCCATAGATTAATAAGAAATAATTTATAGTAAAAGGAATCAAAATATTGTTGGTTATTAAAATTATTCTTCATTTTAAGTAACCTTGGTTGTAGGAATAGCATTATGTATACCGTATCGCCTACGCGCTACCTACTCTCAATTTATTGTAAGCATGCAAACGAAACTACAACGAAATACAACTTAGTGAATGTAATTTGTGATTTCGTAATACATTTTAACTTTTGACAAAATTGCGAGATTATATCGAATTGATAGAGAACATTTTGTTTATATACTAAATAGTTATCATAGAGGCCAACAGATTATATAACAGAAATCTTATTTTATCTTTTTGACATTGTTTGCTAAAAACAAGATCTAATGTGATGAAATTAACAATATTCTGAAAATAAACCTCAAACTACACCAGTATATCTAGACACTTGCATCTTATCTCACTATAAATAAATTAATAATCTTTATTAAAAGAGAAATAAAGTATAGAAAATTAAAATCTCACATTAACGCTATATCGTAAACAAGATTATTGCAACACATTTTGAAACAAGGCTTCCGGTTAAACTATAAAAATAATTATTTATCCATTGTAATAGTATTTTAATGTCACTCGTTAAAGTCTAGAAGAAACCATCTAAGCAATTAAAAAGGCCATTAGTTCTACTACTACTTCTGTAGATTCAAAGCAAGCTTCTAAATTTTTTTCATAGTAAAAAACGTTGTATGGCGTAGCATCCACTAAACAGACAACATTCATACATTATAACTCCTATTAACATGTCATAAGGATCAATTTCCTTTGCCCTATTAACATATAGTATTGGTAACCCAACCACCAGAATGTATCATACAATGGTGTAAAATAAGAGTATTAATTAAATTAATGGACTCTGTAGTGGAAACCGCGGCAGCTGCGTTACATACAAACATACTCTGAAAATTATTCGAAATACGACACCGCAAAACGATGTAACGTATTGAAGCGATGTTCATTTATATACGTATTTTAATATCAAACATATTAATATTAGATCATAGTAATGGCTGTTCATACAATATTGAAAGTTTTGTTTGACATCGTAATATTTATTTCATAATCAGCTTACATAAACTTAAACATAATGTGAATTCTAAATACAAATATGTAAATTATTTTGTACAAGCTTACTGTCACTGTTGTGTTTAAAATTACTTAAACAGTGTAGCCCAAGGCGCTATTATTCAATAGAAGACGCTACATTCCCGACAGGAGACCAAGGAGATGAAAGTCTAATTTCAACTTTAATTCAAGTACTTAGAGTTGATAATCAGCAATCACTAAATATCTGTACATCGACGAAGGCCTTGAACGCATTAGAAACCCTTATTGGGAACTTATGGTTCATAGTCCTGAAGTCTGGCATTCATTAGACAATGGAACCGAGACAGGGATACTTACCTGATGCGATGAAGTCTATATGATGACGTCACATTACCTAATTTCTTGAGTAAATTTCACAAATCGGCTAGTATACGTTTTTAGCAAAGCACGTATTGCAGAGGAATTGTTTTTTACTTTTACAAAAAAAAAGGTTTTAATTAATCTTAATAAAATTGAAGTTAGTTCGGTAAACATAAATAATAAGTTTTTCGAACATCATAATGATCTATGGTTTTAATGTAACAAAATAATTATTTAAAAAACTAATTTTGTTTATTGAGAATTATTGACTAACGGGTACTTAAATTTCAGCATTCAAATACATATTTGGGATCACTCATGAAATTTGTTGCTAGGCAACGGCATGTCTGGATGAGTTTAAAATTTACCCTTTATTTAGCTCATAAAGCTTCGTACATAATTATTAAATACTCCTCTTATTATAAAAATATTTTATTCATTGATTGTTAAAGAGAATATCGTATAGGAAACCTTTATCATTTTGTCTAATCTCAATCTAGCTATATGGAACATCGAGACAAACATTAATTATTTAATAATTTAAAGTAGTTAAAAAATAATAATACTATTGTGAACACACACATACATAATACGTTCAATGTCTGAGTAAAAATATAATTATAAATAAATATAGAAGTCTAACAAATAAAAGTCCTTACTGGAAAGCTCTTGTGAATTTAGACTTAGACTACGTATTTAATCCTCAATGTGATGTTAAGAGAAAATATGGGGATCGTCTTCTCGAATGTTCTCTAAGCGTCTTAACACTGCAATGATCTTGGTTCAAATTTAAAACGGCCATTCTATGTTATGGCTACCGTTACGTTTAAGGTCATGTGAAATAAGCTTTGAACTAGTAACTTTCGTTGGTAATGTCTTGGCGGAATAATTAAGCGTATTCCGCTTAAGTCAATATTTTTAGTATATTTAACAAGACAGAAATATATTATACAGAATGGTAACAAAATTACGGTAAAAGAAGTTTATATCATAATCAATTGTTTTAAAAACATTTCCTTTTTAATAGTCAGTGATGTGTTTACCGACTAAGAGAGTTTATTTTTAAATGACTCAGCATATAATACCCCTTACGTACTGTCATACGTCAATGATAGAGACACGCTAGAAAAAACATGAATTTCTTTTATAGTTAGTTTTGGTTCATATAGAAAAAGTATAAGTTATTTATAGAAATGTATATGAAGATGTTAAATTAGCTCAAAAGAGTTAGCATGAGCTTCTAGAGTGTAATAGCAATCTAGATATATAAAGTATAACGTTCATAAACACTGAAAGAAGACTTTATGATACTTTTTTTTAGAACTATACTCACTTCCAGGAAAATATTACTTGAAAACTATCGCTTCAAATCTCCATGAGTTAGGCGGGAATTATGAAGAAAAACAATATTCGATATTTTTTATGTCAAATATGTCAAACCAATTCACATTAAAAAAGATATATTTCATTTTTATGAAATTGAATTATAAAAAAAGATAAAAAGTAAAAAAAAAGAAAATAATAAAAACACAAAAAGTTATTAGCAGAGCGTGGTTTCGATCCACGGACCTCTGGGTTATGGGCCCAGCACGCTTCCACTGCGCCACTCTGCTCTTGGTGCACGAGTTGAAATAACGCAACATATTCTCCGTACTACTCTTTACTACTTATTTACGTTATTAATAAAATTGCTTATACCAACCATCCTTCTTTATAATAATAAAAAAATATTGCTATACAAAAATAGGTAAAATTTATTACACAAAAATAAGCTTGTAAAAAAAAATATCTTTTAAATTTCGCTCTCATGCATGTATTACAGTAATGTATCCAAAATTAAAGTGTCCGTCCAATTTCCTGGGTAGAACAGGTGTCTGGGACGGGTAATGGTGTGGAGATTTATCTCCTATTACACGAAATTTTCATGTATGTTTTCGGCTAATGTTGTGTGGAACAAATTATGTTGTGGTCGATAATTGGTACATATACCTATATTGCTACCATTTCAAATGTGTTGTGCGAACCCCAACACCTGGCTTATATTTTAATTTGCTACAAATGTTTAAAATATCTAGTCAAAGTTACTGTAGTTTTATTACTTAATAAAATATAACAAGGTCCAAAATAATAGTATATTTGATAGTAAACTGGTCATTGAATTTGACAAATAAAAATCTCTAAGAACTATCAATAAACCTTCATTCTGTCTGTCATTTCAATCACTGCCATATATAAAATCTGTCCATTCGACTTTGAGCTCTCGCAAATCTTTCGCCACCTCCCTTTCAACCGCTTGCTAATAGTCGGGAGTGGGAAGGAGGTCTCGCAAAGCTAAATGCCGAAATCAACCACTTTAATAGGACCCATACCCAATACATACGTTGTTGATAATGAAAGTACCCTGGGAGTTCTTTGTCCAATGGTTACATTGGTCAGTGGTTCGGAAACTCATGATAATATAACTGAATTATAGATCACATTCAGATGACTCTCTTCAAAATTAATATCTAGAACTAACTAATATAAATCTAGGTATTTGTGGGATTCGAGTTGTTAAATTTGCTTGAATGTTTTAAGGACATTCCGTGCAGCATGCAATGGTAAAGGTCATTTAGTGCAAGCGATTTTCGCTCTAGTGGGTAAATGGGATTGTTTAAATGCTTACGGGGTTTTTTAGCTACATCGTCTTATCTTGCAGGATATTAGGTTCCTTTGTAACGACTATTACAGGAAATACTATGCAAAGGCCGCAATTTTAATTTAAAACTTAATTGAAATTTGCATTCTTGCAGTGGCTTAGAATAGTAGTAGTTATATATTTTATGTTATTTTCACGTACATTTTCATTATAAATAACTTTTAGCTGACCATTACGTATCATAAAGTCCAATTGAATGGAATATATATTTTTAAATGCGAAAAATTGCTCTGCTCTCAATTACAGGTGGATTTAGATCGACCGGTACACGTAAAATAAAATATACAATTTACATTTAACGTTATGGTAAAAGTTTTTCAAAATTTATTTAAATTATTGTATTGATTTATCACGAATTTCAAACTGAGGCAATATTTTTAAAAAACAAAAATAAATCCATTTTTAAGGTCATTTATAAATAAGTATAAGAAATAATATTAAGAGTAAGAGACATAGAGCAAGATAGAGAGATAGAGACAGAGATAGCAAAAGTAATAATTAGCCCTCCATATTCATGGATCTGAATTAGTGTTAATAATCTAAACGCTATCAGAGGCGCAAATGATAATGTATTGAATTGCACAGATAATACAAATTAGATCGATTAATGGAACCTAAACAAAGAGCACCCAGGCTTGTCATCACATGATACACTGTGATAGTCTATTTGATATCATAATTGAATGCAACAATCATAACAAACCTTTTGTGTCATCCAATATAAAATGAGCCAATAATTGATGTTGGTTGCTCTACTTTCAACGGTTCTTGTAAAAAAAAAAAATTAAATGTCAAGTCATTGACATTGACATAGACATTGCACTTATGAAACGTCAAACTTTTGTTAAACGGTTCAAGTCCCTAGTGAAGAACAGGCGAGTAAATTCATGTGTACTCTTGACTTATTAATAAAACTATAATTATTTATGGTATTGCCTACGTATAATAAATATGAAATTTTACACAAAGGGCGATTAATTACAATTGTTGCAGATTTGGTCGTCCTGCTGTAAACATTTGAATTTGGATTCATCAAATCAATATTGCATTAGGGTATAACAAATACTATTTGTGTTTCACAATAAATACAGGATCTGAGGGATTTAACTGGATTAGCATATTGATTGTTTACAGACGTGTCCAGACTTGCCCGGTGCTGTCTTGTGAAACACAAATAGCAATCCTGTCCAACTCTGTCCTTGATGAAACTGATGACAATATCTATAAATCTAAGATACTGTTCTCTCAAATGTTCCTCACATGTTACTATCTTAGCAGCTAAGAAAACAGCAAACTTAACAAGCAAAACTTGAATTAGGTACTTATTTAGGTACTAAGTTTAACTTCTGATTAAATTGTTATCAAATTCTAGATATATAATATTTTAATTCTCACTTAAACCATCTAGGATAAAAATTTATTCCTAAACTTTTAAATATACGATAGCGCAACATTATACAATATTTCTTTCAGATACTAAGATATCATGTATTGTCAACTTAAATAGAATTAAGTAGTTTGAAACTTGCATGAAGTATTTCACTGAAATATGTACTCGATATAAATTAAATCTTCATTCTTCCTGCATCTATTATTAAGACGAACACAAAGCCCTCAGGTGCGTTCTAAGCCCAATATCCATCACCCAACATTTACGGTAATCCAAAATGTTGCCTTGACGCCTTCGGTAAATCGCGTCTTCCATCAAATTGCAATAGCAATTTTTAAGGCCGAGGCACTAACCATTATGACGTCAGTATCATTTTAAGTGCCATCTATTACAAGTTGCCTCTAATGGAAGTGTCGTGTTACCTTCTCTTATAACGTCATCTCATTTTCGTCTACATTAGATCCAAAATGCGATTATATTTTTAGTTAACATTGTCAGAATATTATTTATCGATTGTTCGAGTTTTTTATTCATGGGCAGATATATAAAGGTGTTATTACCTAACGCGCTAATTGCATTTGGGAGAGTGAATTATGAGGTGGGTCATTCTGAACACAATGCGTCTGTGCCAGTAACGTGATGGTATTGCGTGGCCACGAACAAAAGACTACTGCAATCAAAATGATCGACTGTTAAGAGCATCCAATGTGCTAGACATGTGGAATAGATTATTTCATATAGATAGAAATATATTATATTCTTTTTTTAAAAGTTAGAAGAAATATTTTCCTTTGTATATTCTAAAGTAGCTTTGATTTCCAAGTAATCAAACATTCGTTATGGCCACTGAAATGTGATAAATAAACCGTCTGGTATCTCGGCCCCTACAGTGTTTGCATAAACGTTTTTGCGATGCACTAACGATGCAATATTTTGTGCATTCCAAATTGCAGCGTTATCGTCTGACACGATCAAATACTGTGATTTAGTTTGCTTCCCTATTTATTTCACAGTTTCAAATTTGGAACACCTTTTTTTTTTTTTATTGATTGATAATAGTTGGTTTCAAGTTTAAATGAAAGCTTTCTATAGACTCTTAAGACGTACGTATTTTCGTCACAATAGCTATAATGAATAATACCGCAAAACGCTAACGAAGTGAACAAATATTTTACGATGAAAGTTGGGTTCTAGTACTATAACGACATTAGATCCAGTAAAATAAAAGACGAATATAAACCCAATGACATAACATCTAAAGTTCAATTTGCGACAGCGGGTCCAATTGATATATATAAGCAGAGTATCGAGGAATCATGGGTGGGTAGATTTCAATTGATAGTATAGTTTGTGGTTTGAAACGTACAGGATTCTAAGTTTTAGTTCCATAAGCGTATTACGTTCTTACTTATTGTTCCCTCTGCTTTGTTAGATATTACTTGCGGTGAAAATAAACACCTGCTTGTTATACAATAGAAGCTCCATCTAGTATTATCTACACTTCCTTTAGAGAAGAGATACTGATTTGCGTGGCGTGCGATATAAAGGATATTTTGCCGTTTTGATTTACACATTTATTATTTTGATGCATTTGTTTAAATGTCCCTCTAAATAATTATACTTAATTGCAACGAAATTTAGTATTACCCAGTATTTAGTATGGATTCAATACAAAACAGATTAATATTAGAAATTGTTCATCTCATCATCAGTAATTATAATGACCTCGCGAATAGTTTAAACATGTTTGTTTATTATATGTATAATTAATATAAAAAAGTTTATCTCGAATTAATTACACCTTGTTAATTATTTACTTCAATCTTCAGTTTACATCTTTATATTTGGATCTAATTTACGTTTACATAATATACATATAAATATTGAGAAAGCATATATATAATGTAAATATATTTATCTTTCACCTTGCCAACGAAGTAGGAAAAGGAATTAGAACACCTGGTTGGGAAATATTATCATCGCTACAGCCTGTATGTTGTTGAGCTTACAAATGGCACACACTTATACGTGTACGTGTGTGTGTAAATATTACTGTTCCTATAAAGAATTTCATAAAATAAGCTTAAAATATATTATAATAATAATAATATCACAGCTTAAACTACACACATTGATTTAAACCCTATGTAAGCTAATTACTTGCTTGTGTTAAGGGTGTTAGACAACGATACAAATAAATAGAAATGCACATTATAAATACTGCGAATTTATTTAATAAATGACCCAGAAATGCAGACATCTATGCTCATCGATACAACTCCTGTCCCTGTCGGAAATCGAACCCGAGACCCATTGAATCGCTATACATTAGGCGTCTGCGCTAACCACTCGACCAACAGGGCGGGGCTGTTTAAAATATATATAAAACATACATTCTCGTTATCTGTATGGTTAAAATGTTAGTAAATGTATTTTCCTTCAAAAAGATTCAATATAATTTATAAAATTCAATCCAGCTTACAACCATAAAGCTATACGGATCTATTTGTGATATAAAATTTAATTTCCACAGCGGCCATGACACCCCGATCTGTAATCAATCATACCGGGATCAATGGATGTCTATTTTAAGTATTAAAAACCCATTACGCGAAGAACTTTTATACAACTTGAAACCTGTACTGTACTCCCTACACGTCTCAAGGATAAACCTTTTGCGTAAATGTACTGTAATGTACTGTACTATACCCTTGAACAGAACTAACGGCCCGTGTTTAAGAATATTGAAAATTTATTCCGAGTACGCGGTTCTTTGATGGTTAGTTATGACACAGTTTTGCTGACAATCCACCAGCTTACCTTGATCTCTTATCTTCGAAACGAACATTCCATTTACTCCGCGGAATACAAAATAAAAAATGGAAGGTAGTTCTAAATATTTTGGGGGATTTCGCGAATAAACGCAGGGTATATGTTGTGCGAGTTATTTTTTGTAATATAAACTCTTGTTTATATTAGAGTTACACGTGTATTTGTATGTGACAAAATGTCTAGAGGGAAATGTTGTAAGCACAATCTTGATTCATGTTTATAGCTGGTGCCTACGGAATTTGTAACTTTCAAGAAGCGATAAAACTTTTTGCGCTGCAATGATTTAAATTTAAAACTAGCGACGGTATAAAGTTTGAGCAATATTAATAAATTATGCCGGAACAAGCGCGTTACAAAGTGTATTCGATGCTTGAAGGCATAAAAATATATTAATGTTATAAACGTATTCATAATTTTTCTCCCACAAAACAAAACTAAAAGAAACTATAGAATCAAAATTTCTATTTCGTCTCTTTCACGAAACACCTAAAATGTCAGGTGAGGAAAATTCGATAAAACAGACTTTTATTCGGTAAAGATTGAAAATTCGGCATTCCGGCTTCTAAGCGAATTCTATACGCTGTGATTTATGACGAATACCATTCTGTCCGTCCTGTGACCATTACGACATATTTTTTGCATTACTCAGACAAGATGAACGAAAACAAGCGAAGGGAGATGAGATGTTATATTCAGTTGTAACAATTTACTTAATTCCTTATATATTTTCGTTGTTCCATAGTCATATTCTCTTTTAAGATTTTCAAAACATCGTTAAGGACAATGAAATTTGAATATTAATATTTAATAAAAAAAAAATTGGTATGACTTTTTTATTAAGGAAAGTCATAATAAATATTAATCAAATCTGTTTTGAAGAAAGTATTTGAATGACTTGATAGCTTTATATAATTTCTGTAACAGTCACAGCCCTTTGCAGAAATGCCTTCTGTCGCGGCAATAATTAAATTTGTGACATTTTGCCGCTGGCCCTTAGCAAAATTACAAAAGTTTAATAAAATGAATATCATTCAAATAATATCAAAGAAATCTTTCATTTTATAAACCGGGAAACGTAAGGTTCCGTAGAATAATGTAATGTATTTATTTATCACACGAAAATAAATTATTAACAAATAATAACCAGCGAAAGAGAACGTAATACCGTATTCTATTTATATTAAAAGACACAAAAATACGACAAACACCCGTAACACAAATAATATATTGGTTAATATATAGTTCTATTTACTTAACCTGTCTGAAACGAGTTAACTGAAGTAAGTAAATACAACTTATAACCGGAAACTGTTAGAAGCGAAGTAAGAAACTTAGTAATGAGATATCGTTACACTTGTATACAAACGTGTCTCTTGTTATTCTAGAATCTATAATTATAATCTTATATTTCATACAATCTAACTATTATGAAGTATATAATTAGTTCTAGCGTTAACCATGTAAAGATAGCTTAAATTATAATAAATATAGACCAGCATATCAACAAGGGTAGAACTTGAACCTGCGACCTGGGTCTCTCTTCTAATTGCTACCGAAACCTAATAGATGTCGCCATGATTCCGTTAAGGAGGATTAATATAGAAAATAATAAATGAATCAAGGAGTCCCTTCCTCCTCCTTTGGCAGAGCAACTTGACGAACTTCCAGGTTTTACAGGTTGTAGTCATGAACTGTTCTTTCGTTCTCATTCTATATTTAAAAAAAGTAGCTTTACTATTAAAATTGTAGTTAATAATTAAAGTTTACAAAATAGTTTATACTGTACTCATAAAGCATAAATATGGTATATAAAATATATTCGTTCAGGAACGTTATACTTTATAGTAACATAAGAAACACATTTCAAAGCCCTGCTGGACCCCTAGAGTCATCTTGATTAAGTATATGTTAGGACGCATTAGCGGAAGGGCAACGACCTACCCCATTGTTGAGTTTACTTCAAATTTCAAATTATAATTCCGTATAGAATCATTAAAGTTTTACAGACAAACTTACTAAAGTTTTTTTTACGCCTGCTTTATACAGGGTTATTATTAAATAGTTGACCAGCTCTTGCAGGCAGCCTCTCTACATCAATCCTAACAACATTTGTTCTACGACATTTTAAAATTAATAGTTTTTAAAATTTGAGTTTTTACATACAAAATTTATTTATTGCTTCTGAATTCAAATTAACTCTGAGCATAGGTATGGCGCCCTGGCGTTGATCTTTTAAGCACTTCTTACAAAACACAGAGTAATAAGTAAAAGAGAGAGCAATTTTTTTGTTTCGTGTTTTTTGTGTTGCTTATCAAGATTTAAAAAAATCGTAGAACAAATGTTGTTGGAATTTATGCAGAGAGGCTGCCTGCAAGAGGTGGTTAACTAATTACTAATAACCCTGTATATTTATATTCTCTTCCACTAACTCACGATTAATGTAACAATAAAATTTGAAAACGTAACACAGTTTACGAAGTAAAATAACTCAGCCACGTGCTGGCGCAGCAAATAATACTGCGGTCCGAATATTAAACGCTTTTGTCCAATAAATTATGGGTATATTAGTGTTTTAATTAACCTAATGAACCAAATTATTTTCATTAACAATATAAATTTATTTAACATTGTAAAATCCGGATATGTTCACAAAATGTTTTACAAATTATGTACAAGTTGATAAGTATATAATAACTTTGATATGACGTCAGGAGATAACGTATACAAAACCAAAGTTTGCAAAGCCGCTGCCTGAAGGGAAACTAAGATAAATCACTTTCTGTTTTCATCTCGCTAGTGTCAAAACAAAACCTCCGAGAACTTGTAAACAGTCTACGAGTACTTTAGTTGAGGCAATTTTGATATCCAAATTAAGTTTGATATTTCACGGATATATTCAACTCGATTTATTCAAGCAAATATGTTAGTCACGAACGTAATCAATTTGTAATGAAATTGATTGATTCACTGAGATTATTTGATACAAAACGATGATATTTTTTATATACGTTATTATTTATATACATTATTAGTTATAATTAGTAATATAAAGTTTATATGTTTGTATTTTTGTCCATCAATCACACCAACAGTACGTAATTTGTAAACCAAACAAAAAAATAAGACCTGCAAAAAAAGTAGACTATTTTTTACATATAAGCAAAAGGCTAATTATTGATAACAAAAAACCACACTTTTATCAGTGTCTAACTAAAGTAAACACGGCCCTGCAAAAGTCTGCTACATTAATTACCTTTACAAATGCTAGCATATAAAATAACACATAAGCATAGTATATAAAATATATACATAGCTAATATCTGTTTATATCTGTATATTCGTAATAAGGTCAAGCAGAGTGGTAACACCATTAGTTACTGTCTACCCTCTCAGATATTGATATTTGGGTATGATGGTATGATAAATGATATCACCAACTCGTTCTAGCCAGCCGTGGACAGTGACGTCAGTACATACATTTATTACGTGTGAATTTTTGTAGATTCATGAGAAGTATATTATATTTTAGGATATACTCGTATGTTCCATTTGTCAATAATATTGAGATCTGTTATGCGTTGAATTAATAAAAATATAATATTGTTAAAATTATCTAGACTATATACAAAATAAATAATTGATACCTACCCAACCATTTCATATTAAACTAAACCTAAACTCCAGGATGTAGGAAAAGTTGAGGCGGGTTCATATTTAACTTCTGCTGGTACAAAGGCTAGTCACTGTTAGTATTTAGACTTGTTGGTTGAGTTTCATCTTAGTTTGTGGCTTGGAAAATAATTTTTCGGCTGACTGACCTTTTTCACTTTATATTTTTAATACACTACTAACAGATGACAGTTTTATTTTTAATAAATTTAAAAGAAGGCTTCGAAAATATAAGGTTTTCATTTAAAAATACGTTTCAAACTTTTACGTATGAAGTAAATATAGAATAATGTTATTCAAGACCTAAAGACGTATAAAAAATCAATCATTATACCCTTAATAAGGTTCAACAAAAAATTCAATGCTGTACTGTTACGTGTTAATTTTATTATACAATATGGGACCTTACCTCATTATTGATTAAGACTTTTAAGCAAAATATATTTAATAAATACATATGCGAAACTATCGCAGAACCAATACTTTGAAATATAATACAATAAAAGAACAAATATGCAAACACACAAAGTTTATCGTTTACAATATAACCGAGAAAATTAAGGTATGGTATATAATGTATGTATTAAAATATATTCAAAACCCGAAGGATTCATTTATTAAAACTTCACAACTGAATGTCCAATGTTGATTCGTAGTGTTGTTGCTATAAGCAATGTTTTGAAATAACTTGATTTAATACATGTATACTACAAGCAACTTTCCAAAAGTCGACACGTACAATATAATATCGTATCTTTAATAAGTGCTTTCCATATAAACTTACCATACAAACCCTCTAAACGAGCTTCCCTAAAAGAATATGGAAAATTAACTGTTACAGACTCTGAGATCTAAAGATTTATCAGTAAGTTACCATTTTTCTTTAATTAAGTGTTTAGTAAGTCATTTTTTTTTTCTTATTTTCATGTGTCGTACATAAAGTTTGGACAATATATAATGATTTTCATAACTAGAGGTCGTTAAGTTAATATTGTTACTTGTAAAAAAAAACTTAGTGGTTTAAATAATTTATTCATTTACTATAAAAAAAACATTGACCCTTATATACAATAATTAATTAAATTAAACAAAATAAGGAAAATGTCTGAAATGGTGCCACCTAGACTCAGCGGTGGGTTACTTGAGATAACAATTTAATTTTAAATTATATATTAATATTACTATAAAAGAAATCCTAGGCGCCACTGACAATTTATAAGCGAAGACATGTGCATGATCCTCCTGCTTGTCAGTACTAGAGAATCACATTCAAACACTTATATTTTATAAAACTTAAAAAAAAAAGTGTTGCTTACTGGTATAAATGAATTTTGTACGTATTATAGGGATTAAAATATAGACGAGCTTCTTAAACTCAGCTAGTCAGGAAGCAGGATACAGGTCAAACAGGACGACGCTTCGAAGATTCACGTCTATCCGCGAACCAATTATAAAAAACGTATCGTCTAGGGTATACAAAGAAACCTCATGTAATGAATAAATTGCAGGTCAACCTACATAATAATACTAATCTCACATTGATCTATTCAAAAAACAATAAGTTATAATAAGTTATAATACCTATAGAAGAAAAAGGCCTCGCAAGCAATATTATTAGCCCGTGTCGACTCGATAAATACTGAAATATTACCATGTAATAACATTAAATAAAGTCTTAAAACCTATCAAACACCTCCTAATTTAGAGTAAAGATTCAAATTACTTACGAAATATTGTTCCAACAAACTTTGACACTGCCCGGGAAGTGCCGGCAATAGGAATTATATTTATTCCATATTAATAAATTGGCCCTGCAATAAACACTCCAATGAATTTAAGAAACAACGCTTGAAAAGAATTAATAAGGTCACAAATAACTGAACACTCACCGATGGCTAATAAGATATTGGATTCTGAAGTGTTACCGAAGGAAAAGGCTGTAAAGGTCACGACTTTGAATTTTATAATCAAAATATGCATAACAAGCTAACAATGTTGCTATGAACACGCAGCGTCAAACGAAATGTGGGTAAAATTTATTATAATCGAAAAAAGACCAATATTTAAATAATTTAAGAACAATGCACTACTTATCCAAAAGGAAGAAACAAATGTAATAAATTAATCACGAATTGTTATTCTAATAAATACAACAATTAAACACGTTGGCTGCAACTAACCTTCTGAAACAATATGACAGCTACTTTCAAATAATATTTTACCATATGCTACCCTTAATAATTATTAATAAGTAAATTTAAAATAATAATTATAAATAAACTGTTTATATTTTTAATAGCATTTTGGGGGCGTAAACTGGCAACATTTCAATATCTTCACAAAAAGAATGACACAGAGTAATGAAGAATTTGTAATTAGTTTAGTAAATAGATAAATAATTTATCTTGTCTACGATTTTGACAGATTATAAGAAATCGATACTATAAAAACTAAAAATAGTCCCTTGTCCAATATTAACATGTATACGCTGATACATTTTAGAATAACAACTAAAAAATTTCAAGGCTATATAAATAAAATGTAAACTAATTTAATGTTTTAATAAGTGATTATTTAAACATTAAATTACTAACATGCATAAGCATGTTGGTACTAAGATGGGAACATAGAATAAATAATGTATGAGTTCTAATGTAATATGTATATAAGTGAAAATGAAGGTCATACTTTTAAATAAATCAATCAGGTAAGATATCATTTAATTATTTACGTAACTCGATACTATGTAAAATTATAACTAAAATGCATTATATAATAATAAAACCAAGCAATATATTGTACTAGTTAAAAACAGTATTTATAATAGATATGTATATCTGATATTTTTTTTAACCATTATTATTATACGTATATTGGACCTGCAGTTTATAGCAAGACTTCAGATCGTAAGAGACTGTTCGCTGAGCTGAAGATGATTGTTGACTGGCTTGCAGCTTTCGTGTTCATAAACCGGTCAAGAACGGAGTCACACTCAAGACTTTTACAGCTTCTCATACTCTGACTCTAGCTTGTTACTTTATTGGTAACTAGGAATGTGTATTTTTGAAGTGAAACTTTTTTATCGACGGATGGGAGAAATTTTATAACAATGTCAAAAAATTGTAAAGTTTTTCTGTTACGCGCCATGTTTATTTTTGCTTAAACTTTATCTAATTTAGCTTAATTAGCCATTCCTGTAAAGTTGTAATTAGTGAATCAAAAAATTTCAAATAATTATGTCATAAAGAAGCTTCACTTCTTACATGTGTACACTAAAACACACACACATATTTTTTTTTACCCTATTTATTCCATACACAAAACATGACCTAATTTCAACATAACAGATAAATAGGTTATAAATACATAAAAGACACACATACAAATAATATTCATATAAATCGTAAAACAAAAGGTATTTACATAAAACAGAGTTTGGTTCACAAAATACTGAATTCGTCTAGTTTGGTTATGCACTGAAACCTTTAAAAAAATAATATTATTACAATATTCAAATAATATCATTAAAATAATCGCTATAATAGAAAATAATACATTTCTGAACATTATCCACATCACAAATACATAATAATGCAAAATGTAATATCCACAAACGAGCATTGAACACATTTCAGCCGCATGCAGTTATCAAATAGTCGTGTATATTCAAAAATTTAAATTTTAACGACACTTCGCGGCACGTACCTGCAATAATACTATATAATTGAGACAGTACTGTTTGTCTGGTCGTTTTCAACTCCCTGAATGTGGGTATAAACATTTTATATTATTTCATTTCTATATTCTTTAAAGAATATTTGTGAAATAGTTCATTCCTTTTATTTGAATTACAATTTATTGTGCACGATATTGCACCTGTGTATTTAGGTAAGTGATATTTTATATGGCCACATATTCTACAACACACTATCAGAGGAATTTATTCTCTGGTTGAACAATCTAAGGTTTTAAAGGGTTTGGATTAAGAATAATAATAGTATTGGTTAAATTACTGGAGTTAAACCCTCAGTACTCATACTGAGTAATCCTAGTTATCTTAGCGATTTAAAACATAAAAAATGATATCTTGAGTGCACTAAGAGGATTTCAATGACTTTTTTTAAAAGGGTTAAGAAGGCCGTAAGGTCTAAGAGTCGTGATCCATCAGTGATAATAGAGTGAGATTAGTAGAATAACAATGCAATTGTTTGAAGTTTTATATAAATATATTAGCCATGTCAACTTATTAAAATTTTCAAAGATATTAAAATATAAAATCGTCCACACGGCTGTGACTTGTATCTGCAACCTCTAGGATAGCGGTCCCGCCGTTCTGTGAACTGAGCTAAAGTGACATTGCCCGCCATGATGGACTGAGCTGGATCTAGCTCCTTTCGTAAATTCTGTCCGTTTCGAAAAAAATGTATTATATTTTATTAAAAAAATCAATGCATTGAATTTTCATTATCATTGTATAGAAATAGCATTAATAATAGATTTTACAAAATAATATATAAGGATTTTAGCTATTTACACGAAACCCTAAAACGCCAAGGGCGTTCTATTTCGTTAGCTTTCTTTCCTGAAACGAATGTAAATAAATATGACTTTTTATATATTGTTTATTTCCTTGTAAGAGATTAAAGTAATTAATAAAAGTTTATAATTAACTTGTACAGTCGTTTCGTGTCAATTCATTTTGATAATAATCTGTTTCAATTATAATTAATCAAATAAATTAAAACATATAACATTTTGTATTAAGTTTATAATTTATATAATTATTATTTATATTATAATAAGAATCCTTAAGAAACATTTATTCATTATTAAACCAATGTTGTATACAATCATTTCTGTTTGCAATATTTATAAAAAAAATATAGACAAAAATGAAAGATTTATCAGTTCGTAAAAAAAAATACTTAGTACCTAAATATTTATGACCAACAAAAATCATATTTTTGTAAGAGAAAGAAAAATGGCTGATTTATTATTGAATAAATATTCAGTACTTTGTGTCTCGTGAAATATCTATTAGCGTGATGTAGTTTGAAAACAGCTGAACTTCAGTAAGACGACATTTTTATGTTTGCCTAGATTTTCCATTTGTAAAATTATTTACTAACTGTTTCTCTGTCGTTGCATGTGACACGCTATGCGAATGTGACTTTAGCTCTAACTAAATTGTAAAATGGGCTTAATTATGTCACATTAAATAATTACATTTTTCATGTTTCCTTGTATAAGGAAGTTTAATGGTTATAACTGGGTTTAAACTACAGTTTGGTTGGTATAACTCGCAATTTGTAAAAATAAATAATAATGAACTGTGAATTGATGGAAATCACAAATATATTTGTACATTTAAATTATTTCTTGAACTTTTATAAGACAATTTTTGTAATATTTTATCAGCTATCTGTCTTTTTGTCTATACAAAACTATTTTGTTTAGCAAGGCTGGATCATTTTTATAAGACTTTGGTCGTTATATTAAAAACCTGTAGTTTGAAGACATACAATTTGGCTTAAAACAAATAGGTATCACCACAGAAGCAAATAATTAATAAATATTAAATAAAATAAATATTAAGTATTCAATAAAAAACTACATATCATATAAGTTACATATCAAAAATTAAAATATAAAAAAATAAATCTTTCCTTATACACAACTAGAACCGTTTAAACAAAATGAAAGAAACGTCTAAATGGCTTAAGAAGTTGACATTTCACATTGTATAAACTAAAGTAAAATACAATTTGCCGTACAAATATTTACACAGTTCGCTGAAACAACATGAGGCGAAATCTCAACGAAAACTACAGGCTGTTCTTTATTCTGCGAGACGACAATAATTGGAGCATGATGTATAATAACAGAGACGGCGGGCCTTTGTGAACGAAATTAAAGGCGAGACGTCGGAATACCGAGATAAGGAAAGACGAATTTAGCGACATTAGGAATACATAGGTATATATTGGAATAAAATAAAGATTATATCTAAAAACATTTATCTGCATTTAAATGTACTGCTAAATTCATTTAATATGTATCTTTATTTATTTATTTTATTTATATTTGCCTTCCAAAATTACCCCACTCTGCCTGATCTTAAGCAGTCAGTGAAGTCTAAAAATGGAGGCCACCATTCTCCTTCACGCAAAATAGAATGCAGTATGGTGGTCTCCACTATGGCGGCCTTGTGAGATAAGAAAAAAAAATAAAATAAATAAATAAATAAAATAAATAAATACAATAAATTATTATTCTATATAATTATTAATAAAAATGTAAGGAATTTTTATTTTGTATTAGTGGTTGGTTTAAATAAAGGAATTCTACCATTCGAGAACTTACCAAGTGAAACCCCTATAATAGTACATTTTCTCACCTGAAACAAAAACACGGTACGTAACAAAATAGTTGGAAAACAGTTTAAACTAAACAAGATACATAACTTTAACTCTTTGTTCTTTATCCCTGAAACCTAACTCCGTTTTGCAGTTCTAGTTTTACAAACAGAAATACAGTTAGATATTACTAACATTATTTTTCTTAAATAAGATCTTAATATAATATCATGGGTTCTATACATATATATATATATATATATATATATTATATATATACATACATTAATAAAATGTATTATATATTTTTTAATCCTTTTCGATTATAGAATGTAAATTTGTATAGTGGTTCTAAAGGATAAATACAAACAGACAGATGATCTGTTACATTATATTTAAGTATAATTTTGCCACGTGACATCTTCCAATCATCAGTCCTTATTTACAAAGATATGAGAGATAATTTGTTACTAAGGTTCCAAGAATCACAAACGTGCTTTATCGTCTCATCGAGCACATCTCGAGAGAAACCAGCATCCGCGCATTCAATTAGTGTGTGTATGTATTCACTGAAATGAAGGAATCACCTCAAGATAAGTGCACTGAAAACTCAACCCTGATCTTTTAGAAATAAAGATTGTTATTGAGTGGATCATTTTAATCTGTCTTAAGACATTTGATACCTATAGAAGGAATAAAAACCTTGCATTCAATATTGAATCATAAATAACATATGTATAGTTATAAAAATTGCTTGAAAAGCACATTTCAGTAATTATTTCCATGACAGGGTGGAACTAAGTAGGGGAAATCTTTTGTGAAGGCTTTTCTTTGTATTGTTATTAATGTTTGTATTTGTCGGTGTTATAATTGAAAAAATTGATCTTTGTAAGAAAATTGCATAAGATTAAGTATATAAAATGAAACATTTTGATTATTATATAATTAGTACTGTAAAATACATTATTGTAATATGCTTCTTCCTTAGATATACATCTAAGTATTTTTATTTCCTATGGTTTTCCTATGGTTTCCTTCTTAAATTACCCCAAATTATTCTCGTAGCTAAAAGTTTCACTCAAAACTTAATTGATACATTTATATGTAATGTAACCAACTCTGAAACTAACCTTAATGTATTTGCAGTTGGTACAAACTATGTCATTACTCGGTCTTAATTTAACTTAGCACTCTTTTGTATAACGCATTCAGTTGGTTTTTCAGTTAGTTTATTATTTCTTTTGTGTGTAGAAACTATTAAAAATTGTTTCGGTAGAATATCTTTTTTTATTATTAAATTGATGTACAATTTTGTTTAAGTTAACACAAAAACATTAAAAAATGTTTTAGTAACATAAAAAAGAAATCAAACCTTGTTCAAATCTTTAATAAGTTTCGTGTTTCGAAGACATTTCAAGATATGAGCGTTTTAGTGAGAATATAACACGCCTTTGTCGGGAATGCAAACAGTTGCAGAGCGATACTTGTAACAGATTCCGAGGGTAGGAAATGAATTTACCCTCAAGTAGTATTTGTTTAGAGGTCTCGTCAAACAATTTGGGATAATACAATTGAATACCGAGATTAGGGGCTGTTAAGGGGGATTAAACATGTAACATTTTGTTTTTTCCACATTACTTCCCATTCTATGTATGAAATATTTTTCTCCACTTCATAACTTTTCCATTAAACTTTCCAATCTCAATCCTAAAGAATACTTTTGGTCTGAGTTGTCAATAGATTGCCGTGCATGTATAGTTAAGTTGTAACATGTTCTCGCCAGGTGGCGCTGCTATTCAACATGGCCGACAATCCCGGCACATTGTCCCGCTTGCAGTTTCCGAACCCCGCTTCCTCGCAAATGTTACGTGAGTTTATACGTCATAACATAAAGTTGTACTTTACGGGAATCAAAGTTTAACTTTCAACGAAATGTTAACGGAATGCTTTCTATTTGTTTCGTAACAATTAAAACGTACCCACATGTTTTAGAATTTGAGCGTTGAAATTAATATCTGAAAATAAAATAACAATAAACAATAAACATGTATAGCCATGTTAAGCTTATTTAAATTTATATAAATATAGAATGAAAAATAAACCGATACATTAAAATTATTTAGGAACGGGAATCATTTTTAAACAAAAATTATAAAAGTACAATTATCAAAAAGTACTATAATATAAACGTTTGATTTATTAGCCGTTGAAATTTAATTTAAAAATAAAAAAAATACATAGTGAATAAAATAACAGACCTACATCAGGTTTTCACCTAGAACATGATTATTTGAAGAATTTGAAAGAGATAAACTTATAACACCGAATTTTGAAACTTTTTAACGCCATCCTAGGTTAGAATCAAATATAAACTGACAAGTCTAAAAACGTCATTCAAAGGCAGAGCTAATACAAATCTGTCTAAAACACGTGTATGCATTAAAGTCTAATTGCACTCACTTAAGTCATACAAAATATCATTAAAGCACACAGACCTCTAATCCCACGATTCATTAAACGTCATTAAGTCGTCGACACATCACCGTCTTCACTCGAATTTAAATAAACCTCCGGGTTTTTCATTATGAAGTGAATGCTCTTGAATATTTATGTGTACTTCATCCCCTGTTTATTTTCCGTCTCGTTTTATCATATCCTCCATCTAGTGAGCCTATGAAAGTCAATTTTCATGAAGTCTTTTGTTTTAAGGTTCAGTAAGTAACTTGGGATGCGCATAATTTTATGAGCCGCTCCTAATAGAATTTCGCCTCTTGGTTTTACTTGTAGCGTAACAGGATTACTAATTAAATTAAAATATTTTTTATTTATTTTAATATATATTACCTTTTAATTTTATGATGCACTCTCTCTTCTCTTTCTCTCTTTGTCTTCTGTTTCTCTCTTTACCTCTTTATATAAATACAGTGCTATAAAGTCTGAGGTTTGAGTCACTCGTTTGACATGTAAATTGAAGCACAGAGGAGACACGTAATTGAGTAAACAGCATCTAAAAGCACATCTTGCGGGAGTACTAGTACACGATGTATGGTATTTATTTAAAACTATATACTCTTGATATTTTGTAAAAGAAGTATAAAAATCGGTGAAAAAGTAACATCGAAACAGTTTGTTTTGTTAAGTGTTTTAGTTAGATATCTTACTTTTTATTTTTCCTTAGTCTCTTAATATAAGTCCTTGTTTATCGTTTCTTTATAATCTTGTATAATTAAATTTGTTGTATTTTTTTACACAATCTCATTAATTATAACTTAATGTACATTGGCTTTATCAAAGCTATTTCTAGTTAATTATTTATTGCAGAGAAAACTAAATTCCAAATTCTACTCTTAGGAGTTGTACCATTAACTTGAATGTGTGAATTGTGTTCATGAAATACAGAGAGCATAAATAATGGCTATGTATTAAATGTTTTGGATATTTAATTGTATTATTTTATGTGTCAAAAATATAATTAATACTCCTAAAATCTATGCTAAATCTTCCATAACATTATAGTAATAACAAGGCACAAAAGTTGAAACATAAAATACATTTTTTTTTCAAAGAACAAATTCTAACCTCTAAGTAAAGTTAAGGGTGTATTTCGAGTCTTAGACAACGATACAAATAAATAGAAATATACATTATAAATATTGCGATCATATTTAATAAACAACCAAACTGAAAATACAGAAATACAGACATAATATTATATGCTCATCACATAAATGCCTTTCCCTGTCGGAAATCGAACCCAAACAATTTAAAATAAAGTGAAACGATAATGATAAAAACGAAGGTATGGATAATAATAAGCTGAAAAGAAAGAAAAGTTAGCCCACTTAAATCTGCAGCGAACGAGATCTTAAAACATCGACGTGATATATAAGATTTGAACCGATGTAAGCCAAGTAAAGAAACCTTAGAGTTACTGACAAAAGGAGAATTATTAAGGTCCTGAAACTCATTTCACCCAATCTCTTTTCATATATTTAATAGCAGATAAGGTAATTTCGTTATTATGGTGGTTTGTTCGAAGGTGTGGTTGTGTATCTTCCGATTACCCACATTTTTTTATAACAAAATTGTACAAAAAAGTTTAATATCAATTCCAATATGTTGGAGGTGTTAGCTTCCGATGTCTTAAAGAATCTAGGTTACTAGAAATTTGAACAGTTATGAAAAGTTTCATATTAATACCGAGATTGCTATCAAAAATATTTTCTACTTAAGTTGGAAAAATCTGTGAAATTCTATATAAAAAGATATAATAAAAATGCGGGTTGAAAGCGTAAATGTAATAGACAAGTACTGATGATATTATCATACGTAGGAAGTCACTTTCCCAAGTTGTTACATATACAAGTTTGGCAATATTAACACTAGTTCCGAAATGTAAAAAGTTCGCCGAACTCATGCGATATTGGATACAAAGCAGCTGTACCTAACTGCTGACTTGTACAAGAACTTGTGCAAACTCAAGTTAGTTACTTTGCGAAAGGTGAAAACTTATTGATACCTTAATTCTATTTGATTTTTCGGGGTTTATTGGTGTGCAAAATTAACTTCTTTTAAACACATTGATAGATTTTATATCATATTGTTGTATAGGTTCGTTTATATAAACCCACACACATACGCAAACTTTTAATTGTACTAGTGCGTGAGTTGACCATACCCTTATTCATTGTGGAACCAACTACTGAATGCTAACTCAAACTCGCCCAAACTGTGTATTAATTCATAGCAGTTTATCACAAATTTTCATCCCAAAACCTTTTACGACTTCATTATAAATTTAAAGCCGCGATCCCAACTTAATTCCGAACCATCCTCGGAACAATGAAACGGACTCAACTGATTCCGTCACCGTTAATCGGCTTGCCTTTGAAACAACTGTTAAACTCTAACCTATTTATTCCGCTATCTCGACTTTTCACAACAAGCAGTCTGAATGCAATTCATTTGGAAGCTGAAAAATTTATATCCCTTGCGATTTGCCGTTTAATGAGATCAGATGATAGTAACTTTATATATAAATAAAACAAATCTAAAGTAATTAATAAGTAACGTATATAGATAATACTAGTATACTATTTAATAAAAAGTGTCATAGCACGTTTAACAGAATCTAAATCTTTAGTACATGTTATCAGTAGGTATGTTAAGACAATCTGGAGTTGATACGTTCACCCCAATCTCCGAGGCCATACTCGGTTACCTCATGAAAATGTATCACAAAAATCAAGGGCCGTCGACCGTTTAAGATTTTGGCGCAAGTTGGAAAAGATAGCCTTTTACTTTTCCGTTAGTAATACATTTTTTTATTTTTTTTTGTGTGGTTAAAAATGTTAATAAAATAAGTCATGTTTTTGTATCTGTCTATAGTATATTGTATAACTATAAAAAAATTGCTACTTAAAATTAATGATTAAGAATGTATAAACATTAAGTAAGTAAAGTTAGTAATATATTTAAGCGTGTTCTAAAAAAAAACATACCCGCTACGTATAAAAATCTTGTACCAATCAACATAAATATTCAGTGCGTAGCGAAGATATCTTATTAATGAAAAAGGGTCAAGAGGTATTTTAATTCAACTACGTGTTAAGGATTTCGGTGAAAGTCACGTGCTAGAGCGAGGTCCTCCCTGCGGTGAACTGGTTTAGAGATTGGATACAAGTTTATACCAGGCAATGTATGTATTCACGTTTATAGGGTATTTATTAATGTATCATATTTTTTTTTTAATATTGTACATAAAATGCAGAACCATCTAGAATAGAGTAGCTTGTGTTGCGTTGCTTAAATCATCAAAAATATTTAATAACTTTAATAAATATTTAATTAATGTAAAATGGCAATAAGGTAATACTACATATATATAAATAGTTTATTCGTAAGTATGCAATTTAATATTAAACATATTTATTGTCAAAAGTGTTAACATTTATCTTTAAAAAAAGTTGTTATTTTCAAGCAATATATAAAATTCAAAATAGATATGTTAACTAATAGAATCACACAATAGCAATAGTAATAAAACGAAATAGCACTTACTTAAATAGATGCATGTGAGTGTTTATTCTCAGAATGTAGCCAATACGTAGGTAGCCCGGGTTTTTGGGTCATGAAACGCTCAAGGAATGAAAACTATTATGGGGTGTTTTACCTACAATTTGTTGTGTGTGTGTGTGTGTGTGTGTGTGTGTGTGTGTGTGTGTGTGTGTGTGTGTGTGTGTGTGTGTGTGTGTGTGTGATATATTAGATATGTGTGTGTGAGTGTGTGTGTGTGTGTGATCAAATAAATGTAGTAAATAATATATACATCGAACTACACTTATTCTATTTTATCGAATTAAATCATGGGTAATTTACCCTGTTCGCGGATAAGTTTACGTAAGCCCTTTTATGTAACTAAAGCTTCAGTAAGTAGGTATAAACGCAGCCCCAGTAATTACTAGGGCTAAGCGTTAAGACCCACATTCCCTACTAAATGTCCCTTAGGGATAAGGCTACATACATTATCACTCCTTATATTTGACCTCTTAAAATTCTCTCAGATGACAGACCTACCATACATCACTTTGAGCTTCTGGAGGTCATTTTACAGTGGCACTTTAGACCAGAGCACTTTACGACCGTTTCTATGGTTGCATTCATCAAAATAAATTTAGTTCTGTTTCTTGATATTAAAACTTAGTTTTATTTAACACGATTAGTACTAAAATATAATGATTATGCATATTATTTTTATGTATAAATTTTATTAAGAAAAAAATGCTTTAAAAGGAGTTAAATAATTAATAGAGACTGTCGAATGATACAAGCAACACTGATATATTTTTTATGTAAAATTAATTACAAAACATTATAACAAAATTATAAAAAACCAAAACTGTAAATCTAAACGAAATTCATAATAGTTATTGATATTGATTTTGTCTTCATTGTATATAAATGCATGTTCTACCTTTTTTAAGTACTATTACATCATTTTGATGCCAAGAACAAGATTATTTATAACGTTAATAAAACACGTTAACCTCCTATTTTAAAAGTCCCAAATATCATATGTAACTTTCCTCAACTCCGTACAATAATCCAGTAGATACACAGTCTGTTATATGAACAGTGACTTCCCAATAAACTAAGATCTATCTCTGCCGTCTTAAACAACTTTCTTACAAAGTCCACGAAGATCATGATAAGATGGTTGTATTTACTTCGTCCTTTCTTCGCACGGATTTGAAGTTCTATGTATAAATGGAAAATGTTCTGTGATTGCAGCCATTGAAGTTACAATAACCTACAAAATGGAAAAATATGTTTAATAAATAATCGCCTGAAAAAAGGTCTAATTGCGAGTTATCTGAACTGCCGGTGATGAATACATTTCTATTGGAGATATTAATAATTGTCAACATTTCATAAATTAATATGGATTGAATTGTACACAACACAAATAGACAGAAGAAAAGCTACTAGAACTAGGTGTTTCATTGGACAGTATAAGAGAAGATCACTTGAACGTTGTAGAAAGCCGAGAAACCGCGTATTTAAATGAGTAGGTTTAAGATTTTCGGAAGCGTAATAAAAGATATAACTCAACTTGTATTATACCTAAATTATACCAAGAAAAATATTAAGACAACATTTTACTAAAGACGCTGTAATAAAATCAGTACTTTAGTATCTTGAAGAGAGAATATTTCATTGAAATGACCGTCTACGAAAATCATGTAGTAAATAATATGACGACACTGACAATCAGATAAGGGGAGCCACGGGAAAGCTTATGGACACCGTCGCTAAGAAAAGCTTTATTAATAGAGGCTGTAGCACCAGACTTGAGTGACAGAGACAGATAGACGTCCTGATCCTTAGATAGATGAAAGGATTACCAGGGTGAGCTGGAGAATGTTTCAGATCTTAGTTTACAGAACTGGTTTTACAAAATTAGATTTAGTAAATTTCCATAAGACAAAAGAAATATAGTCCTTATAAAATACGTGCACATATAAAATATAAGAATCTCGCTACAATAAAATATTTTGAAGATAAAAATCCAATAATGCCCAATAACAACAACGTCATATTGAGTATGCGTTTTGAAATGCGATGTAAAGAGGAGACTGAATATTGAAAGGTTCTAGAAACATCTGATTCGATTCGAATGATTGGAGGGATCCTATAAAAATGACGTGTTTAAATAATAAAGTAATATAAACTTAGAATTGTAATATATATCATTCATAAAGGCTTATTCTGTTACTTAAAACCAAATAAACAATAATGACGACAAAGATTTTTATAAAATTATTTACATTTTGTAGAAAGCAAACGGTAATTTAGCTAAATCTCTCTTCGTACTTTATCGAATTATATTCCAAATCTTCCAGATCTTTCTGGGTCGTTCTAAAATACAGCAGCTAGACATTTTCTTAATCAACTATTGTGTATTTTATTCCTAAGGAAATTATATTTCATGGGTCATTTGAGTGCTTTAGTTTGCCTTTTTTCATTGGTTTTTTTTAGACAAATATTTGTATAATTAATTTATTCTGTACAATAATACATTGTTCTCTGGTTGTATTTAAAAGGTCGTTGAAAGGGTATATTACTCGACCTTTTATTATTGGACAGTTGTCCTTTTAATTTTTTTGGCTCTAAAAATATTTGGATAACATCCAATGGTCATTCTATTAAGACAATATATAAATAATAATGATTTATTTAGGACGTTATTCTATCAGCTGACGGAGTGTGTCATATTATATATTTATTTTAAAATATATATTTTATTATATTAAACAGTTTTATATTACATATTAGTCAATTCATACAAACAATAACATTTCAAAGGAAGTGAATAAAATGTTACAAATATTTTATATAGCTTATAAAATATGAAAAATAAACATAGTTTTCCTGACACAAAATAGGTATTATATATGTATATATGCTTTTTATAAATATAACATAATTAAAAAAAAAACTTAATTTTTAAAACTTATACATATATTTCATATAAACAAGAAAATATACAAATAAAATATATAAATAAAATACGCCCCATATGAGTTATAGGGTTAATATAACTGGACGATCATAACAACCGTTAAAATTTTATGGACTTTAAACCGTCTAGCCCAAATACTTAAATCAGCTCCCGAGTTTACAGCCATTTCTTATCTCCAGCAGAAAATCGTACATGTACTCGGAATACATTATTTCTTTAAGTACCAATAAAAACGTAATCACAAATTTGGGTATAACGATGAAATTAAACATTTACCGGAACATTTCGTTCATATTTTCGTAGCATAATGTTGAATTTAAATTTGTTGTGTCTGTATAGTAAAGTTCTAGTTTTAAATCCTATATAATTTCCTAAGGTTTGATAAGGATAGCATTATTAATGAATACATTATTAAAATAATAAAAACTTATTTGAAAGTTCAAAAGAAAGAAACCATTAAAAATATTGTCCGGGTTCTAAAAAATAAAACTCATATAGCCGTGCGTGTAAGTGCTCTATAAATTATGTAAAAATTGTCGGATAAAGTTTCAGTGGACGTTGTTCTCATTACCGTCTTCAAATTAAGCTTGCGTGAATTCCTCAAATATATACGAAATAGTTCCAACGGAACATTTCAAGCAATAAAATATTCCACATTTCGAGTTGTTCCATATAACGCTGATATATTTCAAATGAGTATATTTGATATGAAACACGAATGATATAAACAACAATTCAGACACCCATTGATGTATGGTGTCACACCCGTCGCATGAATACAGATCGAGTCATTACCAACAGTCTAGACCAGACCAAAGTAATCTAACACATAAATCTGAAAAGTAAACAATATCAATTGTGTGCCAAAACCGCAAATATCATAAAACACACGACACACAAAAGAAATGGCTTTTAAGAGGTCGTAAAATAAAGTGTCTTTAGACTTTGTATTAGGGAATTGAAGGGATGCTTTTGCGAACAATAAGTAAAAGGTATATAGTTTTATGGTCCCAACAAAGTCCTTTTTGATTCATCCTGCGTCTTAGGTTTTCAGACATATTCTTCTTAAGAGCTTTTGTGATATATAGAAACGGTTTTACCGTATCCATTTTTTTATTACTTAACATTTTATCCGGAAAATATAATCCTATTAATTTTATAAATGTGGAAGTTTGTTTGTTGATTTATATATATCATTTTTAGATAGATACATGACCTAGAAAACAACAACTACTCGTTCATTTGAAAAATATACAACCTTTAATTTTTGAAAGTAGAAAACCGTCAGTGTTACCAAATTGTCTTTTGTTCTAGTTATTTTTATTAGTTCTCTATTTCTTTCCTTATATAATACATACTTATCAAATTACAGTATCATCATGTCTCCGAGTACTCTTATCATTGTTTCGTCGGCATATATTTTATGCAACGCGATGACTAGGCTTCCTAATCCATTAACTAGAACATCCCATTAAAATGTAAAAACTCAATGAAGTGCAATAAAACTTTACTTATTTATAACATTGCAAGAAATATAGAGCTTTTATTTATCTCGATAAAAATGTAAAGTTAATTTTCAGCAGCTTGTGGTACGATATCATTTAGATAAAGAAATACCTAATAAAGCATGTACCTACTAAAAGTCAGCTGTAGGGAGAAATCGAACTCGATTAGCATAATGAAGTCCGACGTTATAAAGTCGATCGTTCTAACACTTAGGAGAAAAAAAACTAGAAACGACACTAAAAAATAAATATTTAAAATTAAAATGATGAGCTACCTACCTAATAAAAATGATTTTATTTTTTATACACAAACACATATATTCATCAAGGCGTATAAAGATATGGTAGCTCAGTTAGCAGAGTTACGGAAACGGTTTTATACAGGACGCACGTTCAAGTCCTACTCGTGTTTATGAAGTTAATTTAAAATTATTGGGGCACAAATCATAGGTTGCTTATACTAGGATAAAATATATTTAAAGAAATGCAAATACTATCATTTTTAGATATTTTTAAAATTGAAAATGTTGACTATGTTATTTTCTATGATAAACATTTTGGTTAACATCCAGTACAAAATGAAAATCTTGTAATAAATATATTTTCTCGTCACTTCTATATTTTTTGGATCCGAGTTCAAACTGCTCTGAACAAGTTTGATTGGTAAGTGATGTCGGCACTGACAATTTTGATGGGCGCGGAATGAGATTTTTCAATGGCGTCTGATAACTAAGTTGAATTTCAGTTTGTTTATTGAGGATATCAGAGGGAGGCGTTCGCGGTCATTACCCGTTATTTTTTATTCGTTATTCGAATTTGTTACCGAAAAAGGTTGGGTATCTGATATCGAATAATAATATGATTACATTTGATATAGTGTTTTCAATTATATTTTTAAATACTTGAATCATATTTTTAATAATAAATATAAGTTATAATTTAAAAAGCATCATAATTTCTTTGTCAGTATATATCTTAATATTAAAGTTTTTATCTTCAACATGGTCTCACTCGTTTACCGCAGTGGTCGTTACCGGCGTACAGCTCTCCTCGTAGAGCACCCACAATGGCCGACTACAAATATTTTGCTACTAAGCCAGCGTAAACGGATAATTTAGGACTGGAAGCTTGTTCCATTTTATCTAGTTTCTTCTATTTTTATTTAATATTAACGATTATAGTTATCCAACGTTTTTAGGAATTAAATGTAGGTACTGGAAATCAATTCTAGTACAAATAAATAAAAACTATTAATATTAAGTATCAAAAAAGATTAAAGATCCTCAACAAACAAACTAAATTAATAAAATGAGTAATATTTGTTAGGAGTTCATTATTTCTAATACCTCTTTATTAAAGTACTAAAGAAAAAAAAAATTTAAGGACCTGATTTAGGTAAATGAAAATGCAGTTTCTAATTGATGTCTACTTTAATAAAATACACAAAATAAAATAAAAAAAAACATCTTTTATAATTGCATAAACATAATTTAAGGTCTGTTTATTTTACATTCTATGGAAAAATATCTTAAAAGAAAATCGTCTGGGTAGCGTTTAATATTGTTTGCTTTCAATAAGGACAGTGTTTGCTTGTTCGTGGGAACCTGCGGTCTGTCTGTGAGTGACGTATATTACATATATAACTTTCTTGTAAGTACTTGCTTCTGGGATAATAATAATACAGGATGTGTTTTTTTTTGGATTTTTTATATTTTACTAAGAATCTGAATCATTTCTGATTCAACCAGAAAATTCTTTTTGCTATTCCATTTTTTATAACATAACATAAAAAAGTGAATTTGATAAATTTTTTTTTATTAATCTTACTTGTGTTCATGAAAATAAAAATACTGAAAAACCAGAACGATTAATGATGTCTAAAGTTCTATCTCCAAAGAAAACCTTTAAGCTTTATAAAAATATAAAACAAACACATTATACTGAACCCAATTTACGACCGCTTTCAATAATATAACGTGCATAGTTTTACTTACTATTATTATATTTTTCAAGATTATAACACAAAAAAATATTTGCTTTGTTATTGATAAACTAATACCATAAAGAAAAAGACATTTAAGTTGTTGTTTGAAGTTTTCATATCATCATATTTATTATAGAAAGGAAACTAGAAACATGGTATTTCATACCCTTTATCAAAAGATAAAAGCTTACCTATTTGATGAAAAAATACGTTTGAGGTTTCCTCAAAGATTTCACAATGTTTATGTGATATGTAGATATATTATTTATGAATGGACTGAAGGTCTTTTATTCGTTATATAAATGTAAGGTTGACCATGGTAACCCATCCTTTGATGGCGCCAAGTATGAAAAAACGTCATAGTTATTGATGACAAATTCCTTCAACTTACACTAAGCTCCATCAAACTCAAGGATAAAGACAAATAAAGGACGATGAAAGAGCTTTTTATGTGGTTTTAATAAAAGTGGATATTTTAATTATTACAACTCCACTTTTTAGTTGAAAGACTGCTTTATTATATTGGCCTTGTATGGAATGGAGCCCTGATTTTGGGAGGCTATTTGTAAAAGCCTTACAAAAGAAAGTGTTATTTAGTAATTTGTTTTTAAAATGTATCAAGTAATTATACTAATAAAAATGTTCGTTCGTTACAGAGCCCTTATCCATGGTATATGGTAGCTTTACAATGATCCTTTTTTATAATATTATCCCGGTCGAGGCAGCCTGCATGCGAGATGCAATTAAATGACTGCAACTATTACACCACCAAGAAACAAAATACTTAAACACATAACATAAAAATAAATTAAAAAGCTTTCAAAGCTGAGAAGGACATAAAAGTTCCGTTTAAATAAATCACAGGATATTATAGATTCTGTTCTTGTTAGGACTGGGTGACGAATTGAATTCCTTCGAAGCCGAGTTCAAATTACTTTTATTACACAATTTACCTTAACTTAGGCTTCGTTTATAAATCGTAAACTTACGGATTTAAGTCCTCAAGGGAACTATAGACGCCCCTCGAGCAATCCGAATTAAACTAAGTCGGTGCCAATATTCACAATATGTCGTTTTGCTTGATGTAATACTGGGGGAAAAGTTAGTTGATTTATTTGATGAATGTCACTTAGAATTGGGAGATGGTAATTAATATAACTTTGATTATAATTAATGAACGTTACAATATTTAACGACGTTACCATAATTTATATGCACATTTTTTTGTGTGTTTGTTGGTTTATTTAAAAACTACGGAACAAAATTGATTGAAAACGGATTCTCGTGATTGAAAGGCTTAAGAGGTAGTGTAGGTGTTATATCGCAACCGAACAAAGACCGAAGAATGAGAACCGTGTCGTACTATATCCATGTTCCATGAAGCGTATCCAACATAAAATCTTCAAATTTGGGTGATTAGGTTAACTATTTTTTTAAACTGAAATTATAGTCATTATTATTATTTATTATATATAGTTTCATTTAACCTATTTAGTAAGTTTAAAGTTGTTCCTAACATAACTGTGACGTATTTTTGAAATTATGATTGATGTTTTCTTTATAAATAATTAATATTAATGTACAAATATATAGTATAGTGCAAGTGGAGCCACTGGCAAAAATAGATTTCTTAGACTATCCTTAGCAAGTTCGAGTTTTTAGAAATAAACTGTAATCAAAAGTGTACGTACTGAGATTGAAAATATAAAAACTTGTAGAACGAAGTTGTGAAACTAAAATTCATGAAAACATATTCCATAAAGCTATATAAACGCAAGATATTTTAATTAAGCGCATCTTAAAAACTATCTTGAGCTTTAAACTTTCAGTCGAAAAGTCTGGTTATGTTTTATATTCTAATAAAGTTTTTGAATAAAAGTGTAAATCCAAAACTAGTGATATATTAAATATTAAATAAAGTCTTAAAAGGTTTTTTCTTTCAATTATATCATTTATTAGTCATTCAAGAACAATAAAAGTTTGTTCTCTGTTTAAAAATCCATTAACTATAATTGGGTACAATTACCCCACTGGTATTACATGAAAGATTGTACTCAATGTACCTATACATCATAATATAATACATGGAAGGTGCCTCCCTCGTTATCAAGTTACGGCATTCACAGCGTCTGCCTAGCGGCACACAAAAAGCTTTCATCCTTTGAAGAGCATGTGATTGGGTCTTTATTGCGATTTCAGCACGTATTCAACACAGAACATGTACAGCAAGCGACTTAGCACACGAGTTAAGCATAATCGACTTTATATTTAGGACTATACGAAGACATACATCGTTGCTCCGTGTATCGCCCTTCCTGACTGGAAGCTCATAGAAAATTGAATTCTTATCCTTAGTAAACCTGCAGCCTTCAATCCGGCAGTTGCAAGGCTTTATTAAATTTCATTTTCCAGGTACAGGTTGATCCTAAACAAGTCTGTTTGAGTAATACATCAAGCAAGGGGATTACAAAAGGAGGATACGCATCGAACAGAAATATGTTCAATACAATATTCTGAGATATTCCGCTAGATTCACAATATTAATAAATATTGTAATACTTATTATAATATACCTTATTGAACATTTACAAAAACCAGCTACATATGTATGTCATTAATATCGTTACAAAAATCAAAGAAAGGGAGTAACATAGGAAACATGGGTTGTCTACAACGAATTAGAATCAAAGCCTACACTTGCTTTTAGCATTATCACTACACTCAGCACTAAAGGCTAGTAACGACTGAATCACAACCATGTCGCACTAAAACATGGGTCCGTGTAAGCCCACAAAATATATGCTGTCAGACTAGCCACAATCAGAGGTAACATGCAGAAAGCTTCATATCTCAAAGCTGAACTAGACCCTGCAACTGCAGTACACAAAGCTTTGTCACAAATAATGTGTGTTCTGTTTGTAAACAAAATATTCTAAATAATCCGTATTTTTTTTTCTTATAAAATGTTGTTGTTTTTTCAATACCAATTTACCATGATCATGGATTACCTTTGTTTTCCAAGATTCGTTCATTTCTGATGGAAAGGATTTGCACCCTCGCCACCACTACGAAATCTATTACGCTGCAAAAACATCCCCTGCCAATTGGCAATGTCTGCTCAGATAGGGACACCTCAATGCATTAGTTTATTAGGTGTGCAAGGGACGATAGATCCGTCAAAGTCAGTTGCAGTGGGGAGCGTAACGTTCCATTTTACCGCTGTTTGCAGTTGTCTCCTGGGTGCGGTTTAAGAAAAAATATTGGCGTAACAGAGTATAGGAATGGCTTTACTGAATTTATTCACTTACATACATTTCTGAATGATCTATGATGTGTTTAAGTATTAGAATATGTTTTTAGTAATACTAATCTTAATTATAAAGTTAATATAGTGTGTGAAATACGGAACTCTATTCTTGTGATACTTCCAGATTCGGAATTAAATATTATCTTATATTTATATCAGGTTAAGCTAACAAAAGCCTGATTCGGTCTAAATTACACAAATTGTAACGTCCACAAAAAAATAGATTTTGAAACAAATTCAGCTTAACATATCCGCTTTATCCTATGACTTGGTCCACACATCGAATGCATTTCTAGGGGATACTAACAAAGTCCCCCGAGCACCGTGCGGTGAATGCTGGCGATTTGTTTCTTTCCCTTAACGATTAAGAAATTGTCCTGTGGCCGATAATGTGACTTGACGGTGGGGTTGGGACTAGTAATGAAATGATGAATTACTTTAGCTATAGATAATGAAGTGGAGTGATTGAAAATTTTACACATTTATTTCTAAGTTATTTACTTGGAAATACCGATATATTATTTTCTTCCAACGCGAACAGTTAATTAAAAAGACCATCTTATATAGTAAATAACAATCAGTATATATACTACATATTTATAAGTGATGATATTTATAAGAAGCTATACTTTTGTATCTCAAATACAATTTACCTTTAAAACACCCGTCTATTACAAGTCAATTGAGTGCACAAAGATTCAAGAAGGTGATACATCACCGAACAGAAAAAATCTACATAAATGAGGGTATCTAAAACATCCACTCTTTTTATACGCTATTTACCCGATTGGAGTTTCCATTATGAAAATGCGCCACAAATGTTTCTTTATCATAGCCAATAAATCCGAGTCCTTCGCAAATTGCATCTACCATCAATCTAAATGGTGTTACGTAGTTACGAGCCCTACGCTGCTTGTCTGATGGTAGGGTATCAGTGTTAGCGTTATTTATGCAAATGCAATGATATCAAATTATTAATATAGAAAAAAAGTAAGAACCAATTCAACATCACCTGTTCCTTTCTACATTTGAGCTTGGTAATACGCTTGTTTAAATGGATTATTTAACTTCTGATATACTCTTGCTTGTATTAGGTATATTATAATGCTTATTAGCCCGCTGTTAGTGGCACCAAACCCTAAATTTCGCCCCATGTTAAAATGCTCAATGTTTACGTAGTTATTTCTCTTCGTTAGACAACGATTTGTCATGAATACTTTAGCGATATTGTTTTTAGATTGAGTGCAGTCTATGAATCCGACGTGATAAGGGAGGGGTGACTGAGACATGGAAGAAAATTTGTGATAATAACCGTAGCTTATAAAACTATAAAATACAACAAAAAATAGAATAAGTATTTGAATGTAATACAATAATGGAATCCAGTACTGTTTATAAATAAAGCCTTCCTGGATGATGTAAAGCATAGCTGAACAATCAAGAAAATAATAACATGATATTAAATAAGGTTTACGTAACTGAGCTTAAGTGATGTGCAGTAAGTGTTAAACACTAAGTCTTATATCTCATAATGGATGGAGGATGCACTCAAATGTTATAGCGAGTTTATTTCTGACACGTGCCGTTATGGGCTCTCGTAGGTTTATTGCCGACCTCAAAATGAAGTGGTCTTCATTCAAATGTAAGTGCATTTGGGCTGTTAACATAATTAATTGTTTATGTATGACGATTCAATTTCAATATGTAATTAAGAATTACGTTTTTATGCAACAGATTTTTTTATAGTATTATTATACTTAGATGCTATTTCATATTAATCTCAAATCAAACGCCTCTTTGGTCTAGCTAGGGGTTAGGGCAGTCGCCCAACGTATAGAGGTTCGAATCCCGACAGGGGCAGGCACTTATGTTATGAGCATAGATGTCTATTTCTGGGTTTGGTCGTTGATTAAATATAATTCCAGTATTTATAATATGTGACACAAGTAGATAATTTGCTTACTTAGAATTTGTGTAATTGGTACTGTGATATTATTATTAAAGTGTAATTATTTTTAAGTACGCCATTTATTTATTTCATTTACATATATCAAATGTTTCCCCAGTGATTGCTATGACCCAATGCACCTAAGCGCATTCACTAAATGATTCAGCCAGATGGATAGTGCTAATAGGCCCCATTCGTCACGGAACACCGCGTAAATCGTCTGGAACTTTCGATTGCATCCGAAAATACCCTCTTGATTTATCGGGACAGGTTTTTAATGAGATTTATGGAATTCTATGATTAGGGGATGCCAGTGTATTTTTTTATAACACACATTTAGTATGAAAACGTGATGGCTTTCTTATAAGAAGATATGCTTGGTAGAGTGCACACTCTTTGAAATTAATATATATAAAATACTAGCAGACTCGGCCACGCGTTGCTGTGGTTGCTAAGGTTTTGGATATACCTATTACATTGTAGTAAACTATTTAAGAAGTCACGGTATTAGAAAAAATAAAATTAAAATTAACAAAAACCTCCGACCGCTAAGTAAAGGAAAAAATTTAAAATGCAAGTAAATTTATCAAGGCCAATAACGAAATAACAATATTTTGATATAAAATAATATTGTGACTTAAAATTAAGATGTAAGTTATCCTATGTTTCAAGTTGGATCAAACTACACACGGTGTGCAAATTTGATTAAAATCGGTTAAGTAGTTTAGGAGTCCATCGCGGACAAACAACGTGACACGTAATTTATATATATTAAGATACAATAAATAAGTAACTATGTATATTGTATTTTTCTAGACTGCTAATTGAATAACTCAATGTAGGTGTCCTACCTATGTGTATTATTTTTCGTTTGTAACTTAACAATACATTAAATAAGCAACACTTGCGCGTGTCAAATGCTTTAAATATTATAATAATATTTAGGAAAATAGCAATTCTTTTCTAAATTCTAAAATTTAAGAATATATTCTGGATTTTAGAAGTACAAAGCTTTATTGAATTCCCGAGTCTCGGAACTGGAGACTGCACATTTTTGCAATACCCCGTCTGCTCTCAGCCTTATTTTAATGTAATTCTTCAAGAACTTACATTAAAAATACTAAAGTTAGTAGCACATTATGAAAACTGTATTAGTATTATATAAACCTCATATTAAGTAAATATTTTAAATACTTTAGAAATTGCCCTTATATATTATTATAAGTAGCTTTAGTATAAATACATATCTATATATATATATATATATATATATATATATATATATATATATAAATACAGAAGATAAAGAGGGAACAATACTTCATTCATAATCGATCCCTCAGCTCTGTTTCTGTCACGTCTATTAAGGAAGTCTCAGTTAATGTTGTTTTTAATTTGATTGTCTTCATACCTCAAACACAGAACTTGGAGTACTTACATAAAACTTGAAATATTCATTAGGATTATTATTATTACTAGCAGACTCGGCCACGCGTTGCTGTGGTTGCTAAGGTTTTGGATATACCTATTACATTGTAGTAAACTATTTAAGAAGTCACGGTATTAGAAAAAATAAAATTAAAATTAAAAAAACCCCCGACCGCTAAGTAAAGGAAAAAATTTAAAATGCAAAAAAATTTATCAAGGCCAATAACGAAATAACAATATTTTGATATAAAATAATATTGTGACTTAAAATTAGGATGTAAGTTATCCTATGTTTCAAGTTGGATCAAACTACACACGGTGTGCAAATTTGATTAAAATCGGTTAAGTAGTTTAGGAGTCCATCGCGGACAAACAACGTGACACGTAATTTATATATATTAAGATTAGTATTTTTAGAATAGTAAAATTTTAAGAAATTTTCTAATATATTATTTTATTAAATAACTGATTATTATTCTAATTCTAATCAACTCTATCAAAGAAATAAGAAGTGTTTTTATCTCGTCACTAACCACAGAGTCATTAGTTTTTAATTAGCCAAGTTTTGCCTACAAAAGGTTGCAACTTGTGTGCACGTCGGAGGGCTATGGAAACTTGTTTGTACACAACAAGGGCTCCTCAAACCGAAGGGACTCTCATGTTTTAATATCAAGGGATTACCAGTTCATTAATGCACGGTCATGCATTCAAGGGACAAGGGTTTATATGAGTTTGAGAAATTCATTTAACTTTAAGTTTGACATAGGAATGCAGTTAAAAAGTGAAATTACTTAAACCTTTGAATATATTTAATGAAATGGATTTTTTACCAAACCAAAATGGGGTTATAAGCTTGGCCTGTGTATGTATATCTTTGTATCTGTCCGTCTGTCTGTAACCTCTTAGCAGCCAAATGCGTGGCGAAAGCCTGGTCCTAAACTGGACTATTTTTTTTTACTATTAAATAATTGAAATAATTGAAAATTTGCTCTTCATATATATGATATGCATTGCTAATATCGAACCCCACGTCATCGTTAGCATACAAAATTGAATTTTGAGGCGTTGTAGTAAACTATCCAACATCGCGTGTAATGAGTGGAGGCTCTTATTTCTGAAATATACTTATATGTTACATATTCAGGAAAGTGTACAGTTATGGCGAAAATTTTAAGTACAGGTGATTGCAAAATGTGAATTTAAAACGACGATAAAATACTAGAATAAACTTATATTAGATTAAGAATTTATTTTAAATATGACAATTCAGTTCAAAAATTTAATATTTATTAAATTTCCACTTCAACTTTTAATAATATAAAATTTTATAAGAATGAGTGAATTCAAGAACTTCTACTGAATAATTTACTTTGACTCGCGTATATACATAAAATACTCTGAGAAGAAAAATATTTCAAAAATTAAATGAGACCACAGCATATGTTAATCCTAAGCTAATTGGGATCTTTGACCTTTTTATGTCACCGGGTTCAGAGTTCATTGCCGCTGGATCAACAAAAGAGCTTCTTTGATTAATTTCTAAGCCACTAGTTATGTGTGATTCATATTCCCATATTATAATTTCCTAATAATAACAAAATGGAGCCAATACAATGTCAAAGTTAACGTTGTTTAAGCATTAATATTTTTAACAATCAATTGATAATAAAAAATCTATTTGAATGGTAAAAATGTATCTTTTATTAACAGAGACAATTATTAAAATTTGTGATAGTAATAAATATAGTTACTGACTATCATACATACACACACGCACAACACCCAAACATATCATACATACATACATCTAAGTATGACCATGGTACATACCACCTAAAATCACAAGACAGGGTACCGTGAACTGTTATTACTTTAAGTCACTGTTTCAAGGTGTTCCGTATAATTGAAACTGGGAAAATTCATTTTGAATTTTACCATCTGCATTAATTGGGACACGGAAGGGTGAAATTATAGTGCTGAAGGAATTTAACTGCAGTTACGTGTCTCAAACTGAACGAATTAGACTATAGTCTGTGATATTCTATTAAAATTATTGGATCAAAATTACTTGAACGTTTTCTAATTTATTCATATAGTACTTGTTTTTTAAATATGTTATAGTCATGTTACGAAGGCTGTTCTTGACTTAGAATTTTAAATAGCTTTTAAAGCTTTTATATTTTTGAAACAATGTAGCGTAAATTACATGTATATCAATAATATTTATATATAAATAACTTCTATGTACGTGAAAACATATCATAATTGTATCGGTGCTTCCGTATTATCTTTCTCCCGCAGGCTTCATCCGACTTTGATATCATAATTAATAGTTTCCATTATGTTATAATAATATAAATAACTAAGACTATATTGTAATATAAATTAACGATTTAGTTGTGTCTGTTATAAATCAAGATAATAAATATCGAATAAAAAATGCAAGCTAAAATAAAATACTAATATTGCTTAATCTTCAAACCAAAATTTATTATTATTTACTATTATATACGAATTCTTTAAAAATAATCCTGCAGAACCAAACGCTTTTATACGGAAAAAACAACCCTATTTAAAACCATGGTTCGTTAAACGGAACGTAACAAGGACTATCACGTTAAATAAAAAGCAAGCAAATTATTTAAGTTCGGAAACACTTTTAACACTTCACATTTCAAATAATCACACAAACAGCCACAGTCTGCTCTAACAGTGGGTGCAGATATGGATATTTACAATGCAAGTTTGTTATCTCGTGCCCCGAGGTTACGTCTGCGGTTTGACAATCCGATCGCTGCAAGCGACGCGCTGCAACGCTTAAGTTTTCTCCTTCCGATATTTGTAGCGATGTTTTTGCTTTTATTTTTAAATAAAATATTTAGAATTCTTAATATGAAATATGGATTAAGTTTTCAGACGTCTGGAAATCTTCAGTTATATAGCTTTGTTAAGTCGGTACTCATTTCAACAAGTATTTTATTTTTCCAGCGTATATAATATTATAATTGGATGGAATATTTTTATTCATGAATAAATAGTAATAATACACATAAAACGTTATCCGAATTTTTCTATCTCGTATTTTTTGTGAAAATTGTGACTTCAAACATCAAACAGTTTTCTGGAGGCACGTTTTCCTGTAGAGGGCTCGTGTCGGAATTTTTAATTCAATTATGATAGCAATCTTGTTTAATGACCGTCTCTTGTAGGACGTTTTATGCCACCCTCGCAGCTCGCTGTGCTATGGTACTAAATGATTGTGTGACATGAAATTGTGTTTTCTTTTCAGAATTGACTCTACTTTTAGTTAAATGTGGAACGTTAAGAACAAAACTTCATGACTATGACATGAAAAGTTATTGTTGTTATTGCATTCATCTGTATTTTATTATGTCTTAATTAAACATAATTTAATAATTTATACAAACAGTACAATATAAGCTTGTTTTTTGTTATAAAATAAATTATATTTTTAATAAACATAACTCGAATTTCGCACAAATTAGAAAACAGAAAAAGCCAAATCCCAATAAAGGAAATTAAATTTAGACGTCGAACTTGCTTTACCAGGGATCGTTGGAAAAATTTTATGGCGATAAATTTATCAGACGAGGCCAAAAAGTTTCATGTTAATTCAATCAAACGACCGGCCTGGCTTATATTTGATGAAGAGAAAACTCCGGAACGATTTTTTTATACAAAATCCACGCCTCACTGATCAGCTTTGACCAAGTTAGAGCCTGTAACGGTAATGAAAATCATTTCGTTATGATAATTCTTTTTCCAAATATATATTTAATGTGTTATTGATCAAATAACTCTTACACTTTAGTCACTGCTCATCAATTTCTAGTTATAGCAGTCATTTTTTATATCCGTCATACGTTTTTTTAAATGCAATATAACTTTTATCTGATTGACAGCGTTTTACGGTAGGCTATAACAACTTTAGAGATAAAAACATAATTTTGAAAATGTTAATGTACTATATTCAAAATTTAGCTAAATTTGTGATTCAAAAAGCAAATCGCGAATGAAAGATTAAAACGGGAATAAATTATAATACATATGTAAAATAAACAAGAGTAAAATCCTTTAAAAATACTTTTAAATTATTCTTCTCTTGCATATATTATAATATAAATCTTGTCTACATTTCTATACAAAAGTATAGATGACCTGAGGCAGGAAATATATTACCCCAGACAGGACAGCTCTTTTGTAGTTCCGTGCATTATTTCTGATGGTTAATTTGCACATTAACAAAGTAAAAAAAACTTTGGTACGTAAACGAGTATGGCGAACAAAGGATTCTTCTATATTTCGAGATGAATGTGCCCCAGTAATGACATTCTTTTAAAAGGGCGTTTTACGACCCATTTAACTTAACCGTTTTTCATCTATTTGTTACGTTTTATGTAGGTCTAACCGGCCAAGAACAAATAAATGGATGTATTGTTCATACAACGAAAAATACACTTGACATACATGCAAGTCAAATTTCAAATCCAGCTAACTAGACCACATGTAATAAGTCGATGTCTTTTTAGCTGGGGTCTACTGAAATTGGTCTTGTTTATCATGTAGCATAGCTAATACACGCCATCACTTACACGGCGTAATGCAACCGAGATTGCCTGTCTACGATATTTTACTATGATGGAAATTCGGCGCTACCTTCGTGTCGGAAACTTCCATTTTAAACTTCAATGAATAGTGGATGATGTTGCGGAATGTTTTATGAGTTATGCAACATGTAGAGGAGTTAGGGGAGGTCGGGGAGACTGGGGATTAATGGGTGGTATTTTTAATGTCTATTATTTTATTAGCCATGCTTATAATAAAAAAGCTTGACAAATTATGCAACCAAGTAAAAACAACAAGTCAAGTTTTTCCAGGATTAATATTATTAAAATTAATTATTAACTTGAATACTTTAAATTTCAATAATTTGAGAGTTACTTTTATTTGAACCTATACAAAATAATTTATATAATTATATTAACGTTTTCAAGTGTTAGGAAGTACGTATATGTTTGGAAGTTATTCTCGTTTAACTTAAAATAAAAAACTTAAATATATACATTTACATAAAAAAGTATCAATAATTGAGCTTGTCTTTCTGCCTGTTTATGTAAAATAATATATTTTAGATAATTAACAGAAATTAGCGCAGAATGTTAGCACATATATGTATCTTTGTTGTAGGTCCATATATACCAACAGGGCAAACAAACCCCGGGTCACCTGGTAAGTATGCGTTACCAACATTTGCTTGCAGTAAGCATTTCTATATTTTTTTAAGGTAACAAATGTTGGAAAAATAGTACAAAACTATTTATTACATCTAAAAGCACAGCAGACTATGAAGTTATACATTTCACGAGCAAAAGAAAGGTTTTATTCGGCTAAAAAAATTCCAAGTATAAAATGTTGACATCTTAACGAGTGTTTCAGAACGTTCAGGTTTATTTCAGTATCATATCATTGTTCTGTTATTAAACGAAATCAGTGTTGTCAATGAAGGTCAATGAACTCTTTATTTATAATAAATATTACCCTACCTTGAATAATGTTACTAATGTAGTGTTATTAATTATTATGATATAAAAATAAAATATTTTTTGTTAGATTAAATGATAAAATTCGTTAATATTCTCTTAATACCATTTAAAATTACCATAATATCTCCGTTATTAAGTACGGTTCACCGGATCCTTATTAAAACATTTCACATACATCACTAAAGCGAAGAGAATAATAAAACTTTAGTTCAACAACAATTAGTATTCAAGGCTTGAAGGTATTCTGTGAATATTAAACGGGCAGGCATGTCAGAATTCGTGTGCCATCGACACACACAGACGACACGACTCTATTTTATATAGTTTCAACTAAATACTCTTTATGTACAAACAGTTCAGTTCTGGATTTTACATGAAAACAATGTGATCATTACAATCCTATGAAGAATAGGATATAAATTTTAAATAAATATATAATAAAAAACAAACCGATACGAATTCGAACCTGCGACCTCTGGAAAACCGTCCCGTCGTTCTATCAATTGAGCTCAATAGCGATATAGTAGCAATACGCTGTATTTATTTAAAATATAAATAAGCTTAACATGGCTATACATGTTCATACATATTTCAAACATTAATCTTATATAATTTAAAAAAAATATGTTGGACAAAACTATTATGATTCTTAAAGCTAAACCAACAAATAATTTTCCAAACAATAATTTCGGGATAACCTAACATACATTTATTTCAGCCTTAATGTAATGTTTATGTTATAAATGGCTTAAAATCCCATAATCCCAAGCAAATTGGGATTTCAATTACAACGTGGACATCGGAAAATCATTACCATGGAGTAATTAAATACCTGAAAACCTCAGGCGGGCCTGTGGTTACTGAAACATAATTTAATTTAAGTAAATTGCAAAATAACAATATTTTCAGCTTACCTGCTATAATGATCTGATGGTATAGTGGTTAGAGACCCTACCTGCTCGACCGACTGTTGTTGGTTCGATTCCGACATAGTACAATTTGAGTGATCCACAGATTGATGTTCAGAGTCTGTTCTTTGTATTTGTTATTTATATGTTTGTGAAGCGACACGGAGAAAGTAATACAATCTCTAATACGTGAATTTTCTTTTAAAAAATAACTGTCTGTCCGTTACAAAGTATTTTCAAAACCATTCAAATGTTAGTTAAATAATAGTTTTTTATGCGTGAAATAATAAACATACATATAAAATCAATATTGGTCAGTAATATAAAGAGAAGTGCAGTTATTGTTACATTTACCTTGCGCTGAACGATTCTGACGATTCTGACGATTCCGACTGGAGAGTCCGACTCAATAGTTTTAGAATCTTCGCACACATTTATTTGTTTTAAACTTATTATGGAAGTAGAAGTAAAATTAATATTATATTATTAAAGTATAATACAATAATTAGTAAGAAGAAAATGTTACGTATTGCATACGAAATAAATAATATTATATTTAACAAATTAACTAACGATTCTAATATTAACATTTAAATATTTTTTTATGCATACAAATGATACACAAAATAAAAATATAACCGAAGAAAGAAATTTAAGTAAGTGTTAAATCTATACGCATAGAATATGTTTAATATGTTTCATAATTCATTGTATGTAGATTGTTAATATTTTTATTTGTCAGTAACCAAATTCAATTATTAAATCATACTCCAGTAATTAAAGTAAACATTAGAAAATCATAATGACTTAAAAGAACCATATATACATCAACACTAAGAGTAAAAATTTTATATAAAAATAATATACGTAGACTTAGTAACTCGTGTACGCAGTCCTTGGTACGTATGAGGCAGTTATATGAAACGACGGACAGTATAGCCATCCCATTTGCAGTATCTTTCAGTATATTGGCAGTGATTTCATACTCCAAGTGAACTGAGAGAATATAACCAAATCTGTTGCATTTTTTCTTTTTCACTTATATTTACCGGTTATTTAAAATCTAATGGCTTAAAAAATCGAAGAAATGGTGTTATTTATCTAAATATTGAATAATTTATTGATATATTTTATTTATCGGCAACATTTTTATTTATAGTTTAGATTAAATTATTTGTACTCACTATTTGGGAGCCGTTGATTTATTGCCACTAAAATGCCTGTACTTTAGTGATGTATGGGCCTTTTGAGATTAGCATAGGTTAAAATTATGCAGAGGCTACTCTTACTATAAGTAAAAAAACACCTAGGTGCAGACACTTTCATGACTTTAAAAAAAAAGGTTAGCCTTTTGAAATAAAATTCCAGCAACGATAGTGAAAATGTAGTGATTTATTATTCTACACTTTGTATTTATTTGAACAAACTTGGGCTACTCTGTACACGTGAAAGTAGCGAAGGTACGATTTGTAAAAGCCAAAGCGGTACAAACTCTATGCACCCGGGAACAAAGAGATGTTGGGGAAAATTTGACTAATATGTATTGCGTTTCGTGTTAAAAGCAACGTTTTTGTTGAAAGTTTTGTAGACAACGTATTGGGATTAGATCTGACAAAAATAGAAGATAGATATCTTAATAGATTTTTATATAACATTATCTTATAATATTCAAAATATACAATAAGTTGCGTACATTTTATTATAATACCAGTATCAATCATTATTCATAAACAAAAACAACTGTACACTAAAATGAATATTGTATTTTAAAACTTTTGATTCACCGCTGAAAATTCAATCTCCCAACTTAATATATTCTGAAAGGTTCAGAATTGAATCTCCTAAGTAATAATAAACGTGCAATAAAATATGCACCCATGAGATAAATCGCTGTAACACGAGCGGGATTTCAAAAGCATGTTTCAGCTGAAACAAGTACCTTAAATTGTGAATTATTTAGCCGCATGACCGTAAAATAAGTTGATGCCTAAGACCTTTTAATAATAATATCAATATCATATATAAATAATACAATTGATCTAACTATTAAGTAATCAAATTATTTGCTTGTGTTAATGGTGTTAGACTACAATACAGATAAAAATAATTTTTAAATTAAAAAACCTCCAATTCAAAAACACCTAAAAAAAATAAAAATAATATTATTATGTACTTATTGACAATGTCGTCTATTTTACGGAGTGAATCATTGAGGACTTAGACTATACGATTCGATATCGTAATTTCGTTATTTGTCTTGGTAACTTACTTGCATTTAATTTTATTTCCTTTAAAAAGCGGCCCCCGACGCAATTACAACAATAAGTACAGAATAATAGTATTTTTTAGAAGTCTTTTTGTATCAGGGGTTTATTAAATTTTAAATGTATTTCTTCTCTGCTTCTTTTAAAGTTATGTTACTGGTTTTATTATTATACTAAATTGATTTTGCACTTGTTTAAATACTTCTATTCATATTTCATAAGAACTTTTCACCAGCACCAATAAAACCTCAGTATCTTGGAGACGACTACGGAATAGAAAAGTATTTCGACCAAACATAGTTAAGAACCATTTCGACGCACCAGACTTTCGATTTAAAAAATGGCAATCAAATCCGTCCACGCGTTTGGCTCTTAAAATGCCGCAGACAGACACACAGATACACAGATCGACAGATTAAACTTATAACATCCCTCTTATTCAGTCGGAGAATAAAAATACACATTATAAATAAAAAAAATATATAATAAATAAACGACCAAATCAAGAAATACAAACATCTATGCTCATCGCACATGCCCGTCTCTGTCGGGAATCGAATCCGAGCCCTGTGACGCCGCTATACCTTAGGCGTCCGCACTAACCACTCGTCCAACGTTCCCAATAGTTATTGATTTAAAATAGCTATAGATTTAAAATCGTCCATAAGTTCTATCGCTTCCAAAGTTCATCATTGTAATACATTCAATTCCCAGTCGATTAGTTGTAAGCAAACAGTTGTTGACAGTCGTTAAACTTTATAAATTGGCCAAACGACGTTACAACTCAACTTCGCTTAATTAAAAGTTCCATCGAGTTCTTTACCAATTCAACTTATCAATCAATAGTGACGCTAATGATTTTTCTTTTTAATTGTTGACAGAAAAGTTATCAAAACTCCCCGTTTATAATATTTGTAAATGTTTTAAATTATATTTAAATATGTTAAACTTATTTAAGTAAATATAGAATAAAAAAAAAACCGATACTGATAGATTTGCAAGCGCGACGAAAAGAACGGTCTCCCGGAGATCGCGGAATCGATTCTCTGCCCGTATCGATTTATTTTTTTAATTTTTTTTTTTTATAATATTAAATAAGTATAGAATGAATAATACTTATCGTATCAAATAATAAAATAAGGGTTCATATCCTTACATACAGCAAGGAGTGTCTTATCTGTCCTGTCTTCTGGAAGGATGGTTTTTATAGTATACCTTGAGCTTGACGTATGATTAGATACGACTCGCTGACTACGCACTAATGGAGGGTTTATCAGATTACATTTGCTCCAGGGTTTTAAACGTTGTTAAATCCAGTGAGGTTTAAATTTGCTTTATACTTTTTATGTTGAAGTTTTGTTCAAAAAAATAATGAGGCACAAAAATGTGTATTTACCATAACTCAAATATACGAGAAATTACATCAAATTATATATTTTGAAATTAAAACATTTAAGGGTAAAATTTAAGAAACTTATCAAAATACAGCCGCAACTCCGGGTAAGTTAAAATAAATGTACCCCAAAACGTAATGAAAAATGGATCAAGCATTCATCATAAACTCTTTTCTGGAATGTTCTGAAACGCAAAAACTTACCAGCACCGTGAATAATGTCACGCGAAATTAAATCCCAGAGCAATAAAGAACAGATGACGGGATAACTTCTGCTTTTTAGGAGGCTACTGCGAATTTGAATCGACAACGTGTTTCTGTGAAATGTTTTGTAGATGTGAACATCTTTGTATAATATACTTTTTATAATAGAAATTCTGTATTTTGAATTATAATTCAGCGTTAGTAAAACTTTTTGCCCACATCTTGTAGAGTCAAGCGTAATGTCAAAAATTCTCTTCCAGCAAGCTCTCAAATAAGCAGTGAACAAGTGCATTAAAAAACAATTTAAAAACAATAATGCATCATAACCTTATGTAGTAATTTTTCAAAAAAATAATTCGTAATTAAAAAAACAAGGGAATGATATAGAAAATGTTTTTTAACTAAAGATTGGTAAATATTTATTTTATTAGCATTTCTAACATCGGTAGGTGATGAATTTAAGTCTTATAGCCTGTGTGGAAAATAATTTAAATTGATTGATTTATAAGAAGATTTATCTCTAGTTTACAATTGTTTCAAACAATAGCAAAGTTACAGTTAGTTTTGTTGTAAGTTACAAGTTATAGAATAGTGTTATTGATATCGAGTTCCAAATTTCCCCAAAACCAGTAACATCAAACTTAAGTGAAAGTTATTTGAAGCATCCCTCTATCTATCGATACTATATCTCATCGAATATCCTTTATTGCTTTTGATACCAATATATTTTTAAATACAGTAGATATATAGATTAGAAAGATTATATTCTTAAGTACTTTTACTAGCCGTAATGTTACAAGTGTAAAAAGATTTATGAAAAGTTATAACTGTGATCAATCTAACTGGGCCTATGCAATCTATATCAATTATTAAGTAGATTAAACTTCAAAAATGTTGCTTTATTACCGAAATGTTTGGATAATTCAACGAAATGTTTTGAACTCGACAAAACCTATGCGCAATATTATTTTTTTTCCTTAACAATTTGTTCAAAACAAATGGATTTTAAACGGTGAAGAAGTATGATAACACATAGTATATTTCAATCTTACCTTATCTCTCAGCATGTCTCTAACCCTCGTCGCCTGGTGCCGACTCCTGTGCAACTCCAGCTGCAGCTCCAAACATCTTTCCTGCCAGTTGACGTCCACCTCCGCAGCTGCCAGTTCAAATTCCAGGGTATCCAGGCGAGAGGAATGTCCGAATGGCCTTAAAAATCAAAAATCAAATTTACCAGACGTTTATTGAAACTAAAACATGATTACTATTTGTGAAACAGTATGACAATTTTGAGATTTTACGACTGTATTTTTTGCATATTGTAAATTTAGAAGCGTTCCAAATTTAATATAGTTGAATATTTGGAACTTATTCCTGCAAAACAATATTGATAATTTGAAATAAATTCATATTATTCAGATAATACTAATTGCGTTTCCTGAACACACACACTAACATATCCACACCACTTATATACAATATATTTCTAAATCATAAATAATAGTTAAATTACATTCTCAATTGCAAACAGTGACCGGATTAGTATTTCGATTCAACCAAATTTGCAATCTGATAACGAGGAAATTGGGAGCAACTTAATCCTTCAATTTGTGTGCGAGGAGGTCACGACAATTTTCATAGTCGAAATTCAATACGAGTACGCTTATTTGTGACTTAAATTATCTTTGAATCTTTGAATATAAGCAGCTTTGGATATACTAAATGTAGCGAGAGATTATTATTGAAATTTCTTTTCTGTTAAATTTATTTATTTAAAATGTATTATATATTAAATTATATATATACCGTTAATATTATAGACTACAGTTTTAAACACATGTCTGCAATTTAACTGAATAACCAAATAAATAACTTTCATTGCTATATTAATATAGTGCATTTCTGTTACCATACTATATAATAATTAAACCATAAACGTATTACAGTATTAATACGAAATCGAGTTGATCAATTTAAATCGACTATATTTTACCGACATGTAAAATTATTATTTAAAACTACACGACTACGACACGATTAAAAATAATTACTACAAGATATTACATTTACATACAATATTATGTCATTTTATTTTGCTGTAAGATCCGATACATAGGGTTATTTGTAATTAATTTGCCACCTCTTGCAAGCAGCCTGTCTACATCAATCCCAACAACATTTGTTCTACGACTTTTTACAAAACGTGATAAGCAACACAAAACGAAACAAAAAAATATTGCTGCCTCTTTTACTTATTACTCTGTATTTTGTACGAAGTACTTAAACGGTCAACGCCCGGACGTCATACCTCCGATTAGAGTTAATTCTAGTTCAGAGGCAACAAGTAAATTTTGTATGGGAAAACTTAAATTTTAATTAAATTAAATTTAAAGTATTAATTTTAAAAAGTCGTAGAACAAATATCGTTGGGATTAGTGTAGAGAGGTTGTCTGTTAGTGGTGTCCAATTAATTACAAACAACCCTGTATACTTAAATATTGATATTAAAATTTAAATACATATCATATCGTCGTCCCACATTGTAAATATAATATTATCATAAATCGTTTAATGATGACCTCTGCAATCAATCCAGCAAATGAAAGTTTTATTAATATTATATAATTTAAGTACTTGTGATATTTCACTTGGAACTTAATTAAGCAAATACTAATTGGAAGTTAACACATATATTTCATAATACATTTATCTTTCTATTAGATTTCATCACTTATATTGATGTTAGCTAATTAATTGGAATATTTACGCTTGGATACATTTCCAAAAAACTTGAAGTTATATATTAGACATATGACGTAGTAAATTGAAAGCATTTATTTTTATTATTCAGATAAATAAATTACACACACGTAACCACATAATATATAATATATAATACATATTCTCATAGAATAATAATGTGCATGTATTATCGAAAAATTCACACAATGTTATCAAAACGTAAATTCTTGGAGATTTCTCTGTTCACTTCTTATCTCCAAGTAATCTTTGGTACAATTAGCTTGCAACATGCAAAACTACCGCAAATTATAGCATTGGACCGTCGGGACGCCTAATAGCTTTAAACATCATTGAAAGACAATAGTGTATTGTATTTGATCTAAGAGATAACAAATATGTATATATTTAGATTAAAAAAAAAATATCTTATATAAAATTTTAAAATGTTTAGTATTCAACAGCTTACCTAGGGGGCGGTTGTGGAGGATCTCTTGACCGCCGGGGCATTAATCTGGGGCTATTCGGCGTACTCGCAGATTGTCCTGCCCCGCTGTGGTCCGTGAACCGCGAAAGCGGGTCGAATATCTGCGACAACCGCCGCGACCTCTCCTCCGACATCGTCACAACACAACACTAAACTACACTACACTAAAACACTATCACATCACGAGTTTCAAATGCACTATTTCGAACGGTCCGAACAATTTAAACTACGGAAGCTGTTATCGCAAGGTGACAGATGGCGCTCGATTCGACGCGGGATTTGGCGCGCAATCTCGGACGCCATCTTGATTCCTCTGATCTTTTTCACCGTTTAATGTGGCTTTGCTCTTTAATTAGAATTCTGAAAAAGAAATAAGAGATGTTAGGTGGGAAGGTGAGAAATTAGGCAAGGTGACTCAATTAGTTCTTGTTATTAAGTGAGCGCTAAAACTAAATGTCAACGCTGGGAACGTTGACTAAATACGTCTCTTTGATAGCTTTTCCGGTGAGTGTGCTATTTTAATTATAACTAAACCACTCATATCTGGTCTTTTGAAAGTTGGTTCCAAATTCGTTTTGATGAATAAAGGAGTACGTAACTGACACCAATAAGAAGCTTCTATACTATAATTAAATCGTGTCTAGACGAGTATTAAAAAATAAATATATTCAAGTTACGTCATCAGAAGAAAAACAGTCTTTAAAATGCGGTAATCTCTATGTCAGTTTTTATTGCGACTAACTATAAAAACTATTTTAGTTTTCAATTTGACTCGCTTGTTTGATTTACTGTTCATTATCTATTTCCGGATCTGAAGTCGTTAAACAAATCTAAACGTTTCGCGTCCAATTTATAGTTTCCAAGTTGAGATGAAATCGTACACTCATTAAATATAGTCTATGCATTTCGTTCTTTGAGTTCAATTTCTTTAAATAAATATTTAGTTTCAAACATCAAAAGTTATGTCACGTTAATGATCTGTATCTTTTTGTACCAATTATTTGAAAAAAAATATATTTTGTAATTTAAAATATATTTATTTGTATAAAAATTTTCGCAATCATGTAAAAATATCACCTGACTGCATTCACGGAAATCAAATCCGAATTCTTCCAGGACCAATAATAATAATAATATATATATACACATATATATATATATATATATATATATATATATATATATATATATATATGTGTATATGTGTGTGTAGGTATGTATTATGTATTCTACAATTAACACTGACAAATTAAACACAGGCTGGAGAGCGAATTGATCCCTTCATTATCAAGTTCATTGATTACAGCAACCTAATGCTTATCACATTACAGCCGAAGTGAAAAATTACTTTACGGGGTGGCAAATTAAAAGGTCACTGACCAGAAAATTGGCAAAAGACCCGGGTAGATACGTCGTGATTAATGTTATCAGGACGTTATCTAGCCCTTCTTAAATTGGGGTCAACCCTTCTTGTTGCTATTTTTACCTATTTCGAAGTTATTCGACTTGGATTAATTGGATCTCAATCTTCATATTTCTTCTAATATATTCAAGATTCAACAAGAGTATTTTATCACAAAATATTGTTACTATATTTTAATAAAATAAAGTAAAGTGGTGTTATAATAATTATATTTATTATTTAAATAAATTTAATATTGCTTATATATATATTTTATTTAAACTTTAAACTTATAATAACTAGTTTCTTCGCTTCCTCATCAGAAAATTTTAGCATACCCGCAGTTCCCTATTAATATCGAATTACACACATTTATATACAACCACGATTATCTCTGATATGTAATATTAATCAAATACCAAACATTATTAACAGAATATACAATCCAATTATTGTAATTCTCTCCATACATGATTATGAATATTTGGAAGATTCTTTGAGAATGTAATTATTAGGTACAGTACACATGATACATTAAAGATTATAGAAGTTTTAATTAATTAATCCGATCCTGCAAGGGTTAATTCTTGGTCAATTTTGGCAAAGGTCTGACCATGCAATGGCTCTGTGCCAATGGGAACGTATGGTGGCATCGTTTGTGAACCTATAAAGGATTTGAACATAATGAAGACTTGAATTTAAATTTTGGCACCTTTTTAGAATTAGAAATATCTTGTGATTATAAAAGAAAATGCTCTAAGGAAAAAAATAAGAAAGTTTTAAATAATAAAATATAAAAGTCTACTGGACTTGGACAGACAAAGAGACAGAATAGTATCCAAGAAGACAAAGTTTGGTTTAGATAAATATACATACTACACACATATTGTTTACTTTCCAATCAAAAATTAGTCATGAATCAATACATATGGTACAATCAAGAGTAAGCATTTTTAACAGCCATTCCTCAGATATAAGAACGTCACTAATGACCTGGCGTAGCAGACTCATTAGGCTTGTGTGTCCATCAAGTGCAAAAACGGGGGATAGAATACATATTATCTTTATATATATATATTTCTTGTGTGCGTGTGTATGTCACTGAACTCCTCCTAAACGACTGGACCGATTTTTATGAAATTCTTTGTGTGTGTTCAAGGGGACTTTAGAATTGTTTAGATTCACAATTTGGTCCACTGGAAAATGGTTTTTAGATTAATTTTTAATGTGTAAGTAGATGGTGATTTTGGAATGTTTCACATTGGTTCCGACGGACTGCGTTACCATGGCAATGTCAAATATTAAATAATATTATATTTTAATTATAGTCTGCCCTGACAGTTGGCGTTGCGATAGAAATAAGAAAAATATTTTTGTACTAGCGGCCCGATACGTGCTTCGCTAAGTAAAAAGTGAAATTTAAAAAAAATATTGGAACAAATTCATTTATTCAAACAAAAAATCTTTATTTACATATTCATACGATATCGATTGGTCGAATTATGAAAAATGTACATGTAATGACGTTAGACATTGTGATAACTTTTTAATATATTTTTTTTTTAAAGTTTCATTTTTAAATTAAAGACGCGTGTACAAGACAACGTCTGTCGGGTCCGCTTGTTATATATATAAATAAAGGTTAATAATATCAACAGCTAAAAATATTTTCAACCGTATACCTCACAAATATGGTTCATTTACTATTGTTAAGTAAACTAGAGTGTTTGTAACAAAATAACAGAAAGTCTTTGAAATGAAAAGGCTTGTTGAAAGAAATACCCCTGTACAAGTAAAACATTTATCCTAAACTCAACTTTAACCAGTAAGCAATACTATTGTGGTAAGACATTTTTTGAAACTATTTTTTTTTTTTTATATTTCAGGTAAGAACAGAAGTTACTTATTGATAATACGTATTAATAGTAAATATTCATAGTACATATTGATAGTACATATTGATAGTACGTAGTGATAGTACATATTGATAGTACGTATTGATAGTAAGTATTGATAGTACGTATTGATAGTAAATATTGATAGTAAATATTGATAGTACATATTGAGAGTAAGTATTGATAGTTCGTATTGATAGTAAGTATTGATAGTAAGTATTGATAGTAAGCATTGATAGTATGTATTGATAGTAAGTATTGATAGTACGTATTGATAGTACGTATTGATAGTAAGTATTGATAGTACGTATTGATAGTACGTATTGATAGTAAGTATTGATAGTAAATATTGATAATAAATATTGATAGTACGTATTGATAGTACGTATTGATAGTACGTATTGATAGTACGTATTGATAGTAAATATTGATAGTAAGTATTGATAGTAAGTATTGATAGTACGTATTGATAGTACGTATTGATAGTAAGTATTGATAGTAAGCATTGATAGTATGTATTGATAGTAAGTATTGATAGTACGTATTGATAGTAAGTATTGATAGTAAGTATTCATAGTACGTATTGATAGTACGTATAGATGGTAAGTATTGATAGTAAATATTGATAGTAAATATTGATAGTACGTATTGATAGTAAGTATTGATAGTAAGTATTGATGGTAAGTATTGATAGTAAGTATTGATAGTAAGTATTGATAGTACGTATTGATAGTACGTATTGATAGTAAGTATTGATAGTAAGTATTGATAGTAAATATTGATAGTAAATATTGATAGTACGTATTGATAGTAAGTATTGATAGTACGTATTGATAGTAAGTATTGATAGTAAGTATTGATAGTAAGTATTGATAGTACGTATTGATAGTACGTATTGATAGTAAGTATTGATAGTAAGTATTGATAGTAAGTATAGATAGTACGTATTGATAGTACGTATTGATAGTAAGTATTGATAGTACGTATTGATAGTAAGTATTGATAGTACATATTGATAGTAAGTATTGATAGTACGTATTGATAGTAAGTATTGATAGTAAGTATTGATAGTAAGTATTGATAGTAAGTATTGATAGTACGTATTGATAGTAAGTATTGATAGTAAGTATTGATAGTACGTATTGATAGTAGTATTGATAGTAAGTATTGATAGTACGTATTAATAGTCCATATTCATAGTCCTCCCATCAGGGAATAGTAATATACTTTTCAATAAAAAAAATACATAATTGAACGACTCAGTACTCAGTTCTTAAACAGATCTACTCACTAAAAAAATATCTGTGATTAAAATAAAACTACACGCAAAACACGCAAAAACTACTTGTCGTAATAAAAATCGTAAGTCCATTTTGAACTATATTTTGTTTTTTGTATATCGAAATGTATATCAGTGTCAGTACCTCTTGACAAACACGCAATACATCCTGTAAAGTACACACAGTATTGCTTTTTTTTTCCTATTATCAAATAGTTATACATCAATGGTTAAATTTTATTTACATTCACAAAATCAATAGTAATTTATAGTTTGTGAACGAAGCCGCGAGTAAACTTGTTGGTTATTTTAGTACAGAAATTAGGATACTTAAAACATGTATGTTTTTCGAGTCATTAGTTTTAACTTGTATACAATGTCTTTGTTCGGGAGTAATGGTGCACACGGGTTGGTAGCAGATGGTTCTTTAGAGCATATTCCGCTGTATTTACTAAGATATTTGTCAATTTACTGACAAAAATTGATGAACATAATCAAAATGTCTGCTTTAGCAATGCTGTATAAAAATTACCAAATTATTGATCTAGATTATTTATTGTAGCTTATACTTAAAAAATAATAATTACGAAGAATATGAATGTCATGGAGGATTATAAAAAGATTTAGGAGGGTACACCGAGAATTCTTGATGACACGAAAATTCTTAAGTATCTCCCCAAATATAAAGCCGATAAGGCTATCAACTCCAAATTGGTACCTCATTTTACTCTAAAGATCTATTACCCTAATTTCGTGGCATAGGGCCTATTTATTCCGCGTATCTGGAAAGGGACTTTTACCTCCTGCATTTACGATAAGGTGATTGACCTTATAAATACACGCTTCTTGGAATCGTATTAACATAATTGTTTTTTAAGCAAACAAATAATTACAAATAAACACGATATCCTCTGCTTTTGAGTACCTACTTAATTTAGTTATTATTATGTTTATAATAGTGTCATGTTTTATTCATAAAGTAAAAGATAATTTTATTTATTAAATAATAACAGAAAATTATTTTATTATTCAAGAAAAAGAGGTAACCTAAGTTGTTTCAATTCCCAAGAAAATTTAACGAAACAATGAATTCTTAATTAAATATGAGAATTACAACGTCAAATATAACTTGAGTAAAAGGTTTTGGGACTCTGGACGGTATCGAATCTCTTCACATATGTTTATGATATTAGTGATGTGCCTCGCAATAAAATAATTATTATTTAAGATAAATATGAATTTTATAATATGAATATACATTTTTGAGTTTAATTTGAGATGAGACGATAAAATTAATATTCTGTTCGAATAAAATATGAAGAACTAAGAAAATGAAACGTAGAATCTGAATAAGTAATTTTTTTCATTTATTAAACGACCTTTTCCTCTTATATTAAAAATATTTAGATCAGCTAGATAAATTTGAGTATGTCGAAACAAAACATTAATATCTGTATCTGGCGTATGGCGTTATCTTCCTCCAGCTGATTTCCAACAGGTAATCACAGGAGACCATTGCAATTCAGTGGCATCTAACCCTAACACTGAGATAAGCACTAACCAATCTATTTGGCAGCGAGCCAGGTGATACTTGGTCTTATAACCCAATTCTATCTAGATCTTATTTGAATTGACAGTCAGATATTATTGGAGATGTATTAAATAAATAGCACCCAAATTCTGAAATTCAGCATAAGTACCTAATTTAAGCAAAATTTATGACCAATTATTATAGAATCCGTAGCTAATTAGACTTATTTTTATATATATTAGAATTTCGATGTCCGCATTCCATAAAAACATTCGGCTGTAGCCACATCTTACATATACATATATACACTTTTAAATACTTATTAATTAAAACTTGCTTGATCTTGATAACGATAAATTATATAAAATCCTCTAACAAAGTCATAAATTACTAAAAAATCATTTTATTTCTTAAAATTCTATATTAGTCTTCCAAAATCATAGCGTGCTACTATGAAAACGCAGCATATAACACTGTTCGTTAATAATAACGAATCGAATCTAAAATTACAGTAAGTATCGATATTTTTTTCCACATCACTGTCTGCTATCTCGCGCAGACAATAGCGGAGCCAAACGGCAGATTTTAATTACGAGAGCCGCCTGGAGGCTGCGTTATTCATTGTGCCTTTGTACTATGCCTATTTTGAGTTTCATATACATCTCCATGTAAATACGTAGGTTTTTGTGAACAAAAAGGCCAAAACCGAGCATCAACCATTCATGTCTAAATTCCAGATGACATTTACGTAAATGAATAAGTAAATAAAATAAATGCAAAAGAATTACAAATTCTACTAAATACTAGTTAGATACTTAAATATATTCTAGAAAAAAATAAACGAACTGTGAATTTTCTCTTGAAAAATCGTTTTAAAATATCAAAGGAAAAGTTCAAATTGCTTCTTAGAACTGCTCGTTGAAAACCTCAAATTTATACAATGCAAATAATGGAGCCGACGAATATTAACAGAAACGTTGGAACTAGAACAATAGTATTCCAAACTATTCCGTAGACCAACCTTTATTTTGAAGTTCTATGATTATACCCATTTAGATATGGACCAATGTATAATATGGGATGTTTAACACGTTTTGGTAAACAAATAACTCAAGTATTATGGAATTAATACTTATAAAAAGTTATTGTGACAAAATCAAACAAATAATTTAATAACATCTCCCATTTATCATCAATTTCCTCAAAAATGTATAATGTATAACAAATGAATACTATTATACAAAGAAAAAAACAAATAATATATATAAATATACCACTTATACATAAAATAGTTATATTTGTATTTGTTTTCTGTAATAAATTGAAACCTACTTATTACAAACACCATTTATTATGAACAAACATATTTAGTAAATATAATATATGTAACATATTTATATAAATTTAAATAAGCTTAACATGGCTATACATGTTTATAGATATTTTCATGGAATCATATGTATTCTTTGTAACCAATAAAAAGGAACAAGAAAAAGGGTCCGTTTTTTAGTCTTTGAAACGAAAATTTGAGAAGAGTAATATACTAAAAGTATTCGCTTACCAATCAAATTAGCAGATTGGATCAACGTTACTTAGCCAAAGAGTATTCGCGTAAATTTTTAACTGAACATATTTGCCTCTTCCATTCTAGTTTAGTACAAAATGTCAAAAAATCAATAAGGTTTCAAAGGAATGTAGTAATGGAATTTACGAAATACAATACAATTAAAAAATTATCTAAATATTTATAAATACCAAAAAAAAATTTCAGTAAATATGTAATAATAATAATGGTACAAAAAATATTAATACTTGGTAAAAAAAAAAACTTTTTAAAGAATAGACGAGGAAGCGGTGACCGAAGCCCTGGGACCAACATCCGAAATATAATACAAATCCTTACAAGTGCAAAATTAAAAGAATCTCAATAAAATGTTTTTTTTTATTACATAAGACAGTTTTATTTTTATTTTTAAAGAATTCGATTTTAATATTAATTTAAAATAAATCGTAAAGCAAAAGTCTAAGCAACGTCAGCAAAAAATCAAAATGACATCTTAAATCTGTCAAAATTAACAACATATGAAATCATATAAAAAGCATTTTATTGACCGGATGTTACAAAAACAATATATATTAAAAGGAAAGGAAGCCATTTTATAGCAAACCGGATCTATTAAGAAAAGCTAAAAATCTCGAATTGTCTCATATATTACTAACACGCGATTGTAACTCATCGTATGACTGAATTAGTTCGTAAATAAAAGACGGGAAGCGAATCTGGGTCAGGGAACGATAATAGTGGCGGTTAGAAAATCTTGTGATTTGTGACTTAAGGATAGTTTCTTAGTAGGTTTTGGTTCGATATGTGAATCTTATTTCTGGCCTATTTTTTCTTTATATAATTCGATTATTTACACATTGGCGATATTATATTTATATACCGGCTACAAACATACATGGTCAAAAAAAAAAATAAAAAAAAGTATATATATTTATAAATGTATATGTAATTGCTGTGCAAAGGACTTACTAATATATTTTTTTAAGATACCTGTACTAATAGACTCCATTTTGAGTATGTTATCTCAAAATTCAACGATTAATCTGCCAAATACAGACTAAATGCGAAAAGTGCACGAGCGACATGTCCGTGGATAGAAGTAAAAAATAATAAAAAATAATAATAATAAAAAAAACGTACAATGTCTACAATTTCATATCAAACAGGTACTTTTCAATTAAATCCAAATTATTGATAATTTTACCAATGTTAATTAATTTTTCTTAACATATTTAAAAACAAACCATTTAAAATTAAACATTTGATTTATAAGACACTTTCGAACCATTTTAAACATCTCGTATCGGCAGCTCCATAAAGACGGTCAGTAATTGCCAAGGGATGCATTTGAAACAGTATTTGAGTTATAAAGTGAATTTACCATTAATAATAAATCAAGCACTCTAGTGTTTTAGATATTCATAAAGGCTGCGAGACATTAAACAATTTATATTAAAAAAGGTATTTCATATTTTATAAAACTGACATATTTCTTTGAGAATCTTAAAAACACTGATTAGATGAGTGTTACAGATTTTAATTATAAATGTATTACTCAAAACTATACTTTTTTTTGTATATTAAAAAATACCTTTAGTTTTTTTTTACTTGTAAAGTATTTTTAACAGTTTCAAAAATATCTCTTCTTATCTTTCCTAAATGTTCCATTTTTTAATAAGTCTATATTATATCTTTGCATTGCACTACGTGCCATAGAATAAGAAAATATGTAAAATCCAAAACATTGATAGACAGAAAAGAAATAAATCAGATAAATATACATTTAACAAAAATGGCGGGTCTATTTTTTCGATCAAGGGCGTCATCTGTAATCAGAATCCGTCCTACCACTGTGGTGAATAAAGTACAATCCTCTTAATGAAGGGAACCACACTGCCCTTGAAAATCTGCAGACCCCTTCAGTTTAGGCGTTATTCAGCTTTAACATTAATGAGTCACTTCACTAAACACTTTATTTTATTTTTATATTTATAACTTAATATAATAGAAAATACCAACGATTAAAATAAACCAACTCGTCAGTGTATGGTAAATATGTTTTTAAATAAAAATCATGTTACGTATCTAGAATATTGTTAATTATTTATATTCAATACAAAATATATATATGACAAAAATCTTTACATAAGGATTAATCTCCGTTTCAGGGACGCGAATTTTAATAAAAAAATATAACGAACACAAAGTATTTCTGTACCCCCTACAAGTTTTGACGTTTCGCAAACGACGATAGTTTTCGAAATCGTCGATCAACGATTTATTTAAATATGTCAATAGATATTGATTGGACTATTTCGAAAACTGTCATAGTTTTCGTAACATCAAAACTCGTATTTGTGTGTGTGTGATTTGCAGATTGATGGGAAACCTTTATCACGGTTTCTGATCAATCTGCAAATCACACAAAAAATCGTTTGTGCTAATCAAACCTACATCCTTTGTATTAGCAACTACGGCTACTCAACAATACATCGACACGCCATCATACCATAAAATTTTAAATATTATTATTAAAATAATTCACAACATTTTATTGATCAATATAACTACAATTATTTAATTAAAATTCTTGGACTATAAAAATTAAAAACAAACCAAAAATATGAATTAACTGCTTGAATACTTTCCCATACTATGACATTAGTTCCAATAAGAACTAAAATTGGAAAAGACTTGCTTTTATTTCCAACAAACATCAAATCGACAGACAAGGTTTTTTGTAAAAGAAAAACTACTCTCAAATCCGTTTGTGAGTTATGATGCCACACACAAATACACAGATGTTAAACATATAACCCCTCGTTTTTGCGTCGGTGGTAAGTAAAATAGGTTAAGTAGTGAGCTTTATATGTCATCCTATCAAAGCTCATAAAGGTCTCTCTAGATGTTGCGACTTAAAAGAGTTATGCAATGCTATTTGCAGTTTATATAGTATAGAAATCGTGATGGACTGTAAAACGTTCAGCTGTGTGTACACGGTTTTATGAACAAAGATTGGAAGTGTTTGTTTTAGTATAGATATTGTAAACATTGGTTTAGTAGAATGTATCAAACTTGGGCAATTTTCGTTTTGAGAGGTACTGGAATATTTTAATCATTTATAATATGTATGTCTTATAAACATATTTGGATATTTTTTTATTTAAAAATCTTTTTAACGAAAAAAATATCGAAATATGTTTGCTTGTAAAAAAAAAATGAAAGTAATAATAAAAACTTACTTATTATTATGACTTATCTAATTTCTTTCCGTCGTTCATTTAATGTAAAGACAACTTTCTCTTTATAGGCGCTTTAGTTTGAATTTTTAATATAACTGATTTAATTAATATATAATTTAGGTACCTACATATTAAAATAGATATTTAAATTATCAAATATTATTATTATCATCTTTAAACATATGAGCTACAAAATATTACAAATAAAAAAAACACATAAATACTAAAATTTATAAAAAGCCTCAAAAATACTATTAGGGATAGTGCCCAAAAAAAAATTAATTACTAAAATAATATATACTTATATAACAGTATTTTGTATAAATTCCAAGATAATAGAGGATCTACCAGATGTCTGGAAAATTAATTTATCAAAGTGATTACATTAATGAGAGCTTTTCCTTTGACGAAAAATCGAATATTTCTTCTTCTTAGTAAAGGAATGGAATGACGTAATTATAATTGTTTCAATCATCTTTAATTAAGTAGTTGTGAACTGAAGATATGAATTTGTTGATAATAAGTATTATTTGTTTTTATTATATGAATTGATATTTATTATGAATTCTTCATGTCCCGTGGTTCGACACTTTATTAATTCCTGGAAACGGATTCAGTTACATATTACCAAGAAAATTACATGTTTAAGAATTTTGAACTTAGTTTCTTTTACTAAACTCTCAAGACAATCTTTTAAGACGGACTATCGAAGCCAACCCCAGAAGTTTGTGAGGTGCTTATAGAAAATAATGAATAATATAATAATTAATCATTGGTATCTATTAGGTTTATGAATAACCCCTAAGTCGTATTCCTATAATATAGAAACTAGAATTTTATAGATAGACCTGTGGTTAATAATAATAATAGTTGTGTCTAAAAAAATATATAAATGTGTAGTGGACTTACTTCTATTTTAAAAAAATCGACAAAAAAATCACAAAGGATAAATAGACCATAAGTAATAAAATGCAATAAAAGTAAACAAAGAAACATTATTTCTTAGTTGTCAGTACATTTAAAGGAAACTCCACTAAGGCTCTATAAATCGCTGTTTCACGGGCCACTTAACGAAGGAACTGAAAAACTTATCTAAGCCCAGGTACAGTTATCAACACTAACTCTTATTGTAATTAATTGAATTAGTTTACAAGCATTAACATTAGATTACAATAATTTATATACCCAGGTTTATAAGAGAATATATTATTTTTAAATAATCTTATAGATGCCTCCATAAAAATAACCTAAATAAAAGCGTATAAAATCAAATAAACCATAAAACTCTGTAAGCGATAACACTTGAATTATTTAACATAAAAAGCAAGCACTTGTCACCATGACTGTACACGACGCATATAAAGGCATATCGATGGAGCTCCCCCAATGTGGCATAAATAATCACGTACAGATGTTATCAAGTGAAAATACGATCGCGAACTGAAAATAGTTTCCTTGCCCTAGAGGAATTTTAATTAGCATTAAAGGGATAGCAAAACAATAACAAGATTATTTTTTTTTTAAAACATGTTCTTGTATTCTAAAAGATTTTTAATTGCACGATGTTTTTTTTTTTAATTTTTTTCTAAATTTAATAGGATATTTAGTAAATATTAGTATAATTGATATTAAATCGATTATGGGCAAATAATTTTTAAACAAAAATTACATTTTATATATAATAACCAATAATTCTGGATGGGCACATTTTATAAGTTTATCAGATTACAAACAAACATAGTTTTAATATTGAATATACTTACGAAAGTACTTTGTTCCCTCTATAATTTATAAGCATAAGTGAATGAAGAGAAAACAAGTAAACAAACAATCTAGAAACAAATACATCATACCTCGAGGGTCTTAATAGTACAAGCAGTAGTAATAAATTGTGATAAAATCGTTCAGTAATCAGGAAAAGAAAAAGAATTAGGTAAATATACCTTAAAAATTGTAAGTTGTAGTCGCAATACAGTAAATTAGCTGCAAATCATATAAAAAGTGGCCAGACCGAAGCAGCGCTGCTCTCATACTACTTCACCTTGATCTTCCATGAAGTAGTCTTTATAGTTATGTTTCAATTCTCAAAGGTTATGTATGACGCAACAATCTATAAGTACTTGTAAAAGATCATAGCCGACGGCCACCACTTACCACTAGGTGGTCGGCCATCTTTGCATTTGACACCATGCCACATAAAAAAAGAAATATCAAAAATTCTCCTAAGGATGTTATCACAATAAAAAATATGAAATTTCAATGTAATCTCCTGAATAAAAATTACCAAGTATGAATAAGGATAAATATTGTAGCTTCAAGTAGTGAGCTTTATCTTAATTTTTTTTTATCTTCCTTTTCAAATTATAACAAAACATCACTTCAAGTAATGATATCATGAAGTCCATGATCCAACACCTAACCCTATGACAAACGAGATTGTCCTTTACGACCACAGACTGGCTGACAAATGCAAAACGTGTGTTTGTTCGCTTGTTAACCCCCATGTAAAATTACAGCCATTACCCCTGATCGGGTTTATTAAATTGGTCGTTTAGACCCGCAAATAGCTGAGTTTTTCAGATAAGCCCGAGTTTATGCATTAGTATGATGTATTGAGGATATTTCAAGTATCGTTTCTGCTATAAGGGTTATAATAATGCGTTTAATAATTATCTAATAAAATCTCTTCTTATCTGTCAGGGTTTAAGGAGTTAACATAGATGTTCCTAAAGATATTTTCCTTTATTTTTAATATACTATGCAAACAATTTTATAAAATTATATAATGTCTCATTAATCATTCTTAAATAAACTATCAATGAATGACTAAGTGCTGACAAGGGGAACAAAAAAATAAACAAATGCTTTTATAGGGTGACGAATTAGTTATTAATAGTGTCAGTGTAAATGGACCCTAAAATACTGAATAATGTAAGTGTAAATCTACCTTATAATAAAAAATATCATCTTTATTCAGATTTTTTTTATAACAAAGACAAAGCAGAATTCGTCTGAAATAGTAAAAAAAACAAGATAAAGAATATGATAAATCTCATCTGTGTTGTCGGAAGCTTGATATTATAGAAATATAACAAAATATAATAAAAAAACGAAAAAAAGTCTAACAAGATATTATGAATTTAAAAAACTATACATTCATAACATCAAATATATTTAAATATTAAATATAATAAAGGTTTTTTAAATTATATTTTTATTATATTACCCGTTTAGTAAAAGTATTTTCCACAAGCACATCGGGAACAGTTATTAATAAATATTTGTATGTATATCTGTCTCATTATGACCGTCACGTAACAGCCATGTATAGCGCATGCTGTGTCAGCAGTTTTCTAGACGAGAACATTCATACAAAGAAAACATTCATATCGTTAATTAAATTTTACATATATATTCTTTTCATAAAACCATTAAAGTACTTTTATTCATTACACTATTTGATTATATTATACTTATTTTTTTATTCAATACTTACTTACCATATATTTTTTTATTGTAATTATATCTTAACATTACATATAAAGACATTCATAATAATATATATCTTAGAATCTAAATGTATATAATACATTTATTGCGGTCTGTGTTACGCCTAAGGGCAAAGGTCAAACAAAGCTTGACTCCCTTGAATCCCTTGTAATAATAACCAACTTGAGCCTAACTCTACAGACATTTAGCATAATGTATGTTCTATTGTTTAAACAAATCATTGGATAGATTAAACAATGAATACTGAAATCTTATTTATTCTAAGCAACACACATATTTAACATATTTGATTAAAACAGACCAGTAAATCTCTTTACCACAACAATACTATTTGAGATTGAAATATTCTATTACGCAGTGCAAGAGCATGAAATACGCGGTTTATCTGAGAATTCTATAATTAAGATAGTATTATTTAAGCCACAATAGAAAATGGTATAATTTGGTACGATATTATCTATGGGTAACTATTATCCTTTTAATTGGCTTAAATATTCTGATGTTAAAATAAAGTAGATTTTTTTTTATTTTTGGAGAATCTTCTTTATTCTTCCTGAATAAAATATTAAATAAATTTTGAATAAAACCACGATCAAGACTCGATCTTGCGACTTATGTACAACTATTTCCGTTCCACAGATAAATGAACCATCGTGTCAGTACCCGCTTTGTAGAATTGAACATCTCACTATATACAATGGTATTTTGGGGAATCCCCTTTTTTGCCCGAAATCTACATAATAAGCAGACTTCTCTATGGCGTGTCCTAAAACAGTTACCACAAAAACTATTATAGTTTAAATTGGGACTGATATCAGATATGAACGCTTTTTATCGGTTATTTGGCTCTAGCTTACAATAATTAAATAATTCCATAGTGCGTGACAAATAAATTAAACGTCCTTTCCTTTTTATTTTAACCATTTTTTCTAACAACGCCATAAACATCCAAGTCGTAAATATTTCTTTGTACAGGAATATAATAGGTTTCTTTTATTAATATAACAATATATCTTGGAAAATGAAACGCAATGGCTTCTCATATCAGCTTCTCAATTCAAAAGCAAATGAACAAAAGAACAAATATAGGTCAAAAGACGGCGACCCTAAATCGAAGCCAAGCGTAATCTGGGTTAGGTTACCAGGGCATTCTAATTTCAAGACGAATACTTGACGAATTTCTTATATACTTCGTTATTATTAAAATATTCTGTAAGTAATATATTTAAAAAGGTATCACAGCTAAGTCAATTAGATTAGAAATTAAGGGGACGCTAAGAACCGGATGGAATAAGTTTTCAATTTGCATAAGATCATTACCCGTAAAGAAAAAACAGCAGAATGCTGGAAAATTGTAACATAAACTCGATTTTCTGATTAACATATTTTAACAAACAGATTTTTTTTAAAGAAAATTGAGATAATTACTAAATACGAAACGGGAAAAAGTATTCAAGTTAATATTAAACTTGTATGAGAACTGCAGTTTGTTGACTCTTGGTACACTTCATTCGTGATGCTGAGTACATTGAAAGTTGGAACATAATCGTTTGAAGTTTCATCAGTAACAATAAAGTCTAGAACTTAGTTCTTGGTGAAGTTCGCCTGAAGTCATGGTGGTAGTGATTTATGTATGTTTGAAACACGCTTCATATTCAGATGTAAAGCTTTACGAGAACATTTCGACATGTTCAGTACATGGACCAATCTATAGATCGACAAATTCACGGAGCAAAGTATCTCGGGTCGTAATTTCATTGATTTGAAATTTAGTTAATGAATATTTTTATTACTATGCTATACCGTAATAATAATAATCCTAATTAATAGTATGTTAATACGTATTTGTATTTCGGGTTCGATTCCCGGCGGAGACAGGCATTTATGTGATGAGCATAGATGTCTGTGTTTCTGGGTTTGGTCGTTTATTAAATATATTTTCAGTATTTATATATGTATTTCTATGTATTTGTATCGTTGTCTAACACCCTTAACACAAGCAAATAATTTGCTTACTTAGGGGTTAGATCAATGTGTGTAATTTGTCCTGAAATTATTATTATTATTATTATTATTATTTATATTAACCCATATTATTTCCTCTTACAGGTCATTATAAAATAGGTATTAATAAAATAAGTTCTGTATAATTAAATATTCAATGATAGAATATTAATTTCCATATTGCATAAATATTTTCAATTCTATTTATATGGGTTATATATCTTTTACCAAACTAGGCTACAATGTATTTATTAAGGAAATATCGTTCAAATGTTGGTAGTTATATAAATAACATTAATTCTAACAGAGCACTTAATTCGTTTTTATTTATATAAATAAACAATATGTACAATTACAAAAACACTAAAATAATTGTAAAATTTATATAAAATCTCTGAGGACTAAATAAAGTCCTTTACGACTAAATATTAACATAATGTTATTAACGCAATCCTTTTGTCTAGATATTTAGATAATAACAGAGAAAGCTTTAAAATAATCTGAATAAGGACAAAGGAGAACGTTTCAGCTTAAAGTTTAATTGTGTTAGAACTAAGACGACCGACTGTCGAAATGAGTTTGGCCGAGAAGTGGCCGAAAACAATTTAGATTTCAAAAGGGAGTAATATGATCAAGTTATAAAAATATCAAACAAAAGAAGCATATTGTCCAGTAAAACATAAATGGTGTATCATTTATTTTTTTTTTGAAAATATAGTTGCAAAATATAATTGAATTATTTTATACACCTTTAAAAGATTTACAACAAAGTTTTTATCATAGAAAACAATGTTGAAATTCCTGTATTTCTCGTGATCTTCGTACTTGGTATACCAATTTTACGTGAACAGGAAAATGTTGAATTCACGAGAAAAGCAGAAACATTTCCTCTGATAACAGACAATGACTGATGTTGGTAGACAACGTGACAAGTTGCTATTTTATTGCTTTTCACCAAAAAAAAACTTCCTTTTCTCTTACAGGAGGTAAATAGTTGAAGTATGATTATGTGTGTGTTTTCACACACTAATAAATGTCTGTATCTAATTTAATTTATACACAAAGTTCACCACAAACAGACATAAAAATAAAAAAAATTATGATTGTGTGCGTGTATTCAATTAATACACACTAATAAAATTCTGTATCTAATTTAATTTATACACAAAATTCATCATAGACATTACACAACAAAAACTAAACCGCCAGATAAAGTGCAGTTTTAATAAAGGTTTAAATAAAATGTTAGGAGTTATTTATTTTCACCCACATCAAGCTCATAATAAGACCAGAAAGCGAATTCTGCATATGAAAGAGGAAAATTACTATTTCATATAAATTTTAGCTGCATTTACATAGTTGGCCTTTGAGAGCACGAAATACTAAATAGCATCATAAATATGTAGTGTATTTAAGATAAAAGGAGCTAAGTATTAAATAATTAATATTAACAATCTAAATGTTAGTCTTAGAATATACAAAATCTGGAATTTTAGTCTTAAGCATTCATGTACGCATGTATTTAATTTGTTATAATATTTATTGATGGCCTGTTGGTGTAGTGGTTAATGATCCTGACGCTTGAACCAATGGGTTGTGGGTTCGATTCTCACACAGGACAACTCTTGATGTCATCCACAGATATACGTTATTTATATGGTAGTGAAGCTACGATACGGATAATTAATCTCTAATGCGAAAATTATCTTTAGAAAGAAAAACACTAACTTAAACATAAGGAGCTTTGTATATCAGGATATACGCTTTACTAATTAAAATAAATATTTATATACGTATCTTAATTGCTATATTCAAGTGTAAACATTGTTCAGTAACTGTTTACTTTTCGTATACCGGTTGTAAATATAACAACTGTTGAAACGAATAAATAACGATATATAAGAAAATATTTACATACATATCGCAATAATATTACCTCTTTATAATTAGGTCAGCCAGCCTTGCCTGGCTTATTTTATCAGGGATATATATTTTATGAAATTCAAACAATACTTTTGAAGGGCTCCGGTTCGATTCCCTAGAGTGACAGAATTCTACTATCAGAATGCTACGAATAAGTATAATGTATAATATTTGTCTGTGTATAATGTTGTCAGGAAACCTACATATTTTTTGGCCAATTCTCTGTTATGTGTTCAACAAACCACGGAAGGGAAAAGATAACTTCGTTCAAGCTCGGAAATTAAAAACCTTTTAATTATTTTATTTAATACTCATACTTTATTTTATTTTCAACATATTCATATAATTTTAAAGATATTTAAGTGCATACTTGTGTGTTTCCCACGCACACATAGATCTCTGTTGATATGTACCTACAGTTAAGTATCTATTTATATTTTACTGATGTAGTGAGAAATACAACAAATAACAGCGTAACAATAATTTCTTTTCATAGTTAAGTAATAAATAAAAACATTCCAAAAACTACAGTTATAAGTCCTTACCGTAACTCGGTTAAAACGGAACGTTACCAACATTTATTGTATTTCTGATTTACTGACTTCGTGACGCCGCAATTATCGTTCTTATTGTATCTCCTTTAGTTTTTCTGATTTATTTCTTTACTAGATGTTTTGTTTATCATTTTGAGTTTGCAACTTTTCTCATATAGAGAAAGTTTCTTTGTGTTTTGTGGTTTCTTTATCGTGTTTTGAATGGGCAAAAGTTAAGGGTTTGCGGCTTAAAAACGACTCTTTAGTGATATTTAATCTTAGAACTTTATATTTTATACATAAAACGTATAAAAAAAATATGACATATATCAACCCTTAAATTTATGCTACGTCTATAGATTAATAAAAAAATATAGTACCTTCTATACATAAAGTTCTGAATTCATAGCTAATAAAAGTCGGATCATCCCATCCGGAATTGGTTTGCTACAGTCAAATATTTATGTATTATCGTTGACAGACCATAAACACTTATTTTATCGATAAATATTTTATGTCAATATTTTCTTTACTTTGGATTGTACATTTTTTTACAATATTTTTTCCATAAATCCTAAATCCACCACTTTGTGAAGAAAAAAACTCGAATATAGCGATCTCAATGCCAAAAACAGTACATAATAAGTCAATCAAACTTATACCATTTTCTCTCCTAAAAACATATAAACATAAAGTCTTACGTCACTCAAACCTATATTACTTTAAAATATCAATTTGTATTATTCAATTTTAGACCCACCCTCTGTCATTGTATTTAAGTACACAAAATTATACGACACTAAAAAAAATATTCAATCAAATTATGTTTAAGAACCAGACATTTTTACGATTTACGTGCATTTTAATAGACATATCTGAAAAAAATATCACAAAATATAGATTAAAGTAAATATTTACTTCAATTAAGTACTTCTCTTTTTTTTTCTTTTAGAATTTTTTTAATCTACAATAAAAACTTTGATTGTTCAGAATTTCATTGGAATATGTTTTTAAAAAAAAGTTAAGGATTTTAACATACTGAACATAAAAAAGAGCAACCCTGTAAATTTTTAACAACAAAGAAAATTAAATTTTTATTCAAAAACAAAAAAATAAAACAAAACAAACATTACCATGATTTATATTTTATTGTCTTAAACAAAGATTTTATTACGTTTTACGAACACAAAAAATTTATAGCTTTTGTTTAAAAAAATCCTCGTTTCCATCTGATAGTTAAAACATTTAATTAAAACTGGTTCCAGATAACGCGGCCCGAGATTTGGGGAAAATATTATGGACTTTTAAAAGGCTTTTGCAAATAAACCTGCTTTATTACACATTTGTTTGCTGTAATTTTCAGGCGCAATTCAAAAAAAAATGGTATAGTATATATTTCAGATCTTGTATTCAATTGGTTTAATGATAGGAAATCGATTACAAATAAATGTTTTTAACAGTATACACGTTATGCAGGGTTTAACTCTTAAATGTACTGATATATATTGAACTGATTTATACAAAATTAAGATACAATAACAAATAACATATACATTTAAAAATACAACATTATAATTATTTAAAACATTTACGACATATCAATTATTTGTACAGACTCTTGGCGCATTCATTTAATAAAAACAATATGAAGTTTGAATAATATTATTAACAAAATAAGAATCTATTTCACACAAAGTTTTAATAACAAAAAGCAAACAGACAACAGTACTGTCCAATTCTATATAGTTAGCGAAGTTACCTCCGAGAGCAACATTAATTCTAGCCGACGATAACCACGAGCCACACTCAAATGCGCACTTAAAATAATTTAAGTCCCGCAAAACTTAAGCTATAAAGAAGCGAAGACAAAGTCCTGCACATTTTTCATTAGAAGAAAATTTCAACTCCCTCGTAAACAATTATAAGATGTGTCCGGTTGGGCTAATTGCTGCTCGCTTTTGTTCAATTACATTTTTGAGGAATTTCCAGCTTAAATACATTATTAGTGTAGTTTATTTGTCAGAAAGTTAAGTTATATATAACTATAAAGGATTAATGTTTTTAATTTATTTGATTCAAATTTGTATAACTGAATCAAGTGACAGATTATACAAATGAACACAATTTGCCGCAAAGCGTTTCCCGAAACGCAATCTGTTACAATTATTTGTATGTAAATTGGACTGTTTAAGTTCTGTCTGGTCCTCTATCAGAACATTTATCAAAGTTTGTAAAGTCGTCTCTTGAGATCAACGTCAATTTAGATATACTAATATAAAAGTAATAAGCCAAAGTGTTTTATGTAACTTTATATAAAAACCTCCACATGCGACGCTTAGAAAATAGCTTCATATGCGATAAAGTTATAAAACACAAGACTTCATGGAAATATTTTAGTATCGAAAAGAATTTTTATATCCATTTTGGGATTAAAAACATTTTTTATTATCTTGTTACAGAAAAGTTTAAGTTAAGCTCAAGTGCATTTATAGCTTATCCATTATCTGATTGTAATTTTCACACAGAAATTTGAAATCAGACAACATGCATACGATTTAACAAACAATAATTGATCTGCTACAACCTAAGACATTTTTTTCTACTAGCATATCACAACAGCTTCGCACTGTAGAGGCAACCGGCTTTAGTCTGTGTCGGGAGGAAGTCGAAATATCATTTCTCTGTTCCTTAGAAACAATGCTTTGTTTTGATAGATAGATGGAAAAACCCTATGTCATCTTTTGTCCCCATTTTCTGTGCAATGTGTGCGTGAAATTTCATAATGAACAGCTACAAAATTAAAAAAGATTAAGCGTAACAAACACCAACTCCACCTATAAATTTGAACAAATTAGATGAAAAAATATATTTGATTATACAGGGTTATTTGTAAATAATTTTCTATCTCTTGCAGGCAGCCTCTCTACATCAATACAAAATAAAATCATCAAAACAATACAAAAAAAAAACAAAAAAATGTTTGCTCCCTCTTTTAGTTATTACTCTGTGTTTTGTAAAACGTACTTAAAAGGTCCACGCCCGGGCACCATACCATCCCTCAGAGGTAATGCCAGTTTAGAGAGAACAAACAAATTTTGTATGGGAAAATTTAAATTTTAAAAAACCGTAAAAAAATTGTTTTTGGGATTGATGTAGAGAGGCTGACTAACTGAGAGCAAGAGGTGTCCAATTAATTACAAATAATCCTGTATATAATGCTTAAACTTATTTCTTAATTACTTATCGTGTCTACATAAAAGACCTAACATTACACACAAAAGCTACAAACAGCACAGAACTTGTGTTGGCGTCTTTGTGCAAAGTGTCATTAGTTAAAATTACTGAACTCGGCTATCACTCCCAGGGAAGCAGTTAGGAAAGTTCACGAAAGGGCCAGAATTACATTTAGAACAGGGAGAAGTTGTTCAGGAATTATATATAACATGCTATATTCAAATTAATTATCATTGTAAATAATTTAATAATCCATCAAGTGTTACACGAACAGAAAGTCTAAACCAACCGCCCCGTTGGTCGAGTGGTTAGACGCAAACGCCTAACGTATAGCGACGCAACGAGGCTCGGGTTCGATTTCCGACAGGGACGGGCATATATATGACCAGCATCGATGTCTGTTTTTCGGGGTTTGGTAGTTTATTAAATATATTCTCACTATTTATGTGTATTTCTATGTATTTGTATCGTTGTCTAACCACCTTAACACAAGCAAATAATTTGCTTTCTTGTCATTGGTCCTGATATATTAATATTAAACCAAACTTTACATAAATAGACGGTATTATTACAAAACTGAAACCCATTCAACAATATGCTAAAGTTTAATAAGAACACTACAGAAGCAATCAAATTTCAATGTATTAGAAGTTTCGGCTTTATCTTGTTAAGCGAAGTACCTATAGTTTATGAAGACATTCCCACACTTCTTATTTATGTTTGTCCATCCTAAAAAATATTAGTTTTTAATTGGATTAAATCTATATAGCCGCCTGATACATACATTTATCTTTTTTACAGTATTTTCTGTTTTATTATTTTGAAGCGTAGTTAGGTATATCAATCTATAGTTATATCATATTTTTATTTCAAAGTTACAATCACTCTACATGTGTGTGTGTGTGTGTGTGTGTATGTGTGTGTGCGTGCGTGCGTGCGTGCGTGCGTGCGTGCGTGCATGCGTGTGTGTGTATGTGTAACTATATTTATGTTTAAATTCTATAAAGTTTATTTTGTTACATTTAAATGGGACGGATAGATAATTTTATATATGATAACTTTTTAAAAATAATACGACTTACAGAAAATTTATACCAATTAATACCAATATAACAAATCATATTCCAAATAAAAAAAAATACATAGACAATTTCAAACTGATACACTCATAAAAGATCACCTGAAATAATAACAAAATATGAGGCGGTGAATATTTGGAAGTTCAAAAATAAGAGCTTGGAGGATCCGAAGGGTCACAGGATTACAATAAGTCGAGGCGCTGTTGCGATTTCGGGACACAATTTAAATTGTATATTAGGCTATGTATTTGTAAGTTAAGGGTAAACGAATACAAAGAGATGTTTATAAGAAATCCAATCGGGTTGGATTCACGTGAAATTGGCAGCAATTTGCCAAATACGAAATAAACAAGCTTTGCTTCCGGTGCACTTAAATAAATTGACATTGCGTTCCAAATCCAAAATAAATTGCATTTATTTGTGGTATTCAAAATATTAAAATCCTTTTGTGAATAATAAATAAATATCAACATATCTCCTTGTATCTTAGAGGCATAAAATCAATGCTCACAGAATACGAGAAGTCATTTTCCTCAATTGACCAATAATGAAACCCCGAATGGCGGACAAAATACACATTTTTCTTAGTCATCAATCAAAACGGATGTGACGTCAGCTACGGCTAAGCACTGAAACCTCTTACACGCCTTGCGGGTACACTAATGCCGTTGAAGTACATTATAGAAACCTTTCGGTGGGAAGTTAATGGCCCTATGGCAATGAAGGGACAAATGGGAAGTATATATCAAGAAAACTTTCTTCATAGAGAATACACTGAACATCGTTGTTATATATATTACAATTTAGTCACATCATTATTTAATCCCCTAGTATATAATTGTGATTTTTTTCAGTCTACACACACAAACACAAAATTCAAAAGATATGTTCTATGATGTGTGCTGATTCATGTTTGTGAAGAAGACAATTTGCAGTAAGGCGGTATCAGCGGCGTGCAGTGTAAAGAACTTGATTAAAGCCATTTGTAGAACGAGCCACATTTGCGAGCGTTTGAAGAACAAATTATGATCATCACGGGCGAAATATGAGAATATTTTTCTTTGCCGCCACATAATTGAATGTGTACTAGTGTTGTATATTTCGTTAGCTTTATTAAAAAATATTCTATCTTATATATTAACTTTAAAATAAAAATATATGAATAGTCAGATTCTAGTTGATCTAAATAAGAGAACTTTTTTTAATATTTTAAAATATATCTATAATTCATCAAGATAAATGGAATAGCCACGTGTAGTTGGATAATTGATCTGAAGGACACTCCAATGAACATTTCAATTGACCAATCATGTGGCAGCTGTCGGTATCGACAGCCTCGTGCTCGTTACAAACGTCTTTACGTAACGAAATTATTATTTATTAGCTCTAATGTATAAAGAAATAACAAGAACATGTTTTGTTGCTGTTAAACTTTTAATATTAATATAATAATATAAAATGGTTTAAAATTAAGATAAATATTAATATACTGAGAGCTAAATGATTCAAAACGGCTTAATAAACAATTTACAGCCTCCGCTAAAAGCAAACATGACCGAACAGTAGAGTGTACTTCGCTGTTAATACTTACCGGCTACTTTCAACACAATTGTTTTAATATTAAAAAAATATATATTATTAAAAAATATTTCTGGTATAAAAGTACTAAAAGAATACTGCATGTATAAAATGCACAATGCGGGAATTTTATTATAATGCTTTAAATAAAAATATAAATATAATATCATAAAAGTTATATCTAATATGTATATCATAAATATATAATATATATCATAATATATATCATAATATATAATATATATCATAAAAGTTATGTTAAGTTAGTAACTATTGACTTAAGTACATAAAATAACAAGAAATACTTCATGGTTCAATAATAGATAAAATTCAAATTAAATGTTAAAATAGCAATAATACGTTTTCTCTTACTGCAAACATTTAATGCACATGACAGGCGGAGAGAGGCTGATATTATCTCTGGAGTGCTCTCCGTCAGCCTTAGCACGATATACGCCTTATCATTTCAGCTAAATTTTGATTTAACGGAGCTTATCACAGGACATTTATTATCAAAAGATCAACTACAATACGTTTTGAATTAACATTTAGACTTATATGTTATACAAATATTTGTCTTGTGTAAACATTTATGAAAAAAAGTAAGATTAAGTCATAATTAAAATGATACAATGGGTACGTTTGGAATATTTTTTATGGTGTTTAGAAGGAATCAGTCTAGCTAACATTAAAATACTTTTATATGTGACTATTATTTAATTTTCTTCCATAAAGGTCTTTGTTTACAAACTTCTTAACTTATATCTAGTAATTAGTAAAAAAAATGTGAGGAATTATACATTTAAACAATTGCAAATGTATTTTAAACATATTTATTTTATTTTAAATTCTTTGAAGATCTATGTTTTTTATTGACATTACAAGATGACGTCACAGTATTCTAAAACAAATTGTAATTATAACCTGTATCTGAACTAACTTAAAACATTAACTGTAAAAGAGTTTCCAGTCACGACTTTAGACTGTGGTGTGTACCTACTTAACAATGAACAAACTATTTTATCTTAAAAATGATTTGAACATAAAAAAAAATATATTTATTGCGGAAAAATATTATTTTATATGTCAATAATTATAGTAATACTTTATTAACAACATCATCATATCAGTATTTAATTGATTGGTTTGGAATGGTTTTAAAAAAACAAACAAAAATATATGAACAGACATAAAGATTACTATATTCGAATAAATGTAGCCAAAAAAACATCTAGAAATTTAAAAAATACAAGAATTTCTTTGGTGATAATGCCGGACCATTTAAATCCGCGCTGAGCTTGATAAAGATTTCTTTTAATTCGGCCAACGGAGAGTTTAAGTGAATTTAAACTGGTTTTTAAAAAGATTTTCATGTACAGAAAGAAAAATGTTAGGGTTACGCACCCTAGCAATTTATTGCTTCAGGAAAATTTGTTTAAATTGTATTGAAAAGGGTTGTATTTATTTTTCAGAACTCGGTTCTAATTTATTTCTTTCAGTAAGGAATGATTTTAAAAAGAATATTATGTTACAGTATTATTTATCACTTTCATAACATATTTGAGAATATTGTCTTTTTTTCAGGTCCTATTTTATTGTACATATTACCAACATTTAAAAATGAACTCTGAACTAAAAAACCTATAGTAATTCAGCGATACTATTTTTCGCCACAAATTACGTCCACATCTCGACACCCAAGTAGCAATCGAGTGTCATAAAGCACATAGATAAAGGGACCAAGTATTAGGTCGTAGGCAAAAATAGAAACGATGATAACATATCATTGAGATGGACGAACGAGCGAACTAACAGTCGTAAACTCACACATGAGGATGTAGTGCGCTTAGCAACTGGGGGACAGTAGACTTGCGACTTTGATACTGCTCTCGTCTAAACTATTCATGATGTCTGCGATAGTTCAACTATTGATATTACCAAATTTCTTTATATAGTCTTAACTAATGTCTTTGATTTTATTTGGTAAATCGAAAGAAGTTCCATCGATTTCTATCAATTGATTGAAGCCAACATTTTTATCGAAATAGAAATTCTTTTCACGCTTTCAATTTCAATTCGCTGCCTGAAGTCTGCGCTGTTTTTTACAACCTTTATCATTACGCATTCTGACAGCCGACCATCAAACGAGCAGGACCCCTATAAATAAGCTACAGGGCTCCAGATTGCCCGGGTATAAATGAAAGGGTACAGGAAATTAGGGTTTTTTACTACGAAATTCGGTCTCTGTACGTTCTTTACAAACCATTTTTAACACCGTGAAAATATTTACCACAAGAGATTTAGTACATTTTATATCAATGTGAGGCAATTGAAAAATTGTACAGCTAAGAAAACAAAACTAGATTTCCAATAAGAATCACTTTATCAAGAAACAATATTTGAACAAAGATTCGCAATTAAAGTAACAAACACAAGTTAATAAACCCGAAGCACAACTAAAGCTGTAGGCACACGGCCAAAACAACTTACTGGAAAACGATACTTAGATCAGATACTTCACTAGTTTGGCGAAGCGTCTAGAAACTTACACGATGCATTAATTAATTAATACATTATTAAGTGAGAAGCCCGTATGCTTGTGACTGGGGATTTACTTCGTTCAACTCCTATTAAGCTTAGTGCACATTGTGCATAATTTAATTTTCCTCATATGAATATTGATTTGTTCGTCCTAGTAAAATAACCAACTCTGCGAATATATATACGCATTGACTAAAAAGTCTAATGACAATCTCTTAAAGGCGTTAATATATTTTAGATACTGTGTGTTCCTCGCCTTAATGTGGGTCTGTCTGTCACATATCCGCTTTGCTAAAACTACTATGTCTGTCTAAACTCTAGAAACGCAAAGATATCTAGACAAGACAGAATTTCATTAGAAACCCGGATAACTTGAGCTATCTGTGACATAAGATGATGTTTGTGAGAAATTTTGACTTTAATATATCTTAATCATATTTATCTCGGAAGTCAGAATAATATTGTGTATTGGATTTTAAACTGAAATCTATACAAAAAGATATTTCTCTCTCTCTCTGAAATCTCCATATACTTATATATAATATTCAAAAAGTGTACAAATCCAATTCTACTATTTTTTTTCAGAACGTCTTCTTGACAATTTATAAATAGTTTTCTCAGTAACCAATCACGTTGTTTAAATAATTGGAACTGTGTCTAAGAGCGTACGTCATATATGCTACATATATAGCATCTATATAACATATTAATGTGTAGATATTTTATCAGCGTTTGTTGGACTGTAGAAAAGTTCATATAAACGTGTTTGATTCTAAAACATCGTTTTAAAGAGCGTGTATAATAAAAAAAACAGGGTTTCTATAATGATAATAATAATAATATCACAGGACAAACTACACACATTGATCTAACCCCTAAGTAAGCAAATTATTTGCTTGTGTTGAGGGTGTTAGACAAAGATACAAATACTTAGAAATACACATAAATACTGCAAATATATTTAATAAACGACACAACCGTTAAATACAAACATCCATACTCATAACATAACATGCCTGTCCCTGTCGGGAATCGAACCTAAACCCCTTTACGCCGCTATACTTTAGGCGTTTGGGCAATGATACAAAATTCGTAATTATTTGTTTTATTTGCAAAAGACCAACTCCGGAAGCCCAATCATCATTAAACTAATCAAAACCCGTGATTAACATGCATTGTCCATTTCTATGACACTCCCATGGTATAATTTAACATGTACAAGTTTTGGGGTAAAGGGGCCATAGCTCATTATTAGCTTCACCCGACAGTGTGTTTCAAAATTTGCACATTTATGTGAACTTCCTATCCCATACTTTGCAGACATAATTGTTCGGGCATTATTTGAAATCTAACTTGTCTGCACTCAGGTTCCCATTTTAGTGATTAACAAAATCGAAATTCTGTGGACAATACCATCAAGTAAGGTAAAAAAAAATTGCTGAGTCATTAAATACCCTTGTTACTTTTACTATTACTCACCAGGGGACGTTAAGGCAGTACTCTCAATTATGTAAGCTACTAATTTTTTTAAGCCCTTGCATCCCGTTTCTCTCCAAACGAAACCGCAAGCAGAAGCTAGTAAGTAAAATTTATAAAAGTTAAAACTTATAGTCTAGACAAAACAAAAATTCATTTGACTGTCTCAATATCGTAATTGCAAGAATTTTCCTTTTATTTTAAAGACGAGAAAACCTTTTCATGGAACGGGAGAAAATTGGACTAAAAATTTACAAAAGCAACCTTAGAACTACAGCAAAAATGAAATTCTCTTTGATGTCGTATACTGCAGCATCCGCTTCAAAATGTTGACTCAGTTATATTTTTTATCTTTAAGCGAGTGAATACAATTGCTTATATCATACGATTGTTTGTACGGTGTCGGAATGTGTCACTCCAATTTATGGAAATTTAGCCAGGAAAACAATTTCATTGGGATTTATTAATCACTATTTGGTCATAGTGCAAAGAACGTGAAAGACGATTTCATATGGCAAATTATTCAATAACAAACGAATTGCCTTTAAAGAAAATCACAAATAAGCACACACCCACACGTCATCACAATCACGTCATCACAAACATATCATCATATACACTTCATCACAAACACGTAATCTCGAAATAATCCATAAGTACAAAAAAGTACAATTAACTATTGTTAAATGAGTATTAAAATACTATAATATGAACAAAGAGAATAAAATTTCAATTCAACAAGTATTCAAAACATTATCGATTGTAACCAATCGAGCATTAAAAGAACAAAGCATTCTAAAGTACTGCTTCTGAAACAGTTGTTTATTTTGCAAGAACCTTGAATAAATTTAACAGTCATTACCTCAGTATTATGTAAATATATATAATAGCTGAATATAAAGAGGCCTAATACTAGTACTTGTTATGCTCCGTCCGGAAATTTGATTTTGTTATTGCTTAGCTGCCATTTTCTTTAAAGAATACTTTTAAAAGAAAGCGATTTTAAAGAATAAAATATTAAATTCAAACAGCTTAACGATTTAAGGCGATTACATATTAACAATAAAGAATATGATAACTTAAGGAGGAGCCCTGCTGTTCAAATAGTTCATAAATAAAAGTAGTTGGATTTCATTGCATGAAAGTATAACTATCTATCATTCTCATGAAGTTCGCGAAACAAGGACCGCGCGCCATCCATTACAGACAGACTGCGCTCGAGAGCCAATCGGAAATTCAATTTCCGATATGATACGATCCGCTAAGAGATTGCTGAAATACGATAGCACCAAACGATACAACTTAACCGATCTTCACTCAACTAAACGAATCTGGGTTACGAAAACGTAATCTGGATTTCGTAATTTAAACTGTATTTTGGCTTCAAAATTTAATATCTTTTGTCTATGAGCAATGAGCGGCTAAGAGATCGTGATTGACTGAAAAGGATATATTTTTTTGTTGATTAATAAGTATTTTGTTTATATTTTTAATATAGATTTGCTGGATCATATAAAATATTATTTAACTACATATTAAATTGAATTTCCTCAGTGATTATATTTTATCCATTGCGTTTCAAAAATACTACGTTGGACAATTTTCCCCAATACAATGTCGAGACCTTTTGCTTCTTCGCTTGTTTCGAGGGTCCGGCTTTTGGAGGTCTACCTGGTCTTTTTCTAGTCGTTCCTGTTTTATTATTTTTTGATGACCGCGAAGACTTTGGCTTTTTCGCTTGTGACCTTTCTTTATAACCTAATTTCAAATCATCAGTTTCTGTTAATTTGCTCATTAAATGTTGATGAAGTTTATTTCTCTGTTCTTCTTGATCTCCAACATCAACAGCAATGAAATCCACAGCATTTTCCTCAAACTTCGGCCCGTTTCCAGCAAGTACTTCTTTCATTCTCTGTCTATAAAAAACATATACAATTCCAACTGACTGTAAAACATACTTGGTTAAAATGATTTATTTACCTCACTTCATCAGCAGAATTAAAGTCTACCATTTTTAAATCATTCATATTATTTGCTGTTTCGTCTGGTAAATTTAATTCGGCGCTCATTGGAGGCGCATTATTATTTTCTGTTTGGTTACAATTTTCATCACCGTGCTCAAAAATGTCTTGTGTTTGATCATTACATGCCATAGTTTAAAATAATAACAAATATATACAAATCAAAAAATCAGTAATACATTGTGAAAGTTACATGATTACGCTATAAAAAGCGAAGACATGTTTTGACAAAAACTATACTAATCAAACTTAGATAAAACATAAAGAAGATAAAAAGTATTCATATGTTTTTGTGTCTTTTAAAGATATTTAATATGAAGTGCACTTCTTTTCTATAAAATTTTCATTCAATAAACTTAAACATCAAATAATAAGTTTTTCCCAATCAAGGGTATAGAAATTACCCCATAAAAAAAGAATACTTTATAAATTTAACTTTGTAGTCTTCAAATATAAGCTTAACTTAACTTTTAAATAATAATAATAATTAATGAATAACAATTCTTGACTGTTTCTTAATAAATTAAAAACTTAAGTACATATATATGCTAAAGAGACAAAGAAACTGCTCGTAACAAGTGAACATAAGACTTATATTTTATTAAAAGTCAGACAAAGTCGGATTAGTGCTCTACCCCTTTAAGCTGAAGTACCGTCATGACCTTAAGAAGTGACTAATCTCAAAAGGCCAATAAGGCTGTCCTCGACCAACTGCCACCCCGTACCGAGCTATTCTCGTAATGGAATTAGCTGTTTATCCCCACCCTGCTTTCTTAGTGCCAATATTGTGGATATAAAGTTTTACTGGAAGTTCCTGTTATGAAAGTAATAATTTAATAAAGTGTTACAAAATGAATTTTCTTGTGCGTGAACTGCCTGACCATACTTTTTTAAATTCTGAATGGATTTGTATGCACCCCTTGGGATTAATAAAAACGGAAAGAAATTTAAAAATTCTGTACTCAACTATAGCTTTTTAATGTGACATTAAACTCTAGTAATTAGTACATGCAATAGGGTTGAAATTTTGACATTTAAATAAAATCGGGAATGCATAAACAGTCCGTTTACGTTTTTTTTTTAACAAGTTCTGGTTTTCAAATAATTTCGATACAAAAACCAAGTAACTAAATAAGAAACCTTCCAGCCCCACTACATCCCCAAAATAATGTCAGTAGCAGCCGCTATATGCGTCAGTAGGATTTATGTGTCACCTTACTCCTTGCTAGCCCTTTGCTGATAATTTACGATAGTACTTCTGTTTATAGTGTTAATGTTGATTGAGTGTGGACGACGAAATAACAGAACATTTACTGGTGCTAAGGCAGAAGAAGGTAAATAAGAAAACGTATAAAAGCTAAAAACAAATAAATATAAAACTGACATCCGTAATAAAGACGCTCAGGATAAAGACGTACAGATAATCGAAATATCTAAGAAACTAACTCAATATAAATAGTAGAGTTCCGTAGTGGGCTCAGATGGTCTGGTAAATGAACCCGACGCTGAACGAATTCATGTATTTTTAAAGATTAAAGGACAGACAGAATTGTTACTTGAGATTTAACGACTTCTCTTAAATGGATTTTTGTTAGCTTTTTATGTGCTTTTACTATTGTCAATATTATATAACATTGGAAGGTTAAAACATAGGTAGTTGAATATATTTTTTGACATATTAAAACACTGGAAGGACACCTAAAAAGAAAAAATTGAGAAATTACTTAAGATTTCATCTCAAGTATTTCCTTTAGAAGATTTCTAGACAGTCCTCTGAATACTGCACACGCTAGATCTCGATGCTCTTTAGAAGACTGATAAGATACAGAAGGGTAATACTTTAGAACTGTAGATACGGAAGAATTTATTATTCGTATTTGTATAAAATATGTGTTATATATGTATAATCGAAATATTTATTTGATTTGCAATAAGATGATTAAAATAAGGAAATAATATAGGTTAATGTGTAAAGTCATTTTAAAAAAAAAAAATAAGGGGTTTTTTGAGATTTTGGGGATTGTTAATTTCAGGTCTGTGGTAAACAACTTTTTGATTTCACACTAATGTAATGTTTTATATCTATAAAACCTTTGATACAAAGTTAAATATAGATATATAGATAATATTATTTAGTGCACTTCAAAAACAACTAAAATAATACAAGAATAATAACAATAATGAACGTAACAGTAACTTAATAAAAGACAAGTAAATTGTAAATAAGTGCAAAAGGCGGCCTTATCACTGATTTTTTTTGGTAGCGATTTTTTCAAACCTTGATAAGGCAGAGGAAATACAAAACTAAATTTATATATGTAAATATATATACTTGGAAATGTTAATTATGTGTACATTAAATTACTATAATAAAACATACGCCTGTTTAATATAAATATTATATACATAGGTACACCAATTCAAAAATTTAATATTAATTTTAATATTAGTAAAATGAATTTGTGATATATAAACCGTATAATTAAGTTTTTTATTCATAATAAAACAGTAATCATTAATACTAAGTACGTACTTAAAATGAGAATATAATGAACGGTTCTTCAATAACGGTTGTAACGAGAATCAAATGATTACTTCACATAAATATCATCTATAATGACCTGGCTATTGTAACTCGTAAGTGTATGGTGTTAATAACAGCTTCAGTTCTTTGTATGTATGAAGTATCTATATTAATATTACACATAGAGTTAGTCGGTTTGTATGCAGGGGTTAATCACTATTCTACCGATTTATTAATTCATGGAGACAATTTTTGAATTTAAGTTGTCGTTACGTAGAGTTTTTGATTACAATAAATAACTAATGTAATATAATACTTTTTAAAAATATTTACTCTTAATCGTTTAGAATTTTGGATATAATAAATATATTGAATCAATTATAGTTATTATAGATTCAGTTTTTCATCCCGAAAACTGTGTGCTATCGTAAGAGCACTCTACACCTCTTTAATTCACGCAAAGATAGCTTAATATATTGACATCGTTAGCCTCAGCATTAAAACGATATTAAATTAAATAATTCCTTGGTAATAATCAAATAAGTAATTAATTGATTTATATCTTATAAAATATATACATTTATGTTGTAGTATCAAATCGTGAAATCTGAATTACGTTTATTTCAAGCACCGCGAAAGCCTCTTCGAACACTTGTATTAAGTGGCTGACATTTTCATAATAAAACTGAAAACAGTGGAAAATGTTTCGAATTTATTATATAAATTGACTCACTTCTGGTAATTGGGTATCATATTGTTTATATTTCTATAGTTATGATAAAAGTACAATTATAGTTTTAAAAATAATCTCATTAAATTAAATTATTTTAAATTTAAACTTATATTGCAGAAGATAAAGTTTGTGAGTTAAAAGTTAGTAAAAGATTATTTTCGAAAGTTCTCCTTCACTTTGAATGAAAGGGCTTTTCGTAGAAACCAATCTTTCAAAGTTGACAAAAAGCCTTTGAAGCAATGCGTTTCTTACTTACTCAGACTTATATATTTGAAGCGAGAGGAGTCTCAAGCAACCACTAGTTTATTAAAAGTTACATATTACATAGTTTAGTAAATAAACTTGTTATATAAACGTTTTTTGTACGGGCACCTATTATTTGTTTGTTTTAAAACAAGAAAGCACACACACACACACAAATTAAAAAACTTTTTGTTATCTCTTTATTTGTGGACTTTCTTGTTTGGTATTATTCATCTTCATCTCAGTCTAATTTCGTCGTAAAATGTAAATTAGACGAATAAATATATTTTTCAGAAAATTTAGTGGCTGCATAATCTGTAATTTTTATATAAAGTGCGTTCTTGCATAATTTAGGACGCGTTTTCAAAACAGATAAGTATCAAATCGCATCACTACATTGACAAAGTTTGACTACACACGTATGCATAGAGTGGGAACAATGTGTAAATTTTACTACTTGGAATTTATTGTTTTTTCATATTTTATATTTTTAAATACTCCAATTATTTTTATATTTCTTTTGTATAATTGGTAAATATGTAATATCTAAATTATACATCTAATATAATAATATAATTAATTATTAGTATTATATAACATTAGTATTGCTTATACTGTAACCTGAAAATGTACGGTTAAATGTCTGCTTCATGACCACGACGAAAAACAGTGGGTCATCCGTGTTTCGGCCGTAGACTTCAATATAATTAGTGTTATAAGGTACCTAAGGTAGACTTGATCTAGACGAATTGATCAGAATGTGCCAACTTTATGTTAGTTTTGTTAGTTTTGAAGATGTTAAACACGGCGACCCAGTTGCAATTGTCTAGGAGATCTAGTAGCACCCGCCTATTGGTGTACCTTCATGCCACTCAATATATGATATATTTCATACAAATAATACAAAAAGTTGTGTAAATTGGAGAGTTTCAAGTTTTATTTTAATATATTTCGTATTTGTAGGTACAACAATCTTTATCAACTTAAACTTTTCACTACGAGCGATACACTGACAGCTCACTACAATGGGTTCACACCGCCTAAAACGCAATTAGAATTTTTAAAATATTCGTAACAAAGAATCAACCAATAAAGCACATAAAATAAACAAAGAATTGAGTTATTAAAGTTAAAGAAACTTTCTACCGGTTTGATTTTGCAATATGTATGGAAAACTTGATGATTTACGTCATAACTATAAATCGTCAACTATATTGTTATATATACGTCGGTTCCATTAAATATCTCCTTGACAAAAGTAAATATATACATACGTAATATTTGCATTTTAAAACAGTGACTATTACGTCATGCTTCATAAAACTTTATTTATTCTATGGACGCCGGTGAATTACCTGCCGTTAAGGTTTCAAAGTGGGGCATTTTTTCAGCACAAATTAGATCAAAACGTCTGGAGCCCTAGGGAATCTTCTGCCAGTATAATTTGTCTCGAGGTTAATACAAATTGTGGTAGAAGTTAAAACTGAAAATATGAAGCTGAAACATAAAAAACTAGTTTAAAAATAATATTTATCAAAATTTCTTTGTAATCCATACTTATAAATCCCACTTATAACGTAAGAACTAGAATGTTCTTGTGAGAAAAATAATTAATAAACTTACATAATTATATTCTCTATTATTTTTGTAATTGTTTTTTCGCGAACAATGCTATAATAATCTGCTATTATTTGTTACTGACAATATTCCTTATACAGTCAGTCCCCTGGTCAGTTTCAAGTTGGCGCAGGTGTGCTTTCGAATGGTATTGTTTGAAATCATTTAGTCCGGCGCTTTGGTCCCTAAAGAGTAATTTGTTTTTATCTCCCGACTTACAAGTCTACTAGATTTGACCGTTATATAACTAAGCGGCTTATTATGGCTTTAACGTGGATATTAAGAATTGTAGCCATTTTTATGTTACATATTTGAGCATGAAATATTTACACTGTTTTTCCTTTTATTTATTACTGTTACATATTTTTATTTATATATTATATATATAATAGATATACATTTATATTAAAGTATAGAATATTATAGTATTTTAAAAGATCATTAAACAAATAATGATATACTCGAATATGACTTAATAAGAAACAAGTAACAACAAAGGACAACTATAACCATTATATGCAAATTTAGATTTATGTACAATAATTTTCATTACGGAAAAATGATTGTAAATAACTGATATTAAATCAATATTTTTTTAAATATGTATCATAAGTTTTTAAATATGTATCATAGTTCATAAGTATTCATAAGTTTTTAAATATGTATATAAGTTGTTACAAAAAAACAAAACATTGAAAAAAAAAACTTTTTAAACATAAACGTATTTTAGCACAATGCATATAATAACAACCAGACATTAATATAACAAAATCAATCATCCGTCCGTACATTGTACTTCAACGACTACCTTATCAATCCTAATGTATTTCTCAACAATGGCTCTCACTATATATTCCAATTGAACATACCTGGATCGTACCTCCGGCTGTACCTTCTCCGTTTACAACTTTGGAAAATCACACTCTGATGAAATCCGCTTTCAAAATATTTTTATTTATATTATAAATATCTCTATATAATAAAAAAAAACTTCATTACGTCTAGTCATAAAACCAATACACCGATTTTTTCTAACATATTTGTAGAAAGAATATTTAGGTAAATAAAAACTTTGGCAGATGACAATATTTATAAAAAAAAAACAAAATTCCTTAAAAAAAAATCATAATAAAAATAATAATATTATCAAAACAAATCGCTTTGTTACACATGTTGTAATTAATTTTAACAATTTATAGAACAGGCTTGCAGCATTTTAACACGCAACATCCTTACAACATTAACCATTTTTAAATATACACGCAACACTTTTGGTCGTGCAAATCAAACGTATCTATGATTCTATCAACATTATTTAGAACATCCATTAACTCCAAACACAGAGTCAATTAATAAATCAGTTTAAACCTCTGTCCTAAATTTACCTATAGTTACTGTAATAAGCCCTTACAGCTCCGTTTTCCTTAAGATCGCAATTAATTTACAATTATGTACGAAGGGCTGAACAAAGTCTTATTAAATAAAATGTTCTAAAGGTCGGCTCCACGCAATTAAGAGCAATTTCTTTTCTCGAACAAATTTTCATTACAATGAATTATTATTTAAATTAGTAATCATAAAGGCCCTTCAACAAAGTAAAATCTTTACAGTCATTGTTAATGTTAATAATAGTTATTGGTTGTACCTACTTCATCTATCTGATTTGATCTATCAAGATAAAGTTGTTTATATTATTTAATAAGATAAACACTAAAATGACCTGTATCAATTATCATCAATTTCATTAAGAATAACCTAGTTCTACTCTTAAAATTGTATTCTATAAAATCCTTAAGTAAAACATCATTAAAGATTTGCTGAGTTTTGTTGTTTCTAAAAAAGTGTCGAACTTATTTCAAGATTAAACATTTAGTAGAAAAGTTTCAATTGAGACTTTCAATCTTGTTTCCTTTATTTTGTTTTAAGGTATACATCAATTAATGTGCCCCACGTTGGGCGCCAACTAAAAGATGACTTCGCGGCGAACTGAATTTTACTCGGTCCACTGTAGAACTTTAATCACCGCTAAATTAAACTCAAGTTGTTTGTACGTGACCGCCCCAGCCCCTTTTATCCTTTGACACTATCTTAGACTGAGAAAATTACTAGTTTCGTTGCACTGTTTCAAAGTTTAAGTAAATTGATTTTAAAGTCAATTTCAGGAAGTTAAATTAAACTGGGATTAAAAAGTAAATAAATATCACTTTCCACTTATTTAGAAGTAATCGAGTTTACAGGACCTTAAATAGAGACATTTGGCCAAAAAACATAACTCTTAATATATGGAAGCAGTTGAAGACAATAATTTTACGCATTATATATCCTATCTTGGAGAAAAATTATAGACATTCATCATCTGACTGTGTTATTTTTTAAGAATTGGTTATGTACTTTTGTAAATCGGTATTAATGATTCCGGTTATACAATTTTCAGAATTGTCGTTAAAATAGCACATAGAGCACATAAGTGTTTCAAAAACTTGGAAGTTTTCCTTAAGTTACACATTATTCCTTTAAGTTACACATTATTCGGATAGAGTATTAACTTGTTCGAAACTTGGAAAGTATTTGAATTTCTCTCTCAAACAACCCCATAACCGAAATCAGACGAGCGTGACAGCGGGCAATGATACATATTTATCTAGCAATATTTATGGGTACCCTGAAAAACTACCGCGATTTTCTTCCGTTCCATATTTAAAGTTGGGATGGTTTATGTGAATCGATTGGCGAATGGCGCGTGAATGGATAACAGAGATGGCCATGAATAAAACAATAACTATCTTGTCAGAGCCTTTTATTTATGACCTTAACGGAGGTAAAAGTCAACTTACGTAATGTAGTATTTCGATGTTTAAAAGTCAAGTAGGGAGGTACAGCGAAACTGAATAAAACTTTTTTTACGTCTATTTTGTGTATGGAATATATAATATCTTGTACATATGTCCATATTTGTCAAATATGTGGTCAAATAACAAGTGTGTTCGGCCCTTATCCACTTGAGCCCAGACGGGAAACAAATTTGTCCTGAGGAGATATTATCAGAAAACCTAGAACCCTCGCCGCCTCTTGATCGAGCAATGCGTTTATCAAAAATGGAAAAGGGTATTCTGAGTAAAATGTGGGCCCTTTTAAAGGTAAGTTCCTCACTATATTTTCGTCGAACATCTTGAAGTTGACTCCATAAAACTTATTTCATAGTTAAACTACTTGAAATTGCAAAAATAATAGCATTCATTACAATGACTATACTTACAACAGTCTTTACTAATTGATAGTTCACTTAAAAAAATCGAGACGAATATACGCAACTAAAATATTTCTTTATATATAAATAGGTTTTTGCAACAAAACTGGTAATTTTAAGGCAAGTGCTATGAAAAAAGCGAATGTTCTCCTTAAGCGTTACAACCTGACAGGAAGCAGGTGGACAGCTGAGGGTCGATGAATTACCTCGTGGACAGATGCGCACACACCCGACGACTTTTTAATAGCAGCCCCACTTTTATATACGATTACGTGCGTGGGAATTATAGCATGGAGTTCGCGAAGTGTATGTATACTATGTACCTAAAGAAATATGACATAATATTAAGAAAGAATAATGCATTTAACACAATATTTTGAGTAGTCTACTTTTTAACAATCTTTAAAATATTTATATCTTAAACCGTATAAAGCCGCCGCAAATTCCTATTCTTTAACAGCTTTGTTTAAATATACCATTATGATAATTTAGTAATAGCTAAAAGCTGTTTGCATTGAAAATGAGGTATTTAGGCAAAAATCTCTGTTGCAAGAAACTAGGGACTTGAGATAACGAAAGATGTGATAAAGTCATTGACTCGATTAAAATGGTTTCTTTTCTATATTTTTTAGAAATCTCGAATACTATAATAAAATTATAATAATAAGAATTCAGTGAAATTAAACTTTTTCTACGACAGTAAAATATGCAAATAAACATGACATTTATGTTCCCAAATATATCAAAAAAATATATATCTATTTTTATAAAATGGTGGGTACTTGAATTAGCATTGCCCATTACCACCCACCATCTAAATCTTCAGATAACGTCTTCCACGACGTGGGAGAGCCATCAAAATCCCTTTCTATGTTTAAAATAAAAATTTCCCATAAAAAAGGTGATATTTTATGTCCTTCATGGAAACATTTATCGCGTTTTATAAAATCATAATCACGATTCCGCACTTGCTTTTATAGCAATACTTATTTCAAAACCGCTACGCTGTTGGCAGTTAATTTTAATTATTAATATATTACGAACTGCTACAATAACGCTTATATTTACGGTTTTTTTATAAACCTGATTAAATGAGAAAGCTGTTACTAGTACAGTTATGAAATGTTTTAAAACTATCTCAACCGAATCGTGATATATTAAAGAAAATACAAATGAAATTGTATAATAAGTCTTGCCATAAATATTGTAACAAAGAATTTTTTTTTAAATTGCAAATAACATTTATTACTTTTACAGTGAGTTAGTTTAATCCACAAATATAAAACAATTAAAAATATAAAAAGCTTACTCGAAGTGGTGTCGATTGGTTGCAATACAGTTCTTTAAACGTTGAGGATAGTTATCAATAGAACCACGCGCTCTTTCTATGAGGAAATTCTTCACTGCCAATCTTATGGATTGTTTTAGGGACTATAAATTAGCGTGGCGTTTAGAGCAGGCTGTACTCTCTAAAACTGACCATAAATCATAATCCAGCGAATTAGGATCGAAACCAGTCGATGGCCAGTCTTCAGCTCTGATGAAGTCCAAAACATTTGCTTCCAACCAAGACTGCGTGGATCGAGCTTTATGATCCGGTGCCGAGTCTTGCTGGAAGGACCATACTTGGTTATTGAACATGGTGTCATTGAGGGGCTTATCTACTTTCTCAATACTGGTATCTTGATACTCTTGTGCCGAAGGTTTGATACATTTTTTACAAAAATATGACTCAGTCACTCCTCTATTGCTAAACCATCCCCACCAAACCATCACTGAAGTCGGATAATGCCCACGTTGCACTCTGTCGACTAATTGGAGCTTAATTAGAGCTTTGAGCATAAATACGGTCATTTTGTTTGTTAAAATGTTGTTTGTCAATTGAAAAAATGTACTCATTCGCAAACAACATTTTTCTGTGACCTCCCTTTTCGTACCGCTTCAGTAGTTTTTTGATTTTACCACCCTATTCATCTTTAATTTATCAGTTAAAAAAGGACCAGTGAGTCTCTTATAGGCTGTAAGTCCTTAGTCATCTCTTAAAATACGCGACGTTGTTGCAGGTGCTATCTTCATTTCCCGAGTTAAAATCTTTTGCTTTCGGACAGGATTTCTTCGAATTTCTTGCATTGACCACCTCTTTCGCACGAACACTACGTGGACGGCCAGATCTTTCTCTGTCACAAGCAGAGGAAGTCTCATTGTACCTATTAATAGCCCGGTACACAAACATGTGACTAAAACCAAGTTTATGGAGAGTATTAAAATTGCATTTGGCTCTATACCTACTTTTTGTAATGCAATCACAGCGATTTTGTTCTCCTTATGGGTGATAAACTCCACTCTACTCCATTTTAATATCGCAAATTATTGTACAATATATTGGGGCCAAAATAAGAAAACACAATGAAACAATCGTATAAAAATAACAAATTCCAATCATCATATGTAATATTTTTTTAATTTTTAGTTGTAACAGTATTTATGGCTAGACTAAGTATATAATTTGTAATTTTGCCAAAAGGCCAAGACTTTTTTGTTCCTTTGAAGCGACTGATATTTAGAAACAAGTAAACTATTTATATATCAATGTCACTTTAAGTATATATATATATATATATATATATAACAAAATTTATTAAGTATATATATATATATATATATATAATAAAATTTGCAAATAGAATGAATGAAAGTAATTAAGAGTACAAAATTAAATACTTGAATCCGCTTTAATATGAATTATTAAATATACTTCCATACAAACAATAACAGAAGCTTATTATTATGGAGTCCATAAATCTAGTCAATAAATCACATAACTATTACGCCAATTACGCAGCGGTCAGCGGCCCCTAATCCTGAGCCCGACTTAGAAGAAAAAGGGCCCAGGATTGACCCTCACTCTCAGCTATAACTCAAATTGATTTATATATTATTAAGCAAATCGAAGATCTGCTGGGAACAACTGTTTTTGAAGACCTCAAGGCATTTAGTGGAGTAAAGATCATAAAATGGCAAATCAACAATCTGATTCTGATATTTTTTTTAATTTAAATGCAATTACTCAGTAGTTCCTTTTGCGTGTGTATATAAATTTATAAATGTATATATGTATATACATATATGTTTTCTTTATGCAAGTATCACTAGATGACGCCGATAGCTCTGTAAAAAGGTATAATTCCCATACCATGCTGTTTGTTATAATGTTTACAAACTTTATACAATTTAGGTCCTTCGACAAAGAAAGACGATTAAACACGTGTTCCTTCACCTATACTTCTAGAAAAATCTTACGAGCGGATAAACTGTTCCAAAAAAGTTTTTTATATTGTTTGAAAAGTGCTTTATTTCTGCCTTTTAGGAGGTTACATATATGTAGATATATGTAATTCCAAATAGTATTATTTGGAATCACATATATGTACGTTACGAATGAAAGTTCTTTTTTTTATTATTTTACTGTTAATATAATATTTGCTTCTTTTTCTATTTGAAATATATCAGATGACAAATTCATTCCGTTTGAACAAATACAGTTCTCTTCGAACACTAAGATAAAATACAATGCAGTAGATATGTCTTTTACATATCACCATCAATGAATATTAGACAAGTATTAGATTTAATTCTAGTATCAAGAGTATCGTAGGAAACCCTAAAAACACATCACTTATCAAAAGCAAAATGAACTCTACCTGAACAAAATTAGACCTATATTTGATTGGAAACAGCTCTCGCAGCTCTTTATTGGTACTTTTTGTACACTCCAAAGGAAAGTACGCGAGTGTACTTCTTTACCAACTATAATACGTTCTGTGTCATAAGTTATAACGCGCACGACTGGCCTGGTTTACTTGATATTGATCTCAGGCGGAAGCTCGCTATGAAAGATGAACAGATTTTAACGGAAGGGGACTGAATCGAAGCCATTATTGTTTACATACGACAAGTTGAACCTTGATTTTTATGTATATTATTTATTATTTATAAAGAATTGATAAGGCAACTTGTCAGTATCGATATTTTATTTTTATTATAAGTATATGTTACAAAATATTATTCTAGGAGAATAAATAAAGCACTATATTATCAGATTTAATATTTTAAAATTTGGCTTCTAAATTAGTTATAAAATTATTGTTGACATATTTTACCAGCGACACTATAAATCATAGGTAATCGGAAGCTATCAATGCAGAAATGGGTATAATTTGCAATGACCGACTCATTTTAGTCGACCCAAATTGCTGTCATTACAACCTTTATAACACCATAATGGTACATAACGAGAATGCCCCTTCTAGTTATTTCAAATTGTTAATTCCTAAAAAATACGCTTCGTCCTCTTGATAGGAGACCTAGCAATCGATTTCTCATCTCGCCTACGTTTCTTTAAGGGCGTGAGGCATTTCATGGAACTCCCTATGAGTATTCTTTCCATAACTCGATACTGCTTCTCAGAAAACGGTCTCAATACAGCAAAACTTATGCCAAGCGCCTTACCTTTCAGTAAATCTTCTTTTAAAAGTTGATTATCATATAAACGAGTTTTAATATACTTTAAAAGATGATCTATCTCAGTATTGGGAAGTTTGAGCAGAGCTGCGATAGCTACTTTGTCATAATCTTCTGAATCTCTGTGTTCTACTTGCAGTTTGATCTCGTTTTCGGTCGGGTATATTATTTCCTGTAGTTGGAATCGATTGGGGCCCGCTCCAACCATCAGCGCGCATCTGAAGTTAGCTTGCTTGCCAACGACTACGTTAAGCCAATCGGAATTCCGCTCGAGAGCTCCAAGAAAAAAGCTCATAAAGTCAGTTACTTCCTTTTGTTTCTTGTAGGAGGCGATAGCAGCGACGGCCACTTCGGGTAGCGCGTCCAAACTTTTCGTTGGACTGGTGCTCGGCTCGTGGCCGAACTTAATAGGAGGAATTTTACCAAACATTTTGTGACCGCGCTTAAACAAATTTACAACATTGCTTAGTAAATTACCAGAACGTGTGGACTGAATACGACTAATTTTGAAAGTTTTAAATAAAAACTAAATAATATATTTTGGATTGACGTTGTTCTGTCAATCTAAAACTAATTTTAAATGTTAAAAGAAATTGGGGCGAAAAGGTTACATATTTATGTAGGTAGATGATATACCTGTTTTCTAGGTAGGTCAAGTTAATAAAGTGAAAGAGAGTAATTAGTTAAAATTTGTCTGTGAAATTGTTTGGTCTGCGCCCGTAGTCCGACAAACGCTTCCAGTTTACCCGTTACCAAAATAATAAACAAGAGCTGGTCTTAAATTAATGTAATTATAACAAAATAGACTCATAATACATATTGCGATAGTAGTCATTCTAGAAAAGTTATAGTAATACATATTAACTTAATGATGTTTTATTAACTTGGTGTTTTTTATTAACGGTAACATTAACATTAACGGTACGTAAAAAAAATATTACCTGCTTTAACAATAATATTATTAATATCCATTAAGTGTAAATAACATAATAATATAAATAATCACAATATAGAATTGGTTTTCAAAAATTTATAAAAACAGGCAGTTAAAGATGAAGATAAAACGTTTTAAATATCAGACATACAATAATGTTGTCAATAACAAAAAAAATCATTACCGACATACTGATTGCTTTTGGAATTATTTTTCTTCATAACGCAACTTGAAGGTAAGTAAAGATATTAATTTTAATGCACTCGTATGTTGTCAAATGACTCAAATTATGAACATTCGAGTGAACATTTTACCAACACAACTATTTCATTTTATTTCTCAATACACGCGTTTGAGATTGGATATAATGCATTATTAATTTTAATCTGGTTTTGTTGACATTTGAATGTTGGATAAAGCTTGTATAAATTTATGAACAGTCTAACAAAGTCAGTTTTCATTTGTATTTTAGATACCAACAGAAAGTTGTGATGTTTCAAAGTTTTATAAGATTACATTAGTACATTAATTTTAGTTTATTTTGTATTTAAAACATCCTTCATGAATTTCTAAATTTTATTATTATTTTGATGTAAAATTACGTCAAATGTATTTTTAAACAATACTTCTTATTTGCCAACATTATGCGATCATCATTTTATATAAATACCTATCTGTGGCACCGTGAAGTTCTCAAAGTTCTTTGACTAGGATTTATATCTTTTTCTATGAATTCATAAGTAGGTTACAAATTAATTCCCCGTTGTTGTCGTCTCACGGGACTATACCCTACCCTTCTTACCATTTTATTGTTAATAGGAATATACATCAGAAATATAGAATTTTACTTCTTAAGATTGAATATTTGCAGATTTTTATGAAACATCTATTTTAATAAACCTTTTTTTTTTGTTTAATAAATTACGTTATGGACCTTTTAACCTAATGCTTATGATATGATGAATTTAATTTATACACTTAGTATTCAATTTTCAATTAGTTATACTTTCCGAAACCTCATTCTAACGTACGAACATTTGTGTATAGATATCGGCATATCTCTGAATATACGACTTGAACTTTAGGCATGAGTGTCACAGAGGTTAGATTTAACATTCAAAACAACATTTTTAACTTACCCAAACAAGCATTCTCATAGAATATACCGTTACAAGATTCGCTTGAACAATCAACGGCTATGCTGTCACGATGAATACACACGCACACATGCGAAATTCGTAGTAAACGTCATAACCAGAGTTAACAACGTTAATTAAACCTTTTAACTCAGTTTTTCACCATTGCCAACAATACAGAACATAGATAACAACTTTATGAGTTCAATTTAAGAAGCACAAGCCACAGATTCAACGTGAACCATATAAAAAACATATTTTTTTGCCAAAGACAGCCTAATCACCACTCCTTTTCTCTCACAGATTTCTATGATAGCGAACAGCTGCGGTGCGTGGTCGAACCAAAACAAATACAACTCGAGCCATCTCTCGGTGTATAATGAAAACAAAAAAATAATCATCACTATAGCTTTCGAAATAGTTCCCTACTTTTTTATAGATGGCGCTGTTTATAATTACTGTCATTATTTTAAATCCAATTTGTTTCATAATACAATAGACCACGCATCCATTATAAATATGTAGTTTAATATGTCATCTAATTTTTTGTTATCATTAACATCTACTTTACTCTCAAGAATTGTTAGAAAACGTTGAACTAAAATTTCCAATTGCACTTGAAAAGTTTTAATGTAATTAAAAGTATATAATTACATAGCAAAAAAAAAAGCAAAAAAACTATCAAAAGTCAAAAATAAATCTCCGCCGTAACAGTGTTCAACACTGCCGTGACCAGGATTCGAACCTGGGTTACTACGGCCACAACGTAGGGTCCTAACCACTAGACGATCACGGCTATCGGAGAACTGACGGATTTGTTGAAATTGTTGACTACATATTTCTAACACAACCGGAAAAACATAAATGTTATATCTAATTACGGAAATAACAATAAATTAAGTTCAACCTAAACTTACAATATCATTTTATTATAAGTAAGGTTTATAAAACCAACAGTATTCTTATAATTTAGTTTCATAATTTAATGCAAATGAATAGTTCAAATGATCAATATACCTAATATAACCTCATTAGTTATATATCAATATACCTAATATAACCTCATTAGTTAGATACGTAATTACATTAATCATATACCTATAATGTTTGTCTTCATAACTGTTTTCCACACCATCACGGTTTCAATTATATTATGTTATAGCATAAACGAGGTATAAGAGACCACCTTTAGCGCCTAGATGGAGAGTAGAGACTAGAGTGTAAATGTGGAGTAATTTGTATACTTTCGAATGACCAATGAATACTTTTGCCGAGATTATACGAACATTTCCGGGTCCCGATCTGCAATAACCAATTCAGTGTAGCCAACTTAGGGATTTTCCCCCTAAATTTAGGGGGAAATTAAGCGTTCCGGGGTTTTTTTAGGGGGACAAAATGTTTAGGGGTTTTGTTTAGGGGTTTTTAATTTCGATAAATATTTGAAAAAAAACGCATTATCAGTACAATTTTCAAACAAGGTTGGAACTGCTGACCCGCGTTTTGTTTATTGACATTTGACTAGTAACATTAAATTAAAAATAATTTTCAAAACATCATGTTAATTTCAAGAAAAGTGTTATTAGTTAAGGTTAATATGTAAAATTTAAATGATAGTAGAGGATCCATATATCTTATTTTTTAAATTTGTAGGTTAGGGGTTTTTTGGGGGTTTTCGAGATTACATTTAGGGGGAAATAAATTCAGGTGTTGGCTACACTGAACCAATTGTTTATTGTTATTTGTTGTTTGTAGTTCGAGAATCGAGACGGGCGCTTAGTTGTAACGCTTCGAAACAGGGTGCCATAGAATAAAAAAAGTGGTCATGAATTTGTTAAATACTTAAAAAAGATCACAGTTTGTATCTTTAAAGTGGTATCTAACTTTGAAAACAGATAAAATAAATATATTTTTTTATATCGTTGATATTATTAATTCTTCAACAATAATATGGTATTTAAAAAAAGTGCTTATTTACTCGCTCGATAAAGTTTAAAGTACAATTCTATCATTCAACGAATCGTTATGCATGTGTTTGTGGATTGTAAGTAGGTAAATATACCTATTAGATGTTTCTTATTTATTGTTCTTAAATTATTTGGTTTACTGCTAATGGAAATAGATAAACATGTATCTAAGTGAAAACCTTCGGATTTTATAAAAAAATTATGAAACCGGCATTCATACCACATATGCTACCCTGCACAGATATTGTTAAGAATAGAAAAAAGTGTATATTTTAAAGTTGAAAGAAAAAGAAAAACATTTGTTGTGTCCGCAATCGACATATGCACGCCGTTGGATGTTTCATACTCTTATTTTTTAACCCCCGACTCAAAAAGAGGGCTGTTATAAGTTTGTCGATCTGTGTATCTGTATGTGGCAATGTAACAGCAAGATATTGAGGTTTTATTGGTGCGGGTGAAAGCTTCTTATGCAATATTGATAGAAATACTTAAGCAAGCGAAAATTTGGGTGTCCTCAGGTTCATTTAGTATAATAATGAAACCAGTAAAATAACTTTAAAAAACAGAAAAAAAAAACCCCCGATACAAAAAGACCTCTAAAAATAATAAAAACAAATGAAATGCAAGTAAGTTACCAAGGCAAATAAAGAAATTACGATATCGAATCGTAGTCCACGCCCTCGTAACTTCGTAAAATAAACACCATCGTCAACGTACATACGTCGTACGTCCCCCGACGCAACGACTTCAATAAGTACATAATAATATTATTTTTATTCTTTTTAGAGGTTTTTTAATACCGGGGGTTTTTTGAATGTTTTATTTATTTTTTTGTAGATTAAGTATGATTGGTAGGTTACTTGGTTGGATCCTCCTCACTCCTCACCAATATTTCTTGAACTGATAACGGCTAAATCAATTCAGCACATTTCTTAAAATAGTTTTATGGTATTTATAGAACATACCTACCTACTTACATTTTATAGAAAATTAATCGCTTAAATTTCTTAATTTAACACTTGGAAATGTGATTTTCATTTCGTTTCCTAAACCATTGGTGATTTTATTTCTTTTTGAATGTCGATATCTCTAATACCTTGTCTGGGCTCTTGCGTTTTCTTCTCAGGGTCACCAGGTAGGTACTTCAGGTCTTCGTTTATCCTAGTTGTGATAGTTTTCCCTTTATGTGAGAATAGAAATCTACCCCTGTACCAAATTTTAGCTCTCTAAGTTTGTGGAAAGTACTAGTTCTATTTTGATGATGAGTGAGTTAGCGAGAGAGTGTCGAAAATGCGAAATTTTGCTTTCCGTTAACTTCAAATATATCAATTGTATTAAACTTCGGATATATCAGTTGTATTAAAGAGAAAAAGAAAATTTTGAATTGAATAAATGTTCGCCGAATTTCGTTTTGATCTTAGATGTCGTTTAATATGTATAGGGAGATATGATCATGAAGCAAAGTAGGTAGGTATGACTGAGCCCTAATACTACAAATATTTCTTCAAAATCCTTTACTAATCAATATATAAAAAAAAAGTTTAAAAAACTAAAAAACACGCCAAATTAGCTAAAGATAATAAATCGTGGAGATCCTTATTAGGACATTGAAATAATCTCAACGATGTACAAAGTTTGAACAAAGTTTGAACAAGTACCGACTTGGGAAATGAGACAAAATAGCATTGGAAAAAGTCGATTACAAACAAATAAACAAACAAGCAAACATATACGTGAAACTAATAAAAGCGTGTTATAAAATGCAGATTTTTTGATCAAGTTTCCTAGTGTTTTCATTCAAAAAATCTACTTGCTGTTTCATTGAGAATGGGGAATTCTATAACTCAAATTATGATTATCAAATAAATTATTTTTGTTATAAAACTTATTATCAAAACTTTTAAGTTTTAAGTATGAAAGACCGAATACGCGTATCCGGCCTGGGGTCTTACCATCAACTTTTAGTAAGCGATTCTGTTCCGATGCAGTTCAGTTTAGGTTCAAAAAGTGAATCGCTTTTTTTCGTACCATCACCTATTACTAGCTGGGTCGAAAATGAATCGCTAAGAATGAACGAAAGTGTCGCTGGTCCGTTTTTGTTTCAAGTTGACATTTGACATTGAGAGCTTAAAAGAGGTTGACGTTCACAAATTTATCTTCAAACGCGGTTATTTTGATTGTGGAATTGTGATACTAGTGTTATTTGAAGTTCAATAAGTAATAAAACAAACAATTATAATGGCGTGAGTAATGTTTCAAAGTATATTTATTTTTTTAATCTTATAAAAATTTAAACCATATTATTGAAAGTGTGTTATATCGTAAAGAATGTATAAAATATTTAGACCTCGTCACCCACTTCAGTTATCAAAGAATTTCAAGTGCTTTTTTGTACAGTCAACCTTCACGCCGCCGAGTCACATATTTCCAACTCGAAACGCTTTGGGAAGTTTTAAATAAAAGGAGAGACTTAGCTTTAGGTTACAACAAAACTTCTCAAGCCAGAGAATTTTCACGCAGGATGTGGGAAGAATTAGCCTATAGTTTGAATTCTCAAGATGGAGCTCAAAAAAATTGGAAAGGATGGTGCAAAGTGAGAGTTATTACTTAATAATCTCTAATAAGAACCTTAAATTAAATAGAATTTGAAATACTGTCACTTTATAATTTATTATTTTTAGTACTGGAATGACTACAAATCTAAATTAAAAAAATTAGCTGCAGCTAGTAGAAGATCCCATCAGCAAACTGGAGGAGGCCCATCAACAATTAAAAAATTCTCAGATATTGAGAAAAAATTTCTCCTGATTGTAGGGGAGAATAATGGACTGGGCTTACCAGGAATAAGAGTGGAACCATTTGAAGAAGTATTGTGGTTTGAAGAAGTAAAACATAATGAAATCTTGATAAAAATAAATAAATAAAAAACTTTAATGTTTTCAGGAAGTACATGAAAGTACACCCAGCGTGTCTGATGTGGCAGGTGGATCTGAAAGTATTTTGACTGGTCGCCAGCTACATAATACCTATAAACCTGGAACATCACAGCAGATGACACAACTTTCAGCACCAATACCCATTCCCATAACACCTCCACCACTACTACCACCCACTCCAACAGCACTACCACCTACTCCAACAGCTGTACCACCCACTCCAACAGCACTAGTAATCACTCCAACAGCTCTACCACCCACACCAAGAACACCTCCACAAGAAGCAGACACTATTCATCCCACCACCCCACAAAGGGTCTCTGCGCGCCGCCGTCGTCAACGTGGTGAACGACCAATAACAGCGGAAGTTGCTCTTAGATTTTTTATGCAGGAATCTCGTAGACAAGCTGAAATTGATTTAAAAAACAGTGCAATGCTACGAGAACTCATTGATGAATTAAAACAAATTAAAGACATATTAAGGTTTGTTATACCATTTATTTTTATTATAAAACATTAATAAAATATATATATTTATAGTTTTAAAACTAATCTTAAAATATATGTATTTACAGATTCAACGGGCCTCCCACAGACGGCGCATGAGGCCATTCCTTGACCTTGAGCACAATTGCTGACACTCACAGAATTAGCATCAGGCATAGGCATTTGTGATTGCAATTCTTGAAGTACATCTTGTTCATTGAAGTCTAGTACAGGAATATTAGCCTTGTTACAAATATTATGCAAAATCACACAAGCATTCGTAATAGATGCAGCTGGCTTGTAATGCAGCACCCTGTGCACTAGAAGACAACGAAATCGTGCTTTCAAAAGACCAATTGTTCTCTCAATTACATTTCTTGTCTGCAAGTGCAAATCCATATAATGACTCTCTGGTGTGTCTGAAATGGCATTGATGAATGGTGTCATCATGTTTTTTCTTAATGCATATCCAGAGTCTCCTGTGATATAGAAAATATTATTACTTAATTTATCATTATATTTTATCATCATAATCATCATATTATTTATCTTCAAATAATACATTATATATTAGACTAAACATTATTTAATGCCAAAAACTACTTTTTATTTAAGTGTGATTTAGAGTAAGTGTGATTTAGAGTAAGAGTAAGTGTGATTTAGACTGCAGGAAACTTAAAATTCTTGTAAAATCTATAATAAGATTTCTTTATATAGTTGGATGTTGATCATAATATCAAATATGTATTAAAAATTATATACATATTAGTTTAAAAATGAGAAGATGAATACTAACTTGGATCTAATTTTGTTTCTGTCTTCTAAAGTTTTTGGAAAACATATATAATTTTTCCTCATCTCAGGAGAATCAATGCAAGCAGTCACTTCAGCTATAACCGAAGACACTGATTGTTGAGCCATGGTGTGGGTACAGATGTCTCCAATAGGTCTTTGATAAGACCCCGTAGCATAAAATGATAGTGCAGTTAACACCTTTAATTTAACAATATTATCTAAAAATATATAAAACACTGTTTGAAAAAAATCTTGTTTTATTTTAATAATCTTGAGTTAGTGATCATAATTAAAAATAAATAAAATAATTATTTTAATTTATAATTAGTACATAGGTATCAAAACTAATAAATTAAATTTTAACTATTTTAAATTATTACCTTTGTTTCAACAGACAAATCTGTAGATTTTATAGGAATTCTAAATTTTGATTTAAGCTCACTGCACAATTTTTTTACTAAGTCCTTAGAAAGCCGGTATCTCTTTATGAACTCTCTCTCATCAAATTCATGAAAGGGATTTAATTGATCACGAATCCTACGTCTTCTGCGAAGGTTGTTTTTTCTTTGTAAAGCATTCTCTTCATAGTCACACTCCAAAAGTTCCGAAAAGAGAAATTCGTCGGACATTGCAATGATTACACTTGTTACGTGACGAAATTAGAACTTGTGTATTTAATATCTAAATATGTGTTGTATACAAAAATCAAGAAATGGAACCAATGGGGGTGGAATGGTCAGGGTGTCGAAAACTGCCTCTCAATAGGTTAGTGTGGGAACAATCAATACTTAAGTCTTAACTAATTAAGATAAGAGTTGAAATAAATAAGTTAAGAAGTGTGGGAACAATCAATAGTATAGTTTATATTTATTGAAATAAAACTATTTTTACGGATTTAACTCGCGTTAGATATTCAAAACGCCGGGTTAGATTTAAAATGTAAATTTAAAACCTACGTGAGTTAAATCCGTAAAAATAGTTTCATTTCAATGTGTTGTACTCGTGAAAACCTTAGAAAACACTAAGTTTATGTTTATTTAAGACAATTTATAGTTTAAAGTTATTCTTATCTTTAAAACTGATATTATAATTATCTTTAACACTAATAAATAAGGATTAACATCAAGTATCTACAGTATAAAATTCATAACAATTCTGTTTAGGCTACGATAATAGCAACTTTTATTGAATCGCTAGTTTTGATAGTTAAGCGGTTCAGTTTAGGTCGAAAAGATAGCTCATGGTACGAATTGAATGAACGAATTAGCGTTAGCGGTTTATTTTGGGACTTGTTAAAGTCGCGACCTAAACTGGTCGTCTTATCAGCCTCATGGTACGAAATATCAAAACGATTCAATGTAGGTCGTAAATTGGATCGCAATAAGAGTTCATGGTAGGCCCGCTGTAGCCACTTACAGCAGATAACCAACGACGGACATACGGGAGGAGGAATCTTGGTGTATGCTATTCGCCAACAACATTGTTGTTGTTGGAGATGACGTATTTCATGTCTAGATGACTAATGACGTTATGAAAATCAGCAGAACCAAAACGAAGCACTTGTTCTGTGACTCCGGTGGCCGATCTGGTTTTTTACTAATTTCCTTAGATCCTTTCCAATCTTCTCCAACTTCAAGGATATGCTATACTCATTCAAATGAATCCTAATATAGACCGAAACGTGCAAAATATAATAAACGCCGGATGGTTAAATGGCGACAGGTCACAGGAAAAACTTGCGACCTGCGCATGCTCATTAAGATTAAAAGAAAAATAAACAAACCAGACGTAAGATCTAACGTGATATTGGGTTCAGAGTGTTGGGCGACCGAAGGGGTGGGTAACAAGAGTTTGCTGTATGAAGAAGTTTTAAAGTGTTGCCAGAGACGGACAAATTGAGAAGTAGAAGGTTATAGTGGTACGAGAAGGGCGGATTAATATCATCACTCCATTTTAATTTCGCAAAATATTGTACAATGTATTGGCGCCAAAATGAGAAAACAATAGAGATCATATTGTATATTAATTCTATGAGAAAAAACAATGAACAAACTTATTTTTTTTATTTTTAATTGTAACAGTATTTATGGCCAGACTAAGTAGAATGTTTAATTCACCGTACCACCCACCACCACCAGTAAATTTTTTTATAGTAGGTAACTATTGTACAAATAATTTTGAGTGTTTTCCGTAACTAAGGGTAACATTCCGTAAGGGTGAAAATTATTGTAGGCATACGTTGAACGGTTCAGTTCATTCAACATTTATTCAAAATAAGCCTATTAGTCTGATGCGCGAACAAACAAAAAAAAACAGCCAAGACAATTTATTTTTTAACTATGTTTTGAGTTCTGTACCATGTACCTACACGAGCCATTTATACTATCTAAGATTTATACGAGTACTACACATTTCAAATTAAACATTTTTACCTCGCATATCTTTACAATTAAAACTTCAATCTGTAGTTTGGATTGCTTTGCGGTTTCCAGTTTTCAGACTCTAGCAAATGGCAAATACACTCTGAAATTTAATAATCATATAGGTTTTATACATAAAGTATGATGATTGAAATAAAAAGAGAAAGCAAATGAGGTTCCCTATTTGTCTCTCTTTCTTGTATGTATGATAAGACAAAGATAAGTCTGGCATATTGTGTTATTATTGTCTCTTATATTTTTTGTCAGACATTGAGTCATAGGCCTGCCTATGTCTCCCCTATTCTATGTATAATAATTCTATGGAAATAATAGATAGAAAATGTAAACAAAGAACTGTCAGTGTCATAACGTTGTGTCAAAGTATTCCTTCAGCGATAATAAACACTTTCTAAATTGGTTTATTCATTATATTTTACTTTTGAAATGATACTAATATATTTTTTTTAACATTACTAGTTTATTCGCTGTCACTAGACGTAAGACTTTATGAGTCTGAATCAGAATAAGTTAGATTTATAATAAATTTATCGGATACGTCGTCAATGAGGCGAATAAATTATTACCAAAGGTTGCGTGTCACTGTGACAACGCCATTGTAATAAACACTTCGAACTTTATTTATTACATTTTATTTACGAACATTTATGAACAGATTATTTACAAAATAAGTGGTTATATATTATTTCGTTGACAAATACACATATTCTATCTATTATTCTATTTCAGAACAAAGGTACTTCTTACCGTGTTCCTTTGTAACTATCGAAATGTACAAACGCGAGTTAAATCAGTTGTACTATTAGGATCTAAACAAACCATGTTTTTAAGCAACTTCCAAGGATATAATTGTACTCAGTAGTCCTTGCACAGATCTTCACAAGCAGTTATCCCTGAGAGCTATACATGCCACGAACACAGGTTCTTCCAAGGTCGGCATGCCTTTAACTTCCTTATGTGGAAGCTATCCATCAGTTATTGTACCACTTACCATCAGATGGATTGTCTACGCATTTCTTCATTATTGTAGTATAGAAATAAGGATCAATTTATTGTTTATTGACGAGGCTTCCCAAAGTGGCAACAGTAGACAGATAGGATCACAATTTTGCTTGTTTTAGTGACTGACAAAAAATTTATAAAGTTAAAAACAAGCATTTTAATTTTTTGCCAGGTTTTTCTAGCGGAATAGGATTATTAATAAATATATGAAGTAACTGAAGATCTTTAAAAACAAATACAATTGTTTTTATCTTTATTGCATTCCGGACAAATCTTTTTTGAGAATCAAATTCGAATCTTAGGGTAGGGGCGGGTGTTAGGGATACTGTTCCTTGCTTCGATAGTTCCAAATTATATTCCTAACGTGAAATCTTCTGTAGCATTAATATAAAACCAGGAAGGAATAAAAAGACATAAATCATTGCTATCGTTTATTGATTTAAAATACAAAACTTAGTGACATAAAGCTCTATCCTTTTATTGTTACAGTGCCTGCGAACTGACAATTCGATAGGAAATAAACATTTAGCTTTCTCACATCCCAATCATTCCATACATTCCTTATAATGTCACAGTACAAATAAATAGTATAGTATATTACATACTCAAGCACAAACATCTAGGGCCATGTCAGTGGATCCAGTACTATATAGTGTTGGTGTGTCTGTATGTGCGGCTCGATTATGTAAAATAGTATGTGGCAGGTTCCCGATGTAACATGACTCACTCGTAAACATCATTAAAAATGACAGATCAGCAATATATCATTACAAATCATTGTTATACATTAACATTACTTGAGTCAGTCTGAATAACATGGAATATTGTACAAAATTTGTAAGTGTTGAAGTTTATTGCGTTTCGTCTTAGTTATATTACTAAATTAAAACAAATCCCAAAATAAGTTATTTATTTTATTACAAGAAAAGTTTATTCTATATAAAAGTACAATGAAGGAAACATCAAGAAACGGTTCGGTTCGGAAACCCGCCTCTATAATTTGTTTCATCCCTAGAATCAAACAAAACGTGTTTCCCATACCTATTTCTTATATTCCTAACAATTCTATAACCTCATGAAGCAAAAAAGTATTTATACAGTAAATATTATACAGATATTAGAAAAATTTATATTTCAGACCAGAGAGATTAGAAATAGATTCAAATCTACAATTAAATTATAATGGACAAAAAACAGTCATAGCGCTTACCGAGCTAAGAAAAAAAGTAAGAGAATACTTTCATGCTTCATGTACGAAAATAAGTAGTTGTACCATACAAACTTGTTATTTAAAATAATTTTTGGGGGAGTTTATTTTATAAAAAATCACGGCAACATTCTGCAGCACAAAAAAAATCTGCTTTCAGTTGCAATGTCATCGCTAGCCGCTCCACCCTGAATTACTAACATCAGTCGACTCACCAACTATACACAATTGAAAAAAATATAATTTGCTAAATCACATTAATTCAGGGTACAGTCGCTAAATCTAAGGCCCGCTACTGACGCAGCCTCACACCCGCAACAAGGACAGCTGTGACCTCACATATATTTAATTATTCGACTAAGGTACTGTGTCTATAACAGAGTATAAAAAAGCTACCCATCCTTAGACCCTAAATCTATAATAGGGTACTTTAGTGAAAATTTACACAAGTCGATATTTTATTGCTATAGAAGCAAAATCTAATATACAACCTCTCATCCCTTTTACATACAATATAGACACTATATAGATCCAACTCCATTTGTACCCAAGAGTCCCAGCATTCTTATAACAATACAGTATACAATATCATACAAAACAATATGTGCAATACATTTGTACTACGAGGTACAAGTCACATCTCACACAATCTTGGACACAGAACAGCTACGTTAGTAGCGGGCCTTATTCATAAAATTTCCGGCACAATAAGGCAGTGATTCAGTGTATGCTATACAAAATATCTCCATTACAAAGTTACGACCAGTCTGTTGCAATGAGGTTAGTCTATTGTAGATTCAAATCCAAAAAGGTTGAAGTCAGTTTAATTTATTAACTCCTATCTGAAATACCCAAATTTTTTTTAATATATGATTCAACATTCCCGTAACCTACAAGTACATTTTGTGTTTTTATAGAATTACCTACGCTATTCTTTGTTTTACACATCGTCTCGAATATTCCAATGGGTCAAAAATAACTTATATGTATAACACGGTACACGTGTCTTCATGTACATATCTCAAATCTCACGCATTCGAGATTGGAAATAAAACATTTACAATATACAAACAACAACTCTGAAATGCGAGGGCAAAGTTTCAAATCATTTCAACGCCAGGGGTATTGAATCCGATCAATTTGTGCAGTCAAAAAATACTTTTTTTTTTTTTCATTATTTTATTCTATTTTTGTTTTAATTGATTGTATTGATTAACGAAATTCTGTTTGGCCCTTTGATTTTCAGTCATCAGTTGCCGACACTTCAAAAATATAAAGCTTGCGATAATCAACCGAACGAAAGCTCAACTAGCACAGTCGTATCTAAACTATATATAAACCGGTTCAAATCGCAGTCCGTATCCATCGTTAGTCGGTCACCTAAATATTTACAATATTTATTTTCTACCATATTGCGTCCTTGATATGCATCGCGTAACAATAAAAAAACCTAGCTTTAACCTCGATGCGTCCGGATGCGCGGATACCACCTCTAAGTACGGTCGAGTGAAGCATTTACGAAAAAATAATAATAATAATAATACATAACACGTCGACGTATAGTCCAGGAGCAACGTCTCAGCGGTCAGACTCGTCGCATTAAATAATATAATATGATCATAGATACGTCATTCGGTCCGTGAGCGTCCTGTCGCACGCACGTCACTAGTGTATGGCGACGGGGCTGTGCGCGAGCGAGCACACCGGCGCCAGCGCGTCGTCATCCATGCGCTCGGCGCCCCACAGCCGCGCGCCCGCTGCAACGAACCAACCACACAACTTTTATTATACTATCTACACACTGAAATTAATAAACGATCCAAGGATTGCTAATATATTTTAGATCGATTATTTATTTCTATATATATAATATATGTACTAAACATTTAATATATTTTTTAGTTGCTATCAAAGTAGATATAATAGGAAATCTCCCATACGTTACAAGGTACAGTCCTGCTTGTATTATATAATTCAAATCGTCGTTTTAAATATTTTATTCTAATTTCATAAAAGAGAAAAAGATCTAATTGTAGACTAAAGGATCTGACTAATTTATAAAATAACATAATAGTAACTACTAACTATTGCTTACTCGGTTCAATTATTATATTTTAATATATATCGTTAATTAGAAGTTACATACATAACTATGTAGCATTATAAACGTAACAAAACTCGAAATCTGCAACTTTATATACATTATTTTTAATTGATTATTATTATTAATTTCGTGATTACTGACAATGTATATCAATAAAACATGAATAATCATAATTTTTATAATTATAACGAGAAAGGTAATATTATTACAGAATGTGTATTATAATTTAGATTATATTTTTAAATCAGTGTTTTTCTAACAATTTAAATAAAACAGTAAACAAACAAAAAGTTGCAGAAATCGAACTAAAACCCAAGCAAAGCTATATATAAATGAAAAAATTTCACCGAATAAAAATCAGCATATAACAAGCAATATAGCTACTTAAAAATGATTCCTTATTATTAATACTTAAACACATTTAAGCATTGACATTCATATACGAATTATGTTCTCATATAATTCATATATGAAGTATTCTCACTGTCGCAATAGCAATATTAATAATATATAATCATATGTAGCAATAAATGATGCAAGTAAAGCAAGAATGACAAAGGAAAACAATATACAGAATGCAAGTATGAAAAAGCGGTTATGCGGAATGTAGGATGCATGAGAACGTGGAAAGAAATGAAACTAGAATGAGTTTGGTATTAAGGTCATGCTTTTAGGTAGAAAAGGAAAATGGAGGGGGTAGTTTACCACATCATTATTCATTAGAGTAACGGGAAATTGGAGGAGAGAGTTTGAACACTTGTGATCTGGTAACAATTATATAACAAACCACATTTATTTACGAAATGGTGGGAAATGTCGATGTGTCATGTGCTCTATGAAAGATGAAGGGAGAAAACTATAGAAACTATATCGAGGTCGGGAGAGAGAGGGAAGTACCCGGCACCAAAGGCGACACTCCACTGCGCAAGCGGACGTAATTTATCTTAACGCAGTTATTTTGCTTCGCTTATTAAAATGTAAGCCAAAACAATATATAGCGTTGCTGTACGCAATGGAGTGTCGACTTAATAGTCGGGGTGGGGGTGGGGGGATGGGGGAGGGTTGTTATATAGAGTGTGTCCGACCTGCTCGTGGGAGCGCTAGTGTGTGGGGATGGAGCCGGCGGGCCGCTCTAGTCATCGCGACTCCGGCGCATCTGTGTACATGCGGTTAGTTAGACATGTACCCTTTACACTGTTAGGAGTAACGGTGGTTTTTTCGATATTGGTAGGTTTATGGATATATGATCGTTAGTGATTCAGAGTACATTTAAATATTCTCATTAAATATTAATCGATTACTCGATTAAATCGATTACTTTTCATTTTACAAGTAAGTCAAGGGGACACAGTATAGATTTTAATTTAAGATTAATTTCACACACATCGGACGGTTATGTGACAATATCAAACAGACCTCTGCTGTTAGTATAGTCAATTGCTCTATTCAGAATATAGCATTAAAAAGACAAAGGGAGAGACAATCATACAAAATATACATAAATCATTTATTACAGCTTTTAAATAAACATTATTAATAAATGTTAGGAGATGGAAACCATAGCTATTAGTAAAATGATATGATGATAGCTTCATGTTAGCGGAAACACGACATAAGCTTGATATTCTTAGACCTAATCTACACACAGACATCTGTAAAATAAAACACACACATCAACAATGAATAAAAAGCTACGTATTATGATTAGTGGCGTACTTTATATAGATAAGTTTGCGTATTTTTATAGTATGAACACTTCAAAAAAAACTAAAAAAACATTAGCTTGTTAAAATATTTTTTTATTACTTTGATAGTACGTACTTAAGGTGAAAAACATTGCGACGTATTAATATCATACCCATAATTAAATATAGACGCACGCCACTTTATATGATGAAATAAAATAATTATTTTTAATGTTTTTCACCATGATTGTATTTATTATTAGGGTTATCGTATGTATGAGTGAATTTAAAACTGTTTGAAAATGTTTTAAAGATATATTAAAAAAAAAAACTAGTTTCATCTAGTTTATTGCCCAAATTTATATATAAAAAACATTTTTTTTTGTCAGTGTGTGTTGTTACCGTGCTGATGGTGTTGCGCCTGCTGTGTGTTGGTGGCCTCGTCTGCGGTGCGCTTGAAGAAGTTGTGTTGCAGCGCGTAGTAGGGCGTCACGCGCTGCTTGGGGTCGTACTCCAACATGCGCAGGATTAGGTCCTGGAATGGAAACACGCTTGCTTAATGAGGTTTAAAAATTTGATCAATTGATTTGCTTTAATTTGAAACAATAATCTATTAACAAAAAAGATATAACCCTAGAAAAAAAAGAAAGTCTATAACTGAATGTTTTCCACCATACTTTCTTCTAAACAGATTTTTTAAATTAAGATAGTGAACCACAGAATAGACATATTCACAACTGTCGGCCAATATAAAGAGGCAGCCAACATCACTGAGGTCTCTGGCTGATTCAAGTTCTCAAACATAAAGTAGCACCGGCCGGTATGACCCATCACTGCCAACATAGAATTCCCTTGCCGATGGATAGAATGATGGATCCATCGAATATGACAAGACCGCTTCTTCCAAAACACCTCCCAGGTCAGGATACCTTTCCATCCAGTATTAGTAAGTCAGGTCTCACCTTAAACTTGAGGTAGTCGGAGACGGAGTGGCCGGGCTCCCCGCGGCGCCTGGCGGCCGGCCCACCCCCCTCCACTCCCAGCACGTCGTGCAGCCGCCGCGACCCTGCCGCGCGGTACTTACGGTAACCACTGCGGGAGACGCCATTACGATCAGGGTTAAGTTATATACTAAAAGGTTTTATAATTAACCCTTTTCCGGTTAAATCTTATTTGGTTATCGACATATTTGCACCCATGGATTATGGATTCATTTACTTGATTGCTAGTCATTTAGTGCTTGAATGTAATGATAAATGCACTAACATATCGGTACTAATAGTGTCGGTTGTGGTCAGAATAAATATAGTCTAATGTCAATCCAGAGATCGATTGAGGTGTCAGAGAAATTCAAGTATTTACTCTACTTTTTAAATAGGCTTTACTTATTGTAGTAAAAGTTATTTACTGATACTCCAAAAACATGAAGCAAACATTAGATTCCAAGTTTGCACAACTTGGAAGTCTTGTAAGCTAATAAAACCCAAGTATAAACAAATATTATACCGTAATAATAATTAAAGAGTGATCAAGTTTCATTTTATTTTAATGAACAATGGTAAAAAATTTAAAAGTGTTACTATTTTGAGATTTAAAAATGTTTCTTACCCATCCTTTCCGGCAACTTTCTTTAGGACATAACCACCGCCTTCTGACGCTGGTAATTTGTCGAAAAACTTTCTAGTTTTGTGTGCCTGAAAATAAAACCAATACATTAATTTGCGATTTAAAAATTATAAACGAGTTTGCAAAAATTCTCAACTTTTTGTCTCAAAGATAATACTCGAATGTTCGTGTATTTCATAACACTTCTTAAGTGTTTGAAAGTTGTCTTATTTCCAATTCACAACAGAAGTGGGTCGGAGTCGCTATAATTACACAATTAAACGTCGGCTACATATTGTTCAAAGTTAGACAATTATCACAAGTTAACAGTCATAAGGACTTCATCTAGATTCTAGAATATTCGATAGAAACTGTTCTGTGAAGATGATTCTTCAATTCGAACAGGGTTTTCCAACATTTTTTTTGTAGATGTTACCTCGACTATATAATATTTTCATATCCCCTTTTCTTGTAAATAAATACAAAAAACACACATTAGATATGTTTTTACTTTCCGCACTACATGGTCTGTACCAGTTGGTTAATTCTAGGTTCCGTTTTTTCTAGAGCTATCATCAGGTCGCTATCGACATCAAGAGGATTTCTCTGTCTAGTTTTATTTAAGACTAGAGTACAAAAACCTATCTCACACAAGTTAAAGGAACTAGTATTCGTAAAACGAGAGAGTCAAGTTTTGCATAAATCACCAATCTTTTAATCTAAAATTTCCTGAAGGACAAGAGATGGAAGTCATTATGGATGAATCAGCCTTCATTTCTAGAAATTCTTACTGAACTTCTTCTGGTAATTTTAGCACATCGACAACAAATCGATTTCTTGTCATGTGCCACATTGGTGACTCTGAATTAACGTCTCGATATTATCAGCGAAATTCGTTTTTAAGTCAGCTTTTGAATTTGAGTCCAGTCCAGTTTTTAATTATTTTAAACAGTCTAAAAAAAGGTTTTTAGAAGACACTTTTGGATTCTAAAGTTGAAGCTTTGTTATAAATCCCTGGATATAATCATGATTACTTATTATAGTGCTGTTTTTTGCCTTAAAGTTTCAAGTTTATCTCATTCAATTCATCAAATATGTCAGTTAAATAATTGAAATGTTTCATTTTTGAATATCGTGACGAAATAGTGATTTTCTTTGTAACTCAAGAAAAAATATTATCTCTTCTTTCAATTCATAAAGGGAAGTCAACTAGTGTACTGCTGTTTGGAACAGAAGAACTTTGTGAATAGAATTGAGATTCTCTCAAAGTTAAGTAGATAACCGAACGTTTAAAGTGCTGATCCTTATGTAGTTTACAATCCTTATAGCCAAGTCCAAATTCTGGCGTAGTTTCTGTGTCAATGTATTGGAAGCTAAAACTCAGCGGTGAATAACACAATGTGTTCTAACCATTGGGGGACTTTTTCCTTGATCTCTTTCTGTTTGAGCCGTACACGGTACGCCTACCATTGCAGGTGCGGTCTTTGCAAAGAACGTAAACACACCGAAACGTGAAATTTTTCATTTTTTTTCACAAAGTTCCTGGGCTTTGAATATCATAGATGCTCATGCGCGTCCGGTACACAATTTTATTAAGTGATGCGTGCGTGACAGGTGCATGTGGATTTATGTTGTGACTTGTCGAAAGTTGGTTTAAACTGCGACTGACGAAGTCGAATTTTTAAAAAGTGGTTAACATAACATTAATTTTAAGCGAATAGATTAAACATTACAGTGTAATTTTGTTTGTTTATTTATTTATTTTGTTTCTTTCTAAAATGCAAAAACTCTCCGTCCCCTTCGACATCTTTCTATGCCCCCCTTGAAAGGCGCACCCCCTTGGTTGGGAACTCCTGAATTAGAATGATGGGGAAAGATCTGACTCTCATACATTAAACAGTTAGGATGATCTTGATAATAATATTTTACAATTATTACTTATTCGATGTATAATTAAATAATAATATTCGATCAAAAGCTTAAACCACCACGCTGCTTTACTAAGGGTTGACAAGTGACATACAATATGTACAATTTCATTAAAATCATACCAATTTTATAAGAATGACTTCATATAAGGAACCGGCCAAGATAAACTTATCTAGCGTTTGAAGGTTACGAATTAGAACCGGCTACTCCTGAATTCGAAAACGCTATGCTGAGTTAGTCGCTAGACAAAGTGAGATCAGAGAAGTCTTCTATTAAAAGGTTCTAATATTGTATTGTAGTCGTACCTGATCCAGGAGCTGATCAGGCGGCATGCCCAGGACCTCCACTATCTTGTTCATCTGGTCCAGCTCGTTGGCTCCACTGAACAGAGGCTCGCCCGTGTGCATCTCCACCAGGATACAACCCAGGGACCACATATCTATCGCCAGGTCATACGGGATACCGAGCAACACTTCCGGTGATCGGTAAAACCTTGATTGGATGTATTGATATATCTGAAAGAGGATTTTAAATTAACAATCATTTGGATATAAAAATAGCTTAATTAGTGTTAAGATTCAAATCTATAATATTTCCTAGAAAAATGTATTATAAAATTTGTTACAATCCTTTAAAATTTATCAAAAAACAGGGAAAACCACATTAATACAGGATAATATAATTTAATTAATACTTATATATAATTAATTAGGTACAGTACATAATAAACACGTACGGGGACCCGGAGTGTTTTCCTCAGTACGTTCAATAACATTAACGGTATACTAATACATTTACGCGCAATTGAAGATAACCTTAGCCCGGTAATAAATCGGAAGACCCCGGGGTGATTTATATCAACAATTAACCCATGTATTATAATGGGAACATTTTTAAGATAAGGTCATATAGAATGCTATAATTTTTAAATACTTTTTAATTATATATAAAAACAAAATTAAGGCTATTTAAAAAAGGGGATTCACAGAATTTATTTCAATCATTAATTACATATTTTTTCCTATACAATATTTTATATTTAATAGTTTTCTACCTATTAAGTTTCTTTTTCATGTTTCGTCATAAAAAATAAAGTTGAATATTTAATATATAACAATAAATAATACATTACAATAATAATATAAATAAGGATTCATTACAGCATATTCAATAATAATATAGGTTCGCATGAACAGAGCTATTAGTGGAAAACGGAATAATAAATCATAAACGTGGCGCAAAATAAATATAAGAAATATGACACGATAACGAGACAGTATTACATTATGAAATAATTATATATATTATATCATTAAGCAATATCATGTAAAATATTAGTAATATTACAAATAAACGATATAAATAGATATATTAATACAAATAGTGATAAACTGTCTACATACCCTTTGACCTAGTTGACAGGAACTACCAAAGTCCACAATCTTAATGGCTGACCTCTTCGGATTGCATAATAGTATATTCTCAGGCTTAAGATCACAGTGAATTATATTTAGTTCTGAAAAAGAAAATTAAAATAATATGAAAAATGCTATAATAAATATATGAAGAGCAGAAAGTTAAAGGCTGTAAAATTGACAAATCATTCAATAGAACAATAAAACAGTGAAGATTTCATTACTGATAGAAAATTCATAAGAAAAACAAACCATGGGTCAATTGTAGAGTATGGACAAATAGTCAATTTGCGTCGTATTGATGTAGTTGCAAATCGTAAATATTGGTGTTTATTTGTGATAGGAAACATTGAATGATTTAAGTGTTGGGTTATTATTTCGCAAGAATGTGTTTTATTGTACAATAATTGACCTACTTGGACGACTGTCAAAGAAAATAATTAAGTGAATTTTAAATGTCAAGATTATGATTCTTAATGAGGGATGTTGTATAATATTTTTTCAATATTTATCCAATCATTCTAATTGAATATCCTAAATATTTAGATCCATTAACTTAGCCAATACTCTGATGTTTTATATTTAAACATAAATTATGGGTTAAGAACCTCAACATACTATACTAGGTTGACTGTCATTATGACTGTTAATTTATAGAGAGCAGATCCGATGATTTTTTTGTACATATTGCGATTTTTTTTCTCGGTGATTATTCCTCAAGTGACCATCAGTTTTTATTGTTGCTTAACCATGAAAATGCTGCTATGAACTTAAAAAAACCCTATGACAATCGGTTCAGTAGTTTAGGATAAGAAGCAATTGCAGCCAACTACATGAGCTTCTCTTCTCTATGCGCTCAATAAAAAAGATTATATTCAGGATTTGAACCTGCATAAGTACAACCGCTACTCTTTCAACTGAGCAATATGATATGTAACAAAATCGAGAAGCAAACCAGCTACCAGTACTCACCAGGTTGACTAAGGAACAGCAACGCGGTGCACAGCTGCTGCGCGAACTTACGCGTAAGGTTAAGGGACACCCCCCTGAAGTTTGTATTACGCAGCAAGTCGTACAGATTATACGACAGCAATTCGAACACTAGGCACAGGTGATTCCGCCACATAAAATGACGCTTCAGTTTTACTGTAAAATTAAAAATTATTCAATTTTATACCATGTTTATTTCAATAAAAAAAATATATAGTAAAAATCTAGATATTCTAAAATATAATAATATATCGGGACAAATTACACACATTGATCTAACCCCTAAGTAAGCAAATTATTTGCTTGTGTTAAGGGTGTTAGACAACGATACAAATACATAGAAATACACATATAAATACTGAGAATATATTTAATAAACGACCAAACCCAGAAACACAGACGTCTATGATCATCACATAAATGCCTGTGCTCTGCCGGGAATCGAACCCGAGCCCCGTTGCACCGTGACACGTTAGGCGTCTGCGCTAACCACTCGACCAACGGGGCGGCGAATGAATATGATAATTATAATAATTATAAATCGTACCTATATAATACTTATTTTCGGCATCAGCCCTATTCATCATTTCTAGTAACTTGACTTCTATTTGTGCCTGGTTTAGGAAAGGTTTCTTATTCTTAATTATTTTTATCGCTACTTGACACTGCTCCTCGTGATCGTACGCTTTCACAACCTGTAATCAAACAAACCATCATATTAAATCATAATTCAATTAAAAACAATAAATACACAATCAAATAATTGAATCTAAAATATGTATGCAGAACCATTATTAGTGTTATAATCTCACCTGGCCAAAGGACCCCTTGCCTATCGGTGACGAGATCTCGTATCGGTCTAGGAACTTCTCCCCCTGTTTGATGATGTAGTCATGATTGTCATCGTCGTACCCGTCATTATATAACTTCCGTTCTTTCTTATGTGAACCGTCATCTCCTAAGTATTGCTGCGCTCTCCGCTTCTTCTTCGCGTAGTATACCTGTTGAACAAAAATAAATACCTTTTAAACCAAGTCTTTTAGATATAAAGCGGGCTTTATATTGTAATATTCTCTCCAAGGTAGATTAACTTTAAAAACCCACTAGAGACTAAATATATGAACTAGAAGCAAAATTAATATCATATTTTTCAACATATTCCACAGACACATGTTCCGCCGATATAACGATAATCCTCAGGCAAACTAGGAACTATATTTTAAAATTGTGCATAATATATGGACACAGAGGATTAGAGTCACAAAACAACGTCTAAGAAGAAAAGTGACTAAGTCTTCATAGTTCTTATTATATATAGGCGTTTACAAATTGAATATATAGACATTTTAAGAGGTATACACAGCGTAAATATATTTACAGTTTAATATTAAGGGTACTTCCTAATTAATAATTATTTATAGGCTCAACCTACACTTGATCCTGTACCCTTATCATAATAAGATGAAACACTACCACTGTATATTTATTATTTACCGTGTATGGTATCAACGCTGATTTATAATTTCCCAGTTCTTTTATTTATTTGACGTCCATTCGAATAACAGTTTAATCATAATTGACAGTAGGTATAAAAATAGTGACGCGTGTAGTCTTTTAAAATTGAGGTTAGTTGTTATATTAAAAAGGATTTAATATTTACAATAAAAAAAAAATCATCCTGTCAAAACAAAGATATTGAACATCATCTAAATAAACACACGTCTGTGCCGATAAGTGTTTTAACTAAACACAATAAAAAGTATTCGCATGTATTATAGGAAATGAAGAGGCGAGGAACGCGGGAATTTGGCCGGACGTTGACCTAAATATGCGGTTGACATTGATCGACGATGTTCAATACGCAATATAAAACATTCATGCACTAAGCAGTTCGTTGCTACCTATTTTTTGTGACCGTCACGTCTAGCCGAAATTATTATGACTCATTATATACTTACTACTTGAATTTAAATTTCATTTAACAAAACAAAGTTAAATTAAGATGTTCCCTTATAATAAGGCTTCGTATATTTTATAAGAATCATAAATGCTGATGCCTACTGCGTCACATGACCTCCAGTGTCTGACATTCAACACTGTTACGTAAGTTACATAGCGGTCTATAATAATATTGGAGACTGCATGCCACTCGCAGCGTGGCGGAAGTGTCGCATATCGACGCGGCCAAACGATAACCCAAATTTCTGACTGCGACCTACATACCTAATACAGTACATATTTTACAGACTACCGGTAAGACATCTCTATATAGACATACCTTGAGTATGATATAGCTATAGTGAAATTGTTCGTGCGTCGAGTATATCCCTTATTTGTTACCTTAACTTCGGTGTTTGATCAATCAGTATCTAAGGTCAGTATGAGAGAGGACAGTTGACGGTCAGGGTTGCGTGAAGGCTTCATTTATAGGCTTAGTGAGAAGATCCGACTTGCGGCAATAGTGTTGGTTGCTAGCAGGCCAGTGACCGCCGCACGTGGCGAGATGAGCGCGTCGGGCCGGGGAGAGACGGCGCGCGGCGGCTGTCATTGATTTTCCCCGTTCTCCCCCCACCCCGAGGCTGGCTCCCCCCGCCGCGTCTCACCCACTTCCAGCGCCCGATAACGAGGTTAACGGGCGACGTGAGCGTCTCCTAAACTTTAATTATACCCGTACACCAGTCGTGCATGTTTAACCCAGCCTTTATTCAGCGTTTTGTTTGCAGCACACCTGATAGGGCGGCGTGATCCTCTACGTGAACTGATAACTATCTAATAAACGAATACGTAGATGGCGACCGAGAACAACGTGGAGAGGAGACGGCAGCAGCGAGTTCAATTCAAATCTACTAACTACATCGCGTCGTAACCGACTACGTAAACTTTGTGAATTTATTATAAACATTCGCTATTGAGAGTACGTATACTCTTTACCTTATAACTAGGATGAATACTAACTTATTCATATGAGCGGAAGATTAAATTACCCGTTTAATAGACGTGTTGAAATACGATATTATATTTGTTCATATTATGTACAAATTGAACTTATAAATAGAAAATAAATTAGTGCAATATCATAATGCTCGTTTTGATTTGTGTTAGAATCAATCGTATAACAATATTGTTGGTAATACATTATCGGTATTTATCAGTTATGTAAGATGTATTCAGTCAATCAATGACGCAACCGACACTATAATGGTGCCAAATACCTATATAGTGAGTCGATGGAAGGTGCACTCTACAAGCGTGTGTCCTTCGTGATCAAAATAATATCCTTCATGGACCTAAATCAGCTGGCAGTGCATATTATATTATTTATTAAAAAGATTTTTACCTGAACATTAAGATCAGGTAATATTTTTGGTTTATATTATTGACGATTTGAATAAAAACAGGTAGGTGTAGTTTATCACAATTCGCTGTATTTTAACTTTCAATTTGCTTTCTAGTAGCATTTATGAAGTGTGGGTTTCTTATACATATATTTTAACATCGTTATAGCCGTGATTTGTAATGATGCAAAAACAATAAAAAGGGTACTGAATATACTGGTATCATAATTGATGTTCCCTTGTGAAACAAGGCTAAAGAAAATTTATACCTATATCATATACGTATTTTAAATTTGGGTATGTCTCATCCAGTAGTGCTAAGAACACGGACAAGCGTCCTTCTGTTGTTTATTCAATTACCAAAGCCTGTAAATAAAACTATCACTATTGCACTTTTAAATTATTTTCGACGTGCCACTTCTGCCATAATTTATTAAGTGTCAATTCTGATCCCGGACATTGGTGTCTTATAATAATTCTGATATATAGTTATAATATATATTAGTTATTATTTAGAAAATACGAGTTTGTATTTATATCTGTATGAATGTAACTTTTTATAGGGGAATTAAATTGTCAAATATAGAATTAATTTACTGCAGGTTAATTTATCACTTATATTTTCTGTATGTACATACATCAGACCATTAACTGAGAAACAAACAAAACTTGAAACTACTTGTATATAGTCATTAGGTGGTCGCGCCACATAGCTCGTAAGTTTCCTATACAATATTTAATTTGATGTAAACTAACTGAAGTCTAAATTTAAAAGATAATGAGTACAAATTAAAAATAGTTCAAATTTGTAATGTAGTATGTAAATATAATTAAATTAGTGTACATTTAATTTTGCTTTCCAATAATAATATTTATAGCGTGGTGTTTGACAATCTTGTTGTATGATCTTTTTAGTCAAACTGAATTTCAGCTACGGCTTTACAGACAGACAGCAGTTCAATGTAAAAGCTATTCTGTGTTCTCCATAATCCAGACTACGCAAAGCGGCGAAAAGTTTTTAGAAATAGATAAAGTAATTAAAACACTAGAATCATTCATACCATAGATCTAAATTCAAATTGATATATTGTATAATCAATTTTAGATATATAACCATATATTTTAGATTCATAAAACAAAACATTTAAACATTTTTACGTAAGATATGATTCAGATTTTGAATATTTTAGGTAGATCTTAATAAACATAACTAGAGACATTAATGTTTATTGAGTTTAATCCGACTCCACGTGGAGGAAGATATGAATTGCCAATATAAAATAAACAAATGAAAGAGAAACGTTCCTGTCCCACATCAGTTCGGATATATTTAATATCGTAACGTTCTCATGATTTCAGAGTGACATCATCGCACTATGACGCAATGGTTGCGTCATCAGATTGGCACAGGTTGAGAATTGCGATTAATGTAACTTCCCACTCCTTGCGTTTGTTTATATGAAACCTTATTTATCGATATTCATACTTGAATAACAAATCGAAACATTTTTTTCTTCTTCAATTAGGTATGTATGTATATCTCAGTATCGTAGTTTGAGACATTATGTTCGTATCGATGTTGTGACTGTATTCTAGTTATTTGTTTTATTTTTTTTAAGAATGGTTATGGCGCGAATATTTCTCTATATACAGTCAGTCAGACAGTCAGTTTCGAAGTTCCGAGTCTCGTCGCAGGAATCCCCAAAAAGCTAATACGAATGCACGCTAATTAATTTTTCATGGCCCTGTCGTCGCGTTGGCAAACTAGCGTCGCGTCAGACACACGATTCGCAGCTACGAGATCGTAGCTCGTAGCATCAATTAGAGGCCGGAACTGCGCAAGTTTACATCATTAACACCATAAAAAGACAGTTATTGCGAGAAAATTTGCGCAATCAATTAGGAGTTTTTAAGAGGGGTCGGGGGGTTGGATGCGTGCAGAGTGCAGCGGCGACGGCGGCGAGTCGGGAGAGCGAGGGGTTCGAGAGGGTTGGTGGGGGAGCAGCGCGCGCATCTGTGTGCATTCGGCATATTTACCCCGATAGTGGGCGGGCGGGTTCACTGACCCGACCCAATGCAAGGCGTACGTAGGCCGCGACGCACACGCCGTTTCATTAGTGCCACCGCACCGCACACCCATGCAAAAAGCTAACACTGTGCGTCAAGTGGGCACGCACGCTTTTTTAATCATCTGCCGGATACCTACGGCATAGATTAGCTTGCGGGAATCCATTTCTGATTTGAGAGAACTTAAAACACTACAGACAGTAGCTAGACTCCGGACCGTTCGACTTATATCGATCTCGTGTTTATTTCAAACTTAGCTCTGGAATGTTATTTAAAATTTATCACTAACCCAAACTGTTTGGTTGTTTCTTGGTACATCTATTCAAACACATTTGCTTCAAATACATATAATATATAGGTACCAGGAGGATCATAATCAATACACTTATTAAATCCAAGGTGTGTATTTTATGGGACATGAGATACATGGACATGTTATTACATATCAAGACGTATAAGGCAAATGCACATGGAGTCATAATTATACCGCAGCATTCATAAATCCAGTGATTAAGGTAGACAGACACATTCATGGCGGTAAGTATAAACCGGGGTATACTTATGCAAAACCACCCTTGCAGTGGGCGAATGGTCGGATGCAATGCCATAACCTACCCCAAGCTTTCCCCTCGTTGAGGCAGGTCAGGGCAGACGCTTTTGAAGGGCATTTACATAATAAACAGGCGTATAACACAATTTGCTATCCATTAATATCTAATACTATCATAGATATATTTTTATTTTTTTAGTCCGAAACAAAAATAAAAATATAATCAATCAATGAAAACAGAACGGTTATCTGAAGACAGTTCCATCACCGGAAAGGTAAAAAAACAATCAATTCATTTCTTGTCCAGAAAATGTTTTAGATTGAGGTTAATGAGAATTGATTAGACTTGAATACTATAGGATACCTCTATCTTATTAGGAGAGACGTTTTCAAGAAACAATAAGATGTATAAATAAATATAGATACCGATACTTAGATACGTAGGTAGAGACCAAAAACATATTATATATTTCTTGTATTTCGTAAATTCGATTCGAAAGTAGCTACTCTACATTTTGAATAGTTATTTAATATATATTTACTCAACAATTTAAAACTGAGTAATCAATATCCGGTTTTAAATTTTTATTAAATAACAGTAAAAGTAAAATAAGTACTTTAATATGAACTATCATAGAAGTTTGTGTAGATGAACAATAAAAACTATACATGTTTTTTTTAGGCAAAACCTTAAGGAGAGACAAAGGTTTTAAATGTTTAGGAGGTTAGAGGTACTTTTCACTAATAGTATTTTTTAATAAGAATTTCAGCAACAAACTCATTATAGATAATGACTGTTTGAACGAAGTTAGAATAGATGAAAACTTTTTAGAAGTTCTGTTAAATAATGGCGATTCATATTTTAAATGATCCCATAAACAAAACTAAATTCGATTTGTGTGAAATGCAACTAAATTCAATGTTTACAACATTACGTCGATAAGTTTTTTTAAGCCATTTAATAAATGTTAATCTATAATTCTGCAACAAATTACATATAAGGGAAAAAACGTAAAACGATACTGCTATGAAACCTCTGCAATTAAATCTTTTACATGTACATGTTAACATGTGCAACGATACATTGGTAGCAGTGACAAATGTAATCCATTCTTACGCAAATCTCTTAATGGCTAAAGGTAAGCTTGTAAAGCCGCGATTGCAAGTTGTTATTACGTATATAAAACACTTTTACATAGTTTAAAAGTTAAGTAAAACTTTTTTATAAAAAGAAACACTTAATAAGCTTTTGTAAGCTTCAATAGCAAGATGTCACGTGTTATAAGTATTTAACTCATATGTGTTAATTCGGATAGGTTTATAAAAATAGAACCAAGATTCAGTTCGCAAGATAAAATATCACACGATCTATATAGTTCTTGGAGAAGCCAAAATTTCAGAGCTGCGACATGGGCTTCATGGGATGCTGTTCTTCCAACTACCGTGGATGTATTGAAACAGTCATCTCATTTTATAAGTATGATTCTCAGTATCTTAAATTAATTGCAATATTTGAACATTAAAAGAACAAAAATGTGACTTAATATAACATTTTTTTTTTAATAATATGTCAAGCTTTTAGTACAACCTAACAGTTGTATTTCTATGGAACTGATTCCATCTTTAACTTTAACAATTTTCGTTAAGATAGTAATAGATAGTATATTTAAATATTTGTGTGACAAATTAATAAATAAATAGTCTTATAACACATTAAACTAAATTGATAAAATTAGAAAGCAAATATTCAACTTTACGTTACGATTCCACAGACATATTTTCATCTTTATTGATGAACGGCTGATCGCAGACGTTCACAAAATCAATACTACACTATTAGACTGATTAAAAAGATCCTGTTTTTTCCATACAGTCACCTGGCGTACGGATGCAGAGTCCGTATCTACAATTTGCATGTATGTATGTATATTTATTCGTATCTACATACATCTACTCATACATTTAAAAAACATTAATATAACATATTATATGCAGAATAATTCGTTCTATTTTTAGTATTACGTCCAGATGCTTTATTTTTTTTTTTGGCAATATTTTTTGCCAGTTATTAAGGATTAACGACTCCTTAAGTAACTTTTTTGGAGAAAAGAAAAATTAGTTTAAATTTATGACCACAATATTTTTGCGTTCTAATGTTTAATTAAATTACCTCTCAGGATATATATCAAAATAATCTCACAGTTTAATAATATTAACGCCTAAATAACATAAAAAAAGGTTGTGTAACAATCTTTCCAAGCTACACGCACTTATTAACCGATTCTTAGACCCACTAGAATGGTATTTGTATTTTGGCTGAATTATTATATAATTCTTGTATGTTAAAATATAAGTTCCTAAATAAACATAATGGACCTATTTATTAGTTGAAAGTTTTTTTAGTATTACTACTTCTTATACTATTATCACAAAAATCTCATAAATACATATTTTTGTAATGATCCTGGTGTTTTAAGAATACTATTTAATTAAAAAAAACGAAAAAAAAAATGAAATCCAAAAGTATATGAAATGAGATGATTGTTACGAGGAAGACAGGTTAATGACCTCCACCGACACGGAAGTTAATGGGCTATATTATTAGGGATCGTTGAATATATTTAAAATTCGCTACCTGTTCTTAATTTTTATTAATTTTCTTTGTGCTTACATCCAGAAGAATCATAACAATACAGGAATTTTAATTAGTTATTACCATGTCGATTAAGTCATAGGCGGAAGCGATTTTATGCTTTCTACCTCCAATGTTATTGGCACTTGAAGGGAGATAAAATCAGACTTCGATAATATCTTCGAGTGTTACGGCAATCCCAGACCAATAATTAAATCAGAAAATGTATATCGCATGCTTCATCGAATCTTCGCCATTCGACTTCGTCCGAGCGTCGTACGTTAAACTCTTGAACGGCCCATTAAAAATCATATGCGTTCAAAAAGCCTGCCCTTAACGTGCGCTGCCACTTCAAAGTTTGACCTCGCAATTACTAAAATTGGTTTGATTTACCATTTTAATTGTAACAAAAAGCTTATTTTTTCCACCGGCGTGGACGAGGGCATCTCAGGGAGGCATTGCAATCTCGACCGAGTGACTTCAGGTCGGAAGGTTCATAAGGGATCGGATAGGCGAAGCCACGTTCCAGTCGCTGGTTGGAATTTTGAGCTGTGGCGTTATGTCGTTAAGGCGTAGTTTCTTTCGAAGGTGTCCGTAGGCGCGATAGGAGAGCACTCGAGGTCGGATGCTGAGAGCGGGGGTGGGGGGGCGGCGCGGGTAGAGGATGGGACAAAATCGATATCGTCGGGCGGCGCGCGACGTCTTCCACTCTCCCCGCATCCCTCTAATGAATGAGAGCGAACATAGTCATCTCTGCGGATGGTGGCTCCGGCGATACGGCATGCCGCCGCCGCCTAGACTACGTTGCGAACCCGATCCGATATATTGCTTGGCGATACGATAACGAACCGAATGTCCAATCAATCAAACCGTGCAACTCAACTACAATTTTCAATATATTCTCGCTACTCGTTGAGAATAACAAATCGGTTTATTTCTGTAGGAAATCAAGTGAGCTGCTTATACTGTACATGAATTGTATATAAGGGTTACTTTAAAATATTTAAAGGTTTCTAATTTTGTATACTGATTAAAAAGCATTTTAATATCTTTACAAATACTTCATGAATTACAATCTATATATTTTATTTGGTATTGCAACTTCTACTGGACTGATAGAAAATTATTATATCCTTTATCGAATGTTATCGATAAAGGATATAATACTAATGACACACAATAATAATAAATTAAGATTTTAATGATTCCACGCGAAAATGTTTAATAAATAACCAAAATAAATTTACTTCATACATTACTACTACATTGATAATCTAATGGATTTATTATCACAATGATAAAAAAATATCTCTCATCTCATCTCTCATTTAAAACGCATACCGCCTAACAATTGTTACTTGCTAAGATGTACTTGAAAACAGTAATAATAACACAAGACCCAACAAAATACAGCTGCATCTTGTGACAGCTTCGACAGCAATGCAATAGCTCGTCTTCACGTCATTAATACAGCTGGGGGAAACATGGCGTCGAATACTCAAATGGAGAGTCTGATGCCTCTTTCAAATGTCAATACAAGTTTTTTTCATCTCGCTAATGATACGATTATGTTTACAAAAATAATAAAACATTTTTGTGTCTAAGGCTGTTATATAAAAAGTTGTTTAAACGCCATATTATTGAATAATTCATATGAAATTATTTTCGAGTCATCTTAAATTCTCATTGCAGAAGTAGAATTTGATACCACGCGTGATGAACTTCTTTTGTCAATCACAAAGAATTATATTTATTTTCAGTACAGAGTAGTAATCTTATTTTCAAATGTTTCAGAAGCTAACGAAGCGTGGGTAGGTAGTATAGAGTAAAATAACAAACAATTCTCTGGCCTGAAAAGCAAAGTAGAATACGGTAGATACATTGAAGATATTGCCGTCTGAAAATTGCAATGTAAAGAATTTACAAAAACATCGTTAAGGAAACTCTTGTTAACTCTCAACATTACCTTTGTTAGATAACAAAGTTAATAAGAATGAACCCTACTCGCCAGGACTTATCCGCTTTTATAGTGATAACGAGACTCGAGAATAACGTATTATATGTACAACTATATTATTATCAAGTCATGGAATATTATTTAGAAATAAATTTAATAACGAAGATTTGATAAAATGTAGACAGACAGATTCATAATGTAGTACACAATGATAATACAAAATTGAATATGTAAATATCATTGTCATTTGAAAAGCAGATGCAATCAATATTAATCCTATATACGATAGTGTTGGTATCAGTGATATAACGTGATCTTGAGGTGAGGTTAGATGAACCGATAAACACGTGCATCGTTTGTACATCACTAAAACGCATCGTGTCAGCGGTCAAAACACCAATTACGATAACACGCTCCGAGCTAGAGATATTACAAAACAATGGAAGATTAAAGCTAAATTTAGTTTTTATAATTTGGTTATTTGTAGATAACGGTTCGATAAACATATTAAATATTTTATCTAAGATCTCGATATAGAGATAATATGAGATATTCTTCAAAACATTTTTTTTATTAGAACAAATAACAGACAGTAATTGTAAGATAAATAGTAAATAAGTAAAATAACTTGTCACGACCTAGAACCTCCGAAAAAACATTGTTACAATACTTCGTGAATTTTGTACGCTGTTAAAATACAATAGATTTACCAGAAATTCGAATACATAAATTTGTTAATACTCTTGACGCAATAATGCAACGGTAAATAAAAAAGAAAATCTAAAATTAAATTTTATTTTATCTGTGCAAAAATGCATTTTAATTTAATATTATATTCATTTTAACATATAATAAGATAACCATTATAAATAGACCTCGAAATGTGATATGCTATTAAAATTAGCAAGTAAATAAAGACAACGACCTCGAACTTTGATATTGAAACAAACCATAGCAAGAGCCTGGAAGGAGCGCCAGCCAAGCGTGGCGGACAGAGTCCTGAGGAGGGCGCCCGTGGACTCCCCCTTGCCAACCATCCCGTCTTCACGCACGGCTGATGGGTCACTGGACTCTCATATCACTATTCAACTTGGTAACGCCTCATTCACCCGTCAACTGGCACCAGCGGTGTGTTTATATTATTAACAAATATTATAATTTCTAGTTATGTATCAACCGCGACAAGCGAACGCGTAGACGAGACTGGCACGTTATCGCACGACACCTATAAAGTAAAGACTAATAACATACCGAGTCTCGTGAATGAACACGACCTAATTGTTTTGGTCAACTGACGCGGACCCAGATGTCTTTGAAACTGGGAACATTTTAGACGTCAAGAGTGAAGAATTCGAGTGGCTAGAAATATCTTTCATGAGTCCTCCAACTATAAACAACACATCTGTCAACTGCTATTCTTTTATTGGTACTCGTCCAAATAAGTTTTTTTTTACTCTTAGAATTCATTATGAAGTGATCTTAATTTGCATTCTTTTCTTGAGATTTTTTTAACAAATGCATATTTTTTTTTATTTTTGATAATTCATTTCTCATGGCCTGTTTTTCTGTAAAATTCCGTGAAATAGTATTATGGGATGATACATTTCTCTATTACAATTGCAACACTTTTAATCAAAAGATAAATATAGTTATATCAAGTAAGTAACACGTAAATTATATTTATTTCATTCAAACGATCTTATATACTTCCTAACTACGTCTTGAATTCGCAAATCATAAACACTTCAATACTTTTGTGAAGTATGTAAATGTTTAAAAATTAACTATATTAAGGACTTACATAAACATTGATAATTGCTATAAAATGTTCCCTTTGAAATAATTTGCACAATCCCAAAATAAAATATTGGTTTATTATATATAGGTACATAAAATTTATTTAATGGTTTAACAACTTTCTCTTTGGAAACGTGTAACTTACATATGTAGTTTAATAAATGCAATGTATACATAATATAAATAAAGATTAAGATATTTCAAAACTGAGTTGATAAAAACCAGTTATCAATCTAAATAACAGTTATCAAACTAGCATCCATTATTCAATAATGTAGTCTCTTTAGATATAATGTATGAGTTCATATGTATGCATGTTTATAATTAGCGAGGCCTGTGGCAGGAGTCCATCTCGATCAGTCGGTTAACGGACCCGTACTGTATCGGGTTCGGTCATTGACAGAACATTTCTCCGGAACCTCAACCGATCTGCATTCCACGGGATCTCTGATCTCTAAATCTATATATTGCAGTTGTACTACCAAAAGTCATATACATAGTAGTTTAGTGTACTATAAAATTTGATATGTTACACACACTAAATCACATGAATCATTGTTTTTATGCTCTTATTGACATGTATGTTAAATATAAATGCAATAACATCCTTTCCTAGGAATGTTATAACTGCAACTTAACTAAAATGTCGCTATTGGTTCAATACTTAAATGATTTTGTTAATAATTTTATATAATAAACAAAAATTTACAAAAAAAATAATTAAAATTAAATATCTTTTGATATTGCTAAACATAATTTGCGGTGATTTTTATTAAACTGTCCAACTACAAATAAAGCATAACCTAGATTGTAAAAAATATAATCAAAGCATTTCTAAGAAAAGCACTATGCGAGTATGTAACACTGAAGCAAGCGGTACAAGGGAATATGACTTAAAACATTTTTGTAAAAACATTAAAATTATCTTTATTAATAAATATGAACGTATCCATGATATATTATTTGGATAAAACAGAATATACTATAGGTATTATAGCAACACCCTTTGCGTATTTTGCCGACAACGTTTGTAGACATTCAGAGAATTTGAAGAGGAATATTTGGTTAAAATAGTTAAATTCCACAAATATTTCGTTTCAGTTATTAAACATTAATAGTAACTAATGTTCAATGTTCAAAAGCGTCAACATGTAATATTATTTCCTTACATATGAAATTGGCGTTTTGTATGGGAGGAACAAAAAGTCGAATATTTTTTTTAATATAATGTATTAAATAATTAAAGTATGGACCATTGTTTTCTATGCAATTTTGCCATCTTATAGGAAGTTTATAGATCCCTTTACTAAAAAAAAACAATCAGACGGAAATCAATACAATCTTTGAATGGATTTGGACTGCCCCATCGGAGTTGAATTTTTTCTCCTGCAAGAAGTTATCAAAATTTCAAAAAAATAAATAAAATGGTAATCTGTTGGAGCAAGGTGTTAATCCTCGGAGTACAGTAGATGTCTTAGACATTCTAATTTCAGCTCTTCTAATTTGTTAGCCGTCTGTTGGGCAGGGTGTGGTCTAGCGTTGTCGTAAAGCAGTAGTGGTGTTGAACGACTGACCAACATAGTTTGTTTAGCAGTTAGCTTTTCCATCATCTTGCAATTGCTGACCATAGAAATCTGCCGCAGTAGTCTGGCCAGATTTGAGAAAATTGAATACCGGATTGAACAATACCGGCATTAGCCCACCAAACGCTTACAAGTATTTTTTTTTTGGTCAACCATTGCGATGAGCTCTTTCAATTATCGTAGAGAATCCATTTTTCATCACAGGTAATGATTCGATGTAAACTTCCTTTATTAATGTGCCGGTAATGTAACGCAGCAGTCAAGGCGCGTTGACCAGTTTGCTTCTGTCAATACGTGAGGAAACCTACCCACCTTTCAGCTTTTTAATCTTTTCAATTTGCTTCAAGTGGCTTAAAACAGCTTCATCACTAACACCGCAGCCTGTAGCTAATTCGGACGTGGTTTGCGATGGATCCGCTTCCACAATAGCCTTCAATTCTTCATTATTAACTTGGGTCTCCAGCTGTCCACGGGTCTTGTTCTGAGGTAACCGTTCTGAGGTAACCCTTCGAGTCGTTTCCGCAGCACTGGTACCACGGTGCAATTTGTACATAATGCGATATTTTAGGATTTCCATTTTGTAAACTGAATAACGGAAACAAAAAAAAAGACAGAAGAAAAAAAAATTATGAAGGTCAATAAAACAAAAATACATGTGTAAATAGCTATAAAAAAATAATTTGGAATTCCTCACCAAAGAGGAGAAATTTGTGATTAAAGTGTCCAGTACGAAAAACGCCATTTTCCTATGTAAGGACCTAATATTTAAGTTGTCAATATGTAATAAAAGTAATATATAGAACGAAGAAAAAACACTGGGAGATTTGGACGCTGTTACCTCCGGCAGAATGTTCCTTCAGCCAATAGAGCTACTGTGTCGCTACCCGCTGTGATGAATTTAACATTTAATAAAAATCGTATTTGATAGGACGTAGGCGACCTCTTTTAAATTTGGAAAGACCCAAAAAACCAAAGCTTTGCAATATAGAATAAAATTGATAAGACGCCACACCCGAAATATAAATTTCTTGATATTCCGAATAACAAAATAAAATCAATAAATTATTTAACTTATTCTTGATAAAAACAAATTTTAAAATAACGGATTCATAGCACAATAAATACAGAAAATGCATAAGAGACGCTTATAGCATTCCAAAGATCTGTCGATAGAGCACGCAGTTGGAGAGAATTTAATTTTAAATACTTCAGATTAAACGGAATTGAATTTTCATTGCGAGGGCGATTAGATGTCTCTGAGTGTGCGATCAGCCTTAGTTTTTTAAATAATATTTTTACAGTTTCAACTTATTACCAATAATTATTTGTGAAATGGAGGTGATAACCCGTATAGCTTTTTTATAATAGCCCAACCAAGGGCGTGTTTTTTCAAATGTTTAAAATTCCTTGAGATCATAGGTCCTAATACATTGAGGTTTTTTGAACTATGCTCCCACGAACAGACAGACAGACAGTATGTTAATCGATGCCGAATCATTTATTTGGCATATTGCTCCCATCGATATTGGCGTGTTTTGAAGCGATGAATAATTTCAATTATTTCCTTTTCTCTCCGCCGGCAGCCTCAGGCGACGTTGACGAAGACAATCGGATTCCATTAAGTAAACAAACAATATGGAATTAATTCAAGAATATAAGGATTATTCCTACGTTTTTTATGTTAATTTGATGACCCCTAAACGAAAATGTCAGAATAAATTCATTCAATTTCAGTATTAAATCCAAAATTGCAAGAAATGAGTAAAGTTTAAGTTGTTCGTAATATTTGCGTAGGTCCCTCCCTGCTTATTTACTAACAAACTCATTTGAAGCAAACTCTATTATAAGCTGAACTGAACTTTATATATAATGCCCTAACAGTTGAGGACGTATGGTAAGGATTAATGTGAATAAGATTTTGAAAGATGAAGAATCGTTTAATATTTATAATGTTCATTGTATGTTCAAAATAGAAGTAAAATGGAACCATGATTCTGATAGCCAGCGGGTGTACGGAACACGTGACAGCAGCGAGATACTGATCAGAGTTTTAATAGAGTTCTTCGCTGCACCAAATCACGGCCCCTGCCCGATACAGAGACGTACACCGATTATCGTGATTCTAAGAAACTGCTAGGTAAACGAAATAATATACCGTTTTACAATAAACCACGGAACCCAATTCCTTCTTAAAATATGAAGGTATTTTTGTATTAACAATTAACATAATAAAATTCTAATGTTGTGATTTATACTGGAATTCGAAAGCATGGAAAAAAATATAAATGTATACCTATTAAATGTTTTAGTCTAACCAACTTTGATAAATGATAAAAATATACTAAATTAATATATCTATTTAGTACATTCAGAATAAAATTTCATATAATTTAACAAAAAATGTTACCCATGTCCTTGAATTCTGATAAGCAGTCATTGGACAATTGGAGTCCGATTATTCTATCTTCATATCGGTCAATAAATCCATCGGTTATTCAGGTCATTATCCGGTGAATAGACCCCGAGCTAGACGATGCTGAATACCAAAGCCACAGATGCCAATCTATCTATTAGTACAAATATCCAAACAGTTTATATACAAATAATTTATTAGCCTAACTAGTAGACATCTATATCAAAAACAAAAAAATAATAGTATTATGTAAGTTAGTGTATAAGCAAAACCCTATGTTATTCATAAATTATAGAATACCTCTAAATTGAATCTTCCATGGAGTGTTTTCAACAGATGAAAATATTTATTTCCTCTACATAATTGGTATAAAAAATTAAATCCTTTTATAATATATCCTCTCAATTTAAAGTATCGGAGGGGAAGCTTTTCAAATAGAGTAACGACTTCTTAACGATTTCCTTAAATGTGTCATAAATAAATCCAATAACGCCACCCCAGACCAACACCTGGTGACAGGAGTAAAATATATATTTTCGAGTTTCATGGTATAGCATTAATGACAGGGGAACGTCATATTATCGTCACGTATTCTTTTCCTTGATAAATTATCTAAAAAAAAAAAAAAAACTTTTTAAATTCCATAGATACTACAATATCGTGTTTGTGATAAATACGTGCGTGTTATCATTATTATGTCACAAGTCAGAATGAAACCGGTTTGGTCTAGTTCGAGAGTATGACGGCGATGGCAACCGAGCCTGTAATAAACACAATTCGTGAATCCACTTGATCAGATCAGATAAAATGTCTGAATGTCAACGCACCGGCCGGTCACCTTGAGCGACGCAATCGCGGCTAGGGAAATTTGCGAATGTGATACAATCTTACCGAAAGGTCGATACAACTCGAACCGGCTCGTAAATAAGTCACAGTAAGTGGAAAAGCCGCTGGGTGCTACTTCACAAATGTTCTTTTACATTTATGCTACTTTACATTTTGCTAAACCCAAAATAGGCACTACTATAAATATATATTTTTTTGCTTATAAAGTTTAACTTATATTTCACATTGCATTCAAAGGGCATATAGAATCAAAATATTTTGCATATAACACATAGGTTTATTCAAACAAAGGAATAAAAAGTGTTTACATAGTTCTTATATTAGTCAAGTGATAACGTCACTGTTCACTTGTCAGCCTAACGCACAAAGTTGACGTAGTTTCATTAATAATAGCGAGATATCGTAGCAACGTAGGTTTTAATTGGAAGTGATAGTAAACAACTTGTATTAATTCTTTGTTAAAACATAAACCATTATTTATTTAAGGGCTGCCTCTTAAATAGAAACCGTAAGAAAAAATGTGTCAAAAATATAATTAGATTCAGAATCTGTCATTGACATACGATGATTAGAATCAGTCTCGCAATCGCCTGGTGCATTACTGGTGCCAAAGATGTTGCTCCAATTTTCATCGGATCGATGTCAAAGTGCCGAAATAGTAACCGCGGTCGCCCAGAATATACCTGCAAGGTTGCTTTTATCTGACCCCCATGGACAAAGTCCGATATCTTAATGTCAAAGGTAAGTTGTATGATGGATGATGTTTATTACGACTATTTTAAAAATAACAATTCATTTCGCAGTAAACATTTTTTTTAAAGTTTATATGGAATGTACATGTTAATGTTTATTTATGCTTTCTATTTATTCAAAATAGAATAGAGTTTGCAAATAGATAAAGTAATTAAATGTATATGATTGGCAAAATACAAACTAAAGTTCGGGAATTGAGCCATTACGACAATGAAAAATATATGTTTTTTAATATTATGACGTAAACTGAGAACACAACGGATTTTCTACTGGCTGGATTTTCAATATTTTTAATATTTTTGATAAAATCTGTATCAAAATGAAATCTTGCCATACTGGTATCAAAATACTTCTTATATAGATTAGCTAAGAACCAATAATGTAAAGTAGAAAAACGATACATTCGTCTTTAGATTATAATAAATGTAACGTTTTATTAATCTTTACAAACGTAGACGCAGTTCAGAACATTCGAGATCTTTAGAATGGTGGTGTTCCCAACCAAAAAAGGGTAGAGAGGTCCAAAACTTAGACGAGACGCGTTAGCTGTTAGCAAACTCAACTAACGACTGTGAACTGCGCGGATTGTCGTCCTCCTGGAGTGAATTCGGTAAACTTTCTTGCAAAACAAGCAAGCTTGTATGGATTCTCTTGATATTTAACTATTTCCATTTATTTCTTTTCAAACCAATCTACTATACTAAGTATAGTTTTACTTTTAAAATGTGGTTTTCATGAATATAATTTTTAAAGTGTAAACTTTCAAGGTAATTTGTTGCGAATTCTTTATAAAAGAAATTATAAGCTTGCAAATATAAATAATGAAAGAGAAGTCACTGCCAAAAAGGAATAACTGATTTAGTTTCACGCTATTTAAAAAGATTTTTCGTACGTTCTAAAATTAGACAACATTCATACGAAACAAACTCGGTCAGTGGAGAAAAATAAATTATAAATATTGCTAACAAAGAAATGTGTCACCTTAGTCACATATACTTTCGTGCATTATTACAATTTCGTGCGAGACATCTATGCAAAATGATCCAAATGTCAACAACTTTACGACAAGCACTGAAATGATCTTATCACCCACGAACGATTTAATCGGTATTAAAACAAACGCAAACGTCATTAGTATAGTAAAGTATTTTATAATAAATAAATGCACTTCATACAACCACTTTCACGGCCAAACCTTGAAGCGCCTTAAAAATATTCCTAAAGCCTAGGACAGATTGACAAGTCGCTATTATCTGGTTGCATTTGGAAACACGCTTACATGTTTATTTGTAACAATTTTCCAAGTAATCCGGAGATTTTAATGATTAATATCCTGATCATAAATTACTAATAGCATCTAATCTAAGAAAGGAACGTTACATTATCTTTTATCTGTTATCCATTATATCGTAACTAATATCTGTATTCCAACCGTGGGCAGGCGCAGACAACTAGAGCGTTGCGGCGCCGGCGCCGCACGCGCTATTTCATTGTTCCCACCCGACTACACCGCTAACTTTATTACTAGACATTTTGAAATTCAAATTACGGTGATACGATAATAGCAAATATGTGCATTCTGATCAGTACCGACTCAATTATACTGGCGTCTTATACAATAAATGAAATATCTACATGCATTCGTCTACATCACTAGACGACATAAATCGAAAATGATACATCACTTAAGTTTTATTTTCTGTTTCATATTTGAAAATGGAACCAAATATTTTGAAGTGACAATGACAGAACATTAAATAAAACCAATCATTGTCAATAGAACAAAATGTAAACATGAAACGTGTATTCATGTTTTATACCGTATTTGATGTGAGGGCGCGATTAGCGTCCGGTGTACAGTACAGTTAGGGGATTACACCGCGGCGTCGGCGGGTCCATCAAATAGATCGGGTGTGCGATATCGTCTCCAATGAGCCCAATGGGCGGGTGGCGGGTGCACGACCGCTCGCATTACGATATTGGCCTCTGCATAGGGTTGCCATGAAACTGGACAGATATTTCTAAAGATTTTATTTTGTGGTTGTTTATAATAAATCAGAAACGTCTAATAAGTTTAGTTATTTTATATTAAAATATTAATAATTATAAAAAAATATATATATAATAACAGACAAAACAAAATGAATGGTTACCCTATTGCTACGTAAATTTTAATATCAGCGTGATTGGTAGTGATGCATTTTACTGATTGGTAACTACTCATTTAATTATTTGTTTAAGCTTAAGCTTTCGTATATAAAAACATAGTTCGAATCAAGAAAAGAGTTTCTATTTATAACGGTATTTGAAATGGTGTCAGTAACCTGATAACATTAGACGAAAAACACCAATCATCATTACACCAGTAAAGTAAACAAGGGAGACTCATAAATCCTTCACCTAGTGGTATTAAAACTACATTGTTGAGACTAGATCGGTCGATTTTAAAATGTATATAAAATATAGTTGAAATGACCGATTTATAGTCTTTGGTTTTGCTTAATATAATATTTATATTACAACAAAAACTTGTAAAAAAAATAATGTTTTCGAGAGTGTATATGGTAAAGACAATAAAGATATGTGTTTCATTAACGTATAGATTGCGCTGTGGAGAATCTATGCCGATATTGGGCCATCAATCTCCGGCACAAGATAATGGTTGGCGTGAATATAATAGTTCCTTCACCATATTGAAATATAATCTAAGTCCTGACTCGCCACGTGCCGGTCTGAACTAAAATTGTTTCAAATAGATCTGTGATGCTATTTTTAAATAAATATGTTGCTATATTATTTTTAATTCCCTGAATATATTTTATTGTATATATAGAGATTTAGTTAACTAATCTAAAAATGTAGTTATTGTGAAGTTGCTGAACTGTATTCATATATTTTATATTCAACAATTTTATCTAAATTTTAGCTTATATAGATGGTTTTAAAACCAACAATTAAAAATGTATTTATAGATGGGATAGATATAACAAAAAATAATAATCTTAAAAAAAATAATAATAAATAACAACCTACCTACGTACTGGCCCAAAAAGTAGATAAAAAAAAAAGAAAAAAAAAAAAAAACACTCACCAGAAACAATGAAAACATAACATTAAGAGATATTTCGGTATAAAAGCGGTGATGGGTTAGTGGCCGGCGCGGGATCAATACGCGACCGTGGAGAATGATGCAAGTCATCATAGGGTCGTCAACTCCGCGTTTTGTGTTTTGACGCACTGTATAATGACGTCAAACTGACGTAGCCGATTTCGCTGCGGAAAAGACTTTTTGGGGAAGATGTTTTCATTTTTCATATCATTAATTTTATTCGAATAACAGCTTTTTCGATGAAGGTGTAGTAGAACACATTAAGCGAAAGTGTTTTTTTTTTTTAATATTTGTTTTGTTTAAATAGATATTTTAGGAAAATAAACTGAATTACTCTTTTTAGATTTATAGAACCTGTTGCTTTAAAAGTCTTATATTGAATTTGTGTTTGACAAGGATAGATCTTTACTATAAACGGTTTACGCGGATTTCTCTCAAGAATAATAAAATACAATAACATCTTGTATTTCTTACACCTTAACGGGTATTACTGATCGTAAAGCTGTACCTAATAAACAATTCTGTACTTCTAAGGGTCGCTTCTCTGGAATGCAAGTTACTTTGTATGGTGAGGGTATTAAACGGACATGTAATATTTTTTATTAGACACACTATTTATAGCATATCTTTTACAAAGGCATGATGAACTTATCAGTTTTAAGGTACTAAAGATTCTACACACGTTTTTGAAAATATCTATTTTAATTTGTAGGTACCTAAGCGTAATCGTAAGTGCGCAAGCGCATGGGGTTTTGTTGTGCATTCCGGATTATGAATTACTCAATTTATCAATCGGGCAAAGATTTACGATAAGCAATTAATCTGAGCAGACCGAGCTAACAATGAGACCAATATGTTTAACATTTTATATTGTAACGAAATCTTTAACATACTCTTACAGGTTAAATAATTATCACGTATTACTGTAAAACGTTTTAAAATAAAAAAAAAACTGTGAAATTAGTATCTTCGATATCTTTAGCTTCATTACATACAATTAGAATAATTTAATATAATGAAAAAGATAAATATAATTAATTTATTAACATTAAAAATAACATACTTAAGTAAAACAAATATCAAACACACGGGGTGCGTGTCCATGCGTGCACCCAATCTTATGAATTGCCCAATTTATCTTTCCCGAAGATTTATTGATGGCTTAACCAACCATGCTTCACACCATGATTTACAAACACATATTTTTTTATATAATTAAAACATTTATTATCTGTACCACTTTGCTAATTAAGTTTCTTAAATCTTTTTTAATATATGTTCTTAAAATCAACATTTTCTAGGAATAAATTAAATCTTATGGTTTGGTTACAATAAGTTTTTTAAGGGATAATGGAGACGAGCTCACATCTCTTATCTTGACCAGCTACATTATTCCTACAACTGTTTTACATTACCTTATTGCTTTGCTTTAGAATTGTTTTAATTCGACGGACTACTGACTGACATCGGTATGCAATAACACATAAAAAGATTTAGTGGTCAGTAAAAAAATAGTTTTCAGCTTTGACCATTATTTTTGTAAGCTCAAAATAATAAGTATTAACCAATGGTTTAATAAAGAGAAAGGAATATGTAAGTACGTATCTACTTACATATTAAGTAGGTACTAATAATATAACCTTAATTCACCATAATTATGTTCAACGATAAAGACAGGTTAACATGTACCTCATTATTATGATTAAATTATAGATAACTTGAGGGTTTTCTGTGTTACCTACGGCTGATTAATTCCACTTCGTCCATACAATCGCGCCATATAAATATTTTAGGGTCTATCATTGTATATTTTTCGATAGACATACATATTGAGTGGTCGAAGCAATTTGGCGAGGCCCATCGAATTGGAACGAGTGGTTGTCATACCATCGTAACTGTCATTCGTCACGCGCTAGCATTTCGGTTTCCTAATTAATTTTAACTCGTATTTTTTTATTATTATAATGTAAAATATCCTTTAGATCGTTCTCGAAAACAGATGATTAAGATCAAAATTGCGTTATATTGGCAAAAATTACCCTAATAACAACTACCCCGAATTTTGGTAAAGATAGGATCAAGTTTTTTGACACAACATAACAAATCATTGCCGCCATTGTGAATAATTAGGGGCTGGTTACTATACGACCCCACAGCCAATATTCACCAAATTATATTCGCAGTTAGGGGGGTTGTTTATAGAAATTTGTTTGATAAACGAAGTGTCCGATATGGCTGTTTGGAAATTAATATCATTAAAATTTATTCTCCAACATAAATGGGGGAGCCGATACCCTTAGGGCAGTGGCGCCCCCTCCCCGCTTCCGGAGAGCTGAAGGTTTTAATATATTATAAACGTGTATCTGTCTTTCCGAATTCATCTGTTGGCGTATGGTATTCAATTAAATACTGTTATAAATAAAATTATCTTTTAATAAACGATGTACAAAAAAAAAATCAATTGGGAAACCGTCTACTAAACCGTTTGATGTTACATAAAAATGAGACCAAATAAGATAATATTCCACCTGTATCACCACAATGAAAAGCGAGACAATAAGTAAAACGTCATGTACCTACAGCAACATTTCATGTACAGAAAAGATATCAATAAGTAGACAAAGAGAGCTGGTATCTGAAATACGCGCAATACGAACAAAAAATACAAAACGAACTCCGCTGGCAGGGTATTTCTTAGCGAGTGTAAACGCCGATATCTGTCTAGAGAAATTCAAGACATAAGAGCTGGAGTACTTTTAATCTTATTCTTCTCACCACAGTATTCTGAGTATATATTTTAAAGAAATTTATAACTACTTCTGATCTTTATAATATTGCTATATTTAATTGTATGAAATGGACTGCGTGAAAACCAATAGTTTTGTTATTAACTGCCAAAATTAATTACTGATCTACAATCCGAGATTGAATTATTTCAATCTAGGATTAGGCGTGATCCCTTAGATCATACAAACTCAATGTACATTGTTCTGTTATAACGGATGTAATCACATTCAGCAGTAGTAAAATTGGGAACAGAATTGTTTATTAATTTCGGCCGATAATCTAGATACAGCATCATCTATGCTGTCATCCCCTGTTCTGCTTCAGATGCTGTGTGTTGCACAATCTATTAATAATCGTACATTACCCTTAAATAGATCCTCTGCACAGCATCCCACTAAGCATTAAGATTATGTTATACGTGAACCGACACGATCTTAGCTATCTTATTGTAACATACTTGTTATGAAATATTGATATTTGAGTTTAAATTGATACATTTTATGACATTAAAAGATACTTATAAAATTATAATAATGACAAACAGGTCAATTGTTGTGTTAATATCATAAATTTTACAATAATTATACATGTGCATGTGCACATGTATAATTATTGTAAAATTTATCTTATCTTTAAGATATTTTTAGAATATAAGTTGAAATTATATAAACATAACAAAAATAATGTGTAGCTTTTTTTAAAAAATAATTATTATAATGTGCAAAATAGTAAATAATCATTAATTCATCGGTCAGCGTAGGCAAATTAAGACCAGCGCGGCGTCCAAATTTGAATCCGAGGCTGCATTCGGGGTCGGTTGGGCAACCGCCTGCTTTGACAAATTAATTAAAACTTCGACACAGTATTACTCACTGCTATATTTAAAATGATCTAAAAATACTGTATGAAATTTATATCACGTGGCGAGATGTATGATTTAGTTACAAATAAGACTATTATACCAATATGTATAAAAGTTTATAGGAGCATTAATATTTAAAATAGTGTTAAAATAAAATACATGTCATTGAAGAGTAGGACCGGTCTATCGCCGGTGAAAAGAGAGAAAAATATAAACGTTTGAAACGCGAACAATGTTACCGAAGATAAAAAGAATTGCAGTTGAAACCGCGACGCTCGCTACATGAGGATCGTGCCTGAGCGAAAGTTGAATCTGCACAAATCAGATGGTACAGAGAAATCCCGCGAAGGCACTCGTTTCAAGTCGGTGCCTAACGATTGCGAACACCCAACAATTAGCACTAAATGTATCTGTCACGCGAATGACACATTGTAGACAGCGACTGTTCGTTGGTTAGTTGATTATTTGGTTATAAAATAAATGATCAATAACATTTAAGTATGTTTATATCAAAATCGAGATAAATGTAAACAATAATATTCTATACTAGAAAAATATTTTGGGATGCAAAATTAATTTAAGACAATACGTAACTGACAAACACAAGTGTCATACTCTTTTATTCGTGTTTTAACGAGTCAATTGTCGTGTGACTATACCGGGTCTATTTCCGCTTCAGACGAACAGTCAACCCGCAAATGGCATAAATAAATACATCGGACGAAGGACTGGATCAAGCGAATAATTAAAAATATTGTCTGTCTAACAAGTCATTGATATTGTGACAATTCTGACTTTGATTTTTTAGTTAAATATCATTCCAATTTCAAAATCAATTAATGAAATATCTTCCAATCAAGTGTCATGATACGTTATACAAGACAGCTACCCACATATCGGTTGAGTTAAGCTCGTTAGATAAACACCGGGCAATTGTGATTGAAGGGAAATGATTTAACAGTTATATGGGACGGAACAGCCGGATCTATTGTGATAAGCTGGCAACCAGGAAATCTTAAATTATTCTATTGCAAAGCAACGGATTACGTTTAAATCTTAACATCTACTGTTAAGATATTATGACGATTCTCAGAAAGCAGGATGAGTAAGAATCACATCACTTGAGAAAAGCATACATTCATAAATAAATTTGACATGCTCTCTATTGATATAAGCGGTTACAGAAATCTTAACAAATATCTAAAAAAAATCCTTATGTAGGTACTAAGCTTAAATTTATTCATTAGAAACAAATGGTGGTGAAAAATTAACAAATCAATAGATCTAATTGTTGATTGGCAACCTTACCAACATAGCAGTCACTAAACCGAATGTACAGAAGGCATTAACTAAAACCGCATTGGTCACGAATCCGTTTATGGCTTGGTTTATTGGAAAATTTGCTTCCGCGTTCTTTGCTACGTGTTTTACCGTTACACATTAACATAATAATCGCTCGTTTCTATAGTAATGTAAATTGAAGATGGTAATATTCTTTAGTGTTTACCAAACTGTTAGACTAACACGATAAAAGAGAAAAAATCTAATAAGAAAATATTGCTTTTTTATTCCTATAAGTATAAACTTCGATATTAATTTTTGTATAGTTTTGATAAACCTCTTCAACAGCATGACTATAATATATTATGGTAGAATAAAATCGTGTTTATCGTAGTCATTCTATAGTAAAGTCTCAGCCGAAAGTATGTGCGCTCGATGAATAAATGAATAATTGCATTTGAAGGCGCCCGCTCGCGGCATACCAATTTATCCCCGAGATGCTAATAATGTCTCTGGCATTTTTAAAGGCACCTCGTCACAGAGATCGTTCTTTATCTAATGTTCATTATAATCGATTAGAATTACATATAGTTTTCAACTGTAAGAATTTATCAATAAGTCGTTTTTTGAAAGAAACTATTTATTGGAAACAAAATAAAAACCGACCAAGTGCGACTCGGACTCGCGTACTTAGGGTTCCGTACTACTATTGCAAATATAAAACGTCAAAATAATCACGTCTTTTAAATGAGAACCCACTTAAATATTTATTTACTTTTATTTTCATTCTTTACTTTTAAATAATAAATTACTATTTCAAGCGCCTACCTGTTGCGGTTACTTATTAAAATCAAGCAAATAAATCACATTCGTTTTATGGGAGCCTCCCCCAAATATTTATTATATTTTTAGTTTATTGATAAAGCAGCAACAAAAATACATATGTGAATATTTCAGCTGTCTAGCTATCACTGGAGGCATGCAGAGGAAAGAGAAGTCTTATTTTTTACCCTTTGGTTACGGAACCAAAAAAAAAGATTAGATAAATTTTAGTCTTTAAATCTTAAGCTGTAGAATGAGGGAGCTCTTTATAATCCAATAAGCATCTTTGCGGGTGGCCGGTATCCAGCCCCCTAGATTCCTATTCCATTAGGTGTCGGCGAGGGGAACAATTTGCAAATGAAAACAACTTATTGAAATTCTTCCTCGGGTCGCAAGAGGCACACCGCAAGAGCCTTCACGATTATTCCAGATGGCACTGAGTAAGAACTTTACTTAGTTGAATCTATAAGAGACCTGCTTACAGCTAAAGTATGGTGAATGGTTCGAGTGGCGGCTACATAGTTCACGTTTTTACCATTTTATTAATTTTATTGATCGTGGACGTTACGATTTAAGAAATAAAAAAATTATCCTGCCTTCAAATCACGTGGCTTATTTAGCATATATTAAATTTAAAAAAATAAACGGACATAAAATAAACCACAGTGGGTGAATGCAAATAACCATTATATGGTAATGCGACATGCGTAATCCCTACAGCTTATAAGAAACCTCTATAAATAATTCTACCAAAATATAAGAATCGAAATATTTTCACGCTTTCACGAAACTTTATTTAAATAGTTATATATATTGTATATATAACGAATAACGTTAATCAGTATCATTGTGACGATTAGAATATCTGAAGTTCCGAGTCCAATCACTTGACTGGCGACTAGACGACGAGACAGGAAAGTAGCTAACCGCAGCCCCTTCTAATGTTTCTGGTAACTTTGTACTTTGTGATTTCTATTTATACAACAACAATTGATACTATAGACTTGAAAACTTTTAAGGAACATTGTCATATCGTTATAAAGTTTTAATTTTTTTTTAATACTTCAATACTTTCATGTACTAGAGTAAAACTATTTTCTGAGAAATATTTGAGCGGCGCGGTTGGTCGCAATTACCTCGAATATAACTCCCATAAACTGAGGCGATTATAGCGTTACATGTTTAGCATCGAACATTGGTACTCAAAAACCCTATGTGGAAAATAACGTGCATGCGAGGATACTAAGACGGTAGTCGTAAAAGAGTTATAATAGGCGCAGTGCGGAAACACTGAGACCGTAGAACACGTAACATGCGAATCGATTATTATATTATAGTTATTTCGTCATTTTATACAGGTCATGAAATAAAAATCATATAAAGATTCGATCACATGATATAGTATCATATTGTTCTGTTAAGAAACGTAGGTGCAATATTCTTTCTTTTATTTTCCGCTAAATGCGCGTCATACATGTCACAGAATGGGTTCCCATCTGGTGGAATTTTAAACGGAGCATCTTCGTGTATGGAAAGGCGTCCTAAAATATTTTCACTTTTTGCATCATTATCATACAACAATCTTTTAGAATTAACAATTTATGGAAAAGAAAAAAATATTAAAAGGCATAAAACCAATGCCATCTATACTTAAGCCTATCTAAAGACCAAAAAATAAAAACAACCTGAAAGATAAGTAAATCAAATTAAAATACGTAGACGTCCTAAATTTGAAAAAAGGGCAATTGATTGAGGTGACATAAAAATATCAATTTGCGTTAGTAAGATTCAATTGTCTACGGCCGAAGAGACGCGTGAAACATAAGAAGCTAATTTCCTCTGGGATAAAGTTCGTTTAGGGAAATCCCCGTCTATAGTGTGCGTCTGAGATGCCATTAGCATCGGTCTCTTTTATTTGTTTATCATTTAATTACATCGCGTCGCGCACGATTCATTCAGCTATATTCCTGTACATTTTTTTGAAAATGTCAAGCTACCTTAAACTTTTTTAAGAGGCCTTTATAGTCTTAGATAAGTAATTTATTTGCTACCCGCGTAATAGCTTTGATTCATGACACGTAATAAATGAATTTGAATAAATATTATTTTCATTGTCAATACTTCAAATATCCAATTAAAAGCGATATTTTAAGTCCGCTTAGAACAATATAATGTTAATTGCAAGTAATGCGGGGCTGGATAGTGAAGTGAAGTAGAGAATGAGAACAGATTTAAAGACTGGAACAAGCTTTGTCATTCTGCTCAGCCAAGTTTCTGCATAGGGTGTTGGCAAACGTCACACTTGCACATGTTACAAAATTAAAAAAAAATGAGCGAACTACATTTGTAGTCGAAACGAAGTGGTCCTAACGGAATTATAATGTAATAAACATAACCCCCCAATGGCGCGTGGCATCGTGCCACTGCGGGGTCTTAGTGATCAGAAGGGCCCGGTAAGCCGCGTGTGCATAATGTAGGGAAGAATGTCCCCCGCGACGTCTGCGTCAATGACCCGCGCGAGTCAAGGACGCAGCGGTATAACGACACCGCAACATCTTGCTATAAAACGAGACTGTTTTATTCATGTTTTTGTGTTTCCTTTGTAATTATTGTTTGCTATCACTTTTTTTTTAAATTTTTATAAATAAATTATTAGTACATTAGTTAAACATATCTTTTGTCTATCTATATAATGCTATAAAATTTGGATGTAGTATATATGAATAAACAAAATAATGTTTAAACTGTTTAAGACGAATCACTTACAATATTTCGATTACAAAGTTAATAATCGGCATCGAACCAATGAAAGACAAAAGCACAATTTTAATGTCGACTTTGCTCTCCAGAGACGCAGTTAGAGAAGGTAAGAGTTAATTAAAATAAGGCCGATAGCGTGCAGCAGCAAGGCTAGTCTGGCTGCCTGATAACTTTTTCTCCGTATTTTAATTGAGTTTTAAATATCAGTGTAGCCTGCTAAGTTCTGAGGTCAATATCTATAATTAAAGGATTAAAGTTGCCATCAGATATAATATATATCAAGTTAAAACACTTATCGATTAAGTATTGAACTATTCATGGTATTATTTTAGATACTTTTAGCAAATCACACCACGTTTGGTACACTATATGACAAGTGAGAGCAATTTGGGTTAGAGAAGAGTGTTTACCCAGTGGACATGTTCCTATATACTTCGTCGCGCCAGCCACGATAGCTAACAAAGTTTCTGACACTCTATTTATGTCTTGTCTTAAGTACAATAAACCTTTTTGGTATCGATTAATATTTTATTCTTATTCTTTTACACAATACAGTTTTTTTTTAAATTAATAAAAAAAAAACAATATATTTTTATTATGTCAAAATTTAAATGTGATTAAAAAAATGTAAACCGAATGCAGAATGCCAACAAGGCGTCGCCTTAGAGTTATAATTCATTAAAAGCATACATGCCTCCGCTATTGTACAAACTATTCAAAGTACATGACGATTAATTGAACGGCTTTGTCGTGCTGAAGCTATATACAGTGAAGCCTCAGTATGGTACTTGAAACCCGATAGCCTAAGGGATGGTAAACAGCGAGGGTACGAGATGCGGTAAAATATAAGTTACACATATGTAATATAATTTTCAACATGTATAATAATAATATAAAACGATAAAAATAAACAAGTATAGGAGACACCTAACAAACAAAACTAACATATGATCTACTTTTGTAAAACACTTCGGTCTAACTAGAGATGGAACAAACGATTTGCTTATAAAATGGCCGCTATTAATCATATCACTATTGAGTTATTGACTGAACAAACCGAACGACCAATTGCGGTTGTCTCGGCAATCAGTTCCCACAGTCGAAACTGTGGAGGTTTTGATTAAATTATAACATTCTTTAGGGTATGTGTGGAACTTAATTAAGATATATTGTTAGGGAACTGTGTATTATGTTCATTAGTTTTATAGTTTTCTTACCATTCGGTAGTTGGTATCAAAAAATATATTGTGAAATTGATTTTAAATCAACTGGTCGAATTCAAATGAATGAATCGCAAGTGCAGTGACAGACAAATAAAAATGTTATTACAGTTTAACAATAATTATTCTACTGTAATAAAATAGATTCATAGTTTAATAAACTATTTAACGTATATATCAAACAAGGTAAACTATAAGTTTCGTGTATGATTGAATAACAAGTCACGCTAACGCCTGGTTGGGTATTCCCGGCGATACACGTGGCGTTTATGCGCCTTTGTGCTAACTATTATACATTATGCACCAACTGGATGTTTGTACGTGTATAACAAAAGAGGTTTTGCTAAATTTATTACATATTTAATATAAATTTATCAAACAAGCTAGTGAGCCATAGCCTGGGTTTGAAGTGAAGGAATTTTTTTTTTATTTATAACCTTTTACAATGTTCTTAAATTTTCCAAGAATGGATAAATCGTGTGTTGGGCTCCACGTGAAAAGTCACATTTACCGCAATATCATTATATTCATGAGTCATGCACTTTTCGCGGCTGCAATATGAATTCGTGTTTACAACTATCAATCCTCAATTTCGAAAGCAATTCCTTTGGTATATCATTTATTATCGTGTCTATTTATAGTATTTTTATGTTGTGTACTTTAATAATACAATACCATAGGTTCAGTTCGTAACTACAACAAAACAAAAAAATATAGATTTACTTTTAAATTGTTACCTTTATCCGAAGTAGAAACATGGAAGAGCAAACAAAATTTTAGCTTTTTTACATTTATAAGGAGAGCAATGTGTCATTTACCATACATTAAAATACAATAAAAATATTACTGTCTACAAATACTGACCTATGATGAGTCAACAAAGATTTGGCAGAGAGAGTACTTTTGTCACTGGAATTCCCTTTCTTCTGAGTTTTAAAAATATAAAGAAGATTTTAAAAATAACTACCTACACTGTATCTTTTAAGTGATCATATATTTATTAGAAAAATATATTAATACTGAGTCATAACTAGAAATTATAATATAGATATCTAATAATATAACCTAGTATCAAGAACAATATCTGAACATAGATAACTTACTGTCACTATACTTTTAACACTTTATCACCACATTGTTGAGTAACCTTTCAACAGAAGAAAATTCGCGAAGCCGCTAATTAATTTAGCGCTAACAATATTCTTTAAAACAAATAGAATATCTAGTAACAAAAAACTAGTTTGGGTGTATGAGAATATCAATCATGTTCATTCACACGGTCGAGGCATCGACAAACCAGTTCCCCGGAGACAGGTGGCTCTCGGCTATTACTGGGATCTAGAGTTCCGTGACCGAAAATATTATTCTATTTCTATTTTAATACAACTCATATTTTTATAATAAACTGCATATATGGACATTTTGTATGCTATTTATATGACTGAGTTGTATTAGCGATGGTATCCAATTTCGGTGTCTGATTGAAAATGTTTGGGAGACAACAAATTTGCTTTTTATTCCTATCGTTTTAACGAATAAAGTAAGAAATTTCCATATATTTTTGGTTCAACATTAGCATACAATAAATATATAACAAATACTTATGAGAGTGAAGAAATAAAAAATTCTCAATACCAGTCAGCGACGGTTTATTTTTACTATTTGCATCGTGGCGACCTTAAGCGTGCCGTTGGCAGCGGGTTCCGCAGGGTGCATTATTAGTGCCGACTATAATTACTAATTATATTTAACAACGGACACAGGTATACTTTATTTTATTCATAATTGGAACTCAAATTTTTATTCTGACAAAAAATAACAAGGATATAACTTGCATATTATAGAAGAGGGTATTTTTAATTTAAATACAGAATCAAATGACATTCTAAATATAAATAAAGTAAGATTACTTTATAAGACTTGTTTCGTGGATAGGAGATTAATTACTTTTATTAGTTGCAATAGCAATGCCATTGCCTGCCTTGGTGGCAGTAATTTCCCCAGGGTAGCTTGGATCGCGACTACACAAACGCAATTGTGAAGTGAAAAGCGATTCCTTAGCCAAAATGGTTTCTTTTAATGCTCTTTAGTCATGTAGAATATTATGAAAAACATATATTATGTAGGTACTCCTACTTAATTTATTAGTGATTAAAATACTTTTCAATTATACAATCATTAAAAAAAAACATAATTTATTTCCATTTACATTCATTCGTTAAATACATTTAAAGTCTATTAAGTTATAATCGAGTAAGTTTAAGATGTTTACTCAAAAATCTTTTATCAAATATTTATTCTAGTAGAATAAACATTTGCTCATTCTAATCTAACATATTTAATATAATAATAAAATTAAACAACCTTTAAGAAAACTGGCTGGTAGGAACATACGTCCACAATAATTGAGTTTTAGATACTTTATCGGCTATCAAGAAGAAATATATCAACAAAATAATAGAATTTATTCTGACACAAGAGAATGTGCGTACGATGTATGCAAGTCGATTGTTGCAGGTGCCTTGGCAGATGTTACGAGATTATACTTGGCAGTTACTTTTTGTGAATTCGAGGAAAACATGCAATCGTGTGTGTAAAAATACATTTATAAAAAGCTATTGCAAGATAAGAATTAATTTTATCGTCAGTTGGCAACCCTATCTAAGTCATTGATTACCCAATAATGCATTGGATCTGTTATCAATCTAATTTTAATTATAATACTGCTTTGAGGCTAATAAATAACTTACTAGTTGCTATATGTGATAACCACATATCAGTCTCGATTTGTATAACATTCTTCTCTTTGATAATTATCGATAAAATTTATGATTGTTTACGTCACTATGCATTTCTTCATTAAATGTATTTTTTACTAATAAACTAAAGTTTACGTATATTCATAATTTGTTATAAACAATATCTATTACAACTACTTTAATATACAGCGTGCTGTTATTAATGTGTTTTTTTCTTAATTTAAGAAAGTGGTACGTTTAAAAGTGCGTACAAAAAAGACCAATCCTCGCACCGGATGCGAGGTCTACAGCCGAACACCTGTTGTTAGCGTATCATTTTTTGTAAGCTTTGTTAAATATCTATATCATCCGGTTTCGTGGTGAGACATTTAAAACAAAGTTTTGTTATAAATAGAATATAAATACTAAATGTTTTTCTAAATGTGTGCCGAGTGAAAGTGAAAAACACAAAGACGAACACTCGCCATGTTAATGTTATGTTTACCTTCTTGTTTTAAGTCTAAAAAGCATCATCAGTGATCATCGAAGTCACATATGACTCTGGCAATAACTTTTAACATAATACGACACATAATCATATATTAATTAATACAATTTATAAAAAGAAATCTATAATTTTTTGATTTCACTACAATTGATTTTATGACTTGTTATTGGAATTATTGCTGACTTCATCTTTGATTAAAAGTCTGTCGTCACACTGCACATCACTTTTCCAAGTACAAAGGAGTGGCGTTTCGATAAACCGTTATGAGTCACGTCACTACTTCGTTGATGGGATCCGCCATTGATAGCATGTACCCCGAACGACAAGTAATGATCAAAAACAACGATATCGTTGAGCTATTTGCGATAAGCTCGCGACTGTCGCCAGAGCTTGTAAATAAAATTCTCGACACTTACTCGTACAATAAAAGTAGAATACTGTATCTTACCTGAAAGAAAAACAAATATTAATATTTAAAATAAATCTTTTATATTTTTAAGAGTAGATGGAAGGAGCTTAATCTAAAGTGTCGGAAGTAGTTTAATATTTTTTTATTTTTAACTTAATTTCCGATGGTCGCTTGGATCCAAAAACGATATCTGAACTAAATGCATAATGGGAGTGCTGAGCTAAATTATGTCTTCAGTATCGTTGACTTATAAAAAAAAACCTCATTAAAATACGAACCCTTGAAAACTAAACATATATTCAAAAACCCATACCACAACGTGCTTAAATTCCGTCTAGATTAGGCTGAGGGGGTTTTATAAAAAGACGTTAATAATATATCTCCTGAGGTTAACAGTACGGCGAGGCAAAGGTTATATATATTTCATTGCATTATAGTTCTTATCATGTGTGGAACACAGGCGTTATCTGTGTACTTGTATAATGTTGAGATGACTGTATAAAGCACCCGCTGAAAGGTCACAAGGCTTTCTCATTGTACATATATAAGTCATCTCTTATCCTTTAAACCGGCTAATATCAGCTCTGGGATAATTAAAAATATTACTAGAATTAATTATGTATACGTTTCATAATTCATATTTTTTTTTTACTTAAATATTATATCCAAAATGTAATAGGGACTGTATTATTTCATTTTTTTTCATATTATAAAACTAATATATAATACTATTAAGTAAGCAATATACTAAGTATTTATTTCAAACTAAATACAAACGAAACAAAGACCTAAAATAATATTCACTATTTAATTTTTTTCGCTGTTTACTCGTCTAGACTTCGTTAAAATAACAAAATATAGACAGACCTGTCAGACCTTGATTTGATAATGTATACACAAAATTTAAATAATCTTTTGTTACGTAATATTTTAATAAGCAAATGTCTGTTTAAATAATCTAGTTGTCATAGTTACGTATTTTGAGTTGTTAATTTCCAAACATTTATGTAGGTATACATACATAGTCTAAATTATTAGATCTATTTAAAATTCTTCCAGTTACAGTATTATTGAAAATTCTACTATTTTTTTTACTTGAGCCATATCGAAAAGAATTCGTTAATTTATTTAATATTTCTATTTTAAATATTAAAAAAATATATATTAATAAACACACATCGGTTAAAATAAAATAATAATATAAATATAGAATGAATGAGGCCGCGAGTTTGAATTCCTGCCCGTGTCAGCTTATTTTTCATTCTATATTCATATAAATATAAATAAGCTTAACATGTCTATACATGTTTATAGATATTTTCAAATATAATAATATAGTTTTCCTCACTAAAATTCAATATAATTATCATTACGAGTTACAATAATTAAAAAACAGGGATTCGCGGAGGCATCCAGAATCACCGAACATTAAATTAATGAGTGAAATGTGCTGTGAAACAAAAAAAAAAAAACAATTGTATGTTTTCACAATGCGCTCTTTACACAATATTTTAAAAACAAAATGTATGTTATGATAACTGCATATGAATCACTTATACACCTCGGCTGCCACATTGCATTAAAATTTACATGCGGGAATTATGGCTTTCCATTTCATCTATACACTATTGCTATATAGCTTGCATTCCTATACAGACAAAGCATAATAAAAAACATTTTCAATAACATATTTATTAGGAATTTTATAACCAATGACTAATACTTTTACATATTATTTTCAAACCTTACTTGAATTAACATAGCTTCTATGTAATAAAATAAAGTATACTATAAACACTGATTTAAATTGACTAGAGTTAATATTGCATCATAAAATAGTGAGGTGAACTAAAAGTCGATTATTTCTATCCTCTTATTGGAACGTGGCGGTAAGTAAACAATAATAGGAACTGATAACCTGTTGTCGGCGCCGGTATATCGAAACAACCCTATTCTCAGAAATAATACTGCAATGTGGCATTAATTTAACGTGTTTGATAGAATTTTCCAGAAACGAGCAACCGCAATTTGTTTTCCTGTAGTTGTGCAAGTTAGTTACCGCCCAGAATTTGTTTGATGGATATAAAAAGGTTTTGAACACCTCATTCAGGATGAAGTGACTGACACGTGACCCTAAAAGTAGTAATACAGGACCCTTCTCGTCCTGATTTCGAGTCCCTCTCAAATGATCACTCTTTATAAATGAATAAAACATGTTGAAATGTTCATTTCCGTGTATTTACCAATTTTCATAATATAGGTATTAGAACATTATTGTACATTTGTAGAAATACAATGTTAAATAAATTTTATACAACATAACTTTTATTTATACGAAACTTATTAAATGTATTTTCGTGTGTTATGTTCCATTCCAACTAGCACTCGTAAGAATCTAGACAAACCGAAGTTTAATTTTTCTCATTGAATTGCAGAGTTAATTAAAAAACCATATTTATTTATAGAGAATATCATAAGCTCACCAACTTAAAAGAACCCTGACCATACTAACTACTCCAATAACAGCGGCGTCCATAAATTGTTTGGAATGAAATATAAAACATCAACATATTCAAGTGTCTTTACTCCTGTTTACCGTCTATAAATAGAGACCCGATAGAAACCGGTACTATAGATACGGAACACCCACGCTATTCATTATACCTACGCGTCTTGCGTTATTTTTAAAATGGCAATCCATATCTATTTTTATCAATAAACTTACCCTTGAAGATGTATTTAGTATTTCTTTAATATACTTAGGTATATATTTAAAACTTGAATGAATACATTACCATTGAACCGCGATGATATCATAGCATAAGTTAATGAACATTATTTCGGTTGACTGGTTTTAATAAATAAGACATGGAATATATGTATTTGTCGTTTACATGGTAAGGTAATTGAAAACTTCACGATAATGCCAGGTAATTAATAAAACCACAGCAATTAGTGTATACATAAACTATCTCATATCTAACGGTACCTTACTTCTACTTAATAATAAAATAGCAAAAGGTAATATCAGTTATATATATCAAAGATTGTCTGTAAAGCATCAAGTTGAGATTTTCGAAAATAGAACATTTTATTTGAATAAAGTTGAAACGTAAATGATTCACGTCTCAACTTTAGGGTCTACTACGACACCCGAGGGTATAACCGCGTTTTCTCAAAGACGAGGGAGTCTTAACTATGATTTTAATTAAGCGTAATACGGAACAAACTTCAGACGGCTGTTAGTTAATATGTAAAGGAAATTATCTTGACTTTAAACAATAAACTTTATTCAACATTGTACTGTTAAAAATAACAGAAATATTAATGGTTTCATAAATAGTGGACTAAGGAGTACTGTGGAGAAAACGCTATCCATGTTAACGACAGCCAGTAACCGCAAATTTACCGACCGCCGGGACCCGCCGTACTCATTTTTAATAATATCTCGACCCATTAGTACTCTTTCATAAACCGACTGAGGAGTAAGGACAGAGGAATGAACGTAGAATTATTTAACCGGTATTATAATATATTAAAAATATATTTTTTAATGTTAACCTAATGTAAATTAAGTTGCTATCACATGATTTTTCATCATTTTTGTTTTTGGTTTTAAATTTAGTAAATGAAAAAGCCACGGTATAAGTGGTAGGTATATTAGATATAATTTAATTTAATTATTGGTATAAACCAATTATTGTAAATGTGTGTATGTGTATGTGTGTGTGTGTGTAGTTTTGATGGCCTAGTAGTTGGAAGTTAAGTGACCATGACTGTTCAATAAAGTTAGTAGATTCGTTTACTACGTGAATTCTTTGTTCGATCTACATATAAGAATATTCCTTTTTTATTTGACCATGTATGAAATTAAAAAAAAATAAACATTTAATTAATACAATATGCTCCAACAGTTAATATTCATAAATGCAAATATAATCTTAATATACCCACATACGTATAATTATACTATAATACTCTCATGAAGATACGAAGGTATCGTCAACTGGAGAACAATCGGCCACCCATACTATGTGTGACTGTGTGGTCCTGATCTGATAGGTCGTGAATTATAACACGAGAAACTTTAAACACAATAATCATTACTAATATTCTCTTAATAACTTGATATATTTTGATGAGATTAATTTTGTTTAAAACTTAAGAAAGTTATAAAGATTATATATAAAATTTTACTTATTGTGTGTTTTTTTTTAATAAATATAGAATAACAAAATAAATCGATACGGGTAGGAATTCGAACCCGCGATCTCTAGGAAACCGTCCCGCCACTCTATCAATTGAGATATCGTATCGCTTACATATACAATTTTATAGATATTTTAAAACATTTTCTTTAAAATTCGAATGTAAATAAATGTGTGTGTAAAAATAAGTGTGTGTGTGTAATAATAAAAAATAAATAAATATGTGTCCATATTATTTGGATGATATTTAGTGAAACAACTGTTTTGCCGCGCATTGTTAAAGCCTTATAATGAAGTTTGTTGATTCCGTTTTAATTACAGCAACGGCTTCATTTTATTATTATCAGCTATCATCGAGTTACATACAACCTACAGCTTTTGGGAAATCGAAAACAGTTATAATTTGGACGGTATCTATTAAAAAGACTTCAAAATTATTTAAATGCATAATTTATTTACCATTCAATAAAGTCTGGGATAAAACATCTCGCACTATTTATTTATTCAATTTATTAATTTGTAAATATATAATTATAAATGTTATTCTTAATTTTATTAAGTAAAAATATATTTTACTTAAATTATCATATTATATATTTTTATAATGATCGATAAAAATGTCTAACCTAATGATAAAATTATACACATGTGGTGTGTGGGTAAATTAGAAACACTGAACAGGGTAATTAGAAAATTTAAATTTAGAATAAATAAAATATTGTAGGTCAAAATAATACTTCTTGGTATACAGAGGAAAACGGTAAGGAAGGTACCTTGTATAAAGTGTATAACAGATCATTATTGACCACTTAGGTCAGCGGCAAACATTCTCAACAGGCCAACGCTCCATTCCGCTGTTTGCTTTCACAAGCTAAAATAACTTTTAATAAGAGTTGAATGAGAGTCAGAATAGCGTATAGCGGAAAAGATTGTTGGCTTCGAGATACTGGCCGAGTAAATGTGGTTCCTGGAATGCTTCGGTCCCCTTTGCGATATTTTTACCATGGTTAAATTTGGTTGGAAAATTTTACACTTAATTTTTGAAAATTATTTCTTTTTATTTTTAAACATCTAATTGATTTCGTATGAAAAGAGACGGTGATAATTGAAATATAGTCGTTTTTCACAACGTATTATTGGAATTTTTCTTGTTTTTTATTGTTTGATAAAATTCTATGACGTTATAGATTGTGAAATTAAGAACACGAGCACTTGTGTAATAAAGAACAATATACCTATAGAGATAAGGTACAAATGTACCCGTTGTTGTTGCCTAGAATAGGCAGAATTAAGTGATATCACCCAAGTACTAGAGTACCTACTCGGTAATCTACTCACACTTTAGTTACGTTTTCAATAACTAGACCTCGTAAGAAAAGTGTGAACATCATTTAATATTCTATCATAAAATTTAAGAGAACTAACTCGACAAATAAACGATTTAAAAAAAAAATGCTTAAATATTTATCACATACAAAAAAAAAGTAATGAAAAATACTAATAGTTCAGATATTATAAGTACTTTCAGGTATAAGCCGCAAAGGAATGATGATGAAAGAAGTTTCTATAATGACGACACCTGACGTCCTCGACTATAATGGAGCGTGTCAACAATTGGGCACACAGAGGCAAGCCGACCGAGTGGAAACATCACGACTACGTCAGAAACGTATCTGTCTTAACCACGATTCTAAAATAATACGAATACATTGATTGTTTGAAGACATTTATATATATTTTTTAATCTAATTCAATAAAATATTAAACTGTTATCAGGTGCCAACCCTCTCCATTTTATCGATATCATCAATTTAGAAGACAAATAATATTCGTTCGTCACTAGATGTTATTGGCACCCTACAGGGATGTGCGTACAATTTGACACTTGTATCGCACGTGAAGTAGAAACCTTCTTCAACTTTTGTTGCTTAACGGACAAATGCGTGAGAGCACTTTGTATTTGACGCATTTATAACATTTATAGATATAAGAATTATTATAACAATATAATATTAATTTGTAAAATACTTTACAAATAGTAATCGCAATAAAATGACAATCTGGATAACCGGGCTTTTTGATGGAAAATACATACCATATGTATATATTTTTCCTTATTATAAAAATATAAGGACAATTAACAATTTCATATTATGAAATAAATTATTATTTATAAGAATACGATTCTCTGTCACGGTAGAAATACCTAGTTTTTCCTTATATAAATATAAATCAGTAATTATATAGCAACGCTAAAAGAGCGCGTCTACATATCCCTTAATAAATTACACGCTGCATCTAACAGCGGAACGGTAAGCGCATGCCGATGCGGAGCGACACGAATATTTCACTTATTTTGCATACTAACAAGCAACGGTGCGCAAGCGCGACATTGCGTCACTGCGGCCGTGTTGCGCAATCGACTCACGCGCATGCTCGCTGCCATTCATCCGGCCTCACTGGCTGGCAACAGTCTAGATTCGCTGCATCTAGAGCTGTGTTTCCGTCTCGCTGTGTGAGCAGAATATGCTTATTAGGTTGAGGTAACAAGGTTAGTTCTAACGTTTGCCTCCGACAAGCTTCCGGCTACTAATGAAACTATGGATGTAATTAAGAAAGTAATCATAAAATGTAGACATTTAAATATTCTCCACAGTCTGCTAGAGATATCTTACTGTTGGAGAAACGTTGTTCCTAGAAAGAATCTTAGAACGTATCTTATAAAGTATATATAAATTCTTAATACGTAAGCATGTTCATTCATGGTTATTAATCGTCTATTTCCTCGGAACTTTTACGATAACGTACACCGGATGTTTGATCGTATGGAGTATTGTTCACATTGGCCTATTGACTAAGTTAGGTTATATAACTTTTATCGGCCATTGTTTTTAAGGGGACATTCCGAATTTTGTTTTTTTTTTACACTTTGTACCTGCTACTTAACAATACATACAGTATGGTAACCTTTGCAAAACAGAATCGTCGTCTGTATACTTATGTCTATTAGGTGCACTGTCAAAACACAAACATCCAAGGACAGAAACGAGTAATTAGTTTGTGTACTCGGTAATAGTCATTGTTTCAGCCATCGGAAGACTAACAATGAGTCCTTTGATAGTAAATTTCAGGTAATTGAATAAGATAATTGATTGTAGTCATGTTTAGTGTTGTTTTAAGTGTTATTTATAATGAAACCAAAATACCAATTGGAAGATTAAAGAAATATCTCACGTGTATGAATTACCATCACAAATTAATAAAAAAAAGAATTAAAAAAAAAGCCGATGCTAATAAATATCTACTGCATAAACTCATGAATAACTATTATGAATATTTTGTAAAGTTGATAGCAAGGTTTGCATTTACGTTATAAGAACCTTTTTATTTAAATAAAGTTAGAAAAAAAAACACACGACCTTTAATACTGGAGACAAAAGCAAAGAATTTTTGACCTATTCTATAAGTAACAGGTACATGTTTAAATAAATGTGAATATACATTACTTATTGTAGAATCGCTAGTACGTGAGATTGATAAAAAATATATATTAAGAAAATGTTGCTTGAAAGATACATAAGAAGTGCAGCCAAAATGTGGCTTTTTTGTATATAAAAAGAAAGGTACCAACAAGTCACCCACCAATGCACAAAAACTCGTAACTTTTATCAGAAAGTTTCATAGATAATCTGCAAAACTGCAACGAATATCTTGTCAAATTTATAAACAAAGAGATATCAATCAAAAGAAGCGATCGTCCTAATCACCTTACAATCAATACTTATCAATTTTTAATAATTATTGTGAAGTCTGACGGTGATATATTAATTTGTAATGATGACGTCAATTATTATTGATGAACAGTCTTAGATAAAAAAGAAGGAATGTATTAAAATGTTTAGGAACATTGATTGATTTCTGTATTAACTTTCATCTCAACAAATTCTGATTTGCGATATGTATAATATTTAGAATACTTTTTAGATATAGATATATATTTGTTTCAATAATAAATTATTACTTTTAAATCCTGATGCTATATAAATTAACACCTAGCGGAAAGATAGCATCCTAAAATGACCACGTTTGAAATCCCATATTTAAACCCTCAACCTGGAGTAGAGCTGATGGATCAAGCAATACTATTATCATAGTTGTACCATACTTTATTTTAATTTATTTCATGTACCACTATTAATTATAAAAAATGCAATATTAACAACGACGTACACATAGGATGAGCTTATCTCTTCAAAGAGATTTATTTAGTGGTAAGTAAATATAATCTCTCATATGGCACGTATTCCAATGATTAAGCCTAAATCGGAACGCAACAATCAGTCACGCATCAGACACCCGACCTGGCTTACAAATGTTTAGTCAGCGTTATCTATATAGATAAGCCACAACGACGCCACGATTGATATCTATTGTACGCTTTCTTTAAACTAGATCATGAGTTACTCATACATACATACATACATATTTGCATATTAATAATTTTATCTGTTATCGTTTTGCGAAGGTGGTCTCGTCATATCGGAGCGGATGTTTACATAATAGATAGTATAATTTTCAGCAGTTTATTAACCCCTTGACTTCGGACTTGATCGTATATTAGAGGTCGCCTGCTCGCAGATACGTGGGAAAGATCTTGATATAAATGTCATATTTTATATTTTTTCTTATGATGAATAAGTATTAAATTTTAGGTTAAAAAAACAAAACAGGAAAATGAAAAGAGATGTCATATATTTTTTTTAAGGAGAAAGATTTTTAGCAAAAACAGCAAAGTGACATGTTTGGGCGTGACATTAATAATACATTCAAATTAAAAAGAAATAAAGGTAACAGCACCTATTCCATTAAATTTATTACAACAAATGTCAACCAAAAACAATCCCAAGAGTGTTGTATAATTATATACGTTAATACTGCGTGAATGAATAACAATGTTTTTACAATGTATTAAAAATCTAGCATTTTAACACATTCTTTATAAATTAAGCAATTATATTGTATTTTATCAAATAGACGACATCATCTCACAACATTATCTCAATAATAGATTGTATATAAAATAATTTAATTAGGTATTAGGTCATCACATTTTTGTATCTATTGGCTTATCACTGATAACAGAGAGTGAATATGAATTGAAAGTTTTCGTACAACGTTTCACATGTTTCAACAAAAGTGTTACACTCCATTTATTGGTCACTTTAATTCATATAAATAATTCAGTAATATGTCATCTTATTTCAATCGTCACAGTGAATTCATATCGAGATATGTATGTATATATGTTTGTTTCTAACTACCGTTCACCTTCACCATATCACCGCTCGTTGGTTGAGTGGTTAGCGCAAACCCCTAACGTATGACGGCGCAATCGGACTCGGGTTTGATTCCCGACAGGAACAGGCATGTACGCGATGTTTATTAAATATGTTCGCAGTATTTCTAATGTTTATTTCCATGTATTTTTCTCGTGATCTAACACCCTTAACACAAGCAAAGAATTTGCTTACTAAGGGATTAGTTCAAGTGTGTAATTTGTCCAGTGATATAATTATTAAAAAGTATAGTTAAAGATCTCTAAACTTGATAATATTTAGACGCAACGAAATAACAAAATCAACAATATAAAAAGTTCACTCTCACAGCCATTATCAACAACGTAAGTATATTCCTATCAATCTTTGCTCAATGCTGATTCATAAACTTTATATAAAAAAAAACTGAAAAACAATACCTATCAGTCAGTGAAATAACATTACCAGCGTTGCTAAGGAAAATAAACCTAATATCATATTTATTACATCAAATGAATGACGACAATCAGAATCAATATATGATTTTAATATTTTATAAGATATTTTAAACGGGTGATTTATATTTAAAAAAAAAACAAACCAATTTTTTTATTAATAAAGTTCATATACCTTATTCGTCCTAAACTACATATTTTTATTTTGTATATCCATGAGATCAGCTGTGACTCAGACAGAGGCATTGGCTCAGATGAGTCAGTACATAAAGTATGAGAAACCTATTGTTCTCCTAGTACCTAATTTTACTCAGCTGTTTTGATTGCTGGACCATTCAATTAGCGAAATACCTCCATTATGTTCTCACTTGGATCAAATTTATATAGTGCATAGATAATAAACTCTTAATTATAAATTCATGTTAAACATGATAGATAAAAAACATAAAAAATTAAATTGTAAAATTATTTATCTCACAAATAACAATAAATTATTAAAACACCTGCAATGGCTTAACGTGTGATATTTATTATTTATTTAAATACATAATAATAGTTTAGATTTATTTTTTCCGCTCGGGTAATACCCTTGTTACAAATATGTAATGACATTACATCAGTTAAATCTAATTTCATATTAACCGATGGACGGAACTGGTGTTTAGCGTTCCATTTTAAAAACAAGGTTGTGACACTCGCGTGAAATAAATATTATAGATTATTTATTTTTATCGACTAATATGTATGTTATCAGCACTTCGTGTAGGCGTTGCAATTACTAGGCCCAGGTGGAACGGCTAGAGGTGATACCAAGCTAGCATGAAACATGCTATCTCATTAACTAGTCAAAGCGCTTGTAAATTAATGAGAACTCCCGCTAAATACCGGTCATTGTTTATCATTCAGCTATTTCATTCAACTCATTTATTCCATTCCCACAGTTATGTATGTAAATTTTAATATTGTCCAAAAATAACCGTCTCAGTTTAGCCTAATTACCACATTACGAGGTAATTATTCTGTGTTACAATGACATTGTTATAATTGTACAAGTGTTGTATATTTTATTGAAATTATTGTGATGCGAACACAAAAATAGTAATAACAATGAACATGTTGATAAATCTCAAATAGAAGATTAAAATAATAAACCATATAGTAGAACAGAACTTAAATGTGCAGGGTAATGGTGCTTTAGTAAAAAAAAATAAAAAATCCCAGCCGCCAAGCGGTTCGGCTTACGGCACTCTCAATCAGCTGATTCATTCGTCGGCCAGCCTTGCGTGTTGCAACTGTCATTGAATATAATTATCGCATTAGTATTTCTTTGTACAAAATAATTTCGTCGATTTTAGTTTACTTAGCAGTATCAAGGGATCATTATCGTGTCCTTGGCGCCGTGTAATTAATTGTTTAAATTCAAGTAATAAAAACGAATTAATGAATTAACGAATTAAAATCGCGTAATCAATACAATGACACTGCTAGCTAATTAGCGGAATAATAAAAATGTAATTAATGATGATATTAAAGTTAATGAATGAAACTGTGTATTTATTTGTACATAGCGATAAAAATGTCGTCTATCAAGTTTCGGAAGCAAGGTGACTCCCGTGACCCGAAGGTGACCCGTGTTGGTACGCGGTTCGTCGAACCCAGTAGTATCGTTACCTCAATCTTCGGTATGGTATGAATTAATAACTACTATAATCTCGATTCCTTTGAAAAATTGTTATCATACTGTAAAGTTAGAGAAAATTAGTAAGAGAGATTAATTCATAGAAGACTAGTTATTGATTGCCCTGGAATTTAAAAAATGTAATTTTTTAAAAGTGGATATTTACAGACAGATATTCCACTTTAAATTGGTATTGTCAATCGGGTTTTAAAATAGACAATATAATTATATATTATAAACGGATGTCATCAAAAAATAACGTCATATTTGGAAACAAAATTATATTCTAATTCGAGGTAAGTTTTTAGTTGTTATGTTTAAAAGCTAAGCGGATCTTTATTTATCACAATTTTTCTTACAATTCTTTTCTTAGTTCTTTTCTTTCGGAAGGTAAAGTTTACTGAATTTTAAATTTTAAATCATTCTAATAAACCAATATTGATACCATTAACATCAAATTCATAATAGTAAAGTCTTTAAGAGTCAATACGAGGTTCATTTCTCCAAATATTATAATCACAAATATTTATAACATTGTACAATTATCATTTATAATTAAAGTAGGTAGGTACTGGCATGACGCGAACGAATTACGCAATTTGGTTTATTGTTTCTAAAATTGTCTTATCAAACAAAAGATTGTAATGAATTAATCGTAAATTCATGAGTCGACAACTAATTGCCAAAAACAAGATTAATGACCTCAGTGCGATAAGGTTGCCATAGAGACAAATATAAACTATTTTACATAAACTATATATTAATATTCTTGACGCTTTTTTCGTACGGAAGTCTAGTACAATTGTATTGAAAATTAATTATATTATTATCCTCATTGGTTGGGATTAATTAAAATAAGATGACAAATGTAAAAACCGTGCAAAGAAAACAAAGAGAATTGTCGATAACACGAGGTTTTCCCGGTTCAGTCTTCTTTTTCCTTGTTTTTGATTCCCGAGTTATGTTTTGTCAAAGACCAAAATTTTATAAATGAATCATTTGTTATTATATGTCATTTCGTATTAATACTTGTATAATATATTAATTATAATACCACAGGACCAATTACATACATTGATCTAACCGCTAAGCAAGCAAATTATTTGTCTGTGTTAAGGGTGTTAGATAAGGATACAAATACATAGAAATACACATTTTAAATACTAAGAATATATTAAAAAAACAACCAAACCCAGAAATACAGACATCTATGCTCATTACATACATGCCTGTCCCTGTCGGGATACGAACCCAAGCCTCATTCGTTAAACGTTAAGCGTCTGGACTTACCACTCGACCAATGACCAATATCGTAATATATTTAATAAAAAGTTAAACTCAAATGTTAAAGATTTATTAATGATGAATTAGTTTTTACTAATACTTAGTTTCGTCATTTTTAAAAGTGCACTCATATTTATTAGATAAATACATCAATATGCATCATCTATGTAATCATCGTAAAATCAGAATCCATAAAGAATACATAAACCATAAGGGAGACAAGTTTTATAAACACTATTTACTTAATTGGATTAATTTGAAATTTTATAGACTATAAAATACTTACTGGAAATAGAAACTACTTCGAACCCCTATTTGTTTATAGTATATAGATTGAAATTTACCAATAATCTGTAATGAATTTTATAATCAAATCTACAGCGAAACATTTGATCGAAAAAATTAAGAGTTAAGCTGCCAATCAGATGAAAGCTAACTCATTAACATCCTCTTCACAATGCGATATTAGTAGTTGAAATAGTTGCTAGGGGTACCCGAATTATAATAGAAATGTTAATTATATTAAAAAAAAAAAACTTAAATAAAACCAAATCATATATTGATCAAATAAAAATTATCTATACTATATCTATACAATATATAAATGAATATCTTTTTGTATTTAAATGTACTAACCGAAGAGATCTATTGTAATCAATCTGATGTTATATTGAAGATGTAAGAGTATAGGCCCGTTCATATTACAAACCGCAAACGAGGCGCTGAGAAAACGGTATGTTCTATAACTAATAATAATTACAATATAACGTTAGATATTCAATCATCTTAAATGAAAAACATTACCCGTAACAATGAAGTACTTGCGTGTATTAATACTAACGTGAAATCGGAAACAGACTTATGATCAGTAAGAAATAAAATAAATAAATGAACTCTATGATCGAAACTAAAAAAAAAAAAAACTAAACTAAGTAACTAAAAAATTAAAATAATAATAATAATAATAATCTGTATATTATTTAATTTATGAAAGACAATAATAGGATTTAATTAATTTATAAGTGTATACTATTAATAAAATTTATAATTGTTAGGAAGTTTCTCACCAAAAAGAAAAGATAAAAACAATCGTGTCTACATTTAGGTTCTAAGCGGCGGCTAATTGTCCGTAACCGTACAAACTTGATTACCGGACCGGTTGCGTTACGGTAACAAAACGGGATGGTTTGCAGCCGTCCGGACGCCTCCGCCACAATCGGTCCCGACATAATCCAATTACAGGACAGGAATTGTTTTTTAAACGAAATTTTGCACGGTATTTATCTACGGAATAGTTTAAAAATAACATTGCTTTTTACTTCTTTAAACTTATGAATATAATAAAGTGAATTGTAACAAAATTAAGTAAAAAAATATTGTTTATTAGGATACAAGTAGGTATCTATTATTATTATTGAAACAATAATAATAATAGCTGGAACCCTAGGATTTTGGTCATTTGTCTAAGCCAAATTTTGTAGCAAAATGGAGTTATATATTCATTTGGAATCAACGTATATTTTTAATAAAAAATGTATAAACTGTATCACAAAAAATATTTTTTATTTTAAAGAAATCTAAATTTAGACTTTATTAGAGTACAAAATGAACTAACAATATTTTAATATAGAACAATATTTAAATTATACATAACAAAAAAAAAACATTACGATAACAATTACATACGGTTATTAGAAAACATTATTGATAGGTGTGTTTCATGGAAACGATTAGCTAGTACATAGCAACAATAATATATTGTAATAGCATTTTATCCATTTAAATAACTCATACTGTAAGGGTGAATATAAATAACAATTTTAAAATTGCAAAATAAAATAATTAATACATGAACAAAATCGTCGAAGCGGTTACAAGAAAAGGTTACTTAATTGAATCCTTGTAACACTTTATTATCAGACGGGCTATGGACATGACACACATCGCCGGTAAACACCATTGACTAATAACACTTATATATAACTTTCTTTTTAAATAATTACTCGATTTTATATAATCTTTAAGATATTCAATAAAATAAATATTTATCTGGTTGTATTCACGTAAATGAATTGTAATTCGACCGACTAATTTCGAATAATTTTCGTGTGTAAAGAGAAATATATTTTTAATGATAATCATCTTTCACGAAAGTTTAATTACAAAAATCTTGTTTAAGTTACAAAAAATCGAGAACACAATCTTAAATATATAATATTTGCCAATTAATATATATGATACGACTTTCGATCAGATCTTAAACCGGCTAGAAAGGTATATATTAAAGTAGTTCACTTGCAGTACAATTTACATAGTTCGTTGAAATTTCCGCGATCACCCACGTGTTATAGGTACGCCTGCACTAAGCGGCCGGTTTTCTGTAGGAATCTCGGACCGCGATATAAAAATAAAACAAGGTAACTACGAAGCCATAAAAGAACCATTTCTTATATGAACTGTGTTTATTTACTTCGATTACTGCAATGCTTTAGGTCTTGACTTATATTACATTAAGTTAATAAAAGCAACATTAAGAGATTATTAACTTGAAATATCTGTGTTTAATCTGTATCTAAATCTTCAATATTTTCTGATTGGCTACACTCATTATCGAAAAACAGAGTCAATTCATTAATTAAACAATGAACAACAGACGACAGCCGGTGTCCTCATTCCCGCGAAACTTTCGATACTACGCCATTGGGGTTAACTGTGACAAGGCTATGAAAGACCACCTGGAAAACTGTCTAACTTGTATATCAACAAGATTTATATTTTACACCATTTAAAATTAACCTGTAAATTTAAATTATATACAATGTATGGTACGAGGTTTTCATTATTCAGTTACGAGACAAGGTTAAGCGATGTCAAGTAAAATTTAACACGCAATTAGTAACCAAGCTGATACCTTGGCATCGATAGGCGAGATGATTCAGGGACTGTTTCAGTCTGTAAAAATCATTAAAAGCGAGAAGTGATTACTCTTCATGCATATTATTACCTTTTATTGCAAAGCATTCGTATTGAATTAAGAAAACCGAAAAAAGTTTGTTCAACTCTTCACGCGCTTTTTGATGATTTTATTTTTTTATCAATAAATTATATTATTTTCATCTACTGATAGTTACTTACGAAGCTAATCAAACGGAGGTTAGTATACATACAGTAATAAATAATAAGGATACTTTATTTAAAATAAACACGTAAAAATAAAAAATAAAAAAAACCACTGAATAAATTCACATACTGTTTTATTACGCACATATGATTTAAGTTTTTATATTAAACATTAAAAATATAGGTAAATAAGTATACCTAACCAAAAAAATATATTTCCTGAATGATTCTAAATGAGGACATTAGACTCCCAGTTGCTAGGGCAGACACCGTCAGACTGGCGCCGAGTGTACAGTGGTCTTTACAACTCTTATCATGCTAACATTATTCTAAATTATGCAAGACCCGTCATTATACACAATTATTGTGGCTGGCAGACTTTAGTTTCAACATATTTATAAACAGTTAAGATATACCAGTTAAATGTTAGCATCCCATGATTCAGCGTCTAATAATAGGTTAGGCCAGTAGTCAGTACCCAGAATGCATTGACCATTAGTACAGTCCGGGTAGCAACGACAAACGTTATGTCGGTTCACCTTGACTCACTTTGGCTGGCCTGCTGCTTAGCTATGTACGTAATTAGTTTATGAAAAACAAATGTTGCTTATTTTTATCTTAAAATGCACCGATACTAAGAGATAGCGATTATTATGTACATAAATTGTTAGCGGGTTTTATTGTTTTTTATTATATTCTCATTTATAATAAACGAATACCTGTCAATGTAATAATGTTTTAACTTTACACATATGTATTATGCAACGCACACACGTGTATCGATACGGCATATCCATGACTTATATATGAGTAAGCAAGTTTTTGTAAATAGCGTACGTAAATTAAGGTCACAATAATAAATCGCAAGCAAATTATATATTTAAATTGCAATTTATTTTCCACAACTAGGTACATATTTATTGCAATTCGTATTATTTATCAAAATAGTCATAACTTACAAGTAACATTTTTGTTTACTTTTATTAAATTCATTATGACCGACACGAAGATTTCACAAATCGTTACGAGTGGAGCCGAAGCTAAAATATTTTCTTTTCTAATCGCTCGTGTGTTGCGGCAATTAATTTTCACAGAACAGCTGATGCTCCACATTAAAGCGGCGAAAGCAATGTGACAATGCACAACGAACATCTCGCATGGGAGACTGTTACTTAACATCAGATAATATTACCATCTTGTGGGAACATTTTGTGGAAACAGCATTTTAATATGTAACGCACAAATGCCTCGGTATTATCATATTTAGTAAAGGAGATGACTTGTTGAAATAATATTCACTTATAATTATTTTTAACTTTATACAAATAAACGTCATTAAACTATTTCGAATACATCAAATAGATGAAACATAATCGAACAAACCGTAACAGCCGTACATAAGTAAATAATGAAATAAAACTTATCCAACACACGAGATAAATCTTCTTCGATATCCGTAGAACGGGGTCAGTCAATCTCGAGTCAGTAACCGATCTATAAATATTGATCTGTGTTCTCCTTGACTCGAATTGCAATAACCGGCCGCTTGCGAAATTCGCCTACTGGCTTAGTCATTGTCGCCTATTGGATTCAGCGCAGACAACTTGCTTCATACCACCCAATATGTTCACTTTATTTACCAACATGTATTGCTATATCTATAGATATATCTCACTTATTATATCTATAGATATACATTTTATATGTACTTTATTAACCAACTTAATATTTGTGATGACGTTTTTACGTCTTTGATATCAAATGCACAACTCAAACTTTGATTTAGAATCATCAGATCAAATTAAAGAAACGCAGGAAATTGTAATAAATATATCAATATGTAAATACCGTTTCAACATTGCATACCTATTGTCCGTCGGAATGTCCCGCGTGACGCAATTAGGTCATTTGAAACCAATAGGTTGGTAGGCGAAACCGCAGAGCAGTATTAATAGTGGATTACCTATCCGATAGAAAGGGATCGAGCACGAGTAACGTAATAAAAGCCTTATTGAAAAGTAGAAAATAGGAAAGTCAGTTTGTTGACCCCACCGGGCAAAGGTCTGGTCTCTCTGATGACGGATGTGAGCGCACGTGACTTAACACGAGATTAACATGCTGTAAAGCGTACAGATATCACAAGCAAAATATTAATATTGGAAACGAATATTAGTTTCCAATATTGATATTAAATATTTTAATAAAAATATGTTATGAGTGAGATATCTTGGTAGTTCAAGCTGATTGAAAACGAATTGTTCCTCCCACATGAGAGGTAATATCACCAGACAATAATACTCGACCCACACAGCAGTTTAAATGGAAGTTTCAACTCTAAAGGGCAGTCGAGGCGTATCATAATTTAAATATATCCTGAACCACGGCCAATCTATTCGCAAGGTATTGGTCAATATATTTCCATTTATGTCGGAAAATAATACCTATTAAATTTTATAACGCTTATTATTAACATATATAACTTTAGTTGTTGTGTGTTTATATGTACATGTTTAGGGAGTACAGAAATATTTTTTATGAAATGTCATTTGTACTAGTTTTGATCTATGATATGAAAACGATACTGATGAAAAAACACAATAAAGAATTTTTAAAATGACGCCTATTGGGTATGTATCATAAATATAAAAGCATATACGTATTTTAACAACTATTGTATTCTAACAGTAAAGCGTATGTAAACAACCAAATGGGGCAACGACCACTTCCAGAAATATAAATAGAATAATTATCTATAAATACAACGTTAAAAATAAATAAAGCGCTTTGGAAGGGGAGACTCCACGTGTCTCGATCTTTAATATTAATTACCAGACAGTCAAACAAAAATAGAAAATGTTTGAAGTCACTCCAGTTTTATATTCATTTTAATATAAACTAGACGGCAATAGTTGGGTATAATATAAATTCTATTTGATGACTCCATTATTTATGACGCGGACGTTGTGACGTTTTATTGTGTACGTTAAACAATGTTTATTATTATAGCACCATAAATAGAGCCAAATAAATTTATGACGAATCTAGTTTATTAAAAACTAGATTGGTAAGAAAATATATAATCCAAATCAGGATGAATGAAAATTGCCCGAGTTATATCTATTTACAAACGATTTTAATAATGAATTGATTAGAAATAATAAATAACAATTATTCATTTATTAATATAACGGCAAAGCTTTTTGAATAACATTTTCAGGATCACTTTAATAGAAAATTCTGTGACGCAGCATCGAGATGGTGTAGCGTCCTACGCTCCAAAGGTCAGAGGTAACACGTGTTGAGTCGTAAACACTTGCTACAGTTATATGCGCAATATCAGTCGATGCTGAAACCGATGTACCATTCGGATTTCAGTTTTCATGACTATATTTTGTATGATGCGAATTTATGACTTACACCTACTCCATTGATTTCGTAATAATTTTAAACATTATGCAATTTTTTTTTGTGTGTACATATATAGAAAATATTTAAATAAACAACTCAATTTATTCAATTTGATACAAGCGAGGTGATTATTTCCTCAAGTAAAATTATTAATAAAATATATTATTTTTTCCAAAAACTTCCCAGTACCTACTTAATTAAGAAAAGTTTAAAAAAAATATCAATTTAAAAAATATGTTTTCCTTATTATTATAACTAAATACAACTCCGTGTTCAAAATAATCATAATATATAAAATATACATTTCGCAACGCCTCATAATTCACAAAGGGCCGGTCGGTAAGGCTTCGAACGCAAGGTCGAGACACGAAGCACAATTTCCGCGTGTGACAATGTAAACAATAATTAAATACTTCAGTCTGTCCGTGCGAAACCGCCGCATGTTAAGTGAATTAATAACTGATGAATCCGGCTGTTACTGGATTAATACACCGATGGCCATGTTATTTTGATGATCGATGTCATATACTATATTGTTCGTAAACAACTTATAATAATATTCGTATTAAATAGTAATTACATATACCTAGTATGGGTAAAGGGTATTCATTTAAACATATTTAATGAGTGCATTATGTTATCATACTAATTAGGAAATTTAAGTCGTCTTATATATCTGATATCTGATATTTATCGTAGGGAAAATCCCGTGGGTTTTTTATAAGCAACGACTTTTTAAAAATAGATTCACATATGCTACTATGTGATCATAAAGAAATATTGTATATTAGTAATATGAATACATGAATGACTTCAAGTATATCGTATACGTATGCAAAACTAACTCTCGATCGTCAACACGTCACAATCAAGTCAAATCTAATCACAATTCTGATAATACACAATAGTTCAGATAAATCGTGGCTTTTGAACTATAAAACAATGAATAGAGGTAATTATACCGCATTCATTAGTAAAATGCAATAAACATAACTTGTTTTAATTATAGCGGCCACTAACACTAAGATTACGTTTATTTGCGTATTTATTATTGATACTATTTATTATATAAATCACTTACCTCATTTATGTGTTTGTAGGTTTTTATAAGGTCGACGCTAAGTTTTCTTAACGGCGCCGTTGAGGGGTCCCGAAAATGATGTGGTATTCGGGCTTGCATAGCCTGGGCAATTGGAAAACTATTGTAAGTGGAACGTTTATTAACAAAATTGTTGTAGCAATATAAAGCGATAATGAAAGCTAGAGGCATTTTTTATATACAAGTACTTACTACTATTTTTTGGCATGCAGACAAACAAACAAAAAAAAAGTGCTGACGTTATAATTCAATGAATCAATATAGATTAAGGTCTAAATTGTTTCTTTGAATTGGCATAAATCTAGTATGTGATTATCGTTTTTAGTGCAAAGCTACATAAAAATTGTGTAACACGTAATAAAAGAAACTTATTAAAATAAAAGAGATACATATAATAATTGCAACTAGGACAGAAAAAAGCGATAGATATTCTACATGAGTTTTACAATTCTTACAAGCCTATGAAAGCGTTCTACACGAGACAGTTTGGTGGTGGGATTTAAATCGAGATACGAAACAAAACATTATGTTTAGAGACGAAAGTAAAGACTAAGTTGAAATAAAATAAATAAAAAAATTGCGAAATGAACCATTATATGCAAACGGCGCAAAATCAGCAAAACGTTAATTGTAAAAAAAAACCTTTCACTGAGAAAACTGTAGTCGAGCCCATTAAATAATTACCTAAGTCTAGACAGAAGTATCTATAGGATGGTTTTCTGTTCGTACTTAACACTCAAATAGCAGTCTTCCAGTAAAAGGGAACTTGTAGATAATTAGTGGCACTTTGTTTGAGGGATAATTTATTTACTTGCGCATAATGTCTACTCTGACAACGTTGTTAATGGTGCTTTTAATAAAACAATGAGATGATCTTGGTATACGTATTTACCGAAAAAAAACACGTCCAAAATTTTAAGTCATTATATATTATTCAGAAATATTTTTAAACCCTAATAATAAACGTGTGTAAATTTGATAAGTAAATAGTATAAGCTTATATTTTTATTATCTTTGTATAAAAAAAACAATAACTAAACATTTACTATATATACCGAAAATAAACCTTCTTTTCAGATCCTATTGAACCGGCCTACCCTGGAGATTGGGTTAAACCCCAACTGCCTCGTGCATTTACCTGAGCGGGGGTACGGTAGCGCCAGAAAGCTCTTGGGTTGCGCACTTGGGCGCTCACCTGTATGTCCGACGGCGCGCTCATGGAGGCCAGCTGTTCCTCAGCCACCAGCCGCCCATACAGAGGCACATGCCGCCTCTCACCGCCCGCGGCCTCCGGCATGCCACCGCCAACCACACCCACTGCAACAAAACAATAACATTTTCATTACTATATAACCGCCTAGGCACGCCTTAAAAACTTATGGTCCATATAAAGGAAAAACAAAAGACATTTCTTCAAAAAAAAAGAAATAATAATAATTTAACCTCCGATATGTAGTGGTATCGTATACTGACAAAAAACTATATATATGTACAGGTAAATCAAAAATTCTACGGTAGTATTTAAATATATAGGTGAAAGATTTTATATATAAGAAATATTTGAGCAGTAATAGATGTAGGTACCTCCTAAAGTCTAAACAAATAATAACAAGATTTTTATTGTATTTAGCACACTTTAATAAGTCTTGTACTAATAAAAAACTTTATGTAGCTAGAATATAAATTTACAAATTTTTAAGATTGTATGTACTTTCCTTGCTGAGTCACAAAGGTTACAAGGCCCTCGAAATTAAAACACAAATAGTTAATTTACGGTTTAGATACAGCTAGATCGATGTCTCAAATGGCGCATGTCAATCAACCCGGTGCCATAGTTCAAATTTCCATGTAAACGAGTCTCACCTTGTCCGCCCACTCGCCACCGTTCCCAAACATCGTGTGAATCATACTCAAATGTGAACGTATTCTATGTTCTCAGAAACTTTTGTTATTCATTCATAATTAAGAAATTTAATACATCAAGTTTCTGTTTCTTCAATCGTGATTGTAGTTACATTTGATTTGACGTTAATCATTGTCTAGCTAAATAAAATTATTTTGACATTTTTAAAATTATTAAAAAGTCAAATCAAATTGTAAAAGTGACATCCCAGGACCTCTCATTAAATTAATAGTTAGTAGCGAGCAACTCGTAGATTTCTTTACTTGCCAGTTACTAAGTACGTATCAATCTTTGGAAACTTTATCGCATGTTCACCGACAAGCGTAGAACAAGTCACTAAGTACTTTTCAGTGGCTTCCCATTGGAATTGCTCTGACAAGCAAGTTAAGTTCACTAAGTTTGATACACAACAAACCAAAAACTTGATGTACATCTATCACTTTTATCTAAGTATACAGACTCTTAAAAGACACTTAAACAACATACTCAAGTTGCTCTTTACAAAGGTTTATTTATTTTCATACATCACACATAAGTGATATGAAAGTTAAATAAAAGCGATTTAAGAATGAATCATAATTTGAACCATAATTTAATAAATCTAATTAATTCGCCTTGTTGCTCATATATCGAAACATCAAATTCAATTAAGTCACTATATTGCATGACAACATTAAATATTTTGACCGTATAAATTCGGAGCGTTAACTTGTCACGCAATAAAAAATAAACTTTTGACGGCGACGCTGATTGTAGGTACTAGTAAAAAAAATAAGTCTGACCTAAAAGTTGTAATCGATATGAGATTGTTAGCGAAATTATTTGTATTTTCAAATAAAGTTTTCTGCAAGTTGTGAGTGGATTCGATGCATGACGTACAGAGGTCACAGACAGGCCAATTTATACTTATTTATGTTGTCTGGTAAGGTGTGACATTTCATAATAAAAGTCCGTTTGCCTCAGTCGTTTATTTCAAGGCGACTTTAACTGAACTAAAAGTTTGTTCAACGTCTCGTAAGTTCGCATTACTTGACGTGCTCATTTAAATTGAGAGTTAATTCCGTTGTAAAGTACAGTTGAAGTGTTACTGTAATAATATTCTCAAGATTCGGTATAAGTTTATTATTGCTTTTATATTTTAAAACGTAAGTATCATTTAATTGTATACAATAATTTATTTGAAGTGTTGATTCGTATTATTATTATTATTTATTAATTTATTTTCTTTTCTAAACAACACCCAATCTAAGTAGTCCATGTTCTATAACACTTAAACCCAGTCCAATCATCTTTAGATCTAAATGAACTGACCCGTATTGGATTGGAACCCACAATCTTGGCTCAGTAATCAGAACCACCACTGTCCACTTTGCCAACAGACCGTCGTTATTAATAGTATGTACAAGTCAACAAATAACAAGAAATATTTGCCCCTAATCGCTAAGTACGCAAAAGTTAACACGCAATAACATTTATTTGTTCTACACACTTATTAACAAACACAACAGTAAAAACAATAAACATAACGCTAGTGCGAAGTACGCTAGAGCAAGCCTTTCTATTATCAAATTCACGCGTTGCATGTGCATACATCCGCATGTTAGACCATGTGATCTCTGCAACTGCGTAGATTGTAGAAACGCGTTACGGTGACTGAGCATACTATGACGTTCTTCAGTTCAATTCTCTACTCTCATCTCATTATGTATAATGCATAGAATGTTTTGTTGTTTCTAATTACATTTGCTACTCGCTTATATATCTTGAATCGATTAATGTAATAAAATGAAATCGATGTTTTGTTGATGAACGACATTATATATTTAGGTCAGAATTCCCGTGCATCATACTAAGACATACGAAAGACAATATTCCTTTTGTGTTTCAAAAAGCGGTTTAATTATAATTAACAATACTTGACAAGGAAGTATCGTCACAATATGTAGATTATATCAGTGAACTGCGCACTAACCGACCCTTTGCTGGGTTTCCCGGTACTGTTTTGTTTGGCGTTGGTCACGTGCCCCGACACTGCTGAGACGAGCTACGTCACTACTGCAAGTTTAACTAGACGCTGTACCGGACGACAACCTGTGGTAGATATGCGAGGAATGCGACTAGTTTACACCGGATTAGCGTAGGTGCTAAACTTGGTTTTGCTGTTCGCAACCAGCAAATGCAGTTTTTGGTGATATGTTGCCGTTCTCGTAATACATCATATTTATTTGTTTCATATCGAAGGTTATTACGTATATTTTAGTAGAGGTCAAAGACCCGATTTAAGAGTATAGATGAGCACGTTCGAAATTGGGAAAAATAATTTATTCATAACAATAGCTAACAAACAGTGGTATTCAACATTTAAATTGAATTCTCATAAATCGATCTTATAATGAACAGTTTTTTTTTTTGTCAAAAATTTACTAAATTAAGGTAGATGAGATCTTCTATTTAAGTTAAAAGTTCAAACTTACTTTTTATACATTTTTCTTCGTTTATTACAGACATCCCACCACTTAGATATATACTTCAAGCTTATTTGGTACCAACGAATAATAAAATAACTTATCACTAAACACAATCATTTGTTTGTATAACAAAGATCTTTGAGCACTTTATATAAAAACAAAGAAACATTAGCACTAGATTGGTATCGGAGATCATGATACTACAGTGTCCCATCTTGTCGCTTCTAGACGGTATTGAGAGTGGGTGGGCAGTTTGTTTAACTATCTTTCACATCGTTTGGTATTGGCGCGTCCTTGCGCGTCACTAACGGCCCCGTGTTATTGTTGTGCAACAATGTTTATACACGTGGCGTCTTGTTGTGAACGCATAACTTGTCAATATCAGCGGCGATAAGGAGAGTATGCGAGCAGAGCGGCTAGAGGCGCGGGCCGTCCGTCACTACTGACGCGGTAACTCTATTAAATACAAGCGAGCGTTCAAACTACTCATTAAATGACCACGTGATTCAGGTGACAAACATATCTATGGTGGAATAACTTCGACGTTTTATATTCAAAAACGCTAATAACGATTTTATTACACAATAACAAATAAATTTAATGGATTAGCAAAAATGTAAAACAAGTGAATATTCCACTTTTGAAATCTAAGTATAACGTCTACAATCTAATGGATAAAAAAGGAAACCTGCACTTAAAACTGCTGTAAGCATTAAGCTAAACAAATTCCTTTTTCCCGGCTGCTACCAGCCACGCAATTTCCCCAATTGTATGAAAATCCTTGATGCAAACAATGAATAAAAAGTACCGATGCAGACGTTCTCTCCTTGCAGCCATCCTACCTGTGTGGGTTCGCGTCCCGTCTAGTTCGGGACAAACTACTAGGCAACTAAGGACTACCGAGGCAAGTAGGTACGACAATCCCGCCGAGTAAATAACTGCAACCTAAGTATTATAGGATATTATTTTTGAATAGATCTCATCTTCTAACATGAGGTCTGTTCAACAATTCTCTTTGTGTCGCTATGATAGAAAAAAAGTTTCAATATGTATCGATAATCTTGGCAAGCATTATACAAAGGAACCTCGATATTTATTATAGCAACAATATTCTTAACATAGCCTTACATTTATTAGATTAGATAACCCTTGCATCGTTTAACTGATAATAACAATACATTTATTACAATGTAACATCCTGCAGTATCTTCACAATACACATAGTATAACAAAGTAATCAGTTACTATGCCAACGATTTACACAAGTTATCATAAAAAATATAACCCTGAAGTAAATGGCCAGACTTCCTTGAATTACACAATATTAGATCCAAGGTCTCGCACATTGTATTGAGGTTTGCCTTATCAAAATATTAGTAAACTGTTCAATTTTCTATCAAAAGAGAATATCGATGCTACCGCTGATAATAGAACGATTGTTTACCACAATTTATTAAAAATTAAATTAAGTGTATTCGTTTTTCCATTATTGTAGGTCCATTATGATCTTAAAAATCTTATTATACTGCCTAAAACATTCTTACTGATCAAAATTACAGTGAAATAAATAAAATGCATGTACATTTTCTTTTTAGTTATAGATAGGTATTAAAATAGCTTATTTTTAATCTTGTTAATCAACAAAGGCTAGCGAAACAAAGCTTTAAGATACGAACTTTAGACCTTCCAAGAATACGCTACCTCTATACTTTTGTTATGAATATTCTTTAATGGATACCAAGAACTAAATTTTAGATTGTCTTTAACCTTGTATGTTCGTTTGATCGCCCTTGTTCGTTTAAACATGTTGCATATTTAATAAATATTCATAATACAATATGGCACATAAAAATAGTTATTATTATTATTGAAATAAGTAACAACCTTTGTTATTATTAACTTTTAACAAGAAATCAAGCACTTCATCTAAAACAGAGAATAGAACAATTAAAACTCAAGTCCCAAATGCATTCAGAGAACGAAAATTAAATGAGCTTAACTACGTATGCGCTAGTCTAATGCCAACGTCAATCAAGTACGCATTAATAATTCAGAAACGGCTAGATTATGACGGACTTTAAATTATACCTCAGGTAAAATCAGGGTTGCTCTTTTGGATGCTTCTATTGGATAACAGAAAAAACAAAAAAGACACAATTATAATAAAAACGTTGACATTAATCAAAGCATTATTTAATTCGCAAATACACTATTAGGATTTCGAGACATCGAAACACGTCTCCCAAATCACAATGCAGATACAATATCACTAGATGAGTGTAAGTAAGCGAGGCGAGCCGGTCCGAGGCAGGTTTAACGTCCGGCCGGCGTGTCTGGCCGTTAACCCGGGGCCCGCGAGGTGCGCGAAAACAACGCGCGCGCCGTTATCACAAACGTATCATTGATGGATATACATGAATTTTTGGCGCGGTTTTTGACACGTGGATTAAAGTTGTAATTGTTGATGTTTTGGATGAGAATTATATAAGAGGATATTTTTAGTGATTTAACACGAGATCGTTTATTAATTAAAGTGATTATAATAGCATTTATTATACAATACACATGCATTGGGGTTTGTTGCATTATGAGTTAAAAGTGCTTCAGGACAATTTTTTGATGGACAGTGTAGAGAATTTGTATATATTGATTAAATGATAAATTATGTTTTTTATTTTTTTATAAGTATTATATCATTGTGGTTATAGGTCTTATATCATTAGACGAATCAATCGTGTCTTTTGCATTTGAGGCATTGTTGGAAATATTATAACAAATAAAGACATTATGATCACATTTTCCATCAGTGATAAGTCAAGGCTTTAGACAGTTACTATTGTCCAGCATTCAAAAGGTGGCTGCTCTAGATTATGAAGGCGGCCGCGCAAAAACTGTCGGTCAACGACGCTGAGGCCCGATGGGATGTTGTCTGTGAATTTTTCCATACATAGTTACAAATCCTTTTTTGTTATATTTGTTATATACATTTTCAGTCCAAAGTCCCAATACAATCCACTTCGATCATACAAAATTAAAACAATAAATTTCCTTAAAGTACCTAAGAGATAGCAATGAATGTATAATTTCTTTATCGTCTTTAACATTCAGTAAGTTCATATTCTTAACAATAAACTAGATTTTATTTTGAAATAACTGTATTTGGCAAAAGTACCTAGGTTGGTACACTTTAAAATGTATGGGGTAACTTATTGAAGAACCTACTATTCTTTAAGGTGTATATACAGGTGACAGTAATAAGATTTAAAAGTGCATTATGTGCTTAAACCGTATCAGAATACAACCACACGAACCATAAATTTTGGGTAAATAAGCGTAGTTATCTAACTATCACTCTTTTTCGCTATATTCAAATCTTTACAGAGGGTTCTGCCATTATTAAACACAAAAATTTAATGTTCAACCGTTTGATTTATGAAATTAAATGTTTAGTTTGTGAAAATATTTTTTTAATATAACTACGATTTTAAGATCCTCTTTCTTAGTTGTTTTTGAATTGTTATTAGTACCAGAAAAAGCTCTTTTAAATTAAATATATATTTATGCTATATCCATAAACTATTTAAATTCAGTAATCTGTATCCTCAGTCTACGTTTACGAAATATCCACCATTATCCTCCTCGGCATACCCTGACGTTAACCATTATCAGGGTATTAAACGATGTTATTTCGCAGCAGGTATACATTAGCCACACAAATGTCGTCGATATCAATAGGGCAACAACCAGCTCGATTTTGACGATTAGCAATTAATGTCACAATCTTTTGCAATTGGAGAAAAAGTTACTTGATCATACTGGGATCGGATGTTGTTAAACGATGCCTACATTACTTTACGTAAAATCTCTATACAATTATTTCCGACGTAAAGTTTGGCTTTCTATATTCATTCAATTATGAATTAAAATAAACCACCGTTCGCCGCGCAAAAACCTTCGCGGCCGGTCGTTGACACCGAGGGGCACTTTAGGGCTGAGTCGTCACACTCCGCCAGCAGCGAGCCTAATAATAATAATACTTAAACTATTTATTTATACCGACACTGACTATTCTCAATCACAAACTATTCGTAGTTAATCAATTAAAATCACATAGCTTTCATACGTTAAACACCATAATTAATTTAACAATATTGCAAAATTGTTTGGAATTTTACATTCTACACTCAATTTAACGATAAGTATATTCGAAATATGTACCGAGTAGTGTTTAACATTGAAAGTGTTGAATGATTTCGTTATACGTAGCTGTCGTCAGGTGGTTTTTTTATCGACAATAACATTTATTATGTTGTCGAGTCATTTAAAATAGCGACGGAAACGACAAAGCCGTCGTATGATATGTAAGCGAGACTAAATCCAATTAAAATGCAAATGGTTGTCGGTGCGCAATGAAATCGTGGCCGCAAATATAATGGGTCGAGTGTGAGTGGAGCGTCGACGGTGGTGGTGAAATCTTTGCGATTTGCATTGAAGTACCTAAATACCCACACAATGTTCGGGTTGCCCACGCATGTTCTCGCACGCACCTACCACCAATAATAATATCATTAACATTATGCTAATCCACATACACTTGGGTAATGGACAAATCAAATAGTTATCCAAGTCATTAATATACTAGTCAGTACATATATAAATTCTAATACACCGTTACCATAACAAATTACATAACATCTTTACTCTGAGTACAATATTTTGTTTACACGGGATAGTTGAATATTATAAATATGTTCTCTGAATGGTTTACTGGCAAAATAAATGATCTTAATAAAAGATTCCTTATGACGGTTTCACTCATTCGTTATTATTTGTAGATTCCAATAAATTTGTTCCGCATTCCAATATGAATTTCATTCACAGTTTGAAGCCGAATCGTCTAGACTGTGTGTCGGAGAAAGGTGACCATTCACCGTCGAGACCGCCTGACTACATCGCTTGAGTTCTGAGATATACCCACTTAAATGGTTACCGTTAAACATTCAACTATATCCATGTGCAACAGGAATATTTCCATTGTACCCACTGTTTTGTAACTGTTATAATATCCATATTAATATAGGAATAAGGAAAAGAAAAACCAAGTATATCTAATGCATACCATTTCAATGTAAGGCATCTAATGTTGCCATAATTCAGACTTAGTTCAGAGATAATTACCCATTAAACAAAACCTCATTAAGCAAAGGAATTTGAGTATTGCAAGCAAGTTAACTGTTGTTACTACCTACTTAACTACTTAGACCACTTTCATCACAATAAATGTAATATGGCCTGGTCGTTTTTCAATAGACTATTGACAGACTGATTTACATGGAGACAAGTAAAGGGGGCAATGGAAATGAGAAAACGTTTAAAACAAGTAAACTATAGCAGGTTACTTTCGAAACACGATATCATCTACATGACGCCCGGTGCACGAGCGTTTTGGTTTAATGGCAGCGCAACTCCGACATCCGCATAGCAACAACTTTCAGACGGTGAATGAAAGTTGACGCGGGTGTAAGAGACTTCAGGAACCGCCGTAAATATTTGGAACTAATCCCAAATTGAAAACACGTTTTTCATATCAATTTATTTATAATTTCTTATCAGTTACTGCGTCGGTTATGGGAAAATCCAATAATGGTTAATTTACAGAAACTTAGGTTTTGTATAGGATGACATTATATATTGCTGTATATATTTTTTTTAATACTTTGCAGTGTTGCCATGCCCAGTGAAAGTTTAAATGCCGTTAAGAGAAAGGACGTGTATCGATGTTCTGAATTCCTACCCTGATCACACCCTTTCGTAGGGCACTAAAGGGCCGCCATAGTAGAATTGTTTTACTTTTGAATCGTATTGTCGCAATCAATCAGTTCAGAGTATAAAAAATAATAATATGTTATATCAAACCAACAATATTTTAAATAAACAACTAGATATTATTTTATAAATTGATCATTGAAAACAAATACTTTAAAATGTTATAATACTTTAAATGATATTAATATAATAAATTTAATTAAGTACTCTTCAGAAAATGTTTAATGGTTTTATATAATAATTTGTATAAAAAAAATCATATTAGGCTATTTTTCTAATTGGAGCTAGGATGCGTTAACATCCTTGAGAGTTTACTTTTGCCACACCAATTGTGTAGCGAAAATATGTAAAACTTCTTCACATAACAAACCTACCACCATCAACCTAACCAGTGCGTCGCACGAAGATAAATAGACCCGCTGAGTTACGAAACCTATCGAGTTCAGGGATAACGCTTCATATCCAATTTAGTTCCGTTGATGGTTGGAACGGAATACTTAATTCTGTAAATTTTGACTTCTAATAAGAATAGCTCTAAGAGATTTTATGGATTTATAAAATGTCTTAGATTGAATAGGAAGAATTTCTATATACTAAATGTGATATTAATAAATAAACAATGCGGTAAAAAAATTAATTAAAACAAATACTCAAAAAAGTATTGCAGCCCCCTTAATTGATTCAGACATTGTTATCTCATTCTGCTCCGAAATTCGTGATCGAAAACGTTGTAACCGGTCAGTTACCGAGAAACTGGGTTTCGAGAGCATTATCTTTGTTTTATTTAGATAGATCCGGCATAACTATCTTGAATGGAGTGCCAAGAGCGTGGGAGGTGCAAATTCCGACTAAGCATCAAATTAAAGAGCAGATGAACCTATCATAAAATTAGTAATAGTAAGATGGTAAAGTAATCTGATACTAGAAAAACACCTTTTTAAAATCACTCAATCAAGTATCACATTGATATGATATTCTAGAATCCGAATTAAGTTTTTGTTTTCAAATATTTATGAGAAGACTCTAAATATTTTACGTACTGTAGGTATTTAATGTATTGTTTGTTGGAACTACCCACATCCCGTATCGTAAATAATCAACAGATATGAAGTGATTTAATTGTTGTACGGGCATTGTGACGGTGGTAGATATAATTGTATTTCAATTTAATATTGTCGGGCTTACTTTGGGGCATAAAAGTTATGTTATCTAATAAAAGCATCAATGCAAGCAACCATCTGCGAGGGTTGAACGTAGAATTAGGTTAAAGGTTGGGGAGGTCGACGCGCGTTAAGCAGTTTTGGGGTCGAGGCTACATGAAATGATCAATTTAACACAAAATAAACTTCATGTTATATCATCAAAATTTTTACTTTTGGTCCAGTAATTACGATGGCTATTTTCATACAAACTCCAATTATATATTTTATTTCTTTTTTTTATTTAATGATAGCGCGTAACTTGTGTACAATATTTTAAAAAGGCAATAAATTATTTACATAAATAAAATAAAAGGACAGATTAAGTCACCAAATATTGTTATTATCATGTGACATCTTTTCTTTCATAATTTTTAAGGGGAACCCATATTTAGATTCAGAATATAAAGTATCTTTTTTAGATACAAACCAATCAAAACAGACAACTTGAATCAAACAAAATTAGGTCAAAGATATAAGGCACAGTGCCCACAGGTAGGTCACAGAGGGTTGTGTGCATTCAACAATGTACAATTGTGTACAGGAAACTATCTACAGTTATACTAGTAAGGTGTGAAAATTATGTTATCTCAGTCGAGTTCAGGGTAACTGGTATAACATGTGAAGTTGACTGAGGGCAGCACATCAAAAGGATCGTTCAGTAGGGCATTAGCATGTAAGCAATGACAAGAACACATATATTACACAAAGACAACGGTCCTAGTTTTACTTTGTAATATACCTTATATATTAGTATTTGACGATGGTTTCATATATGTACAGGTGTTCAAGCTAAAATAATTTATATAACCTAAATGAGTTGTTATATTTTATCTTATTATTGAAAACAAAGTTTAATAAGGGAGGTGGAAACAAATTAAGTGAAGCTTATGTATGAGCTTTAGCTTAAAAAACTTGATGAAAATCATTATTATGTTATCTTAATATTGATAACATTGATTTAAAATAATGAATTATGACAGACTAGAATTTAAATCGGATACTCAAATTTTTAAGGATCAAGTTGAATCACAAAATAAAATCACTTTTTATCTAAAACAATCCTACGGTATCTTCTTAAAAAAATATAAGAAAATAAATTTAAAAAACACAAACCTTTTTAAACGAAGAAAAACACTTTTGCAATACAATAAAAACAATCTTTTTTTTTATAAATTAATTTAAAAAATATTTTTGACAATAAGAAATCCTGGTAAGTATTAGTTAACAACAAAACGTTTGTATAAGTTACCAATGTGTTTATTTTGAAAAGAGTACAGAAGTATATTTAATTGTTAGGTATGTATATAAAGAAAGTCAAAGTAAACAGTGTTTGTTGGTCTGACAATTTAACAATTTTAAGAAAAAAAAAAAGACTAACAAAAAAAAATACTAAAATAAGGGAAGACACAAGAATTGTAAATAAAGTACAACAATAAATTACTCACATTTATTTTTGGCATTTTCGTCCATGAGCATGTTGAAATGGTGGTGGCGGTTCCAAGCTGCCATTTTGCCTTCGTGCGGAGCCCCGAGAAGCACCAGGGCCGCCCCAGCGGGCCCAACTCCGTCTAGGGGCTCCAGTGTCCTCAATACACTACAACTTTGTCACACACTCATAACCCAAGAGGCATAATTAATTAACACACGTACACTGGCTCAAAACGCCGTCGCCTAGGACGGCGGTGTCATCGGCGCCAAACCACGGCGCACATGCCTTTGCACTTCCGCTCCACGCACTTGCACTCGCGGGTAAACAAGCACGATCAACACGGCACACGACACCGCGCGGTGATTCACCCTCGCTGCCCGGCCGCCCGCACTGCAGCGGACTGTGGCGGTATAGCGTGCGCCCGCCGTCCGCGAACCCTACCAGACTGACACCCAAACACTCGTCCCGTCACGTGCGCTCGTTGCGCTCAACGCACCGACACCACCAACACTATCCTCCACTCCTGGGATCCTCGTACACCAAAACAATTACACTTGACAAAAAAATCTATTCCGGCTTATGAAAATGAATGGATGCAACCGAACGAAACGCGACGGGAGGGAGCAAGACGGAGGACACGATTTCCCTTCTTCGATCCGATCCTAACAGGCTCGAATCGAACTCGCGGAGCCGCGAACAAAATAATAACAAATGTGCATGAGATGCTTGTTAAATTATGTGCACGTGGGTTGAATCACAGGATCGAAGTACTTACTATCACTACAGTATTAATAATATAATTACATTAAAATCGTGACGGAATATCCGTGTTCACGACATAAGTGCAATAGCAAGCTTGTGAACAATTTAAAATTTTGATGAAATGCGAACTACACCATTATACACAAGTATCAAAAGTAATTGATTGATTACACGTTTCATTCGCGTAATTATAAAGTCATTAACTACACTATTTGTAAACAATACACAGCCCGTGATACATTCAGTAAAATAATAGTTTACAACAGAAATCGCGAACGCGTTGATCAAGCGCGACAAGTAGGACAAAACATGGCAGACTCGACGAAAAGCACACGAACGTTGTCTGTGGTCGCATTTATTTTTAAATGCTACGGTTGCCAGTACGTTCCATTTAAAAAAACTTAAAATTTAATAAAAATACTGTTTTAATTTCTTTAATGGCACAGTGACATAATTTAAATTTTATGTTATTCAAGAAATTAATTTTTAATTTAAAATTACGTTTAAAAAATCAGTTAAAAGCGTAAAATGTAATGCTTTCAGAGAAGATCATAGACAATCATGTTTAAAATCTATACAAATGTAGCCATCTTTTTCAGTAGTTTTATGTATATATAGTAGATAAATACTTTCATTAAGTGCTGACTAAATTAACATTTGGGAAATGAATGTATTAAAACTTATTCAAAATTCCTTGTAACAAGTCTTAAAGAATAAAGGCAGTACATTATAAATAAAGTGCTAGTAACATTATTTCCAGCCACATAGCTTAATTTGACTTTATTCAGGTCAGAATATCTGTATTTATAATTTTAATCATCACAAATTAATGTGTTTGTCCTAATAAAATTAATTCTACGTTAAAGGAACTTAAATAAAAGAAATGAAATGTTAATAGAATATCTTAATTAATACAGAATTCTTGCTTGTGGACTGTATTTGTAATTTAATATTTATCTAAAAAAGTACTCTTTCTTTTCAAACTATTATCAATTTGAATGAAAACATGCAATCCAAACTGTCTATTACCCATTATTTTTTTGATTAAAGAACAAATATATACAAACTTACATATTTATAATATTAGTATAATTAATTGTATTTCTTATTGACATTAATGAGTCTGATATCATAATATTGAAAATGCTAAAATAAATAAGTGAAACACAAACGAAATATGAAATATTATACTCTGACCTCTCTGTCAATGGTGGATACTTCATCGATTTACTAACATTTCGTGGTACTTTTATATGTTTTAATAATGGCAACATCTTTGTATTTTGCGTATGTACTAGGTAAGCTGTAGTTTCTGGAGACTCCATTTTCGCCGCCATTAGGAAAAATAAAAGAGAGGTGAAGAATTGACAACGATTTGCAATATTTTTTCAAATAATACTTGTAAGTTTGTTGGTGAACAGTATATGTGGTCAACATATAATAAATATTAGTGTTAGTTTATAAGACTTCCATTTGATTGTTCCATAACTGTTCTGTATTATATTCACATTTGACAACGTGTGGCTTTGGTTGTAAACAATATGCCTAAACGTGGCGGAAGAATAAGGACTTGGAAACCCAATGATCACTTTGGTGAGTAGACTCATCTTATAGAAATCATATTTATTTATGGCATTTGTATTATATTGCTATGCATATAACAATCTTAGTGTTCTCAAGATGACGTCATTATCAATATCTATATTACATTGACAACATATAAAAAATAAATAAATGAATTATTATAATACTGGTGGAACATCAAACTTAAATAGCAATATTTAAAAATAATTCATTATAATGTCCTTGTTTTTCTTCCTTATAGAACATGATGATCGAGCTCATAGCAACAACACAAGACGGGTTAGCTTTAAGTCTGGCACAAACAAAGGAAAGAGTAAATTCCGATCTTGGAATGATCCATCTCAACTTTTACTTGATAGTGATATTGATATGGGCGCATCGGCGGGCTATCCTGTCAGAAAAGGCTTTAGGAACCAAAGAGGTCGGTTAAGTTCGCCGGTACCGCGGATGGCACAGAGAAAATTTATACCTGGACCATTACCATGGTATCAAGTTGTTATTCCATATGGAGCTAAACATGATAAAGAAGTTATTTTACGTTCTCTCTTGGGCTTTATGGCACCAGATGTATTCATACCGCATAATTACAAGATCAATGGAAATGCTGCTGTCTTCTATGTTGATGACGTTAAAACTGCAGAAAAACTACACAATGCTCACCGGAAAATTGTTATGTCAGATGGATTTAAACTGGTTGTGCTTGTACGAAACAGTGTTCCAAATGTAAATATTGATGCTGATATGAAAGAGAAAATGAAACTGGTTATGGCAAAAAGATATAATGCAACCACAAAGGCTTTGGATTTGACAAAATTTCACTCGGATCCAGGTATTATATAATTTGCTTTGTTTTGCTTTAGAAAATTATATATTTTCTTATAATTTTACAATAAAAAAAAAAAATATTAAAAAACGCTAAATGAAAATATTTTTTACCTATTAAATAAATATATTGGCAATAGAATAGTTATTTAATGATGCTAATACTAATATTAATTACAGATTTAATAGACATATTCTGTGCATTATTTCGTCCAATGATAATGATTGCTGCAATTGATATAATTGCTGAGAATATTCCTGATCTGGAGGCTCTGAATTTAAATGACAACAAGCTTCATGGAATTGAACATTTAAAACTTCTGTGTACCAAATTGAAGTGCTTGAAAATTCTTTATCTCGGAGACAACAAGGTAAATAATAATATTTAATATATATTTATATACCATGTCTTTGTGCATAATTATAAAGGTTCTGTATTAAATTGTTAATAATGAATAAGATACTATTGTTCTAACAGATACCATTCTTGAGCTCGATGGACCCGCTGAGGCAGTTACCGTTGGTGGAGCTGTATCTCAAAGGAAACCCTCTGGTGCAAAGGTTCAATGATCATGACATTTACATAAGGTAACATGTGTTTTGATTAATCCTGGAAAGGTTCATAAATTTGGTCCATGCTTTCGGCATAGGTTTGCTCCAAGATGATGTTGCAATGTAGACAAGAGATGAGAAAGTTTACATTTCATGTGTGTTTTGTGATTAAAATATTAAAGGGTTAACATTATGATGTATTGTTGAGGGATGTAGGTTGATTTAGTAGATAAATTAATAACTAAACTAATTACATTATACCTACACTTTAATTATTAACTTTAGAAAATTAATGCATTGTTATTTTAAATTATTATTTCATGTCATTGATGTGGAGCTAGTTATCAGTTCCATAATAAGGGTTGGACATATATTTAAGATACTCTTATGACCATGTCTACACATTACTTGTATTTTGCATCACACACTGAAATGCTGTCCCTGTAGATAGGTGTGTGTGTTTTTTAATAATTATGTTACAATATATCAATATAATTTTATTAGGATTATAAAAATATTACATAATTTTCCCTTGCACAAACAGTGCAAGGGAATGCATTAAGGAGCTCTACTTGCATGCTGGAGACAAGCCTTGCTGTCTCAGCCATATATAATTCTCTTTTCACAGAGTCTCTTTTTGGTGTTAAATATCCTAATGTGTACTGAAAATTTCACAAACATAGCACTTTTGTTTTATTAATTAATCATATGTTAGATTATCAAGCAATGTTCAATTTCGACCTCATGTATCTTTACAAGATATATATTTTGTATATCTTCACAGAAAACATTTATTGTTAACATATAACATATGTATAATAATACATTTATGTTAAAATTCACAAAATCTAATTCAGTTTCAATAATCTATAATAATCCTCATACACTATGAATCCGCCCCCACAATTTAACATCTGCAGGAGAAATTATATATTAACCTGGTCGTTTTAAATTAAAAGTATTTTTCGTTCATTGAATTTTGTGTAATCATATTCTTATCAATATGAGAAAAATTATAACTTTGACATTAATATGATAATGTATTACTTGTATTGCATTTTCTTAAATATTGTCTACTAGTGTTTCATTTAATGATTTAAAAGTTGCCTATTTACTTGTATCATACCACGATTGTTACTGCCACAAAATATTTGTATGAAATAATTAATATGTAGAGCTCATATTATTTCATACAAAAATGTTGTATGAAATGATATGTAATAATAATATACAATTTTGGTTTCATTCATTTACAAATAGTTCTCAGTATGGTTAGTTTTTGACATACAACATTTAGTGTTCATAATAGTTTCTCATCATATTTTACAGTGCCTGAAGAAGTTTATATTATGCTAATGTATGGTATGGGATAGAGGGAAGAAATAAAACTTGACTTGAAAGTGTTCAAAATATTTCCTAATACTGAAATACATTTTATATACAAATAAACGTGTATTTTTGCTACATTTATAATAATAAAAAGAATAACATTTACCCACTATTATTGGTCAAAAAATATTAATGTATTTCAGTAGTAAATATTTTATTATAATAAACACAGATGAAACATTGTTTATTTCCACATTTTATTAATACATATATGAGTTACAGCCTTACATCTATTACCATGTTTGTATGTCCAGCGACGTGCGGAAGAAATTCCCCAAACTCGTCAGATTGGTAAGATTTTTCTCGGAAATGTACCAAATAATTTATGTAATTAATAATATATTGTTGTTATAAACTAACAAATGAACTAATATAGGACGGCGCAGACCTGCCGCCAGCGATTGGCTTCGACGTATCAGAAGATGTCTCCATCCCTCCTCGCCAACAATCCTTCCTCATAGATCCAGCCGGTCAAAATTTAGTCAGAGACTTCCTCACCCAGTACTTCGCACTTTATGATTCGGACTCCCGTCAGCCCCTATTGGAGGCTTATCACGAATCTGCGACTATGTCAATGGCGGCAAGCTATTTGACTAACGATAATAGTCGGAATTCACCGACCAGTAGGTAAGTAAAGAAAATATCTAAATTTTGATCATTTTGTGTCAATATAAATCTATGTCAAAATAAATCAATCAGTATGTACACTTATTAAAATAAATAATTTTAATTACAGGCTTAATGCTTACATATCAAACAGCCGCAACTTAATGAGGATAACAGAAAGGGAGTCTCGTCGCCGATATCTCCGTACGGGGAGACTGCAAGTTGTCTCCTTCCTGTCAGATTTGCCCAAGACAAGCCATGATTTGATGGGGTTTGCAGTTGATTTACTTGTGTTTACGGTATGTAAATATTTTGTTTTAATGATAGGTGTTTTCCATTTACATAAACTGTAACTACGAGATCCGTCACAATATTAAGTTTTATAATTAAACTAACCATTGAACTATTTTCACAGCCAGGAATGATTGTTCTCACAATGAATGGAATGTACAAGGAAACTACAGTCTCCGGCAACCCATCCCGCTCGTTCCATCGTACTTTTGTAATAATACCTAATTCGTCTGGCGGTTTCTCTATCATTAATGACATGCTATATGTCTCCAATACTACCAAAGAACAGGTAATTAATATTTTATACAAAAAGTTCCAAGCTCTCCCAAAGCAATCATTTTATTAAATGTAGTCCTTACTAATATAACATTAAATGCATACAGGAAGAGAAGTCATTCTCTGTACCGGAAGTAGCACCCGCTGCCCCGGTCGTAGCCCCGCCTGTAGCACCTGGACATGATGACAACCAACGGATGATGCTGAACATGCTCGGACAGCAGACAGGCATGAACGAACATTGGAGTGTGAAGTAAGTTGATCATTTTTTGAATTATTATTTCAGTTAATATTAACATATTGATATTTTCTCAGCATATTCTCATAATACCCAATTAATATTAGAAACTTTATATCTTAGCTATTATTTTTCTTGGCATCTTTAACATGTTCCTTAATATAAAAATAAAAAGTCTGTTTTATCAAATCAAAACAATTTTATTATTTTTGTTATAGTTGCTTACAAGAAACTGGCTGGGATTACCAAAGAGCGTTATTTATATTTAACCAGCTCCAGTCAGAAGGAAAGATACCACCCGACGCTTTTGTTAAGTGAAATTAGCTAGGGTTGTGCTTTATGTAAAAATATATATAAATGATTAAATATTTTCTAAGAAGAAAGAAGAACTCCGGCACAAATGAAGAAAGGATAATAATGTGAATATAAAAAAAGCGTTAAAAAAATATTAACAAAAAAAAAACACAAAAAAAGAGCAGAATAAAATATCATTTAAAATATAATTATACACGTACTTAGTTTCTTTTATAATATTATTATAAGAGTACATATGGTGGCATTTGTTTGATAAACTCGTATTTTCTTACAAATGCAATCTACTTTAATTATTGTTATAACTGATTATCATTTAAAAACTATGTGGAAAAAAAAAGTTTAATATTAATTGATACTATGTATATATTAATGGAAACTAATTGTATACACATACATATTCTATTGTGAAATTTATGTGTATCTGTAATGAAATAAACATTGTTATGATTTATGTAAACTTACACAGATAAAGCTTCTTTTATATATATTTTATATATAAATATATATAGATAAAGCTTTTGATATGTTAATGCTATATACAAATAGAATATAATGTACAACTGTTGTTATTGTATACCCATATTTTGGAAGAACGTAGAATTTATTTATTTTTCTTTATATGTTTGATCATAATTGTGTTTAAAAATTTCAGTAGTATTTTTCTTACTAATGTTAAAATTAATTTTAAGTTGGTCGAGTTTTCACATTGTTGTTCATTGTAAATAATTTACTGTATATATTGTCAATTGTGAGACTTATGAACAGTTTTGTTGTAGTTAATTTAAGATATATAAGAAGTGTGTTTGACTATCAATTTGTACTTGTGTACTGAATCTATATTAAGAATACTAGAAATGTAACTAGTAAATTGAAAAATTTCGTTTCAGAAATAATTTAGTTTTAGCAAAGGGGAGAACGGGGTGAAAATGCACAGTTTTGAGGCAAGATCAGAAATGGCCGGTTTATAGTACCTGTTGACATTTTGACACTGGGTTGTTTAACCTCATGGTATTCTCAGAGCGTGTGAGTGCGCCCCATTGAATATGAACAGCGGAACCCCCGTGGTGATCCTGGTGGGCTAGCTGTGTGGTGTGGTCGATGGTGTTACCAGGGTGTCGTCACGGTACTTTACTTGGCTATGGATTGAGAAAGCCTCTCTGCGCAATTTGGGCTGTGCTTAGGGTCATTTCATTGTTTGTCCTTGTCGATTTAAGAGAATAAAATAAAATTTATTTTCAAAATTGTGTTTAATTCAATCAAATTAAAGTTTCCTTACACCAAACCGACTTGAAACAGGATATTTTTTTTAACCCTCTGTAGCGCCGTGTGACATTCATGTCACAAACCGATTCTTTGACAATTATAATATTATTTCTTATCCATTTTGTCCCACTGTAATTTTTCTGTCACAAACCGATATATCGACTTGGTTTAACACAAATGATGTAGACAGCATTAGTGCCGTGTTATAACACTTGATTGTCGACCGCGCGGTCTAAATTGCTATCTTGCTTTTTACAAATGACTAAAAATCTGTAAAAAAATAGAAGAACGCGATAAATATTGTGTTCTTTTCAAAAATATACAAGGTAAGTGCATATACTCTGCAATGTATTGTTTGTTTTTATGTATTTGACTGTCTTCGACGAGTTTGTCTGGTTTGTTTGTACCAGAACTGTCACATTGCATAACGTAGGTATCTTTTTTTTATGAAGCGGCTCATGGTTTGTTGGCCTCTATTTTTTTAATGTCTTTTTGACCTCTTCGGATAGTCTATTGACTGAAATGAACTAAGAAAGTGATGATGGTATGGAAGATGATGATCAGTGTTTCAGATCTTGATTATTGAGCTGAGGATGAGATGGAACAAGAGCAGTTTTTTGACGATAATAATGAATTTGGAGCCTTGAAGAGATCAGTCGTAGCTTAGAAGTGCGTCAATCTGATCCGTCTCCATCTACTTATATTGTGCCATCTTGATCACAAAAAACTCAATATAGCTAGTGGTGGGGTTGTAACTTATGTAAAATCTTACACCTTACCTGAAACAATAAATATAAGCAGTTCTTTGGAGGTAGTAGCAGTAAGAATTAAGTTTCCTCTGGCAATTACTAGGTATATGTAATATATACTTACCCAGTAGTTGTACCATAAGTTTGACAGATTTAAATGATCTTATTAACCAGTTACCAATACCATTTGTTTTGTTAGGCGATTTTAATAGTCACCATTTTCATTGGGGTTCAAACAAATGCGATCGGAGAGGTAAAATGATTGCTGATTGGCTAGAATCAAATGAGAATATAATCCTTTTAAATTCTCATCAACCTACTCACTTTAATAGTAGTAACGGTCAAACTAGCAGTATTGATTTAACTTTTGTTTCACGAAGTATATCAAGCTATTTCGATTGGAATGCAATTGATGATTTATACGACAGTGATCATTTTCCTATCACAATTTCAGCACAAATAGAATTGGATCCTAGTACCCAAATTATTCCGCAACATTGGAAATATAAGTTTGCAAATTGGCCTAGTTTTAGTAATGAAATAGAAAACAGAATAAAAGAATTAGTAGAAATAAATCAATCATCCAATATTATGAATATAAATAAGTTAGTAGAAGAATTTAATACAATTATAATTAATTCAGCAGAAAACCATATACCTAAAACTTCAGGTAAAATAAAAAAGAAACAAGTCCCATGGTGGAATGAAGAATGCTCAAATTAATTAAAGGAAACTAAAAAGGCTTATAGATTATTTACAAAACAATGTAAAAAAAATCAACGCAATCAATTTATAAGACAGGAGGATGTAAGTAGGGAGGAGTTTTTTAAAATAGATTATCGTAGAAAGAGAGCAAAAAGTAGAAGATTATTTAAGGAAAATAGAAAGTCAAATTGGAATAAATTTATTACTTCAATAAATAGTTATACTCCATTAGGAATCATTTGGAAAAAAATAAATTCTATCAATGGGCAAAGAAGGCGGGCACAAACAATAATTTTAAAAAATAGTCAGGGTGAACTTAGTTGTGATCCAAAGATGAATTCAGAGCTATTGGTTAAAACCTTTTCCGAAAACTCAAGTTCTAATAATTATGATCAAAACTTTTTACGTTATAAAAATAACATAGAAGATACTAATACAATATTCAATAAAAAAGATAATAGTAACTGTATAAATGATCATATTAGTATAAATGAATTATTGATAATTTTAAATAAGCTAGGAAATTCAAGTCCAGGTCCAGATAAGATATCTAACAACTTAATTAAGAAACTTCCTCTTGTAGCCCTTGAACGACTAGTAAATATCTATAATTATATCTGGACCAAACAGGTGTTCCCTGACCAGTGGAGGGAAGCAATCGTTGTACCTATTCCAAAGCCAGGAAAAACGCCTACCTTGGCCTCAAATTATAGGCCAATATCTTTGACTTGTAATTTATGTAAATTACTAGAAAAAATTGTTAGCTCAAGATTGCGGTGGCATTTGGAACAAAACCAAATACTATCGAAGTTTCAATTTGGATTTAGACAGTCAAGATCAACTTTGGATCATTTGATTAGTTTGGAAAACGATATACTTTCAGCTTTTGCAAATAAAAAAAAGGTGGTTACAGTGGCGCTGGATTTGGAAAAGGCTTATGAAATGGTATGGAAACACAGGGTTTTGTTGATTCTGGAAAGGTTTAATGTTAAGGGTAACATGCTGTCTTTTGTAGAAAATTTTTTGACAAAAAGAACCATAAGAGTAAAGATAGAAAATGTCTTTTCGGATCCTGTCGGTTTAGAAAATGGACTTCCTCAGGGGTCTGTTTTGAGTGTTATTCTTTTCTTAGTAGCAATTAATGATATCTTAGACGTTATCGAGCGCCCTTTGCGGGGATATTTGTTCGCTGATGATTTAACAATACTATGTAGCGGCAACAACTTAAAACTAACAGAAAAACTTATACAAAATACTTTAGATAAGCTGATTGAATGGTGTAAGGTGTCTGGTTTTAGATTTTCAAAACTAAAAACTGAGTATATGATATTTGCAAATAAAAAGAAAAATAATAAGATTAAGCTAACAATTGACAATCATAATATTAGAGAAGTTAAAAATTTGAAAATATTAGGTCTCACATTTGACACTAACATGAATTGGATTACACACATTAAAAAACTAAAATCGGAGTGTTGTTCTAGAATGAATATTATTAAAAAGTTATCATCAAGTAAATGGGGATCCGATTGTACATGTATAAAAAACACTTATAAAGCTTTGATTAGGCAAAAAATTGATTATGGCTCAATCATTTATGGATCTGCGTCTCCTAACGTTTTAAAACTTTTAGAAAGCATACAAAATACTTGTTTACGACTGAGTTTGGGAGCATTTAAAACCAGCCCAATAAATAGCATTCTAGTTGAATCTGATGAAATGCCATTATCGTTTAGGCGAAAGCAATTGAGCCTTGTTTATGCTATAAAACATATAACATCTTATAAAGACTCAATTTTTTTGAAATCCTCATATTTATCAGATATTGAATACAATATTCGACCGTCACTCCCTGTAACTCTGAGACTGAGAGTCAAAAGATATTTAAACGAAATTGCGTTCAATTTTCCTCCTGTATATTCTCGTAATCAGCCAAATCAACCTATATGGCATAAAAAAGACCTCACAATAAACCTAGAAATAGCAAACAATTATCCCCGCGATACTACTCCAGATTATATTTATAAAAAACTATTTTATGAAATTAGAGATAATTATTCGGACTTTTCATTTTATTACACGGACGGTTCTGTATATGCGGGTAAAACGGGTTGCGCTATTGTAATTGAAAATAAAAATTTCAAATACAGACTCCAAGATTATGCAAGCATCTTCACCTGTGAAGCTGTTGCTATTTTGAAATGCTTAGATATTATTAAAGATACTCCAAGTAGGTAATAAAAAATGTATAATCTGCTCCGACTCATTGTCAACTCTTATAGCATTATCTAACTCTCAAAACTTGGATCCCCTAATAAATTTAATCCGAAAAAACTACTTTGCGCTAGTCAACGGTGGATATGTTATTGAACTGATCTGGATTCCCAGCCACCAGGGTATTTGTGGGAACGAAAGGGCTGATATGAAAGCAAAGGAGGCTACTGAAATTGAACATTGTAGCTACGTTACATCTTTAGTAGAAGATGTAACGTAGCTACAATGTTCAATGTTCAGATATAAAGAAACATATAAATAAAAAGATAAAAAGCTTGTGGAATGACTATTGGGTGAGAAATTACAATAATAGTGCACCATTTGAGATAAGGAAAAATGTCAAAAATCAAAATCAGTTTATGAAAAATGTAACTTAAAATTTAATAATAGAAGAGATCAAGTGGTTTTAAATAGATTACGGATAGGACACACAAATATAACCCACATTCACATTATAACCAAAGAAGGCAAAAATAATTGTAAGAGATGTGACAGTGAAATAACTATTAAACATCTTTTAATTGAATGTCCAATGTATATAAATGAAAGACTTAATGTTAATTTACCTTTACTTCTTAAAGACTGTTTAAACAATACTGAAATTACTGTAAAATTCCTGAAGGCAGCGGATTATTATAACTTAATATGAATGTTCATTTATAGTGGTCGCTAATGACCTTAGATGTTTAAGCGACCTTAAATAAATAAAAAAAAAATAAAAAAAATAACTCAATCTGTGGTACAATCTAGAAAGCTACAAGAAGTCTACACCTGGTATCGAAAATGATAAACCCTGTTTTTTGATCGAGCATCAGTTACGTTTTCTGGAGGAATTGAAAACTTACCATCAAATATTTTAGGGCTTGACATGCTAAATCAAATTTTATTTTTTTATTTAAAGATTCAATGGACTTTATAGCAACCCAAACTAATTTATTCGTTGTACAAAAGGATCCGGATAATAATTTACAGGTTTCCACAATTTATTGGCATCATACCTTTGGTTCAGCTTCCTCGACTAACCCATCATTGGAGAAGCACCATTGAAACTCCTTTTACCGGCAATATTTCTTTGATTCAAGAAATAATGCCGGTAAAGATGTTTGAAAATATTCGAGAATTAATACATTTTAATAAAAATTCGTAAAACTTGCTCCACGAACATCCAGAAGCCGACAGACTGTTCAAACTTAGAGCAGTTGTACAAAAACTCTTATGTCATTTATTGAACTTGACTATGTCAAACGCGTGGCTTATTTACAAGAGACTATAATAACTATAAGAATATCATAAAGCAGAATGACTACCAGGAAAACCATTTGAACAGGCTGTTTTTCGACTTGAGGTTGCCACAACTTTATGTACGCTTAGTATACCTTCGAAGATGAAGAACCATCGATTTATCGAATACGAATTTTAATCAAAACAATAGCAACATGCAGCACAACTTGTTCCTTCTGTGAAAATCAGTCAGAATTAGACTGGCCTGTTTAGGCAGAAACGAGAATATGCTGCAAATATTCTAAATGCTATTGTATCTCTCAAACAATGTGCAAGAAGTAGGCAAGGCATTGCTTTGTGCTACAATATAAACACTACAAATGTTTCAAACAATTCACTTAAGTTATTCTTAATATGCAGTGTGACATTTATGTCACACTCCCTTAAAATTCGATTTTTGCATATAAATAAAAAAAACAGATTTTTCCCGAAACACGTGTAATTTTTACATTAATTAATGTAATATTTCATTATTGAAAATAGCTTTCAATTTATAAAAAAATATATGTACCTATATTAAAACTGCTTCCTACATCAACTTGTATTAATTCATCTTTATTCTTTATTGTATCATCGGATACAATCGATAAGAACATTTCTAGTGCAATCTCTACAGACCAAACTATTACGCACAAAAAGATTTAGGTTATTAAAAAATTTGGGGACGCGTGTCAATGTAGTTTCTGTGTAAATTTGGATGGATATAGGGAAGCTATTTGAATTTACATCGTAGAAGTTGCTAGCAAAAGTTACACAAAATAACGGTATGAAAGTCATGATATCTCAGTTGGATGGAGTTGTGGTGATACCTAACCCAAAACCAGTCAGGTTCTGTTTAGCCGTATTCGTGTTGGAATGAAAATCAATATTGGTCAAGTATAGCTGTCATTTGTTTGCATCTCTTTTATGAGCCGGTTCGACCACAGCACTTGCTTAAAAATTGGTTTTAGCTAGCTATTATAGATACAGTACCTTATGCCCAATCTTTCTTCCTCCATTTTCCTGTTTCATTATCTTCAGCTACAATTGCTGTTCCTTCCGACGACGTTCTAAGCTGAGGGTCGGCCTTCTAGAGGCACCACTTGGGATGGGCGTTCCCCCGGGACCCTCAGGCCCGGTATGTTTTCAAGGGTGAGGCGCCATTGCGAAGTTGACGCCAAAGTTACGACCAATTGGCTAACTGCATAGACAGTAACAAAAAAAAAATAATAAAAATAAAAGCCAATTGCTCCAGGGTGGCAACGCAAAATTTCCATATTTACAACTCCACGATTAGGCATCGCTTGCAATCAGCTGGACAGTCTTCTCGTTTGTAGTACTACACAAAATATTTTTATTTTTATAACCAATGTAAAAAAAAAACAATCAATTAACATTTTGTTTTTATTGGACTAAACGTGTACCTAAGTTTATTGAACCTACCTACCTAAGCTACGGGATGAATGATGATATTTAAAATATTTTTATTTTGTTTAGAATGAACTAAATATATAATAAGCTAGGTAGGTACCTACCTACGGGATGGTACCAGAGAGATTGCAGGTTTGCGGGATCCTACCCGTCTTGATAAATTCTTTATTGTACATTAATTAATAAAATATATTGACATTAATTGTAATTGTTAAGACCATTTCTAGGAACAACTATTATGACGTTCATATCAAGCCACACAATAGCTACCTATATATATCTATAGCTACATATAGTGTATAGGAAATATTTTGTTTAAAAAAGATTAATTTCTGTCGGTTTGTCCTTTCGCTGTCATGTCATAAATGAACCGCGTCACATGTGTGAAGGAGGTATGTTTGGACAATGATAATAAGATTTGTTCTTAATATTGAGATACCAAAAGCAGTAAAGGCGGTTTTGGGTTTATAATTTTATAATGATTTAGGCCACTGTTTCAACACATTTAAATTGTTTAGCAGTTTTCGTGAAAATTACTATAGCTTTATTAAGAGATACTTTTTAGAAACGTATATACATTTTTAAGTATGTGCAAATATTTTAATAATTTTAACTGATCCCACCAGGTGTTTTCGCTGGGTTTATATAAGTAGTTAATTAGCGTTGTACTTTTCTTACACTGACTTTCTTTTTTTTTAATTTGTTTTAATGATCTTTTTCCTCAGTTTAGGAATGTCCTCCAGCGAGGGCATTTACCTACCTTTTTACATTCGAGTTACATAATATCTTTCCTCTTGAAACGTTTTACACGGATAGTAAGTAATAGTCGGTTGTTGTGTAAGGATGTTGTCTAGCCTCTCTTTATCCAATTTCCTTGATTTCTTCTTTAATGGTTGTCATTTTCAAGTATTTGTTTATTTCGACGATTGGACATACTACTTTGGCAAATTGCTGATTTTTCGGAGAGTTATATTTTGCATTCCTTGTAGGCATAACATATTGGAATCTGATGCAATACCCCAAAGAAAATACATAAATAAGTCCATATGTCCAAGCTGGTTTTGAAGATTATAGACAAATTAGACTTCATGCCCGTGTTAATGACTTCCTGGTTCACGGTTGCAAATCGATTTTAAAGACATGTCTTTGCACTCTGAAACACACATTATATGGAGTGGCAATAATAGGTTTGCAATCTGTACATTTAACTTGTTTTTTAGACATTTATTTGAATATTGGAAATCAAAGATGTGGTCCGGGATTTTTTCTTTATGTTCTAGAAAGGACAGGTAAGAATGAAAACACTCTTTTCAATGGCAGCATACCTAAAACATTTATTAAGATAATAAAGAAAAAAAAATCTTGCAACATCTTTTGTGCACAGAACATTTGAATATGCACACAGCTTTTGAATTATTATTATTGCAAAGGAAATTGTTTATTAAATAACATTTATTCTAAAGTTCTTGTTTCTTTAAAATTTCGAACAACCTGTCAAAATGGACTAACAATAATTAGGGTTTGAACCTTTGTAAAACACAAAAGGCGTATACCAACACTTCATAAAACGAAATATCTTTATTAATCCAAACATACTTTTGGGATTTAAAAAGAGGTTTTTCCAATAGACTAATGTTTCATTTGTACTTAAAAATAAGTAGGTATTATAATTTTGATACCTATTATTATCTCTGCAAAGTTTTGTGGTCTAAATTGCAAATCTTCTGCGAGATGCGCACGCGTATTCTTTATTTACAAATGATAACTTTATTTACATTAAACAGTAAATTGTGTAACTTCATGTTATTTATTACTACTGTTAGGCTTTTTCCTTAATGCGTAATAACACAGTAAGTAAATATTAATAAATAAATATAGAATGAAAAATAAACCTACGAGGGCAGGGATTCGAACCTGCGATCTCTGGGAAATCGTCCCGTTTCTCTGCCAATTGAACTACCGTGTCTGATATCTAACATAATGAGAGATGATAGATAGATATTTAAAATAGAAATAAGCTTAACATGGTTATACATGTTTAAAGATATTTTCAAACAAATGTTAATAAAACTACCAACCTAAGTGAGATATATTGTTTTGTAAAATGTTTCAGGTTTGCCTTAATTGAAACAATGTAGGGAAAATACATAAACAAGTACTTATTTAGTTTTAAGAACTGGCTTTTTAAGCATTACCTTTTGTCAGAATAATACCAACATAAATTCAAATAACTAAAATGTCAACAGTTACATTATTTAAATCCATTGTTTTAAATTTAAATTCACTGAATAATAAGTTGGGATTTCCTTTTAGTCTCCTTTATGTCTTGTCGTTTTCCTTATTTTTATTTATTTATTTATTTTTAATTTAGATTTTTTTTATTTTGTAATACATGTACAGTATATAAAATACATAAAGAATATTATTATTATTTTGTAAATTAAAATATAATACATAATATAAGTACCTATGTATTTCTAAATATCAGAGTTGTAACTACGTTTATAAAAGTAGGCCAAAATATATCTACGTATTAGTATTTACAATTCCTAATTAAAATACTATCAGCAAAATATCAACGATTAGTATTAATTGTAATTAATAATTATTTTCTTATCACTTATTACGCACAAAACTTGTTCGATAATTATTAATTATTTTTTCGTCCGTTATTTTTGTTACAAGTGTTTAAACAACAAGCCTAATTCTGAAATAATTTGAAATTAATGAAAAATAATATATATAGATATTAATAATGCCTTGACTGGCTAGAGGCTAAAGACCAGCCAAAAGTTCACGATCGTGTAAATAACGACAAGAAAAAATATATATATGTATAGAATAGGGAACATGCAAAAAAATGTAAATGGTCTCAAATATTTTTTTTTCGATTACTTTTTATCATCTTATTATAATAAAATCATTTTTTTTAATTTACTAATCATTTGAGGCCATAAAATAATTTATGAAAAGTGTAAATTTAGGGAGCGAAATTCAAAATTCCAAAACGCGCCACCATTGGTCGAAAGGAAATGTGACGTCATTTGACACGCCATTCAATATATCGGCGTTTAAGTTCATACTGTGGTATCAGTGTGACTGAGAAAAATAAATAATTTAAACCTATATTTTCGTGCTTAAAGGTTTTATTAAATGATACAATTGTTTAGGTAATCTTAATAACATTTTCTAAATACTCAAACAACTCTAACAAAACAAATACCTACAAACTCTTTTTCAATAGCAGTTAGCATGCTTACTACACAATACATTTTTAAAATGTTTCTGCCTCTGAATCATTTTTCACTTCACTTGACTCAGATAAATAACTTGGTTGATAATCAGCAGATATAGAAGATATAAGATGCTATAGAATTATTATCAGCTGTGTTTTCAGTTAACAATTTTCTTTTTAAAACACATAGTTTTACTTTTAAAACTGTTGTGTAACAATGTTGTGTGTTAAATGAGGAATGGGTGACAATGCTACATTTTGTTTTTCAGCAGGTATATTTACATTGACACCTTTACTTCCATACTTCGGTTTAATATTAACTTGCACAGCTTAGTCACTTGGTAATTTATCTTTAAAGCAAGGCTCTGCCTTATGATCATCACATTCAATAGGAGAAGTACTGAGTCTTGGCTGATTAATATCACAGACATTTGTATGGGCAGTACAAGGACTTACTATGTATATCACTTCTTCGTAAAGGTCACCAATTTTTTTAAACACTACTTTTGTTAGCTAACTCTTAAAAGGCTTCATTAACCGATGTCAATCTTTGCCTTTTGACTATGCACATTCTCATTCTATCAGCTGGTGTTTTTGCCACAAAAATATATAAGGAACAACTCCTTACTTCAAACTTAGATTACATCTTTCTCTTTGTTGTTTCGTTACACATATTATATTCAATACAATTTGCTGTATCTTCCTTAACCTGAAATAAATCGACAGACCATAAAAATTGCGTAAATTAAAAAAAAAATACGGTTTTTATAGAAAGTTATACTGAAATTTGTAAGATAGGTTATGTTAATTTTAAACTCAAATTTTCTAATATTTAATACTTACTATAAATTTAAACTATTAGATTAAACTTATTATAAATAAAGTATACTTACGTTAAATTGATCTTCACAACCATATAAACACGATTTAGGACATATATTATCCCTTTTAATTACCATACACCATTGTTTTTGTATTTTCGCATATCTTGGAATACAAAAAACACTTTGTCGGGTGTTTTTCTAATACTATTTTTGCACTCCGGTACTATATAATACTCGTAAGATGATTTTTATCTTCTTCCATGACTTGTAAAGCAATTAAAACTTAAAATATCTATGAAATAACTAAAAAGTTCATAGTAAACATTCACTGGACGTATCATTTGACGTCACGCAAAACGCGCGCAAAATGGCGGTGTTTAAACGGGTCAAATTTACTCGATGTTTTAATTTTCACTTTGAAAAAAAACTAGAATCTTTTCAAGCCTATTTATATTTTTTTCTACGATATAGAGAGGTAAATGATTAATTTACGTCAAAAAAAAAATACGTGAATGTTCCCTATTGTCTAATTTAAAGAAAAACAATGTAATGTTTAATAAAAGAAACAGTTTTTTTTATATCAGAAGGCCGTCTGAAGTATTTTTATTAGTTGGGAAATACTGATTTATTTGGGATAAATAGTTTTTATGTCGTTTTATTATGTATTTGCAATTTTTTTTATGTTGAGTAAAAAGTCGTCAAACCACAACAAACAAGATCACTTCGCCGAGGTACAGAAATCATAATGTCAATAAATAAAACTTATTTTTAGTTATTTACGATCATTTTATGAATCTTTATTTATAATATATTTGTTAAGAGATTGTAAATTTTTTTATAAAACGATATTCCAAAAAAATTACTTTTTGGATACAGAAGGTATAAAAACCAAATTATAAAATTGTCCACTTGACAATTACGTACATGCGTCTGGCTTTTGGGACAAAATGTTCGGATTAATACAGTGACAACTTACAGGGAGGCTTTTTTATTTTAGAAGGTGGCAACCCTAGGTACAGTACGCTTGCACTAAACTGTGATAGTATAGTTTAGTGCAATGGCTATAGCAATGTTTAGCGTAGGCTAATTATTGCCTGTCTGTTAAAAATCTATAATTATGTAATTTTCTATCATTATAATAATGTAGCTTGTAATATTTGTTTACAAACTTATGAAGAAATATAACAAATAACAAGTATTTCATATAATCATATGATATGCATAGAAGTCTTTTTCTGAATAACAAAGGAAAACCTGAGTATCTGTCAGTATCCATTTCATAAATTTAGATAGAGTACTAGTAAAAAAAGCCTCTAAATCAGTAAAATTTGCCACAATTTAGAATCGAACCTACCTATTGTAGTATAAGCCTCAGGTAAACCATCGAGTCTGATCTTGTGATTTGTACAATTATCTTAAAAAAATCTAAATTAGTCTGATCTCGACTGTCCTAGGTTTTTTTGTCTAGTAGATCTAGTAACCACCGAAGTGTGAATTTTCAGGTCATAAAAATAATAAAACTATTTGATGAATTTTGATATTCCTACTTATAACTTGTAACCTGGTCAATATATAGCGTACTCTTTTTTTCTTTCAAACAGTGTTAAGGTACTAGGTACACTGCCAAGTTGGTTGAGGTGCAATTTTACAAACAAACAAATTTATTACTTTTCACCAGGTTTTTTTATATTTTGTTTTAACTGATTGAGATATTCTTCAAATGTTTGTAAAATCTCAAGAATCAAGTCTTTATTTATAATTGAATTATTTTTATCTGACAATTATGTAAGTAAGTTTTTATTTGGGAATCTAACTCTTTGTTAACATGGTAATTAGGTGCTATTAGACCAACGCAATCATTTTAATTAAAGTTGTGGACACAATAGATACAGTGGAACAAAAAAATACTAGTGTAATATCCTGACCTTGGGCAACTGAGGCTATGCAATATATTGTAGGTATTTATATATTTTTTGTTGATAAAGAGAGTAAGTTCTTCACGGCTGACAGAGGAGTCATCGACCGTGCTCAGCACAGCGAAGAAAAGATTCCATGATGCCTGCAGTAGCTTAACCTAAATTACGAACAATACGTTTGCTGGTACAGATTATACGAGTTGCGAAAGTTTTATTCAAATGCTTTGAAATACTCTTAAAATCACTGTGAAATTAGCTTATCAGTTCATGTGTCTAATTCAAATACATTTGTATAAAACTAGCCAAAAATTAATTGATAATCACGGTTAGCGGGATTCTTTGCTGCATTTATCATATTCTTGTATTAAATACTTTAAACTCCTCATTCAGTAATATTAAACGTAAATCAAAATCCAAAAAACTATCCTTACCATTTGATATGCGATATGATAAACTTTCGCCGTGTACGCGCGGCTTTATAATATTTGCTTTTACTAGTACGCTTATCTTGATTCACTTATCTGAGGTACCCGCCGTAGTCGGTGCTCGGTACTCGCTAGTCGTTCACCAACCGTGGTAGCCAGTAGTGGGATTTAGTGCTGAAGTTAGTGAGTGAGTGTAACGGTACCACGGCTCTACCACCGTACTACCACGGTACTACCACTAGCGGTACGTTGAGGTTAGCAATTATATTGTTTAGAATCAATCAGATATAAATGAGATTTCACAGTCCATTGTATCTGATGTTTATATTTTTGTAAACTACCTACATTATTCTGAATATGTAATACAAGTATAAGTTTCAAATTCAAAGCACTGACATTGTTTTTGCACAAGGTTTTGTTATAAAGGTGTTTATTCACAGGCGTATCAAATTATAAATGCGCAAGAGCATGTCTGACTTTCAAATATCATTGTTAATAATCAATACTTATTTAATTCGTATTGAAAACGTTTGAAATCTATAGAAATATTTTAATATATTTATATATTTGATAATAAAACTGTATAAAAAGCTGTATAAAAAATCGACAGAAATGCAAACATTAAAATTATACCGAATTTTAAATTAAGAATAGTTAAGTTTAATCCCGGCAAAATATATAAGATTCATACTTCTTGATCTGGTGAACAAAAACTATAAAAATTCCGATGTTCAGTTTTTGTAATGGCTGCAACTCAGTGCAACATTTTGAATAAAGGTGTTACAAAATTAGTACTCACAATATCGATTTGGTTACTACTATTACTTAGGTACTCTTCTATATATTGTAGCTACGTACATACATAGTATTTATTTCTATTATCTTTGTTTTCGTAACCGACATTATAGTTTATCTATACAATCTTGAGATTTTCCGTTAAGCGAAATATTAAATTACAACATCATAGCTACCTTGTAATAATTAATGATACAGCCTAATTTATATAAATGGATTCTAGAAAATTCTAATACCTATAACCTTCAAAAACAGATAAGATTAATTATTTAAATATCTTAGCATTTTTTTGAGTATGCATTGAATTAAATATATTAATTAAATTATTATTATACACTTGTAGCTTCTCGTTATAAAGTCATGTACAGAAATGTCTAATTAGCATACAGCCAGGTACAAAATGTATGAATTGACTGTTTGGCATTATTGAAGTTAGCGAACCGGGAAAACTAAGAGAATGTTCATAAAACTACATTAAAGAACAGTAATAGTTTACTATATATGTTTATGTGTTTTATAAATGAGCTAGTCTAGATTTCTCTTAAATTTCAACCGCAATATATTTATAATCCTAATATTAAACTCTGATTTTTTTTGAGGTTGACGCACATTATACGTCATTTTAAATGAAACTTGCTTCTTAGTCAAATCATTTTTCACGCACACTTCATCTATATTCAGATATTTGACCAGGTTTCAATAATAAACATATAATATTACATATATTATAATATATTTTTTGTTGTTTACGTATTTTAGCTTTAGAGTATTCAAATATAAATTTAACTTTTAACATATTTTTTGTAATGTTCTCCACTTGTGAATTTTTAAAAAGAGTGCCACCAAATTAGGTCTAGCAAAAACAAAACAAATAGTTTTAGCTATTAAACTGTAAATATTTCTTCTTACACTAATGTTATTAATTGCAAAAGACCAATCGTTACCACGCTTTCCATTTAATCGATATAGTTAACGGACACACGCGGAAACGATTACAATGATTTTATTTTCGTTATTGTGATGCAAAGAGCCGTTGCGTGTTTTTTTTCACGGAAACTTCGCGACCATAGACCAAATTGACTTCCCGAGTTTCTGTAACGTGAATAAAATGTTTCCTGTAATGAAAATAATTAGTGAACGTTACAAAGTAGGAATAAAATTACAAACTGCAGTGTCTGCGGTTGTTTTCCTTGTAAAGCTACGCAATTTTTACTTACTTACATCTTCAACCGCGTACCAGAGACCATCTTTAATATTGAGATAATTTTCTCTCCTCAAATATCGATTAAGAAATGTACAGTTCTTGTTACTTTTCTTCTTAATTTAACACTTCGTGTCTAATTAGAAGTTCAAGGAAGTATTTGTATGTCAAGTGAGAGTGTGGTTTCCTTATCGTTCTAACAATTGCACAATTGGATCATCTCCCAGTTAACGTCAATTGAGTCTGAGAGTTGATGTCTTCAAATGTTATTTTATGACACAAAAATTGGTCTAAAAACGATCTATAAATAAACACAATAATTATTTTTTTTATTTACACTTTTTTTTATGTTTGGTTTAATTTTTTATTTTTGTATGCTTATATGTATTTGTCTATTTGTAACATGATAACTCCAAAACGGATTAATAGATTTGAGTGCAGTTTTTTGATTGGAGTTTCTATTTATTTGGTATAAATAGGAGAAGCCTCCAAGATGTTTGCGCTTTCGGTGACTGGGTCTCAGGAAATATTCAGGTCAAGGTTATGTAATGGAGTCAGGGGTTTTCAACCCTTGAAATAATTTAACTTCAAAAATTCGATTTTATTTAAACATTTTGTTATAAAGATATAATATATATTTTTTTTATTAAATGTAATGCAAAAAGCTTATTAATGTTTAATTTTCAATTTAAAAAAGTTAGTATTTATAAATATAATCTGTACATACAGATTAAAGTCCTAAAAGCAGGCCTTGTTTTAAGCTTTATATAAGAGATATTAATATCATGTGATTCTAATTATCTCGGCAAAAGACTAACAATTTTTAGGTTCATTGAACTTCTTAGCATGTTGGATGTATACATTTTGGGACTTTTTTCTTAATATAGGTACTTAATCCTACTTTAGTCATATCTGGACAAAAATTTGCATATCAGTGCAAAAATCTGCAAATTAAGAGGAATTGATCAAATCATGATAGTTTTAGAGAAGAGCTTATTTTTTCTTATAATTGCCGAAACAAGGATTTTCTTTTCTATAAAATTGAATTCTTTTATAATGTCATATGTTATAGTTTTTATTGTTATATTTTCTAAAGAATCAACTTGAAAAACGTAGTCATTGTGTTGAACTACTTATATGTGTTACAGTCTACAGACTACAGAAGTATTATAGTACGTTAACAGGTTAGATTTTTTGTTTGTGTTTATTTTTATTCAAGCTACATTGTACCGGAACCATAACTGTTATTATAACTTAATAAACAATACCGGTTTCTCAAGTTGGTCAAACTCTTTACCAGCGGAAGTAACAAGTCCCAACAATACATCTTTCCCACGGTACGAAAGTTTTTTATTGTCACTTTTAATGCATAATATCTGCCATTGTTGAGAGCTTCATAAACGTGTTCTGATCTTTTATTCTTGATGTGATTTTTACAAAACGTAATTAAATAAATATCCATGAATAGTTCTAAAGTTTTGATTAGTTAAGGTTGATATTTAAGATATTTCTGAAGGCCACAGAGTAATCACAATAGCAATCTTGCCCATAAACTTTTGTTTACTCAGATTATCTCAGTAAAGTTCCACTATTACCCAACAGATGGCGCGAATATAAATGCGCAACCTTGGACAAAGACATTTATGATGTTTCATTATCTTTGTTACATCACGACTTACGTTATCGATAATTATTAAGGTAATCTTATAGATAAACCTTTTTATACTTCATATTTTTGCAATAATTACATATATTTAAAAAAAACAAAATGGTATAATTGTTACTCTAATGTATGTAACTTATGACAGAGATATTTAAAAAAATATGATTGTATTTATACAATTTAGTGCAGCATCTTATTTGTTTTTCTTTTAACAACTATGTATTACATAATTATTGTTTTTATTATATATTTTTTTTTATAACTTTTCCATTTTGAATCCATAGTAGATGTCACTTGTGTATGTCTAAATTATTATATTAATGAATTAAAAGGACTGTTCATCGCAGAAAAAATTGCAACATACAGTCTAATTTGAGTTAATTACAATAAAAGTAAAAATCTACTGATATACATAACGAATTCCTTTGGTTACAGTGTAAATAAATCCACGAGACACATTCAGTCTAACATAAGTACATACATCTAAATAAGGCATACCTACATACTAAGGATCAACTAGAGCTGGAGTCGGCAACCTATAGATTCGCAAAATTTAAAATTTACAATTTACAAAATTTCAAAGTTTCCAAATTAATTGATTTGTAATCGTCTCGTTTATCGCTTCCAAACGATTTGTAATTGTATTTTTTTATTTGTAAAAGGTAGTTTGGTGTATGGAGAGAGTCCCTCATTAATGTTCAAAAAATATGGCCTGCGACCCGCAGGTTCACGACCCCTGATCTGGTGAACTGAGATTTCCAAATTAGGCTTACGAGTAGGTCAGTGTGACTATTAATACTGAAACTATAAAAGTTAGCATTGCTGTTAAAATGGAAGCTATTACCAGTAATAAATTAATAGAACATAGTTCTTACTTTTTAATAACAATATATAATAGTGAAAAATATTTTAAATATATATATTATTATAGTAGTCGTATCATTTGACGTATCATGTGTCGTTAAACAGTATGTTGTTTTTAAGATCTGTAACGGTTACATATGATACTACACCATATTTCATTTCAGACATATACATGGTGTCCTTTTAAATTTTCCTTAAAACAATTGGGGGTAAGATACTAGGTAGTTTATTAATTAGGAAAAAAGAGGATTCAGAAGATTAAATGTTTTTGTTAATAATATTTATATTATTTATTATGAATGATAAAGCTTATCCTTTATTTTCAAAAAATATCTCGAAGTTGCTCTACCAAGTTGATGAACTTGGTTGCGTTGCTGCTTTGACTAACTAACTTTTGACTTTGAGGTACTTAAGTATTATAATAGTAAGTCACTTACTTAATTAGCATATTATAGTAAATTCGCGTATAGTTTTGTATACGTACAAACATATACATATTAGAATATTTAGTAAAGATTTTATCAATTTATATTATTCATACAATATTTATAATTTATTACAGACATAGTAAAATAGCACAAAAATCAATAAATGTTTATATAAATTGAGATATACATTATAAAAAAAAGTAAAAGTTGAACAAAACAAAAAGATTAATTTTTACGTCACGGTTGAATACCTAGAAAAATAAAATGCGCTGTAAAAAGTAAATTGGACTATATTACATTGTAATTGAAGTTAATTGCTTCCGAACAATTATTTAGTAATTAGTTTACCTCATTTTAAAGTTTCAGTGAAATCAACTTTCTGTAACGCGGACTTGGACATCTTAGTTACATATTAAAGAAGTTAGAAATCGGAACGGGGAGATTCAATTTAATAAAAGAATGCATTCAAATTCGCTTATCGAAGGTTCTAGAAAGTGTGCAAAATACATTCATTGTTATAATATATTTTTTGTTTTTTTTTTTTTTATATAAAAATAAAACTTATACAACTGGCCAGTCTTAATAAAATAATTTAAAATAAAAAGAATATATAAGAACATAAGAATATGTTTTATTGAATACTAACAGCCTGTAAGTAAAAAGTAATTTAATACTGCACATTGATGGAATGAGTAGTTTCCCATATTAGATAACATATAACTTACATATACAATTAAAGTACATCGTAATGACTGGGATCAGAAAAAAACTAGGTATAAAATTTAATTAATAATTTATATTCTAGAAATTTATATGTATATACTTCTAATTAGCAATTATATATAATCCTTTAGCATGTAAAACTGTTTTCACCTGAAAATAAAAGTAGCTATATTGAGGATTATCTTAAATGTTTTGAAAAATGTCCATTACAATAATGAATAATAATATACCAAAAAGATAGTTAAGTAACAGTTATAATAGTACTATATACAACTGGCGTTTGCGGTTTATTGTTTCACAATGGAAAATTTTTAATATTTGTGCATTATAGGTACTAGGGAACCAAAAAACATTATTTTATCTTTAAAAAATCTTAATTCAAAATTTTAGTCGAAATAAGTTTTAAGCCTATAAATAGGTCACGATTTTGTTTGCATCTTGAACGGTGATGTTTATGTTCGGAAATTCAGGCATAGGAATCGGTGACATCATTTAACACCATATTAATACCATATCATGCAAAAATACCATACCATGCAAATAACACCGTACCATGCAATAAATAAAATACGATGCAAATAATACCATACCATGCATCTAATATTATACCAAGCTAAACAATACCATACCATGCAAATAGTATCCCACCATGCAAATAGCATTATGTCAAGGAAATCAACGGCGTGGCACAATTAGTTGATGTATCAATATCAATAAGATAACTTCACAGATAAAAGGCTTAGGTATAAATACCTTTAAGACATACATTTGATATCTAATAGTTTATTCAAAATGACTATTTTATTTTATTTTATGTTCGTAAAACGCACTATCGTTAAATGCAATTGCAATGCGTAATGCATATTAATAAATGCAATTGACGTCATAGACTTAATTCGATTATATTTAAATATTTAGTTTTAGTAATATTCGTATTTATTTTAATTAAGTTTCCTCACTTTTAGATTTTATATAAACTATACGAATTAATTACAAAATGTATAGGATATTACAAGATATGACCCTGTGGCTTAGTAGGTAATTAACTGAAATTTTAATATTGCTCCATTTTGTTTGTTACAATAACTTAATAGTTTTGATTTTATCAATCTCTTTATTGCAATCTCCGTTATGAGTGAAACAATAGATTACAAATTTGTTGTTATTGCTGATATAAGAAAAATAATTAGAACTATTAAATAAAACACTGGTATAAAGACTTTTGTCAAAAAGTCCGTAAACAGATCATTTACTCAACAATAATGTTGGTAATTTTATAAAATATATTATCTAGATAGCGTCTACGTAAGTTAGTAAATAATTGTATCTATAGTCTTTCCAATTCTTTATTTTACTTTTGACATTTACACGCATATAAAGTACCGTAATTGTTACATTTAATACCACAGTAAACAAACACAATACTACATGGGCACTTTGTTTTTTTAAAAATAGTGACGTGATCTACTTACTAATTATCACCGATATTTATTGAGTCTGTCGATTATAACCAAAATTGAGAAATCTGTCAAAAGGAAAATAAATGGTTGGAAAGACTGTAGTATATAATATACTTAATATATAAAATAGATTCACCTTTTCGTTCGTGTTTTCTTTTTAAAACGATACGCAATATTTTATATAGAAAGTTATGTTTATATGTGCCCTCATTCCTTCATGATGTTATCGTTAAATGAGCCTTATCAGTGTTATCTAGGTCGACAGGTGACGAGAGACGTCAACACTTTTTTTACGTCCTTGCATAGTCGCTTTATAAATACAACAAACAGAAATAATGCAAGGTAAACGCAGACTCGGGACAACGAACTGTTGATTAAATAAAAAAACGTCTGGGAATCGAATACACTAACTTTGGTTCAGTTAGGGATCCCTAACCACTGGACTATCAGAGCGTCATGGAATATAATTTAACAATTTGAACGTTCATGTTTTTGTCAAAGATATGGCTGTAATTTAATATTGAATTAAATAATATTAAAACAATCCATATTTCATTAAAATCAACTGAAATAAAGACTACGAGGATAAAGTTTATTGACGAGTTTGTAAATAATACTTAATTATGTTGGCCTTATTAATGAATATTAATCTTATAATTATTTACATTCTAAGAAAAGATTTTTAATTCAGACTATTTATCCTTTAATTACTCAATTATGGACAGAAACCTACAAGAAATTTCTTACAAATGTACACAACAAGAAATAAATATATAAAGACAAAAAAAAAACAATAAAAATGTAAAGTTAACAAATCAAAATTACGTTATGATAAAAATTGCAAGTTAACAAAAAAAGTTAACGCTTGAACAGGCAAATGTAACTCAAAAGATACAACAATTAAAATCGTAAATAACTATATACTATAGAGTTGTCTAAAATGGTGTTTTAGTGCCAGGTGCCCTTACAGCGAGGCTGCCATTGACGTCAGTAGCTTGAGGACATGAGATGAACTGCGTGGAAACCTCCTCCAATCTAAAAGCGATTGTATTACAACTGAATACAGTTTGATTTAAATTAGCAGGAGCTCTATAGGATCTTGGAGGAAGGTCATGTTTTAATGGTGGATATCTTCCTGGTCCTTGAGTCCATGTAGGGAAAAATATGTCGTTTTAAATATTATTTTTTGTTACAGATTATTATTAATATTATTATTTTATTCATATTTATTAAGTCAAAGTTATTTCGAATTCATTGCATTTATAAAACTTCATAGTTGTACGGTTCCAAGAAGTAGATCCATGGAGAAGAATTTTCTAGAAACTTAGTAAAAATTTAAAAAATGTTCCAGTAAAGTTGTTATTCTGTGGTTGAAATAAATATAGTAGTCTAATAAAATAATACGTTTAAAATTACATACAGTTTATTTAGATTTATAATATATTGTCAAATAATCAAGAAACATAAATAGGCTTATTTATCTAAATGATGTGTACGTCAATGTAAATAAAGTCTTAATAATAATTCTTTATGACATTAGACATAATAATAATAAAAACATTACTTGTATATATTATCTAAATATGAATTTTGTTTGTAAATGTAAATGTTGTCCTTATTTTATTAAGAAAAATATAATGTTTCCTTTTATGTAAGACGCCATTAAACCTAAATGCGTTGCAGAAAAAAACAAAACAGCATTCAACAAAGAGTTTGAATAATAAAATTCAATTTATATTTTTCTTTCCCCGACCAGAACAAAAAAGGTTTTATATACTGGAGCGATAACCCAAAGATTTGAATACAATTTTTTTTTTCAAAAATTAGGAAACGAACTATCGTTAAAATTGTCAAACAGATCTCAAATGTCAAATTCTCTCTCAAACTCCTATGATATAGTGTTGCTAGTTGGTAATATTTTATTCCCTGAGAACACTCATAATATCATTACTTTGTAACGATCCTAAATGTACCCCAAATACGGTCATAATAAAACCATATATCTATCTTAATTTTTTTATCTCAAGTATGTCAGTCATGGCCCATGGATGCCTTATTTGATTATTTTTTGTTGCTTCACTAATTGTTGATTTATTAGAATCGATAAAAAACTTGTAGCGTAAAAACATTTATTTTAATATATTATTTATTTATATTAAACACAATAACAATATTTATTTAAGTAAATACGTCTGTGGTATCACCAGCGTCAGCACAGTGTTAAACGGAAACTCGTTTGATAAGAACAATTCAATTAAAAATAAATAAAATTGATAAGGACGAGACGTCAGTATAAGTTTGTTTAAGCATTCTATGATAGTGTATATAATCTGTAAATCCTTTAATATTGTATGTACATGTATAAAACAAATCTATGGAAAAGTTGTATGTCCTATGGTAATATTTATTAAAAAGTCTTGTATAGTTTTACTTTATTACTGATGTCTTCGCGTCAAATCTGCAAAAAAAAAAAACAAAATTTCTTCAAAACAGTCTAAGGCAATTTACAAAACAAATAAACTACAGGCCAGTGACATGGTATCAAGCTTAAATATTTATTACAATTCACATGTGGGTGCTTAACCTTTTTGGCATGTCGTCTAATGTGATTCAGAGTGTTTAATATAACAAATACACACATATATAGGTAGTCGAAATCCATAAAAATACGATAACAAGACTCTTGACGTAAACAAGACAGATTAAGTTAGATTAAAATATTTCCGCTTAATTTGAATTTAAATGAAGAGTTATATTTTTACTGTATATTATATTTAAATTAACTTTGTACGGACCGAAAGTTTTGAAAAAATATTAAGTAAAACTCTATGTTTTGTAGGATTTTAGTACAAATATTTTAAACAAAAGTATATAACGTGTCTAACATTTATGTTGAAAATTTATGTTGTCATTTATTTTTTAAATATCTTGGAATTGACGGTTCAAGTCTAACGGTTTGTCAGTCCATAGCTCTTAATGGTTATTTAAATTTGATTCTAAAGTAAGAATAAATGGAAGAAGTATAGAATATGTAGTTATTTTATTAATGCATAATGCGTGAGGTATTCTATAATGAGAGTGTTAGTTTCGCATGACATATCATTGTCGTGTAGTTAACAAACGAATGCTTGAAAGTTGAAATCATCAACAATTACGTTTTACTATTATTGTCAATTATAGGAGTAATTATAAGAATCATCTCGTTTGTTATTCACTTTATATATATTTTAATAACCTGTAATTTTTAAAGTCACTTAAAGAGTATTTGTTTGTATGAAAATACTGATCATTTATTTATCATATGAAATATCTGTTATGTTTTGAAAGATTATTTGTTGTTATATATTTTTTTAATATATTTTTTAACGGTCATATTGTTTCAGGTCGCATGGCAAGCATTTAAGACTTCAGAACGAGTAATTGACAGGTTTGTGGTTTTTCTTACTTTTACCATATACTAGTATGTACGACGTAAATGTATAGAGTAAATATTTTGAAGTAAACATTACACTTAATGTTAAAACAAATAAACTAAAAGTGATTAAGACATATTTAATTATTATCATAATTAATATAAGATACTATAATTGCTGATGGCATTCATTTGTTAACAGAAAGATGCCTCGCTTAGAACAACCTCAACCTGAGGATTTTCGACGCGTGCTCCGCGAGAAGGCTCTGAACCATAGTTTGTTTTATCTAAAGCTCGGCGCAGGAGTGGCCCCGGATCGTGCGCGGGAGTCGCGTCGACCGAGTGACAGTGCGCCTGCGCGTGCGCCGTTGAACGCGCGTCTCGCTAGACATGCGCAACCGAGAGTTTCGGAACTGTTACGTCGCTTCGAACCAGCACCGATGCAGTATTTGCGTTTGCCGCGTGCGTCCAGTCCTCTCGACGACATCAGTTCTTCAGATGACGATGATAGAGCTGCTGTCAGGAGACGCAGCCGCGATTTAAGTGACGATTCCGCCGTGGAGCTGGAACCCCGCAGGCGCCACTCGCACCCTCGTGACATCACGCCACCTCCAGACCCGATGTCCCCTCGACGGGAGAGAACTTTGATAGAGGCTCATGTAGTAGAATTGGGGAGGAGGGGCAGCGAAGGGTGCGAGACTCGGGGCAGATGTGTCCGGACCCCTAGTGTGGTAGTGAGCGATTATTCTGATGGAATCGCGGTCGGAGCAACTGAAGAGGAGGTGGATTGGCTGAGAGCAAGGTCTCTTTCTGCGGATTCAGCCTGTTCTTCATGCTCTACGCTCTCCAGCCGGGACGACGAGGAATTCGAGTCTCCAACTCTACCAAAGAAGGTAAGGGTTTTTTGTTTGTTTTTAAACTAGACTTAAAATGTATACTAATATAAAAGATGGTTGCTTTTTCAAAGTATACCATTAATATTATTTTCAATCAAGTAAATATTTAATAATTACTAAAATAGAGAAAATAAAATAATAAAATGCTTGTCTAAAAAAAGTTATAGAAAAACAATGTCAGTGTCTGAAGCATCTGAAAGTATAAAGAAAAAAAAGATAGTGTTATTGAAATTCTAAATAAATATCTCATCGTTAAAGACAATTACTTAATGAATGTTATCCACTCCACTGCGATACTTAAAATCATTAGGATAAATTGATTTTACAACATTTTTTTTATTATCACGTCTAGTGACGTCAATGCTTTGTAACCAATTAAAACGTAGGATTCATTAAAAATATATAAATATGTTAATAAGCATTATTTTTATTTATCTTGATCGTTTAGTTACAATAAATATTAATTAGAGATTTTGTTTTTTATTAAAATATTATGAGACATTGATTTATTATTATATGTAGGTATGCCTCCATCTTTACGTCATCGCATGGGTTTTTTATTTTGATACTAAAGACATTTTTTTTTATTAACCGAACAGTCTTTTATATGTTCTAATATTTTATTGAATATGTATTTTAATATTGCCTATTAACCTAAAAATACAATAACAAAATATCTCAAGAACCATAGCTGTAAGATACAATAGAACAAAAGAAAACATAGCTTGTTTTACTAAAAAAATATTAAAGAAAACATTTTTTTTATTTGTGTTGACGAATTGATGGAAAAAATTACCAGATTACAATAGTGACGTACATACTTTCTACGTCTTTGTTCAACTAAATAGCTAGTATATACTTTTTATTTTTTACATTTCTTTCAAAAAAATTATTTATTAAAAATTAAAGGAAACACTTTTTTTTACCTAGAATTGACGAATTGCCGAAAAAAATACCAAATTATAATATTGACGTACTTTGAATTTGTCCAACTAACCAATTGTATTTTTCTTTATTTTTATAAGATAAGTTTATATGCTTTTTAAGAATAATTTAAATTTATCTCACGTTTTGGAAGCTTCGAGTTTAAACTCGTGGTATGATTAAGATCATTTTTCATATAACAAACAATTCATATCAGTTATCTAATAAGTACTTACATTGTGTCCTCAACGTTTATAAATTCCTGTTAAAAGTATTTTAATTCTTTTATTAATTGTCCAAGGACAGATAATAATTTGTTAGTATCAATGTTTGGTTTCTGTGTCAGTGTATACATAGAAATAATATTAAACATACATAAAAGAAAGAGACAATAATTTTTTTTAATAATATAATACAGAGAACGCTCGTCAAAATCTTAGAAAAAAAAATGATTACCAAGTAGGGTAACATTTTCACAAAATCCATTTTGTAAATCATCATTAAAATTAAACTGTACGTCTAGGTCGTATTTAAAATTTATATAAAACTATTAATTTTATTATCCTTCTATCATGTTGTCGGTAAAATGATTAAAAGAAATCATTACCATACTGTAAATATAATAATTCCAATCGCTTAAAATTACGATATTTTTGAAACAGGCTTATCTATACTTTATTACTCTCAATCATACAGTTTAGTACTTGTGTGTTTGTATGTCATATCTAATATAAATGTAAGTTAATATGTTTGTACGTTTGTCAATCTTAAAAAAAATCCATAAATTGATATCAAATTTTGTAGATAGACTTACCACTGGAAAAGGCGGGTCACTATCTGTGTTTTTTAGTTTATTAAATCTCTTTTACAAGAATGAAGTCGGTAACTAGTATTAAAAATAAAATAAGAAAAACATTAAAACCTAAAATACATTACAATATTATAAATTGAAAATTATAAAGCAATGTTATTAAAACAATATCAATATGAATAACAATAAAGTTTCACGACAAACAGGATAACAACATTCAGTTCATTCAATTATCAATTATCTGTCCCTAAACCTTTACATTTTGTTGATGACGGAAGTCAGTTTCCGTTAGAATGTTATTACTAATGTCAAACGCCCATTCATTGGAATGAACTAGACTTATTTAAATAATGAACATATAAATTTAAATGATGTGTATTTTTGATGTGAAAAATATATAAGAATCTCATTTAATTTCGCATTTAAATAATATATATCATTACTTGATATTATTTGCTTAGCAGGACGTTAAATTCATTTCTAAACGTAATAACATTATTTGTACAAAACGCACGCAATACTTTACTATATTTATGCAAAGTCACTTTCTAATATAGATTATAAATCTTAAATCATCTTTAATAAATGGGTTATATATTCGTCAATACAAAATATAATATTTTAATCCGACGTAGTATCTCCCTCCAGAGGTCAGCGCGTTCAAACAAAAAAATAATAAACCAAAAAGAAAAGTATAATATTAATTATTATTCCTAAACAATAAAAATAATAAATCAATATGTTGTTAATGGATTATTTAGTATTTTTTGCCAGTTACTTCTTACAGAACAAAATAAAGTCAAATAAAAGCATTGATAATTAAAGAAAGAATATACAATATATACATATTTTTGAAACTGTTATTTTCTCTTTTTGCAAATATGTATAAAACTTCTTTTCGCAGGAAAATTTCGTTTAGCCAAACAATCCTGGAACCGTCGAATTATACATTATTTTTAATAAGTTGACCACCTCTTGTAGGCAGCCTATCTACATTAATCCTAACAACATTTGTTCTACGACTTTTTAAAATTAAACAGTTTTTAAAATTTGAGTTTTCCATAATTTTTTTGTTGCCTCTGAACTAACATTAACCCTGAGCTTTTCGGTATAGCGTCCGGGCATTGACTTTTTAAGCACTTCTTACAAAATACAGAGTAATAAGTAAAAGAGGAAGCATTTTTTTTGTTTCGTGTTTATTGTTGTTCAAGATTTTTGAAAAGTCGTAGAACAAATATTGGGATTGATGCAGAGAGTCTGCCAGCAAGAGGTGGTGAACTAATTACAAATGACCCTGTTTTTCCCCGGCTAAATTCACGTAAATTAGTCGCAATTTGCCCGACTAGCTACGAACCCATTCGGGGTTCCTGTTCATGAGCTCGAAGCATGTCAAGCATTTGTTCAAAACTTGTCGGGTAAAATTTCAACTAATTTACGTGAATACATTCGAGTAAATGTAAATTTAATAGTCATCATGGTTCACGAAACATTAATAACAAAACAACTAATTATCAAACAAATATATAATAAAACCGATATTTCCTAGTAAATAATACTGGCTCATGTTTCCATACTGTGAGACCCTTTGTGCTATAGGACAAGTCGTTCGTTATGTGTGTTTATGAACTCTATGTTACGTATTATGTCTGGAAAGCAAAATAGCATTAGAGTATTAATAATATTAGTATATTAGCATATTGTATGAAATGAAGATAGATAAGAAATTATTATTTGTTAAGATACGATGAAACATATGTCTAACACCATGAAGTATAAAGGTTAAACAATGTTAGAAAAAATAATTCAACATATTTTTTTAAGGTTTTAACTGAAATACTCATACTACCAGTTTTTAATGTATCATAAATATATTTTAAATTAGTTACCGGTTAAAATGTTAGTTGACTATTTAAATTTTAAAAGATCATTCAGATAAGATGATTTGAACTTAATGTTACATATTAAAAATTGACAAAGGTTGAATTTCAAAGCAAGTCGTGGCTAAACTCCAGTTGTAAAAGAAAATAAGATGCTGAAACGATATTTTTAAATTTATATCTACCTATTTGACTATTTTCATTATACAATATGGCCTCAGTGGTGAAAGTGTTAATACAAGATCTCAAATCTACATCGCAGTATTGATATCACTTCTTTAAGCGTATAAATAAACCATAAATGCGTTTATTATTTTAGTTAAATTGCCTTAACCCATGAATACACTGTGAATAAATATAGAAATGCAAATAATAAAATGCGTAGAACATTAAGGCAAAAAGTCGATTACGCTTCATAAATAATTAAATGTACACAATGGCTTATTATGGTCGTGTTGTTCTCCATAGTTGATGTAATATTTTTTATAGCTGTCCCACCCACCATTGACGTCAATCGACCGGTTTGATGAGTGTGTGCGCGCGCGCGTGTGTGTGTGTATGTGTGTGTGTGCAGGGCCGGCGTAACGGTAATTATTTATAGGAATAATTTATTTTATGTAGTATTATTAAGGATACTCTAAAAATTTAAATTAACAAGTTTTGTATGGTAATATGGGATATATTTATCATTTTTGACACTAATTGTAAACTTGCATTTAGATTATAACTTAATTGTTTTTTTAATAATCATCATTCATTTTTAGATTCGTATTATAGAATTAATATACCTATAAAGCATGTATTTGAATTATTTAGCGATCTCTTGAATTTCCTTGAAACTTCTTTTTTTATCATTAGCTTATTAAAGGACAGATTAAAATGAAACCAAAAATACAATCATTTTGGGATGACAAAGACTATATAGATAGCACTACGTATATAAATAAATTTTCCATTACAAAATTATTAATTAAATATTTTTTATATATTATTACAAGGAAGGAATATATAAAAATAGAAAGTGCCAACCCTATTAAGTAAGCAAGTGTCAAATCACTCGTTGCAAGCGTGTTGCAGCTTGTTATAAAACAGGATGGAGTTCAACATAAAATTGATTCCAATTTCCAGCTAACAGTGTAGTCGTTGATTTAGTAAATTGGCGTAATTACCGTGTGAATGGACCATACTTTCATTACAGAAATTAGTTGTTTGTACATGCTTTGACACTCTTTTGCCTTATTGTATGTTCTGTTGATACTCTCAGGTACACGATTTATAGCGGTTAATCAGCGGAAAAATAATTAAAATAATTACCCCTACTTGGGAAACTAGTTCAGTGATGAGACAATTAATGATTCTTTTATATACGTTATCTATATCTTTAAAAAAATTTTATTGTATACCATTAAAGTTAAAATGTTCGATTAAATTAAACATAGGTCGATTCCAAAGATTCCTACTCCGTCCTCAAAATGATTTAGATTCAACACAATTAAGAACATTTTTTTACAATCTATTCTTGCAAAAGCCTGCTTACAGCATTACAATTGTTAACACATAAGCCTATATAATTCCTTATGAATGTATAATTATACTTAAATTTTCCGTTATCCGATAATTTTATCATCTTTCTCTGGTTCAATTCTGAAAACCCTTAAGATCACATAAGTACTTTATTATTTGTTAAATGAAATCTTTTTACAGTTTTCCAGATCATCTGGGACATACGTCATGCACTTACTTCCATTGTATTGTTTGATTCTCATGTAACCTACATTGCTATATTTAACTGAACTGACTGAGAGTTATACATTCTTTTGTTATATTACTTATAATAATAATAATATCAGGACAAATTACACACGTTTATGTAACCTCTATGTAAGCAAATTTTTGCTTGTGTGCGGGTGTTAGACAACGATACAAATACATAGAAATACACATTATAAATATTGCAAATATATTTAGTAAACGACCAAACCCAGAAATACAAACATCTATGCTCACACATACATGATGATGTCGGGAATCGAACCCGAGTCCCATTGCATCGCTATACGTCAGGCGTCTGCGCTAACTACTCCACCAACAGGGTAGTTAATATTATCTATAATATAATAATATTATTTTATAATTAAATGTTCATTTATATTCTATCTAAACGTTCAAGTCACTCGGTACTTGAAGGTCTTTGATGTATACCATGAGGTCAACATGGTATGAAAGTGACGCATGACCCACTTTATATGTTATTGGAATTAGGCGACGTTACGAAAAATTTTAGATAGACGGATGGATGGATTGAATATAACTTTCAATTAATAATAATAATACAGGACAAATTACACACATTGATCTAACCCCTAAGTAAGTAAATTATTTGCTTGTGTTAAGGGTGTTAGACAACGATACAAATACATAGAAATAGATATTATAAATACTGAGAATATATGACCCAGAATATAGAACCCAGCAATACAGACATCTATGCTCATCAGTCATCACATACATGCCTGTCTCCGTCGTAAATCGAACCCGAGTCCCATTGCGTCACTATACGTTAGGCGTCTGCGCTAACCACTCGACCAACGGGGCGGTTTAATAATATACAGGCTTATTTTTAATTAGCTGGCCACTTCTTGCAGACAATCTCTCTACATCAATTCCAACAATATTTGTTGGAATCGACTTTTTACAAATCTTGATAAACAACACAAAAAAACATTTTTTTCTCTCTCTTTTACTTATTACTCTGTATTCTGTAAGAAATACTTAAAAGGTCAATGCTCGGGCGCCATACCTACGTTCAGAGTTAATGCCAGTTCAGAGACAACAAATACAATTTTAAAAAGTCGTAGAACAAAATATGTTGTTGGGATTGATATATAGAGGCAATGCAGGAGGTGGCCAATTAATTACAAATAACCCTCTAAAACAATTATAATTTTTTTTCGGTAGATATTAATAATTCTATTGTATTTTTCGTACAGGTCGCTCAGGACTCAATTCCTTGACTGCGAATAAAGAGTAATTACTTGTTACAGATGTTAAACGCTGATTGAGGGCGTTGACTCCTGAGCGACCTTCGGCTGGAACCTTGGGCTACTCTGCATCATCAGGGATCAAGTCTACATTATATATTGTATGTTTAGTCCAACTTTTAGTGAAATGTAGTAGAGGTAATTTTTATGATAAGTCAAAATTAAAAAAAAAATAACAGTTTGTCTATAAAATAATATTGTCAGTCTGTTTCATTATAAGTTGGATGAAACAGAGATATAGTTATATAGTTTTAGTAAACACTTCCTTAGAAATATCTCATAATAGTATTAAAAATTACCGAATATTGATATTTAAGTTTTTTTGTTGGGGCAGCTTAGGTCAGCTCTTTACAACGTTATTGTTATGTATTTCTATAGTTTATGATTTTTTGTGTTTTTTTGTTTTTTTGCTAAGTGTCCGACGGATCTATAGAAGATTTTTTTGCATGAATTCTTCATTTTCTTATATAATATTTTAGTACTGATTGTAGCACCAAAGTATAGAATTTATTTTTCAGAATTTTCAAAAAAAAAAAATAGTTCTCACTTAATTCTTGATTCACTTCAATAATGATTCAATGTAAATAATAATAATATTATTAAATGAGAATAAAATATTTAGAAAATGTTACGCTATTTAATCAATGAATCAATGTCGGTTTTTCAGAGAAATTCTGACGTATTATACGTAGTAGTGTTTTCCTGTTATTATATCAGATCATGAGTGACGCATGTTAGTCATGTTAAAACATAAGTGACTCATGAAACTCATGTTACAACATAAGTACTATTTATTATATTTATTTTAATAGAAATAGCATTCTTTATTCACTTCGTAGTCGATATTATTAACTGTTTAAACATTTCTAAGATTATTTATTTATATCAAAGTAATATTTTTTTTGTATACCTATATCTTTCTTTAAATATCATCTTTTAATACAATAATATAAGCCAATGATTATATATTTACTCGTTTATAAGAAGACTGCATTATATTCCTGAAAATGTTATTACCATTTTAGATAAAACATTCCTTATTTAATATTAATAACCAAGAATAACAGAATAGCAACATATCAAGTATTAAGATATTCTATTATTTTAATAATAATTATTATATATGTTTATAAGAAATACGTCAATAAATGAATAAATGAAAGTGACTAATAATAAATTTAAGCGAAATAGATCTTATTTAAACATTCTTATGTGTATTTTAACTAAATATAAAAAGTATATTAAATAAATATTTAATATTCAAAATGTTTATAAATTTGATTTTCAGTTAAAATGTATAACGATAATTTATTGAGGTTTTTTTGACAAATAATATACTCTAGTATCAATGGATTTGTGTAATAAAAAGTTATGTTAATAATTGTTTTTTTTTATAATGACTGATTGCTTCATTAAGAATCAGGTGAAGATTACTATATTTTATAGCGGATATAAAAATATTCTTATCTTTTTTGTATTTGAAATTGTATATTATCCGACTTGTTATACTTAGTCATTTATTTTAAATGTTTTAATAAATCTTCATCCACCTCCCCTTGTCCCAATTAATTGGGAACGACCCAATGATATATTGTGTTCGATTTGTCAAAAATCTTTAAGGCCGGCTGCAGACTGACCTCCTTGAGAATATTTTTTTTAATTATTATTGAAATTTAAATTAATTAACACGAGCAAGATTGGACCTGTATATTCCGTAAATTTTGTAAATTTGTCCAATCTAAGCTTCTTTAAATTTGTTACATTTATATATCTTACTTATATTCAAAGAATGTTATATTTAGCTATTAGCATTAACGTGATCCAAACTGTGTTCATTATCCTTTTAAACTCTACAGCCAAAACAATATGGAGTCGGCCCCAAAAACACAAAAAAAAAATCTACGTCAATATATATATTATGTACCTATATGACTATATATAAACCTTCACGGTTTAAGTTCACAATACACATAAAGTAAAGATGATATATTTATTTAAAAAAAAGGAATAAAATAATATTACTAATGATGTATACGTTGTTGAAGCCTGTATGTAATGTTGATTTTACAACTTGTCAGTGCTTCTCGCATGGTAACGATTGCCTACTTGCTTATAACTATACAACTGATAAAATGTCGTAAGCACAAATTTGTTAAAATATACTAATACCTTAAAACTCATAAAAGTCTATGTAACCTACGCTGCGCTTATAATGAGCAGCTGGGGCATCACGATGAGTAGGAAAGCGATCCTGTGGCTTCCCACTGTTTTGAAGGTAACCGTTGGTTTTTAAGCCTTAAAAATGACAGTATTTTCTATTAATAGTTCCACATAATCCACCGGTCGTCAGTTTGTTGGTCGACGGGTATCCCTAACGGATTTTCCAACGAAAGGAAAAATACTGGCTTATAATGATTTAGTTGAGGTATGTGGAGAAATGGAGGAATAGGAAGGGAAAGATTAGGATATCTGGCTGCCTCTGAAACATAGCTATTTTCTGAAAGAGGGTGTTACTACTACCCAGCAATTCTCTTTCATCTATTATTCTCTCTATTGTTTGTCTATGCAACTAATACTTTTTATAGTTTCTAGCCAACGTATAGAGTTTGTTTATACTTTAACTTTATAGGTTGTAGCCAACAATAACAATTTTAAGGTCTTAGCAGTAACACAAGTATATACATTGCTAATCGAATGTTGTAGGCGTTTGCGAGAGTATTTCATTTTATAGTGTGTTTTGTTTAGACTTATATTACTTCTAACTTCTATCTCTTCATTCAGTGTCTTCAAGTGTGAAATACTTATGAAGCTTTGCAAAATATTAAAAATACAGTGTCAACTCTTTATAACGAAAATCAAGGGAGCAAGCATTTTATATCGTTATAGAGAGTTCGTTGTATGAAGAGAAGAAAAAAAAATCACAAACTTTTTGATAATATGCTTTTCTTTCGCTAACCATGTTAACAGGTTAAGTTTGCTTACTACTGATAAGCTATTCCCAGTTCTTTTATTAAAACCATAACTTCGGAGAAAACAAAGCGTAATCCTACACGTAATCAACCTTGATTACTAATTACCACCTGGTAATTAATAAAAATAAAGCAAGATATTAAAAAAGTTTTTTAAAAAAAATTTCTTGCATGAAGTGTCATGTGATTTGATGATGTGTCATGAAACATTCATAAATAATAATAATAATATCACAGGACAAATTCACAAATTGATCTAACTCCTAAGTAAGCAAATTATTCGCTTCTGTTAAGTGTTAGACAACTATAATAACACTTAGAAAAACACGTTATAAATACTGTGAATATACTGAATAAACGACCAAACCCAGAAATAGAGACATCTATCCTCATCATATACATGCCTGTCCCTATCGGGAATCGAAACCGAGCCCCTCTGCCCCGCGATACGTTAGGCGTCTGCGCTAACCACTCGACCAACGGGGCTGTTAAATATACGCTAAATGTGGATTCAAAAAAGTAGTAGATAAAAATATCTTTATATATATATTTCTTGTGTGCGTGTGTATGTCACTGAACTCCTCCTAAACGACTAGACCGATTTTTATGAAATTCTTTGTGTGTGTTCAAGGGGACTTGAGAATTGTTTAGATTCACAATTTGGTCCACTGGAAAATGGTTTTTTGATTAATTTTTAATGTGTAAGTAGGTGGTGATTTTGGAATGTTTCACATTGGTTCCGACGGACTGCGTTACCATGGAAATGTCAAATATTAAATAATATTATACTTTAATTATAGTCTGCCCTGACAGTTGGGGTTTCGATAGAAATGAGAAAAATATTTTAGTACTAGCGGCCCGAAACGTGCTTCGGTAAAAAGTGAAATTTTAAAAAATATATCGGTACATCAAATTCATTTATTGAAACAAAAAATCTTTATTTACATATTGATACGGTATCAATTGGCCGAATTATGATAAATGTACATGTAATGACGTTAGATATGTGTATATGTGATAACTTTTTAATATAAGTGTATATTTTTTAAATTAAATTAAATTAAATTAAATTAAATTAAATTAAATTAAATTAAATTAAATTAAATTAAATTAAATTAAATTAAATTAAATTAAATTAAATTAAATTAAATTAAATTAAATTAAATTAAATTAAATTAAATTAAATTAAATTAAATTAAATTAAATTAAATTAAATTAAATTAAATTAAATTAAATTAAATTAAATTAAATTAAATTAAATTAAATTAAATTAAATTAAATTAAATTAAATTAAATTAAATTAAATTAAATTAAATTAAATTAAATTAAATTAAATTAAATTAAATTAAATTAAATTAAATTAAATTAAATTAAATTAAATTAAATTAAATTAAATTAAATTAAATTAAATTAAATTAAATTAAATTAAATTAAATTAAATTAAATTAAATTAAATTAAATTAAATTAAATTAAATTAAATTAAATTAAATTAAATTAAATTAAATTAAATTAAATTAAATTAAATTAAATTAAATTAAATTAAATTAAATTAAATTAAATTAAATTAAATTAAATTAAATTAAATTAAATTAAATTAAATTAAATTAAATTAAATTAAATTAAATTAAATTAAATTAAATTAAATTAAATTAAATTAAATTAAATTAAATTAAATTAAATTAAATTAAATTAAATTAAATTAAATTAAATTAAATTAAATTAAATTAAATTAAATTAAATCATTCATTTATTTTTTAAAGTTTGAATTTTTTAAATAAAGAAGCGTGTACAAGACAACGTCTGTTGGGTCCGCTAGTATGTTTATAGTATTGTTAGGAGTTGAAGGTATCTAAGCTGGGATCTATTGCTATAGATAGGAACAAAAATGACATATCCGAATCATTTAGAAGCGGAAGATTTGTATATGTAAATAGTGATTGACTTATCTTTTATGTAACTGTTAGATTTGTTTTTCCTATGTAATAGTTTTATTATTAAATTAGTTTAAATGTAATCTATAAATTGAAGTCCTCGTTACTAAATTATTTGAAAGATGTCAATATCATAACAACTTTGAATTCTTATTTCTTTTATTAATTTCTACACGATTCCTAACAGTATTCATATATTATAAAATCTAGACATAAATCCACTCTTATTAGGAAAGGGATATAAAAGTGATGAATGTACTGTAGTGTCGTGTTAAATATGGTGTTATAAACAATATTGGTGGGAGATATATGGCATGCCAGTGCATGATTTATTTGCATCTAAGCTGCGCGTGAGTCGAGCTAATAGACTGTGGAAAAGGATTTATTTTATGGCTTGTATCATTAATTCTTTCCGTTTTGGGCTACAGCCAAACGATATTTTTTTTTAAAAAAGGAACTCTTATCAAAGACAGTTTATTCATTTTAAAATAGATATTACGATATTAGGAAGTTATTTTAGTTTAACATAGTCAGTTCATCAAAAACGACTTGGTAAAGCTTTGGTTCATAAGTATTAACCATTATTAATTATTATATTTTCAGCTGAAGATCAGTTTTGCATTTTTTTCAATAAGTCTTCTCCATATTGACATAGCATATACAATTCTAGAGTACAAAACACGAACGGATTTCAAGTTATTTTGTACCGACGTTGAAGATTGCAATTTAATTTAGATGTTGAAAATATGGACATCTCTGTACAGGTCTAGTAATATATTTATATATTTTGATTTAGTGAGAATAAAAACGGAGTTTCTTAACATACAATGGATGGAGATACTTTATTAATGTGTGAACTTGGACGTTGTAACTATGAATAATATTAGTAATCAGAAAAACAGCAAAATTATTATCTTCAGTTTTTTGGATGAATCTTTGAATGGTAGTGTGCGTGAGGTTAGTTTATAGTTTTTAAAACTTTAACAGTGTAAATTTTTCAACAATTATATAGAAATAAAATATTTATATTTTCTAAGCATTCCAATAACAGTAAGTTACTTGACTTAACAAGTTTTAACTTCAGTACTTTTGTGTCGAAATTTATCTTGCAATGACAAATTATCTCGTAGCGAGTTAGTATCGTTTCATACTAACTAGATGGTATAGGTATGTTTACTTAATAAATAGTTACCAACATTAACCAAGCTACACACTCATGTTATAAATTTAATAATTATTAATTTTCACTTTTATGAAGTTAAAATTTAGTACGTACTTATCGCCGCGGATTTTAATAAAAGAGATCCGGATAAGTGATATATCAAATAATATTGTCCTTGTACTTGAAATAAGTAGGTAATTATTTTCGATATACAAGTGTGATTATAACACATGATATAATTAATACAAGTAGACCAATCAAGTGTGTAACGCACCTTTATAACTTTGTTCATAATTCTGAGGAATGCGGCCTGTCATTTATGGCCCTTAACTTAAATACGTTGGAATGTATTAATAATGTAGATTTCTTATTTTATTTATTCTATTGTTTTCATTTTATTGCATTCGGAAGGCTTTGCTTTGATTGTAATTTCTTTGACCGTAGGAATTCGGCTCCGTGTAGTGAATAACCGAAATACCGAGAGCTTTTATGTATAAGTTTTGCTGACTAATAATTTGTATCTTTTCTTTGTTTTTGTTTTGTAATAGAATTTGTTTTTCAGACACTGATTCTCAAGATATTTTAAAAGCTGTTCAAACAATATAAATATATTTAATATCTTAAACAATATATTAGTAAATCTCAACCAACTGAGTTATCTTATCTTTATCTGCCTTAAAAAATCATGGATAGAGATGACATCTATTAAGCTTCTTTCAAGAACCCTAATTAATTTTCGGAGCTTGACTTACAGCTCAGTTAACGGAGAGATGGACAAGTAATAGAGAAACCGTAGGTTCAAGTCATACTCTTGTTAATGATTTTTTAATCTATATTTATATTATAAATTTTATTTACTTATAGCAAGATAAATTTATATACCTTCTTAAACAGTACCTACTTATAACGAACTTTACAATACTGGGACATCCACGGATATAACATGGTAGTGTTCGCAAAACAACATTTTCGTAACAAAATGAACTTTTAAACTTTTATGCTTACATTTAGTATTTTTAAGAACATAATATTAATAATTTATATTTGGGTGGAGTTGGGAGTTTTATGACTTGCCTCTTAATCTCAAGTTAAATATATTTTCTTATGCTAAGAGGACATTTCTTTAATATTTAAGAGCGCAATAATATTTAAGTCTGCAAACAAATGTTAAGTTTTTTAAGCTTTTTTTTATATAAACGTAATTGATTATAATAGTAGACTATTGATTATGTACTTAAAAAAAGATAATATTGGATTATATGTTATAACAATAATGGAATTAACTTAAAATGGAAAATTTGGTCCTTAAATAATTTCAACACCTTAAAAAGATCCTTTGGCTTTGTTAAAACAAATAATGTTTAATAAACATATATTTACCGAAAACCGGTAGAGTCATAAAAGTTATGTGTATAATGTAGAGACGTGACTTCATCGGACACATCATAAAAACAAGATAGTACGTGAGATTTGATGTTAGAAAATACTACTGTTTTGTATTTTTCATGATTAAAATTAAAATAAAGTATGTGATAACAATAATTGTTTTTGTCTTTCTGTTTGTTCATACCGATTTTACTATCTCTTAGTTCGCGAATCCCATTTCTTAAGTATATACAGTTGACTATATTGAGTTCTGCATTTACTATGCTCTTGCGAGTAAAGTCGCGGTTAACAGCCAGTTCTATACACATAATGTTTGTTGATAAGGTTATCCAAAATATAATTCCTATATAATTATAATTTTATATAAGCTTCATCATACAATTTAAATCAGCGGACCTCTTTGATCAAATCGTAATAAATTCAATATGCTTCCGAAGTGCCCGCTGCGGCGGTACTCGCCTTTTGAAAACCTTACCGCCATATTTGTACTAGGTATATTTTTAGTGTCAAGGATATTTTTTGCAACATCTATTGCTATTGATCAATGGTTAAGGAAAATTATACATACATTATAAGTAAACAGTTCTCTTGCGGCGAATAGTTGCAATACTATGATATTAAACAGTAAACATTTAATTCTCATACATACACTAAGACCTATGGTTTGCTATAAATAGGTACCATCTCCTACTCACTATCGTGTTTGCATTTGCAATTTTTTACAATACAATTGTTCCAAAGCGGTTTCCATTTTAAAATGCAGTTGGAATATCAGAATACATATCAGCCAGTGACGTCATTGAAGACGTCATTCTATTCTTTGCGTTGCCAGTGACAACGACTAGCAAACAACGCGTGTCAGAATCACGCGAAAAAACTCGATGTCTCGATCCCACGGCGATTAGTTCCATGTTTGCACTTAGTTATCTCGGATCATGAATTAATACATTCGCAGCCTCAGTTAGACGGCCTGCACGGATCGAGTCGTTTTTGAACGAAACAACTTACACCGTACTTAGTAGTGTAAGAACTCGTGAGCAGTTTGCACGCTTACGATTTCCGAACATAAAACCTTCTAACCGATTCGGGATTTAAAAAAAATATAACAGATGTTTAGTGATGTGAATGCTCTTATCGATATATCGATAGAAAGTTGTGCGATTGTATATTGTGTGATATGTTCCAATTATAAAAAGTGTCAAACAATACGGGTTTAAAGTTACGTTTGAACAGAATTCCATCAACACAGAGGTTAACAAGTCATGCATTAGTGTGCAGTTCAATCATTAGCTACAATATAATCTCACCATGTCAATGCTCCGGTTGGTTCTAAATATCTGTATGTTAATAAGAAGTTGATAATAAATATTTATTTATCGGTGTTAGTTATAATTAGGAGGTATGCGTGTCGGGTTTCGAGAGATTCATTTGATGGAAGTAATCTGTAAGTTGATCTGTACGTTGCTGTGACGCTAATTGCGGCAATATCTATTTTATATTTCAATTAAAGTTCAAGTTTAGATTATAAAGATCCAAGTTGCTGCAATAATAAAAGTCGATGCTTTTATTATTGCAGCAACTTGGATATACATTTAATTATATTTTCATTGCGTGATAAACAGGACTCAATAATGAGTTAAATAACAGTTGATAAGTTGTTTTTTACTATAATTACCTACAATAATTATTGTAAAACTTAAGTCTATATACAGATTTGATCTAATACTAAAACTTTATATAATTCCAATTATTATTAAATTCAATGAAGTAATTCTAATTTAATATTTTAAAATAATATTAGGTTTGGTACACACTAAAGTACGTCATTATATTTTGCGTCCATAACTCTCTAGGCAAGAATTTTGATAAAAAAAATATACATTACATCGAGTCTGCACAGCACATGTGTATTTGAACCACTCCATTTGGGAATATTTATGAGTTGTCTCTATTCCAAATGTTTATATCAGCCAAAAATAAATATATAATAATATTATTTAACGAATTATATTAAAAATATTACGAGTAAATGGTAAATATAGTTGAAGTAATTTATCTTAAGGTTCATCTCAACCAAGACTTATTTATTAAGTAATTCTTGTTTAATTTTTATGAGTATTAAAAGAATGATCTGTTGAAATTAAAAGCTTTTGAATGTAATAAATATATTTTTAAATACATTTATGTAACGACAGACAGACAATTTAGGCTTTAGCATTACGCGTCACATACAATTGCCGAAGGTTAGATTCTTATCTTTATGTAATAAATATTTAATGGTGGGTTTTAGTATTGCTTTTGAATTTATTAACATATTTTTATCCTTTAATTTAGTATTCTGTTTATATTATCATTTTTAATAGATTCAAAATTGTACGTAAAACATATGGGTTTACATCAAAGTTAGTTATTGCTTTTATTTCATTGTTATCGAATCGTTATGTCCGTCTTATTAAGTATGTTTTCATACATATATTGCTTGCAAATATGTATTAAAATGTTAAATTTATATAAATAAAAAAATATAGAGTATAAAAAAAACCGAAAAGGGCAGGGAGTCGAAACCGTGACCTCTGGGAATCCGTCCCGTCGCTCTACCAGTGGCGATACGGGCGCTCAATTGCTAGAACGACGGAACGGTTTAGCAAAAGTCGCGGGTTCAAAACTCTTCCCGTATCGGTTTATTTTACATTATATATTAATTTAAAACATATATTGCAATTTTTACAATCACTAAGTGTCAAGTTTGATCTGTTTAAACATACGGCGTAAAAGATGCTGTCAGTTCATTTACAGATCGTTATTAGATAATACATTGATAAGTGTTTATTGCACCGTGACGAACAGACAGACACTTTAACACTTGTATTTATAATTTGTCTAATGTATATACTGGTAGGTAGATACTGAAATAATTAAATAACCGTGAAGCTTATTCTTTCTGACATCAGCTTGTCGCTATTTTATTATGTGAATTATATATTTATTATATTAATAATTACAATATTATCAGTTATTAAATGTAATCTTTATGGATAACTTAATATTATTAGGTAGGTACATAGTTCAAATTTAGTTTTTGTTGATACATCGTTTTAAGGTTTACTTCTATTTCTTTGACTTACCATCCATATATTTTCTGATAATTTTTGCTGAAAATTTGTCTCGTAAATTTTTCATATTTTAAAGATATTATTTAACAAAATATACACTTTGACAATGTTGACAAACCTCGATATACGACTGATAAAATCTAACTATTTCTTGAACATAAGTAAATCAAAAATACAATAAATATAGTTAACCATTCATTCAATGTTTTTGTTCAAAATACCTTATATATCAAGTTTGTTACTTATTTATAAGCTAGCGATATGTTCGTTTACTAAAAGTTCACACGATTTATAAGTTTGATTGCAGAAAGCTAAAATATTTTTGTGTTAAGTAAATAGATATTCTTATATATTAGTAACTCTTAGTTTATTAAATATTAACAATATAATAATAATTTAATATTTCTTTACAATAATGTTTTTGAACTAAATATTTCAGTAGGGAGCTACATATATATCAATAAGTATTTTCAAATTACTGTCGTATATCGGAATACATTTAATGGATTTAAATTTTAACTATAATTAAAATTTTATTAAATATAGAATGAAAATAAACCGCTACGGGCAGGATTCGAAATTTTTTAAAAGAAGCCTAAATCTAATCCCTAGTTCGAATCCCTCTCTGTATCGGTTTATTTTTCTTTCTATATTTATTACATTTTAAATAAGCTTAACATGACTATACATGTTTATAGATATTTTCAAACACTATAACTCAATGTAGGATAAGTTAATAAGTTTAATAGTTCTGTTTAGAAGTCTAGAAAATACTAGATAGTTATAGGAGACTAGAGTCTGTAATTACTTTTTATATAGATCGTGTATGGCGTCGGTGGAATGTTTTGTATATAGGCTTTAAGATTAGTACTTACGTGTCTGAGATTATGCCGAGTATTTCGAGATAAGGAGCAAAGTAATCCATGAATAATAATTGATATAATAACTTTGGAAACTCAGCAACTTTCAAATCCTGGAGATTGAAAGATAAAGACTAAAAGTAGTGAAGAATTATTTGCATTGTGTTTCGAATCTTCAAAATAAATAACGATTGGTTAATTCCCAGGGGTTAATGAGAGTTGATTTTTTATATTCGATATTTATTAGAAAATTAAAATAGTTATGTCGTTATTAATATATAATATTGGATGGAAAATTATTTATTTATGTGGTCTTTTTTGCCTAAAGTAAAGATACGATAGGTAAAATTATTAAAACATTATCTACTAGCTAACCATGAAAAAATTATAAAAGATATAATTAATTCATTCTTAATACCTAAATCAATTATAATGCATGAAATTATTAAAATGGTAATAGAATAATTGATAACAATAAATTTTATAATTGCAATACATACATAGATTAAATACATATAGATAAAAAATATAATAAAACATATTCATAATATATATCTGAAATTTGAATAAGTTTTTGTTCCGAGTCCAAAAAAATAAGCTTCTTTGGTTAAAAAGTTAACGAACCCTTTATTTTATATTTATTACTATTTTATTAGGTAAACTCATTAAAAACAGGGCAATAAAGTTTATTAGATTTAGTTGCGTTTCTTGAAACTGGTGCAATAATACCCTTAAGTAGCTAAAAATGTATTAAATAAGATGAATGTTAAGTATCTCTTGCATGTTTCAAATTGACTTGAACATGTTTACCTATGTTAAGTTACTTGAGTAAGTTATATAAATTTTAAACAAATATAGAATTAAAATTTCATCATTAAAAAATCTCTTGACTTTTTATTCAATTAGATTCTGAAAAAAAAAATTCAAAATTAGATTCTGAAAAAAAGTTTGATAACCTTTTTAGTTACTAATTTAGAATTAGTATTATTTTTTATTTTAATGTGGAAATTATAAAGAATTCATTAGAAATAATGAATGGAATAAATAAAAATTATAGTGAAGTTTAACAATTAAGAAATAAAAACCTATGTGTTACTGTAATTACGTACATTAAAATATTAATAAAATAATCACAAAAATAACACATTTAATATGATTTATACTTAAATAAAAGACTATCAATATCATCATAAGATAAAAGATAATAAAAACTTTTTAACGGTATACCTAACCTATGTTTTGAGTTTTCAACAATATATATAAACTATGTTAATGATACTTACAGGTAAGTTTAACTTACCTTAGAAATGTATGTTACCTTTAAATTTATGTAATATATGAGGAAAAATAATATTTGTTTATATTGAACACTCTTCACAGGGAAAATTTATTATAAATGATAAATGTGTGTTTAATTACAAATAGTAATATAATAACTTATTATATAGAACTCAATATATAACGGTTATAAATCAGTTAATATAATTTTTATTCTATTTATCTTTTACTTTCTATTTATACTATATTTATTGCTCATTCAACATACAATGGTAGTTTTTAAGTTGTTAAATAAATATCAGTAAATAGCGGTTATAAATCAGTTATTATAATTTTTATTCTATTTATCTTTTACTTTCTATTTATACTATTTTTAATGCTCATTGAACATACAATGGAAGTTTTAGCCTTGTTAAATAAATATCAACAAATAAAAGTTATGAATCGTTTATAATAATTTTATTCTGTCTTTTACTTTATATTTATTTCAAAACTAGAGGTCGCCCGCGACTCTGTCCGCGCGGTTTTTAGTCTTTCCTCAGCGCACGCGAGGAAAGCTCTCAAAAAAGAAATCTTTTCCCGTTTTTGCAGCATTTTTCATTGCTGCTTGACTTCTATAAGTCACAGCGAGACGACATACACCCTATAGCCTTCCTCAATAAACGGACTATTCAACCCAAAAAGAATTTTTCAATTCGGGCCAGTAGTTCCAGAGATTAGTGCGTTCAAACAAACAAACTCTTCAGCTTTATAATATTAGTATAGATCCAAAATTGTCAGGATTAATTAGTTATTTAAAAACGTTAATCTAAATTCAGCGGGTTCGTGCAATGACAGGATCTGTCATATTTTAGGAATTAGATGGTTAAGGACATGTTATACCTGATGTAAGATGCTGGAGACTGACATACTTAGAGGAAGGAATGGGTTTTGATTCAGCTCTATTACGTACTTTATGAAACGTAACTCTAGCTACTACCTTATCCATATCTATTAAGTTGCATTACCCAGATCTGAAGCTAGATGCTATTAAGATTGATGTGACATAACCTCATTACCAGGTGTCATTTACATCAGCCTCAATCTTATAAGCCCAAATAATTAATGGTTTAATAATAAGATGCTACCTGTCAGATTGTTACAGAGCCGGAGTTATAGCAATTCGCAATTTGTTCTTGGCCTGCAGCGACTCCGCCTACATTATTTCTTTTATATTATCCGATATCAGATATTAATTTGAAATGGAGAGAATTGAAATGACGATACTGTCAATCAAATTTAAGTATCTAATAGATATATTGACTGGTACTTATATAATTAAAGATATTAAGGTTTAACCTTAGGATAAAGATATATTTCTTTAGCTCTAAGGATGGTAAAAAAGAGTAATGAATATGTATGATTTTTTAAAAAAAGTATTTATTGAAGATGATAAATGATTGTCATCAATCATTTTTTTAAGCTCGTTTTTTAAAAATATTTTTTTTAATGATTAATGGAGGATATAATAAGTCAGTATATATATCTCTCTCTAAACACACATATTACCACTACTTTCTATGCCCAAAATTATTTTTTTCTTATAGGGAAAAATAACAATTAATTGTATATGAAGCTGTTCATTTAAAATAATCAAAGTAAATGATATATAAAGGACATTTAAAAGAATTTTATGTAATAATTCAAATCTGAAGGTTATTTTTAATTAAAATGCCAAAGTAAGTTACTTTTAATTAACAGACACTTTAAATCGATTGTTATCTCTCGATATTCTCATGATTATTTGTTACTTTGTTACCATTTATGTCGTATTCGTTATCGATTTTGTGTCAATACAAAAATTACATAAATCCATTAAAATATTTTTTACAATAATTAATTATTTATTTAGTTTTTATTGGCAAAATATAGTAGGTACAATAAGCTGACTTAGTGCTTAAAAGCATTCTCTACTAGTGAACCCGAAAATACAGTTTAGATTGAGGAGCTTAAAACATAAAAACATTGATACAAAAAACAAGCAAAAAGGAAAACAACATTAAATTGTATAATAAATATAATTATTAAATATAATAAATATTACAAACAGTATTAGTTGTATTTACTCAAATAGCAGATGTGTATTGAGACCAGACCGCTTTTGATTAAAAAACCGTAAACCCAAATAATATTAACCGGTTATTTTTTTGTAAAAGCGAAAGTACAGTTCGAAGCCCGTAATAACATCTCCAATGTTTTCCCATCACTTGGACACGTGAAGACAAACAATTAATTATACTATATTTTAAAATAAAAGCGTAACTGACTATTAAATTCTAGAAAATATAACGTTCTAGAAAAGTTGAGTTGTTATAGAAGTTGTAATATTATATTTTATATGCGTGGGAAAAAACTAAAGATAATTAAGACAATCCTATGATATGTAACCCACAAAAAATAAATGGGATTTGTGGTTAAAGCTCCATACGCTTTTCCTGAATGCGAATTAGGCCTCTGACACTCTTATATATTGCAAATATTTTGAACTCAAGTCAAAATTATAGTGCGTTGACCTCTCTCAGGTTTGATTCTTAGAATATAATATGTATTATTGCGTATTATAAATATAATAGATCATTACCGTACTTTTAATATAAACTTAGTTTTTTGCCTATTATTGATAGTTGACACATATTTTAAGTTACAAAATTTGCAAAATCCTTTTTTACCTTACTTACCATCGCCTCAGAAGTTCAGTTGTTGGGTCAAATGCATTCTGTGTCATTAAACTCCTCTGTAATTAGGTACTGAACCGATTTTATTTTTAATCAATTGTTTTGGTTTTTGGTTAGTGTTTGTAAGCAAAAATCGGTGGTAGGTCATGTCGTTGAGAAATAATCAACCAAAAATGATTTTCAATGATTTGCATTTTAATCGTAAGCGCTTTTTGTTTACGTTAGTCGAGCGATAGGCTCAATTTCAGATTGAAACTCTATATTATACTGTGAAACTGTGAAAGTTAAATAAAAATTCAAATTCGATAATAATAATTGCGACCTCACTCGCTTGACAATCAGTCAGAATGGCTGTCAACCATTCTTGACAGTATATTTTATGTGTTCCGGAAATGGGCGGGGAATCAACGGGGAGAGATCGAGAGATAGACATATAAATCAAAACGTGGAAAGATGAATATGGATAACAACTATTCTACTTTTATTTTTAATATGGGTATATATAAGATTATGAAACCGTAAACCTGTATGATTACTAAGAGATAGAGACACACACAAACACACACATACACACACAGAGAGAGAGGGAGACACAGAGAGAAACAGATAGAGAGAGAAAGAGACACAGAAAGAAATATATATAGAGAGAGAGAGAGAAAGAGAGACAGAAAAAGAGATAGATGAAAATAATAATTAATACACGAACACAAACTTTATAACGGTTATTTTTTCTAGAGAGCTTTTATTCATCTCATACAAAAATCAGTAATGAAACGTAATCAATAAGTGGCAAGTGTTTCGTAGTATTATCTTGCATCTGAACATACATACATGTAATTAGTTATGATAATTAGCTTGAAACTTTTGTTAGAATGTCACATCGGAACCCATTACTTTCAATTGAGGGATCATTTGTTAGAATCTTATTTCTATTACATATTTAATATATATTATATATATTAAATATATAATATATTATATAAAAAATATTAACTCTGAAACCGCTTAATGTACTCATGTTATTTTACAATATCGTTATATATTTTGTTGTATTAAACTTTTGACTATATATCTATATTGCAATTAAATTAAACCGATGAAAACATTAAAAAAGAAAAAAAATTAATAAATAAATAAATACATTTTTGGTAAACGATAAAAGAAAATCAATGTAAAAAAAATGATTTTTCAAATAACTTATGGGTAAATATTTTTTTAAAAATAGTTAAATTCTCTACAGAACCCTAAAATGGTAGATCCAGTAACCTAAATCTCACGTATTTATTGTTAATGAATGTTTCAAATATATTAATTGAGTACCTACTCGTAAATGAGTTGTAACTTAACCTGAATTTGCATATTAGTTTCAGACTAAATATACCGGTTATAACTATCACATAATTTATTATACACTTCAGCATAAGTTATTATACTTTATGTTTGTTATACAATATATATTTGTATATTGAGTTTGGCTTCGCCGTTATATTTATAAACATAAAAAAAATGTTTTATTATAAACAAATAGAATTTGAAACCGCGACCTCTGGAAAACCGTCCCATCTGTCTACCAATTGAGCATTCTCTATATATTTAAAAAAATATAATATCATACAAATATATTATAGATATTTTCAAACACTAGAAAATAAAGTTTTGAAAACAGTTTTATAAAAGTCACATTAATTATAAAAAAAAAATATAAACCAATTTGGTAAATATATCGATATCTTTTATTCAATTTCCTTGAAGTTATCAGAATTTTATAAAACCTTAAACACCTCGGTACACCTTTTATCTCAGTTAAGCTTTAATCGCCTGCTCTCAATCTAAAGGGAATTCAGACTTATCTTAAAATGTCAACGCATTGTCGTAAAAATTTACGATTACGAATACTTGATTTTTACCTTTTTTTTCGCAATTAAAGCCTTATTTACTACTTCAATAAAGTTTAATAAAGTATATTAAGAGATAGGGTCTTGGAATTTCTGTTTTATAATTGATTTTTTACATTTCGTATCAGTTTCAAACAATTTGGGTTCCAATAGATATATCCATTAGTGTTAAAATAAATGCCTTATATGCTTAAATATCTTAAGATTTTTGAAGATTCTTATTAAAATCCAATCCAATCCAGGCCGTATGTTTGCTGATGTTTTTGTTCCATATCAAAACTTTTATTTTGCTTTCAAAAGTAACGACCGTTAAAGCTTTAATAAAAAGACTCCGAAAGCGAAGCAAGAAATAAAAATATAACATACCATATATAATATAAAAGTGCCGTCAAAGTTGCGCAAGCGCAGATAAACATAACTTGTTTTGTTTGACGAGGAAAAAGTGTTAATGTTGGTAAATTGAAATTTTGCACGCAATGCAAAGAGCCGCGCCTTGTTTTGTTTCAATGTGTAGCATTTTCTCTTTTTTTGGTAATATTGTTATCTTAGATTTATTAAGTATAGCACAGGTTTAGTTATGTTATGTAACTTGGTTCTTTCTTAAGCTGTTAATGCGTTGATATAAATAATATCTAACTATTCCTTATTTAATTTTAACCATCGCTTTTTGTTAATAGCTTTTGTTAATATCGCTGTGTTGTTTTTATTTAGTATATAAATTTTACAAATATGCTTTTGTTTATCTCCTTGTTATTTATTCAATTTTATCCATCGCATATACAGCCATTATATCAGTATAGTCCATGGGTGTTTTTTTTTTTTGTAGATAAAATGTATTAAATATAGAATTCCACATTGCATAGTTTATAAGTAAATTTCATATACGATACTTTGGTCTCATAAGATATTAACTCAAAAATTAAAAAATATTTTAAATTCTTGACCAATCGTCGTAATTAATCAAAAAGAAATTCCAACTAAAAACAATCACAGCTCTTCAATAAACAATTATAATTATAGTAAATCACTTAAACATTAACAATACAAGAAATGAGCGGATTCCTTGTAAATTGGGTGTATTTAAACTTATTAAAACAAATATGGAGACGAAACAAATTATAGGTTTTGGTGAATATTATAAGAAAAGGCGTAAATACATATTTTCGTAATTTGACAACAACCTGAATAACAGTGGTTATATTTGTGTATATTTATCTTTGAATGTAATTTCTGAAACACTTTACTGAACGAGGTCAGACAATATATTTGTTCTGTTGGGGATATGTTTGTTGTATCAATAGATAGAGTCAATATATAAATTCATTATGTAACATATATGTATTTTTAGTAGTGGTAATAGAATATAAAAATATACATATACATCATCAACTTTAATAAATAAAAAGTTAATTATAAGTTTTTTTTTTCTTAATTTCATTTTGTTATCTTTGAAAACTTTTTAAAATGTTCCTAACGTCTTTTTGTTCTGTTTATTTACGATATATTCTCTACTATAAACAAAATAAGATTATGGACTTATTAAATAGCATAGGATAAATCTTCTAGCTAATTTTAACTATATCAAAATAAATAGAGTTCTTTCGAAAATTATTATATTTTCCGTTATAAGTTTTCATTTTCGTTAATTATTAAAACAGGCAGTTTAAAAAACTTATTTTAGTGATTAAATAATAAGTAGAAGGGTAAAATTTCTAACGTCAGCGTTTTTAAATCTGATAGATTAGTGGTTTTTGTTTTTCTTTATCGTATAAAAAGTTTATGGTTTAAAAGTTAAATAATATTTTTTTCTGTATCATTAAAGACTTCCACAGGAAATTAAAGTCTTATGTAACATTTTTAGTTTTTTTTGCGGTTTATTATTCTATTGTGTAATTAATTTATGTAAAAAAATATTTAAAATCTTTAATAATTAATCTTTATATAAGTAAATCAAAGCAATCAATTAATCAATCTATGTTATACTAGTATATATTATACGAGTATACTAAATTATATTATTATGAAAACATAAAAAGAACTTTAGTGTATCAAATTAAGTAATTATGTTCACTTAAAAATAAAATCAGACCTAAGGTTTGTAGTTAAAGTACCTATAAAATGAACGAACAAAAATATTTTAAACAGAACTCAATTATTACCGAAATAACCTAATAATATAATGTTGGTATATGTATCGCTGAACCAATCTCAAATAATCATGAATCCATAGATAAAATGTAATGTTCACAGTTTTTTCATATATCCTAGATATAAAGTTACCATGAATAAATATTACTGCCGATAAGCGATAGCTTCTGAAGATTGTAATTAAAGATAGCCTTAAAGTAAGTAAAGTACTTTATGTATTATTAATCTATAACTGCTTAATAAATAAATGCCACGTATTTTAGTTCTTCTCTGTGCTGAATTATGAGTAGTCATTTTCTTTTTTGTTTCAAAAGACAAAGATATTTGGAATACGACCCTAAAAGCTTTCAAGGATAACAAAATACAATTCAGAAATAAATAAATAAATTAATTTATATTGTATACCTATTATATATTTAATCTAGTTGAAGATATGGATATTTTAAACTCTGTAACTCCCAGCAGGATTTGAACAACTCTTCTATTTGACAGTCAATTGATCGAAGGAGATTACAACCGTTAGTAATGTGAAAAATACTGATAAAACATAAATGTTTGATATATTAGTCAGTTAGTTCTATGGCTCTTAGAAGAGAGATGAGAGAGCGCTTGGAACCCTCATAGCTTTAGTTTTAAGCTGGAGAGTGTTTTTACAGAAGCTTATTTTGAGAGCTTATTATGTTATCAAAGGAGCCGCTCCTGACACTTCCATTTGACGTACACAAGTGATCTCTGGTATGAATTCAAAATTTAAAGGATATATATATTTAATTGACATGATAATTGAATTAATTGATTTATCTTTAATTTACATGAACCAAAAAATCTTTATGGCTCTTATTGAAATCTTTAAGCCTTACACTTTAAAACTTCCTCATTATCATTATTTAAATTAGATAAAATAATATTTCGCTTCGGGTTAAAAGAAATTGATAAAATTTAAAAACCGTGTCTTAATATGTTTTTTGTTATTTTATCGTTTTCGAAGTTTCGTCACTATAATTAAATTTATTATAGTCGCTGATATATTTTGTTAACTTTCAAAGTATATGTGTTTAATACCACACTTGTTTACATTAAAGTGACGCAGCCTCTAGTAATTATACTCAGAACCGACCATTGTAAAATTCCTGGAACTGACATAAATATCAATGGCAGTTTCCCATACATATGGATGTAATGCTTATTGTATTCTGAAAGAAACATAAAAAGAGAATCATAAATAGTTAAAATAAATATAAAAAAATAAACCGATACGGGAGGGATTCGAACTCGCGAACCGTCCTGTCGCTCTATCATTTGAGTTACTGTATCGCTGTCCGTCTCGGTGAATTAAGCATTCTATGTGTGATCGTCTTTATCGGGACAGTGGTGACATCTATTAGGCTTCTTTCGAAAATCCTAACCAGTATTTCTAACTTTCCGAAATTAAGTTTTAAAAATATCTTTAAACATGTATAGCCATGTAAAGTAGGTATAAATAATTACAGTTACAAAAAAAAATATTTTTAGTATTACTTATTGCATTATAAATCAGATATTCTAGTTTAAAATGTAAATGATTTCGCACATATATAATTTTATTAACCGTATCTCCATCATTTCTATAAAAAGTAGTGATTCCATGTATTGGTTGCCTTTACATAGGTGTATCTCCATGGCATTTCCTGCAATTAACTTTTTTGCATCTTTTTAAATTCATGTTCTTTGCAGATGTAATCTAAACAGTAATTGACATTTTAATGGCTGTTTTGAAATGAATGTAATAAATGTTGATATAATTAAAACATTTTTTTTAATCATAAATTATATTCAATATTTATTTAAAAGAATACTATATTTATTTTAGTAAATAAACTATCATGAACCATGTTGATTAATAAATATAATACCAGGCTATGTTCACGTACCTTAATCGGAATTTTGTCGGACTAGTGTCGAACCCATTTGCGTTGCGACGCGCCAAGCGAACTTCTGCACGCAATTCATGCCGTGAGTCTGCCATGTTTTGAGCTCATGAATAGGAACGGCGACGGTTCTAATTGTTTCAGAATTGCATTTAAGATTGACGTTTGTGAAACAGTGATCACAATAACAAAAAATATATCCGGCTGAGTTGGTTGTGTGGTTCTTCTCAGACCAGGACGCGTTTGGAACCTCATAGCTTTAACACTAAGATGGAAAGTGCTTTTACAGAAGGGCTTATTAGGATAAATCTAGTATCGTAATAGGCCCTCCTGACACTTTCATGTTGAAGTACACAAGTGATCACTGAATTTGATTCTAAGTGGAAAAGATATAAATAAATAAATAAATAAAATATAAATAAAAGAACATCGAATAAAATTATATACACACAATATATAAATACATATTTAACACAATATTCAATACTGTTAATTCGGTTACTTCAGTGGAGTAAAACCATATCTTTCAGTGTGTTTGCATAAGTCCCCCAACAAGCCAAGGGAGGGGCCAAGTTACAAGGGGCGTGGTAGTTGCTCTGAACTGTACCAACTGTTATTACCTACTTGGTACTCAGTTATCCTATGACAAGTGAGTACCAAGTCTATAACTGATGTATGAATAATTCATGTATCAAGATTAGCTCGCGATTGCTTATCAATGAATGTGCTATTTTAAGCTGTCTCATTATAATATTATTAGAATTTATATTGTTTAAATTGGCTATAATATTTAGCATATTTAAACTTTTAATAAATGAACTATAAATGAATATTGACATTGGCAGGACCTGACTGCGAACTCCTGTTTCCTCGAACTAGGAATGTATTTATTTAAAATTATACATGTATATACATAAACAGCTATGAAGTAATTGGTTAAAACCTTAAGATGTAACCTTAATTGGAAGTACATTGAAATTTGTAAGTATCTTAATACAAAAATTTATCGCATTTCTGAAGAAAGTCTCAAAATAAAACCTAAAACTTTTATTTTTTTTTTATTTAAATAGTTCAATTTAACTAAGAATTATGAGAAATTCTTGTTATTGTGTGATGATTCTTTCGGATTTTTTGTGTATTGTATATAAGCCTAAATTGAATGTAAAAAAACATAGCGATGAGTAGATATAAAATTGTGCCTAAAATAAAATAGTAAGTCCGAAATTCTAGAGGTTTTTTACCTGATGTAGGTACAATAATAAGAATATTTTCAATCATTCTTTATTTGGTCATTATCTACTTAAGTACCCAGTAATAAAATAATTTTAAAGAATATTTTTTTAGTAGTAGATTTTTGTAGTAATATATTACATATTATTAATATGTCTGAATCTAAAGCAATAAAAATAATATTTTACGAATTTTGAAAAAGATACGTAATTTAATATACTTTCAGATTCAGATGAAGTCAACGAGTATAAAACAAAACAAATTTCTTAAACATAAAAATACTATAGGTACATATCATATTTACAACGAAAAAAAAAATATGGAACTTTTTCGCTTTAAAATATAGATACTTTTACGATAAAAAAAAAATTGAAAAAAAAATGTTTGTTGCTCTTGTTATTTACAAAAAATAAATACGAAGTTATGATTTATAGGAATAAGAAAGTTTTATCACAAAAGTGATACTTAAACTCACATTTCGTATGAAACATCAGTTTCTAGCTGTTCAAAGATACCAAAGACGGATCATAGTTTTAAAATATATTACATATCAAAAACGACTTTTATTCACGAAGTCATAATTTCTCTTGCTTCTATAGAATACGAACAAGGTCATAATTTCTCTTGCGCCTATAGAATACAAACAAGGTCTATGGTAAAAAGTATGGATATTCTCAAGCAGTACCATAATGAGTTTGAGATGACGAAACTGATACAATGGACCACCCAGAATATCTGCTGTTTGGCATACATATAGCCCGATTATGATTTTTATTACGTGTGTTTGTTCTCTCATACGTGACCTCTGTACCGATTTTGATGGGATGGTGTATGTTGTAAGATTATCTTGTAACATCTACCAATTGGAGTTGGGGATAGGCTGGTTGTAGAGGTCCCCAATCTTTGATGTTAAATTATGAAATTCTTAAAAAAAAAATTCTTAAGTTTTGTTTAATGACGAATAGATTTCACCGAATAGAAGAATCGGTTTAACATTTTTTTGATCTATTTTTTGTTATTGACCTATGCAATAGTAATTATTTAGAATATCAATGTTCGTTTTATATTTTCTGTGATAGCACGCAGTGGTTTAAGGCTTGCGAAGGTTATATTTTGCGTGTTGCGAATACATAATATCAAGAAACATCTTGTATCAGGCTTTTAAAAAAGTTTTTGTCCAGATACCTGGTTAATGAAGTACTTTAAATGAAACCTTGGAAGGTTTAACTCTTAAAGGGTTCGGCATCTTTAAGATAAATATAGAGTACTTGATTTTTAATGACTTTTAGGTTTATAGTTTGATGTTAATACTAAATATGAAAAGCTTAAAACTCTTATTGGGAGAGCTTTATGGGTTGAGTTTATTTCTAGTAAATATTATGTTGTATATAGGCAAATAATTATAAGCAGACCCATCAGTTGGGGAACAACTCCCACTTGGCCAATTTATAAATATTCATGAAGAGGTAACAAAATTTTATTATAGCATTTTAATATACTTATGGATTACATTACTTTGAATCGATTGCAAAAAGGTTGTATAACAGAGTAATTATTATTTTAAATGAACATAGCTCATGTTACAGCTTTTTATTAACATACAGATTCGTATCGAAGAACTTTACAAACAAATTGAACCATATCGGTAATAAAAATGGTATGGAGTTATAAGTGAGAAAATAATATAATTTAATTGAGTGAATATATCTTAGTGATCTATTATTGCGGAAGTAACCAATGCGGGCGACGAAAATGACTTCATCGCATTGTAGGAGCGTTACACCGCCACTATCACGGGCGAGTTCATCGGATCTGGTGCCTCGCTCGCCGGACCTATCTCGCCACCGGACTCTATCTCCAGACCTATCTCTGGATTTTTCACGACATCGACCCATATCCCCAGACTTATTGGACCTTACATTATCCCCTGATTTTCCTCGTCGATCCCGATCACCAGCGCGCCCGAGATCCCTCATGGAGACATTACTGGTTGCTAAAATGGAAGCATTGAGTACTGGAAAGTTAGTGCGGACAGATTCATTGGACAGTTGTAGCAGTTTTGGTTCGATGTCCTCGTTGCCTAGTGATGTGTGTAGGTGCGATGATTGTCTCCTGGGGATTGTAGACTTCTATTTGCCAAATCCAGATGCGAATAAGGCGTTGAAAAAGGTATGTTTAATATTGTTTATTATAAGGTAAATAATTGTAATTTTCCTAATTGACAATGTGGAGTTGGTGTATAAACGAACCAATTTAAGAGTTATCACGCAATTTAAGACACTTAATTTCTTGTTTGCGTTTCTGTAATGATCGAGTTGTCACGCGAGGATAATTATTGATTGACAGTAATTGTGAATAATCCAAGTTATAATCTTCTTATAATTGACAATTAATACCAATGTATTTTTTGGACGGCTGTTGGTATCGGAATAAATATATTATTAAATATTCCGTACTCGTATTTTGATGTTTATATATCTTAAAATGTGCAGATTTTATATATTTATAGTATAATAATATAAATATTAGGTATATTAATGATATTTTTCTTGTTTTTTATTTAAGTGTTTTATTATGCCACTCTAAATTTTGAATAATAATTAGATATTACTAAGATATATTTAATTTTATTTTTAACTATTTTTTACACGACTGTACCTACTTCTTGTTAGCGGATTATAATAATGCGACAAGTGAAATTTAATGCTCGGTACGATTCAATGAATATTATGAGGTGTTTAGAAAACAAGTTTCTAGTTATTAAGATTTAAAATCTTACATTTATTAATGCAAAATCATAAAATCTGAACTAAATTCGGAATATTTCAATGTTTTTAAAAAAAATATTATAGAAAAACTATTAGCACTTTACACTTTAGCTATAACCTTATTTTTTAATTCAAAAAAAAAATCTAAAAAGTTCTGTAAACGTCAATATACATATTATATAAAATCAATTTTGTAGATCAATAGTTTATTTAATATAACCATTAAAAAATGTATGCAAAAACTACTTAAAAATTTCTAATACTTAAGAGTTTCAACGCCCTCTACTTTAAAACTTGACTCTACGTAGAGTCATAGCGGTCGTTAAACTAGTTTGTAAACGCAGTTTGGAAGTATGTACACAGATGGCGTTAGCGCCTAAGCTGCGCATGACTTGAAAATTTTCGATAGCTATTTGGTTAATATGGAAATTTACAAAAATGTATAATATTCATATTAGTGTTTTAAATATTTCAATGTATAAATACAAAGGCTTTGAAATAAAAAAAATATCTTCATATTTATTTATGTATTGTTTTTGTTAATGATGTTATTTAAATATGATGTAAAAGACATTTGAACAATTTACGTCATATTTTTTGCGTAATAATACTTTGAAGTATCCTTGAAACTTAAAAATTAAAATTCAACACCGACTAAGAATTCTTAAAAAGATTAATTTTAATATAATTAAATAAAATAAGGTTCAATTGGTATTGTGATCTTGACATTCAGTTTTAGCTGAAATAAAACAAACTACTATTGAATTTTATGTAATTATATTTAATAAGACTTAAATATTCAATTGCTTTATACAAGGAAACGATTTTTTATAATATTCGTTCAATGTCTGGAGTTGAGTTGCAATTATCATTTGTAAGCGAAAAAGATACATCAGTGAGTTGACGTACTATATCCATATAATGAGAATTTATACGAATTCCAATGCAACCTATTTTCAGTTGTATACTGTATATGTTAGGGTTGAAACTCTGTTGTTTTGCTGTATATAGATTATCTTAAAAGAGCTCTCCTTGTGATGTCACCGGACACGTTTTGAATATCCAGAGCTGTTCGTGCGTCACTTTTACGTCATGATTCATTTCTATCGACTTTCTATATTATTCAGGTCGTTGTCATTATTGAATTTTAAATACGATTTGTAAAAAAGTAACAAATATACATTTAATTGTTTTATTTATTTATTTAATTAATGATGTTTGTTTAATCATTAAATTTATTTATTTATTTAATTAAGTTAATGGTGCAGATCAACTATTTTCAAATTAGAAGGATTTTTTTCTTAGATGTTGGTACTATTTTCGTGTGGAATTTATTTGACTGTCCTATCCTTACCCTTATATATCAGACCATTTCCGGATTCCTACACTTACCTTAACATTCTTTAACCCACTAAGAATAATTTTATATTTCAATATATTATGATAATTAAAACCGTTTAAAGTTTATTTTCTGAGACTTACGATTTGTGCATAAAATACCTTAAGCTGTACCAAAACACTCAGCTTTCTCAAAATCATATCAGATTTTGTAAACAAAAAAACGCGACTTTATTTAATTTACGTATTTTTAATATATTAGTCTTGTAAAGAATATTAAGCTACCGTATATGTGGGGAGCTTAATATGAATTCCAATTTTGGTACATTAAATATTATTATGAAAAGTTACATTAATAATCATGAAAAAAAAGCCGTTTTCTTGAAATTATTCGATTGTCTGTTTATTTATTTGCATATTAAGCAAAATTTAATGCACGAATTTTAATAATGTTTTGGTATACATATAAAAAATCTAAGCTTATTCTTCAATCTTCAGTTATGTGTTACCTCTGTTGCAGCAATATCACTTATTTTGAAAAACGTAAAACTTAGATGAGTTTTTATTGTAACTAAACTGGAACTCTAATGATTATAAAAAATGATGAGCAGATAAAGTCGCTGACAATAGCTAGTGCTGTCAGAAATTTTATTTGATTTATCAATAGTTAAAAACGTAACTTGTTATTAGTAAAATATTTGTTATTATTAATATCAAAAACCGCAAGGTTTTTCCAAACCACTAAATCTGTAATACTTTGATGCCTCTTTTTCCCTGACATCATCTTGACAAACGATGATAAACCGTTAAGTGGAGAAGAAACAAAAAATCATAAGTCACCTGCACACGAGCGTAGAAATAGTATTTTCAAAAAAAAAAAAATATTAAATTGGGAATAAGCTTTCGTGAACCATGATGATTAGTAAATATATATAAATTTCGAATACATTGATAGTTTGATAGTAAGCTGAGTTCTTGAGAGTTATGTCTTTATATAAATTTACGGTATATTAAAAAAAGGTCGCAACTGTTCCAATCTGAGGGTGGAAAGTTAAAGCTTGCAATAGCCTTAAGTGAATAGAAATAGCAGAAACCATCAGTTAGCAATACGAGAATTAGTTTTATGTTATATAAAAAGCTCATAATAAACTTTTTTTTAAAAATCACCTTTAATGTCACATGGTTTAAAATAAAGTTCTATGGATAAATTTTTATTATCATAAACGTCCCTAGAGTCCCAAAAGCTTTATCTTTTACAATTGTATAAAGTAACCCACACACTCCAATTAGCTGTTAACCGACGGATGGCAAACAAAACAATAAAAAAATTAAGGAATTTTATGATCTTTATTTCCTGAAACAATAATCGTAAATCTACTGCACTGAACCCATAAAATACAATAAAAACTAAAGTGACAGTTAACGTAAATTGGTGATCATCTTGAAAGATGGTGACGAAATGCCAATAAAATTAAAACTTTTAAGGAAGCTCAATGTCATCAATTAGCGAATTAAACTTTACTTCCATTAATGCAACTTTATTTTAAAGGCTTAATTATAGCCAGTGTCTTACTTAAATAAACGTAGACCTACTATTAGCTATAATACATAGTTAGGTGTTGGATACTTATGAGAATCCTTTAACAAAATATAGACACAAATAGTGAAATCAAGATTTTATTATCTGTTATACTAACTTAAAAAAAGTTACTAACGCATTGAACTTTTTTTTACATCAAATAGGCATAAAGAATAATAGGATATAATAATGCTTATATCATTCTTCATTTTTAGAATTATCTTTGTCAAAATTAAGTTAATACGCTACATGACTAACAACATTAATCATATTTTTCTCGCATTTTAATAACAGAACACCATCATCGTGACTTTGTTGTGTACCAGTTATTCTGCTCTGATTACATTCAGGTATAATTTCTAAAATACCTTTCTTTGTGAAAGTTAAAATAATCCTGAAACACGTATTATTTTAAAACCGGAAGCACGAATATTTTTTCCATATTTATACATACACATGTAATACATAAAAATCGTGACTTTCATTCAAATTTACATTCTCATTATTCCAAAATATATGTTAGCCAGTAACTTATTTAAACATAAAAATATCATACCATATCACCCCAGTGATAGCGTTAATAGAACATCAGCCAGAAAGACATAAATATGTAGGTACTACATATATAGGACATAAATATGGATTTTAACAGTTCAAAAAAATATTACTTTTATATTTCATGTCACTGTATACATTAATTTAACATTACTTAAGACGCAATAGAATTACAAAACAAATGACATGATTAAATATTCATAAAGTTCCTTGCATATATTAAAGACTCTACGATTCTACGCCACTCTTCAAAACAAACGAACCAGCCAAAGAAAGCATATAATATTTAACAAATTTTTAAAACAAGAAAATCAAGTTGTGTATAAAAATATGTATCAAATTATGATGTGCTTCTGATAAAGTTAAGTGGGTTCGACCATTTTATGATTTTGTATCCTAATAATAATGTACTAAATTAGAAATTAATATAAATTGTTACTTGAGTGAAGATTATTTTAAAAAGTGCGTTTTTTTATCGTTCGTATTTTAATGAGTTTTTAATGTGAGTTCAAATTTCGTTTATGTTTTTAATAACGTACCTATACATTAAAAAGGGTACACAAAATATTCTATTCTGTAATGGTAATAGAAAGCTATTAAATTATAAACTCATTAAGATTATACTTAACATACTTAATGATTATAATTACATTTATAATTTTAATAGTTTTAGGTATTTTCAACATTCATTTGTAGAAATTAGTAGTTAATTTCATTTTTAGAAATTAGGTAAATGACAAACTACCAATGACGTGATAATGATTTATCTAATATAAAATAAAAATAGACCATGCTAATAAATTAGAAGACACTTGCGTTAGACACTTCTTACTTATTAACATTGAACACAGAAGTAAGTAAACTTATTAAACTTAAATTAGACCGAAAACTATGTAAATTAAGTTAAAAAAGTCAACAAAAGTCACGCAGGTTGCGCTTACGCAAACATTTGCTATCATTTGCGTATCTTGAACGTCGAGTTGTAGAAGTGTTCACAGTAGTTCTGCCTACAGCACGCGCCGATCGACTCCCGCGCAGTGTGTGTGCCGCGCGCATATCTGACGCCCGCGCGTAAAACTGTGCTGTTACCAAAATGTGCAAATATTTGTGAATCGAAAATGTCGTTGAACCTTCTCCTTAACACAAAGGGGACACTATTCCTTGTAAAGTAACACTTGCAATAATGCCGGAGTGTCCTGATTCTTTTACTTTTACGATACCCGTTATCAGCTATACCATGGATACGGATAATGCCACCAGTAACACTGACAGGCCGCTGCCAAAGATAAAGAAGACGTCTTTGCTGACACCAGTTAAGATAGAAACTCCTGATAACGGTAGAAGGTTATCAGAACCAGCTAGATATTACATTCCCCCACAATGTAATAATAGGCTATCGCCAAGAAGTGCCAGAAAACGTGACACGCGAAGAAGCTCAAAATCGACTGTGAAGGCGGACTCTCCCTGCAAAGAGACTTTTGGCCCTAAGCCTTGTAACTGTGAGGATTGTAGGTCTTCAAGTCCATTGCCACCAGGGTATGGCCCTCACACTTTAACTCCTGGATATGATCAGTTGCAAAGTTCTCTGTTGGAAGTGCCATGGTCTGAGGATTATACCGAGGCGTCCAGTGATGACCTCAGCTCTGAATGGGATTCCGACGTGCCTGAACCTCCTCGGCCAACGCAAAAGGTAATTTACATAACAATAATTCTACTTCTGTTATTAATGAGGAATAAATTACCCTTTTGTTCTAACATAATTATTGTTCAAAACCAGTTTATTATTCTCAACATCCTTAACGAAATATAAACATTTTTTTTTATAATTCGCTTCCAAATGACACTAAATTATCTTAAAACAATCACACACAATAAAATAATTAATTGTCCAACAATGACCTGAAAAAAATACTCTGAATGTTTTTGCGTCAAGATATTTTATTGCGATTTGTTGAATTAAATTTTGCTTTTATGTTAAGCTGAATATTGTGAATGGGTATAAATATAATTACAGAACAGTTTACAAAAACACGAACAGTCAGGTTTAATCTGTCGTGATCGGTGGCGAAAAGAAAAAGTAGATTGCTAATTAAAAACCAGCTTGTGTACTCCAGTTGAGTGATTGAAGTGGCTTATTATTGAGATAATAAATATTATTGCCGTATAATCAAACGGTAGCGTTAAGACCATTTAGAGAATGTTCTGTGCACATAGAGCTTGATAATTTAAGATAAGAACGAATGATATTTGTCTCCTCCGCAAATGTTTTACTTGCTAGCGAAGCTTCTGTATTCACATCTGAATCTTATACATAATGATATTTCGATTACCAAATAGTATTAAAGATATATAACTGAATTTATTCGTCATTAGTGTTGTAATTATGTCAGGAATGTTGTTTAACGGTTTCATTTAAACTCTAAGTACCATCACACCCTTTACTCGGTAAGGTATAAAACGAGTATCATGTATTTCTTTTTCAAGTATTGGATTAGCCTTTTACATTATATCGCTGACGTCTTGATTTGCCAAGGTTATATTTGTTTTCATTGTTATTTCTATCCTTTTGTTTATCCAATACCGCTAAATACCGGTTAAAATCCAATAACATTTACCATTACATAACTATGCACTAGTTTCTCCACGTAGTGTCTGTGCCGATTGGTGTGTGTTGGCCCAGTCTTATTTTACATCAATATATAATGAACTAGTTTCACCACATTTCGGTAATGGTGGATTGGTGTATAATGGCCCAGTCTGGTGATTTTTCATCAATCGATCACATTGCTTTCACGTTGCAGTGCGTTTACCGTTAACGTGCTGGTAACCTCCTTACATTACGCACTCCCATTGTCTCAATGATCTAATTTTCGTGTACTAACTTTGAGACAATTGAGTTTTGACTTTTGAGACAATTGAGTTTTGACTTTTAAAACAATTGAGTTTAGACTTCTGAGGCAATTGAGTTTAGACTTTTGAGGCAATTGAGTTTAGACTTTTGAGGCAATTTGTAGTTTAATCGAATAATTGAGGCCACAATTGCTCACGAAGGTTTAACGTTTATTACGTCTTGTTAGTGTACATAATAAGATTTAAGTTTTATTATACATTGCCACTTGCCACATTAATAAGTTATTTACTATCACATCTCTTACAGTCATATCAATCGTATTTAAATTATTATCTTTTTATTAAAACCATAAATAATACCATAAAATAGACTAGTTCACATATTTCTATGTATACAGCCTTCTTAGGTTTCATGAAACATTAACCATAAATAATGCTATTTTTTTAGGCACTTTTCTATAATAACTTCGACATTAGTAGACCTTCTTACTGATGAGATGCTTTCAAGGATAGATATATTTAATTTTTCAAAATTTTATTTTCCTTTTTTCATATTTTTTTTATTAGTCAATATATATTTAAGACAATAAGTGATGTATCCATATAGAAAAATACATTTAAAAAATTACTTTACAAATACATAATAATGAATAAAGTAATTGTTATCTAAAACAAAGTATTGAATTGCAAAAAATAGTTATTGGATATAGATTTTTTATGATTTTACCGATTAAGGTTTTTTATGTATTTACGTCAGAGAGTCGCTAAAGCCTCGAACTGGTTAAAATCGTTACTCCATAAATAAGTAACGTTGTTTATTAAAATAAGTTTTTATCTACATTTATTTTTACCTTGCTGTTTGATTTTTCCATTAATAAAGTCTTAATTCAATCATATTTAAATACCAATGGACCTGGTGTGTATTGAATACTACATATTTAGTAATTATAACGTAAAAGGTCATTTGAATCAATTTAAAAGGTGTATTAATAAATACTGTATTTAAACAATAGAACGAAGGTTATATAGAATTGTGAGTACTTCTTATTGAACAATAAACAATTGATTTACATTTTAACATATAAATTAGATTAACCTCATAGAAGCGGAAGTTACAAAATATATTTTTTTTATTCATTTTATCACTTAATTATAATGTAACACTTAATTAACACTAAACTTAAATTAACAACTCTTTGTAAAATAAATATAGTATGAAAATATTAAAAATATATTACAATTCAAGCCATTACCAATTTAATAATGTATACATGTAACAACAAAATGTCAAACTCATTTTTAAACCGCCATAATATTATTTCAAAATGGACGACTGACGCAAAACTATTCGCGCCTTTTCACCAATCAAATTTATTCAAACTTAGTATGTTAAAACATTATTATAAAGTGTAAAGAAAACAAACAGATTTTTATCATCAGGAAGTCCATCGAAATGTCTATTGTATTTCATTGAACCCTGACACGCCTTTAGAAGGTTTATTTAACATTTAAAAACAATGTTTTATCTTTTATCTATTTTCGACATATGTATTTATATGTCAACTCATTCCCACCGTTTATGTTTAGACTGATTTGTTACATTACGTTGAATACAGGTAATTGTAAACTTCCTTCAATTATCTGTGATTCTCACGTGAAAAGTCATGTTGTATTTGAAGGTTGCAAAATGAGTCTCTTGTTTATTTATTGTTAGTTTTATTATCTATGCTCTTAAAGCAGAGAATAAAAGTGTCGTTATTTCATTTTCTTACTTAAGGTTCAATTAATATAAACTGTAACATAAACCAATACGGACGGGGATATGAACCCGTGATTTCTGAAAATTCCTGGTTTGGTTTCCAGAAGTCGCATTATTTTTATATATTAATATGTACTCTTGAATGTATATATAAAAAAGCGAAGATAAGAGAATTATAATCGTATATCACATGTAAGACAACTTAAAAACATTCTCAATATTCAAAACGAATATTAAGTATCTTCATATTTTTATTGTCACCTGAATTCCTGAATTTCCTCAAAAATGTAACGTATATGTTTAATGACGAACTTCGATTTCCGTATCCTATCACAAATCTAGGAATTAATAATTATGCTCGTTAAATCATATTAATCATATTTTATAGAAATAATTACAAAAACCGATTATTAGTGACACATTTGTACAAACGTGACGCGCTTATAATTTATTGTAAAACCGCAAAACTAATATTAATAATGACGTCAATATTCGATAATGTCATGAATAAATTATTCGTTAATTTAGAACTATAATTCAAATAAATTAACGTTGAAAAAGAAAAAGTGTTTTTTTTTGTTCAATAATCTTTGAATCTTTATTCAATATTTATAAATTTTATATAATATTTTATAAATTTGGATTCTCCTGTAAATGAGTAATGGCAATGGTTGGCAATGCAACATAGGGCCCACGACACAACTCCAAAACTGAATATAAAAGTTAACTAAATATAATTCTTTTCTTCACATACACCCTTACTATCAAGCATTTTTTTTCGTCTAAAAATTGTTTTGTTTAGGAGAATGATTTTGATGAGAAGAAGAAGATGTCTGAGGGTGGCCTTATTGTATGTCTAGAGGTATGGTTTTTAATCAACAAGGGCAATTTTTTCTGTTTTGGATATTTATAAATTCGATACTATTAACCTTCCCGCTGAGTTTCTTGTCACATCACTAGTATGAACTTCTTAAGATTTTTATTAAGTAAATGTTAATAATTTCAAGGTATAAAACTTTCTTTACCATAAATGCATATTCTGAAATTTTGTAATATTCTTGCAATATTTAAGATGTGCTTTACTTTTATTTGAACAACTATTTTTATGTGGGCGTTTGACAAATATTTTATAAGTAAATAATCAGATATTTCTATATTTAACTTAAGTGGGCGTCAGACTTCAAATATTAGTATACACTTAAAGGTATGTGCTTAAGTAATTTTTTTTTGCTTTAATGTCTTTGACAGCTTATTGACAGCTGTCTTTACGATTGATGACACATGACGTAGAGTTCTCATAGAATACAATATATTACATAGAAGCCAGCCTAAAGTGAGACCATCGAAATAAAAAGAGAAAACAAATGAGGCTACCTATCTCTCTCTTTCTTGCATGTGTGATTAAACAAAGATAAGTATTAATCTGTCGTCTTCTGTTATTTTTGTCTCTTATTATTATATTATTTGTCAGACACTGACATTCATAGGCCTACCTACGAATCCCTTTTTCTATGAATAATAATTTTATGAGAGTTCTACGTCAATTGCATCCGTATTTAAAAGTTTTTCCTTTAATTATAAGTAAAACATATTAATGCACTAGAAAATCTCCTAAACAGTTTTTTCTAAGAAATTATTAAATTAACTCAACATATTCCCCTTCATTATATAGTCATTAAAATAAGATAATTGTAGAAGAAGAAAAATGAACAAAATATATCCTTAACAATAATAGTATTTAGTGATCTTTAAAGTATTTAACAATATATTTTTATGGTTAAAAAGAGTTAGTAAACTAACAATTAATTCGTTCTTAAAGTACGTGATAATATTCAATACAATGTATTGCTTAATGATAACAATCGAAATATAATTATTTTCTTAATCTAATTTAAATTTATGAAAATTAATCTAACACATCTATACTTGACACCAATAAAAATAATGCTGATGTAGGTTTTAGTTGATGATTATTTACTCTTTAATGTACCTATAGAGATTATATGTTCGGCTGTGTATTGAGTAAACATGCTACTTTATGTTTTTATTACGATATAGTAGCTTTAGGTATTTTTATTATTGATAGATAAGAAAAACTAGATATTTTATTTTACGCTGTATATATTTTTTTGTTGCAAGAGTAACGTTCGTTTAGTATTTTTTTTTCATAAACAAAAAATGAACAAAAAGTTTTTTCATTTTTTTGTCTTTATGTATAGAGGCGATAAGTGGGTGTTATTTTTTAATGAGATGCTAACACAGTAATGATGTTATAATTGCTAGATATCTCAGTTATTTCTGACCCAAAAAAAACGTATTCACAAACAAAATTATTATAAAGATTTTTATAATTAAACTTTCGTGAATTATGATGGCCATAAAATATGTATTTACGCGACTGTATTCCGGTACATTAATCGCAATTTGGTCGACTAGATTCAAACCCCCTTCGGGGTTCTCATTCATAAAATCGAAGCATTTAGGATTCGCGGCGTGAATGCACTAACTAATCGGGTAAATTCCAATATATTTAAGTGAATACAGCAGAGTACATATATTTAATACTAAAGAGATATTAAATCTTTTCTATGTAAGGCGCCATGCATCGATAAATTATAATTAAACGTACTATGTACGAACACATGACCATAGTCTAGTGATAATTATAACATCCGTGTGATAACCTCCGACACTGTCTGGTTTAGTGTCACTGGGCCCAATTAGACTGTCTATGGTAATTACTGATTACGTATTATTATATAACCTAGTATTTCAGTATGTTTCTTCAATCTAGATATATGTTAATTTATTGGTTAATTTAATTTACTCTTAAAACATGGCTTATGAAAAAAATACAAAAATTTAATATGTATCTGAACGGCGTTATATAAATAGTATTTTCAGGAATTTCAATACGCAACAATAATTAATTCTTAGAATATAATATAGCTGAACGATTAAAGCAATAAATAGATTTATATTTATTTATATTATCTGCCTGGTTTAATAAATCTTCTGATGAAGGTAATGGGACGTCCCCATTTTCAATATAAATGTTTTTCTGGGCCATATTTACTTTAGTTCAGATATTTATGGTTACAGGGCGCTGATAGATTACGTAGGGTTCAGAGTCTGGCGACAAAAAATATATTTATATAAATTTTATCGCCTTATTTACATTCACTGTTCATATGAGAGCTATCTTATTTTTTTTTATAAACCATGACGTAAATAAGTACGTCAGAATGTTTGTTTTTTTTAATCTTAATATGCTGAGGCATGTTTATTTTAAAATTTTAATAAGAACACAATTTAATTATACTATATAAAGATCATCTTAGTTTTTTGTATAAAACAAATAATTACTAAATACAAAAAAAAAGAAAAAACGTTAACCTCAAATCTTATAAAAATATATGTTTTGAACAATATGATATGAACACGACTTTTTATTTTTTTTTAAACCTGTGTTACTTGTTTTTCAAGCTAAGTCCCATTGATAATGAAACCTTAAAATAAAGAAATTTTATTAAAGCACTCAGCATATAAAGAGTAAGTAAGAAATTCGCAAAACACAATTTCAATTCACGTAAACATTTTGGCATTTCGTTAATTACAGTAACTGACGCATATTAAACAAACCAAATTAACAGTACTGGGCGAGTTCTTGATAAATTTTCCGTCGATTTGTTACTTGATAACGAATGTTAAGTATTTTGTTTTTCCCCGCATACAGTTATGTTCTTTTAAATTAGGTGCAAATGCCACAGTTTAGCTACACCTTATAAAGTGTATTAAGCACCTTGGAATTTAGTTTACTGCATGTTTTATACTGTGTCATTTACATTTATTATAAAGTCCTTTACATAATAGTATAAAATGAAGTCATTAATGACTTGTAATTGAAAACTTATATCATATCTCCAAATATATATGATATTACAAGTAGAATTACAACTCTACTCTTTAGAATAACTGTCTCATATACATTTGATATAAATAAAGTTATTCCTGACTTATAATTGAAAATCAATACTATATCTTCAAGTACACAAGATATTATATATAGAGTTATGACTCTACTCTCTAGAATAACCTTCTCATTTACATTTACCATAAAGTCCTATACATAATAGTGTAAAAAAGGCATGAATGACTTGTAATTGAAAACCAATACAATATCTCCCAAGTACATAAGATATTATAATTAGAGTTATGACTCTATTCTCTTGAATAGAGTCTCATATACATTTATTATACTCTTTACATAATAGTGTTAAATAAAGTCATTAATGACTTGTAATTGAAAACCTATATCATATCTCCAAATACATATTCTAGTTATGTTATTATGACTACACTCTCTAGAATAACTTGCACATACAATCAGCTAACAATGTCTGTAGTATTTCTTTGTAAATATCTTTATTATTGTTTCGTGCTGAACGTGGGCATCGTAACAGTGTTTGTTATCAATATATAAAAACATATTTTCCGCATATAAAATATAATATGAATACATTTACTATTATATACAAAAATATTTAAATATGTTCGATATTCGCAAGCGGAAGCAAGATTTTTTATTTGGGTCATGCTTAAAACCAATTTTGATTATCGAAGGTGTTAATAAAGTTGCATTTAAGTATACATTTTATTGTATTGCAAGATTAACTAAAGGTTTGTATTTTTATTATAACATAGTTGACTGTTTTATTGCGATATTAATAATACGATTAAAAGATTTGGTTGCCGAGATACAATCTTTATATGTGAGGTGTGACATTTTAAATAAAGGGTGTGTTGAATTGCACTTTAATTAACAGAGACAAAATTGCAAAAGTATTTGCATTTATGTATCTGTTAATTATATACATATAGAATAACATAATTGTCTTATTTAGTTCGTAATTTTACACTTATTGAAGTATATTACAAAATCTTGCACGCTTGTAATTTTATTATAGTAATAATATATTGTGTTAATGTTATTTACAGAATATATAATGGATTTCGTGTTAATTGAGTTTACGATAAACATTTTCATTGTAAATATCCTGCAATAATTATATGTTATATCATTATTAATGAATACTGAATATATATAATTTACTATGTTTACTAAAGTTTTGAGTTACATTAAAATTCAATTGCTATAATTAATATATTTTTTTGAAATAAATACCAAAATCAATCTAACACTTTTCGATAAATAATATCCTAGACACAAAAATAAACACAGACACTAAAAAAGTCAAGTCAATAGAAAATCTACTTTCCCATATGTAAAGTAAGAAATTTAAATACTCATTTCAATTTGTAGAGTCAATATGCTCACGCGCAGTATGAACCAATATGGCTGCCTCGTAGGTGGTCAATGAATTCATTGTTTTCGATTGGGTTAGTCAATTTATATGAAGATTTATTAGCGCTTATTAGACAATTGTAAACAACATTAGTATTATTGCATTTTGAACAATTTTTGCTATAATATTAATAATTTTCGCATCGATCGATATTTAAAAAACAATTAATTTTTTTTTTTATAAATTTTATCACGTGCTTACTTATTTTTATAATTATCTAAAGTAAATAGAGTGTATGAATATTTGGTAACCTCCATTTAAATTGCAAAATAATAACAGTTATAAGATTTTCGTCTAAATATAAGTAGGTCGTATATGCAATTAATAAGATTTAGTTTGTAATTAATTATTAGAATTCCTAAATAGAAATATGTTTCAGGGTTATCTTTTTTGTCTTTATTACTATTATAACATTTTAAATAATTGTATTGAGTTCACTAAAATGTAGATACCAGTTTTTATTATTTAACTGGTTTTTATAAAGAAAAATATGCGTTTATATTCTTTTTTGGTGAATCTTATATTCACACTTTGTCCGAGTTTGCTGATACAAAACAACTTTCCCTTTTTTCGTCTATAACTTTCATGTAGACGTATTTGTTTATTCAAATTATTCACTATTTTTATATAGACGAAAATACTTTTTGTCATAGAAGGCCAAATATAATAACAACCAAATATCTTTGAAGAACATTCATTGCGGTAAAGACTGTACTTGAAATTCATGATACGCCTCTGACGTCACAACTAACCTTCTGACGTCACACACAATGAAGTAAGCTATCAGAGTATTAAGTCTAATGATGGTCAGTGACAGGTATAATTACCTCACAATTGTGGGCGGCTCAGCTTAAACCATAATTACAAAGTCTTTAGTTAAGAGTTGTTACTATTTTGGTTTTGTTCACGGATAAGATTAGACCCACAATATTATTAAGCTTCTAAATTGTATTTTCTGATTTCATTTAACTTGATTTTTGCCTACTGTTATTATCCTTGATATATTTGTAAATTTAATTACTTAATTTGATCGAGTTCTTGATAAAAACATTCAAGCCTATAATTATGAAACGCCGATCCTTATCCCAATTATTTAGGGTTATCACATTATTTAAATTCTTCCACTCTCTTTGCTCTTCTGTCAAATGTTGTTACAATAGAGCATAGATTTTATGCTACACTATTCTTCTCTCATTTTATAAATCTTTTGTCGCCTTTTTCTCTTATCACAATCATATATGCGACTCTTCTCGTTACTAGGATTCATTCCCCCGTATTATGTGACCATACGATGACAAACAAATATTTTGAATATTTTTTAGGGATCCCTCGAAGGGTAAAAACGGAACCCTATTACTAAGACTTCGCTGTCCGTTTGTTCTCCAGTTTGTCTCCAGTCTGTATCTCATGAACCGTGATTGCTAGCCAGTTGAAATTTTCACAGATAATGTATTTTTGATGCCACTACAAAAACAAGTGCCTACTAAAAACAGAATAAAATAATTGTCTGTGGGTGGTTTACAAAGAACAATTAGATTTTTTTGCTTTTTTTACTTCATCCAATACTCGTTACACCATACATTTATTAAAACATTCGTATTTCAGCCACGTTCACATCCCGTTAATAAACTTCTTTCGAAGCTCCAGAACTATATAACACAGCAGGTATATTACCACATCCATAAAAAAAACTACTTATGTCATTAGTTCACCTGGTAAAGACACGTTAATAACCGACTTTAAGAAAAAGGAATCGATAATAATTTGAATTGAATTTATTCGAAGTGATCTTACCATTTTATTATTTTTATTTAAATAATATAATAATAACACACTGTATACATTTTATTTAGCTAATAAAATGAAAAAACGGTTATTATGCAAAAATAATAATTTCGATAAAAATTCTACATTTGAGAACGAATGAAAGATAGCGAGAGCTAATGATACTTAGGTATTGAATATTTAGTAAAATATAGGTAAGATATAAGGCTAATCACCCGTACGTTTTTGTATAACTGGTTATAATAACGTTAAAGGGAGTAGTTTAAAATATTTAACGCATAAGGCGTTAAGTTAGAAATGGAGATATGTCATAAAAACTAGCTCCACGTCTATTTACAATTGAACGTAATTTGTTCTTAAATTATGTTACTTCATAAATATCTTTGCTTTATTGAAACCTGGATTTGAGAAGTGTTTAAATTTTTTAATATATAATATGTCTAAAAGGCTCGTGATCGATTTGTCAAAACCGGTTAGACTGCAGCGGCGCAGGCGCAGCTTGATGCAATCTTGATAAATTTTACTTTGATATTTGCTGGATAAATATATTTTATATTAACGTTTTCTGTATAAGCTAAACATATTTTTCAATTAATTAATCAATAATTAATCTTTGGATCATGGTAACTCTATTGAGCTAAAAATAGATAAATATATCGAATATAATTATTATCGAATATTATTTCTATGGAGAAAGAGGTCTTACTATTATGATATATCTTAATACATAATAGTACCCATTACTAAAAAATGAAAACTGTTTGAAGTTTAAAGAATAGAATGAAAAATTAAAAATATGATCATGAGCTCGAGACTTCTGAAATTTGAGTTAGTAATAGTTAGTTAGTTAGTATAGCTAGTAATAATTTTTTACAGTTAATTACAACACTAACGAAAGATGTTTAAACGTTTATTTTAATATAATATACGAGTTTAAAATGACAACGAGTAAGACGCAAAAATAAACATGAATGTAATGTACGTTCAGACAAAATAAAACATTTAGCACAATAAGTAATAATTGAGTTAGTTTGGAGACGAAACTTATTGTATATTCTCATCTCTATCTATATTGTAATAGGAGCTATGTGTAAAAACTAATAATATTTAAACAAAAAAACTTTTCCACTGCCTTTGAAATATGTCGCCGGCTCCATTGACGTCACAATGGCCCAGATTACAATACTAATATCAACTCAGTACAAATAAACGACGGCAAATATTTAAGAAAAATATTTATAGGAGTTTGTAAATAAATTCGTAACCAGGACAATAATAATTCAAAAATTTTCCATTTAGGTATTTAAATTAGGCAATTATTAAAAAAGGTTTTTGAACGTGTAGTTCGAAATTTAAATACATTTACGAGTACATTACTCTCTGATAAAGTTTAATTTAAAATTGGAAAACCAGTCCTAAAAAAATGAAATTTCTTTGCTCTATTTTTTTGAAGTCACTTTTCCTTATCAAACTTATGAGTAGCAGGAGTTTCACCTTTTAAATTAATAGATAGTAATTAGTAGTATGTATTTTGTTTATATTCTCATATATAATTAATTTTGTACTCTAAGCACATTTAATCATTCATTCTTGGTTGTTTTCTACTTTCTTGTAGCTTACCATAATATTAAAGTACAAAAACAAAAGTAAAATCACTATAAAACAAAAGTATTTTTATAATTTGTTTAATGAGATAAAATCCCGGTGCAAGTAGGTTTGGGATGAAACAAAATTCAGATAAAGCGTTTCGTTCAGAAGTTTTTATAAATTAATAATAATAATCACAGGACAAATTACATACATTGATCGAATTATTTGCTTGTGCTAGGGGTGTTAGACAACGATACAAATACATAAAAATACACATTATAAATACTGTGAATATATTTAATAAACGAGCAAACTAAGAAATATGTACATCTATGCTCATCACATATATGCCTTTCCCTGTCGGGAATCGAACCCGAGCCCCTTTGATATAAATTAGGCGTCTGCGCTAACCACTCGGACAACGGGGCGGTTTAATATTTGTCTTAGGAAAAAATATTAAATATTTTTATGACTATGGTTCCTTTCTAGAACCTAGAGCGGTGTCAGCTTTCACCACATGGTGTCCAGTACCCACCATGAAGTTGATATTAAGTTGATATAGAAACAAAGTTACAACAAAGGCTTTGTTTTTAATTTGTTATTGGATCGTTTTTTCTGTCTGATATGGGTCGATGCGCATGAGTCGTTTCCAATGGACGCTTGTGCGAACACAATTTACGTCAAACGATTTTGCAATGCAGAGATAATATTAATTTATAATATATTTTTACTTTTAACATAATGTTACAAATGCTTTATAAAAAAATAATGTTTTTTTATTTACAGGTAATAAAGACCGCGGCTTAAAACACTTTATCAGGTATCTAGAAAATCTAATATTATTATTAAAAAGAAAGTCTATTACAAATTCTCAATTAAAATAAAAATAATAATACAATAACAACTCTATGATATAAATTCATTCAAATCTACGTTTTCTTAATGTCAATAAATATATTTGACACCATTCTTTGTCTTGTCTTTTAGAATGCTCTAATAGTTAAAACAGCTGGACTGATTTCGATAGAACTTTTGAGACAAGGTGAACTTATCAAGTATTTTTAACAATTCTAAACTACGAGTAGGTAGCTAATACAAATTTTACATTGTGTTTATATGTATTTATGTCTTATAGATGTTTAGTCCCGAGACAAAATGATTCAGATTATAATCAACAGTTAGTTTATTACTAAAATTGTTTATTTTGACCTAAATGTCATCATTGTGACAGGAAACCAAAACACGATGCTTATTTCATCTAAATTAGGTAAAATATTTAAATTGACCAGCTCACCTAGCTTTAACTAGAATTTAACATAATACCATTCATTATATTACCGTAAGAAAATTCTTGCTAATATGATACGGCAAACGGATAATATGAGACGGCAAACAATGTTGTTATTAAATAATTAGTGAATTCAGAATATTATATAAAACTGTTTTTATCCATAATGATATAAGAGAAATATTTTAATTAAAAGATAAAATCTTGTATAGCCAATGACTCAACAAAACATATATAACTTCGAAATCATTAGTTTCATTTTATAAATGTCATTGATATATTTTTTATATTCAAGTGTCAATGAATTAATAATATCGATTATTGAGATTTTTTTTTTTGTTGTAATTCAACTTAAAATATTTTTATTTAGTTTTACATCCACGGTTTTGTGACCAGCAATATTTTCTAGTTTAAAAAAGCGTTTATTATAAAATAAATAATAGTAAAAAAATTAAAGATGAGAGAACTAGTTTTTTATAAGCGCGTGTTTTTTTTAGTTTTTTTTTTATAAACATTGTAATCGGTCCTTGACAGGTACGCGAAAATGCATTTTTTTATTAGATTCTTTATAAAAAGGCTGTTTTATAGTTTTTTTCATCATAATATTGCATTGTCATCTTTCCTTGATATATACATCCGAAGGTATTAAAACCGTATAAAAAATCCTATTATTGGAATATACTGAAGCAGCTCCTACCATCTACCATACCGTATACCACACCATATACCATATATATAAAAGAAATGTTACAAATCACGTCTGACCCATTTCAGACATAACCATCCCACGAGCACTAGGCAGTCACGGCTCAACCTCGTGGTATTCCTAAATAAAGTTTTATTGCACCACCCACTGTTGACCCCAGTTACCATCAATGATGTCATCTTCAATCACTTCAATTGATTTTATAAAAGATCATTGTATTATGGTTCGTACAAGACGGCTTGCTATTTAATTCCATCTTTGTAAACAATACGATTCAAGAACAGATTTATAAGTATCGTTAACAAGTTAGCTTTAATACCAATGTTTATTATTTTTGGTACATAAATTACAGGTTTTGTTTATATGATTTCAAATTCCTGGACATAAATACATATAATATAACGTATTGAGGATAGAGTTATAAGTAGTAATTTCTTAGATTTTCAGGAGTACTAAACATTGAAATATAATTATTTTTTATGGATTAAACTGGTGTATAATATTTTTTAAGATATATTTTAAATTGTACTGTACGACCGGAACTATTTTTTATGGATTAAAATCGAGTATAATAATTTTTTTAAGGTATATTTTTAATTTAACTGTACGACCGGAAACTAAGGAACTTTTGGAGTTAGATGTCTAATTGACAGACTTACTGACGGACACCTACATCTCACCGTGAATACGATTGCTGCAAAGCATTCGAAATGTTTGCTTAAATTTAAATTTAAATTATTGAATAATATTATTAGCCAGTTTAAACCTAAGAGAAGAATTATCTATAAGTATGTACCTAATTTTGTACATTATAGAAAGAGATTCAAGATTACTTAAACTGAGGATAGCTGAATACATTTCATAGAATAGCTTTAAAATATTCTGCTATCCTAGTAATATTCCGTCATGATCAGACTGGGGAGATAAAGTCTGTCACAACCTGTCTAAATCTGGATTTGTGAAGACAGAATGCTTCAGCGATGTCTAACGGTCATCAAATACATAAATAAATACATATTATTTATCAATAATAATATTATTTATAAATGATAATTTGATCTTTCCGTCAGCCTAGAGCCTTATAAGGTGCTGAATTAATTTTATAATGTTAATTAATGTTTTAAGGCTTTCCATTTCAACATATTGTATGTTATATAAATACAATATATATATCAGAAACGATTGTATATCTATATGGATAAAAGTCCAAAGAATATTTCTATGATTATCTTTTTTAAAATAAGACTGGAGATGGTTTGAGATGATAATGACTAGGCGATCAGAAACTAAAAAAGTATGACTAATATCCCGAATAAGATTAATTATGAACAATATCAACGCCAAAAAAAAAGTACCTTGTAAAATAGTAAATGCAATAATTATAAAGATGTAATCAATAAGTATTCCATTAAGATCAACATATATTATAACTTCTATGTATCTATGTATTGATAGGTCAAAGCTTATAACTTCTACTCCTTAAATATTGACTAATATAAAAGTAAGATATAAATTCAGATAATATTTAATTATTGGTATGTATTTAATAGTTTTGAATAAATTATAATATTTTTTTGTTTTTGTCTATTAATCTTGATACTGCCTTGACCCAATAACGCCTTTCTATTTCTTGAAATATTTATGATGTTGAGGCTTTTAGGGTCCAAAGGTTGTTTAATGCAAATATCTAAAATTCTTCCCTAAAATAGTTACATTAGAACCAACATTGTTCCTAAAATAGTTACTTTTAATGTATTAAAAACATCCATTAAAATATAAATATACAGGGTTATTTTTAATTAGTTGAGCACCTTTTGCAGGCAGCCTCTCTACATCAATCCCAACAACATTTGTTCTACGACTTTTAAAAAATCTTGATAAATAACTCAGAATAAACGAACAAAAAAAATTTTTGCTCCCTCGATTATTTATTACTCTGTATTTTGTAAGAAGTCTAAAGTATAGGTCGCGGCAGGCTAGCGCGCGCCAGCTTTTTTCGTATAGCTTCATCTCTTTTACACCATGTTGCTATGGAAATACTAAATAATCAAAATGACAAGTATGTGGATTATAAAACACAATTTACATTAACCAAAAATAAAATTATCGGATTACAGTTTTATAATTAAATAATGAATTGTAATTACATACTGCAGTACGATTTTATGGACTTGCTATTGAAACTAATAAATAAATTCAAGATTATAACATGAAGAAGAAATTATGAAATGTAATTTATAATATTTTTAAAATACATTGATTGTCTGAAATAGAAGAAGTAAGAATGAAAAGAAATAAGAGTTTTGGCTGAGAAATGGAGCATTGGGGTCCTGATCTTTACAAGGTCTATTTTGCTATACCTAGAACGAACAACAACTCGAAACAGCAGAAACCATGATGAAGAATAATTTTATTTGTGATATAGGTAGTGACGATCCAACATGTTAAGAAGCCTAAAGTTATTATTTTTAAAGTGGATTGTGTACATTTGTCTGTTTTTATGGTACTTATGTGTTTCTTCTATGAGAATATTATACGTCAGAAACAGTCGATTCACTTCTTACGTTTTAATTAATTAATATTAATGAAAATTATGACGTTTTTCTTTTACGCGCCATCTTAAAGAAATTCGTAAGTAACTTATTTTTTTATTGTCATGATATAAATATTAACAAACGAGATAATATGATATGTATAAAGTAAGTTAAAGAGAAGTTATTGTTTTGTAAAAATAATATTTATTTGGTTCCGTCACAGTGCCCTTATTTCATAAACCAAATAAAAATAATGAGACAATCAACTTGTGGACAACTTCTATTGGAGATTTTGTTTTTTCATTAGATTCTTAAACAGTTAGACAATATGTGTTTCGACTATTGTAGAAAATATTTTAATAAATAAAAGTGGAAAACGATGCTATTTTTAATTACACCTTAGAAAATGATCAAGTTCTAAGTTCTAACGTGCATAGCCGCCGCTGCGTCACCCCGCCACCCCGCGCCCCGATGCACGTGGCCTTGGCACATATTTTGACAAGTTGCGTGGCCTCTCTTTGCTCAAGTTTAATGCACGTTTAGAGGCAATAAATAAATTTTGTATGGGAAAAACAAAATTTTTAAAACTAATAATTTTAAAAAGTCGTAGAACAAATGTTGTTAGGATTGATGTAGAGGGGCTGCCTGCAAAAGGTGCTCAACTAATTACAAATAACCCTGTATATGCAAATATATATATATTCGCCGGAGATCTATAATGTATTTTTTTATTCATATAACCAAAGATTTATACATTTTTTTCGCAAATACAATAGCTGTATGGCATTCGAATCAATGTTAATAACGAATGTTTTTTTTAATTCGATTGTGAGTTCTTAAAAAAATAGTATGTATTAAATAATTAAGACATTCTCTCCTCTTTTTGTACCTAGTATTTTTTAAGGAAAATTACATCGCGATTTTGTTCGGTTGGTATCCGTGAATGGGCATCAGTTACGCTGATTAATTGCGGTTTGTAAGTACATTGACCTTATTAACAAGTCTAAGATCCCTGTGATATTTGCATACATCAACATTTATTAAGAATTGGATATTTCTTTCGTACTTAAATGGTTTATGGTATGCTAGAAAGAGTACGCTATTTGACCCAATGTTAGAGCCATTTATATCTCTATTTTTATGTTATCCTGGTACATTAAAGGACTGACGTATTTTCATTGTTTCAATTAACGGATGTATATTAATTAAAAATAACAATGACGTTCAAAACAACTACAAAAATAAAATTATTATAAGTTCATTAAAAAGTTTTTATCAACTTATATTAATTTATTTTTTACGTTACAGCGATAGTACATGTCGGAACAAACAGATTAAATGAACAAACAGATATACATTATAGATAGAAATACGTTTTCCTATTACAAATTGACAGTCATTATACAATAACCTCATCATGACCTTTGTTTTTCGGGGTAGAGACGTTTCGAGGTGAAGTTGTGCTTGGATTATTTGATACTTTAATTATTATATAAGTAAATAGAGGTGACATTCACGTGACTTATATTTGATATAAAATATTTCTTATAAATCATTGATGTCATTTTCTAAACCATTTTGCGAGTAAGTGATGACTTAATTAAATATGTAAATAAAACAAGTAAGTAAATAAAGACAAAAATAGGTGACATTAGCGTGACTTATAATCTATATAAAATTTCGTCATTATATTTCTTATAAATCATTTTCATGTAATTTTAGTGTTATTTCTAAACCATCTTGCCCGTAAGTGATGATTTCATTTCATAAAGTGATAAAGCGTATTTCTGAAAACAACCTCATTGTTTTAAATTGTTAAATTAATTGTAATCACGGGATCCTTGACACAGAATGTTCTAGAGTTTGTCAATTAATGTATCCTTGATCCAAATTTTTAGTATCCTTGTTTAAAACATTAACAAGAATCTAATCAAGTTTTGGGAGATTTAAATAAATCGTTTTGGCGGGATGGAGAGCTGGAAGTCCAAATACCATCCCTTCAGAGAAGTCACTATCTAAGTATCCTTCTTCTGTCCCCGTTTTCAAGTGTGACAATACTAGTATTATAATAAATGGCCATAATGACGTCACTAGCTTGTTAACACCATGCGGACATTGTGCTCGTCGCATAGAAATAAATAATAAATATTGTGAGTATGTTATCTTAAAATTTCAACAATTAATATGCAAAATACAAACCAAATGCGAAAAGTGCACGGGCGACGTGTCCGTGGATAAAAGTAGAAATTAAAAAAAAATAATAATAATAATAATAAATATTGTAAGAAGATTTTTTTTAATTATGATTAATTAGGAATTATTATCCCTATTTAGAAATAATTTATATTCGCATAGTTTATTGGTTTTCCTTTTCCCATTTTTTTAAAGATTACTCCCACATTAGGAATTATATTACCCGTGTCGCAGGAGAAAAAAATGTTTCGTGGGAATCGAACCCACAACCATTGGTTCAGTAGCCAGGGTCACTAACCACTACACGAATTGGTCATCATGGCTTATAAAATGGTAGTATTTAGGACTATCTTAATGACGCATTGTTTTCTAGACGATTATCAATTTAGCTTTAGTATTTAAATTACTTGACAACAAGCACTTTACGTTAAAGACGTCATTTTCTCTGACATTTGTATTTTTTATGTAAAAAATACAATTCGCAATCCAATGGTAAATTCTACATATATAAAAGTTACGTAATGCCGTCTCTATCTATTTGTCTTCTTGTCTCCTTCTTTTTCTTGGATATATTTTTTTTTGTCTAAGGAATTTTATTTTAATTTTATCTCAATACTCATATAATATGAATTATTATCATAGAAGGTCTGTTTGTTAAGTTGCAGATTCACCTAGACATGTGCGTCATTAATGCTCTTGACATAATATACTAGCACAAACCTATACCATTCCCACCTTTATATTATATAACATAGAGGTTATATTCCCATAAAATAAAACCCAGGGTACCTGACCTATGTAAGTTCAAAAACTTATGTCTCTGTCACACCCAGTATTAGCAAATATGCGTGACAAGGAAGAAAAACGCTTGCGTAGGCATATCACATATCAGTCGAATATTGTTAAAGTAAATAACAAAAGGCCGGCAATCTTTTAATAAATATTTACACCTGTTTACGAATTAATTGAATTATTTTCTTGTGTCATTGAAAACAGCGCATTCATTTACATTCAATTATCGGAATAATTGAATTTAAAGCTTAAAATATTTCATTAAATGTAGAACGCAATGAATCATGGTTCAAATGTTGATTACATTAGTTCTTGTATATATTTATATATAATGTATATGTATATATAAAAAAACTTCTTACGATCGATCCTGAGAATAATAATAATATCACAGGACAAATTACACACATTGATCTAACCCCTTAGTAAGAAAATTACTTGCTTGTTTTAAGGGTGTCAGACAACGATACAAATACATAGAAACACATATTATAAATACTGCGAACATATTTAAAAAAATCGAACCTGAGCCCCATTGCGTTGCTAACCACTCGACCTACAGGGCGGGGAAATGAATGGAATGGAAAGAATTGAATTAATGAAATGAATGAATGAACCATTTAAGATTTTTTTATAATTCTTGTAAAGAAAATTTCAATTTCCATATTTTTTTCTTACACAGAATGTTACTAGCTATCGTTACCAATACAACGTCAGGCGGAACAGCTATTGTATATTTAAAAGAAAAATGTTAAGTATTTCAACATTCGGTCATTTGTAGTAGTTTCATTCATTCATTACATTCACTTCACTCTATAAGATAATGTAAATGATTCATTCGTATATTATCACCGTCATCAGCTTTATTACTTACGTATTTAAAACATTAAAACTGATATTTACAAATGATTTAAAATTTTAAAATGTCGTTAAAATAACAAACTTTAATGACTTATTTATGTTAATTACATTAGTTTAGTAAATATCTACTTAAATCTGTTTTTTTAAATGGTGTGAAAATATTACCAAATTCATAGGAATATATAATTATGAAGTATTGCCGGTTTCTACCATAATCTTATAAAATCTAACATACCCATATGTCGTAATGGATAGATGAATTTGTATCTCCCGTGCATGGATTTGATGGACTTATGCCACTTTTAGCATGCATGCATATGCCTTACTGACTGAGTTATGAATGAACTTATGTGACTAAAAAAATACTACTAAGTATCGATAAACAGTTTTAATATTTATATATTCAAGAATAATAGGAATTTTTATATTTTTCAACAAAACAAATTGCGTTTTATTTGTTTTTGTCCTATGTTTGTTTTTTATCGATTTACGTGTATGTTATTTGTCTAGGTTTTAGCATGTTTATTTAATATATTTGTCCATGGTAAATTATGAGAAAAATAATATAATTAATAACATATTTACGTATTTGTTAAAACAACAATAGAAATATATTTATATAGAAATACTAAAATGCTAGAAGTTAGTGCCTGATTATAGATAAGAACATACATACATACTATTGTTCTACGTAGTGATACGTGTTATTACACGTCATCTATTTGATAGTAATGCTTATTGAATAAAATAAATACTATCTTTTACGCGTGAAACTATTATTTTTTTATTTTTAAGTCGCGAATTTTTACACACAAACAATCAAATGCACATTCACATTTATATAAATATGAATAATAATAATAATTAATAATTCTGTCACTTTACCCAGCTTTCACAATAATAACTCATCTTACATATTACGAGGCAAATTGCATGAACTTTTAATGAAAAACGGACATTTGTAATTAGGATAGAGCAAAAAACGGCGGGAAACATTTTAATTTCTGAGATTTGTTGATGAGTCAGAGTGTATTCTGTATGCATAGATGACTTTACTTTTTTTTAGTAACTTTTTTTAAAGAAGGCTCCCTCATTAAAGATTACATTATCCCTTTGTCTAGGGGCTTTACAAATACACAAAAAAATATAGTCAACAATCTGTGGATCACGCAATTGTCCCGTGTGGGGATAAAACCAAAAGACTTTGGATTAGGGTCATTAACCACTACACCAACAGGTCATTGTAATAATTAATGTTTAAAACAACGTTAAATATTTTTGTATTATCTATACCTACATAGCATGTATAGCAGAGCGTCTTGAATGGTAAAAAAGGTTATAATGAAGCCCATAACCTTCACTAAAGACGAGGTTGCAGACCTTAGCTTGTACGAATTGACAAATTATTAAAAAAAAAAAGCCATAACCACCACCCATCATTGTGATGTATCGTTTCTATCGCTTAACAATAGAAATCATTCCTATTTCTTTCATGAATAACAAATAATATTTATATTAATCAACAATTTATTAATTAATTTTGCGTACTATATTTTTTTTGGACAAGAACATATTTTAAAGTTTCATGTAAAACTTAAACATATCAGAGAAACATTCATTTCTTACGTAAAACTTTTTTTTTAATTTTAATCTCCTTTTTAAGTAATGTTCCTCTACTCATAACGTTGCGGAAGACCGATGACGATTTAATATTTATTAGTCAAAGTTATAGTGACGACATTTCGTTATTATCCTTTCTCGCGAATTATACGAACTTATTACACGGGTCGATCCGGAATTCCAACAATCGGACATTTTTACATAGGTCGCATTATATTGACGTCATACAGTGGCCGTTGCGCCCGCGTTGTGGCTGTTTCGCCTAACTGAGTCAGTGCCACAGATAATATAATATACGTTTATATTTGCGATGTAGCGCTTTGGTAACTCAGTGTATCATAGAGGGTTGAATCTCGTGCACATTTCCCGCTAAATTTGAATTTGAATTTCGAACACTCGTCTCGTACGTCATTTAATATTTGTGAATATTATTTTAGTGAGTTATTCTATTTACAATGATCATGTATTCCGGTGATATTTGTTTGAACATGAAAGATTTTATGGATGTTGTGTATTGTGCTTATGTTTTAAATACGAAAAAGGTTGGTTAATTTTTGACAATTGTCTTTATTATTATCTAGGTATACACTAACAAAAAATATTTTTGAAATTTTTTAGATACTTGTTATCAGTGAATAATAATAATATATTATATTGATCGCTCGTGCGTCAATACCTGACAAACTTATGATGCAAGTTTAGCATTTTCCGCTTTTTGTCCTCTTTGCAAAAAAGACCTTCAGTGTTATGTTCAGGGCCAGGAGTTTTCATGGCTTCTATCTATATTCTAATTGTTAATACCTGGACAACACCTAAGTTATTATTCTGGATGTACTAATTATCTATTACTCACACGGTAATTAGGTAATATACTAGACAGGAACTTTAATAAAGGATGCTCTTAGTTATACATATATTAGTAGTTAACATTATTTATAAAGTTACAAAGCGTTGAATGATATTATCATGTTTAGAATTTGACAGAAAATTGCATTATAAATATGTTAACTTGAACATCTTAATTAAAAAAACATACTTTTGTAATAAATCAAATAGATTAAAAAAATACTCAAATAGGATTTTAGTTCCGTGCCATACTAAAATATTTTTTATTCCATTCCAGCAATCAGAAAGATGGAGGAAGCTGAGGAATATAGTACAATGGACGCCATTCTTCCAAACCTACAAGAAACAGAGATATCCCTGGGTACAGTTGGCTGGTCACCAGGGTAACTTCAAGGCTGGACCTGACCAAGGGACCATTTTGAAGAAATTAAGCCCACAAGAGGAGAGATGCTTCCAGGTAATGTTTAGAGTTAGTGCTCACAAACAGTGTAGAAAGAGAGAAAGAGAGAGAAGATGAAAAGTCCAATAAAAATACACGACGTATGAGTTGAAAGTAATATAGCGAATGTACAAAGGTAGATCATATATAGACAGACATCTACATCTGTTGTGTATATATATATGTGTTTATATATACATATGTGTATTCATCCCTTCATCTTTATTTTCTTCAAGAGCGTCAACTTTCATGATGTTAATGATACTTTTTCATCATTCATTATCCATCGATGATAATGAATGATGAGAACAGCAACAGCTGTCTGTACTCTCATACTATAACATCGTTGAATTGGGACCTCAATCAACTATTCTGTCGATTTAATTAAGTTAATATAAAATATTAATTATAATACCATTAAAAATAATACAAATTCTTAATTAAACGACGCTTTATTTCAAATTAAATGATCGTTAACATTAATGTTTCTAATTACTTAATGGTAATGTAACCTAACATTTAAGTTACATAATATTATTATGTAACGTCTATTTACTAGTTGGGTAATTATATATTTTGAAGGTCTAAATAGTAAAGTTGAAAACCATTCTCTGGTACGTTTTGACATTTAAAACAATAATGCATTAAATATACATATATACATATCTTATAATAAATGTCTTCTGTATAATTCTTCTATTTTTTTATAAATCTGATTCATTTAACAAAAACACTTATTTTTTTATATATAATATTACATAATCACAAATTAGTGCTTTATAAATTTTAGTTACATGTTGCATTTACGTAACTTGTTTAATTAAAATAAAAAGGTATGAATATTCATAATTGCAACGTCATAAGTATATATAATTAAAAGGAATACTCGAAAAATTAAAAATACAATGCTGATCGTAAATTTATTTTTTCACAGACATTTAAATGAATTTGAATTTATTTATTTGGGTGTTGCACCATGTATAAAATATAAAAAAAACACTAAATAATTCTATTAAAATTAACACATTAATTTAAAATATAATTTCTGTAATTCCAAGTATTATTACAATTTACAACTCATGTTACAAATATTTCATATCATGGTTATTTCCAGTAATTTAAGTGTCAAATGGGAGTTTTACTTGGGATATTATTTTTCCCGTTTGCTTAGATATTTCCTCTTACAATTGTAAATAACCACAACGATTTCAGTGTTATAATTTTTTTTTTCCTAAACAAATAATAGTATTATAAATGGACAGTAATTTGTTTCTAAATATTTATATAATTTAAAAATAAATTAATAAAACCATATAAATGTTTACTGTATATAACTAACGATGTAGAGCTAGAAAGAAATAGAGCTGTATAAAAAGTTACATAAATTGTTTTTAAATGATCGAAAATTATAAATTGTAATTAACTCTTACTTTAGATTCCAATCACATGAGAATTAAATAAGTTTAATAGAATCTAGTGAATTAATTTATCATGTGATAAATGTCAAATTAATGTCAAATTACCGGTAACTCTAGTTTTTCAACAAATTATTGATAAGTATTCAATGTTTACTTATTGATAACAGGATTCTTTTCCTCATTACAAGATCAAAGTGCGGTGCTGTGTCATATCTGTTATCTCTTACATATTAAAGGAGAAAGCATTTGTCTCTTTCTAATCTGTAAAATGTAATTCCCTATTAGATAAGATACCTTATGAAATAGTTCACAAAAAATGTATATATTAATTAAAGGAAAACCAGTTTAATATACGATTGTTGCTTTTCTCGTTAATGATATTTATTACTATTGCGTTAATAACGTTTACAAGATTTTAGAAAAAACTACTTTACGTTATTATTTCCGTTTCGTCATCAAAATACTGTTTCATTAGATATTTTTTTATACATTTGCGTCAGTAATTTTTACCGGAACTTACATTATTAAACATTAAATGTTAATCTTTAGAGTATAAAATATAGCGACACGGTAGCTCAATTGATAAATCGACGGGATGGTATCTCAGAGGATCGCAATTCGAATTCCTACCCATGACGGTTTATTATTCATTTTATATTTATTTAAAAATTCTATGATCTTAACATCGCTATACCTACATGTATAGATATTTTCAAACATGAATATAATATAAATACTAAAAAATATTTCAACTTACTTCCCAATGTTTAATAATAAGTGTTATAATTATTTTAACTAATACTTATCACCAGTTCCAATGTGAGGTAAATATACTATATCTTAAATATCTCGGTGATAACTGGTTTTATTACCGTGAACTAAAGCTAAAAACCATCTTGACGGATAAACCTTCCGATTAAAAAAACCCACACAAATCTCTCTCTTTAGGAGCTATGATGCTAGAGATAATGCAAAACATACATACACATATACAAAGACAAACAGATTAAACTATTAACACCTCTCGTATTTGAAATAGTAAATGGTAAATATAATTTTTATTATCAAAATGTGACTTTAATATAAATGTTATTTTGACCACAAATATTATGGTATATATTTAAGGACATATATTTAGGATAAGATATGTGCATTTACATTTAATTGGTGGATTTAAATATACTTACGGATTATAGTCACCAGTTACCACCATTTACCACCAGTTACCACCAGATATTACCAGTACCAGCCACGTCAACAATTAGAAGTACCTGTAATTATTTTCTCTTCCATTAAAATAATTTATTAATTCATAAATTAAATACTTAGATATTTTCATATTTTACCTGTCAGGAATATTAGGGTTTTCTTAATTGCTTATATTTTCAGTATATTAAAAATAATCTTTGTTTTTCACTTATACATATTTTATTGTTTCAGTTGCTAATGAAAGATATCTTACGACCGTTTGTCCCTGAATATAAAGGACAAGTGACCTGCGAAGACGGCGAATGTATCCTTTTTCAATTAAATCAACAAATAATACGTAAATAATTAGAATTTCATCAACACGATCTGAAATCTAACTGCCAACTCTGGGAATCGTCAGGTCATTTGCAAAAAGAGCTTTTTCGTACTCACTATTTTAAATTAAATATTATTTTATAGCTGTATTTCATCCTTTGCTCCACCAAAGATCTGGCAGATAATCATTTTTCCCTTTAGAGATATACTAAGATAAAATGAAATGAAAATTCTAAATAATCTTTCTACATCTTTTTTAATTTGAAAATCATTATTCAAATTGTATTAAGTAATTTTTATAATAATAATAATTAGTTAAAAAGCAATATATTTTCGAAAGAAACCACCGTCCCGATAAAGACGTTTACATATAGAATGCTTAATTCACCGAGTGGGACAGCGATACGGTAGCTCAGTTGGTAGAGCGACGGGACGGTTTCCCAGTAGTCGCGGGTTCAAATCCCTGCCCGTGTCGGTTTATTTGTAAGCTTAACATGGCTATACACGTTTATAGATATTTTCAAACAGCAATATATGTATTCCTTAATCACCACATAACAGTATACTTACAATTACAAGATCTCTTAAGTGATTTCGACTGTCCGTGCGTCATGGACTGCAAAATCGGCGTGCGGACGTATTTAGAAGAAGAACTGGCAAAGGCCAAAGAAAAGACGAAATTAAGAAAGGTAAGTTATTTTATACTACAGGGACATACTACTATAAATTATATTTAACCACCCTCTTGGTCGAGTGGTTAGCGCAAACGTCTCTATACATTTATAGCGACGCAATGGGACTCGGGTTCTATTCCCGACAGGGACAGGCATGAATGTGATGAACATAGAGGTCTGTACTTCTGGGTTTCATCGTTTATTAAATATATTTTCAGTATTTATAATGTGTATTTCTATGTATTTGAACAGTTGTCTAACCCGTAACACAAGCAAATAATTCGCTTACTTAGGGGTTAGATTAATATGTGTAATTTGTTCTGTGATATTATGATTATTATTATATAATCTATTCTGTACATTATAGCGCCATATCGTAAACATATGTCCTAAGAATGCAGACCTCTGTATTCTGACCTTAACTCGTTACGCTTGGGTTTTGGATCATATGTCAATATTATCTCGGTGTTAGTAGGAAGCATACGTCATAAGGGTCGCGTGTATAAGAGATAGCAAAGAAGATAATAATTATTATGTCTTCAGTTTAATTTTCCTCCTTCATAATTTCATAAGTCCAAATGACCTCTGCTAATAAATAGCTGGAAACTCCTCTCTTAATATAGAAACTATTTGTTGATATTAACATTGTATTTATAAATAAATGATAAAAAGTATTATTTTCAATAGATAGAAGTTATATAATGATAATTACAACAAAACATGTTTTAAATGTTTGATAATTATATCTTGTAATGGTAATAAAATTAATTAAAAACAATAATAATCTTTCCAGGACATGTATGAGAAAATGGTCCAAGTAGATCCGAAGGCACCAACAGAGGAAGAGCACAGGAGTAAAGGAGTCACGAAGCCGCGGTACATGATCTGGAGGGAGACTATCAGCTCGACTTCCACCTTGGGATTTAGGATAGAGGGTGTGAAGAAAGCTGATGGTACCAGTTCCAAAGACTTCAAAACGGCCAAAACGAGAGACCAAATTTTAGAATCTTTTCAAGACTTTGCGAATAACTCCAACGCCGTGGTAAGTTTTTTTAAAAATTTTAGCGAGTTTTTGAATTAGCGATACTGGGAACCAGACAAATTAATTAAGGTTTTGGGAATTTAAACTTCATAAATTATTAATTGCATTGTTATTGTTCCAGCCCAAATATCTCGAACGGCTAAAGAGCATTCGAGCAACTCTCATGGAGTCAAACTTCTTCAGAAGTCACGAACTCATCGGCAGTTCTCTGCTCTTCGTTCATGATAAAAGAAAAGCTTCCATTTGGATGATAGACTTCGCAAAAACAGTTCCAGTACCAGAAAATATAAATATAGACCATAACTCCGCTTGGAAGGTTGGCAACCACGAAGATGGCTACCTCATTGGCATTAATAACTTAATATCCATCTTTGAATCTCTCATCAAAGACGATAATGGAAACATTGATCAGTGCTATTCAAACTTAAGTTTAGATAAAAATGTGAGAAGAGACAGTTTAGCCACTTGAAAGTATATTTATTACGGAAATTTTCGTAATTTGGCTTTGAATGTTGCAGCGTTGCATCTGAGAGAGACGATGTGCTTGTATATATTGACGATATCATTGTAAATAATGATTGTATTATACCAATTTGTATTATTAAGTTGATGAAAATACTCACGATATAGTCGGCTAGGACTAATGATGTAAATTGTATGACGTAATAGATTTAGTTTTTAAAGTTAAAGTAGATTTGTTAGGAGTCTATAATCAATGAACAATAATTATTGAATAAACGCAAAACCTTGGGACTGTATTGATAATATTTTTATGTTTGCAATGTAGTTATTAAATAATTATGACGAAAATTCCTTTTTACCGAATCATGGTATTAAGTTTTTTTGTGTTAAAGGATTTAAATATCTCACAAGACTTATTAATGATCAAAATATTTAACCTGTAACGAAAATATGTCAATCAAGATAAGTTATTTGGATTAAAAAAAAGATATGATCTATTATAAATATTTATTTGTTATTTTAAGTACACTATATTAGTGTAAAGACTAGATTACATGTAGCTTAGGAATATCTTAGTTGTTCGAAGATACTAAATAAAGTGTATCATATTACTATTTGTGTTTGTACTTTTACCTGACCCAAATTGATATTTGAGAAAATTTTATTTTACTACAAATATATCACAAACTTTGTCGATATCATAGAAATAAAATATCAAAATACATTTCGATTATATCTAAAATCTCACTTTTAATACTTTCAAGGCACTCAAAAACAATTTTGATATTATTTAATATATTATGTACATTACGTCAATAAACGATTAAAAAAACAATGTTATAAAAATGGAATGATTTTTAGTATATAATGAAATTATAATTAACAATATTGATTGGTTGGACGGCTTATTTTAGAAGAATAAATTAATTTCCTTAATCTAAAAATTGCACTAAGGTTTGTCTTTTTGATTGTCTATGACAATATCCGTGAGACTATTGCGCCGAGAGCTCTCTTCAGAAGCAGAACCACTCTCTTTACGCATACGTGAAAATAGTCTAGCCACTGGTGCAGAGGCAGACCTGCTGCTGTCAACAGGTGCTGGTGAATATCGTCTAGTACGTGGAGCTTGAACTTCAGCGTTCTCAGAATAAGGTGGTGGAGGCTGTACCAGCATTGTCATACGATTTTCTCGTTGTGCCGCTGCTGTTATCTGTAATTCGGCACCAGCCACAACAGTAGCTAATGTCGGGGTGAATTGTGGAGCCGCAGCGCGAACTGATATTCTTCTCCTTCTAGGACCAGATAGTTCTTCAGATTCTCCTCTTATTGGTACTGGAGGTAAATTAAAATCGGGCCTAATTGAACCACGTCTTTTAGAACTAGAAAATATTTCATCTGCTCCTGCCTCAGACGGACCTCCCTTATTAACTGTGTCTAACACTGCTAACGCACGTAACAAATCTGCAACACTTGTATTCTCTAGAACCTCTACTTGTTCTGATTCGGGTAAGTTTGTTAAATTAACATCTGGATCAAATAAGCTAGGACGACCGCGTCTGGTGTTATTTCTATAATTGTCTAGGTCACTTGAAAATAGACTACTACGACCACCTTCAGTAGATTGTCTATAGTTCTGAATGTCACCAGCAAAACAACTGCTACGTCCTTTTTTTGTTCGATTTTGATATTGCTTCACGCTAGTTTCAAGATCACTAGTACCATTTTCTGGCGTACTCACTTTTCTGCTTTTACCAAATGAAGGAAACAAACTTCTCCGACCATGCCGTGTCTTTTCCTTATAGTTAACTAGTTCATCTGAACTTTCTGGCATTGTGTCGTCGTCGCTTTGACGAGATTTACCAAAAGTAGGGAATAAACTAAGGCGACCTCTTCGAGTTCGATTCTTATAGTTATTAGCTTCATCTTCGTCTACTGTATCATCGTCATTGCTAGTATGATCACTAAAATCAAATGTTGGGAAAATACTGTGGCGTCCTCTTCTCGTATTTTCTTTATAACGTGTAGCGTCTTCTTCAGGATCACTAAAATCAAACGTAGGAAATATACTATGCCTACCAGATCTAGTTTTTTCTTTATATGCTTTAGCAGCTGAAACATGTTCATTTTCATCTTCGCTGAAGTCAAATGACGGGAAAATACTATGTCGTTTTGGTTTTTGTTGATACGCAGTAGCAGCAGCTTTATTTTCCTCTTCAGAAAAGTCATAAATTGGAAAAATACTATGTCGGCGAATTTTATTCTTATCTTTATTGGCATCTGAATCACTCTTGTCTTCATCTCTGGGAAAGATGCGTATTTCTTTTTCCTTAATATTTTCGTGGCCTACTTGGGTATTACTAAACTTTCCTTTCATAATATCTTTCATGTGTTCTGTGGGACTTTCACTGGAGCTGGGTTTTCTGAAAATTCTAGCAAATAAGCTTTTAGAATTTAACCTTCCATCATTAGGTTGTACATTAGCTGGCAATGATAGCTTTCCACTGCGTATGTTAGCTTCTTTTCTGTATTTTTCTGCCGTATCACCATTAGTCCAAGTAAAGTCATGGTCTAATCTCGACACTGAATCTTTACGGTAATTTGGAACTGCCACACTCAATGCACGCGTTCTAGGCGTACTTGGTAAATAGTCTTGACCAATACTAAAGAATGGAGGCCTTTCGCTAGCTAAAATATGTTCGTCGTCGAATATATGTATACCCCTGTCTTGTGGTTGATGTTGTTCAAAACCTCCAAGAACATTGACCACTCTTGCCAACAGCTCAACTGGTTTTACAATAGCAGAAGCAGTAAATGTTCTTTCTTTATCAATGCCCAGCAAATCTGTATCTGATTGGATACGTAGCAAATCTTTGACACTTAGCTGTATATTCTCAGAATTTGCTCGTTTTCTTTTAACAATTGGATCTCTTGGTTCTATATCAAAGGTTAAATTGGGGCAACTTGAACTTCTGTACATATGAGGCGTGGCTTCTACGTACACGGGCTGAAATAAAAAAATAATAAATCAAATTTATATTCGTTATTACTACTTTAAATACATACATTTTGTGCTTGAAATGTTAATGTTTAAAAGTTCTACTTAAAATAGTAGATGGGAATACTACTCACTTTGAATTTTAGTAAGTTGGCTTCGTTTATTATCTTCCTGATCATCGCAATATCTCTTGTGAAACCTTGCAATATTTTGCTCTGTGTTGATTTCACTTGATTAGAAAATTTCTGTTCCAAGCGATGAATCCGTTCAGATCTCATACCACTTGTTATAAAACCAAGAAGCATCACAATGTAACCAAGCCCGAAAGTTATCCAAATAATTAAAAAGATTTGGTATGAAAGAAAATATCCAGATTTAAATCCGTTGTTGACAGTTCCTGAAATAAAATATTAAATACATTTTAAACAGATCTTGATAAGTTAAAGTTACATTATAAAAAACTTATTATATTTAGTGGTGGGCTTACCTGCAACTATATCTCCAAAGCCTATAGTTGTTAAGGTTACGAATGCATAATAAATTCCAGCGACGTAATCCCATCCTTCAAAGACGACAAAAATGCATGCAGGCAAGAATATGAAGAATAAGAAACCAGGTACTAAGTATAAGAAGATTTGGCCAAGCATTCCGAAGTTGTGGAAGATATAGTCCAGTCTATCAGCACGTTTTTCATTTCTACGCTTATATTTTCGATAGACTGAAATCAACTGAAACAGACATCATGAAAAACTTTTTAAATGTGGCATATATTTATGAAAATAAGTATACTTATTATATATTCAAAGTTTTCACTTGTTTCTTTTATTATTACTACCTTTGTTTTCAGAATTAAAATTTATTAATGACTCTTTGAGAAAATTTAAATTTAATTCGGACCACATACAATTTAAGATCGTAAAAAAGAGTTATAAATATATAAATAATACAAATAAGTCAATATTATACCTGGAGTCCAAAATATTCACCAAGATTAGCAAGTAAGATACCATTGATTGGTATACCAAATAAACCGTAAAATATCATTAGAATCCTTGAGAGGTGAGTCGTAGGGGCCAGATTACCGTAACCTGTAGATATGTAATATTTGTATATTATATTTTAGTAAGAGATGAAAAAAGATAGTAAATATTATTGTCTATCCAAACATATTTTATTATAGAATAAGAAATGAAGATAGATTTCTTATCATCTCATTGATATACTGATGGTAAAATTCCGTAAAATTATACCAAATATATATACGGTAATGTCTCAGAAGAATATTATTTATATATCTTTAAAAGTCTATGTCTTACCAATTGTACTGACAACGGTGTAAGAGAAGAAGAAAGAGTGGTAGAAGTCCCATTTGAATGGTGGTTCGGCGTCCTCTGTGGTGTAGTTAAACATAGACTTCCCACAGTACTCCGATAACTTCCGAAGTATACTATCTTGCTTCCCGGGATCATCCGGAATGTAGTTTTCGTAAAGGAGATCTAGAAAAACATAATTTTTCATTAACTTAAACTTTAAACTACAATTATTTACGTAGTATCGGTAATAACATCGTAAAAGTCGCCTTAAAGTATTTAAATATAAAAAAGACGTAGACATCATTATTGGTTGTAAATAATGTTCTCTTAAAGGTATTAAAACCTTTTTGCTTTTGTTTTTATAACGTACATAAAATAAGTTTTAATTTAATTATTATTGTAACGCTGACCGCAATATTGCGGTAGAATGATTGTGCATAGAATTTAATTATATCATAAATTAATTTATAGGATTGCGAAGCCATATAATATTGTATTTTTTAGTCTTTAGATGTATTCAGTCTTTAAATATTTTTAAAAATTTATTATTAAAGACCCTTAAGTTATCGCAATAGTAACTATGATTGGTTCATTGAATGACAGTTGGATAATAGTTGCAGAATAGATTCCTAAAGATCTAGAACAACATAGTATTTAGTAATTACTAAGTCACGATCAAGAGATATAAGAACGGTTAATAAGGTGCTTAATAATATTTAATGTAATATTTTATGCTTAACATAAGTGAGATTATTGCTATTATTTAATTTCTTTGTTGTTTTCTTCTGTCGTTTTATTTTAAATCAGTTTGGAACATGTTTAACGAAGCCACAATGTCATTTAATCTTTACATATCAAATTAACAAACTGTGGCCTATTCACTTATTTTTTTTCTTTTTTTTTTTCGGCAAACAAAAAAAAGTTATTTAACTGCGTAAGAGAAACTGAAATGAAATATTGAAATGATTAATATCATCAATAAAGTTGAATCATAGAAGTAATTTAGAATATTTCAACTGAACAAAATAATTCTCCGTCTGATCACGTTTCACTGAGGTCTATACGATAGATATCCGTTATAATTTAGTATATTTGTCATATATTGTATGAGTGTATCCAGCATCTATATAAACTAGAGTGAGGCTTACAACTCAATTGGTTCTTATCATATATTGTACTGCTATTAGGAATGAAAGAGCTGATAATTGTGTGTCGAGTGTCGGTGAATCAACTATCAAAATATCTCTAAATATTGATAGTATAAATGCATTTGTTCTAAATTTTTTATCTATATATCCTTGTTATTCAAAGAAAATATTCGAATTCCGCCAAACTTATATAATAACTAAGAAACACTTAAAACTTTTATTAAATGGATGTAAACAACTCAAACTTCAATAGAAAAGTTTTGGGTTTAAGACAAAATTTTCATCCACTTATAAAAGAACCTGTTATATGATAAACCTAATTCTTTAGAAATTGCCTCTAAATAATATTTGATCTCTTAGAATTTTTCTCTTTTACCGCAGTATTGGGTAAATATTTTGGTATATATTGGTTTTGTTGATCCTTCTATCTGAGTTTAAAACTTTATTTTTTTTTGGACTCGACTATCCATAACAAAAAATTAACAATCTTGTAAACAGTATTATATGACATTTTCTTTATCAACCACCAAAACTTATCGTGTTTCTTTCGTGCACTGTATATGATATGTATGTGTATTTGGTTATGATAATAACAAAAATATTTTTTTCGCAAAAAATATACATATTTTTTTTAAGTTTAAAAAATGAATTCTCAATTTTTAGAGAAAACATAAAAAAATTGACCCACATTGGTTACTATGTTACGAAGTAATGGAAAATATATTATCAGTACTAAGTTTATCTGTATAAGGACTGTGTCGCAGATTTATACGAGGTACAGTTAATGTTTTATACATAGACTAAAAAGTGTTGAGACCTTAAATTAAACTAATTGAATACATGATTATTATTTGAATAGTAGTAGACTGTCCTGTGACTTCAATTTACAAACACTGTCAAAAATAATTTACAACACTATTTAACGAGATCCAAGTCTGTTTTTAATTTTCTGTAAAAACCGTTTCAGAAATTAATAATAGACATCAATTAAGAAAAAGCATGGTACAGTTTTATTAACTTGCAAATAGTTGTATGAGCCACAGACGTATATTATTTATATATGTATATGATTTTCGCTTGCCCATTGATGTACCTAGGGTCTTCTTACGCAATAATTAAGTATTAATACGGTTTTTAAGTTGTTCCTGTTAGAGTGACTTTTTTTAAAGATTTTCTTTCTAGAAATCCCTGACCTATTCAAATGAGGCGTCTTTTTTCAAAGGCAGTGCGGAAGCAATTAGTGGTTTTCATACTGGAAAATCAATTCAAATTTATATAGTGCCTGTAAAGAAGGAGCGGTTCTCCTATTATTAACATCTGATTTACATCAAATAGATATAAAGTAGATTTACGATTGTAATTCAATTGAACGTTTACAATACGAAGGTCGAAGTCACTGTCAAGACCTGGAGTACGCTAAAAAATCAAAAACTGACGATAAAATATATGTTGTCTCTTGAACATGTGCGGTAACTTTTTTGTTATTTTATTGGTTAGTTATATGTCTTTGTAATCAAGTATGTTAACCTTATATTTCAAAAACAGTCCCTTTATCTAGAAGTGGCTTCTGTAATTGATTTCAATGCATGTAACAGTGAAGTATAGAGATATAATTCACACTTATAAATATAAATGTATATTTTTTACTCTATCCAACTTAGGTTTTTATCTTAGAAAATGAGAGGAATTTGTTATAATAATTGATGATATTTGTTAATTTGTTAGGTTATTAAAAAAAATCCTTTAGCTGGCAAGCCTGGGCAAGGCTTTCTTGGCAATTAAAATCCACGGTTTCAAAGAGTGTTTCCGAGTATAAAAAAAATCTTAGACCTTTATTATTCATGATGTTTCTTAACAATTAATAATAATTTTTGACGTCATTATGAAAACCCCGTTATATTTTTATGTAGTCACATACAGTCATTGTATTTTATTTACATTTTGTTTCTGAAATCTATAATGACTCAAACTAACATTATCAGTCTTTGAAATTTGCGACACAAGTGTATTTAAAATGTTAGTCTGATCGTGATACCTTTCATATTAACACGAATTACAGCACGTTAGCATACGACATTCAAATTTTGATCATCAAATGGCCTTAGATTTTCGGTAAAATTAAATGCAAATTGACAAATCCCTGAAAATCATTTAAATTCATGGGCTATATTCGTAAATGCACTTTGTACTATAATAATAATATCATGGAACAAATTACACAACTTGATCTAACTCCTAAGTAAGCACATTGTTGCTTGTGTTAGACATCGATACAAATACTGTTTTTTTTTATTTTTATCTGTGAATTTATTTAAAAAACAACAAACCCAGATATTCAGACATCTAAGCTAATCACATATATGCCTGTCCCTGTCGGGATTCGACCTCGAGCCCCTTTGCGCTGCAATATGTTAGGCGTCTGCTCTAACCACTCGACCAACGGGGCTATAATCATTATTTATTTTTTTTTATTTAAATATCATTTGATGATATTATACATATGAATTGTGTACATGTGAGCTCTAATTTAATTTCTAACTCCCTGATCACGACGTCGACTGAGGCCAGTAATGTTTGTTCACCTCATTGTCACTGTTTCCAGTTAATATGCTGTTATAATGCTCTTTTGATTTTTTAACTAAACTTGAAAATTATATTTTCAAGTTATCCGTGAGGAAATACCTTCAAATAAAGTGCCTGATTCACATGAAAGAAATATAAAGACATTTACCTCATTTTTTGTATGTTAGAATATTTTTGACCCTGCCCAAAATTCAGGGTTCATAGGTCATAGCATTTATAGACGATCTCAAAGGGTAGGTATATATGTCTATATAAGGTTTCTATTATTACACAATTCTGAAGTACAAATACAATGTCAAAGGAAAATAAATGAAACAAATAAATGAATTTAAATGTGATTTGCATTTTCTCTAATTAACGATAATTTCCTATTTTCGATTTTCCTACAATTTAATTAATATAAATAATCACTGAGGAAAAGTCATATTTCCGTATATAAATCAAAGATTCAGTGAACATTTAGTGTGGGGAGGCTGCGTCACGTCCTCAGACTTTTCCTTATGTCTTAAACAGTTGTAGAATGCTAATGGCAGTAAGTATCCGGGTTCTGTCTGTCCGTTGAAATAGTTTTTGACTAGTTGTATATAAGCCAGACGAGCAAGGTAAAGAAGAATTGTATAAGGTTATAAGTTGGACATGACAATAATTTATTTATTTATACTCTTTATTGCACACCACAATACATGAGAAAAAAAGTAATACATATAAAGAAAGTACGTAAATAATATTTGTTTTACATTTGTTTCTTTTTATGATATTTTTTAAATTAAGCTGATTATAAGCTGTAACTATGTCCAAGTTACAGTCTATTTGTTTTCTTAGTATAAAATAAAAGCACTATATAATTAATATTGTCAATACATATTTCAATGTTTAAATTTAGAATTGTTTAACCCTTGTTAAATATAAGATCATCAGAGATCAGCAATGTCGTGTTTAATTATTCTAGTCTTCTTTTAGTACTAACACTACTTGAATTCTAATTTGATATCAGATATCAATTATGACTGAATATTGAGTCAGTACTATAAACATGTAAATGGAGTGTCTGGTAGTTTTTTCTCCATGGACCTTTGTAAGCGTGCCCTTAGAATTTGACGTTTTAAATCAACGATGTTATGAAGTAGAATTACAAAATTCTATTCTTTACTGATGTTCTAGATTCGAGTTTAACCGCAGTCCTTGGATATGATGAATATTAAGAAAGGTGTAACTGTTGTTGGAAAGAGAGAATGGAAGTAGAGCAGAAGGAATAAAAGTAGAGAAAAGTTTGGAAAATTGGGTAGGGAAAATGTTATGAGGGCTTCTTTCAGTTTTGATGATTATTATAAAAGAAGTTGTGCTTCTTCTCTTTCAAAACCGGTTTTCTGTGAGAGGATAAAAATACTCAGGTAGAGTTCATGAGTGGACTCTACATATAATCTCTACCGTATATAATGTTATAAAGAAATATTATATAATATGTAATTTGAAGGTAACGTCAGTGTAATGTTCTCTTGTTCTCAAAATCATCATGATCATGACTGTTGTCAGATATTGATACTAATAAAATGTAATATATAAAAAAGTGAATAATGTTTGTTCTTTTGTAATTATGTATTTTATTGTAAATTAAATTTGGAGAAATTGAAACGTATAGTTACTTCCTTTATTTCCAAGATCCTTACATAAATATTAAAAAGTTAATGATCTAGTTACAGCTTCTTAATGATTTTTAAGTCACGAAGAAATTCAAGGTTACTTTGAAAACTTTGTACCACTTTAGCGTTCGTTAAACCATTATATTATTACCTTCTTAACTATTAACTTATATTTTAAGATAAAATCAACAATCGTAAGTAAGGTTATCAAGTCCATATAGTGTTAATATTCCTATAAAATGTAAAACCTTCTGGCTGTGTCATAACAAACTCACGCTATATTCAAGTGACTCTAATATAATTGGGTTTTCAATGTATACACAATGTTAGATATTAGATTTACAGATGTACTCAACCTTTGCTACCAACCGCATGTTCAGAAACCTACAAAAATTAAATTACCTTAGCGATTATATACCTGAATATGGATTACGAGCGTTTTTTTAAATCTATTTAGAGTCGTTTGGAACGGATACTTTTTTAGAGTTCCATACATAAAGGGTAAAAACGGAACCTCTTTCTCTAAGACATCCCGTACGTAATTCGTCTTTCCGTGATAAGGTGTGATAACTAGACCGTTGAAATTTTCACAGATTATATATATATGTTGCCGCTATAACAACAAATACTAAAAACAGAATAATATAAATATTTAAATCGGCTCCAACAAACGTTATTATTTTGCTCTCTATTAACAACGGCGTAGGTAGACGTTTAAAATGTTTTGTTACAATTTAGTTAAATATTTCAGCGATTTTTTAAATGTACGAAACCTTTCATGCGCTAGTCCGACTCGCACTTGGCCGGATTTTTTAGTGTCCTATCTTTTCATAATAAAGTATTGAATTAAAGTTCTATTTATTACTAAATAGCTGATATGTACAATTTTATTATTTATTTATTTTTATTTTACTACATGTTTGGTAGCTTTGACAAGGAAAAAATGTTTTGTATAAAACTTATTTTCAATAAAGATTTTTAATTTGATTTGATGGATATACTTAAAGACTTAGTTTCATTACTACTACTACTACTTTCTTTCTTGCTAGTACCTACGACTACAATATAGCACTAGCAAAAAAGAAAAATTTCCTTTAATTTGTTCTTTAGCCAGCGTTTCTCAAAAATTAAAACATTATTCCACAGCGAAAATAATTACTATGTTAAGCATCCCCAGTGAGTTGAATGAAGGAGACAATTTGGATATATGCCAATATTATTAGTATTATTAAAATTATTCTATCAAATGTTAATATGAGTCGTTTTCAGGTAATAACAAATGTATTATTATATTTGTTATTATTTAAAATCTTTATAAGTTTAATTACTTGTTATTAATTAACAAAAAACATGAATTATCTAGTACTTTTAGACTTAATAGTTGGCTGTGTTATTAAAATAATACGATACCTACTTATCACCTACCCTTAAAATGCTTCTTAGAAACTCATTATTAAACCCGTAATTAAAATTTATAGAAATTAAGAACCTGCCCTTAACATTCTCGTTTTTATAAGTACCTACTTAGTTATCGAAATGCGATAAATATTATTGTGATCTCTAAATATTCAATAGATGTCTAATGTAATATTATTAAAAATGTATTTCGAAATATAAAAAAAAAATCCGCGAACTTTCCAGAATCAGCAGCTGTTAAAAAAGTAATGTCACAAATGTAAGTTTTTTCCTCTTATTTTTTGGTTTATTTGACGTAAATCTTTATTAAGTACAAGCTATATATCAATTACAATAAAAAGCTTCATGGCTTTTATAATTTTTATATATATATGTTAATGTTGATATGTTTGTTTGTGACCGTGTAATTTCTGAACTACTTGAATAATTAAGGACATATTTACACAAATATATTTATTTAAGAGTAAATGGAAGTTGAGGTAAATTTAAAAGTCGAGGCCGTTACAGATAAGATGAGAAGTGCTAGGTTAGGGAGGTATGATAAGGAGGACTAATAAAATATACATATATAAGTGATTTGTGAAAATGTGGATGAATATGCTAGAGGAAGGCAAAAAGAGAGGTATGATATGAATGTTGTGGGATAGAAAAGAGTTGAGACGGATGTAAAGGGTGAGCGAAAGAGAAAGAAACGCTGTGCCGTCAAAGTAAAGATCACATAATAAGTATGTGAAGAACATGAGAAGAAATGTTATCCAGATTAATTTTATAAATTAACCGGACGTGACAAGTGACGTCATGATTCAGTTGTCAATAATTTCGGGAAGGCCAACATCGAATATCGTTACTATCTATTATTTTCTATAACAATTTTTTTTATACAAATATATAAATTAACCGGACGTGATAAGTGACGTCATGATTCAGTTGTTAATAATTTAGGAAAGCCAACATCAAATATCCTTACTATCTTCTATAACGATTTTTTTAAAGGGATATCCAAACCATTTAAAGGAAAATTGTTATTAAGACTACTTAATATATTATAAGTATGTGTTTGTCCCCTTCACTTACTGTTAATCTAGTACTTTCGATACCAACTCTAGTACTGTTGATAGCATGCTTAATAGTAGCTACTGTTTGCGATAAATATTTAAATAAATACATCATAACCACTGAAAGAGAAGATTTACAAGATCGTTCTTAGGGCATGAAGGTAATTAGAATAGTTTTACATATTACACTATATTTAGTATATTTGTTTCTAAATAAGATTTGCACATTTCTTTGTTTCCTAATGTTGTCATTTCGTTCGTAATTGGCTAATTAGGTGTTCGTATTATCATATTGAGGAATGTCACAACATTTGTATTATCATTTGTTTGTAATTACCCTTTTCTTGTGTAAATTTAGAGTACTTTACAATGTTTGAATACATATATTAAAATTCATGTTTAATACAAATATGTTTTCAAATTCATTAAATTTGCTGTGTTTTTGCTACTTAGAATAGCTACGCCCTATATGTTTTCAAGGGTGGCGCAAGAGTTGACTTCGGATTAAAGATAAAAATGGACAGCCCTACACAACTTATACCTCCAACTGAAATAAGAATGTCAAATCTCTTGCAATATGCTAGATATATTCCACAGACCACAAATAATGGGGACATGTAAAAATGATTTATCCTAAACGTGAATTTGACGTTAAATTCGTATTAAACATTGAAAATAATTTGCAAAATTTTGAGAAAATATGTATGATATTATCAAGGTTCATTCACCTCAACCTATTTAGTTAAACAAAAACAACGGGTATACTTTCTAGTACTACCAGTGTGTTTGTAATTTACAGATTATATAATTTTTCTTTAGACTATATAAATATAATGTAGATAACATAGATTTTTTTATAAAACCTCTCCAACATTAGAGATTACGTAATCAGTGTGCCAGGATTCACAGACATACAAAAAACGGACACAAGGTACACCTAGACTCGGAACAACAATCTGTGGATCACACTAAAAATTATCCCGGGTGGAATAGAACTTATAATCTTTGGTTCAGCAAGAGGCTAACTAACCACTAGACCAACAAGCCGTCTAAGTTATACCATAAAGTATATTAATGGAGATAAAAAATACATTTGTAGGAAGATATATTAAACAAAAAATATATACTTTCAGTATACCCAAAGATATTTAAAGACGCGATACAGATAAAAACACATCAAATTTTATGACGCTCAGTGAACTGTTTTCATTGCAGTTTTGACATGCTTTATAGATTATGTTCTGCAATTTGATTTGTAATCCAACAAGTCAATTAGACATCGAAATAAACCATAATATATGTCCTAATTTTATGATATTGTATAAAATATGTTTGTGAAGACTAAAAAAAAAAAAATTTAAACATTTCATCATATGAAGTGAGGTTTTTTAAGATTAAAACTATAAAAATATGTAAATATTGCCATCAATCATCCTGCAGGTACAAAAATTATTATTTATAGTACATTAGTTATTCGGTCTTTTCTTGTTCTCAATTGGATAATCTATATTTGTATTATTTATTGTTATGAATTATTTATATACTTAATATTCGTTTTGATTATTTAATAGATTTATAGGTAGTATTTAATTATATAATAGATTTTGTTAAAACGGACGGACGGACGGCATACGAATAACTTTGTATGTGTGTTAACTAGGGATAATGGCAGACTTATCCCTTGAAGAGATCTCTTCCTATCCACTCAAAATTGTTATGAAAATAAAAAATCTTAACACTGTGAAAAATTACAAAAAAATATATAATCAGATTTTATTGTGAAAACATAATTACAATTTAAAATATTTTATAAAAACAAAACTTTTTCAGTGTTGTAAGGTATCGTAAAAAAAAAATCTAGGGTACGTTATTTATATGAAGACAATCAAAGCATAAAAGATGCCTAGAGACGTGCGTGTGACGTCTTTTGATACCATTTATATTGACAATTAGGTTTTTATAGGAGATCGTGGAAAAATATAACAATAGAATACAATGTCTATCAAGAAATGTGAATGTAAAACTCAAAACTAGTATTCAATAATAATTACTAACTTATTTAACAAGGATCCTTCTTAGTAAACTGATATTCATCATGTTACACTGATCCCTATACTTATTTACAGTTTGTTGGATAAAAAACCATATCACAATGATCCCAATACTTACTTAGAGTTTGTTGGATAAAAGACCATGTCACAATGATCCCAATACTTAATTTGAGTTCGTTGGATAAGAAAACATGTTACAATGATCCCAATACTTTGTTAGAGTTTGTTGGATAAAAAACTATGTCACAATGATCCCAATACTTAGTTTGAGTTCGTTGAATAAAAAACTATGTTACAATAACCCCAACATTTAATTAGAATTTATTAGATAAAAGATCATGTCACAATGATCCCAATACTTAATCAGAGTTTGTTGGATAAAAGTCAATTAGTATTTATTGGTTACTGTGTTAAGATCAAACTTAATAGAGAAAACTTCCTGCAGTCTTTTTTGTCTTAAATATAACATTTTATAAATTTGGTAATGATACTAAACCATGATGATTATTAAATATATATTTACACGGCTATATTCACCTTAATTAATGGAAATTGTCCGAATAGTTTCCAACCCATTCGGGGTTCCTATCCATGAATTGAGCTCGAAGCATGGCGGATTCACGGCGTGATATAATTAGTTTTTACTTCTCAAATAGTTTGACAACAACAATATGAACAAATGAGAAAACAACACGGAACTTCAACGACCTCGGTCAGAAATTCTATTTAATTGTCTAAAACAATAATGTTCTAACAATATATTCACGATTGTTCTATAAGTAAAACAAAGATAATTAGATCAATTAGAATACGTATCACAATAAGAATACAAATTGAGAAGAGGAAAGAGAGATCAGGAAATATACGAAGAATATTATTTTTACATTGATCTCATTAAATATTAATTACTGTTACGAATAAGTTTAACCAATTTACTAATGTTCATTTAGAATTATATCATCTATAGGGTTTAAATAAAAACGCTAAAGAAAGTAAGTTGTATTCTGTTTGTATAAATTTAATTAAATATGGCAGATGGTATTTTAACTAAATAGTAATATGGTATGTAGGTACATCATCTGAATATTCTATAGTAAATATTTAAAGTTGTATTATTTGCATATAATTAAAATAGTATCCATGTACGTATTTATTTATAGGTAACGAGGGTTCTAGATTTTGATTTACCAAAACAACGTATTCTTATAGTTTTTGATTTTTTTTTAAATTAGTTATTTTATTTGGTTATACCTAGTTTATGTCCATATTATATTAGAAGTTAAGTTAAAAGCAAAAAAATGGAAAATTATCTTTTTTTCACGTAAAAGCACAATCAATTATTTGGTTAATCCAAAACTAATAACACAAAAGTGCAAACATATAAAAAAATACTATATCTCCAATAAACTATAAATGTATGACTTTGTATATATTTGAAGTGATTATAAGTGGCTGATTATTTAGTCACGGGGAGGGAGCAGATGAAGTCGTTGGTAACGGGTGGTATTTACAGAAACAGCTATTACAGCAGTAAAAACACATTTTACTTTTGATACACAAAATATTTCATAAGTTTGTTCTCTACTTTAAAACAAAAAGCCCCAAAAAGAGACATGTGAAGACAAGTTGCACATTCTTTTTTACACTTAAAAACTATTATAATCAAAAAAAGGTTAATATTCGTTTAATTAGTGGGACACTTATTCCACACTCATTAAATTACTTTTATACGAAATGAAATAGAGTTATAAAGTAAAGAAAATAACACTATAATGCATATTATTGCAACTATATTTATCATTGTTTTCTTATTATTTCTTTAAACAACTTAATCTCTATTTATATTTAAACAGATTAAAGCGACCTTAATAAATGTTTATTTTATAAATGACCACATTTTTACACAGTCACATCACTATGTCGACAATCCCTTAAGTGGAGAGATAAACGTTCAATCACTAGTGAAGTGTTAGTATTGAAAACTGCATTTAGTTATCTGAGTGCAAGGTTACTTCATCGACGGTTAATGTAATAATTTCACACATGTTTTATATTTATATTAATTAATTTGTTATAGGTACTTTTTATAATAAAGAATACGAAATATATTCAACTATTTTTGAATAGAAAGAGAAAGAAAATAACTTCTTAAGTGATAACTAATCACAAAAAACAATGATAAATTTAAGTGTATTATTGAATGTTGTTAATATTTCTTTTTATGATCAATGTACTCACTTTGAATCTCAAGCCGTTCTAATTTCTCTTCTGCTCTCTGAGCTAGTTCTAGAGGACTCTCTATATGGTAAAATATGCTGGCACCAACCAATAAATACACTATATGCAGCGCCAGCATGCAAGCCAATTGCTTTTTTGACATCATCTTGATTAATTTTATATAAGTCAACTAAATATTTTAAGGTTCACGACGCGCGTATCTCTGCGGGTCACAGCATTTCAAATGTCCACATCGTCTTTTTAAAAATCATATATTTTTTTGACATCCTTAAATCAGATTGTCCGTGAAAAGTTTCTAGCACCTGCCCGCATTTTGAATTCAAACAACGTCAGCGCTGCGTCAAATCCTGCAGCGATCATTAATGATTTAGTTAGCACAAGCACTTTTCGTTTAACATTCTAAAAATGTATCGATTGGCGAAAATTATGATAAAATTGTCCGAAGACACTTTCCGATTGGACGACGTTCGGCCCGAGCGCTCGATGCGATCGAATGATTTTCCCGGCGCGCGCGCCTAAGAATCGCGTGCCGGCCGCGAATACGTCCTTTTTTTATACGTACAGCTCTAAATGTTTGACTGGCAACTCGCATTAACTCGTAAAGGATAATATGTAAGGTTATTGCCAACATTATACATGTAAAGGCGACCACTATCGCAATGATAATACTAACGCTCTCAAGAGAAAGATCTCCATTTACGGCGGAAGATTAAAAGGATTCTGTGCCTGATAATGATACGTGTACGTTAGAAGCGTTACATCATTTTTCTCCTGATAGCAAAATCTTTCAAGTTTAAATTTGTTTGACGTAATTAATAAACGATTAGTTTGTTAAGCTCTATTATTTGTTAAAAAAAAAATGAGACATCGCGACGTTTTTCACTCTTATTAATTTCCTTACACGCTTGTAAGAAAGTCAAAGGTTTGGAAAATTTAGTCTTAATTTCTGAAACAATAATTTAAAAACTCAAAGATATCAACGCAATTTCGCAAACCTATTAATTATGTGAAATACTAGTATTTTATCGTTGCTATCACATTCACTACACTATGTATATTTTGTAAACAGTGACAACAATCAGCAAAAATTCAGAATAACATAAAAAAAAATATTTCAAGGTTCAATCTTAGTCGAAACAAAAAAAAATACATAAACCATTATTTATACTATTCACTAGCTCAGGACAATTCCGACTTTTATTTCATCTAAAGTGAAAAATATTGCTAAAAGTTAAACAAAACTAGAAACCTACCTGTCGTATCAATTCATCGCATTTGTGCGTCATCAACTGTATATTTTTATTACGCCCTAAAAGAATTTGCTTCATGATTTATAGAGTCGAAGGTGTTTTTATCACTTTTTAGTATCGAAACGTAAGTACTTGTTATAGTTTAATCCCACGGTGTGTAACAGCCTTAGGTGTTATTAAAGTAGGTGCTTTATACGCATTCCGAAACTAATAAAAATGATCTTAAGAATCTATTAACCTAATCTAATGATAATTATTAAATAATGTCTTAGTTAGAATATATGAAAATTAAATAGAATGATATATTTTTTTGAGGATTTGTTAATTGATAATGAGGATTGTTCTGGAGAAGGAAGCTTGGAACCAAGTTTAATTTGTATTAAAAGAATATTTCTTAGTCATCAAGCATAATATTATGATAATATCATAAAAAGTAATCTCATCTTATAAATAATTAAAATTTCTCTAAACCTTTGATAAGATATTATCTAATAAACATGTAATTAAAAACACGGTTTTCTTTGTTAAATGTTTAAAGATTATTAAAGAGGAGACCCACCGAGAAAGAAATGGAATGCGTGAAATATACCACAAAAAAAAAATTCTCCATTGAAATGACGCATAAAAGAAGAAGAAAAAAGAAAAAGAATAGAAGAGTAGAAGAGGAAGAATTAGAACAGTTCAGCTGACCCCAATGTATGACCTTTTCAATGTTTTTGGAGATAGCCTAATAATCCTATGTGCTGTTTTTATTTAGTTTATACTAAACAATAAAGTTGAGTTTATTTTTTATTAGGATATTCAATGTTTACTCAGCAGACATTATTTTATTTAAAATATTTAAAATATTGGGTACTTTAATGAGTTGAGCAATAATAGTAATTACAACTAAAAACTAATGTTAAACATAAATATCATAGGGGCAAGAATTTATTATATCCAAGGATGTCTCCAGGCTTTGCACAATACTAATGTGGGTAAAAACAAATCATACATCATGACATATTGTTATCATATTATCATTGAATAGAAAACTAAAAAATAGTTCAAACCTGTTAATTCTGGCATTTCGGTGTCAATTTCACCATAAAGTTGAAACGTCTATATAATCTTAATCCTAAATATCTGATAAGATCCACAAACTATTAATGCTTGAACTAATTATGAAAGATTGTTAATCTACAACTACAACTACAACTACAACTAAAGAAAGAATCAAGGATACCTCAATGTCCGCGTTCAGTTCATTGCATTTGGTAATTACGAGTAAATTTGTTGTTTGCTTTTTTATAATAAAAAAAAAGAATAAAAAATTGGTTGAGAGAAAGGTGTTTTAGGATAAAACTTTGCTTCCTTAGTGTACTCAGTACAGTATCACTTGATAGTACGTACATATTTCGATTTATGAAGTCATATTAATTATTATTAGATTTCCTCGAAGACTACGTGGAGACTTCTGTACCTCTTTCAGTTGCAGCAAGCCTTTTTTATATTATACTGTTCTGATTTAATTTAATTTAAAAAAAATGATTTAATTTTTTTTTCCGTCTCGACGGTTTCCAAGTGGTCGCAGGATTGAATCCCTGCCCGTAACGGTTTATTTTTAATTCTTCATATATATAGTTAAATTTTTAAGCCAAATATAGGTACCTCCATGTTTGTAGAATTTTTATTATTATTTTGTGATTCTTCATGATTTTGTATTCAGAAATATACTTGTAATATATATTTTTGTATCTGTTTTAACACATTTTTTTCTGAATAAATAACTAAAAAATCACATTATTTATGTAAAATATATAAATGAATCATAACGACGTAATAAAAAAATTTTTTTTTTTTGCATATATTATGTCATAATATGGCTTAGTTAATTGTTTTATTTGATAATTTTTAAGATTGCACGGATTTATTTTAAGAGAATTATGATAATTATATTCTTAACAATTATTATATTTGTACTAAGATATATTATATATATTCTTTTTTTTATTTCTATTGTAATAAGTAACCCGTGTGACATAACGCTGAGAACTATAGAGTTTTTTTTTAGAAGAAATTTGATTTGGAGTAATTTTACAAGTATAGAAATTAATCGATAATATCAAATATAGAAAATGCTTTTAGTTATTTCTCACGTTATTATTTCTAGTGGCTGTGAAGTATCGCCGGATAGGTAAAGCGAGGTACCTACTCTTACCACCACCTAGCTACATATCAGATCTATCCGTCATCGTCTGCTAGTAGCTCGAATACCACTGACAGTATCACTAGGTAGGATGAGAGAGGTTATCTCTAATTCTAACTACCTATTAAGATCTACCCGCCACCACCCAAAATTTCTCATCATCACTTGTCTCAAAAATCATTTTTAACAAAAATAATATACGATATTTTAACTATAAAGATAAAAATGTATATTTATACAATTATTTGTAAATATGTTAAAGACCTTGGTATACATTAAGATATCATTTTTAAAAAGGACAATAAATGAATAATGATAATAAATGTAGATTTGCAAGAATAGAGAATGTATAAAACCACAGATTATATACCATGAGTATGTATTTACTATAATATCGTCACCATATTTCAAAAATTAGTGAAAGAATAGTGTAGTTTTTTCTAACATAGAAGAGATGACTTGATTGTAATTGGTTACCGCTGTCCATTATTAATTACAGCACCAGAGAGCTGTTCTTACCTTCGAAAGACGAGTGTGATACATTCTGATGTCCGACATGACATAAAACTGTCTGAAGTTTTTTGAATTAGTTATAACTGCTGTACATTTTAATTTGTTTAATTTGTTTACTACATATTCTTTTTTCAAAAATATTCAATTTTAAGCGGCATGGAAATTACTCCAATTATATGTTCCTAATTAAAGATATTGGTCTCTGCGCACTATTCTGGGTCATTTTCAGAATATTCATTTACATGTTTAAGCTTTCATTTCAGATAACTGAAGTCAAAATCCTTGATACGCCTTTCGTTCGTCACTCGTCACGTTTGACAAATATTTACTGGTGTGAAGCTAATCTCTCCTATAAACCGGCTGAAGATTAAGGAATTAGCAAGAGAGCCCGGTTGAGACAACCAGGGGACGTCATCCGCATATACTCTTGAAGGTTAATGTACTTCAGTCAAGACGAATTTGAAAATTTCATGTTGAAGAATTCTGCGAGAGTTGTAATTATCTACTTTCGTTTTTCTGCGTACAAACAATGTAAAGCATAGCGTCGAAATTAGATCCAGATAAAAATATACGTAAATTAAATCTGGTAAAGAATTATTTGAACTAGTGATCGCGCCCAACGGCTGAAATTCGACCGTAATCCAAATTATTATGAAAGTTTGGATTAAAACCTCTTTGCATATTTGTTTTTGATTTTTATTCTAATACGTCAAGTGACTATTAACTCTGTCCGACTTTTTGACATCAGACAAATATACATTGAACATGTCAACGTTTACGTTACCAACGAAGTAGTGTGTGTAATGTTTCGCATCGCAGTGTGTGTAAAGTTTTTATAATTGATTTAAAGTATTAAAAGTGCATTATTTTTGAAAAATATTAGCGTTCTGCACTTCTCCTACACATAAACTATAAGTATGCCAAATTTCATACTCCTTCGTCCGCGCATTTTTTGTAAAAAGGGATCTAAAGTTTTTGCTTCACGTATTTAGATAATGTAGTATGGGTACCATAAATATCTATTACTTTTAAAGGTCATGTTATGTCCGTGCATTGTCTTTTAAATAACAATTTAGTTGCATCAAGCATTTGGCGAAATGTATTTTGAATTTTAATTTCCTTTGAAGGTGATCATTTTGTTTGGTGCATGACAATCTTGTCACTTTAGTTCCGGTGCAAAAGGAAAAAAATCTTAAATATCCATGGCTTCTGCGTCGTCATCATCTTGCCCTAACTATCCATTATGCTGAATTCATAAGCTTCATATTAAAATATATTAAAAAAATATATAGGTATATCTTTATATAATTTATATAAAGTAATCAAAACAATAACAGTTGTTATAATAATTGTGTAGGTACTATGTTGCACAATTGTAAGAAAATATGTGTTTACATATAAAAGTCCCTATGAAGATATGAAATATGCACTTTTTATATCTGATACGATAATTATTTAACTCATTAGCACAATCGCAATCAAAGATTTTTTACCAAAATTCGAAATTGTTAACTTCAATATTAGCCGAAAACTTGTCACTAGTTCCAAAGAGAGATGATTATTTGGAGATCTTTTATTTCCACAAAACATACTATCTGGATAGACAAGGACTTTTATTAAAAAGAACAGCACTCAAATCGGTTTTTCCATTCGGGAACTTTGGTACCAGAGATGCACAAACAAATATATAAGTCTAAAGAATTTCAAATTAAGCGATTCTACAAATTTTTTTTAGTTCATTTCCTTTTCCTTGAAGAAGCAATGGTAAATACTTCATTATGAAAAAAGAAACTAGATTATACAATAAAGCAAGGTTATCTGATTTATTAAGAAAATCCCAGTTTGGCCTTAATTATAAGGTATTAGGCAATAATAACAAAACTTGCCAAGGTGTATTAGCACTCATAAATTCATTGACTTTCTTTTTAAAAGCGTAAATTTACTTTTACGAGTTCTTTATGGTCGGGAAATTTAAGAGCGTTAGCATGAACTACAACAAGGAATATGATAGGGCACTCGGAAATCAGTGACAAACATACGGTAAATACAAAAAATAAAAATAAACCTGTAATGAATAATTTCGTCTTCAAAAAATTCACAAATCCTTCATATGGGCTTGAGTGTATGCATATATAATAAAGTTTCACAAAATATCTGCCTTTTCGTAGTTTTTACATCTAAAATTAAAAGTGTGTTATTAAATAATAATAATCTTATTAAAATAACATTCAAGAGTTTTTAGATGATCAAAATGTGTAGAACTTGGGTGGTTGGCTCATTTGCAGGGTTGATATTATAATATATGTGGAACAGTGTTAAATTTCATTTAAAAAGAGCAGATGTCGAGTTTTTGGCCATGCCTATTTGAATAAAGATATTTTGAATTTGAATTTTGAATCTGAATTTGATGTTTGGGAAATCCCAGGTCTGGACCGCTGAATGCGCCGCAGGCGTATTAATGTGGTGGAGCTAAAAGAATAGGAGTTCAGTGTCCAGTCGTTTGTTAATCGCAGAAAAAATCTAAATCGCAAAAAACTTTTCGTATTTGGGTATAGTATCACTATGCATGCATACAACTTCGGATTTGCAAAGAAATAGATTCAAAATATCAAGTTAAGGAACAGAAACTGACGATCCAAATTTTCTTGACTTGATTTTTTTACTTTCGTTTGCGTTGATTCGTTTTTAAAAAAACATACTTATTATTGTCTAAGCTTTGTTACTAGATCGTTGATTAATAATTCCAAAATTTGTCACTATAAGGACACAATAGTTTCAAAAATCTAGAACATTAGAAAAAATAAAATCTATTTTATTATATATATATATATTCTTGTTTTTACCATTTTTATTTTATAAATTTCAAATCGCTAGTATTCCATATATACTTTAGGAGTGTCTTAACCATAAGAAAGTATGAGAATGATGAAGAATGGTAAAACTATGGGGCCAAAGAATATAAAATATAGTAAATGATTTCAAATTAACATGTCACTTAAATTGCAGTCTATAGTAGTTTTAATAAGATTTTCCGATATACTTCTTCTTTAATGGTTTTCTGATATTTTGGCACTGTCATCATCACCCAATGAACAGCTTTAGGTGGATAATAAATATTGTACACTGATAAATCTATAAACTCTGTTTCGTATTCTGGTCTCGCCGTTGTGTCTGTAGTTGTAAGTGTGACCTGATAAGAATCTGAACATGCTACACTAACGGTGTAGCACAATAGTGTAGCACAACGGTGTAGTCAATCATACACAAAAATAAACATTTGTTAATTTTTGTGTATGATTGACAAAGCTGTAATAGTAGATTCCAGGTATTCGATAATTGGAACTTAAATCTGTCAGTTCATTTTGTTATATTTGGTTACCTACTTGAATGTCTTGAGTCTTCTTTTTCACGAATTTTTGTCTATGATAACGCTCCGTTGAAAATAACTAAGGGTTGTGCAACTAAATTTAATGATGTTGAGCTCAACAAGTGTTTTCTACATTATTCTTTAGAAAATTTTTATATATGCTTGGAGGTCAGATCAATATAACTACCACTACGACAATTCTAAATGTAAGCTTACACTTAGACTGGTATGATTATGAGACTTTTATATGTTAAAAACATTCACCAAGATTTTAAAATGCAAATATGTAAATTGACAAACAAATTTCAAATATACTTTTTAATTCCTAAGCAAAATAAATATTTATAAAATTTTATCACATGCTTCATATATATTACTACTATTACATTTTTGTATCGTAAAAGACACCAAATCTAAAATGCTTTTGCCCCATTATTTGTGGCAAAGTAGTGATCACTGATTCAAAACGTTAGATTTATGTCAGATATTTTAACATGCTGTTTTGCTGACGACTGACAATTACACTTGACAGTGACAGTCTGAACGTGTGTTCATACTTTTATCTCAGCTGGATTTTTGGATCTCTTTTTAAAATTCTCTAATTTTCTTTCTAAATAAATAAACTAAAACATTCATAAATCATGGATTACAACAGCAAACAACTGGCGGAAGATCTCTTTCTTCGAGCACCTGTGGACGCCCGAATAAGGTTTAATATTATATTTTTAAAGAATTGCACAATATTATTTATAATATTATTTTTATCACTCTCAAGGTATATGTGAATATCTTGTCTTATAAAAGTATTTTGTAAGGAATAAATAATTTATATAGAATGTGTGGGATAAATATAATATTGCCATTCTGGATACACAACATTAATAATAAAACATTCATTTTAGAGTGTATTTAAGTACAATATTTTACAATAATAAAATGTAAAAATACTTAACTGTTAAATAAAATTTTACATACAAAAAACTAACACTTATCCTTGCTATTTCAAATAGGTTTCTATAGCTAATAGGCTTCTGCTTAATTCTTAGACTAGGTATATCATAATGTGGATAACTTAAAACATTCTCATTATTTGTGTTAAAGCCCAAAGCTCAAAAGAGTATTATAATGGTAAAATATATAAACATCAGTTACCATGGTTAGCTACTCCTTTAAAACATATAATATATAGACAGTATCATTATAAGTAATTTAAAAATGGATTATTGTTGTGTAATATTAGGAAACCTGTGGAGGAAGAAGAAGAGCATCATCCAAAGTTGAAGGTGGAAATGCAAACAATTAGATTAAATCCAGATTCACAAAAGCTGGTTTTAGATACTTTACGCTTTATACATGGACCAGATTTTAAATTGGACACTGCAAGTCAATACAAGGTATTTTTATTTTTTGACATGTTTTGATTACTTTTATTCTTTTTATATGGTGGTGTGGTATAACACATAACTTCATGTAACATAGAGGATTGTTTGCTATGGCTGGGCTATTTTACAACCCATACATTAATGCATATATTATATATTGTATTTAGAATAGTTACCTACTTGTTAACTAAATAAAAATATTGTTATTTTCAAATTTTGTACTCCTTGAAGTACAAATGGAGACAATGAACTCTTCGTAATGATATTGCTGTGTTAGTTGAGTTAAATTTACATGGTATAAAAAAAAATATTGTTTTAAATTAATGTGGAATTAGAACCTATATACCTATTTTTCTTTAATCCCTTTTGTTTTAGGTATTGGTATGTAGTCTATTATTAACACTGATATCATTTATTAGGCTATTGAAGGTTTTTTATTAAGGTATAAAACCCTAATAAAGAGTTTTGTTTGTTATAAAAGAAAGTAAACATTTTTTGGTGTCACTTTTTCAGGATAAAGGAACAAACTTCAGTAAACAATACTGGATAGAACGAGGGAATCTCATAGTCAGAGGAGGGTGTGATTACTCTATCCAGCCAACTCCAGACATGAAGACCTCAGAGGTCAGATTGAGGGAGTTTGCACTGGCTAAGCTTCAAAAGTATGTTATCATATATTACTATTATTATTAATATTTATAACTAAATTTGTACTAAAAATTGTAAACATTATATATTATTCTTATCACATCTTCACAAAGTGAATGATTTATAGATTATCAGTTAGAAAGCCATTTCAATATGTAATATCTATTCAAGTAGCTACAAATTATAAAGACAATAGAACTTTCTTAAATAGTATTGCTTTAAAATCTGAAAAATTATAATTTCTTCTTAAGACCTGCCATATCAATTTAGTATTTTTCGATGACTGATAATACGATTTAGCTACTAACTTTCATGTCTGAATAGACATAATCAAAATAATTCTGTTTCTTTTCTTTTTTCTTCAAAATAAATATTTTTTATTTTCAGATACTCTTTCCTAAAACCTCATTGTGCAGAGGCATTAGAAAATGCAGCAGAAAACGTTGAAAAAGCATTAGAGATTTTATTTAAAAAATATTACAATGTTTCGTCATTGGAGAATCCAGAAAAATATCCACCGAAATCCGAATTGTTTGAAATGAGAAATGATGAGAAAGCAGTTCTTGAATCAATATACGAAAGCAGCTTCAATGTAAGAGATACAAATGTCTGGACAGTTGGTGTTAATTTGGATTATATAACCAAAATGTATGCCAAGGACACAATAAAAAAAAAGAAAGAAAATATAAATTACAATACCAATTTTAAAACTAAAAAGAAAGAATTGTGTAAGCTGTTTCTGAACGGTTCCTGTAGATTTGGTGCTAAATGTAAATTTGTTCATGAAATTAAAGAAGAAGAGAAGGTACAAGATCATAATCAAGAAGTTGTGACATATGAGTTGGAAATAAGGTTCCCAGATGATACATTATATCCATATGAGTCTCCGTTATTATTTATGAAGATCCAATCTGGTTCCAATTTAATACCACAAACCACCTGTTTAAAAATAGCAGCCCGGTTGTATGATGAAGCCAAAATGCTAGCCCAAGATGGTATACCGAGTATATACTCATTAGTTGAATTACTTAGTAATGAAGATGATATAGTTAATTTTATTAAATTTGATACTAGACAATTTCCTCAGGCATCGGATGCGTTGTTTCCTCAATTAATAGAGAATAATAGCAATAATGAAAATAAACCGACACATTATAAAAAAGGTGTTGCAAGAGAACACAGAGATAATGTGAATTTTGATGAAATAATTAAAGAAAATAATGAAATAGCTAAACGTTATTTGGAAAAGACAGAAAATAATAGGTATAATAAAATGATGTCTGGTAGAAGAAAACTTCCAGCGTGGCAGAAGAGAAAAGAAATATTGCGTTCTATGGAGAAGTCCCAGGTTAGTATTTTACTTTCTTAAAAATAAGTTAAAATAAAAATCTGAATACAACAGGTTTCCCAGGGGTTGCGGGTTCGAATCCGTGTCCGTGTCAGTTTATTTTTCATTCTATATTTATTAACAATGTATTTTTTCTACATCAAATTATGACATGTTTTATTATTTATTTTTTGTTATTGTTATCCAACATTTTCTGATCACATTTTTTATTTTAACATTTATATACCATTATAAACATTATATTTACAGGTAATAGTGATAAGTGGTGAGACTGGCTGTGGTAAAAGTACACAAGTACCTCAGTACATATTGGATAATTGGTTGGAAAACTATCAAAATGGACGGCAGCATGTAGAGATAGTGTGTACTCAGCCGAGGAGGATATCTGCTATTGGAGTGGCAGATAGAGTCGCGGAAGAGAGAGTTGAGAAGACTGGACAAGTTGTTGGCTATCAGGTAGAGTATATATATTATTATTTAACCAAGAGTTATTATTGTAGACTTCAAGATACAGAGGAAGCTCAGTTTATTAGTTCATCTAGAGATGAACTTAGTATAGTATTAAAACTTAGTCAATATATTTTATTTCAATCTATTTAATGTAATAATTGTTTTCTTTTCAGATACGTTTAGAAAGCAAGATATCATCTAAAACGCGTTTAACATTTTGCACTACCGGTATATTGTTACGAAGATTGGAATATGATCCTCAATTGAAATCAATAACTCATATAATAGTGGACGAAGTTCACGAAAGGTCAGAAGAGAGTGACTTTCTCTTATTAATATTGAGGGACCTTATCAAAGTGAGAAAAGATTTGACCGTGGTATTAATGAGTGCGACCTTGAACGCAGATTTGTTCTCAAATTACTTTGACCAGGTTCCAGTTTTGGAGATTCCAGGTAATATATAACAAACACAGGTTTTATATACCCGGGTCAAATTTTAAATATGTTTTTGTTTCAGGTAGAACATTTCCAGTTGAACAGTTCTTTTTGGATGATATGATGGATATGACTGATTATATTTTGGAGGAAAATGGACCATTCGCACGTAAAATTAAAAAGGGTACATAAATATTTTATATAATCATATAAAATAAACCTCACAATGTTATTATAAAAGATTAAAAGATTTGTCAGAGAGAATAAAAGCTATGTACTAACTGTGAACATTTTTAAGTAGGTTTTTATCAATAAAATATATTTATTGTATTTAAGGTGATAAGGATAAGAAGTTTGACTTCGAAACTGAATTGGAGGCTTGTGATGTTAAATCTGAGGCCACGGAACCACCGCGGACCGTGATACGAGATGAAAACCTAACTATCTCTCAAATAGTGGCGCGGTATCCTAAATTGAGCAAGAAAGCTTGTAAAAACCTCTACCTCATGGATACGGAAAAGGTAAGAACTATTAATAAGTATATGATTTAATATTTTCATTTATTTTATTCAAAATGAATAATGGATACAACTCATTCATTTGAGTCAAATAACAAATAAATACATATTAAATATCGATAATTACCCAACCTCGCGTTTTTTTACGGATTATTTTTAATCCATTCGGATTTTTTACCCATGTGCTCGAAGCATGGAGGACTTGCGACGTGAATTGTTTTGAAATTGACGTAAATACAGCCAAATAAATATATATATATACATTATAAGAGTTATCATAGACCACGAATGGAAATGGTAAAGATCCATAGACAATAGTTTTTTAATTGGTATATAATAGAACTATATTACCTCATTATTGGTGCTTATAATAATAATAATTTTTATTATGTATGTGTGTATTGTCTTTATAATGCAGAGTAATTCACAGGAAATATTAGTAATAAAAAAAATCTTAACATTCACGCATATTTAAAACAAACATACATAGGTCAGTCTGTTATTAACACTCATACAATACTTTTTCTTAATTTTCAGATAAATTTAGAACTTGTTGAGCATGTACTCACTTACATTGTATCCGGAGATCATTCCTGGCCTAAAGAGGGCGCTATATTAATATTTCTCCCTGGAATTGGGGAAATTATGTCCTTGTATGATCAATTGTTAGACAGTCATACATTCAGTCCAAAGTAAGTGTTTTATGTATGGATAAGATCTACAAGTAAACAATACAGAATATACTATATTTTTTTAATGATATCCATATTGTTTAGTTCATGATATACTGACTTGAGGTTTGAGTTTAGCTCATATAAATAAATTGTAATATTTAATATATTCCTTTATGTATTAATGTTAACAGAGCTAAAAAATAATATAATATAAATAATGTTTCTTTCATAAATATTGTTTTCTGTGATTTGATTACATCGCCACTGAACTAAAATTTACTTAGTGTTTCTATTTTGATTTGATTCTATGAAATATTTTTTAAAAAATAAAATTTTATTTGATTTAATATTTTGCCATCTCGTTATATATGAAGATATTATTTTCAGGACCGGCAAATACAAACTAATCCCCCTCCACTCAACATTATCCAGTGAAGAGCAGTCCGCTGTATTTCAGAAGCCTAGAGACGGGGCAAGGAAGATAGTTCTGTCCACTAATATAGCTGAAACTTCAGTCACGATAGATGACTGTGTGTTTGTCGTCGACTGTGGAAGGATGAAGGAGAAACGGTATGTTCAAATATATTTGTATACTTGATAAATTTACTGAAATTATTTCTTTCAGATCAACAAAGAAATGATGTTTTGTCTACAGATAACTAGCATATTTCTTAAAACATTTTTTTTGTTATTTTATGTATTATCTGCATATATATCCTAAACATTTTGTGGTACATCACTAGCGCATATTAAACAAATCGTTTTTTTTTTAATTTCCAGGTTCGATTCCAATCGCAACATGGAGTCTCTAGACTTAGTGTGGGTGTCTCGAGCCAATGCTAAGCAACGACGAGGTCGCGCCGGAAGAGTGATGGCGGGCGTCTGTGTACATTTATTTACCTCACACAGATACAACTACCACTTGGCAGACCAACCCGTTCCTGAAATTCATAGAGTTCCATTGGAACAGCTGGTGCTGAAGCTGAAAATCCTACCTCTGTTCCGTGCTATGAGCGTGCATGATGTGCTCGGTGAGTAAATTGTCCTGAAAAATTTGAAAAAAAGTAACTGCTATTGTATAGTCCATTATGGATTTATAGAATATTTAATTTCACTAATACAAAATCTCCAGTTATAAAAATTAAATATATATATAGTATATTTAGTTTCATTAATAAAAAAACCTCTATTAAAAAAAATATTTATTTTTTTTCTTAAAAATATGTTACAGGTAAAACAATAGAACCACCATTAAAATCGAACATAGACGGAGCCCTAACTCGCTTACAGGACGTGGGAGCCCTAGACAAGAACTACGTTTTAACAGCCTTAGGAAAGCACTTGGCAGCATTACCAGTAGATGTCAGGATTGGAAAGCTGATGTTATTTGGTGCTATCTTCTGTTGTGTGGACTCAGCGTTGACTATGGCGGCTTTTTTGAGCCATAAAAGCCCCTTTTTGGCACCTTTTGGGAAAAAAGTACGTTGTATTTAAAATCTTTGAGTCACAAATATAATATAATCGTTATAATAATTATTTTTAATAATAATATAATGTTAGTTTTACTACACTTGATATAATATTACAAATATTGTATTGCGTTATTATGGGTTTCGTATAAAGGTATTTGGATAATAGGGGCCTAAAGCAATAATAATAACAAATAAATTGTATAAGAGATCTGATCTAGAAATTAGTTAATCTTTTTTCGCCATTAGAAAACTTGTAATAAGAATTTATTTATTTTTTCTTTTTCTACATTCTTAAAGCCAACTAACTCATTTTAGGAAAATAAAAATCTTCATAACAATGAAACCAAGATGTTTTTATATGTATAATTCATTTTAGGAAACCTTATTTTTTTATAATGTAAATGTATCCATAACCAGTAAGTGATAATAAATAATACTCTATTGACAATTCTTGGTTTCCTCTGTATACTATATAATCTCGGTAATAATTCCAGCCCTTTATCAATGACAGTCTATAAAATACTGTTATTTTTTAATAATAAAAAATTTACCAACGTTGTGTCTGTGACAAGCATATACTAATGTGTTGAAAACTCCAGTGATCTGTTATATGTTGTATCCGCAATGTTTCATTATACTGTCAAATCATTGTCCTAATAATTAATATGAAAGTGGCCGCTAGGATACCAATGTGACATTATTAAAATAAATTTGTATTTTCAGACCGAAGCAGATGCAAAGAGAAGAGAATTCGCCTGTTCTAACAGTGATCAGCTGACTACCTTGAGAGCTTACAGAGTAAGTATTGACTATCTTTATCTGCCTTAACCTTTACTTAATATACAGTATAACCGCCCAGTTGGTCGAGTGATTAGCGCAGACGCCTAACGTATACCGCCTCGATTCGATTCCCGATTCCCGATTCCCGACAGGGACAGCCATGTATGCGATAAGCGTAGATGCTCTGGGTTTGGTCGTTTAATAAATATATTCTCAGTATTTATAATGTGTATTTCTATGCATTTTTGTTTCGTTGTCTAATAACCTTAACACAAGCAAATAATTTGCTTACTTAGTGGTTAGAACAATGTGTGTATTTTGCCCTGTATTATTATGGTTATATTTTATAATTTATTTTCTTTTAGAAATGGCAACAAGCATTAAAATCAAGCACACACGCAGCACTGGTGTTCGCGAACGAAAACTTCCTATCACACAAAACACTTTTGATGTTAGCTGATATCAAGCACCAGCTGCTTGGTTTGTTGGCGTCTATCGGCTTTGTACCAGACATACCGGGATTGAGGAAGAAGATGAGGAAGGATTCTGTTGAAGCTCTGACAGGTGAAGAGGTAATCGAGCTCTTTTCAAGCATACCTTTTATTTATAACTTCCCAGCGAAATTAATAAACTATAAAATATACAATTTCTTTAAAATTAGTTTTTTTTATAGTAATTACCATACCATATTAAATTATAATACGTTGGGCTTGTAACAATAAAATAACAATGTGTTTTTGTTATTTCAGTTAAACTCAAATGGGACAAATGACAAACTCCTAGCTGCTATATTGTGTGCAGCCTTATATCCTAATGTTGTGAAGGTAAATATGTATATTTTAAGTGAAATGAATTTACTACAGTACAGTGAATATAGTCAATTTTGACGTTATGTGACAGTTTAACAAATCGTGATTTTACGATTTGTTAAACGTAAGAGTTATTTATACATTTTAAGAATCAAAATCTATTGAAACACTCAAAAAAATCTGTTAAAAATTATATTTAACTTTATCTATTTATATCATCAAAAATAACTAAAGATAAATATAGGTTTTAACAGATTATTTTAAATATGACAATATGTCATAGTGTCAGAGCTCAGTAATCAAAACATCAAGTACAGAAGTATAGTAAATTAAAAAAAATATATTAAATACAGTACACAAGCATTAAAAAACATAATTTCCAGGTGTTGACGCCAGAGAAGTCATTCCACATGCAAATAGGAGGCGCGGTTCAAAGGCAACCGAATCCAGAGGAGCTGAAGTTCAAGACCAAGTCCGACGGCTACGTGGTGCTCCATCCCTCCTCCGTCAACTCCTCGGTCAGACACTTCACCAGCCCCTACCTCGTGTACCAGGAGAAGGTGAAGACCTCCAGGGTGTTCGTACGAGAGTGCTCCATGGTGCCGCAACTACCACTCGTGCTGTTCTCTGGTTAGTATTCCTTATCTTAAAGATGATATATAAAAATATTATTATACAGGGCATCCTTTTATTTGGTATCGAAAATGTAAAAACGATTTAACCGCAAATTTGAGTTATATCGTAATACAACCCCGACATATCATCTGAATGTAAAATGCAAAAAAAAAAAACTAAATTAGAAAAAAAATAGTAAGCAAGAAATTGTATATAAAACACTTTATTTATATGGCAATAAAGTTAAATTTTCGTTGCAGGTTGTAATCTGTCAGTGGAATTACACAATGGTACATTCATCGTGTCCCTTGAAGATGGCTGGATCATGTTCCAAGTTGAACAACATGAAGTATGTCAAAAAATATTATTTGTCCTGTCTCTTACCCCACTACAAATAAGCAATGCTTACAAAAACATTATTATATATCTTATTAATATATTTTGTGGATATCCTTTATAATATAAGATTTGTATCCTATATATAGAAGTTGTTTACTAATTTATTTAATCTGTTGTCAGTTAATAACATAATTTGTCTGTTGTTATAAATGTCCATCATTAAAGTTTTTCAATATTTACAGGTTGCTGAAATGCTGAAAACGATACGGGTGGAACTAATCAACTTACTGGAAGAAAAAATCAATGACCCCTCCCTAAATTTGTTGCATTATGAAAAAGGAAACAGAATTATTAAAGCAATTGTCCAAATCATTACTAAAGACTAATTTATATTATTAATAAAATTTTATGTCAATTTTATAACTATTTATATTTATGTACTTATTTATTGTCATGACATGTAAATTTAAAAGTATTAAATATATATATATGTTGTTCTCAAGATATATTTAGACACATTTATTTAAAAGTAACATGTGTTATTTATTCATTTTATTTAAAATGCAGTAGCTAAATATTTATTTAATATATTTATTTTATGTATAGACTGGCTTGAAATTTTTATTCTTTTTTGCTAAGTTAACTAAAGGCCATGTGAAAATTTTGTTTTACCGACTTTTAAAAAGATTTCTCAGCGCTCTAGTTTAATTTAATTTGTAACAATGCTAGTAAAGTCTAAAATAATAAACTATTATTGCAACTGAAGCATGTAATAACTGAAGAAATAGCAAGATATTTTTTATTAATACATTCTAATGTTGATAAGAACTTGATGTGATAAATAAAAATATATATTTGTTGAAGTTTTCTTATTTCTTAGTAAGTTCTAAAACAGTACCTTTAATTTAAGAACTCTTGGACTAATACTAGTCTTAAAAAAGAATTGTATAGTAAAATATTGTTTTGCATGATTTCAATAATGTCTAAAAATAAAATTCGGAAATTAAACATTCTATTCTTTAGATGGAAGTGATGAATTAACATAACATTGACATGAAAATTCACAATCGTCATCATATAAAGAAAAAATATACATAGTTATATATTAGTTAATTATCTAGAAAGATATGTTTTAGTCACATATATTTCAATCTAAGAATTTAATTTGATGATTATCTCTAAATTCAGTTTTAATTTCTATATAAAGGAAGGAAATATACATAATATCATACGATATAATTTCATAAAAATTACATACATATATATCACAACAATACGTAAATAAAAGGTTCAAAAGTAATATTACAAAAGATTTGGGAGCTAAGCGGTTATGTGTAAAGCGTTTTCTCATCGATCACGTTAACAAAACATTTCCCATACAAAAAACCTCCCTATTTACTTCAACAAATTGACAATGAAAATTGACCTGATGTATGTTCAACATTAATCTGAACATTATCGGACCGAGAACAAACATGTTAACGACCGTCGGTCACAGACCTTCGCTATATTTCACTGAGGATAAAAAATTGGAAGACCTTCGCAAAGTATTGGGTTATTCACGGCCGATCCAATAGTGAACGCTCGTAAAACGCACGTGTTTCGTCCGTACATGTGTAAGGGCGAAGTTTTGGGTTAGGACCGTCCAGGGATAGTTTGGAAATAGTGGATAAGAAATATCAGTTTAACGTTTATTTTAAATAATGTTTTTTATGCCAGCTAGCGGTGAATAGTAGTACTATGAAATGGATTATCTTGACTACTTATTGAATCGGTCAACAGATGGTGCTAGTAACGTATTTTTTTTCCAATAAGATAAAGTTTGCAACACACTTACACCGCTCTCTAAATAAATATAAAACAAGCTTAATTTTAAAATTTTTGTCTTCTGCGAAACAGTAAGCTTGTAACAGGAGCAAGTCTAAGACTTTCGCCAGGAGTCTTTGTTAAATACATTAATAATAAATATAATATATAAAGACTGGCTCATGATTAAGGTCCAAAAGCTTTGCTATCCTTGATTAAGCGTGGGGGGATGAGGGTAACACTTATATATAGAGCGGATACACAGGCTTCGGCATGCCACCTTCTTTTTTACATCACGAGATATGACTAGATCTAATAAATACGTGAAAACTTCACCCCGGTCTTCTATGACAGAATGGTACTAACCGGTCGAGCCAGCCCGAATGCGAAACGTATTCAAATTACTTTCACTAGAATTCACCTACTAATTATTTATACACCTTTAAAGTTTTATTTGTATTTTAATAAAACGGTAAAATAATAAATGAACAGAGTAAAATACGTATCCACAATATACTAACCAAACCAAACACGGCCATTTTGAATCGGGTCACGTACGGGCCGGTTCGTAATTGGCGCCATTTACCGTCCGCCGCTTCGTTACGCGTTTTCCTACGTCCGTCGCAAACCAATATCTAGTTCTGAATTTCTGCAAGGGTTAGGTCTAATAAGCTATTCAGGGACGAAGTTTTGGATATTCGTGTCTACGAATATCCAAAACTTCGTTCGAAAGCTCTGTTTGCAATATCTAATAATTTTAGATTTGAATTTAATATATTTTTTAATGAAGTAAAAAACCTATTATATAAAGATGACCATTAATTATAATTACAACTGTATTTGAAAAAACTAAGTAGGAAGCTCGTAACATTTCTTTGTTAAATCTAAAAACTGAGGAAAACTTTTTAAATTAGGTATTACTATTTTATAGTATTATTGGACAACTGCCCGTCTATCCAAATCCGCAACAGTTGCCATAAAGGAATATGAAAAAAAATAACTAACACAATATTCTTAAATATTATGTTATTTTTTACCAAATATCCAAAAAGCCAAAACCTGGTAATAAAATCTGGACCCATTATCACAGATTTCATTCAGTAAAGCCGAATAAATCAAGGGGAAAGCCGAAAGCCGACAATAAATTTTGTCCCAATCCTGGTCATCGCGACCCAAAAGGCGTTTTAGCTAACCCTGGGACGGACCTTTCCGCTAAATAAATCCCTTATCTGCATACGGCAAACCTTTCTAGGGTCCAGCTTAATAAATTCAGGTTGGGTCTCGCGAACTTTCAATTGGATTGGTTTTGAGATGATATTACCTACATCTTTAATTTTTTTTTATTATTTAATATTTCTTTCTTTAAATAGTCATGAAAATATTGTAAGTACTTTAATTAATAGCTTGTGCAGTAACGATTTGAATTGGAAGTCAGTGCGATAAAGAGAGATTCGAAGTGTTAAATCTTAAAAAAAAATCTTTTCTTGTTTGAAGTTAATAAGGTTAACTAATATTTGCAAAAATAACAATATTCTATTTTTTGGATTGAATGCGTCCATGTTTGCCATAACAAATAAGTAAATTAGATGCACAAGATACCTACTCACTAAAAGATCAGACTTCATTAACATGTTAAGAATTTTACCTAAGGGACTAATAAAATATAGGTAATATCTAGAAAATGCTTTAAATAGCAAACTTAATACGAAGAGTACTTATGTCAAATTCTTTTGTCACAAAGAATTCCACATTAACCTGTTTATTTTAAAAAATACAATTAATTAAACTAATTCAATTTTAATAACTTTAAAAAATAATAATTTGAACAGTTGTAACAGCTCCATGTAATTCTAAGCGGTCTGTTCATTTGAAAGGCGGCCAAGCGGGTTTGGTTCCCAAATCAATAGTAATCTTGATCCTTGCAAAAATACATCAGTTTAAGCCTATTGCTATCTTACTTTAAGGATGTTTATTGTAAGAACTATAACTCTTTCTACTGATACTGGTGTATGTACTACCTAAATTCTAGGTCTCAATCGGGTTCGTCGTCTTAATTCTAAGAATAATCCGATGTACACAAACTAAAGGGATAAGCCAGTGATTGAATTGATAACTCCGGGTTCGGACAAAATATTTGTTGGGCTATTTATAATTCTCTGGACTAATGAAGGAAATAATTTTGATACTTGTAAAGTATGTTATACATTCTTCTATATGTTGTACATTGTGTCCATAGTGGTCAATTTGGTTCAGATATTATTTAATGATACACTTACTAACTATTGCTTGCGAACTGATGGGTGAGAATCGAAAACAAAGCCAATTTACAATAGATACTATTAGCCTTATACAACTCATAATATTACCACTAATACTAATATTTGTAGAGCTCTATATAGTTTTAAACATACATCAAAAATCATGAAAAGAAAACATTTATAAAAATTATTTGTTAATATTTTGTTATAAAAAATTCGCAGTGAAAAGGGGTTAAACCCTAATATTATTTATCTCTTTTACCCTTTCAGATTTCACATATCTCTATCCTTTTTACGCTGACCGCTTGACCATTGGTTGATAAACGCCATACCCCACACATACAGAGTTATTTATTATTTGTTATATTAGTGTGAGTGTACGTATGGGCGGAGAAAACATCATGTGTTTTTTTAGTCTATATCATTCGGTAGTGCGATTTTTGTAGAGTAGGAGAGTAAAGATTGTAGAGTAAGAAGTTTTGTGTTTAATTAATTTGACAAAGTTGAAATGAATTTTAAATACTATTCAATTAAATATAAGATAATACATACGTTACTTGGCTTCAAAGTATTGGCAGTTGGTATTGTGATATCGTCCTATAGAGTATCTTGGGTTGAATCCGTCCTCAAAACTTTGGGGAAGGGTCTTGGGACTGTTTTAATTGATACAAGGTTTCCTTTATGCTATGAGATATTTGTTTCATTATTGTAATATATATGGTATATTTGAAGTAACTACTGCCCAGGTCTCATTTAGTTTTGTTATAGAGAAATATATACAGAGACTCCAGACTTCCAGAGAATATATACTACTGTATTCTATCAGAACAATATACAATACTCTATAAATATTACTCTATGGTACCGGGAGAAAGAAATGTCCTTGGTAGAGATATGTCCTTGTGAAAATAGTACAAATAAAGTAACATTAATAAAATATCGTAATAAGCACTTCAGATTAATTCCTATCTTTAAGACAATATTAAATAAAAATTAAATTTTCTTAATTTAATAATGTAAATAAAATAATTTGAAATAGAGAACTAACTCATTAAATAATAAATTATAATATTATTCATTAAACCGTGTGCCTCTCAATTTATTTCAGTAGGTGCGGACGATGTTTGGTCAGCGCCTGAAATGTATATATGGTGTGTTTAACTGTTACGTGGAGATAGGGTTGTCACTTGAGCGTTTACAGAAATACATTAATAAAATATTCTTAGTGTCCACATTTTAATGTTTATTATTACAATAAATGGTAACAATGCTAATATTCAAATTGCGTTTTTATATTTCTCTTTTGAATATTTTTAAAATTTTTAACCTCAAGATCAAAAGTGTATCAAAAAACTAGATATTTTTTATTAGCATTTGACTTTTCAAAATAAGATGCTGCGGTCTGCGGACAAAGGACAAAGGTCATTGGTCAAACCAATGACCCAATATACAAGTGTTCTTTTATATCTAAGATCAAAAGTGTATCAAAAACTGGTTACATTTTAATAACGTTTAATCTTTTCAAAATGAGATGCTGCGGACAAAGGTCATTGGTCAATGGCCCAATATACAAGTATTCCTTTATATCTAAGATCAAAAGTGTATCATGGGGATATAACCTGTTTGTGGAAACGAGCTTTGTCCTCGTGCTGTATGAGATTAAAAGTGTAACGAGGGATGCTGTGAATGGATCAATAGGTTACATACCTATTATACATGATTTACATATTTTGGGGTAATTCCAGCCTGGGGTAAAGGTCAAAGGTCGTAAGATTGGTTTAGTATTTCTTTTGAAGTGTAAATATATAGAAAATTTACATTTTATTTGGTTTTTATTAAGTGATAAATGTAAGTGGATTTATTATCCTACGAATTATTGTTTGTGTGTGATTATTTAGTTATAATTTTATTGTACGGTATCCTTTGAGAATAGATCTAGATTACCCATGCAGTATACGCTAAAGCATAAATGTTAAAGATTTTCTGTTTCACAAATTAAGTGGAGATTAACAACCCTAATCCACGCAAGGCAAGATAAGTAACGCGTACTTCGAAGCTGTGATGTAACACATTTGTAACGTAGATGTAAACAGATTGCTGAAGCAATTTCCTACTGGATATTGTGGATGCGTCCGCTATTTTATACTATGATGGAAAGTAATATGTTTGATGAAATTAACTATGTATTTGAGTAATTTCACTCATCAGGTATGTCCATGATATTATATCTTTCATTTTAATTATTATGTTTTCATGATTTTATGTGATAATTACTAGCTTTTACGTATTAAAATTAAATTTAATTGCGATACTAAAAACTGTAAAAAAAATCATATAGCAAAGATTTTTATCATAGAAACTTCATGAACTGTATCGTCTCCTAATAATGGAATTAAAGTTCTCTTCAAGGGGTCTTCTAAATTTAATTACTAGATCTCTCAGCAATATATGTTCTCAGTTAATATTATTTAGATATAAATAACAGTTTATTTATAAATTATACAATGTATGAATACACCGGTTGTTTATAAATATTTATTCAAGTTTTCATAATTCACGCGAAGGGTCATGATGACATTTTTTATTTGGCACTCGCTAGTTTAAGATTCATGAACTTGTGAGATATTCTGTGAGGGGAGGACGGGGAGGAAGGAGTGTGGATGGTAACTTATGATTTTTAAAATGACAATATTTTTTTTATAGCTTGGTGCGATAAAAATATTATATTTCTGTACACGTTAAGTTTTTTAAAATGTAATTGGTTTTTAAATTGCTTATAAGTATGTCAGTGGCAAAAATTATTTAATTTGATTTTTTTATCAATACGAGCTTACGTCTAGATAAAGAATATTATAGAATATAATTTTATAAAGGCAAGTCATAAATATTGACCAGATAGTTCAGTATCAGAGCTGAAGGGCGTGACACCCAAAGGTAGCAAACCCTTTTCTTGTTCATGAATTTTCCATTCTTCCTTTTATATAAATATTGTTACTTTTAATTTATTTTTTACAGTAATAATTATATTAAATTAATATCATAAATAGATAGTAAAATACACGAATACTTTTCAATATTTTCAAATTATTTTGTATATATAGGTAATACCTGGGATTCGTATATTTATTTGGACCTACAGTACAAAATTTGTTATAAAGTAACAGGTTTTTAAATCAAGAAATATCATAGTGGGGTGGTTGAGCGGTGGATTTGATACTCTCATCATTGCCTCTATTTTTATTTGCGACGAGTTGAGACCATGAGGTGAACCGTACCGAGCGAAACGAATAAGTCTATTTTAGATATTTTTATGATATATTTTTTATGTCAGTAATAAATTGATGAATCGTTTTATTATTGACAAAAAGATAAATTATGTTGTCTTTTTAAGGTCGTTAAAATCTTATTACCGTTTGGTACGAGACCCGCATGTCCTTTTTAAATATAACTATTAGACAAATTTGCGTCTGAAAGACTCAGACTTGGCATAAATTAAGAATCTATTCTTTTTAGTTTCTCAATACGCAATTGTACAATCTTTAAAGATAAAAAAAATCAAAATTGAGACTATATAATTGCAACAAATAAAAACAATTTTAATATTTGTTCAAATCTGATCATATAATATTTTATTAATTGTTTAATAATTTTCGTTTATTCCTTACTTGTATATGGTGTTCTGAACGTAACGGAGAGTTGCCATTATTACCGATAAGTATACGGGGCTGTGTGTTCGTGTGGATTTTGAATAATATATTATTTTCTTATGTAAAATGCCCGATTACTCCCATCCCAGAGATTTTTCTGCCACAAAGAGAAGCTCTTTTATGGCACTTTATACCTCTTTGTTCTTAAATTTTTGTCATTTCACGCAATTGACAGGAATATTATATAAGGGTATTTATTTTTATTATCTGAAACCAGTCAGAAAATACCATATATGTATTTATATATTTCTTTACATTGATATATTTTCAGGTTATTACTTTATATTTCATAGTGGTATAATTATTGACCAAGATATAATAAGAAAAGCAGAAATAATTAGGGTCAACGTATTTATTAAATTAATATAGCATAACATAACATTTTGGTAATTAAAAAAAAAATCCGCAATCCTAAAAATTCCGCATCGACAAAAAATTCCGCAGGTGACCGCGGACTGTAACGTAACATAAACGTAACCCGTAAACGAAACAGCGTAAAAAGAGGTATATTATTTTATTATCTCAAGCCAGCCAGTATCACCGTCTATAGATTCGATTTTCTACGTGAATTCGTTTGACGGCCCTCATAATGCGACATATAAAACTCGGGACTTACGGACCCCGATACCAATTTCGGGTTATGACCCGACGACTCTTTGATAATATTCTCGGGTTATTAGGTACGGATAGGTTTTTACTATGGCTATTTTTTTCGCTGACGTTGGATTATTGGGACCGGAGTTTATGTACTAGCTTACCTTTGTTTTATGACGTCGCCGGTTTTGTTAGCAATTTTTACTATATAGTATAAAACAACGAAACTCAGGTGGATATTCCTTTTGTTCTCTATATAAACAGAATATAGTTTACGATTCTCGAACATTCGATGATATATTTAAGTAAAATATGAATTTATTGCATTTACTTCATAGTTCAGTGAATCAAAGTATTATTGGAATGTCTTTATGAAACAAATTCACATTAGCTTCAGACCTCATATAATACATAAAGATCAATATAACTTTGAAATACATAGAAATAAGGTTAATATTGCTATAATATGTAAACATGAAACAGCATCCTATTTCATTGAAGATCATCCAACATCTAACTGATCAGACCTTACAGCTATAACACGTAACATTCGAAGTACTGAATCGAACACTTTGAACAAAAATGATATCTCATATAGAGGCTTTAGCTGTATACGGAATACGTGATCAGATAGTCAACTGTTACTTTGTTTCTTTTATAGTGAGGATTTTATTGGGAAATGTGTAAATGCTTAGGTTATATTCGTTTATTGTGTGTTTATAATAAGTACCTATATTATATTGACAGCTGTCAAAGTACACGCATACAAAAGCGATAGTCTCAGTGCCATTGCCTGTTTGGAAGTGAAGTAAAATAAAAAATATGAACACAATATATCTCTACATAGAGTATGGAAGCCATAGGCAGGATTGTCAGTGCGAGTGTCTAACAAATAATAAAGGAGGGGAGATGAGAGACCTCTACTTATCTTTATCTAATCACACAGGTTAAAAAGAGAGACAGATAGAAAGCCTAATTAGATATATAGGCTCCCCTACTCCTTGTCTTTCTGTCTTTGTATCTTAGTCAGTATGATATAGAAATCAAAACTAAAAATGCAATTCAAGTTAGATATACACCAAACTACTTTATTAAAGCACACTCTATATTCATAACGCTTCACCGACACGCGCAAATAATATCTCCCCACGATGCATTGGGAAAGAAATGTATCAGAAAATATATAAAAAGCAGTATTGTGAATATAGTTGACAGATCGTATTTGTACTGGATACGCCAGGTTAGTAGTGTTAGAGAGCTTTGTATATGTAGACAAGGCGTCCATACATTTAAATATAAAAGTAGTTTCGACTAGAAAATATTATTAGTAATTTTGACAAAAAAAAAAACAAATAATGACCAATAGGTATAATTTAAAGTTAATAAAGAGTTTTGCAAATTACGTTCGTTTTTAACAACGAAAATAAAAATCGATTTATTTATTATGATATTTTTACGTGTTGGTACCTATGTCCATCACATTAAAACTATGAACACATCAAATAATATTTATTCACTGTTTGTTTAAGATAATCACTTCACTAACTCCTTCTAGTATCTGTATATCGTAATATGTCTACGTGTGCGGGCGAGCGTGTGATTTTTGTTAGGGATATGGGATTCTTTGATATAAACGCCTGGTCCGACAAGAGGGGCCTTGGATCACCTAAAACAAATCATATAATAAAATGAGGTACAAACACTGTATATATACTTATATGTTAAAAAACTATAAATACGGCTTACATCCATAATAAGCTTTTTTTTAATATAGAACGGAAAACCTGCCAAACCTGCGATACCGTTCCTCCGGGATACCATCCGTGACTTGAACGTAATAGATGGCGCCTCTGTCTCCTGCCGATAACGATGACAATCAAATCTGGTATCGACACGGCAGTTCAGTTGTCAGAGCGACGGTAGTTATACTTTGTTTTAATTTAATAACGTTCTCAGAATAAGGTTAATTGATAATATATATAATCTCATAAATATATTCTCAACAATATGTACATAATGTATAGAAGAAATGTTCAGAGAAAATGTATTTCATAAGCAAATTTTTCACACGCAAGCATGTTTATATCAGATCTGTTCATATTTTCTGAAGCATATTATAAAATGCGTGGATGTTGTATAACGCCATCCGAACCAATTCACAGTTCAAAGGCTATACGATCTTTGCCAAGACAACTGGTCGAGAGTATCGGATGGCATATGCAATATGCATCTATGATGAAAAATAGTCCATATTATTATTTTATGATATGCAAAGATGTCAAACACTATTTGTACACGGACATAATGACCTATAAATTATATATTTATTACCATGCACCCATCAATTCAACTTAACATCGAACTATTTTTAGAAATGACTTCATATTATCGGCACCTTCTATCTAAAATTAGTTCCACTTATTTAAACACGATAAATAATACTAGAGATGTAAATTAATTAGATTCGATACTATATGGTTCTTCATATAATATTTAAATAGCCCCTAGACTACGCCCCACGTTGGGCGCCAATTTTTTTTACATTCAATTATTTTTGTCCCTCTTATGTTTTATTTTCCTTATAAATGGCGTTTTCGAAGTAACACGGTGTGGGCGTATGTGACTGATGATGGTGCAATATACGGAGGCGTTATGCAATTGATTGGCTTTTATATGTTTAAAGTTTTACCAAAATATCTTTAAAAGATTTTTTATTACATTCTCTGACCTACTCGTGAGTAATATTCTGTAAAGATTTAATTTCCTATACATATAAAGCATTATTAATTTATATGAAATATAATTGTTAACTATGAACATATACAAAAATACACAATATAACGAAAGCATATCCAAATCACGTTACAAAGCAAAGTAAGTCGCGAGAATCCATTCAGGAGCTGAATATTTAATATTTCCCACCGATCTCTTTACAATGTGGAGCCCATCAAAGCTTTACTCCAATAATCCTGCTCGGTTGGAGATCCATCCTTTGTGTGGACCTCGTCTGTGCATTTATTATCATTTATCAGTTGCGTTTAGGTTGAAAATATTTAGGTACTTAGGTTAGGTTTGTTTTTTTTTTTATAAAAGATAATTGTCAACGTTATTAAGGATAGCTTAGAGTTTTTATTAAAAAAAAAAATATATAATTAAAATGACTTCATTTAGTTTCATTATCAGAGAATTTTTATCCAAAATTTTGATACAGTTTTATAGATTGACCTGACCTAATTCGACTACCAGAAAAAGTGCAGCTTGTTGAGCCATTTTTTTCCAGTTCGAATTGCATAAACTAAAACACACATTGACAGACTCACAGACCACACACTCATCCCGCATCGACTGAGTATAATGGTTTTTTTTTATTCAAAATAAGTGCTTAAAAAAGAAGCCACCCCAGAAGCCAAATGGCGAGGAATTTGTTTAAATTGTCACGTACAGACGCGTTACACAATCCACTGACAGCGCTTCCCAATATATGTTAATGAGTTTAGTTTGTTTGTATTAAAAAATACATTACATACATTAATATAAATAAACATTTTTATTTATTGTCATTGTATTATGTAATCATATTTTGTGTAGACCATTTTATTCAAGAACAGGTTATAGATTATGATACTTAAACTAAACAATATGTTAGTATTATATAAAACACTATTAAACGTACATATCGTATCAAGTACCACTGAAGTAAAAAAAAATATATCTATATATATATATATTTATATAAATATAGAATGAAAAATAAACCGATTCGAACCCGCGACTACTGGGAAACCGTCCACTCAGTCGGGATCTGAGCATTCTATATTTATATAAATTTAAATAAGCTTTACATGGCTATACATGTTTATGGATATTTTCAAACATTATCTATATATTTTTTTTTATCACAAAACCGTTTTATCTGTAAGTAATTTAGTTTAATATTGTTCAAGGCCGTCATGTTGAGCACCACTGGATTGACCATACGGTGAAGGGTTAAAAACGCATCGTAGTGTTATAAAAAAGACTGGAGATATCGGATTTTAAATTTTAAAATGTGCATTGTATTGAGCGGGGTTCGGGAATCGATTGGAACCAACAAAGGGTTTACCATTAATAATAAAAACTCATTGATTTTACAGCGACAGCTTGCGTTTAGCTTCGCTTATTTTATCTGAGCTAATGGAACAAACGAACAAACAGATCACCATTATAATAAAAATATACATTTATTTTGCATGTGCTTTAAATTTAATTGAGAAGCTTAAATGCCATTTTTAAGAATTACATTCTTATATTAAAGTCGTAATTGGGTATATTTTTTAAATTTTTATAAAGTTGAAAGTGAAGGACCTATTATGGGTTTTACAGATCTAAGTGATACATGTATGTTCGTTTAGAATAGTGCTTATTTCTATTAAAGTATTTGCAAGCCCTCATACTTCAATTAAAGCGAGTGTTTGCCCCCCATTGGGTGGTAATTTTTGGCCACTGCGGGTCCTACAGACTCCTACTGTGATTGTGCAAGAGGAAAGGGTAAATAAATGTTCCATTATCGTAATTAAATTAATTTATTTTCATGATTTATTTAAAAAAAAATACATAACAAATATAAAAATATCAGTTTTATTATATATCGCTTTATCTATAACTAAGTATATATTAATTATCTATGAAGCAAATTATAGTATAACAACATAAAGATTTACTTAACAATATATACACAAAATCGCTTGTCACGTTAGTGGCGACAACCCTAAACTTAGACCCTGTACTACGATATTAATATTGTAATCAATCATTAATGCGATCTAATACATTAATAGTTAAGTATGATTACTTGGAAACCAATCCCAAGTAAACGCGGTAATGTATCGAATCCAAAACGATATAGTACTTGGTACTGTAAGCCTATAATCTCGCGGCTTGGTTTTCATTGTATGCTACATCGCAGAACCATTAATCAGTCTGAGCTAGAATCATCAATATAACATTACACAGATACGTCCGAGCACTCGATTTGAACATTCGATGTATCGATTATGATTCAGTAATTCGATTATATCAAATTGTTAGCGTAGATGAAAAATTGATGTCATAGCTCATTGAGAAATAGGTCAGATATTTACATTACCTCAATAAAGTATATAAAAACGTTTATCGTGTAGTTATAATTTCGATATTTTGTGGTTTGTGGCTTTATTTTACCTAAGTAGGTTACAGCCATTTTCTTCGAACAGGGATTAAATTCATATCAATAACGTCTCGCTGATCCAACCTTTGAGCACTCATCTATAAAATAATATTAGGTCACAATATTTCTATCCATTTTACAGACTTGTGAAATCTATAATTAAAGAATGATAATTTATTGATAATAGAGATTCTTATAAACTATAACTAATAGTAAAAAGGATACAATTATAAATTATTATAATTGTATCCTTTTTTATTTACGGAGTTGTATTTCTGCAGTTATGTTGCAGTTCTCAAGGCATTTCTTGTCGCAAGAGCTGTTGAGTCAAGTGCCACTCTCGCTTAGAACATTGTTTGTATTCGTTTGATGTTTCCGCCATCTTAGTACGAACTAATTCCAGTAATTAGCTATTATATTATTTAAAAATCGAACGCAGTTGCTAAAGAAACAGTCCAAGAACCTAACCTAAACAAAATAATTAAAAAAATTAAAAAGTAGAGTACATTAAAAGAGTAACTTATTTGTGTCCCAAGTGTTACATATCACGAAATGCTCATTTGCAAATAGTAATTACATAATAAATTTTCCACAAAAAGGCGCTGGGAATGGTATTACTTGCGTCCGGCGGGTATTAGTCATCCTCGCTGAAAGGTATCCTGTGGGAAATTACTAAGGGGTCGCGGCCACGCCACGCTTGCTTCCAGAATTTTCTGATCTTCACTAACTTTAAAGTACATTTTAGTTTTTGTATAGTTTTTCGGTTTAAAAAAATATATTATTTATTCTGTATTGTATTCAGTTTAATTAATATTTGTAAAATAATACACATTGTGCTACATTTGAATTTTAAAGTCACTCAGCTAGTTATCTTTCTTAGGTTCGCAATTTTTCCCACACTTCCATAAAAGGGTTAAAGAATCTTTATTGTGAGATATCTAATTTCCTTGAGAGCAAAATTGCCGTAACATTGCCAAGTTTTTTTTTTATATTTTTTGTGCCAGTAACCCTTTTTACCGGTGCGTTTGTAGTTTTTTTTCTTTTAAGCGCAAAGAAAAGGCGGTTAGTTTATATCCGGCCTCTTTTGACATTTCGAGGGTTAACCGATGTTCTTAATAAGGATTAATTATTTGAAGTGGGATTGTATTCGAGTGGGTTGACGTGAATCGTAGGTGGTTCTTTAGAAGTGTATTTAATATGTCAATCTTCAAAGAATCATATGATTTGTTAGTAGTTTTTAATTAATTAATAATATCAGTTCGTACATCGCTGCCTGCTTTTGGGTACTAGACGTGTGAGGTGAGATGATCGAGGAAATGAGTGAGTGAGTAAGTGAGTGAATAAGTGAATGCGTACATTGTTTCTACTTTACTAATTAATCATAAATCAATCAACCTATATGAAAAAAAAAATCAAATTAATATATTGACGTCTTTGCTTAAATTTAATTTAATTTTCTGACTTATGCATTTTCTAAACAAATCATCCCATTACGAGACACTTCTAACAGTTGAGTTTTTTAAGTGATAGTAGTGTTTATTACTTGACAAAAATATTCTAAACTTTTCTCAATTAACATAAATATTATATATATATATATATATATATATATATATATTTATATATATATATATATATTATAATTATAAACCAAGACTAAAACTTTAGAATGGCATTCAAAATCTATAATGTAATAAATAATGCAATAATAATATTTTTACACAGTTTATCATTTCTTAGTTATTTGTCATTATTATACATATACAATATTATATAAAAAAATAAAAATAAAGAACGAATAATTTATTAAATATCAACATTATATTAGTCTTTGGCATCTGCAATAATGGCACAAAGAACATAATTGACCCCTTAACTTGTGCAAATACAGTTGCATCTTAACCCTTAGGATGTCGTGAGAATGCGGAAGATGCATCTCACCTGGCAGACCGTATTATAACTGTTCGCGTACAAACAATAAACCCTTTGATATCCGTCGTGGGTCGCAGCGACCCATCAGTTAGCTAATCAAGGGTTAGAAAGCAGGTGGCGGCAGATGCATCTTGATTCGCGTGAAATTATCTTTCTTTCTTTTTTTATCTTCTTCGGATCTCATGTCGACTAATGAGGTGTGAACATTAATGGCCTTCTTTTCAATTTGATATAAGATTGCTTTGAACATTTTGTTAGTAATATGTCTTATATAAATATGTTAAAAAAAATCTTCTATAAATTAGTATCGATCAATTCGTTTGTTAAATCTTATATTGTTTTATTGTTTGTTAAATATTATATATATTATAGAATACTAAATTTATAGATGTAGGTAGCTACGGAATACGGAGTACAGAAGCTCAATTGGTTGAGCAACAGTATGGTTTCCCAGAGGTCACGGATTCGAATCCCTACCCATATCGATTTATTTATACTACATTTTCTTGAAATTTAAATAACCCTAACATTTGTTCATGTTTACGAAATTTCCTCAATAGAGCCGCGAAAAGCGCTTTATCAACTTACGCTGTTTAAATGTTCCACTGAACATAATTGAATGCTTGTTTAAATGCATTAGTATCAGATTAAATAGAGCATAAGTTCAATAACATGTGTTCCGGAACAGCTATTAACATATCAGTTGGAGACGTCGCCACCAGATATACGTTTTACGTTCAGCAAACAAGCGTTTAGGTTTATTTGGGTAAGTTCGAGTGACGCCATTTGGTCCGCGGATTTGAACGTAAATAACATTGGGAGGTTCGCAAACATCTTGCGACGGCTATCATATTACTTAATAATACCTTATCTCTACATTCTCTATTTTTTTGAATAAATTTATAATAGAGTAAATGATAAAGAGTTTAATTTTTCCAATTTGGATACTGTTTAATTCTCCTTTGGTTAATGATTTTTATTGTTAATTGTTATTTATTGTAAATTAAAAGTGTATTATTTATATTTGATATTATTTCTTTGGCTTAGAAAGTTTTTCTTTTATAGATAAATAATCTGCTTATGTTTATTATTTTTACGTAAATATTTGTGATATTTATAATAACTTGTTTATTATTTGATAAACAGTTTTTTTTATATAGATTATTTTTTATATCATTTATTTATTGGAATGTTTTTATTATTTTTAATAATAATAATCGTAGAAAATAACATTTGTAAACAAATGCTACAACAAAAATGAGGTTTAATAAATCAGTATTTATACTATGTTATATTGTATTGATAGCAAATATATAAATTACAAATCTGCAAAATATGCGAAAAGGAAGCCATATTTTCCAAACGATATCCACCCTAACATTCGCGTCCGAAAAAATATAGATAATCTAACTTTTCTAACGCCCTCTGGCCTATAGCTTGACTAGTATCTTTTGACCTACCTCTGTCTGCGAACTCCGTAAAATTCGCAAATAGAAGTTATAAGTTCGCCAGTGATACAGAGGTCATGGCTATTTGGTTTGATTTATGTGGGGGCGTTAGGGGGAAAACGGCAGCAAATCATTACTGACAGTTGACCAAACGGGGTGTGGGTCCCCTAAAATATGTATGAGACTAGAAAAGGCCTGTTATGGTGTCCGAATGTTGATAAGCCATAGGGCGAGATTGGAAGCCAATAGGGGAGGCGCGGGATGATTAGAATAGTCGCAGAATTTATGCCCGAGTTGAGTCAATTCTTAGAAGTTAGATTGAATTTTTTATTTTATTGGGATGTAACATTGACATCTTTTACGAGTATTGTGCTTTTCGTCAGGATATTATATATTGTTAATGTGATTGTACGAAAATATAAAACCCTTCCTTGTGATAACAGTTTCCAAAAATTTTAATGGACGAAAGATTTTGTTGCTTATACGTACATTTCTAGAACATGCTTGAAAGAAATCTGTTCACCATACTATCTAGCCTTCTTTATAATATTGATAATAGGAAGGACATTAGTAGAATGGCTTCTTTTCTTAATACGTGGAAGTGGAGTTGCTTTTGTGTTTATTATGGATTATGCATACATACAGAAATGCATACACGCACATACAAACACACACCACAATTTCTTTAACACATACATGCACATATATATATTCACTCACACTTAAATACCTGTAATATTTATTTATTTATAAAAAAATATTATGCTGCTATAGTCGTAATTATGTTGGGTTGGAAGAACAGAGGCATCTGGCACAGGGAAAAATCTCTTTACCTATTTTTTAAAGAAAATTTCAACCTTTTTCGATATTTGATGATTTGAACTTGAAATAAATTATTATAAACATTGAAATGTGCTACTTTGTATCACAATCAATTATAATAAAAATGTATAAAAATACATAACAAACTGTATATTCTTTTCAATTCCACTCGGTAATAGATACAGGAAAAAAGATACTAACAATTTATATTAAATATATTGTAAAATCGTGGGAAAAATAACACTAGTACTAAATCAAAGCAAATAACGATCTACAAACGTCATTGTTGCCACAACAAAGTGTCTAAATCCCTTTAAATCCGAGAAATAGGATTTTGTAAAAAATATCATAAAAAATTGCGCTCGTTGACTTTCAACACACAATGGGTTGTCAAAAAAAAACCCAAAAGTGTTAGTGTAAGCTACCGAAATACTAAGTACAATTGTGTGTTTTTTTATAACTTGTAATGCTTTAGTTAATCTTTTTAGTTTAGTTTAATGTTAGATATTTTTTTTTTTTTTAGCAGCGAAAAATTTCAATATTTTTTTTTATTTTGGTTCAAATAACGGTTAGAGAAAATACCGATTTGTTTTTTTTTAACTAAAATATAACAATTATGCCAACTTAACAAATCAAATAAAAATCTAAATTACAAATATCACTTAACTCCCTATCACTTAACAGATCAAAAAGCACAAAATAACCCTCGTTTCCAAAACCCATACAAACATAATTAGTGTTGTGTCACACAATATATCACATTTTTTTGCCAAAACACCTCGTTTTAACCCCGATTCCCTATTTGGCTATTTTTACCCCAATTGGCAGAATCACAATGTTTTATAGTGTCAAGAGGTGATCGTTACATATTAAAAATATTTGAGTATTCCCATGACCCTAATTTTTTGTATTTAGACTAATTCTTGTGTTTTAATAATATTAATATTTAATATTAATTTTGAATAATATTTCCTCTAATTTATTTATCCTCCCTTTTTTATTTTCGACAGAAATCTATAAAGTTTCTTACCGACTCTTCTCAGTAGAGTCTTTGGCATCGAATAACTAGAGTTTATGACAGTTACAGTTTATAGGTTCATTGTCAATAAATAAAACATACTTCAAATTTGATTATTAACTTTAACATTATTAAATGATAAATTATAAAATTAAACTATATTTTTAAATCACGAACTCTTTATAATATTAATTATAAATATTATATTTACTTTATAAGATATTCAATATTCAATATAATAGTGTGGAATATTGCGAAAGCTAATAATGTAATAGTTGGTTGTGGTTCTAAGACGGAACAAAGGCAACCCTTACCGCCGCGTCGGACCAGTTTTATTATTTTATTAATTTGAATGTTGCAATTTTGCGTATACCTGATAGCGTACAATGGAACGGAGGGGTTTATTTTAATACGCGGTATTAAAATAGGCAGATGCGTAGTTTTAAATATATAGATTATTTTGCATTAGATAGGGTACGCAAGGGTACATCATAGGTCCCATTGCAACTAATATTGCATAACAGTGTATATATAAGCATGTATCATAGTTTAATTCGTTCTTTTTAAGTTATTAGAATGAATATAAATTTTCAATGGATAACTAAATGTAAAAACTGATTTATTGTATTTGATAGCCAATAATATAGGTTTTTACGTTCTTAATTCTTCGAAATTTAGTAAAAAATCGGAATAAAACATATTTTTTTTTTTTTTTTTTTTTTAGTTAATACAAAAAAACAACAAAATTAGCTACAAATTTTGTTTTTTCTTTACGTTATCGGAGTAAATGCAGTATTTTGCAATAGATAGCTAAGTGTAAAAACTGACTTACTGAATTTTTTAGCAATAATATAGGACATTCATTCGTTAAAATTTCGTAAAAAAAAAACATTTTTTTTTTTTTTTTTTTTTTTTTTTTTTTTTTTTTTTTTTTACAATAAATACAATATTTGCAACAGATACCTAAATGTAAAGAATACCTTACTATACTTACTACTACTTAATATAAGTATTAAAATACTACTTAATTTATCTTAAAATCTACAATTATCATACAATACAAGTAAATTGGGTGAGTGACTTGTAAGTGGGTACAAGTCGTGGCACAGTCGTAATGACTTTGTATCTTATCTGATCTTAAATCTGATCAGTTCGAAGAGTACTTTTGAATTCACGAAGCCATGAACCCGATGAGATCAAGTGTTTTATAGAAGCGTATAAAGTTCTATAGTTATTTATGTAGTTATAATTAGATAATTATTTATTTATTTATTTAGCTTGTTGGATAATATTACAGTGCATACATAGTTTTAAAGATACGAAAATTTACTGAAATTGTGTAGTCCTATTGTATTAATATACTATCTTACTAATAAAATAAATGCGAAAGTAGGTTTGTTTGTTACGCTTTCTTACTTTGTACAAATAAATACTTTTGGAGGTATTAGAAGTAACATAGGATACTTTTTAAAAATAAATGTATATTTTTTTAGCGGGAAGTTAAAAAAAAATTGAAAGATTGCTTGGCAATAAAAACACGTGGACGGAGTCGCAGGAAACAGCTAGTACTAAATAAATAAGTTATTTTTTTTTATAAATTATTATCAGCATATAATTAAATATAAATATTTTAGGGTTATTAGTGTATCAACAAGTGCTTTTGGAATATTTCCAACAATAATAATTTCCTAATAATCAATCATGCTTCAGTTATAAATTGTTACGGCTTGTTATTTTTAAACTGATTTATGACTAGAGACAAAATTTAAAAGCATTTTTTATATATTTGTTTGGAACGGGTGTTTTATTTGTGTCAAAAATTTCGCAAGGGTTCAGACAACGGCGCGACGATAAAGGGTTTTGATTATTATTATTACTAGAATATAAGTTAGTGTAACTATTGTTGTATAATGAATTATTGGGTCGGGACGTTTCAGGTACATTAAGTATTTGAAGGGTTATGTGCAAAAATGACAGTAGAAATAATCACACGTGAATAAGTCAGGTAGACGTAACGTCGTAATTTTTATCATACTATGTGTCTGTGTAGCTATAATATGTTTAACGATGTTAATAGTGGAATATCATCTTTATGAAAATAATCGTAGTGACCAATTGAAAAATTACAAGAACGTAAATCGAAGTCACCAATTGAAAATTATAAGAAAAGTTAAGAAATCTTCGGAATATCTAACGGTTTGTACTTAATATTTATTTATTATTTAAATAAGCAAATATTCATTTTAAGGATATGATTATTAGAAGAATAAGTGTATTATGAAAAATAAAAAGAAATTACAAAAAAAAAAAAAATTAACATAACTTTCACGTTACGTTCTCGCAAGTTAGTTTACTGTTAAAAAACTAAATAAAAATAATCAAACTCAAGTAACCAAGCAACCTCACGTAACCCGAGATCAAATTCAAACTTCTTTGTGCTTTTCTAATAATAATTACACCTTTTGTCAGTTAACCCTTTAACGCGCCGGTAATTCTTAGAGCCCTACCTGACCCCGCGGGGTCTCACTTCCTCATCCATTCCTTTATGGAACCGTCTCGAGAGTGCGTGTGCGCAGATTGAATCGATCGGATCGATATATTTCGTTTATATTAAATGTGTTGTGTTTTAAAGTAATTCAGTGTACAAAATGTGTATATACAGACATAAATTGTGAATATTTATATAATATCAATACAGGTAAAGTGATTTAAGGCAAAAATAAAAATAATTGCAGAATACAATTACAATTTTATTAAAAATAAGATAAGCAATTTCTTTAAGACAAAGAGCCGGACGCGTCAAAATACAAGTGTCCTATCCAGGGAAAGGATGATACGCTGTTATTTCCAGAACATTCCAATATATTATTTTTTATTGCCCCCCCTCGAGGGGGTGGGAGGGACCGTCATGCGTGTTATTTGATATAAAGTCGGAACTCAAGTTCGTTATGTGATATTCTTTTTTCAAAGGACAATGCCATCGACGTAACATATTCGTTCAGAGATAGTGGATATTTTTCTTGAGTCACTCGGATGGTTCCAATTATTTTTAACATGCAAATGTTTTCGAACCTCGTTTGTTATAAAAGCTTGTTAGTTTATATGTTTTTATTAATAGGGAATTTCTATCATTATTTTATGTACAAAAAAATGAATTATTATAAGTTTATTTATTTTATGAGGATAATTTCGTGACAAATCAAATTTTCTTTTACTTTAGAGGTAGTTTACAATTTTAAATTAACTAATTTTATTTTGTTGTTACAATGTATTTTGTGGATATTAATTTAACATCAGTTATTGTGTAAAATTAAACGAAAATTATGAAAAAAAATTATATGTCATGTATATATAATTAATAGCGGACAGACATACGGAAAGGACTTATAAATGTAAGTTTGTTGGTAACCATTTACCATACAAAATATTAAACATTTAAATAAGATTACTATTTATAATGAAGAGCAAAATTATATAACAATTATGTAATAAAAGATATTTTGAAAATTAAAAGAATAAAAAAGATTAGGTACATAAAAAATAAAAAACATAAATCCTCATTACTTCACGGTTTTGTTTAAAAAAAAAAACGAAGATTAAATTAAAATTTATTTAAAAACAACAATAATGATATCTCTATTTCTGTATCAGAAGTAAAACTTATTCTTCCCTGGTCGGCCATGTCACGAATGCGCAAATAAATCCTGGGTAAATAAGCCGGGGGTGGTCAGTCCCGCCCCCGGACACTGGGGGAGTTGAATGGACAATTTAGGGTTACTTGCTATTATTAACCCAATATTTGCTGGTATATACTATTATACATATATTTTCGGTTTCATTATAAATCTTCAACAATAATATATAGTTAATATTTTTTTTTTATAAAAATAAAATCGTTATCAACAAGCTAAAAAAAAATAAAAGAAAAATAGTTATATTAAGGAGAGCTGTTTAAAAGTATTTATAAGAATAAATAGCCACATTAAGCTTCAAGTTCACAAAAACATCAAGTTTTTATAGATATATACGAGAATTCATTCACACGAAAATTAAATTCATACGAAATTCGAACCTGCGACCTCTTGGAAACAGGAGCGACGGGACAGTTTCACAAAGGTCGCTGTCAATTGTAGAGCAAATACACTCTAGATAAAATATTATTATTCACATGTACAAAATATATACATAAAATTTTATAAGAATCACACATTTTTATTTCGTATATATAATTCATAATAGAATATTCTTTCATCACTTCAAAGCTTACACAAAATAGAGTATGAAATCAATAAATTATTCGGTAGCAACTTCGCAATTTGCAGTCAATAAAGCTCAGTAATAGTGTGCAAAACTTCATGGGGGGGCAGACAGGCAACAAATGTCGCGGTCAAACCCACCCCCTCCCCTTACCAACCCCCACTTGCATGTGTTACTGGACGAAATAGTGCTTAAGGTTTTAGTTTTTTGGAAAACTAATTAGTTGTAGAGTTCTGAGTATTAGTTAGTGCAAATAATTGTTAGTTTATATATAAATATATTTACAAATAACATTGGAACGTTTAATAAAATTCAAATAACAACCCAGCCAATTAGAGACAAAGCTTCGAATTTGGAACTGGCCGAATAGCCAATAAACGCAAATGGCGCGATGGCTCATTCCCAAAATCATCAAATTTAGCGTGATCTCTCACCTCGGAGCACGTTCCTACATGCTATGTCATATTAATGGGGTTTGAAAGGTCAAGGATGGCTGGTTTGGCTATAGCTAAGTTTACGACGCTATTAGCTTGTTTGCTGTTCAGTCGTGCATTTATTTTTGCTAACATCACATTTGGCCGCTTCCCTTATTATGTTTTTCCTTATGTTATTAGGCAAGGGTTGTATTTGATGTAACAGTTTATATTTTCTGTATTTTTTCCTTTTTTCATATTTTTTCTCGTAAAATAAGAAAAAAATAAGGTAATACTTTGAAAAATGTATACGTTTTCAATAATTTGTTAAGGTAATTTGATTTATATTATACACAATTAATCTTAACAAAATTAAAAAAATACCTTGTTACACTTATAATTCTTGCTTGAAAAATAAAATATTTTGACTTAAAACGTCTGTTTCATCCTTAACAGAGCTTAAATATTTTTTTTTCTGAAATAATATTACCATTGATTTAAAAAGAGTCTATTTCACCCTTTATAACATACCGTCGGTTACCATCACGACGATATCTGGGCAACGAGATATTATTCCACATAGATATGATTTCCCCTGACAAAAGAAAGTTACTTAAATAGCTCTATAACTTATTTATATGAAAAAGGATATTAATATTAAAATAATTATTAAAAGTAAAACTAAATAACTCGTTATGAAGAGAGAGAAATAAGAGAGACAAAGAGAGAGATATTAAAAGAAAGAATTATTAAGAGATAGAGAATTATTAAGAACTAAACTAAATAACTCGTTATTAAAAGAAAGAATTATTAAAGGGGGGAGGGGGGGGTTGGGGGCAATTGTTAAGAGTAGTACTTTCTAGAACTTTTTACTTTACTATTCTAGAAGAAGTTAAAACGCATACACATTTAAAATATTAAAAAAATAATTGTACACTACAGAAATTCAGAATAGTTTATATATTTGAAGTAAGGCAGGTACAAAAGGTTTCCTCACTACCTTTGTGCGGGGTTGCCCTTTAGTGGGATCTAATAAAACCTTGTTACGGCCAAAGGGATACCAATTCCAATATTGAAAGTGTTCTTTTACATGATATGGAATTTAGGGACTTCTTTCTGATATTAAATCGGGGAAAATCTTGCTATTATATAACATTAGTGGTCTGTATGAGATTTTTATTATATTTGGGATACAGATTTTTTTTTGTGTAGACATCGGATTTTTATTAAATCATGATGTTTTATTTTAATTTACTTTTTTAAACAGTTTACAATAAGTTTTAATAACTTAAAAGATCTAGTAATAATTATTATTATTTACTTAATGTACATATATTATTAGAGACCCCTGTTACTTTTTTTGTTATTATTAATTAATGGAAATTAATTTTGACTGAACGAGCGAAGCGAGCGAAGGTAATAACTTCCTTACTAGGTGAAAAAGCGTCGGTTATTTGTACATGGTTATATACATATATAGAGTACATACTCACGTAGAGATCGTATGTATCAAGCAATTTTGATAAAACTTTGGATTCCTGTTTTATAACAGCGCTAAAATAACTAAAAAACTTAAGATTAAAGTAACTCGAGAACGTTCAAACCTATTGAAAAAACGTATTATACTTTTTTTTGTTGTTTTTAATGATAAGGAAATATTTGTTTAAAAAGTTTTTTGATAAGAAGAACTTTGAGGGCCAACTATGTTAAACATTTTTTACATTTGAAATTTAATACAATATACATTTCATTTATTTATTCATTAATAAGTATGCTGATAGCAGTATCAAAATTAGTTCACATCGCAAACTTTGGCACAGTTTTTAACTATTTTTATATATAGTATAGTTTTAATTTTTTTTATAAGGATTCTAAATGATTGTTGAACGATCATTATCGGTACGGACAGACATGTTATACATTTATGTAAGTTGCTTGGCCTAGTATAGTTAGTGCGCATGCGTCAACTCGTGGCCGAGACTACCTGACCGCGGCCGGACACTGATCAATATTAAAGTAGGAGGATGCTGGGGGAATGTCTGTTTGTCTCTGAGACCTATATAGAGTTGACGATACATTTTATTTTAGTTTTTTTTTTTGACTTTGCGTAAGAAATGTTATTAGCTTATAATAATAATTATTTGATTTCAAATTATGGACATAGCAAATTATTCGTAATTGTATTGTGTATTATATTTAGATAGTAATAAAGACAGAATATGGAAATTTAAAAATGTGCATTTTGTTCTTAATATTTAAAGATCTTACAAAGGTAACTAAAACCCATACAAATTTTATTAGTTTTACTATTACAAAATTATTTAATTGAATATTTATGATTAGGTTTGATATTACTGTAAAAAAATCTTTATTAATATTTAATTGATAAATTAATAAAAAACTTCGACACGCAACTAGCAGCTCTATATAAATCTGTCTTAACTCACCTTTCTGCGGACACTACGGGGAGGGTCCAAGAGAAATGACGACCCTTAACTAAAACACACACATACACATACGGTCGTCCTACACACACATGGATACTTGCTTTAGAGTGCCATTTGTATGTATTAGTGAGTAAGCGTCAGAGGTTTAAGGGACAGCGCAGACAATAGATTAATAAATAAACAAATCTGTGTAGTATTGTTTTTAAACATAAAATAGTATGCTATGTACACATATTTCTAAATTGTATATATTTACTTAAAATATAAATTTGATCATTTTGATTCTTTTTTTAGTAGCATAATTTTTTTTAAATATTTTTTGTAGATTTTAAACAATAATAATTTTGTTTAAAAAAAATATATATAATGGGAGGAAAAACAAAAAAAAGAAATAAAATAGTTATAAAGATTTCTTAAATTAAGTCTGTGCTTCTCATTTGCATGTGTGCGTGTCCAGTTTCCGCGCGCTTGGGTTTTGTTAATTTAATTAGAGGCACAAAAAGATTAAGGTCTGGAACACGGGCATTAGGAGACCGCTTCTGTTGATGTTGTTACAGACTATACAACTTGTATCTTTAGATAATATATTTTTCACGTTAAAACTTTAAGTTCTTTATAGCGTAAAAATGTTAAGTTCTTTATAGCGTATGTTATCGAGTTGGGATTTTAAGAAGTTTTTTATATTTGATAGAGTTCGGATTTGGAGGTGTGTTATTGGGGATTATTGAATTTAGTAATAGAAATATGTATATATAGTTTAGTGTTTCATTTGATATATATTTTGATTTGACAATAGTTTGCTTTTTATGTTCCCTAAAGTTTTTATTGTTAGTTTTTTTTTAATATTTTGTAGAGTTGCAATTTAGGCATAAATTAAAACAAAAGGTACTATTAAGGATAGAAAAAATATAAAAACTAAGAAATTCGTAAATAATAGAATTAGTCCTTACAATTCCATTCAAGGAAGAGTAAAATAAAGACCATCTATTTTTGTAGTACCTACCTGAGAAAATATATCTTTTGAAAAATGTATTTTGATATATACTTATTCATATGCGATCAGCAAAAACGTTTTGGATGTTATATTTTTTACTCAAATAAAGAATAACGTTTGATAATATGATATTGGGGTTTTGGATATATTTTACCTATCATAAAGTGTGTTTGTTTTGAAAACAGCGGCCCGTTTCGACAACGCGATTCCGTTGAATATAAAAAGTAAGTCGATAGCTTACCAACCGAATTTATACATTTGGATATCCGAAATATGTTCACACCACCATTTAAGTTTGATCTCCCCTCCCCTTCTTTTATCTGCGTCTTGAAGGCTTTAAAGGGGAAGTCGTATCTCATATGAGGGCTCAAGTTACGTAGGTTCTTTGAGTACTGAGTATAACGTATAAATTCAGCCCACGGATGAAAATAACCGTAGTAGTCTCAGGGTTGTTTTCACATAATAGAACCATTTTCTTTTGTTTTTGTTGCGTATGTCTCGTTATTGGAAGACACACAATGAAAACAAAAGACGGTGTCTTATTTCTACCGGATGATGGTCTTGAGGTGATGTGGAATGTTTAGTCACATTAGTTGAGGTGAAGAGGATCATATATAGAATGCTATATAATTGACCAGGACAGGTAGCGATATAGTTCAATTGGTTGGGTGACGGAACGGTTTCCGAAGGGTCTCGGGTTCGAATCTTTGCCCGTATTTATTTTTTATTCTATATATATTAAAATTTTAAAAAAATGTAGAGGATTGTTGGTTCGTGTTGCACAGAATATAACTCAACAATAAGATGTTAATACCAGCTTAAAAAAATGTATAAAAAATCATAAACGTGGTATAAATTTATTGAAAATACAATGAAACATAAACCAACCGATTCGAACCCGCGACTTCTGGGAAACCATCCCGTCGCTCGACCAATTGAGCTACAGTATCGCTAAGCTAATCGGATCCCTGACCGTATCGGTTTATTTTTCATTCTATATTTATATAAATTTAATTAAACTTAACATGTCTATACAAGTTTATAGATATTTTCAAACATGGTTTATTATGATTTGGTGATTTTTGAAACTTTGAATGGTAGAGTTGCATAATAATTAACTTTGCTGCCCAATACTTGTTCTCTTAGACATTATATTCCCAAAATCATAAGATAACTAATAAAATGATTATGACCTTATTATGATTATTTCATAATAGATATAAATGCATTCTAGCTAGTCCAGTGCAATAGTAGGAACCTCTCAAACCGTTGGAATTCTGTTCTGTTCACTTACCATTTCCTCTCTAGCCTTTGGCAGCTGGTTTATGTACGGTAACCAAATACTGGAGTATTTATAAAACATCAAACATAGAAACAAAAAATACTATATGGTATTATGAGAAGTTCCTGACATAAAACTTATGTTTAACAAACCTTCATCCTATATTCGTACATTAATTTCACTTATATTCACTTGTATTTAATATGAAAATTAAACATATAATATCACCTGGAAGTCCTCGTATAGTTAATCCATATTCTTGAAAAAATGATTGTCACCCCAGCGATCGAAAACTTAGTAAAATACAGCACAAGTTGTTACCGGTAGGTTTCACTACAAATTCCGAGTATTACAGTTTCTAGCTTCATGCTTTTGGAAATTTTGGCGAAACTAAAACTAGATTTAGAATATCGTAATATCATTTTATTTGTATATCTCTTGAAATTTTTAATATTGATGTTAGTATTTTAAACAGATGTCTTATAATTTGAATCACATCGTAAAACTATATAATTCTTGTTACTTTTGTTGTTATGTATAATATAAAAATATATATATATCTTCCAAAACTTTGAATAATGAAAGTCAGTAATGAACTTCAGCTTGGAGTTGTAAGTTTTGGAAATCAAACTTTAACTACTACAGCCTTTTAGGTATAGTGGCGAAACTGTCTCAGTATGTAGCAGGTTCTATTTCTGTTAGTAACGATATTCATCTTCATTTTTAATGTTATATAAATTATGATTTTACGAAATTACCATGTCTCATATATCTACAAATATATAAGTAAATGTAATTGGAATAAAAAGGATTTTTTTTAGTATTGTAAGTAAAATACTTTTCAAAATATACTATAATAAATATTGTAAGTACTTAAGTTGTATCACTTATGACGTGTTTGGTCGGAGTGACCCTTTTCAAGTTAGTATTAAGACTGACAACGGTTCTCTCTCCGGATATCATTTTCTACTTGTCACAATTTTATATACGTTTATTTTATTCATATCTTTTTTTATTTCTTTTATCAGTTTTTGTTATATATAGTGCCTTTTAATATTTATTATGCTGTGGTCTAAATCTTACCTATAACTAAATGTATATATTTAACTCAAAACTGTGGTAATATTTGTCAACACGTAACAAATAAAAAAGCAAATCCTCGTAATATAAAATATTCTTATCTATGCACGAAAACTCCGTACGCGTTCACGCAAAAAATGCAACAAAAAATAAGCACAAGGGAGGGGGTCCGAGCCACCCACCGCCCCCCACCCCTCATATATCTGCACTCGCCACCGTTAATCTACAATATCACGAACGTAATTTGTCCCGCTTTACAATAAAACAATATTATGCCCTCTGTCATGGTAATAAAACACAAATTTCATTGAAAAATAACTTGGTAAAGAAGTTTCCCAAAATATCAGAGTGTAGGGGAGTGAGATCCACCTAAAAACGTGAAACTGATGAATGTTCTCCATTAGATGTTATTTATTTAGACTGTGGCCGAAAAGGGACTGGGCTTAAGTTTACCTAAAGTTTACTTAGGACTGTATTGGGTTAAACTGAAGACGTTTTCAGCGTGTTAGATAAATGTGAGATAGTTACCCGGGTCCAGTTTTTTGGGTTATTTTATGATGGTAGTTTGTCAAGGTGATGGGGTAACGTAAATATATGTGCTGTTTACATTTGTTGGTTTTACTTACATTTAACGTATTTTTTGAATAGTAGGTAGACAATAGTCTGGAATAAAAAATTAACACTTTTAAAAAAATATAGTTTTTTGATATGCAGAAAGTTAAGCTTAAGTTAGGCAATAAATAAATACCATTAATTATTTTTTTAGTTATATCTATTTGAGTTTTTTGAACTGCAGTTAGGGGTAGGACCGTATAGAGGAAGTACAGGGTAGTGGTCTGACTGTCGATATGTCACTGGTTATAGATGGTTCTCCGTCCGCCTTCAAATGGATTGATGGAGTTTGTACAGGAATCAATACAATAAGCTATTTAAACTTTTAATGTTTTTATATTAGAGGAAACTTCTTATACTAATATATAGCAACGTATTTATATTACCTACTGAAAGGTCAAAATATAGTTCTTTGTAAATGAATTATAAGGTTTAAAAAATGTCAGGAAATTTAGGTACTTTTTTACCTTTAAGGAGTACTTTTTGCCTACTGGAATAAGACCTAGATGGCGATAAATAGATTGTCAGTTTTATTAAGTTTTAATGTTGAAAGTCAAAGACTGCATGGTATAATTCAGAGACCATAATTAAAAATGGTATGTTCTTTAAAAATATATGGTAGGTAGGTATATGAACAAAAATCGTGACTTTAGAACCGGAGAAAATGATTGAAAATATTAAAATAATTGTTTATATCCTTCGTTGAAGTGTACACTTATAAGTGAAGGTATTGAAATAAAAAAAGAAACAAATAAACAAATGGATTATAGATAGTCAAGTCAAGTCAAGTCAAGTCAAGTCAAGTCAAGTCAAGTTACGTACTTACATTTGATTCTCTTAATGAATAATGTGGTTTAAAATGTAAGTTATTAGTTAAGTAAATGTTGTATTGTGTTATTTTTTTGTGTAATACTGATGGTGCCAATTGCTGGTTTAAAATACCTTCAAAATCAAACCAAATCAAGTCTTCAAAAAGTAATAATTGTAACTTATAATCAGGTTAAAGAATAAGTACTTGTACTTGTACAAAATGTACAAGTTTGAACTAAAATCCATTATCAAAATATTTTTTTCAGGTTTTCAGGTTAAATATATTTAAATACTCCGTAAAAGCCTTTTCATTAATGCATTGTTGCTTTTAGCGTTATTACAATATGTTACAATTTATTAAAAAGACATCAGAAATGTGATGAGTAATCCCGGGATGTATGATATACATATACATACATATAAATGTATATTGTCGTACGTCTAATGTATACTATTTTTAATACATCTACCTATCAACTCGCATTATGGACGAGCGGGCAGGAAGCGTTCGCAACAAAATATATAATAAGAAAATATATGATAAATAAAACATTATCATAATCATTAACATATTTAATATTTTTTTAATCATTTTTATTAATAAAAAAGCATCTTTTTTCATATTATGAATTTAAATATAAAGCATCAATGATGTGTTGGGGGAAACATGTAGAGTGTTAGTATTATTTGTAATCATATATTAAATAGTATATTTATTATTAACTTGTTATTGCCTATGACAATACCCGAATGGACTGTAGATCTTTTTAAGTCACTTTTTAATTTTGACGTAGCTTTAACTAAAATTTAAAATCAAATAGAAATGTAACAATAGTATTTTTGTTAAATCGATATGGTAGTTTTAGGAATAAGTGAACTCAAAAAAAGGAAATAAAACTATACATTTATTGTATATCAATATTGATAGTTTACAACAAATAATCAGTTAGATTTTTTTGGCTGCAGTACCCAACTCTCCATCCCTAGCAAATGTTGTGGTGAATTTCATATTTTTGTAAGTATCTACCTACATCATCTGTTTATTCTACATATGTTTTGGTTCACATGAATTTTTTTGATTTTTTCATGCTTTCATAGGCTTATGTAGGAGCGGAGTCTGAAGAGTTCTCCTTTACATATGAAATAATACGTTAGAGCCCTCTACGTGAATGATTTACTTAAGCCTTAATGAATAAAATTAAATGTAATTTATAATTTAAATGCGAATAGCCAATAAGTTATGAAAAATGATTCGAACAGCAGGGATTTAGCATTTTCCCAAATGTCATTTCACCCCAACTTAAACAAAACCTGGTTCTGAACGGATTGTAGAGTACATTGTCTAAACAATTCTTAAGTGATGAATATAACTCCAAGAAGGTCGTAAATAATATATATTTCAAGCCAAAATAAGCTTTATTGTATCTCCCTAAATCCTTCATTCCTACAAACTAGATCAACTTTTCTTTTTAAATTACATATTTTTTGACTTAAAAAGATTTAAACCGTCACAACATTTTCTGAACAAAATCCGACTTTGTCACTATGGGATAGAGTTTAAATTTGCTTATTAAATGATTCTTTAAAATGTCCTACAGAGGCAGATTTTCTTTGTAATATCCAATAGTTTAGACCATCACAGCTTTTTAATTTCGACTTTATGCTATTGATTTAGAATTCATTTCAGAATCTCTGTTATTAAGCGACTTGCTTCATTTGTTCAATCCAATCGAAGGTTGTCGGTCCATAACAAAACACATAAATTAAGTGCTCAATAATAAATGGAAATGTCCCTTGCAGAGGACAGGGCATTAGGGCAGGATTATGAGGACTCTGTCCCTTTGGATTGTCGCTAGACGTATTTCTAATAGTCAACCCTGGCTGCACTTTATAAGTATAACCTATTTAACAAAATGGACAAAAAACAATTATCATTTAATTCAAAATAAATGTCAAATTCAAATTCAAAGTCAAAATCAAAGTCACTTATGAGACGTCAGACTCTACTTAACTTAATTCTAACATTTTAAAAATAACGTTTTAGAAGTGAAATTGACAACAATTGAAGAACTATTTTCAAATACCATAAATATCCGTCATAAACCATTACGGAAAACCATGAATGGAACACGTGACAGATTTTTTGACAATAGCAAAACAGGAATCGTTTACGGAGATAAAATCTTTTCAAATCCCCTGTCAAGTTGTGGCTACTAAGTGGTCAAATAAACGGCTCGTGTCAAAATTCTTTTATGTTTGAGTACCTGTTATAAATTTAAAAAGCTATCTGTTTATTTGGGTAAAGACCAACATCCGAGGTCCATAGTCAATTTATACGCTATGACCGTTCAAACCTGTCTTGCGCGTGGCGTATCGAGGCACCTAAGGGTCACGCGTGTTGGGGTACAACCGGTTGGACATTGGTCAGTTCTACCCTCACTGCTTACTGGATAAGAAATAACCGCCGCTTATTGGTCAAATTATATTAATGTAACCAGGTGCTGATATTCTAAATATTATTCCTAAGGTTATACGATTTGTATCAAAAATGTTTTCTTTTTAATATATTTATAAAACTTATTGAATTATATTTCTCAATTTTATAAAACTAGCCATGTATACGTAATTGGGATGGGGGATGCAGTGCGTGCGCGATGCGTTCAAAATCCGTAAGAAATTTAATATACTCGCGTTTCTGAACGCACTCAATATGCATCGGTGCATTTGACCGAGACGATGAACAACCTATGAATATGTAGTACATAGCTAAACTGATACTATTTGAGACTTTATTTAAAACTAGAATTACAACCTATATGTAAGACATGTAGTCCCTTTGGTGTTTAAAGGAAACCTATAAAATGAACTGTATACCAATTTCCTAAAAAATACCTCACTAAATTACAATTTGAAGGGCCGTTTTGGGAAAACAAAAAACATTTATATCAATGGCGGGTAAGTTCTAAATTTTCAAGTCATTGACAGGCCGTAAAGAGGCGGGCTGTCTCTGGGGTCTCGTTGGTCTGTGTACGGTATATAGATAAGAAAACAGTATAGATTAAAACGGTTTTCATCTAACGTCATTAGTATGAGGATATATATACTGATCTGATAAAAATAGTCTGTTCCAACTAAAGTTAGTTATATGTAGACAGGATAGTTATTCATAACCTATTATAGAAAAGTAAGGTATTCGAGATGCGAGAAACGAAATTATGAATAAAATTTAAACTTAACCCTAAATATTTAATAAAGCAACCAATAAAAAAAAAGTATTCTTGAATTTTTGATAATTCTAATTACAAATAATACCCTACAATACATAAAGGGTATAACAACGCGTGATAAAAATAAAAATTCAACATAAGTTTGTTATTCTGAATATTTATTATATGGGGTCAGGGTAAAGTTTTCGGACGGTTACCCTGGGGACGCTGGCTACAGCCTGGGATAAAACTGCGAGTAATTCACACGTACCTACTGTCCTGCCCTGAATAAATTGAATTTGTTACATAAATGTAGTTTATTTGTACACTAGTATTATTTAAAAAATAAAAATATTAAACAGTATTTTTATTTCTCATACAAAAAAAAGATAAATTCCATTTCAATATCACAATAATTATGTTTAATTTATTTTAAATCGGAAATAATAATCTACTAAATCGTATATAAATAACAAAAAAAAAATCTAATATTATTAAATTTCTTTTTGATACTCTCATGGTTTTAGTAGTGCAGACAAAATTTACGAAGTCAAGTCAAGTCAAAGTTTACAAAACTGTAGAGCGTTACTAAAACTAGATAGTAAAGAGCAAAGTAAGGAGTTCTCAAATATTTATATTGGCTTAGGTTAACCCGAAGTCCGTCTATCAGAGCCCTCCTGGGACCGGCCAGGTACCGTGATATAAGAATGTATTAGAAATGGCAAACAAATTAAAAAATACACTTTTAAGTTAGATATGATCACGTAACCCGAAGAAAGATGTAGCGATAAGAGTTTATAGAATTAATACAAAATAGTATGGCAAAGATGCATGTATCCATCCATATAAGTGTGGAAGTTATTGACATCCCAGGATATGTCAATTGTGATAAGAATTTGTCTTTACAAAAACCTATTTAATTAAAACATTGAGGATTGTAAATTTTATCAATGTTTGTTAACCACAGACTTTTTAAGCTTTTATAATCTCCTAAAAATAAATAGGAAACTTTAATTCAGCCATTAAAGGAAAATATCAAATGTTAATATGGACTTGACACAACAATTAAAATTCTACTGAAAGTAAAAATGTCATTAAAATATGAATGTCCGTGTCTATTACTTCCTAGCTCTTTATAGTCCAAGGGTCATTGCGGTTACCCGCAATAAAATATGCGCACTGACGGGAGGTCGGAGGACGTAAAAATGTTGTTTTAAGGAGGCCTATAATGTATCTTACAAGAGTTAAGTGCTCTAACACTATCTACTTAAATATTTTTACATATATATTAAATTAAAACATTGTGTTTTAAGGAATTATTCAAGTATAGTAAACTAAATTAGTTTTACGAACGACCTAGTTTAAAAGAGAATATATATTTGTAGAGTCGATTTCACGCTCATAACCAAACTAAGGCAAAAATTGTCAATTCCCGAAACTCGAAAGAACAAATAACTAGCAAACTATCGACTAACATTCAGTATTGATAAGGAACGAGCTGTTGGGCAAAGGGCCGTGATCGATGGTAGTTCTAATTTATATGAAAACCCTAAGGGCATATCGATTACCAACTTTGCTAGCTTAGTCCTTAGGGGGTGAAATGATTCGTTTATTATTAATGATTGCGATGACCATCACTCTGATTGGATTTTAATTTGATTATTTTTTTTTATTACAACGTAATCTGAAGTTGAAAATTGTGGTGCATTTCAAGTTGACAATAATTATATTAGGTTAAAAAACATTTATATAAAACCTTGTTATTAAATATACATTTAAAGAAATTAAAACAGAGATCATTTTATTTATATAGAGATATTTAATATTATTTATATAAAATAGCATTTAACCCATCTTAGTAAATAGAGATCCTCTTAATAAGCCCTCCTGAGACTCTCAAACGTTCAATCAAAATGATAGGTAATTCAGTTACACAACCGCTGGACGAATACCCTCTCATGTACAGTCGCGACACACAAGTGCATAATAATTAAGACATTTTTTAAAATAATAAACTATTAGAAATCAGTAAAAATTTAAATTATTATATACAGTATAATTTTTATTACCAATATAGTTTTATAATATACATTTTTTTAATCTAGATTATATTTTCTACAATTCTTTAATTATTCGAAGGTTGTATTAAACCATATTCTGTTAAGAACAGCGTAGAAAAAATATTTTTAATTATTTATTTGATTACAATATAAAAAAAATATTTATAAAAGCACTTGTTTATTTGATAGTACTTATCGCAACGACTACATCCCTATTTCCTAATTAATCCAGTATCGCTTCACTCTCCAAAGCTTTGATCCCGCAGGATGACCTCAGCTTCTTCAAACGATGTTTACCTCTTTATAACTTTCAATAATTATACACATAAGGTAAAATAAATAAAAAAAATATATATAAATTATTGCCCACAAATAAATGCCTAAACAAAAGTGATTGGGTTTTTAGTATTTATTTTTGCAACAACCATGCTCAAACTCAGGACTCACCAATCCAAATGTCCAAATAATAATAATTAAAATTGTTAAATAATGAATAGCATAATAATCTTTCATAGATTTATAAATAAAACATTTATTATTTATTCCTTATATAATGGGTATATATAAGGTAAAGCAATTAATACTTAAGCAAGGTATATCGGCGGGTTTGACCCTCGGGATGACCCGTGACTAACGAACTTAATGCTGAAAGGTTCCCTAAGTCTGTTGTTTTAATTAATATCTAAGACCCTAAGGGCATGTATTTTAAATTATCTTGTATTGAAGATAACATTAAACCAGTAATCTGAATCTATGATATTTTAACCTTAGATGTTCTTTTGTAACAAGTCATAATTTATATATTGTATTATGGTATATAAAACATTTTTAATTACCTTCACATATTTTAACCGCCAAGTTGGTCGAGTGGTTAGCGCCGACGCCTAACGTGTCACGGCGCAATGGGGCTCGGGTTCGATTGCCGGCAGAGACAGGCATTTATGTGATGAACATATATGTCTGTGTTTCTGGGTTTGGTCGTTTATTAAATATATTCTCAATATTTTTATGTGTATTTCTATGCATTTGTATCGTTGTCTAACACCCTTAACACAAGCAAATAATTTGCTTACTTAGGGGTTAGACAATGTGTGTAATTTGTCCTGATATTATTATTATTATTTACCTAAGTATGTACATAAATAGGCAAATTTTGCGTTACATAGGAAACATTGGATACATTATTAAATTCAGCAAACATAACACAGGGCAAGTGTACATAAAATACGACTTTTGGGTACAATACACGTCTTAAACAAATATAAGAAGGTTGTGGCGAGTGACCTTTGTCCCTTTTGCGCTAGTGTGAGTAAGGGACAAGCAGTAAATACACACTAACACTATAGAAACGGTTCTATTTGCAAATGTTACTTCGTAGAGTGACAAAACTTTTTGACAGAACAATTTTTTTGTTCTTTATCAAATTTTTTTTTGTTGTTTTTATTGACGAATATTCCTGCATTTTATATTACCTTGAAAGCAATGAAATTGAAATGTTTGTATTTAGTTTGTTATAAACACTGCAAAGATAAAGAACCAAGAGGTGAAGACAATCTTTTCATTATTTTTGTTTATTTTATATCTATAAAATGATACATTCTTAAATCTTGCCAGCTCTAATAGATTCCAAATCCAAGTCTTATAAGCCCTTTAAGACCGGGCTACCTTCCGATACAATAACAGCTACCGTTTTGTGAACCCTTTGCCTTTATAAATTGTGGTGTCCAGGGCTCAGCCAATTGTATACTTTAAATATTTGCTACAAAATAAATAATATATTATACTAAAGTAAAATTATTCAATAATACTTTAATAAACCTATTTAAACAAGTCATAAAAAACTATTTAAATAATATACAATGCTTAGTAATTGGAGAAATGATAATATTAAAAATACAATAACAATATGTTACAAGGTTTACCATAATTTAAAACAAGATACATATATATATAATATCCAACACAGAAACAAATATTGCGATCCCTGGCCCTTCAAATCGTAATAAAAACAAAAGTTGTGTTCCGACCACCTTTTCATTTTCTCTAAACATGTTGCTTTTATTGAAATAGGACGGACACGCTTACAAATAAAGCTTATATTGTATATACGGAATGTTTTATTAAATAATATACCGAGATACAATTGTCAAATTAGATGTGAGGTAAATCGATTTTATCTGCGTTAAAAGTGCAGCAGTGTTATTTATCAATATGTATTTACAAAGAAAATTGTAATTATAAAGTTTTAAAGTATATTTAAGTTAATTCAGTAGCTTCAATATTGATCAGATACAATATTGCAAATAACGAACTAATTTAATCCTACCAAAAAGCTTGCGATATCTGTTCCTAATGTATGCACAATTCGACCCTCCGTGGCTCGCTTACATCAGCAAGTAAACTTATATGTTTACTTGCAGATGTAAGCGAGGCAGACAGTAGATAAGTATATGCCAAAAAATTCCATGTTGTAATCAATTTATATTCTAAAAATACCTTTATTCTTATTCTATATTGCTATAAAAATGCAAAACAAATAAAAATAACTAAATGAAGTATTAATACAGAGCCAATTAATTAAAAAAAAGAATCATACAAAAACATTATCTCACACTTTTCGGTATTATTTTAAATAACAAAAACCAACCATGAAACAATTTCCATAAAACTAATTAAAACTTTTCAAAATAATTAAAATAATATTCAATACATTTCAAGCAGAGCACAATCGCCGGACCCTTTTGCGGCCAGTCCTCCCTCCATGGGCAGTACACCCCCCCACAACCTTGAGCTACAAAAACATAACAACCAATACGTGCACATTAAAATATGCCGTATTCTATAAATATTATGGGCTATATTCCTTAAAAGGAATGTCTGTGGGCAGCAGAGGGGGACGGTCGTTGGATCGACCCTCGGCTAGTGTAGTGCGATTGTATGGTTTTGATTTCAATATTATTTGTCCGGACATTTTTAATTTTAAGATTTGTTTCTTTACTTATAGTGATGTAGGTAATTATTAAATTCATTATTTTATTGTTTTTATTAATAGTTAACTGAACTGACCTGAACAATAATAATATTTAGGTTAATTTTGATTTAGTACTTCTCTGTTATTACAGTTATTATTAGTAGGTACATATTTTATAGTTTTGATATTTAAATTAGTCTTGAATTGTGTATTGTAAAATATAATTATACTTCTAGAATGTCTATAACTCTTTATAATTTAAATATAAAATAAAATATAAATATAATATAAATATTTTTTATTATTAAGACAATAATAAAAAAAAAACTTAAATATTATTTTGGGACAATCATAATCCTAATAAAATTCTACCAAGTGTTTATCTAGAAGATTTCTTTAGACCAACCAACCGAACTCCTTGGAAAATCCTATTTCTCATTTCATATTAAAATTAACTAAATAATATTAACCAAACGTACCTACGAGGATATTCCACAAACGTATACAACTTCTCAAATTGCTTTGTACAACGTTTTTCCAACATGACAGGATGTTTACACACGTACCGACTCGACTTAAAGAAATACCAGTCATGAAACTTAGCTACATGTTACTGTCTAAGTTATAAGCGATAGCGGGTTTGTTATATGCTCATCATCGTAGAAGCCTTTATAGATTTTTCTATATTTAGTTAACTCTAAGATAATATGTGAATATTAGAAATTTTTATAAAACGAATTTACTTAAACTAAACGCACCTAATACATATTTTATTTACCATTTTTTTTTTATTTTATTACACCATATTTAAATAGGAATAGGAAGCTATAGAAATAAATTTCTGTCTCATTATTTCATAAGATAATATTAATATATCTAATAATTAATATGAATATAATATTTATGTATAGTTGAAAACTGCAATTTATGTATTATTTTAGTTTTCCAATAAGTATTATATTTGTATTCTATAAAGGATTTCTCTACGCCTACATTCAATAAAGCTTATTTTCTAATTAGAAAATCTTATTCTTAGATAAATAATTCTCTCTACTATAAGTTCTGGTCTGCCAATTAACATTCTAATTAAAATTAAAATATGTGTAACATTTCAAACATTTATTATAGGATGTATTTAACGTTATTCTATAATATAAAGTGGGAATTATTGATAACGACCTTCAAAAGAATTCTTGTAAATGTCACCTTTATCCTGATAAAAAATATTATATAGATTGCTAGATTAATCCAAGTTCATAGTGACAAAGTAGTTAATTTGGCATAATGACTGAACGGTTTCCCAGAGGTCTCAGTTGCAAATCCTGCTTTTGTCGATGATTTTTTTCATTATACATATATATTTTAAATATATTTACATATTAGGCAATGGTTGCCTTTCAAACGACTTTATAAAAACCATTCGTATGAAAATATTTTCAAATATTTTTATATTTACATAACATTAAATCGCTGTCGCTTATGACTTGAGAAGCGACCTCAGGGCATGCGTGACAGCGTGACACGGGTCCGGCGCGGCGGTCCGAAGCAGATATACCTATTGCCAACTGTCGTAACTTTTGTATGTATTGTATTCCATTGTATTTCATATCTTAGGTAAATTACTTCATTTTAAATAAGTCAATGGAATAAAAGACTTTCTTTTCATATTTATCAACTACGTAACAAATAAACTCCGTTAATAAATGATAAATGAGTCTTACGTCAGTAGGATATTTAAATTAAAATATAAGCTACCATTAAAAAGTAACTAATGGGTATGATATATCTTATGATTTTTTTTCAATATACATAATACTGAATTTGTATGAATTCATTTATTCATATTTATAACTAACTTCTTTTTTAGTTTTTTTTCCTAAACAATTATAATTAAAATTAAAATTATCTCAAAATGTATATATTTTATGATACATTAGTCTAATAAGAATTTTGATGTAGCGCCCTCTGTGACCGAGTAGCATTAAACTAACAAAATGTTGCAGAGGGCGCTAGGAGTATGTAAAAGATTCTTAACATTCTTAAAAAATATAATTTGATAATGTTGATAATCTATACAAATAATAATGTGTATTCTTGAGAATAAAAAAAATAACAAGTAAATTCTTAAAAACCAACAGAAAATTTATAAGATTCTATGAAAATAAAAAATCTAGTTGGAATATACAAAAAAGAAAATCAGACATTAAAGAAATCTTGAATAAAAAATATATACAAAGTTATTTAAAAAATGCAGTATAAGGTAAAAATTGTAAAAGTCACAGTATTTAATAAACAAGAGTAACTTTATTAAAGTTTTGAAGTGAAAGCTTGCGCGAACAAAGTGAAAAATGCTATGAACTTGGGAGGAAAGCAAAAGTGCTTGGATACTTTAAACACTGATTTGCATGCTGGGAAAATCGTTTCTCAGAAACTATATTCTATTAGTACTAAGAAACCAATTAATTTTTTTATGGTTCGTTTTTAATATTCTATTATGATGCTTAACTTTTTAAGTAATATATTAGTATTAGAAACTGTAAGTAATTTAAAAAATATATATAAATTATAAGTATTTAATAATTATTAGTGTATAATTTAATAAAAAACTAAAGTTATTTACAACAATTATAGTCTTCAAAAACAATTAGGTATAAATTTATATTTTAATAATATTAATTTATAATTAACATTTACCTTATTTATCTAGGAAGTAGTTTGTACTATATTAATGAAATATATAGAATAGCTTAGTATTTCTCCCATTTTTTTTTATTTCTTCGCCTTTGTCAAAACTCTTATGTCTTTATTTGTATCAAAAAAAAATATATTAAATGATTGTTAGTTTTTTAGCCCTATTCAATAATTCTTAGATAAAAAGAAGTTTCCTCAATTATATAAAATAAGATCATCCCAAATTGCTATCAATTTAATTAATACCATTAAAAATAATCCAATGGCCAATCCTAAAAAAAAAACATTAAACATCAAACATAAACGAATATACACATAATTATATGATACGTGTAAGAACAAAACAAATAAAAACAATAATTTTAACAATATTTATTTGTTATATTTTCACACGAGCAAAACGCAAAAATTACAGGAACAATTTGTATATAATTTGCTATGGTTATTGACTATGTTAATGTGCTATAGACTTAAATGATTAAAAAGAGGTGTGGGGTTTACTTCTGAAAACCCTTTTATTTTCATAGAAAATGCTGGAAAACAAAACTGATACTGAACTGACTGAAATGACTGAAGAAATCGTTTTGTATTTGTTTGTTGTATAAATCAACTTGTAAAAACATTTCAAAAATACCTCGTTAATAAGAAAACTAAACATTGTTTTTTGGCAAAATAAAACGCTAGTAAGATTTTTCGAACTATCGTTCGGTAAATAGTAAATTCTTTTAAATTGAAATATAAAATACATAAGAACAAAAAGTTTTTGTTACGATTGAAAAATGTGATATTAATTTTGTTACGATTTCATTTAGTTTTCAAATAATAATGGCATATAAAATAATTTATTGATTATTTTTAATATCTTTATTATTTCAGAGTTTCAAAATATCTTTATTATTTTCAAAATCAAAGAGTTTCAAAATATCTTTATTATTTTCAAAATTCTAACCAATGTTTCTAACTTTGCAGTATAGATAAACATTGAAAAGATGCCACTAATGAAATAAAAATTTGAAAATATCTTTAAACATATATAGCCATGTAAAGCTTATTTAAATTTATATAAATATAGGATGAAAAATAAACCGATACGAGAAGGTTTTGCACCCGCGACCTCTGGAAAACCGTTCCGTCGCTCTACCAATTGAGCTACCGTATCGCTGTCTGTCTCGGTGAATTAAGCATTCCATATGTGACCGTCTTTATCAGGACAGTGGTGACATCTATTAGGCCCCTTTCGAAAATCCTAACCAATTTTTCTAACTTTGCAGTATAGATTAACATTGAAAAGATGCCACAACCGAAATTAATGTTTGAAAATATATTTTTCTTTTTTTCTTTTTGACTTTCAAATTCAATTAATATTCAATTAATATATTAATATTAAAAGGTCATATCAAATTATATTGACAAAACCTAAAATAATAATTTACTAAAATGAAACAAGAAAAAAATAAAGCATCTAACTAACAGGACTCAAAACCATAACCCACTATCTTAAACCACTTCATCCAACTCTAATGGCTGAGGAGATATTCGTTCATTTCCTAGCAAAAACTCATTGAAAGCCTGTTAAAATAGGCGGTTCTGAGCGGCGGGCCCATATCCGAAGCACGATTGGCTCGCAGATTGATCAACCGGTTTGATGATTTGATAAATGCCTGCAGATGTGTGACAAAGACTTAAATTACACTTCAGAACATATTATATCTGAATATAAATTATATAAATCTTTAATGTATATATTTTAAGTAGTTAAAAGCAATTGATTATATTGTAGAATCAAAATTACAACATAAATATTCTATTCATTGCATCTATGAAATAAATATATATCTAAATTTTTAATATTTGTACCTGAATTTAATATCTGAATTAAAGTAGATAAAAAATTAATTTGCTGAATCAAAATTAGAGCTTAACTTTTTATGTATATATAAAATAAATATATATAAACATTCTAAATGTAGTACATTTGATCTAAATATCTCAAGGATATTTATCGGTCCGTCAGTTAATCAGTAATCCGTTTGAACCCTTACATCCCTTTGTAGGGAAACCTAATAAAGAGGCGTTGGAGTCGCGTCCGAAAAGATAAGTTGTTTATTTAATTATGGACAGACAGATGTTCTGATCATTTAGAATTAAATTCAATTTTCTTGTTAGAAAATTACTTTCAAATTATTCTTATATTCCCATATAGTACCTACATATCCAATCAGTGTTTTTACATATATTTTACAAGCTACGATTTTAACTGTCCTTAAGTAGAGTTCGATCTCCTGAATATTACTATACTTCACGTTGGTATGCCTTATTAATCATTGCGACCGTGACTCGAACCAGCTCCCCAAGTCTCCTTCTACCTATTTTGATAACTACTAATGCCCAATATTATACATCGCTGTGACAAAAATCAATTAATACTAACAATAAAATTATCGACTTACAAAAACATGAACACAAAATTGTAATATATTTTGTATAGTATCAAGCTAATATGTATCAAACGATTAAATTTATGTACTTTGCAAATACGTATACATACATATATATATATATATATATATATATATATATATATATATATATATATATATATATATATATATATATATATATATATATATATATTGAATAATCTGCTACAAAGTAAGACTAGTAACTAAAGAGTCTATCAATCACTCCAGTCCTCAGTTGCATCTCTTTGGAGCGCTCATTATTTCAGCCCTCTCATGTGAAAGTAACTTTCAGGACCTTTGTGCGGCTTTATATCTGGTCAAGAATGCGTTGTTAAATTAAATATATATTTTATTGTATATTTAAATATATATTTTATTGTATTTTATTATGGAAACAAAAGGTATTGTTAAGTAAATGAATTTATTAAATATTTAAATAACACTTAATCATAAAAAGCTATGTAATCAAACCCATAATAAAGTTTAAAATTATGCATAACTATAATCGATTTTAGACCGTGATGTTTACCTAAAGAAATTATACAAAATAGACGTATTATCCATATATAATTATAGACACCTATAACATACTAACATGTAAGTGCGAATGTTTGGATGTTTAGATGGATGGATGTTTGTTACTCAATCATGCCTATACTACTGAACGGATTTTAATGAAACTTGACAATATTGTAGCTTATGTACCAAAATAACATATAAGCTATAGAAATACCTATCTTACACATAACATAGGTTGTAGCTTACGTAATTGCCACGGGATATCCTGTTTTTAATAGTACCAAACTATTCATCACTGAAAGTAGTATTTGTGAAAATAATGCAATTTGAAATAAAAATATTTTTACGGACTTAACTCGCGTATATTAAATTAAATTTAAAATTTACATTTTAAATCTAACCCGACGTTTCGAATGCTGTGTAGCAATCGTGTTCACAGTAAGACGAGATGGAGGTCATTGCATCGAGGGACCGTTGTACGTACGTTGACGATGTTGTCTAGTTTACGAAGTTAAGAGAGCTTAGACTATACGATTGATATCGGAATTTCTTTATTTGCCTTAGTAACTTACTTGCATTTTAATTTCTTCATTTATTAAACGGTCCCCCGACGCAAGGCTTCAATAAGCATATAATAATATTATTTTTATTCTTTTTGTATCTGAGGTTTTTTAAATTTTTACTTTTTTTCTGTTAGAATGCAGTTATATTACTGGTTTCATTATTGTACTAAATGAACCTACGGACACACATGTTTTCACTTATTAAGTATTTTTACCAATATTGCATAAGAACCTTTCCCCCGCACCAATAAAACTTCACTATCTTGGAGACGTCTGTTTCTATTTCGACTAAACACAGCTAAAAACCATCTCGACAAACCAGGCTTTTGATTTAAAAAAACCACTATCAAATCCGTCTACGCGTTTGGCTGCTACATTGCCACAGATGGACACACAGATACACAGATACACAGATACACAGAAACACAGATTCACAGATCGACAAGTCAAACTTATAACACCCCTCTTTTTGAGGCGGGGGATAAAAATAATCGAAGATAATATCAATATGGTTTAAAAATAATATTTTTATTCCTAGCCATAAAAATATTATTTTTACAATCTACGTGGACGCAGTCACGGGCAATATCTAGTTCTATATTTCATTTCTTTTGATAATTTAGGGACCTGTTTTATCAAAAGAAATTATAGAAAAATTGTTTGTAGTAGCCAAACATTTTAAAATTATTGTCAACTAGCTGACCGGGCGAACTTCGTACCGCCTTAGCGTTGCAATGATGCACTACTTTATTTTGTATAGCTGACCTATCTTAGGTATGAGTACCTATTGAATTTGAACTGAATCCTCCATATAAAAATGAATCCATAATTCCCTGGTCTCGCTATTCCTGAAAATGACTTTACTAATTTTTAATTAAATAAAAAACAAAATATATATTTTCATAATAGTGTTTATTTCTTAGGATTCAATAATTCACTATTATTTTTACAAATCGCTATTGAACAACTTTGCATTTTTATTTAAACACTAAGCTCAATACGATGCTCTTTCATCAATATAATCTATGGCTGTGAATGACATTGACATTTGTTACTCGCGTTTTAAAAATATGCAAAATTAAATGTACATTTTTCAATATTTCTTATAATAAGAGATTTTCTTAATATTTTTTTCCGTAAGAACCTTCTCCTAATAATAACAAATACAACAAAAAAAGAATTAGTGAAATCGGTCCAGCCATTCACGGGTGATGCCGTGACCAAGGAAAACGGGTTTCATTTTTATATATATAGATGATCATGTATGTTATATACATATATGTGTAATACCCACACCAACATGCTTATTAATATTGTTCTCAAAACAGTCCGGGGTACAAGACAATGGCGGACATTACCATGGGGGTTAACGACCTTATTAAAATTAAACAAATGTGAATGTGTGGGTTTTAACTATCTTTGTTTCAAAATATAAGATATTATGACTTTTGTTAATAATAACAATGAGGGTGTAATAATTACTATTTTTAAGGAGAGTAATTATTATTGTATTATCATTACAGTTACTTTTAAGATAATCATTTTATATAATAAGTCCCTAATAGTTTTTATGAAATAACTACTAACTTATTACATAAATGTACTTTTATATTTAGATGATGTTTTATATAATCTAACGTTATTCTAATATTTATAGTATTCTTCATTATTTTTTCAATCCTAATCTTAAATACATTAAGCTATACAACCTTCTTTGTCCTTTTTTTAATTTATTCTTCTTTGTTTTTTTTTATTAAAAATTAACTTATAAATTGTAATGACCAGACACAAGTCTTGTGTTCGTTTGATGAATGTCTCAGAGTAATGAAGAACTCGAAGGTATCAAGTAATGGGCTTAAATATCATTATTATACAAAATATATATATTTATGAATACTTTTTTGACATAAAATAACGCAATATAAATGTTTTATTTTTAAATGACTCAATTAATCTCAAAAGTCGAATGATGAAAATACCACTACTTGTATGTTATACAAAATATAAACAATTAATAAATTAATTAAAATATATTATTGCAGTGACATTTACATAATGATAAATAATATTTAGTAACACACTTAATCTGCAAAATTAATGTTTTCCTTACATAGCTTATGATAAAAACAAGTAAAAAAACAATTAAAGCTTCTCGATTCAAATCCTAAAAAAGTCGAATTCCCTATGACATATCATTGTGATTTTAACTATATTTTTATCTCCAAAACAGAACTTATTTGCGGGTATTAACCAAAAAAAATATTTAGTAGCCTAAATTAAATAATACCCATATACAATTCCAAATTCAAAATATGAGCCAGATCTCTGATTAATTAACAAAAAGCAGCCTATGTAAGTTGTGATTGCGGGTGAACGTCCGCCCAATGATTAATGAACGCAGATTCCGGGTGTACTTGATTAATATGTGCGCCCCTTTATGTGTTAAGCAGTTATGTGTTAAGCAGATATTTGTTATATATAGTTATGTATTTTATGGGGATAGTCTGTTTTGTTTACTTACCATACTTTCTTAAGCTTCGTTTAAATGAATGTATGGTATTTATTCGTTCTGACAACATTTATGCAGAAAAAACTTTTTTTTTTTTGAAATTATAAAACATTATAAAAGTACGCGTGAAAAAAGTCCAAGGAATCCACTAAAAAACAATTACAACATCTTTCCCTTCTGTGTCCCAGAAAATTATGACTCTCAGAATGACCAAGTGGAATGTTCGCCGAATTCTGACACACCCCCCTCCCTCCCCACTCCCCCTCACCCTCGAGGCATGTGAACGAATTAGAAGCTAGATTTCTACACGAAGAATGTTTTTTTGCCTTTTAACCCCAGTTTTTACCTGTATGAGGTTTTGAGACGCGAATTTAAAAGCGTATTTTGTTTTTATAAGAGCTATGCATTTGGATTATATTTTTTAATCTCGGCGTTTTGAATTATTTGTTTCTTTTTGCTTGGAATATGAATTCGTATATAACGATACATACACCCAGCTCGAGAGTTTTAATAATACAACAAATATTTATATGTTCCTATGTTGTGGTTCGAGGTACACTGAATGTCAGCTATTTTCAAGTGCACTTAGGACTTTCATAATTGCAAAAGACATTAAATGTCCAGTTTAATGAGACCGTCTAAGCATCAAGATCAGTTTTTATTAAACAAAGTATATAGTCCAAGGGAACAGGATTTATATTTGTAGCTTTCAATGAACATCTGCATTATGAAAAGCTGTATATGCTTTAAGCATCAAATTGGTTGAACTGGTTGAACTTCAATTATGATCATGTGAAGTTCAAGTGAGTCAGTAAGAGTAACGCAAGAGATACGAAGAGATAAAGAGAAAGAAGAGATAGAAAGGTACTTTGAAACCAATTGGCGTAGTCAATATGTTACAATAGTTAACAAATCGTAAAAGAATAAAATTTCTCATTATGAAATCGCCGTTATAAAGTATTTGTCGGTTCCTCATCGATAAAGTTAAAACATAAAGAATACTATTTATCCGATAAAAAATATTTATAAAAGTCCATGAAATAATGAAATATTACATTAATTTAAAATATACTAATAACTTACAATAGAACAAAAATAAAATGTATAAGGGCTTATCTCTTTAAGAGATTTCTACCGGTTGCCCAGCGGCAAAAATAAGATTTAACTAATTATTACGTGTTGTAGTTACATAAACAATATTGAAAAAAAAACACAATAAGTTTTATAAAATAATTTGTTTCTTGTTATTATATCTTATAGAATTATAGGGCTTATACAATATTATGCATACTTAAACACAAACATACATTTATATTTTATGTACAAACATATACACGTATAATGGATTGTAAATATTTTAATACATTATTTATTTATTTATTTTTGGAAAATATTAATAGTAACATAGTATAGACAATTTCCACAAAGGATCACATAAGTCATTATCTCTTACAAGAGTCTACCAGAAATCCTAGCACATATTATATAGGTCATATTATATATTAAGATGGATGGATTAACAATCTTAACTAAAAGTTAAAATAATAATATACACATACATGCAAGTATACATAGATACACAAAAATACATACATACATAAAAATATGTACATACATATGTAATAATATATTTTGACCAATAATGCTGATTATTCTATAGATAGTGTAAGCAATTAGTATCTCTTTAGTCTTGATTATAATTATATTACTATTATTATACTTATTTTAATAAGAAATTTTCACATTATCTTATTACCTATTTAAACGTTTTAACTCAATGTTTATACTTTTCTAATAAACATCATATTCAAGTAATAGGTACCTTACAAGATTTCAAGCAATTAACTCACTAACAATATGTGCTAACTAAGATTAATCTCATTATGTCCAAATATGAATCCTGGTTTAGAGCATGATGAACTGGGAATTAAGCGATCGGTGCCAGAAAGTTTCACGAGGTACCAGAAGCTTCTATAAATAAAACTAGGCTTTAAGTAGAACTTAAAAAAAAATAATAAGACATACCCTTAAACACCGTTCTTGTCGACAGATCTTCTCAGATTTTGGGGCATATAGTTTTCTACGAATTTGACATATAAGAAAATATATAATTAGCTTACTTAAAAAAAGTGTTGATATTCGTAACCTGGTTCGTCATTGTTCAAAATTTATTTATTTGTCTTTAATAGTTATTCTTTTCTTATTTATGTATTTTCCACTTTGAATCAATATCAGAGATCACTAGTGTAAGCCAAATGGAAGTGTCAGGAGCGCGTATAACATAATGGTCTTCTAAAATGACATTTATAACATAAAATTAAAGATAAATACTGCTACGTATAAAATACTGCTACATATAGTTTCTTCCACTCTACGAAGCTACGGCGCTACGCTTCTTCTACACTCGTGAAATCTCGTCTTACAGTCGTAGCACCCATCAGTCTAAAAATAGTAACAAAACAGATATTCATATATACAATAAAATGAAACTATAATAATATGGCGTAAGATGTTCTGTCTTTTCCCTCTATGCGAATGGAATTTTAATGCTTATTACATCGCTTGGTCATTGTCGTTTCTACAATTTCTGTCTACCCTCGCCACTAGCTTAGTTTGTATGGATATGGACTATTTATAATAATATTCTTTAATTATTTAAATTTGATTAATTATTTAAAATCTTTTAATTCTTTGTTAAAATCTATCTTCAATCAACATTTTCTTGTCACATTTTTTAAATTATTAAAAAATAATAAATTCCATTTCCATATATATTAAGATACATAACGCGACTCGGTTGTATTTTGTGCTACACATTTTAGAAGCAGTAAGACGTTAAACCAACAATTATACTTTGTGATTACATGTTTCCCACTCATACGCGGATAGTTATAAAACTTATGTGGTATGTAAACTAGTAATATTAAAAGTATAATTTAATTAATGAATAACTATGTTTGAAAATATCTATAAACATGTATAGCCAAGGTAAACCAGTATAAATTTTAATAATAACTATTTTTGCTAACATTCATGGAGATATTCCTTAACAAAAACAGTATTTTATAAATAATATTATTAGATTTATTTAATTTAAAATTAGAATATTTATTCCAACTCATTCAATCGTTCATTACAACTCATTCATCATCCCCACTGACAGTTCACTGTAAACAAAATGGCGCCGCACTAATTTCACAGAAATCTCGCGCCCATGCGAACCGCAATACTAAATCACCTATGTACCATCCGCATGGTCCTTACGAATGTATAAATATTCTAAATATACCGAAATTTCCCGACGTCATTACCTTCCTTTAATAACTTCTTCAGTGCAATCAAATAAAAATCAACTTTATCGAATATACTTAAGGTTTAGTTTAGCTTTTATTTGTACGTACTTAGGTCTCTATGGTATTAGTATGGACAATGTTCAGAATCCTTTCTGTTAAACTATTCTGTTTGAATAATTGCCGCGTGGACCTGAAGGGTTAGAGCGCATATTCATGCTCTGTCCTCGCCATTGCGGTTAGGGACGGGTTATGTACTAGTTATGTAGATCGTCTGGGATATGCAGTGGACAGTGCAATGCGGATGACAAACTAAAGCATCTGTAAGGGATGGGAACTAATATGAATACCAACTGATGAATTGAATGAAATTCTAAATTTAAATTTGAACTGGATTATGACTTTAACATTTTTCTAATGTTTCACAGTACCAACCTTTGGAATCTTGCAAGAAGGTGAAGTTTGTATATTTTTTAAGTGGCAGTGTGATTTATTATGATTTAAATTCATCTAAAATTATATAATGAGTAATATTAAGCTCTGGTTAATCAGCATCACGTCCAAGATAAAAGACATTGGAAACTAAAAGCAATAATAGTAACAAATGTACCGAAGTTTGTTTTGGCGCGTGCCTCCAGCGTACTTCACAACTATCTAAGATATTGGGAGATTAATTTATGTGAGGTTTTGGGATTTGGTAGAACAACGTGAGTTTTTGATTTAATTCTTTTGTATTTACCTTTTTATTATCTCAATTATTGTTTGTAGAATTAAAGATATAAGGTTAAGACAATATTTATAAGGTAAGATAAGTGGAATCTATACTAATATTATAAAGCTGAAGAGTTTGTTTGTTTGAACGCACTAATCTCTGGAACTACTGGCCCGAATTGAAAAATTCTTTTTGTGTTGAATAGTCCGTTTATTGACGAAGGCTATATGTCATCTCGCTTTGACTTATAGAAGTCAAGCAGCAATGAAAAATGCATGCAAAAACGGGAAAAGATTTCTTTTTTGGTAGCTTTCCTCGCGTGCGCTGAGGAAACACTAAAAACCGCACGAACGGAGTCGCGGGCGACCCCTAGTTAAAGATATAGGGACATAGATAAGAAATACCCTCTTGCAGTTATTTTATTGATGCATTTAAGAACTTTAATTTCCGATTCCTCCCTAACACATTTGTTCAAAGAGGGTTACCTACCTTCTAACTGTCATTATATGAATTTGATATTGTGTTGTTTAAACCAAATGTTTGTAGTATTTATGCACTTAACCTATGGTAACACATATTAACACCAACACTGATCCATTGACAGAAAATCACAGTAAAATTTAATCTTACTTCACATGCCGCCTTTTGATTTATGAAAAAGAAGCGGTGCTTCACTCATCTCGTTGATTTGCTGTAGGTTGGCGTGTTATATATAACTGTATTTTTTCTCGAGGTAAAATTCTTGTTTACACAATTACCCAAACATCTGATTCTCAATAAACTTAAAATAAAAACAACTATTTAAATAAATCTTAGACTAGAATTCCAAATCTAAATAAACAAATCAAATCATATTAATCAAAAAATAAACATTTATTTTTTGTATTTAATAACAAATAATTATTTTTTTAAAATTCTGAAATATAAAACGAAATGCTTTGTATGGTTTGAATACAAAGATTTATGTAAAAACTGGTCCAGCTATTCGGATGCGGTCATCTCATAAGGGTCACATCCCGAGGTGAAGAGATCAAAAGATCAAAAGCGATGCTGTATTTTGTTATCGTCTATTATATTACTGTTAGAGATTTGACCTTTGGGTCAAATGTCAGATTGAATTATCTAACACAGTGGTGACGTTAGTTTTTTATGTGTTTGTAATATTCAATACGTGTGTTCGAAAGAGTGAGATATAAAGAGTTTATGTTTAGTGTGTATCAGAAATACAGTATTGAACTGTATGGTCAACATTTTTTTTATCAAAAAATATTTAAGACTTCCTAATACTGATGAAATTACTGATCAAACTAAAAAATGTTGAAGAATGAAGCGTCTTTACCTCTGCAATTCCGAGCCACTAATAACAAAAAGAAATAATCCTCTAACAGGTCATAAGTCCGGGATAAAAATGTCCGGATATTTTTCAAAGAGTAACGGCGAGACCGTTTCAAATACAGAGTTGAATTTAGTTTGTTATTATCCTTATATTACATAATTATAATGTAGAGGATAATGAACATTTATAATTTAATATTTTTTACATATACAATTTTTTTAATTTAATAAAAAAATATTGATTTTTTTTAAGTAAAAGAATGGTGGGACTTATGCTTCATGACATTCAGCCACAGGACACTTGACGCTAGTGATAAAGTCTTGTAGCTGCATCCAGTTATATATTAATAAATTGTATATTAATAATATTTTAAATACTTAAACTATGATAATTAAAAGATGGTGACAGTGTTAAGAGGATTTGTAGGGACATTTCTAGATTTTCAGACTTAATGTAATTACCACTATTACAAAAAAAATTAATAAATTTAATTATTTATTTATTTACTTACTTATTTACCCTTTATTGAATTAACAAAGGAGAACTTAATGCTTACTGGCATTTTCTCCCAGTTAACCTCTGTGTATGGTAAAAAAATGTAATAGGCGTTTAAAAACAAAAAAAAATAGAAAAAAAGGACATGATAAATATTAAATATATATATGTATCTATATACACTTACACACTGATACATAAATTGAATAAACGTATACATATATCTAAATACATACATATCCATAATACATTATTATAACATCATGAATGTTGAAGATTTATTTTGTGACATACACAATTGTTCTTAGACTGTTAAATAAAATTTCTGGAAAATGTTTCAAATCAGTGAATTTTTTCTTCCCTCTGAACCAAAAACCTAAGCCGAAGCCCCCCTCACTACGATCCAAACCTACGCTGACTAATTATGAAATCTCAGAAACTACAATCTGCGACAGAAATTTTACTTAGGGGATTAGTTTAGGAAGTAGGTGCTATTTAAGATTTGAGATATGATAAATGATGAAATAAATTTAAATTACTATTAAATTGGGTACAAGCAAAAATCAGACAGCTACAGAAAATATTTTTTATATAACGTAGCAAAGCTATTAGCTAGTGGTAATAAGAAAACCGTTTTATTTCACTTTAATAACATGTATATAAATATACAATTAATATATAAAATCAATATAAGAAATTACTGGCAAGTAATGAATCTTCAAAAATTTAAATTATATAGTGCTTAATTTCGTACCATCTAAATCTAACTATATTTATATAATACTAAAATTTCATAGTTCAAAATCATTTTCAAAAGCAAGAACTTACATATTAATTCCTCTTTACACACAATTCATTACACAAGTTCCAACAATAATATAAAGTTCTGAAAGTTCGACCCTGGCCAGCCCCCATTCCACCCCGTTCCGAATTAATTGCAATCAAAAGGACAGGAGTACACCCCTCCTTACCTTGTGTGTGTTATTTCTGTGTGTGTATTATGTTGATCTCTTAATGTGCATGTGTGATGTGTGTGTGCATTCTTAGTTCTTATTATTCGCAGTGTGTGACGTCCATTGTTTTAAATATAATGGTTTTAGTCATATATATACAAATTAAAAGTGACGTTTAAAATGATTAAGAAATGTTTTTATAACATTTCTTTATTTTTTTTAGTCGAATGGTCTGTTATTTTTAAAATAAAAAATAATTTGACAGCTCATTCAAGAGTTGTGATTGGATATCTATTTCGTCATCAACCAATCAGAAGCATTAGCAAAAGATTTCATAGCAAAAAGTTTTATTAAAGAGTGTTGAGAAACCCGGTGTAGTTATTAAAAAAATACTAAGAATGTCTTTGTAAATGTTATAAAAAAAGTATTACGAATTATCTTTATTACCCACATGAATAAAATAATTGTGATTTAATAAAAAACTATTTTCTAAAATACTTAAATGTCTTCAAAACAAGAGGTATTCGTCATTAAAATCAATTTACATCAATCATCAAATACAATCTCATATAAGATTCTGAAACTTCATTAATATTTCAGGCCCCCTGGTCCTCTCTAAACAGCCCATGGTCTTCCAAAGTTATTCCAACTTTAGGAGGTTTAGGGTAGAAAGATTACTTTAGGGAACGCCTTATCTTTAACTTTCGTATTAGACACTGCTTTTTGATAAACCTAAAGTAGGTGTGACTTTATGTGACTTCGTGTGTGAATCCATGCGACTTATATATATTTCAAATATTACTGTATGTAACTATTATATAATCTCTATATGTCTTATATTCACAACATAGGAATGGATTTAGCACCAATAAAATTAAGCTTGGATGTATACATAATATTCATTTTTAATTGATATTAATACACTCATCTTATGCTTCTTAATTAATGGGTAAATATCAATAACATAGAATTATTACTGAGTGTGTATGATATTATCTTTCTGCTCGACGGCCATAAGCGTACCCTTGAATCGCTCTTAGCGAAGGTGTAGGGTGACACTTCTTTTATAAAATTAGGTATGCTCATCATAGAGTTATTATACATACAGGAAGCCAGTTTAAAATGTGTCTCAAAAGAGAAAGAAAATGAGGCTATTAATCCGTCTTTCTTGTATGTGATAAGACAAAGGTATCGGTCTCTCATCTTAACTCATTTATTATTTCTCAGATTCTGACACTCATAGGCCTGCCAATGCCTCCTCTACTCTATGTATAATAATTCTATGAAGCTTACATATTAAATATAGAAATAAGTCGCATTTTTTTAAAACAATTTGTAACAGATGCTAACTTAAAATAGTTATTTATTCATTAAAAAAATATATATACTTGTCTTTAATATAAAAAATATGTATAATTGTATGAAAACACTATGATAAATGGTTTTATATTAAACAAAAATTAATAATATGATAATTGTATTTTATTTATTTCTTTTCAGATGCCTGGACACCCTACTTACGTATATATAGTAAAGTTAAGAAGCAATGAGATTTTGACCAATTTACAGCGTGCCAAGTGGAAAGATAAGCTAATACGCTAGGGGATGGATTAGAAAACTAATTTAGCATAAGTATGCCTGCATTTACACGTGTAGCCTATCTGTACGTCTGATAAATGATATATCTTCTAGAAATATCCATAAATCAAGATAAAGGCATAGGAAAGGTAGAAGATGATTAGAACGAGATACTCCTAATTATTATATAAATAATGTATTATTAACTTAAATGTATTTTTTTTATTGTGAGCTTTTTTTTCAACATACAACTCTACCGCATTAAGGATTTTATTATCCCTGTTTCGCTTTACACACATATAAATAACGGATACAAAGTATACCCGGACGCGGAGCTATAATCCGTGGATAACATTAAAAATTCTCCCGTGTGGGAATTGAACCCACTGCCTTTGGTCCAACAAGGTCAACTAACCACCACACCAACAGGTTATCAAGCTTTTTATTTCTAGTAAACAGATAAATCCGTATCGATTTTTTTACACTATTACTCTTTTTATTGTCATTTTATTTGGACTATTTTTATATGCCTAATATTTCATTTATTATAATTGAAAGTTGTATAATGTATTGCGATAATTTACTCGGAAAATAAAAAAAACGAGTCATAGTAGATAAATAAAAAAATATATAAATGCAATTTATGAAAGATTTTTTCCACTTCCAACTAAAATGAGAATTAACTTAAATTAAGAATAAGTATTTCAAGCACCAAAGTAATTTTGTTTGATTGTTTATCTATTAGAGGTACTTTCCAGTCGTATTTTAGTTTAATATTCCTTGCTACGAACCACCATTAGTTTAAACAACCTTTCAACATAAGGTATAAGCACTAATGACTTGAAGGCACGCTTGGACGAGGGGTGACCAGCGAGGGACGAAAATTTCCTAAAGGGTTACCCTAAAACTGGGGATGAAAGCGATAATTAATGCCTTAAACGACTATGGAGACAAGTTTTGCATATACAATACCAATCTTAATGCTATAGACATAGGACTGAATGTTTTTGCGCCCATTTAAATACATTTGGTCCAATTTTATAGTCAGGGGTGGCAAATAATAAGAGGTTTAGGTACATAGAAAGTTGGGAGCAAGTTGTTGATGAATGACACTCGAAGGACCCATTGCCCTTCGGATGCTTAAAGTGGGTTGGATAAGAAATGTCGGATATCTGGTGAAATATTCGAACTTGGTGGCGACCAATTAATATGTGGAGTTGGTATTGTTTATTTTGAGTATTTGAGAATTATTCTTGTATTGTTTGAGAAATTAATGTTATTTAAAATTTTATGATTTTTCGTTCGTCTATTTGAAATGCTAATATAATAAATAAATTATGGGTATATATTGTATAATATAATAATAATAATATCTGGACGATCAAAACAAATTGTTTAACCCCTAAGTAAGCAAATTATTTTGCTTGTGTTAGGGGTCTTAGACAAGGATACAAATGCATAGAAATACACATTATAATTACTGCGAATATGCTAAATAAACGACCAAAATCCAGAAATACAAGCATGCTCATCACATACATGCCAGTCGAGAATCGAACCCGAGTCCCTTTGCGGCGCAATATGTTGGGCGTTTGCGCTAACCACTCGACCAAAGAGGTGGTTATGCTGTATATATATAATGTGTTATACTAATGATAGAATTATAATCCCCCATAAGATGACTTGCATCTCCCATATGGAGGGATTAGACGCGCTAATTATTCCTAAAGTTCCCAAATTGCTTATTAGTTTTTATTAGAAATATGAAACTAGAAGGGTTGGGATATTGATTGTTAAAATTAATTTTAATTTATCGGTCCACTGTTTTGAAAATATGTTTGTTTATAGTAAATACTTAAGGATTCTTTTTTATTAGATTAGTAGTAGTAGAATAGTAGTAGTAGAGTAGTATTTGTAGTAGTAGAGTAGTAGAGAGTTGTATAGTTTTTATTAACAAAGTCATTACAAAACATTATACTGAAGAGATTTGAATTTAATTTTTTTTTTTCAAATTTTTGTCTACTGAATGAATAATTACTAATTTACATATAATAGTGTCAATAAGATGGAAAGTTTTAAAATAGCTCCAAACGGAGTAATATTAGTAATATTGTTACTTATGACCGTCATTACTTACAAATATACTCTCAGAGGCGCCATTACACATTAGAATTTTAACGTGGCTGCGAATTAAGTAATCCCAATCACAGTGGAGATTGTATTCGCAACTTTGCCGCCCATGTGATAGAGATGGAACCCCAAAATATACAAGTGCGAAAGGGATATAAGATTTTAGGGTTGCGTCTACATGGGCCTGACATAATGATATATTAATTTCTGTCGCGAGCTTCCATTGTTTTTGGTATTTAACGATGTGAGTCATGGTCATTACGTTTTCATAGTTTCATAAAGGCCTGAATTTGAATGGCGTCTGTCGCTTAGCGTTTAATGATGTGTGAGTATTTTTGTGGTATAATAAGATATTAAATTCATTACTGTCTTAGTGGTAGCCGAAATAATGAGTCAAGATTTGTTAAGGACCTATCGTAATAATGAAACAAAGCTTGTATGGTTTTTCTTAACTTTTATTTTTATTCTATACTAACTGATGTCTGTGACTCTGTTTGCGTTGATAAATTTAAAATAATTAAGAGCCACTGATTGAATTATTAAAGGAAAGTTAATATTTTGGTATGATATACTTTAATTTTAGTCATTTTTTAGTTTTTTTGGTTGTAGGGGTAGTGTGAAGATATATATTCTTTAGTCTTCTTCAATCAATAGACTATCAAATGTAAAAATAAATAATCGCTTAAACAAAATATAAACAAAATCTTCCTTTATTATTACTAAAGATAATTTTACAGCAATTTTAATATAAATAATAAACATAACGTAAATACATTCTGTGATAAATTTCAGGTGTTGATGGGGCATCGAAGCGGAAGGCTTTGATACCGATATCCCTGTTCACTACCTCTACCCACTCATTAGTACATCTGCGGTAGAGGTACTGAACAACGCCATAATGAATATTAGAAATACAATTATGCAATACTAGACTTTAATCACTTTAACATAACGCTTACAATAGGCTAATTTAAAAATACTGTTTCAAAACATAATAGTCTCTTAGCGTCACCATCAAGGCGTCATTATCCAGGATTGAAAAGAACACATCACATCCAAATTAAAACTCGTATCAATACACACAAAGTAGCGTGTTTGTGACACTTTGTGACGTCTCTTTTTAATTAGCGTTTCCCTTTGTGGGTGGTTTTGCAAATTAGCCAGTGATATGCAAAGAGTTGCGTTGCCCTGGTTCTGCATTAACAAATTACACAGAGAACTCTGTTTCCGAGCCGTTTTGCGCTATCTTTGTGTGTGTCGATTATTTCTGTGGTTTATTTGTCATGTAACTTAGAGACTGATTCTTATTTTACACGACTATACTCGCAGCAATTATGTCGGAATTTGCTTCACTAGTTTGAAACCCGTTTGGGGTTGTTATTCATAAGTTTGGAGCATCGCGGACTAGCGGCGTGAATTGCGAATTCGTAGTTGGACAAATTCTGATATAATTTTCATAACTACAGCTGGGTAACTATATATAAGACTATATTTTTTTATGTTCATCGTGTTCAACGTGTTATATGTCAAAAGTGTTCAACGTGTTAAAAGGAAGTAGAGTTGTATTTTTGAAACCGGATACTTCGGCTATAATTCGCTTCTTCAACACAATATCTGATCAGGACCACTCAATTACCCTCAAACCACGCTACCAGCGCTCAGAAATATCTTCAAACCATAATTAAAACCGTTGAAAGATTTGCGGACTCTTCTCTGTTTTTTTCTTTCTCTCTTTTCCAATTAGTGTGTCTGTGGGCGAGAATTAGCCCCTGTGTAGAGCCGTCTTTCATTCCAGTTTGAATTTGACTTTAAGGTCGGAAGACTACACAAAGAGTTCTAAATGTTTTGTACCTTGACAGAAAATTAAGATAAAATCTCATAAATAATACATGTAATAACTTAAGTCAAATAATAATAATAATAAAAATGAATTATATTCGTTCATTCATTTCCATTTAACATTTAACAAACATATCCTTAGAAGTTGCTTTATAAAGAATTATCCTAACAAGCTCAACTGCGTATTCAAAACAAGATGTCTGAAGGAAATGACGTGAAGGAAACACCATAATGAGCTGATTCGAGTATGCATGCATATGATAACAAAGGCTGCATTATGCGGGTTTTCAAAGGGAAAATGATACAGGGTTAGGCCTAATGTACATATCAGTAGCACGGAAATAACATTGTGATAGCAGAGATAATTAAGAGGTTGTTGTAACAAGATTTGTATATCAATTGTGTAAGCATAATTGTATTGGTTAGTTTGAATTTTTGAGGGCCCTCCATTTTTGGTGTTCCGTACCCAAAGGGTAAAAACGGAAGCTTATTACAAAGACTTCGCTGTCTGTATATTTTTGTGTCTCTAAGCGGTATCTCATGGACTGTGATGTCTAGATAATGGAAATACAAAATCATATATTGTTTTGTATGTAATAAAATAAATTTAATATTTAAGAGGCTTCCATATAACAAACGAGAATATTTAGCCGTTTTTTACATGTACGGAGACCCATCGTGCGTAAATCCAACTCGCACTTGACCGGCTTTTTTAATTATGGCTTGAAAATCCTTTATTGTTCTGGATTTTGTAATATTTTATGAATGGATAATTTTAATTTTCTAATCTTTTTAGTTTGTCAGTTTTATGTATAAGTTATATATTTGGATCGAGGGCTTTCAAATTGATTTCGATGGTTATATAAAATTGAAAACCGCTTCTGGTATTTATAGATGTGTATTCTTTTCAGATCCACGTATCGAAGCCGCGAATGGGGAAAGCATCAAGAATTAAAAGCCTTTTAATGACAGCCTCGGTGCCTTCGAAAAGCTGATGTTATCCAGAATGGAGTCAAGAGTTTATTGATATATTTTTATAAATATGTATTTATTAATGTTTTATAGATTTATAATGTATAAGTTTGTTTTTGATTACTTTTTAATGTATGTTTTTGGTAGTGTTACTAACCAATTTTTTCATAAATATTTTTGGATTAATAAAAAAGCTATAGGTATTTAAAGCATTACATAAATATAATTAATATTAAACCTAAAATTATTAGCCATAATGAAATATCGTGTTTTTGAGACGAGTCTATTATTTTTAAAACAAGACAAAACAATATTAAATTGATGATTTTTAAGTTTAATAAAATATTGATTTATATAAATATAGAATGAAAAATAAACCGATACGGGCAGGAATTCGAACCCGCGACTACTGGGAAACCGTCCCGTTGCTCTACCAACTGAGCTACCGTATCTAATGTCACCACCGTCCCGATAAAGACGATCACATATAGAATGCTTAATTCAACGAGACGGACAGCGATACGGTAGCTCGGTTGGTATGTCATGTTAAGCTTATTTATATTTATATAAATTTAAATAAGCTTAACATGTTAACAGATATTTTCAAACAAAATATTGATTTGTTTCCAATCTATTTTGAAGGAATAATAACTAGCACCATCTTGCATAACGCCGCCCCGCTGAGTGCTGTTCTCTTAAAACCATAGATGGTTGATCTTCAAACAATAAAATCGAATATTTAAGAAACGTATGCTTAAATGCACGTATGTATTTGTGTCACTCTTTTGAATATGAACGGTACAAATAAATTTTGTACTTGAATATGAATGGTACAAAAAACACAAAACAAATAATACCTACACCAACTCTCGTTTGTTTCAAATTTTTGAAATTGTTTCAAATTTTTAATTCAAATAAATGACAATGTTTTTTAGGTGCCTACATTTATTTTAATCCAAAAGGATTTACATATTAATTAAATAGTTGACTACAAACCTTCTTTTATGTAAACTTCTTTAATGTAACCTTCTTTAATGCATATAATTTATTTTATTTTTTCATTTTATTTAAGCAAATTCTACACAAACATCATATATATATATATATATAAAACATTGTAAGCACGAAAATATGATCTAATAAAAGCTAATTAAATAAAAAACCCCACAGCTATACATAAATCATAACAGCACATTCCCTTACCCAAATGTCTGTTTAGCTGTGATCTAGTACCAACAATTAATTAGTATCTAAGGAACTTCAAAAGAGCTACAATCAACTCTAATTGGTATATCACCCCACGTGCGAAGGTATCTACAATAAAAAATGCAATACCCAACCACTCTGTTGCATTGCGCTAATTAAGGTGCTACAAGGCTATTGATATTCTGGGTACCGTGGATCATCCAGATATTAAAAGGTTCTATATTTAAAAATATGGGTACTATGGAACATCCAGATATTAGAAGGTTCTATATTTAAAAATATGGTTACCATGGAACATCCAGATATTAGAAGGTTCTATATTTAAAAAATATATAGAGTTGATCCTATATTATACGATTTTTACGTCCTTATTATGTGTTTTTTTTCTCTTCGTATAAAGGGCAATGATTTTTTAATTAAATGTAAAATTATATTGTGTAGAATAATTACTATATAATTTGTAAACGATTTTACTCCTTTTTTTATATTTTACAGATAATAAAATAAGACAAAATCATTGGTTCCTATACAGAACCAATAAACAAATAAACTGTCTGTAACCTTTTTTGTTGGCACCGAATGAAAAGAATTTTAATTGGTTATTTACTGGTACTGAAAGCTAGTATGAATGCTTACAATATTTTAAAACAGCCTCCAGCTGGAAGTCACGTTTGATATCCCATATTTTTATGCCAACAGCCTTCAAGTGGGAACAGGCGCCTGTAACAATAGTAGTTATATTTTCAAGTGTAAATCGAAATAGATACATTGATTGGAACTCCCATTAGTTTATTGAAGAGCTTAATTATTTCCAAAAGTATGAACTGTTCTATTATTTTGGTGTAGAGTTAATCTCTTAGGAGATAACAAATTAGTGGCATAGAGTAAGGTAGATTAGACAAATAGTCGTTAAACTCCTGTCCGATAGTCTTGCCACTTTGTATGCTAATGGGGTCTCTGAAGCCTCTGTGCTCTTGTGAATTAGTGCACAAATGTTTTAAAATAATTTGTGCATGTTTTGATATTGTGTAACTTTTTTGGCGTAGATATGCTCGATATCTACGCATTATTATAACTCATATGTATGTTTTTTATTATGAAGATGTGTATAATATGATATTACATTTTTTAGTCATATTTATGTGTATCTATAAATGTGGATATCGAGTTAAATAGGTATAATTGAAGATTTTTAAAGTTAAAGTATTTAAAAGTTAATATTAATTTTAATCAAAACTTAATATTATAAATCCTTTAAGTAAATTAATGAATTTTGCATCTAAATTAATGTCAATGTTACAATAATTAATGTTAATGTTTATATTATATTACAATAACATTTACAATATAGAAAGTATAAATTGTATTTCATTATTCGTACAAAACAGAGTAATATTATTTGTTTTCTGTTCACGAGTCTGAAGACTTACAATATTAAAATATATATTAATAATACCACGTACAAAATAGATGGTATCTAAAACTCAAACATCAACACTTATTATTTTTTATATAATTTGTCAAACAACCCTTCAAAACAGACATCGCGCCTCCTGTTGACAAAACTTTATTACCGAGAAGTGGACAATATTGTACTGAATCATACTTTTGTTGCCCTCAACACCGGTTCATTGAAAAAGTGATCTAGTTTTGACCCTAATGTGCGGCGAGCATTACAATGGAAACCCGAAATTCTGGTTAAATTTTAAGCCTAATATAATTAACCGTTGACAGTTTACTGCGTTTTAATGATATATTAACATCATTTATATTAAAATAATTTTCTAAAACATTTATAGAATACCACATAGAAAATGGAACATTAAAAATTCAAAATTAGAAAACAGTAAAACAATAGGGAACATTCGTTCACTTTGCAGACGCAGTCCGTCTAGCGCTCTCTCCGAACAATGGTGACCTATTGTTCGTGCGTCCATTTTAAATGAACAAAATGGCGTCCCGAATTCAAACGAACAAACTCCGATTTGAAACAATGCTCTAATCCTCGTGAAGGGTTAAATGCATGCTATTGGTCAACTCAAACCCCTCCATTCGTATGTGTGTGTGAACATTTTCATTTTGTCGTCGTCAGCGTTTTGTGATGTGGAATTTAAATGATGTTTCCATGTGTGGGTTTAAATTAAGAATAATTAAAAATGTGTTTTTGTTTCATTTGGGTTCTTAAGTTACATTTGATTTTACTTTAGTAATACGCAAACAAAATACTCTTCAACTTTTAATAATAATACTTAACAAAATCTTTATAAGTTTGTAGTCAATAAGTTTTTATATTAAAACACAATTCCGACAACATTACAACAGAAATAGAAAGTACCAACCTACATCAAACTAAAACTCGTTACAAAATGTGACTGTTCCAAATAAAGGTGTTGTTTTAATTACATTATCAGACGAACACACGCGGGAGGCTGGGGTGACCCTTCTCAACTGAAAGACATTCAAATAATAGGCTTTAGAGAAAAGTGGATATGTTTCCCAGCCACATTATTGCATAAATATTTTATACGATTCACAACCTTATTCCTTAAACGTTATGTCTAAATTCAGGTGTATAAATTTGTCTGAAACGGTGACTTGGTTCCAGTGTAGATTATGTTTAACTGTCACGCCTGATGGGAAAGCAAGTTTGTCTGCTATTGTTTTTGTAAGTTTAAAATAAATGTTACGTTACTAATGGATTGACAAAATTAAAAAAAAACTTAAAATCCACAAAACGTACCTACGTAAAAAATGTCGTACTTTTTTTTGTTTGTGTTTTTTATCTTTATATACAATAATCAATACTAATTATTACCAATTGAAACACAAATCATAAAACTTATAATCTATGAACGTGTTGTAAACAAAAAAAAATTGAACATAATAACAGTAATAAGAGGTAACTTTAGCAAAATTTATAAGTAGGTATATTTTGGGCGGAATATCTCGGTAACATAATATCCTTACATTAGAGCTAAGTGATAGCGTCACATTTGTTGGATTAATTCATCATTCCAATTGCCGTGGCCAGACTGATGGCTCGGAACACCCTAACCTACCCCCCACCCGATTACGTATGGATTTTTTAAAATTTCCTTTATATATTTTATATGAAAATGTCATTATTTGATTGCTGAGCAGTTTACTGTAACATTTATTATACCTATATACTTATCTTCTTTTCTTATTAACAATGTATATTATTTGGATACATTTTTAGGCATTATTATCTATTAATGGAAAAAAATGAGTATTAAAAGTTATACAATAATTTAACCCCATACAATACACTTTGAACTTTTGGTTTTAAATTAACCATACATCGTTTAATGATTGTCCCAAAAACTTGCTGAAGTAAAACATAAAACTTAGTCAAAGAGCAAATCGCTACAAGCGGTAAGTTGCGCGAGCGCCCATTGCCCTTTGCACCCGAATTAATCCCCCTCCACCCCCAACTTCCAACCCCCCTCCCACCCCATAGGACAGTGTAAGGATAAATGGGAGGGCTGGCTCTTCTGGTTAAGTGTAGATTTTCCGAATGCGGTGTTGATGATGGTTCAGTAGTGGTTGCCGTTTTTCTATCGATATCTTTTAATTTTATTACATTAATATTATTATTAAAACTATATAAATATTAAAATAAGATTAATCTATTTAAATAACTTTTACTAGAACTAGTATCGATCGGTAAACGACAAAAAGAGGAAATGGAATCTAACTATTGGTTTTATGTAAATATTTTTATATTCATATAAATAAGTTACAAACTGCATGGTTTTTCGGTATAATGGTAAGTAATATGCTTATAACATTATGTGATATATACTATTATTTAATTTCCAAAGAAAATAACTAATAACTGGTACATAAGTCACATTTAAATTTAAAAAAAAACATTTTAATTGGTATGGAAATTAAGTATTAAACAAAAATAAAAAACAAATATATCGATATGTTTGAACTACATCCTTATACCACCATTCTAGAGACCGTTGGACAGCGGGGTTGTAAATACTCGTGTAAAATTGTCCACGCTCCCTCCCTAAGAACCTTTTGTGTTACATATTTCTTTGTTATTTACCTCGCACTCCGAAATACCTGTTAAATTAAATGAATACTCTTTTGTGATCTGGCTTTCGTTATCATGTATCAGTAATGATATATATAATAATGATATAATCATTACTAATTCAAATTAGATAATGATGTATTTGTTCTCTTTTTTCTTAAGAAATTATTTTGTCTCATATAATATTGAAATAATATAATTCGAAAAATATGTTATAATTATAGATATACAAACAGTTTTATGGATGATATAATTGTCAAAAATACACTCGATGTGTGTAATAAACGAAAAACTAATAAATTCTCAAGTATGAAAGTCTAGAACATATTGCTGTCGTAGCATTTGCTACGCGGTGCTACGTTTATGCTACGCTGTTAAAATTAGGCACTACCTGGACCAGCTGTTTTAATCACGAGACTACGTTAATTGCTATTGCAAATGAGACGCACGCGGTTACTCACCACCTAAGATAATGAGGGGTGTACAGTGAGTCAAGAAATAATTACACACTTTTATTTATATATACCAATAAAAATGTTTTGAAGAAGACTGGCTGCTGCATTGGTTTCAAAATATTTCATAATATTTTTTAATTATTAGTTATTATTTATCTTGTGTTTTTTTATTGAATAAATTATTAGCTTTTAATATAAATGTCTTAGATCATGATTTTTTCTTTTTTTTTTTAATTTCTTTAGTGTAATGTACTTTTTGAATTCCTTTAGTGTTCATTGCGCTTTATGACTAAATGTCTCCCTTTCACCTTCTACTTTCGCTTGGATAATCTTATTTTTATAACACACAAAGCATTCTAATCTCCATTCCATTATAATAAAGCTCAAAATACCTCAACAATTGTCTTAGAGTTAAAATGTATTACCTTTTATTGTGATCCTCAACACGGATTAAGAGAGAACGCGGTTTTGAATTTTGATTCGGATTGTAGCGAACAACTTGTCCATTGAAATTAGACCTCTCTTGGATTATTTGTTGCGTATTTCTTAATCTTGTTGCAGACGCCGTTGGGGGTTTGAGGGATCATGATATAGTTGTCGTTTTGCCAACTATGCACACCTATTTTGTGTAATGTTTTGATTACACCGCACCAGCTGGTTGTTAATGAAGATTTTATGCGGTAATGGCGGATTTACGGAATTATTTAAAAATTACTTGAAGACATCAAATTTGGTACCTAATTTGTAGAGTATGATAGTCGCCAGAAACCGCAATAAGCAGCGTAAAACTTTGAGAGCTTTTTATACATCTTACTTATTTAGACTTATACTTTTCAATAAACACAAAAAAATCTTATAAATATATTTTCTAGCAAATTTAAAATTTTAAATAGCACATGGCCACCCTCTCAATATCATAAACCAGTTTTGTTAACGTTATGTAGCCCGTGGTCAGTTATTAGGGCGTTCCAACCCTTCATTGCAGCCCTAAAAATAAGATGACCTTTCCGACCCATTTCTATTTTCTCCTAAAATTATAACCCTGCGCGTGCTCTTTGTGGGGTAAAAATGTACATTTGGTAATGTTTTTATATTTATTGTTAAACATTTGTCGTTAGTTATTATTGTCGATGAATTATTGATATTAAATAGTTTGGTTATTTATTATATTCATCAGCTTTCTTTTTTGATGGAATTTTGCTAAAAATAGATTTTTTTATATTTTACTTTTTTAAAATATTTATAAACTATTATTTATTCAATGTTACTTTTATATAAACCGTAACGATCATTTATTCTGATATATTCTGTAATGAAATAAATCATAACAAAAGAAAAACCAGTTTATTATAATATAAAGGTTTGGCATATCGCGAATAGTGTGCAAAATTCATTGTTAAAAATAGCAGATGGTCAGTTATAATGGGCTTCAAAAATAATATTTTTTTGAAACATGCTTACAAAATTTACAGAGTTCATTGTACTTTTATAGAGCTATGGTTATATATATGTACTATAAGTAGGAATCTATCTGTTTTATTTTTCCATCAACTTAAAACGGGTGGACAAACCATCAAAAATGTTTATAGGAGTTCATTATAATGTGGAATAGTACACTTAGTATTGTATTTTTAAAACTCATTTCTTGTTTTGATTTTACGATTATGATTATAATTCTGATAGCGAGTAATTAAAATGTAATTAAAGATTAACAACGTATCCTGCTTTATTGTACTTGAATCAAAGACTGAGGTAAAAAAAAAAAACTTACCCCCTTCTTTTTATAATGTTACTAAAATAAGGCCTTTTTATTTTGTATAAATTAGCGGAAGTAATAACATATTGTACCTACTTCTTAAAACAGTTCAAAACATAATTTGGTTTTAATATTTAGCCAGTCTCTCTCTTAGGTAGTTTCTTGCATATCATTTTCTTACCCCGATATTAAACTACATAAAGTTAAATTACACACTTGTTAAAGTATTTGAAGAAAAACACGTTTAAATAATAATAAAATATTTACAAAAATAATGTAAAAACACAAACAGCAACACAATATTCCTTATTATTTTAATATAAATATAGCTGACACAACTATATCTGAAAGACCAATAAAAACAAATATGTGACCAACCCTAAACTGTCCAATGTCCGATAGGGTGGGGCCCAAAATGCCCATTGGTCAACATGAGAAAGACGTTCATTCACGCATTAGTTTCGAGGGTCCAATTCATTCCAACAAGATTTTTATTAAATACACGATAAGCTCTTATAGACCTTATGTCTATTATTTTAAAGGTTATAAAAAATGTTTTCTATTTATATATATGAATATAATTTAGCTGGTCATGATTTAGATTGATATATTGTAGACTGATATAGTTTATATATTTGAATTAATATATTTCTAATGTAAATATACAGTTGTACAACAAGAAAATATTGTAAACATATCACACATCAACTATTAGATAACTAAATTGGACTTCATTTAGATTTTATTATGTAAAAAATAACAAGGAAGGAATAAAAAATTAAGTCAGATAAGAAGAAATCAAATAAGAGTTTATGGGTACAAAAGACCCCATGAAACATCCGCAATGCGCAACAGTTGCTGCCCAATGAAAGGGTTATTCCCTGTTTGTTCTTTATTAAATATTTCTGTGGTCAGCCGCAAGAGAGTCAGAAATAAAAGTTTAAACATTACAGACTGTTCTAAGTAATTAGCAGCACTGAATGGGTCTCGCTAGGATAATAGATCATGTCTTTGCAGTTGTGGGAACTTTGGACAACTTATATTGTTACAAAATATAGCAACGTTTTAGGGTTACATAGCGAAATTGTTGTAAAGTTTTTATAATTATCTGAATGCGTATAGAATTTTAAATTACTTCAAATTGTTATGTAGTTTTGCTTTATATGATAAAGCTTAATTAGAATAATACGTTTTTGTAATATAATACATATTTATCTGTGGGTAGAAAAATAAAAATATTTGCAAGTATGGTGTATGGTATATTTTAAAGAATAAAGTTGGTACGGTTTTATTCTTATTCCAAGGAGATCTAACATTACATACGTTATAAATTCTAATTTGATTGCATAGTACTCAGTTAATGACATCTATTACAAATTTAATGTAAACTTTTTAGGATCTCTCCTGCCATCTAACGATATTTTGTTGTACCTCCTGAGAAATATCAATATAATTTTCTTATTAGATCGATAACTTTAAAAAAATTATGTATTTCTAGTAAGAACAAAGATATAAATTTTAATAAACATAAAGAAGTTTTTTTATTATTTATTAATAATATAATAAAAGCTATATTTTTTAATAATATAATTAAAATATATTTTTTTTTCATCACATCTAAATTAATTTAAAGTAATAAAATGTAACAATTATTTGGTAAAAAATATAGTTAACAAAGTTTTTAGTTTCATTAATTATATTAATCTTATTTTATAGTATAACCTTTTCAACTTAAAAATATAAGAAAAACTATAAAAGTGAAACCATAAATTGTACGTTGTTGTCGCTACTCGATAACAGATGGCGCTAGTTGCTTTCCCAACTGAACTGACAGCTTTACGGTGAATATTTATTTTAGAGCGCTGGTTAGAACAAATCTATTAATAGTATAATAATTTATACCTTTTTTAATATTGTAAATATTTAGGAATATAAGGTGAATTTGTTAATACTATAAAATATTTTAAAGAAATAAATATTTATAGGTACATACATAAATAACCACAAAACGTATTTTCTAAACACAACTACTATGAAATAGTATATTTAAAGGTATTATTTTAAATATAAAATAGTTCTGTAAATTATTATTGTAGTTGTCGAAAGTTCCAAATTTAAAAAAATGGTTTGACAAAACTTGAACTTTTTACCGGACATAAATTAAACCATAATTTTATATTATATAATAACGGGACAGTTTGTCCTGCAATAATCACTATATATTTCAATCGATGTGTATTAAGAATTTAATGCTATACATTTTAACATATTTTAGCCTTATTATGGTTAAAAATTTGTATTATTACTTGTAATGCAAAAAGAGACTCCGTTTTTTGTTTTATCAAATACATCGGAAATATATAACAGCTTCTAAAAATATGATTTTTAATGAAAAAAAAGATATTGTATAAATTTTAAATATAGGTCCGAAGACTCAGCGAATTGTTATAGATGAAAACAAACGCCCGAGACCTATTTTCAAATATCTATAGATACCTACTTACTTTAAGCATAAAAAGTTTTATGTGTTATGAGTAGGTATTTGTTGAAATTATGACTTTGTTTTATATAATATATTATATATGCAATGAGTCTATGAGTGTATGAATAATAAAAAAAAACATATAATTTTACAGCGTCATAAGATAGGTCAATAGGAGAATAAGCTTTATGAATATTCATTTGAATTATTAATTTACTTTAAAAAATATATAACGCATTGAATTTTAAAAACAAAGTCATAATTTCAGACATATACCTACTCATAAGACATGAAACTTTTTATGCTCCAACAAACTTTGGAACTTACATCTTACAGCGGCGTTTGTGATACGTCGAAGGTTCAGTCAAAAAAGCTTCTAGAACTTCCTCTAGGGCGGCAAAGGTAATACTTCTGATACACCAAATATAGCAAGACATTTACTATCTGAAGTTACACGTCTGTTTGTATGAAAGTCTGTCTTATATTATTAAATGATATATATGATCTTATGATCATCTAAACTCTAAAGGATATTGGATCACAATAAATGTGGTTATTGAGCCAGTTTTTTCAGTCTTCAAATAAGAACTCATATAGATAAAGATTTACCCATTACTTTTACAGTCAGCATCAACGTCTTGTCAACCAGGGATTGATTATAAATTATTACATATTATTAAAAAATTTAAAACTTTTTATTATATTCGTGTTCATATTTATCTACTAGGTGTTTTCCAGTGAATTCCTCTGTTAAAATGACATATATATCATAATTAACTTTCCCCTGTGAAAACTTTTCTTAATTGGATTAGGTACCTTATATAACCCTATGTTCCCAATTCCAACTCCCTAGCCCCAGTAGTAGGTATTCACTATACTATGATATTAACTACAACTACTGTCACAATACTAGGTTTTTTTTCATCAGATTATGGTCTAATAGTATTACATATAAATTTATATATTTTTAAACAAAAATAACTCTACGTACAAGTCAAATCTAATCTTTTTTTTAAAAGCCTGATAGTCTTCTTGTGTCTGACTAAAATTCTTTTTACGTTTATGAGTAATTACAATGTTACCTTTCCTTCAAACAACATTATTAATTAATAAACACTGATAACCACTCAAACATATTATTTATGAGATCAATATATTAAACTAACTTTAAGAAAATAGGTGATTTCACATACGTAAACTTATATTTTACTTACGTAATTATTAAAGTAACCTCCATAAAGCTTTAGATTTTTTTCTCATCTGTTACGTACTTATGCAGTACGCAGTAGTCATGAGGATGAGGAAAATGACTTTAGATATTCAAGGATTTCTGTAAAATCAGAACCACTGGAGACAAATGTATAGGAACTATTGACTGGCTAAAGGTAGCCAGATAGGAAGGTACACCAGAATGAAATACCAGTGATATACCAGACTACTTTTTTGGATAATCCCAGACGAAGATGAAAACTTAGGTTAAATTACGGCGAAAATTTTTGAGTACGAAATCTGAAATAAACAGATTCAACAAAACAACAACAGAAAACAAAAAAAAATCTATAACATACTGATTTTTTATCCAATTTTAATTAGTTGACCAGTTTATTTATTATCGAAATATGGAAAAGAAACGTAAAACAAAAAGAGGTTTATTAATAAAAAACCGGCCAAGTGCGAGTCGGTTTAGCACACAAAGACCTAGACTTTTATATATTAAATCAGCAACAAATCGTTTCTTATATAGAACCTTAAAATTCATTTTATTTTAATTAATTATTAATTTTTTAGTGAATAGGTATCTAACTAAATATTTTGTGAATATTTCAAGCGTCTACCTGTTGTCGTTATTAATATAGTGCAAAGAAAATTACGTCTGTTATGTGGGAGCCCCCCTCAATTTTTTTTAGTATTTAATGATATAACGGCAATAGAAATATATTATCTGTGAAAATTTCCACTGTCTAGCTATCACGTTTCATGAGATACATACCGCCTGGAAACAGACAGACGGACAGCGAAAGCGAAGTCTTAGTATTATATATACGGAATCCTAAATATTTTTTTTACCATTAATAATATAAGTGAATATTGCTGTGTTATTTCAATTTATAAAATAAGAACTTTTGAGCTTCTTATGATGGTTTATTCCGGAAGTCGAAAGGGGATGAAGGTTTGTATGTACCTAACTTATTTCTCAAATTAAAAGAATAAAATCATAAATTATGTGCAAGCAAAGTCAGGGAAGATGAGTCTGGATATCTGCAGACATTTAATACTTTTATGTACGAATAAATATAAAAAAAAATCATTTTTTTTTAATATTGAAACTTTAATTCTTCCTTAATAACTGTTTCAATAATAATTTTATCTTCATTTAAAGTTTGTATTGCATAAATATGACGTACGATCTCGTTTATTTGCTATATACTTACTGGAGTAAATAAAAGACATATTTAATTAACAAATCATGGATATTTATTGAAATAAAAATAATAAAAATGAAAAATAATAAAAACAGTCATCTTTCATTACACAATAAAATTTGTCTTTTTTTTTCACTATGTCATCTCCTTTTGTCGCCTTAGTCTACTCTGGTATCCTCTCCGCGATGATTATTTTAAAATTACTGAATTTATTATTAAAACAAGAATTATTTTAAGTATTTGTACTAATAAAACTACAGCTACATGTCGCGAAGAGGATCTATGAACTACATTATAAAAGTACAGTCGACAAATAAATTAACATTCAATTAAAAAGTGATTTAACAAACAAAACAAATAAGGCAAGTCCAGGGAACCTTTAACTAACATTAATTTTACAAACAGATCACTTAAGATTCACTAATACATTAGATTTTATAGCGAGTTCAAACTAATTACATTTTTTTTTATTTGTACATTTAAATTGATATACGTATATATTTTTTTTGTTAATTAGTGCACAAAACAAACAAAGTAATCTGATTGTAAAAATATTTTAAAGTAAGGTCCTGTTTACATGACGTAGGTTTTTACGTCTTGAAAAGAGGTCCTATATATAATCAAAATGAATGAAGATAGAAACGGAGATCAGATTTAGGAGACAAAATGGAGTAATCTATTATAATTTACTTATATTTATCTAATATAAATTCTATCATAATTTACATTAAGTACGTATACTGAAAGATGCACGCTTGGACTAAGGTACAAGTGGTAGGTTATCCACATTCACAAAGAAAAACTGGAATATTTTGTCAGTCTTAAAGTAACTGGCTTTCAAGAACAAAAGCACTGTAATAAAGATCAGATGTCCCACAAGATATTTAATTTAATAAATTTTAAAACTAATTTAATATAGAAGTACCTTGTTGGTAATAACACCTACCGTTAAAAGGATTCCAATTTTGCTTTCTACAATGCTATATATCAATAACAGGAAACTCACCGTTCTTTCCAAAAAGTTTTTTTATAATTTGCGTATTATTGTTGTTTATAAATATGAACATCAATAGGTAGGTACTCGATTTACATATTACATTTAACTCGATTATTTACAAGTTTTAACTAGGATAGGAAACATTTGCTTAGTATTTTACATAATATCCTACAATTACGAAACAATTTACCCTTATAATGCTACACAAGATCTTAAAAAATACTGAAAAAACTGTTATAATTGACTCTATACAGCTTAACAACTAAATGTACTTTACGGTATAAATCAACGTAGCTAACTTTGGCATTGGTTTCCTTTTTACAATCAATAAAACATGTCAAAACAAGATCGAAAATAAGTAACGTGAAGGGACAGCCTCCGAAGAAAATAACTAAAAACTTTTACCAACTAACACCAACAACGCAACCAACTCCCAACATTGGCTCACACAGAGATATGTCACTAAAGTATCTATCATTTAAATTAATGCCCTTTGATACAAGTATTTTTGGGCTCATATTGCAATATTTATTTATATTAAATATTTCGTCACATATATCATTCCTTAAGACTAGAATTGAACGAATGTCCTCCAACGATGCATTCGTCTAATGTTTGTTATATACGAAGTGATAGCAACGAATATGTTAAGGAAACATCTAGAATATTTGGCTGAGCGGCGCGGGTGGTGGCAAGCGTAGACCACCCCACGGGTAGAGTCACGAAGCCTCATCACGACATGCGTTAGAGTCATCGGATAAAGCAAGAGAAGCACCATTACTTTGATTCACAACACACTTCCGCATATGCTTCTCTAGGGTTGATGGCACAGAGAAAGGCATTTCACAAAACCTGCAACGGTACACGTCCTTACCAAGTCGTCCGTGGGTTTTCATATGCCTGGTCAATTTAGAACTCTGTGCACACGCGTATGAACACAACTCGCATTTGTATGGTTTTTCGCCAGTGTGCGATCTCCGATGAACTGTCAAGTTAGAGCAGTTTTTGAAAACTTTCCCGCAAAATTCACAAGTATCATTGCGGCGGCCGTCTTTTGATTTTAATAATGGATTTTGAAGTAAGCCATTACTACTATTCTTAAGACCATCAAATATATTATCCGGTGGCCGCTGAGCATGTAATGTTGGCAGCCACCATCCTTCGCCTCTGTCCATATCAAGTTTCATCCTCTTGGAAGCTTCAAAAGGGTTTTCAAATGGGTTAAATAAAGGATGTGGCTGAGGTGGCAACTTAGCGAATTCCTCCTTTAATCTCAGGGCAGCCGTGGGAGGCATACCATTAGGCTTATCAGACGGAGGACCATTATTATTATCACGGTCCTTAGCCAACTGCCATTTTAGCGAGTTACCGGACTCTTGTAAGGCTTGTTTAAAAGCTTCACTGTATTGTGCAATATTGGATAAACCGAACTTATCCATAAGTTCACCAACAACCGATGCTGTAGGTGGATGAGCTGGAATCGCTGGAGTTTGTTTTCTAGGGGGAGCTGAAGGAGCACTATGGTTAGATACGGTTAGATCTTCAGCCTCCTCCACATCCTCACCGTCTTCGTTCTCTTCCTCCTCTTCGCCATCTAATTCTTCATCTTCTAAATCATCTTCAGAATCGTCTTCACCAGTGTCTCCACCAGATTCTAATTCTTCCGTATTGTCATCACCTGCCCGATGAGCTTTCATGTGTTTTTTTAATTTTGAGTTTTTCTCAAAAGTTGCATCACACTGATTACATTTAAAGCGTTTTTCTCCAGTATGAATACGTCGGTGGGATATTAAACTATTTTCAAAACGGAATTTCTTTCCACAGAATTCACATGTGTGAATAGCTTCATCATTGTTTCTTTTTGCAGGTGGTGTCGAGGAAGGCCTTTCGGGAGGTGGTGCGTCAGCTGTTTGGGGCTCAATTCGATGTTCAGGAGATATAGAACTATGAGCTCTTATGGCTTCTCGAGGGGTGTCCACCGTTCCGGGTCCGGCGCCCACCGGTGGAGTCTGACCGACTCGGGAGGGCGACGGGGAAGCGAACGGCGGCGAATGCTTCCTGGGGCTAGGAGAGCTCGAATTGCCTGTGGCCGCCCCTGGACTGGTCGTACCGGCCAGTTGCCGCAAGCGCTGCGAGTAAAAATCCAGCTGGGGTTCTAGTGAGAGGGGTTGAGATACGGGTGGTCTTTCTCGACCCGTCAAAGATGTTGGAACTATAGGTGGTCGATCGGCTGGTGATGGAAATGCCTGATGTGGTGGCAAAGAATTTGCAGCCACAGCGGCAGCCGCTGCTGCCAAGTTGAGCCCGTGGTGACGAAATTGCTCTGATACAAGTTGTTCCATTCTAAACCTGTGATCATGATGATTTGGTCTCGCAAACAAAGGTGTCGGTGGTACTGACGGATGAGCTAGAGGAGGTAAGCTACCCGGTAGTGGCATTCTCAATAAGCCTCCAACTCCAAATGGGGAATGCATGTCTGGCGGTGGTAGCAGCGGATGGTGTCGTAGTGACGGAGGCGGTAACGGAGCGCCAGTGGAGGAGCAGCCGGAGCTTGATGACGAAGTACTCGAAGTTGAATGATTTTGTTTATTCGGTAGTAGAGGTTGCATGCTCTCTACGTAAATTTTTACGCCATGCACATGTTGAACGTGTTGCACAAGTCGCCAGGCAGAGTGCACACGCGCTTTGCACGTAGAGCAGACGTAGTTACTCGGTTCTGTAACAAGGAAAAAACATTTAAGACTGAGCGGTCGATAAAACGATGGATACGCTTTCACTATGGAAGATATACGCGAATATTAACGCGGGCAAAGTGTCTAGTAATAGCTCTCACATATCGTAGTGTAGGCCCAGGGTTGGTGCGTGGTACGCATGTTAAACAGAAGGTCTACAGGCCCGGTACGTCGGCAGCCGTGACTGATAGCCCCTCCGTGTCCCGGGTGATTCATGCACCTCTAAAATCTTATGAAATATACGCGTGCCGGAATCACGTACACTCGCCTGGGTTAAGAATGTTGATATTGAAATCTATATGTAACACTATCAGGACAAGAAAAAAATGTTGATAAATGATGCGCTTGTAATAATTTTTATTCTTAGAAGCTATTTTAATTATTGTATAACATCATATTTTTATTATTGATTCAAATGAATTGATATTTTCGATCAAAATAAGCTTGTTGGTAAAGACGCGTAGCAAAGCTGCGCCCATTTACGGTTTTGACAGTAATTTGATTACTCATTGTGAGGCCGAGATATTTTTTATTATCGACCATTGTAATATTCTGTCTCAACAAACCTAAATAGTGATGGACGTTTATTATAACTAAATAAAGTAATAAGTATTCTAGTAACTTCTTCATATCAGAATCATATCAGAGTCAAAAATCATATTATAATGGGTATAACAAATCGATATCGATGTTAGCTGCTGTTATTGTACTCAATATTCCATGCATGGATAACTATGGCGAGCTTAGTTTAGTTAATTTTTTTATCGATCTCAGACTTAGGGATCATCACTATAGGTGGGCGCGGCGATAAGCGATCACGAATGTTAAGACGATTATTGAAATGTAACGGTCAGATTGTGACCGACCGGAAAGACGACAAATACAGCATGTTCTATCTTTTGTAATTATATAAATTAACTCAGTTAAAACCAGCCTTCATTTCATCAATACTACCAAGATTAAATTTATTAAATTTCATTTTAATTTAACGATGTAAGCATTGTAATTTAAATAATATTCCGTGTGGTATTTTTTCAAGACATTATTATATTTTTTGGTTTTGTTGTCATGCTGTATAAGATAAATTTGTATCATGATATTAATATTTTGATCTTTTTGTCCAATCACTGTATACGTCATAGTTATTAGAACCTACTAAAAGTAAAAATATACACTCTTATGCCTACTTCAAGGTATTTTATATGATAGGGTCAATTTTATATAAAATGCGAGGAAAGCTAAATCTTAACGAACACCAAGTAATTAATTATATTACAAAATGCTAATGCTTATGTAAAATTTTTCCTATGCATATGCAATAAAATAAAATAAGATTTACATTTTTTCATATTTTTTAAATCGATAGATAACCTAACTTATTTGCTTACAGTACATAATCCGTCAATGTCATACACACAATAATCTGTCATTATAATATCGAAATATATTTCGGTAGTTAAATGGTACAGTTACCGGCAAAAGTTGTTATATAATTATTATTTTACATATTTATACGATTATTACAGCGTTAGTTTTAAAACTTTTTCTTAATATCAAAATCATCATACTAAACATACACTCTTAATCGAGTAATTCCAAACGACTAAATTAAAATATTAATGATTTAAATGGCATTGTAACACTGCGTAATAAATTAAAAATAAAATGAATGGATAATATTTACACGTAAAGGTGTTGTGCTCGACTGTACATTTGTATCGTGGTTCCGAAGCGCGTAATTTCATTAAGAGATAAGATCGTGTGTGATAATAAAGATAATTACACAGTACGGTGAGTGATCAGATTGAAACGCTTTGAGGTTGTGTATTTGCATTGATATTAATTTAACATAAGCTATACTGAAAATCACATGATTCTAGGAAATGGGTTTAGGGGTCATTATGTCACATGACACCATGAAGAAAACCTGGGTTCCTTATCTTCACTAATATCCAAAATTTAACTAATTCAAACAGAAAACTCTTGGTTTAACACCTACTATTTTTAATACAACTCGAATCCTTTTGTAATGTAATTGCTTTAATAGCTTTATTATAACAAAACTTACTATAGAAATAAAAGATTGAACTATAATGTAAAAAATAATAAAGATCTCAAGTAGCTTGTCACATACAGTTATATAATAATAATAGAAAAATATCTCAACACATACAACTACAACAACTTCATACATATACACGACTACATACACATGATTAGAACTATTAACTCTTGTTATGTTAATCGTAATAAAACTAATACATCCATTACACTTGGAATTAAAGCAAATTTGGTCGACATTTCAGTTAAGGTTACGGATTTTTGACAAGAATATGAACATATCACAATATGCCTACTTAAATAAAAATGATCTAAGGTTGCTGGCAACCGGAATTGCTCGGTTACAGCGGAGTTTAGCAAGTTTAACAACCGTTTCGATTTCAAAAGGCAATCGTAGATTATTGTGGGCATTGTGGCCGAATCAGTGGGGGTGAAATTTTTAAACGCCCCCACGTCTGGACCCCCCTTGTCCCCTTGTAGCGGACAGTTACTTTTTTCTTTGAAAGTATTTAATATTGCTTACATTTTATTAATATTCATCATATTAAGGTTATATTTTTGTTGTGTCTTGAAATTACTATGTAATTATATAAATTTTTTATGATATTATTTAATTTTAAATATTTAGGGACTGTTTTTATAAACCTTATTCCTTAAGCATATTAAAAGCTATCTGTAATTTGTTGGGAAATATTTCATTCAATTAATTTTCATCTATATATATTTTGTGTATAAAACAACTAACCTGATTTGTTTTGGCACCCAAAATAAAAGTCTAAGTACTATTATAAATAAATATTAAAAAAAAAAGATATTACATTTTATAACAGGTATCTAAAAATATAGATGAAGTTGTAGCTACAGTAAAATAGACAGACGGAAGCCGCCGGCGCTGCTTCCGGACGGTTGTTGTTAGCACATAGCGCCTTTACGGACACTACCAGAACTAGATATAGCTAACTTAGTCTCAAGAAACGCCAATAAATTTTCTCAGAATTTATTTTTTCCAAGTTGTTAATGTTTTGTAAGTTATTTCATATGACATTAGTTTTTGATAATTTAATTAGATAAGCTGAAATATATAAGGATTAAAAAACGGATTCATTGAAGACATTCCTTACTTTGTTTGATTTTTTAATAACATCATATCTAAACTGATTAAAAAATAAATCAAAAATTTTGAACTTTATGTTAACAATAAACAATAAAAAAAACATATAATGAAATCTTTATATGTCTAATAAATAACTTCACTACAATAACCTCTCGTATAATTTAAAAATATTTGATTTCTTAAAAGAGGCGTCCTATTTCGAAGCTATACGATATTTATAAGCGTCTAGATCGACTTGTTATGCGCCGGAAGTCCGTTGCGCCGCTGTGCTGAATGACCACCTTCCGTCCCCCAGCGCGGTGCGAATTGTGACATGTTGCGGTGGAAAATAAAAATTTCGTCAAATATAACGCAATTTTTCACGAAATTTATCCCCGGTTTTAGTACTTTAATCAAAACTTTATTGCCTTTTGTTTAAGTTTGTTTATATTTTTTATTATGTAAGTAAAGTTAGGATGCTAAAACGTTTATATTTTATACTTTTGTAACATATTGCTGTTAAACGATCGTTACATATAAGCCTGAATATTCTTAAGTAGAAGCAATGTGTTTTGTGAATTATCTCATAAATATGCAAAACTCGATAATAACGTTATGGCATTATGCTCTCTACACGACTTACAATAAGATATATAAATGTATGGACATGTTTAATGACGCATTTTTAATGTCATAGCCGAACGTCCTCCAGTACTTGCGAACAGCTAAAATAATAAGATGACCGATTCGACCGAGCGTATCTTGAGTACACAAGTGTTTGAAATATATTGTATTACAAAAAGTTATATCCAAAATGACCTAAGAATTTATTTTTACGATTATTAATTTGGAAAATACTGAAATACAATATTCAAAATGTAGGTGTAATTTTTAGTTTTATTCAAACATCAGTCGAATTAGTAATCAATTAGGGCGACGACACACCGAGCGGCACGCCCGCTTGATAACTGTAAACTATCGCGTTACTTTGCAAATTGTTTCCTCCCCGCTAAAATCAGTTCCGCCTTCAGTAATAAGTGTGTTAATATTAAGGAAAATACCGTGGATTTTTTCACCTGATTGATGGATACGAAATTAAAATGAAAGTTTCTTTTTAACGAGTTAGTTAACTATTCAATTGGGTTATATATTTCAATAAATCTAATATATAATTATAATATATATTTTTTAATATTTCATGAACAAAACCCATTTCGCAATGTGTGTTTTGTTTTCAAAACAAAATCAATGACAGGATCTTACGAGACACCAAAATATGATCTCAAAATTGGTCCGCAACCGTCTTTGGCCAGATGTGAGGGGCTATTTTAAACTCGTAATAACCGTTGTCGACACGTGTGGAACGACCATTACCACATATTACAAAAAATGGAGAGAAAAACAATAAAACGCAGGGGAGTGAGGACATCAAAGTGGACGCGGTTTAAAATTGATTCTTAAATGTGATTTGTAAATAACGAATATATATAAAATAATATTTCATTATAATAAACATAACAGAAGATAATTGAACATCAATCGCATTCCGAAATTTAATTAAGGAATTCCAGAGATAAGTCAATATCTACATATCGGACCCCATGTCCAGACACCACAAAGCAAGTATGACAGCTATTCAACACACACATATACACAATTAGTGCATCTAACAATACTTTTAAAAATCCTAAGCTAGGGGACCTAGAAATACCTAAACTGACATAACTAATCATTCATAATACAATAGCTACTCAAACTGAGAAATTGCCTTCGCTTAGCAATCTATCATAGAATAAATCTATGATCTATGATATATTTACACACAGTGAATGCATTATCACTATTCCTAAATCAGCTATCAACGGACTCTTTTCACTAAAAGGGTGAGGTCTACTATAGAAAAGGTTGACCCTTCATAAAGACTTATCACCTCATATACAAAATAAGGTTGTACTAATCCAAAAATATTTGAACGAGATACGGTTTTAAAGACAACTGCTGTAAAGATCAAATTTCAATAGCTGAGATATCGGAGATAGGATCTAGTGGAAGTTAGCGTAGTTTTTTCTTAACAATCTCCTCTCGGACTTAACTTACGTTATCTCGCCCACGAATGTCACAAGGAATAGAAACCCGCACATATATAATAAGGACGATATTTCTAAAGAAATTTAAATTTGCCCGCAAAGGTCCCGAGATAGGATTAAAGATTGGGCGTTGAGATGGCCCTTTGTGGTCGACCCTTAAGAAAACATGTCTTGATATGGAAATATTTAAGATGGGACTCAGTGAGGAATCATTTGCGGAAGCGATCAAGGGAACGGTCTATGAATGTGTAATTAGTATAGAAATGCTAAAGATTTATCTGAATCGGGACCCGCTGCTCTGCTTTTGTGGTAACATTTATTTTGCACGAGTGAATTCGTAAAAAGCTTTGTTGTTTAGACTTCGTTGACCGACTCTTTAAAAAGCGGTCAACCGTATACGTTTAAGTATAAAAGGATAATTTTTATCAGCGACGTCTATAAAGGGGTGCGTCGTAATTATACCGTTGGCGCGGAATTTATTATCAAAAATAAGGAAAATGTTGAAAAAACCAAACTAGCTTTTAATATATATTTAGTAATATCCAATCACCAGAATTTACTTTAATTTGTATACGAAATATTTCTCCTACAATACATTAATTTGTGAAGCAAACAACGCTGGACCCGATGTACACTTGTTCCAATATTTAATTTGATACAAATACTGACGGCCATCGCTTTTAGCATGTTTTGTGATGTTAATGACTGCAAAGACAACTTGTAGACTCAGCATATTTTAAGAAATATTGTTGAAATAATATCACATTTGTATTTCTTAAAATAATACTAATTGAAACGTAATTTACATTTTCGATGTTATTATCACACTAAGTCAAAGGACACGCGCATCGCACGGGACAATCTTCCCCTCACCTTTCAAACCGAAAAGAAGCACGTCAAATCTAAAATTAAAACCCACTTATTTAAAACCCGCCACTTAGCTACCTTCTCGTTTGTACAAAAACTAAAAATATCCCCAACCATTGTGTCATAGTGAAAGAAGTTCCGTAGGTCACGGCGAACCCACGAGCCTGTACGTGTCAGGAGCACGCCAAACATTTTTTATCTTTTAAAAATTATAAAAGACCGCTTCTCACAATAGAAACTCGGTAGCATCTTTGACAATTATAATATCACAGTTCGTCATATGAACATCTATAAATACACACCGGTTGCCTCACAACATTGAACCATACCACATTGGGTAACTGCTGAATATTCAACCACAGTTCTTGAAGTCTCTGCTGTTTTGTATACGTGGTATCGTGGTTAACATAAGGGTCATCACAAAAGGCACTAGATAACAATGCGCGTACGTCAATCGTGCGTTCATGCAAATATTTTTTTCTTTAAAACATCCCCTATATCTGTTCGTAAAGCGATGGGGTTAATTAATATGTACAAAATAATAGAATTTCAATTGAGTTCCCTTTTTTAACTGGCACGAGGTCAGGATTTACTGTCACCATTAGAGTTATATTCTTACTTTGACAATAAGTCAAAATTAAAGAGATTTATAGGAGTGATTGTTTTGTTTCTGGTTATCGTTTTAATATAAATATGATATAATATTAAACGGGACCCTCATACTTTATTGAATATAGCTGGTTTGACAGCTCATTCGAAGGGGTTAATATGACGTTTAGGATAAACTCAATAAGCCGAAACAACTGGTGCTGAGGCAACCTGCAATTGACATTTCTATGATAGCGCAACGGCAATCTTTATGGAAGATATTCTGTTTAAGATATTTTGAGCTGCAAGTGAAACAAATATTCTTTGGAAGGCATTATTTTGTAAAGAGATTCACTGAAATTAACTGTTACCGCTTAAAGTTGTAGTGGTTTACAAAGCAGTTGACAAAATGCGGGTCGAAAATTTGAACGGTGCACAATTTTCGGGTTTAAGAAAGCTTTTGTTGTGCAACGGTTTAATACAAAAGTGTCAAATGACGGCACATCTGCGCGCACAAAGGGTTATGCTCTCGGATAGATTATTTTTCGAACCACCCCCGCAAGATTGTTCGCTTATACAGATGTTCGGAGTTTCTGATTCTTTTCGTGTTTGCTGTACTGATAAACTGTCAAAGGATTACCCAAAGATTGTAACGACTTAATCGAACGCTACTAAAAAAAATCGATGCGCTGCAAGAAAAGGTCTCCTCTGATACATTTATTGCTTGAAAAGGTAAAAAAGTTATATTTTGCTTTGTTGCTACAAATTACTAAATTTAACTCAATATTTTAATAAGCTTACATTGTTTTATATAAATATTGGAACACCTTTTACAAAAGTGTTAGTGATGTGACAGGATTAGTCGAATCGAGTCTGAAATGTATGACCGAATGATGACTGGCGAATTTTTACATAGTACGCTATTGTTGTTGTGCAACATCTTGCACAATAAAGGACTAAAGCTAAGCGTAACGATAAAATTGTCTCCAAAGACTAAATCCTTTGACAGTGGACAGAAATCATTAATAAAATCCTAAATACTGGACAAAGGGAACGCGATGACACAAACATTTTTAAATAGAATGTGATCTAAACCTGGCATTGTGTAGCTTTAAACTGAGAAATAATAACATTTATTCAGATGTTTAGCTGCCTTTGTTTTGAGAATACAATTTTGTTTGATACTCAACTTCGACTAATAGTTTAGAATAAATATTTCTGGTTTTAGTAAGGTATTAACTACTTACCACTATGCATAGTATTGGACTCAGCATCGACCACTTCAGTTCTTGACTTCTTATGATCTTCAGGTGAGCTGGAAGTATCCATGTGTTCTTGTTTGATCTTGGGTTTGATGTCTACATCTGGTGAACTTGAGGGCATAGGTGAAGTAGATGCCCTTCGTTTTGGTGTAGATACCCCCACTTCAGCTTCTGTCAAAAATTGCTATTTAAATACCTTGACCTACATTTGGAAATATAAGTATTGTTTTTTGGTATTGTCTAACTAAAAATTAATTCACTAAGATTTCAATATTTATGTATGATAATACAAAAACACGGCTTAGAGAATAAATAATATAAATTTTAATTGTGAAGTTGTTATAATAGTAAATTAATAGCTTCAATTTAGGCAATTACCATCTAATAGTCGTTTGGGTGTGCTGGAAGCTCCACCATCTTCAAGTAAATCTGGTGGTGCTATTGATGGGCTGACCAAAGGTGGAGTATGTACTCTACTGCTAGGAGGTCGCCTCGCTGTGAGGAGAGATGGTCTTCGACCACTGGAGTTTCCAGTCGCAATCTGTCCAGGTCTTGAGCCATCCTCTTGGTCTGAGTTCGGACCTATAATATTTAAAATAAATCAAGATGTTTTCTTATAAAATGATCTTGATACTGCTTTCTGAATGAAATTTGAATTCAGAAATCTATCGATCCATACCTCCACTGTAACAGTGATACGAAGTGAGGTCCTTGTCACAGGAAGAGACCTTGTGCTGTATGAACCGGACGATGTCAGCCAACGCGAAGGCTTTCCTGCAGGCTCCACATGTTAGCGTGTCTGCTGGTATGCCTGTTGGCGAGCCTCCGCCCTCTGCCGCGCTGTCCGCATCCGCTGAGAAAATTGTTTACATTAGACATACATTTTTTGTGTACATGTAGTATGAAGTATTTTCGTTATGTAAAATGTATGGATATAAATAATGCTGATAGAGTAGCATAATTTTAAACAGAGGGTCAGTTACAATTTAAAAAAATATTATATTTCATTTTATTAAATATGAATATTTTTACGTTTGAAAGACAATGTAATACGTATATTTGAACAAGTGATTGTACAAGTAACAGACGTAAGATGAAAAGGCATAAAATGTAAGGCCAATTACACGAGTCCAAATATTAAATGACATATGGACAATGACACTTTCAACCCTTCAAGTGCTGAATTATATTTAATTATATCTTGTCTGTCACGGTCCTCAAACTTAAGGTGTCAGATGTGGTATTGACCACTTATATTGCAGTAATGAATGCTTTGGTCCTGCGGTGTTTTGAAGGGTTATTTTACACTTTTGTTAAGACAGGTAGGTTAATCGCCGAACAACAGATGGGGTCTCTATACTTGTTGCTAGAGATAACTGAATATTATATAATTATGATATAATTAAACGTAATTGATATAAATTATTTAATATGCTTTTCTATATGAATGAGTATTTTATTATGTAAGTTTAAGTTATTGATATTGATTATCTGTTACGTCTATTATTTGTAAATTTCTAGTATATTTCTCTTGAGTACAAACATCATCTGACTCTTATTTCACGTGCTGTCATTCAAGCTACGCAGGGCCATACTTGAAATGCTTTATATACCGAACCACCCATTACATATACAGCATATAGGTCTTTAATTGCCTAATAAATAAGCCGACACCGGCTTCGACGCCCGAGTATTATAAAGGCACTTTCATATTCAAGACTCACACAATTGGTCGGCACATCAAAGACGTACGAGCTAATTTTACATAAGTACTATGCAGACTCCCTTACATTCCGTTCGCTTTTATTATTATTTTTCCTTCAATCTCTTTGTGAGGAAAGTAGGCCGTACTTTCTTAGGGCATAATGTACAGGGGTCGATTGTAACCTGAGTACTAAATTAATATAGCGAAAAAACTACATGATTCGATCGTTTTGTTTACAATGTCGTACCTGGTTTGTTTAGGGGGTTTATTATGTAAATGTGTCGTGTATTGATGTTAGTTTTTTAATAATTTACTTAGGCGATGGCTCGTGGCAAATGGTTTTGTTTTTTAATCGCTTCCTCTCAAACTTCTGCCTTTCCTTCCGTTCTAGTGTAGAGTCGTCATAAAGGTAACGTTAGATACAATTTATAATATATAAAAATATATTGGAATAGGTACCTAAGTGGTTTCAAATCAAAGCTCAGAATATACAAAATACACACACTGGTGTCAATTGGCCCAATATCGAACCCTATCGAATTTCGTTTGGGGTAAACGATATTCGGACAAACCGCAGGTAGCCACGCCCCCTCTCGCCACTGGACAGTGGTCATGCGCGGACACCCACTAAATGTGTTTGATATTTGAATTGACAAACAAATAATAATATTTATTATAATATTCTTTGAATAAATATTTTTATTTCCAATATATAAATTATTGATTAGCAAAAAAAATATATGGTGTTATTTATAGAATAAATACCAGATGTGGATGGTTTAAGCACATCTACAGTGTGATTTATTGAAAACTCATGTGTAGTCTAGTCGAGTGCCTCAGGTGATGAAGGGAGGCTACCCTTCAGAACTCACCGAAAAGTTTAAATTAGCTCGTTACTACATCCAGGCATGACAGTTAAATTTGTGCTTTGTTTTTTCGCCACAGAAAAGGTCATATGTAACTTGTGTGTTAGAAGTTTTGAGGCGACCGACGTTACATTAATTAATAATTAGATTCTGTCCCAGCACAGATGTAATGTAGAGCTAACTTGTAGAAGAGTTACAGTATATTTTTTAACTATAATTTGTTAGGTATGAATTGGGTTTTCTATGGATATCAAAGTTGAAATAAAAAAAAAATCCATAAAAATGTTTTACGTTTATTTGGACACAAAATGAAACAAATTTTGCAAATAATAATAATATTCAAAAAATATTATTAATAGTTTCGACTTGTAAAAAAATCCTGTTTAAATTTCCTATATATATTCTCTGATTTAATCTAAATCCATTCAAAATATGATTGATAATAGACAAACATCAAAACATTCGCATTTATAGAAATGATATAGAAAAATGTTAATAAAAGATTGATCGGCCTATCCATAACGTGATGAAGAACAAAAAATGTGTCCAACTTTGACACTGTGACCACCGTGACCAACATTAATTGGCAGGGGATCAGAACCCCATTGTAGTACAGAAATCTAACGTTTTTCACCACAATAACTCCTAATAAAAATAATAATATGAAAAGCGGGGGTGGTTACAAGTTTCGATGAAGCATTAGTTTCAATATACTATTGTAATTCTCGATGGAGTCCTATTCAAATGTTATTCTTAGTCTGTAATTTGCGTGTTTCAGAATAAGTACATTACGAATTCAATGTTAAATAAATGTCAATAATGGTTTGAGTATTTCTTTAGTCTGTTTTTAGTTTAGCGTGAGCTATTTAGTGTTCAATTTTTTGGTTTATTTATGTTGTTAAACATAATTTTGACATCAACGTCTTTGACAACTCGTTATTCAATGGTTCGTTGTCGGAAATGGACATTCAGTTCAAAGGCCCTTTCAAATAAAGCCTTGTCGGCAAATTCCGATTCGCTTCATTCAAGTTGTTTTACTCTTATTAAATTGTTTGATATAATTTATTTGGGTTTATTCGTGCCTTTTTGTATGTTTACACACCATCTTTGGCTTATTACAGCTTCGAGAGTAAAACCAGTTAGAACCAGTACAGACTCCATCGTTTTCTTTTGTTTTGAGAATTAACGTGATTTCATTTGGTATTCACAAAAATAATGTCTTTAAAATAAATATACTTAATAATTACAACGGATTTTAAGGTTTTTATTTACATAATAGGTAAAGATAATTTAAATACAAAAAAATCTTTTTTTTTAATACATATTATTTTACCACGGGTTTAAATTTAAACCAAGGTTATAATTATAAGTAAGGTAGGGCCAGTGCCCAAACACCCCGCCCCCCCGCCATTCAAGCGATAGGCGGGCTATGTCAACAGTGCTAATGACGTCACTACTACCCTAGCTGACTATAATTATGCTGAGTATTATTTTTTAACCTATATAAAGATTAACAATGGTTTTATGGTTACATAAAAATAACACATACGCAATGTGTGATACTTCAGACGCACACAAAGAAAACAGAACACAGAAGCCAATACCACTTAATAGGAAACAACAAATAAAATACGAAACAATTCAGAAGGTACCATAAAAAGCCAGCTAAAGACTATCAAATTAAAAGGCGTGCCTATAAAATAGGATTACCTCTTAAGGGTACGCTTCTCGCCCACCGATAGCTAATCAAATTATCCGACGTAATTCTAAGCGACAAAAACCTCTGATTATCTTTTTTTTGGCCCAAGGGAGATAAACATAGCAGTGGCCAGTTATAAAATACATTTCCGATATTGGTTGTATACGAAGCAAATATTGGCTGAATAAATCCTATAAAAAAAAATAAACCCATTACTAATTATGGTATTGTCATAATCAGAGTTTGACTTTTTTATTTGTTTTTTTTTTATTGCAAAAATATCGTTTTTAAGAAATGTTAAAGAGATTAGTCGCAGAGATTAAACTTTGATTTTTCAAAATTTCTTTACCAACAATATAAATGAATTACGAGTTTGCCGCGTTTTTATGAACAGGTAAACTGAGGAAAGAAAAAGATGGCGGCAACAATGATCGAATTAAGGCTGGGTCAGTAATCGTGTTACTGATATCCAATATTAGGAATAACTGGAGGAAAACAGCACCCTCTAGCGAATTGGCCGTTCGTTAGAGATATTTGAATTTTTTTATCTTTTTTTGCTGTAGGTGTGTTATTCGATACCTTGCCTGGGGAAATGGACAGCCCTTAATAGAAAAATATTGGACGTAAAATTGAAAATTCACGACCTTTTTGAGTGGTCGATATAAATTAGGAAATATGATACAATTTGTGATAGTTTGATGCTAGTTTCATGTGAAAAGTAAAAAATAAATTATGATTGAAACTAAAATGAGATTTAAAAGTTAAACAAAGGCTTGAAATATTATATATACGGAACCAGGAGACAATATTATATAGAAAAAGAATTGTTTTATTTTTCTCGAATTCTCTTATTTGTCACCACATGAGTGTCAATAAAAACGCCACACCGGACTCTTAGATAGTACACTACAATACAAGTAGTGATGAGACAATTTATCGATAAAGTAGAAACAACACTGTTAGAAACATAATGAAAAAAATATCTCAGGATATATCTCAATAAAGAGTTTTGGACTAAAGAAATCAATAAAGGTAGTTTTATAAGTTATATATAAAATATGAAATAAGATTATTAGATAATAAGATTCTTTTTCTTTTAAATATAATTCTCAGATTACAGTTATTACAAAACTATTTACTCAATTCTTTAATACACAAAAAATTACTACACACTAAGACAAAAGGTCTCTTAGATTATAGTACTAGTACTAACTATCGATGTCGACATCGACACATCACTAGTATAGCCGTTAAAGCGGACACTTAACCCCTAATCCTTGGCAGTTTAGTCTCAGGGCGGGCATTTATGGCAAAAATCTTAATTCTGGCTGCCGTTAACTGCCCGCCTCTAATTATTGTCACCAACTGTATCTATTACTTCGAGTACCTGCTGGAGACGTTACTAAGAATCTTGATAGATAATTAGAAGAAATTGTTATATCCCAAGGATAAAATTCTTATTATAATGATATTAACTTCTTTGTAGACAATATCAATTTGATAACTGAAGCAAATAAAAAAGTAATAAGTTAAATAATTTTTTTTTTTTTTTTTGTATTATTATGTTTTGAAGCTAGAGTTTAAACCGGACTGTGGTTTAAAGAATATATTTTATATTTTTCATAATAGTCACAATTTCCCGAAAGTATGAAAACAAGAGATACAGTTTTTCCGAAAGCAATAAAAGTTGGGTTATGTAGCGACGTCCGGTCGGGAATTTTGCCAGCGACCAACCCTTGTGCGTACGGTGGACAACATATGACTCTACCGTCGTTCAAATATAACCCTTCTGGGGCTCTTATAAGAGATATTATTGTGTGTATATTTTCTTTGCAATGTAAATAAATAGTGGACTTGGCAAGCTGTTATTTTTAAAGTACTTTTAAGGTTATTTGGATGACATGTATATTTTATACCAATAGATACTCGCGTAAAAGTCAATACGAAAAACATTTTAACATCTATATATTACCAAAGAAAAATAATACTTTCTAAAAAAGCAATAAAAACAACAACAAAAATTAATTTAACCTTTGTTATATATACAAACCACAGGTCTATCTATTCGTAAGCATACACTATTTTGACATACAGCCTCTAGATATTTGCGGTCAATACAGAGAAACGCATATCTGAAGTACAATTTTAAATACTTTACGTTGATATAGTGCTGAGGTTTCTTGGCATCTCTGCCATGCCATTACTTAAATGTTGCTCTGTAAAATTTTATTGGCTAAAAGCAAAATGTACTGACTCTACATGTGAACTATGTACTCCAAGAATTAGAAATATTTTATCATTATCATATAACAACCTTCATAAGATTGAATTAATTCTGGTTATCAAAAATAAAAAAGCAAATAATATTTTATACTATATTTATGATTAATGCACTAAAATTCCGATCAAAGGAAATATAACCTATAGTAACATTCCACTTACTTACTCATTTATATGTAAATGTAAATGACATCAGATACGTTCAGATTCACATTGAGATATATTTCCCGCTAGATATCATTTTCACTGCCTTATTACTTTCCAATTTGTCTTCAACATTGGTTATTGCCGCATTTATGACAACCCCTATTCGTATTAACTTCCATTCATTGACTTATGTGTATATAAATGTATAAGTATTGTATAATTATAGTATATACTTCTTATGTAATGCTTAAAACAGTACCTCTTCGTCTTACGTCGATTCCTGAGTCGAAAAACCTTGACTTACTCCTTGAAGACAAATCCATTTTCTTAAAACTGCACAAACAACACACTAAGTTCAACAACTGATAGAGTCAATATAAAATTGAATTACAATCTTATAAGACCACTGACCACTCTCAAGACTATGTAAAGTCATAAAACATGTGATCATCTTCGCAGATGAACACAGACTGACTGGCTAGCTCAATAAAATTTCAGTCCCAAAATGTTATTAAAAAACCCCCAGACTACCAGGTAAAAAAAACCCGTATCAAAACCGCCGTTTCCTAGTGACCCCGATCGCTCTTGCATCCCTTTGTTAAGATTCTTTTATTTATAATAGTAAATTTTTTTCACACACGCCACCCCTAATAACGTGTGAGCAAAAATATCCGTATCGTCTCTACCACCCAGACCAAGAGACCAGGGCGAAAGTTGCGTACAAAAAAAATACAACTGTCCCCTATTTGAATAGCAAAAAGTGCATGTCACTGCAAAATGGTATTAACGAATGAATATGATTTTGGATATAAATGGATGACTTTTAATTGTGTCTCAATATTTAGCATGAATTATTGGTTCGACGCGGTTTTTTGTTGCAACTGACCTAGCTGTACCTACTTTTGTTGGAGGAAACTAAGAGATTTTATTAAATTTGGGAAATAATAAGTATTATAAATGATAAATGATTTTAACTTTAAATAAATATTTACATGAATATAATTATTATGAAACATGAACAAATATCAAAGATGGGAAAACGAAAAACGATTGATTTTATTCCGATTATTTCTTTGGTAACGGAATTATGATAATCGAATATTAGCCAAAATGTGATGGAAGTGACCCTAGCGGCAGAATGTTTGCTATTTCTAGGTAAACATACAAGATTGACATTGAGTGTACATCTGGTGAGCACAAATAACAGGGGATTTGATAAACAATACAATAATTCAATTTTACCACGCTCGTCCGACAAATTGCGTGTGATATTTAGTTATACAATCTCTGTATTTAGGTAGAGCCAAAACAAACAAAAAAAAAACGCTATTTACAGGAAAATTGCAATTTCTTTATAATTATTATGTTATTGATTAAATTATGGAATGATTTAAATCAAATAAGAATACCAAAATACGTGGTGGTTATTAAAATTTATCAAATAAAGGATACAGTTACGTTCCGTTGTCCGTCTTACCTGATCGTGTGAAAAGTGAACAGGTGGCTGCGGTCGGATCTTCCGTTCGGTAATTATAGAATCGGACCATAAGTGTACAAGTGGACCTCTCGCGGTTTTGGTGTTGTGTGAGATAACGTCTTTGTTTTATATGCCAGGGAAATCGTAAATCTATTTGTGTTGCTATAAAGTAACGGACGAAGTAGTGATCACTTATATTTTAATTTGTTTTTATCTTTTTTATATTATTATATATTTTAATTATAATTAGCAATTTTATATTAATATTATAAATTAATGTTATGTTATAAATTAATATCAGTGAATAAATTGCTTGATACTAAAGTATTAATCAGCTTTTAAAAAAGCTGATTTTAAATAAATTTTTATGTAATGCTTGGCTCAGGTCGTTCTCCACATATGTATATATAAAAAAGCGTCTACAAACCCATTATACATTTATGTAATCAAATTATATACAAGCAATTATATCAAATTCAGTAAGCATATTAATTTGATTAAAAAATGTAATCACCTAAATTTATTAATATTCTGGTCTATCAGGCCTAATCAAGCTAGAGCGGAAGCAGCGTGACAGGGTTTATTGCAAAAAGCCAACATATGCCCGAATTCTGGTCAAGGAATCCATTATACACAATTGTGAAGATTCTAAAGGGTTGGATGTCATCTACGATAGCAAAAAAATTGGGACACCGTGAGAATAAAGTAAAAGAACACTTGCTATTTTTTCTAAATACATCAAATGTAGAGCATATTATTTATAATATATAAATATTAATACGCAGTTTATTTATTACATTATTATAAGCAATAATTTTATTTAATGTGAAAATTATATTCTAATAACAAATAAATATTATTGGACACCTATTTGACAGTATAGGAGTGATAGCTGCCATGGCACCGACTTAACTAACTTACTAAAGTGAAGTAATCATTTAATAATCACATAAGCACCCTACTCGCAAGGTAGCTTTAAAATAATCTAGACAATTAAAATATTACATATTTAATTCGTAATAACCATTGGTTCAAACACAAAAATAAGATTCTTAAATAAGCTCAAAGAACTAAAGAAATAATTAATTAAACTAATCCTAACATATTCAAATTCAAATTGTGTTAACATTATTAATACATTTATAAGCAATATCAAATTAAAACTGTAAAGTAATATGACTTTAACATTCACTAATCGTTTCTTACTATGGAAGACAATGGTCTCGGGTCAGCTATCAGTTCATCTCACATGATCTTTGGAAGTCAAAATTCAAGGTATTTAATAGTATACCTTATTAGTTTAGCATAAGCACTATTACCTAACAACATTTTGAATGCATATGGTGTGCTAATGACATCTATATCTTAAGCAATTCTATTAAATCCTTTTAGATTAAAAAAAAACATTAATGTGAATAATAAAAAAAAACAATTCAATATTTTTTTAAGGACTGATATACATTCTAGACAGAATAGATTAAATAATGATTGCCTGGTTTCCTATTAAAACACGCGTGGACTACAAAAACAAAGAATTTTACAAAGTAGAGGAACTAATTAATCATACTCTCTACGCTTTTACATTTATGGCAGATTGCAAAAAAATCACGCTTTGTTTACAGTAAGCGTACACATTTCACATGACCTCAATTAAGTCAGTCATCATTCAAACGGATGTTAGTGCACAATCTTGACTCAGGTCATCGTTAACAAGGCAGGCGGTCACGAACTGCCCGGTATGGGAAAGCTCCCAGAGTTGTATGCATATGACCTTATATTTGATGAAGGAAACGCAGAGGTGACACCCAGTCTGCTTTGGTATATGTTTGATTTATTTTATTATTAATTTTGGTATGTTGTGTGTACAGAGCCTAATTATTATATGAATTCGAATCATAATATAGACTATCTATACAGGTTTAAAGTTGACTATTCATTAACATATTTAATTGATACAAAACATTAAAATATTTTTGGTCTTATCCAGTCAATTCCCAGATTTACTAGTTCGAGTATAACCTTATTGAGTCACACAAAATATCGTACCTACTTATAGACCTATTATAAATCTAGTGAACGCCTACAGACGACACAATGCATCACAACACAATATAAATCATAAACGTAGGTACATCACTATCTCTCACTCCTTGACTACATGATTTTTAACACCCACTTAATCTTAACCAAAACAATAAGCCTCTTAACATTGCAACATTCGCTATTTTAAACTGGCTTATGATTTTAAATATCTCAATAATCCGATTATTAAGGATCTGGTTATCAATAGTCTTGATCCTTTAAATATTAAATATTTAATTTAATCAGTATTATTAAGACTTCTAGTTTATATATATTCTTATTTCACTATAATAAAGACCACAAATGTAAGGACGGGATAAATATTAGCAAAAAAACTCGTAACTGGTTGTAATTCAATACAATACTGCGCTATTAAAGGCCGCGTTTGTCCATTCTGACATGTGGGTATTAAAAAAATAAATCGAAGTTCAGAATCAAAGGCTTTGGACAATGGTCACGGGAACCAGATTCTGGTATAAAGGAGCAGGTAGAATTTGATACACTGCAATCTTCGTGTCAATCAAATTTAAGAGCGGTTTTGAGAACCATTTTTTGAAGTTATCTTGAATTTGATAAAGTATATCATCAAAAATTCTAACACAACCTTTATAGGAAGTTTGAATTTAACAATGAAGTTCTTAACTAAGGCTTGAATACTTTGATTTTTATAAAACCTATGATAAAATGATATAATAGAAAGTGACACTCCTAAACCCTTTTCTTTGGGAATTGGTGAAAGGATTTGTTATAATGACACATAATAGTTATTTTGCCTAACTATGAAAGCCAACCCTATTCTGTATTGTTGGTATATTATCGACAGCGGTGTGGGTGCGAACTTTTGAGCGTGTTTGTCGAAAAAAATCTCTTTGACCAATTGTTTGTCAAGGCTGGAATGATTTTTTGCTGAGGTGTTTATCGAAGGTTGACCATGGGAAAATATTGGAGATTCAGGTGCCTATCGAGTTCGGGACCATTGTCAACCTGTTGTACGAAATCTTTTGATAACATTTTGCACTTTTTCTATGGTCAATAATACCTATAACATTTAAATATAATTCATGTCACTTCCTTTACACGTTTATTAAAACTCAAACCAACTCTAATACCTAAATCCCTCTCACGCCGGTACCTACCAAACTTTAAATCGTCTAACCATAGACATTAACAAATTGGTATCAAAGCCTGACAAAGATGGACTCTTGAGAAACTGTCCACCCACTCGTCGTCTATTGATCGTGGCTTACAATAAATTAATTCCTGTTATGATCATTTTTTATCCCATTGTATTAAGTGTTTATTTTACTAGCCGTTGTAGAGCTAATGGGCGGACATTGGTCAAAGGAAATTTGGGTTACAATGAAGATTGAATTGAACGAATTCTGAATGGATAGCTTGAAAGGATTTTGTTTTATTCTTTTATTACTGGGTATTATAAATAAAATCATTTATATGAAAAAAAAAATTAAATTGTTCGAGATAAAACATCACCCATAGTTATTAGATTATCGCAATAAATTCCAAAGCTGCTCCACAAATACTTAACAAGTGTTAAGTAATAAATGTTTACAATACAGATTACTGGCGCTCGATAAGTTTATTTGAATCGTAATTATCTTACATCTTACAAAGATTATATTTACCTCAACACCTTTAACAAAAAAAAGATGTTTGGCTACTGTTTCCATTGTTTGTAATGCGACTTGTATTGTTGGAAAAAATAATCCTTTTGTCCAACCTTTTCTCCCAGAAAGGACTGTTTGCTTAGCATCTTTAAAAGAAAGCTCGGTGTCCGCGACACAATTGTATGCTTGTACTAATTTGAACCGTATCGCTTCAACCTCCAACGTAGCATCATTTAATGGGGACTAATAAATCTAATTTAAATATAGCCTGAATATAACATATGTAAATGAATACATCTTTATCTTGAGAATCGCAAAACGATTTTGCCGATACAGACTAAAAAACAAAGACCAAACGGTCCGGTTAAATATTCGGAACGGGTGGCCGCTACAAATTCTTTATTCTAAATACTAAATTAACTTTATTCCCATAATTTAAATATAAACTTCTCGTACTCATCTGAATAAATTATCCAATGCATCGAGAAAGACTTTCTTTTTTCGATCTATAATGGACGAATGATGTCAATTGGTGAATTTATACGTTCCTTTGACGAATTCAATTTATTGGAATCGGTCTCCGTTTTGCGATTGTTCGGCTTCTGTTAGTTTCTCACGGTTGGGGTAATTATACAGGGCGTGCCATCAAATGGACAATAAACAATTATGACGATGTCTAGTTACCTCGTCTCGTAACTCAGCCAATTTAGATAATTATGTCAGGCCTATAAAGTCTTGATTGGAAAATTCGTGTAATTATAAAAGGTTGGTCAAGTTCTGATTATTAATAACACGATAGCAAATACTTAAGGTTGTATTTATTAGTTTTTTACCTTTTGATAATAAAATTATAATTTTATATATATTTGTACATTAAAGTTAATAAGACATTAGATAAGTATCAAGATCGATGTAGTGGTCATAATTTCTAGACTGAAAGGATCAAGATTGAAAGTTCCTCTTGTAAATGCGATGCTTCGATATTCGCTTAATGAAGACATATTGAATCGCCAAGCGGCGAAAGACAAGATACAAGCCATGTTTTAAACTGACGTCCGGTTCTTGCATCCACAATCTGCTTATAGGATTAAAAACAAAAACAGACAACAAAAACCAATTAGAGGGTAAATTAGAAAAAGACATGTCAAAGCATTGTAATATATTATTAAAAAAATTAAAAAGTTTCCATTGAGACAAAAACCCATGTCAATTAGTTGTAGGTCGGAAGGCAACAAATCGGTACGCGAGTTAATATTTTATTTAGGGTTGAAGTGGAGTCGAGGCAAAGTTAACTTGGATTTTTAAAACTTTTCAAAAGTTTAGCCGACGCTTTCCTCCGTCTAGCCTCGCACCTGATAAAGTAATTTGCCTCACACTTTTGAGGACGGTTCAAAAGTAACGCAAAAGGGTTTTTTGACACTTTTGGTACCTGAATAAAAATTAGGATAAAATTTATACTCTTGACTATACATTTTATAATTTATAGAGAATAAGCTGGTTTTTTGTGCTCTCTTTATGATCTTTACCAAAATATTGCATATAGTTTCAATTCGCTAATTAATATAAACCCATATTAGTACACAAATATTACTTCCATAGGGGGATCCATTGTTCTGAATAACAATAAGTACCTCAAACCCCTTACATTTAAAATAAGAACAAACGTGTCATCGATGAAATGACGCGTGTCGACCAATCGGGCGCGAAGGCCACAGACGTTGATGACGTCACGCTGCCACCGACCAATCGGCTCTGCCTGTCGCCTTCGGTCAACTTGCACTAATTGCCCATGTGTGCGATAACACTAGGATACAGAAGAAACCGTGCGCGTACTTGCGCGTACGCATGTTTATGAGTTCTTCCACTCGGCAGCATTATTTTTACATCCAATAATTCCCATGATGCAAATTTATATTAACTGTAAAAGTTATAAAAAATACAGCTTTACAGATGAAAACGAATGTTTTTCTAAAATGTAATTCTCACACGCCAGTCATAACATAATGTCATTTGACCATTCTTTTAAAACTAAAGTAAAGCATGGGAGTGTGGTAAAGGTATTAGAATAAAATACACAATTAATTTAAAGTAACGCTTGGGCAGTGGGAAAAGGCCTTCAGAACAATGCTCCAGCAAGACATTTCATTTGAGAGACATTTTCTAAAATGTTAACATTATATTTAAGAAAATATTGCTTTTAATTTCCAAGACTTGAAAGAATAGGTTTAATATTGTTTTTTTTTTGTATTTAGTTGTGCAAGTATAAAATAAAAATATATTATACTTTTAAGAAAATATTTGGGGTTTCATTTCCAATGTTTGATTATTGACTTAAACTGTAGATATTTAATATATTTTTATGATAAAAGTATAAAAATAGTATTAAACCTCTAGTTTCTTTATGATTATGACTTATTACATATTATTATCACAGATTATTCACATATTTTTTACATTGCAATAAATAATTATTATATAATTTTTGCTTTAATATACTTTTGTAATTATAGTGTTTTCTTTTGTCAAAAAAATGTAATGGTATATTTTTTTTATTTGTTACATAGACGTTTTATGTAAAATACACTATAATTTACAATAAATTTATATAATACTTTGAAACATTTTGTGTGATTTTACCGAATAAAATCATTATTAAGGATTTTTTATAATTAAATATAAATAAATATCTCAAATTTTAATTGTAGTAGAAACGTAAAAAATATTATTTAAATGCTAACTATTCTTAATTGTGTAATTAATTACACATTTAATTTCTATTATTTGTATATGTAATAGGTACGTGAAATAATTGAGCAGATACATTTTTTTTAATTCATAAATTGGATATTAAATTGTTAAAATGTATGAAAAAAACAATTTCAATTGTTTTGTTATATTTTTAAAAGACCTTTTATTTTTTTTTTACTGTTAGTTCCTTAAGTAAAACAGTTAGTAATAATATTAATCTAAGTCTTTCAATTCATCAACGTGTGAAGAAAAAGGGATATTTTTCTCGTCCTTTTACCTTCGGACAGATGACCACGTCTACAAATATTGACGCTCAGCTATTAAGTAGCTCGCCGGATGAATAGAGTCGAGATGAGGATGCTGCATATCTTAAGTATCTTTATGTTGATGTAAATTCAGATGTTTTTGTAACGTTTTTTTTTTGTTTCAGACAATGTTGGGTGTTTTTTATTTTATGTTTTTGGTGACTTATTTTTTTTATTTTTACAAAAAGTATATTGGTGAATTTTATATTTTTTAATTAGTTAATTTGTTGTCTTACCTTGCGCGATGCGTACAGCTGGCATCTTGATTCTCATCTTGATTTGGTCACCTATTTTTATATCTTGAACAACTTCTTTATCCTTAATTTTTTATCTTAATATCTCGCTATCAGCAGTTAACGCACTTCACATGTGCCGCCGTCGGTCCGGCGACTTATCGTCCTATTCTCTAAACGTTTTTGATAAGGGAGGTCGAGGTGTCACAGAATTCTCAAAAGTCCGACGGCAGTAGCCCAGTACGGTGAAAGTCATTTTTCTAATTATAACATTTTCAACTACGTCAATATATCTTACTTTTTTCTTTTCATGCTGCGGTAATTTAACTCACAGTTTCCAATATATACAAGACAAAACTGACTGGTCATAAGGTCTTATCAACACTTGAATGAACGTCGTAATATTATATCTAATCTATTCCCAGCAAGTGGCGATTCGACTCAGAAAATTAGACAAACGTTAACACTTTTAAATAAAATATCTAAAATAATTTTTACACTTAATCGTCCGTTTTTCACCACTGTCTCTACATTAAATTTTCTGGAAAATGTTCCGATAAATGTCCAAATAAGTTAAAGAACGGTAATAAAATTTGCAGAACAAAAACAGAACAGGATAATTCTCTTGAAATTTCAAATCTATTTGTTTGTGATAGTATCTTCGCGATGTAGTACGTCGCGTGCGGAGCGGTGCTGGCAGGTGCACGGCCGACCGCCCGCTCTCGCCCGATGTCCGAGAACGTCTGTCCTGTGTCCCTTCGCGCGAGGGCCCCGGCCTCGTGTCCGCTCTCCGTCTCGCTCGGCCGGCCGACGACGGCGCGTGCGAGTCCGTACTGAGTAGCCAGGGGTTACTCGCGGTCGCCACTGCCTCGGCAGATAGACAAAGACGTCAATGCGCTCCTCCTGCCAGAGGCGCGTGGGAGTGAAAGGGATAGTTATAAATCACAAGTGCCGTGCGTCGGTGTGCGTGCGCGGGTGGGGCGAAGATGCAGCGCGTACAAAAGAAAAGGGATAATATTTGCTTGCATATTTCATGACTCGATTAGGAGATGGAATTTTTAATTGAATGGACCGTGTCGCTCGGTCAGTCTGCGCTCGCGAACGGTTTTATTAAAGAACTACTTGCAAAAAGAATTATTGCCGCTTTCAGGTAGCGAGAATGCCAGTTAATCTGCTTGGTTCTTATTTTCAGATGTTTTATTTAACGTATAAACCATTATAATTGCGTTTGCTTTTATAATTACATGTATCATCTATTTTATATTTATATTTGAGAGCAATAATATATTTTAATAAAAGTAGAGTTCATGAAAATGTTTTACATGGTAACTGTATAAAAGTATTGTTATATCTTTATTCTGAAATACTATATTCAACAATAATTATGAGTAATAATAATTTATGTTTTTATTCATAAAAAAATGTCATATTCCACAAATAAATACGTAGCGCCATGCTACGACGGCTACGAAATGTAGACGCGTGAATGATAAATCAATGTACTTGTATTAAATCTTAACATAATTAATAAATCAATCAATAGCGAAATTTAATTAATAAAAACAAACAAAATCACACTGTAAATATAAAGTTGCATCGCTAAAAGCAACACGTAGTTAGCCAAGATATTTCACTTTCACTCTCACAACTTTGAGCGCATTTTTTACCGCGTTATTTTACTTAAGATGAGAAACTTATCTCGGCGGTCCTTGACTTTAATAAGTTTTATGACAGTCGAGACTTGACTGGCGCGAACTGGCGAAAAGAACTTTTTCATAATTGTTTCTGAACTGACTTTTAGACTTATGAAATGTTCGATTATTGAAATTTTAAAACTTTACTTGACGTTCTTGCGCTGACTGCATTTTTATTAAGAATGTAATTATTTTTTTATGAAATTTAAAATATTCCTACTTGTTAATTTTTACTTTTATTTAATGTTTATATAATAGCTTTTTTAACAATAAAATTATTTTCCTAAATGTATTTGATTTATAAAATTTACTTCCAATTCTACTAGAACTTAATGTTGCCGTAAAAAATACTAAAAAATGTTCAAAGGTTAACTGCATTCCCAGTAGGCTGGACAAACCAGTACATGGTCATCTCGTGTCCGTTGAGATTGACATATCGCCATCCCTCTTTAAAGGTTGCATATATTAGAGGAAAATAGAGACGAATAGGGGTAACACTTTTCACTAAGAAAAGCGTAGGATGATGATTGATATATGTTCATCCCTTTCATGTGTAGGAATATGTGGAAATTGAGAGAGGGATGGTCAATATACATGCAGAAGCTACTCGACGCTAGGCGGCGTGGAAAACGGGCTAGTAAAGAACCCTCTTCGAGGTTCGTTACTAAATCGGAGAATAATGTTTTATCCACTTACATATTATAATATTTAAAAAAATGCTACAGATAATTATAAATGGACACTAATTAGATCTTGTCATATTACTAAGAAAATAGTTTGGTGCTAGTTGTAAAAAGTCTGTATATAGAAATTTAAAAATTATCGCAATATATCAATGAACGGACGGTATGAGTTCAAGTTGCTTGTCAAATCTATAATTGCGTATCGACGGATGCTTTTTTGTCGCACGACAGATGTGCCGCAGGATACAGAAATTGCTTGATACATGAGACAACGGAATGTATCGGATTTTGGTGACATTCTTTTTTCTTATCTGGTGAAATTACCAAAATGTCTTTATTGAGAAACATCTTGGTAGAGTAGTACAAAGTTTATTAAATAAAACAATATTAAAACTATAAATGTATCTATGGCTGTCAAAAAGACAAGTACACTGAATTTTTTTTGACAGATCATGTCAGGGTTGTGGTAAATGATTTGCAGAGCTGGTGGTACGACATACTGGCCTAAAATGTTATATCACTTACAGTATACATTATTTAAGATAATTTATCAATTATTTTAATTCTTCAATATCATCTCATTTTACTTATAAGTTATAATGATGATTTTTTTTTACTCTTATACTAATATTTATAGGCCTTTAACGTCAAAATGTGGAGAACGGCCGTGATACTGAAATAGATACAAAACTTCAAGGACACATCAACTAATGTCGCTAACTTCTGTCATCAAGTACCACTAAAACCATTCAGTCAATTAAAACAGACATATACTTTATTTTAACAACGATAAGAGTCAAAATCGCAAGATTTAAATAAATCTGGTATTTAATTTGTTTTCAAATATTTAAAAATAAACACACCCCTTGGCAATGCTATTTGAATTTGTTACATTTACTTGTAATAGCTAGGGGTATAACGCTTCTCGGATGATTACAGAAGATTTATTACAGTATGTTGTTTATTTATAGCTAGGTATCTCAAGTCTAAATTGCAGAGATGATATATAGTATATTTACTACACCATGTATAGTATAGAGCCGTTAAGAAAGCTACCTGCAATGTTTATAAAACAAAACTAATCATATATATTATAACTATTTTATGATTCGGTAGCTAATTTGGTAGAGCAACGGGACGGTTTCCCAGAGGTCCCAGGTTCAAATACTTGCCGGTGTCGGTTTATATATACACGGTTTTCAAACAAAACTAATCATATACTTTGTTGCCAACAAACATACAAAAAGCAAAACATATACATATTTTTAAATGAAATAATTATTTTTTCCTAACCAAAGATGCTGGACTGAGATCATATGAGTATGTTGGGGTGGGTCGTGTAGGTGACAAAATTAGAACGGTCATAACTCCAAAGGACTCCGGTCGATTAACATCACTGTGACGTAAATATATTGAAACAGACCAAGAGATAAAAGGAGATAATTATATAAGTAGATCCATATGTTAAAAGAGGACAAATGATTTATGACATCGTGAGATAAAAGATTGTTATTGAAATAGGTGTATAATAAAGCTTTTACAATTGCATTTCTTTATATAATTGTAAATGTGTGAGTGTATATGTAATTAGTAAAATTAAGCACGAGTTATAAAATCCACATAAAGATGATGTCGGCTGAATCAACTCTACTAACACACCAAGTTAATAAAGTTGAGCTCAAATATGTAGTAATATTAGTTATATATAGATTAAGTACAAAAATATGACTTAAGAACCTGTAAAACGTGTAAATTTTGAAATCTTTTCAAAATAGAACGATATTGGAATTACATTTCACGTTTTTATCAGAGCTTTTCGGTTAAGCTTAAGTATAGATATTTGTTTTTATTTCTATCAACAGAATCGCAAAGCTTTTATTTTTTACTAGTTTACTTAAAAGTAATTAGAGTGCAAATATAATAAAGGTTTAAATGTTAACAGCTTAAGTATTAGCTTAGTCCTTTCAAATATAATTTAGCTAGAAATGCAAATAGATGTCTAACGCATTGTCCTTCGCCGTTCATAATAACGCCCAGTACATGGTAGATATCTCATAATAATATTCACAATAGATATTATTATCACTGCTAATAATGAATTTCGAAAGTAATATCTTTCATTGAATAAATATGAAACGTAAGTACAGAAAGTATTATCTTTTGATGATAGAGACTTAAAAATATTAAAAATTAAGCTTTGTTTTCTTATCAAAATAATAACTCATTAGGAATCAATAACGTGACCTCTTGATCTATGGCATATAAATGCCAGATTAGCATATTAAATGACTACAGCAATGCATCCGTTTGCCGCCCACAGTTTTCTCACAGGCTGAATCATCGTTTAGAAATATTATTTATTCGTTAATACTCCGTCAAGCATATAAATTGTCTGGATTCACATTGTTATCCTACGTTTATGACAATGTTTTAATGAGCTTATATCTCCAATGAATGTTTCTAAGCAAATATATCAAGATATTCTACGGTATTGGATATATCATTATGTGATATATCTTTCTCTACATTTTGTAAGAGTCACGAAAGAGACGGCATTTTTTCCTAATAATAAAAGCATTTGATAAATTAACATAGCAACTATTTACATTGAGTTCTTAATATCTGTTTATAAAAGTTCACCTGCAGTTTGTTGATATCTAATCTAATTATCTATAATCTGTAACCCTTACCAGCGCGTGGCACAGGCAGGCACTGGCTATTGACCGACCACATCCCTTAGCTGAAGGTCATTTCGTGGAACTTTTCATAGTGGCCATACATTTAACTCAATAGAACTTTTATAAAAAACAAATCTTTTTAAATAATATTTAAATTAAGAAGAATTAGAGCTTTTTATAATAATATACTAGGTTCAGCCTTGTATTGGACAGTTATGTAAGGAAGGAAAATGTATTCATAACCGTTTCTATGGAGATATTTAAAGCACCCTCAGTAAAAATACCAAGATTTCGGGTGATGGCGGCGAGTGGTACCATGTATTGACCCAAAGTGACTTCATCGGCCACTGGAGGGATAAGGTGGAGGTCAAAAGTACTGATGAGTCATCCGGTAATCGGAGTATTTGTATTTATTTTAGGTATAGTCTTTCGTTTATAGCTAAAATCTTTCAGAAAATATAAGTAACAGTTAATACATCTTGCTACTAAGAATCCACAAAGAAACAGTGGTTCTTTCTTTTTATTGTCACTGCTTACAAACACACTAAATTGTTTACTACTTAAACTCTTAATTATTACTGTTACACTTTATTATACTTGTTACACGATTAAGTCTATCTATCACACACTGTCTTCTCTTAGCTAGGAGACGATTTACATATTCATTATTTTTAGTCAAATCAGTATCCAACATTTTTTTTTTAGATAATAAAACTTTTACAAAAAGATTACATTGGTTTTAGTCAAACTAACAACTGATATAGTTAAGACCAACCTTCCACATAGAAAAAAGTGAACACAATATTATATAAATATATTTTTTTAACTTTAATAAAAATTCGACTATATGTAAATGTTGACTATTATGATTCGTATTTTTGGAAAAACGTTGGAAATAACAATTGTATAAAAACAAAGTAAAAACGTTTGTTTTTAACAAAGCGACATCTTCATAATGTCAATCATGTTAGACCTGCTGACCCTGTCTTCTGGTCAAGTACGAATCCTAATTCATTCCTGATGACACTGTGCAAGGTTAGAAGAATAGAATTTACATGTCACGGTATCATTGTAAAATAGGGAATATTGGAAATGTCCTTATAAAATTATAATTTATGAGACATTATGTAAATCTTAGCTTTATAATTTATCAAGTTTGACATTTAAATACCTAGACGAACTAACGAGTTTTTATTTAAATAGGAAATAAAATAGAATAGTATCTAAATAAGTAATATCATAATTTATAATTGTTTTTATAATTGTATAATAGAATAATTTTAATGTTTCTGATATTGCAATTACACTACGACATACAAAGAGACAACTTGAATAATGACCGTGCATTCAAGAAGGGGTCACACTTTTTGTTGTCTTGCGATTATTTACTATTTACTTCACCAGTTTTAACGAATTTAATTGATGCACCTTATATTTAGGTGTTAAAGTATATTTTTGAATGACTAGTTTTTTGGTAGAGCTTTATTTAAATTGGTGGTAATTTATGTTTCCTTGTTTACGTAAATGAACAATGGTTTCCAAGAGTGTCTTTTTTGGTAACATCTCTAAACGGTTTTTACGTGTACTATTTCTAACTAATTTAATGTTTGATCATTAGATTTAACCTTAAAATATTTTAATAGTAAATAGGTCACTATATTATATTACATGCCAATTTTTATAAAAATATGTTTAAAGTTCGTTTTGAATAAAATTGTAAAAGGCAATACGAAACGCCGATGTTATCTTAAGATAACGCCAATCTATCGCAAATCTCCTATGTCAAAGCGTCAATATATCTAAAGATGAGGCTATTATAATGACACCCGTTGCTGAATGAAACGAATAGCATTATTAGTTAAGAGCTATTGTGAGAAATCGTCTCAAAGTAAATATTTTGACAATAAAGCCATTGCGTCTTGAGTTACTAGCGGGACAATGACTCCTGAATAGTACAAAAAATACTTAAAGATATTTACGATAGACAAATGATTTTATCGTTAAATAAAACCTTCTTAATACTGGTGGGACATCTCTAATATTTGAGAGTAAGTTTGACTCATATTAATTTATTCAATCTTAGTATCTAATAAACCCATGCATTGACTTGGCAACGAAAGCATTGACACATTAATCTTGATACAACGCCAAAACAATTACAACACTAAAATCTTGTATTAGGGAAAGTAACTGACCACAAAGCACCAATATAACTTGATCTTTGAATTATTTAGAATAGCAATATTTGAAGGGTCGTGATTAATTTGACAGTGTGCAATGACACGAGCCTTCAAGCTGACGAAACATCGGTGATTCGGAATTGAAATAAAAGTTAAACAATGGTTTCGCAGCCTGAATGTACAATGAGCGTGGGTGAGCCATGTGGGTTGGAGGTCACAGGCAGGTAAGGTAAAACACATTTTTAAATCATATGGAAGTGTAAGTACTATGTAAAAGCATATGAAGATATATATAATATACTTTTTATAATGTAATGTTATTGGACTTCTATCTCAATTATTTTTATATGTAATAAAACTGAACTATCTCTCAGTCCATTTAGGTGCTCATACCTCCAAAACCATTTATTTTTATTTTATAATATAATAGATTATATGGTAAAGTTTTGATAAGCTTTTTAAATGTGATAGGTGACCTAAAATTTGACCAGGTCCCATGGTGTCTGACTAAGGCAATGCGGACAAACGTGACTTTTTTCGTGGGTGGTGTTAAAAAATGAGACGATATTAATAGAGAAATTTTAGTCAATGCGGGCGGAGTTGCGGACAAAGCTAGTCAAAGAACAAAAAAATAATATTTGCACCATAAATAAGAACGGAATTGAATAAAGATATTATAATGTAGAATGAGTGCCAGTTTATCATAATAAAGAAGCAAATTATATTATTTGAAATAAGAAAGTATTGCAAAAGAATTCGTCCAATAATGATATGTTTGAAGTCCCACTTTCGCGGTTCTGCCAAATGTCGCCTTGACTTGAGATCAAGAAAGATATGGAGATGACTCAAAATATAAATATATTAAATTTAATATATTTTAAGAACAATAATTCATTACCTACAGCGGAAGGAAGAGCTCAAAATTTATTCCGAAAGATGTTTAGTTGCAACTAAAGACAAATTACTAATATAAAAATATAGAACGTTGTAACGATTATGTAGTGTTTAATAAAAATAAAACTATAATTTCGACTCCATTCATTCATAATCTACAATATCATCGGACATGTATATTTTGCATTGTCAATAGAGTGATTACAGCCAAGCTGTATCCTTGACAGCCGACCGCATGACCCGCGGGCAGTAATAACATTATAGAAACATAATTATTATCATATTACCTATTCATATATAGAGATGATATTAAAAATGTTAATAAAATATACTATTTTAAAATTATTAATTAAATGTTATACATGAAAAATAAATAATAAATTTAATTGACGTAACTATCAAGTGAATTTAGAGACTTTGATAATAAAAAAATATTAAAATAAAAGATTAGTGTTAAAATTGGTTTCCAATAGACTGTCACGGTAGCTCAATTGTCAGAGCGACGGTATTGTATCCGAGTGTGCAGGTTCAAGTCCTGCGGGTATTGATAATTTTTTCATTCTATATTTAAAATTTAAATAAGTTAACATGGCTAAACATGTTGTAGATAATTTGAAATTTAAATATGTTTAAAGTGTGTTATTTGTATTAAATCATTAACCGTATGTGTGCGGTCAGAAATTCGTTTTAAGTTTTAAGTTTGGACGAGAATTCATGAGCTTTTGTGGTTGAAATATCACATTAAGTATTTAGGTGGTCAATTTATAAACGTGGCAGTTGGCTGATATTTGGGCTTAGAAATTAGCATTGATGTTTTTTGTGAATAATATAAACTGTATGTTAAAATGTGGTCGAATAATACGGAATAATATATTTAAATATTAACTCTAAACGGTTCAAGCTTTTGTGTAAAAGTTATATTAAGATGTATTCACTTAAACACTCAGAAAATACATTTTTGTTTAGATCGACATAAGGTTTTTTTGTGCATTATTTATTAAGTGCATTAAATACGTTACGAAATAGATAAAGATTTACTTCTCATGATAATGATGGATATAATATGAATATATATGTGAATATCGTTAATACGATAGATTAACTTTCGCAAGAAACTGTTAATAGACGTGACTTATCTACACCCAAAACAAAAACTAAAATAAATCACTCGCATCATACCGCTTTGTTGTGAAAGATATAATTGGTTCCGTATAATAGATTGTAATTAATGAGTCTCACTGATGAGAGATTAACTTCTGCCCACAGCTGAATCTTATTTGGACATATACAATTGTTATAGCAATTGTAATAGGTTAATAGGTTTGTGAAATAGATTTTTTTGCGGTTCAAAGGGAATGGATAGTATCTGGTGAGTGTTGTTTTTAAACCTGTTACATCATATGAAATTGTTAAAACTTTTAGAAATCTAAATATGAAAAAAACCGGTGATCTTTGGGGTATGTCAGTAAAATTACTAATAAGTATTATAAATGATATTGCTCCACAATTATCCTTAATTTTTAACAAATGTATTGAAACCGGTACTTTCCCAGACTTAATGAAAAATAGTAAAGTAGTTCCTTTGTTCAAAAGTGGCGATAGACTAATTCCCGGAAATTATAGACCTATCTCTATTTTACCCACTTTAAGTAAAATTTTCGAAAAAATTATACTAAACCAAATTTCAGAATTTGTTTATAGCAATGAAATCATGCATAGTGAACAATATGGTTTCACCAAAGGCAAATCAACAACTGATGCGGGTGCCGCGCTTCTTAAGCACATTTACGACGCATGGGAAAAGTCACAGAATGCAATCGGAGTGTTTTGTGATTTATCTAAAGCCTTTGATTGCGTGGACCATCAAACATTACTTTGCAAACTTAATCACTATGGCGTGCGTAATGCTGCGCTTGATCTTATTGCCTCTTACTTGAATCAAAGAGTTCAGACGGTTGATGTAAACAATTGTAAATCGGTTGGATCTCACCTAAAAATGGGTGTTCCACAAGGATCTATTCTAGGCCCTTTCTTATTTTTACTCTATATTAATGATTTGCCCTTTTACGTAAAAGGACTATGTGACATTGTACTTTTTGCTGATGATACCTCACTTATTTTTAAAGTTGATCGTAATAAACCTAATTTTGACAAAGTTAACTGTGCTCTGTCACGTGTTCTTCATTGGTTTGAAATTCATAATTTGGTATTAAATACTAAGAAAACTAAATGCATGGAATTTACACTTCCTAATGTAAAAAGTCGGGATTGTAGTTTATTCCTTAACAATGAAGTGTTAGAACTGACTGACTCGACAACTTTCTTAGGTATAACTTTAGATAAAAAGCTCCAGTGGAACCCCCATCTCTCGACACTCGCAAGCAAACTTAGCTCAGCCGTCTTTGCAATTAAAAAAGTAAGACAATTAACAGACGCTAATACGGCTCGACTCGTTTATTTTAGTTATTTTCACAGTATATTGTCTTACGGTATCTTACTATGGGGCAGCGCTGCCGAAATTAATTCTATATTTATTTTACAAAAACGAGCTATACGGGCTATTTGTAACTTAAAAGCTAGAGACTCCCTAAGAGAAGTTTTTAAAGAAATCGGTATTCTTACGGTCGCTTCTCAATACATTTTTAATAACTTACTATATATACGCCAAAATTTAAATGACTATAAAAAAAACAGCGACAGACATACTATCAATACAAGAAATAAAAATAGGCTTGTAACGCCTAAATTTAGACTTCAAAAAGTTAAGAAATCCTTCATGGGCTTGAGTATACGCATATATAATAAGGTTCCACAAGATATCTTAGATCTTCCTTTTCATGGTTTCAAATCTAAAATTAAAAGTATATTATTAAATAAATCTTACTATAACATTCAAGAGTTTTTGGTTGATCGAAATGTGTGGAACTTGGGTCATTGTATCATAAATCTTGGGTCATAAATCTGTATTGTATTGCGAATAGCTAGTAATCTCCGCAATTTGTTTTTTTGTTGTAAATTAATTTTTGCTTTATCGGCCTTCTGCATCACACCGATTCCTTAGAAGTCACTACTTGCGGTAGCATCGGGAGTCGGGTTGCCTCCCTCCCTCAAATATGTGCGAAGGGGGTGATGGCTGGCTCTTGTGTTATGCTCGTGAACGGGTGCTGCTTGCGGTGACTGGTTGTGTGGCAGGCCGAAGATTTGTGTATATATGTGTATATATGTCTATATATATATATATATTTACTGTTATTATTATTTAATTTTAGTTGCCTGAAATCATTGGGCTTCTTTTTCGATTGATTGCGACGGTTCTAGTTGTTCCAAAATTGCATTTAAGTTTATAAAATAAATAAAATTGACTCATTTGCAGGGTTGATGTTATAATTTATAAGTCAAACATTGTTAAATTTTATTTAAAAAGAGCAACTGTTGAGTTTCTGGCCAGCTCTTCTCAGCAGAACAGCATTCCGAGCTGGTGGTAGCTTACTCACAGACTGACTATACTGACCAATTTAATGTAATTGACGATTCAAAAGTGCGTGTAAATGCCTACTTGAATAAAGATATTTTGAATTTGAATTTGAATTTGAATTTGATGATTGTCACCTATGGGATTTATGTATTGTGGGTAAGGAACAGGGGGAGTTGAAAGGAGGAGAAGATAAGAAGGAGGAGAAAAAAAGAGTTGGTTTTATAATCCTACTATTATCACAGGATATCTACTACCTTGGCTCGACATGACAAAAATTATAGAAATGCTCTGCCAATAGCGCTAAAGATAAAAGATAATGCTCTATAAGAAATAAGTAAGCTCTATAAGAATAAGTGCAATCATAATTTGAAACAAAAATATTGCACATATTTTATTTTATTTCAAACTTCAAAAAAAATAAAATAAAAATAATTCTTACTATCTGAATTAAAATAAAAAACAGATGAATTATTTTTTTATGAATGATATGAAGACAGTCCAAAGGTGTGGTAAAAGTGAACAGTCATCACCAACAGAGTTGAGGAGTTTGACATTTCATATTGTCGGAATTAGCATACTGGCCAGTGGACTTAAGTAGGTACCTTTAATATTTTGACAGTCATCTTTATTTTCCGTTCCAACACTGTTTTATTATATTGTAAAAAAATACAATTTTATAAAAAAATATTGTTTTTAGACAAATATTTAAATTCTTAAAAAAATATAATATAAAATTAATCTGAGAACAGATTTGCACATATTTCTGGCGCAAATTGAATTTATTAATAATAAATATTTTGAGGAACATAAATATATATTTAATAATATTATTTAAGAAAATTAATTCACTACAAAGATAAAGCGATTATCTATCAAATTTGTTCAGACAATAAAACAAAACTCTACCCACTCGAGCGTTTAAATTATAAGTTATAAAAAATCGACCAAATATGCATGAATGGACGAACGGTGTACGCAGGAGAGAGGTGTGATCCCAGATGGTTACAAACGATTTCACCATTCAGCCATACATTATTTTACGATATACATTGCTGCGCATCCCACACTGCATACACATTTCGTCAGTACTTTACGAGTAATGTAACAAATGGTAGGGGTATGATATACTGTTATGTTTACGATACAAGTCATTAGTAGGGAGGGTGATTAGAATGAGCGTGCGCGTGGGCAGGCGGCTTGTCATCGCAAGGGTCATTGTTGTACAGTTTTATAGTACATAGTATATTTAGAATAACTTTTTTTTATATACAAATTATTTTTTTTTTGATGTATATCTCATTATATTTTATGTGTGCTAAACTATTTAATATTTAATATGTTTATTGAAAAATAAACAAAATTTTTTAATGAAAAATAATATCAAAGAAAATTCTAAATATGTTTATATTATTTATTATAATGATATATTATTAAAGTTCCTGTCTAATTTGTAAGACACCTTCACCATATTAGCATTGAATGCTTACGGGCTGGACACGAATCTGCGGCCTGTCATTAGCGGACGAGCAATCTGTCCCACCCTGCATTGTGCCACAGAGTATATTATTTTACATCTTGCGATACCACGCTTTTTCATCATATACTATATTTTATAATCTATGCGATATACGGGTAAATGCAGGTACCAAAAACTATAGGGTCAATATAAAAAACGCATTGAACTTCATTGTGAACCGGCCTTTGTCCACATATTTTTTTTCATTCTACCCTCATTTTTGCTTTTTGCAATAAAAAAGGTGTTTCTATAAAATTTCAAAGGAAACGATGCGAATAATTCCTCGTTTCATGTTTCTTAGTTTTTTATTGTGTTTTTATACGCCCCCATGCGTGGGACTATCGATGTGATCTCTTTTTGATAGACCTCCTTTAGCGAGATGGACCCGGGACTATTGTCCAGTGTTTTTCTATTTTTTTTTAACCATTGTTAAAGATATAATTAGAAAGAGTTGATGGATTGCTTTATAGAGGCATTTAATTTATCTACTATCCAAATCCCATTTATTATACATTCTTGCCAAAATGGGGTCCATTTGATGGAACTATTCATTTATTAAAGAATTCTACTACATTATTAATTAAAAGAACATTAAGACATTATGTCTAGCAACTATATATATTAATAAAGTACTTGAATATTGTATAGTGGTATTGGTATATATAAATACATTAATACATACCATAAGTTCCGTCGGCTAATAGCTGATGGTATCAGAGACACATGTTGCGGCGCTAATGAATTTGAGGACACGGTAAAAACTTTGTAGTTTATGGATCTGCTAACGAATAGGAGATTTTAAAGTAACATTTGTAATTTTTTTTTGTGTGTTTATTTAAACTATATAAAACTACACTGCATGCCTTGCATCTAGTAGAACATTTTCAAATTAATATAGTATATATGACATATTTTTTTTATACGTTCCAAAGGTACGATCAGCAGTGCTGAAATACTGTATGTATTTAGCGATATGGTAGCTCAATTGGTAGAGCGATGTTTCCCACAGGTTCAATCTCTGCCCGTATCGATTTATTTTTCATTAGATATTTATTTAAAATTAAAAAATATACAAAGTTCTGGAGTCACTGGCCAGTAGCCAGACTGGTAGAGTCATCTTATTATTTGCCATTTGTAATTAATTTATATTCAGGTCACACATACTACTAAAACAGACCATTGCCAGAAGCCACTTGGCGTGATTTATGCAATCCCTGCCCATAACGGTACAATCTTAAAATATTGACAAAAAATTACGTATGGTACACAAAAAATGGGATGCGTGGCTTGTGACCAAAATAATAATCGTTTGCGTTTTTGACGTTACATCCATAGAAAAATTAGACAAGATCTAGATATATTTCTTATTATAAAATATCTATAGTTTTCAGTTATTCATATTATAACATTGTTTTTAGATTTCGTGATTGTTTTAAATAGAGAGTTTAAATAAACTATATTTAGTTCTTGCTTACAGCTTATAGTCAATAGAACTTTTAGTGATATTAAAAGTTTCTATTTCAATTATTCTTTTTTTGCACTTATCAAATGTTTGATTCTATTTCCACCTCATTGGTCGAGTGGTTAGCGCAGACGCCTAACGTATATCTGCGCAACGGGGATCGGGTTCGATTCCCGGCAGGTATGTATGTGATGAACACAGATGTATTTCTCTGTCTATATTTCTAGGTTTGGTCGTTGATTAAATATATTTTCAATATTTATAATGTGTATTTCTATGTATTTGTATCCTTGTCTAACACCCTTAACACAAGCTAATAATTTGCTTATTTAGGAGTAAGATCAATGTATGTAGTTTGTCCTGTGATGGAAACATGGCTGCAAAAAGAGAAACCGCGACAATCTACAACATTCGTCCAAAATTATCTAAATGTTTTACAACACTACCTCCTAAACTAATAAACCGCAAACAGATATTAATCTATAAGAATTTTTTGCTTGTTTTTGTCAATTCGTAGGTCAGTTGGGTCCTTCTTTGATTTCCCACGTAGACAGTGATTTATGATAGAATATTCTGTTTTTTTAATAGTTTTTCAGAATAATAATTATATTTTTATTAATGTATAAATAAAAATATAATTATTATTAGTAGCATTTATTTAAAATTTGTAATCGTAAATAATTTAATTTATATTAGGGAATTTTATTCTAGTTATTTATATCGATTGAAACTTAATAAATTATTAAGACCATGTAGTTTTTTGACTTACCTTCATATATAATACGTAATAATAATATGTAACATACCAACAACCATGCCTAGCTCCCAATGGCGTCAATAGCTCAGATGAGAGGATTTCTCACTTATATATTCAATTATCATCATAATGTAACAAATTTAATCAAAACCAGCTAAATTATTCACCTAAGCTTTCCTTGCAGATCAGTTTATTCATAGAAATAATGAATATAAAAATCCGTTTCGAAGTTATTGAGATTATAGCGTTCAGACAAACACAGCGGGTGACTAGTTAAGAGTAGTGATGATAGAACTATACAATAATACTTAATAATGATTAGATCATATAATATATATATTTACAGTTATTCTATTATAGTTTAGATATCTTACACACACGACACACGTGAGGCCCAGATGGTGCAAGTCCAGACAGATCGCCGCATGTGGACGTAGCTTTATAAGAGTACAATCAATAACATAAGTGTTAATTATAAGATATTCAACTAACATTATCACTACAATAAACTCAATTTACTTAGTTTGTTTTTACAATAGTGACGAAAATGAGAATAATTGAAGTACATGGTAAATATCTCTAAAATATTTATTATTAAAATAGATTTTCTTTGTATTTTATAGAAATATCGATATATTAAAAACACATGTTTTTTATACCTATTGTTTTTGGTATATTAAATAGAAAAAAAAATCGAGTTTAGTGTTTTGTTCAATTAAAACGACTTTTGAATAAATTACAGCGAGTAAAAATAATAAAAAGTTGGATCTCTTGATATATTATATTCAATCCAAAATATTGATAACATTGTAGAACCCAAAATTATAGTAAAATTTAAAAATATCCCAATAAGTCCCACACTGGTACCAAATAGGAAAGCCAGGACAAAAAAACCGTCCGTGGTGTACCGCTAGCCGCATCTGGAAGCCGTTGCGCTCTCACCGTTAGCTCTGACCCGCAAAAAAACGTGTAGTGTAGACCTGCTTCAGCTTTGTTCTGAAATTATATGTGTATAATAATTACGCTTGCGTGTATCGTGTGGAATTGTTTGGGAATCCGAGAAGCTTTTTACGCCATTGTTGCGTTTTGTTAACTGTGGTTGAAAATATATTTTTTTATATTACAATAGAGAATTTTATATTGTCGCTAAATGTTTTGTTGTTACGAATTAATGTGGATTTTTTTTTGTGGTAATATTTTCGAAACATCCTGTATATGCCACAGGATAAGCCAAGATAAAACAAATATCCGCTGGTTTAAGGGTCAAAACCCATATTGCGTAGAACCCATATGAGCTTTGTTTTTTGTCCACTGTGACTATTTTTAACCGGTGTTTGGTCTCCGCATGTTGCTTATCAAACGATGAAATGGGTCAAAACCTTTTTAAATGGCTTTTAAGATTTGGTTCAAGGGTTAATAAAGATTACGAATATATCTTGATAATTAGTATTAAGGTGTGTGTTATAATGTCCTAAAAATAACAATTGAATATTTTTATGTTTTTATTTATAAAATTAGGATACATGAAAACTGCAAAAAAATCTTTCGGGTTAACAGAACTTATACAACTTTTTGTAATATATATATCAGACAAAAATGTATTATTTATTCCCACAAGATGACGTCATTCAAATTTCAATTTCACCAATTTTCTCATACTAATAATAAAAAAAAATCAAACCCACTTCAAAATTGGAAAACAAATGCTTCTCTATAAATGTAGCGTCAACATGACAAGTATGGTTCCGTTTGTTTTGCCTCCAAATATACCGTTAGCTTGCACCTTGCGTCACAACCTGCGACCTATTTATCCGGGGATGAAAAAATACCTCTTCTATCCTGATCCCAAAATTAAACAATATTAAACTTTATATCCTTGTGATAAGAGCTGTTAGGTTATTTTGGTGTTTTGTTTGAAGAGGTTGTTTGATCGCTTTTGGCTATTAATTAACTTGTGATATTAATATATTAGAGTCTTGTTAGTTTTATTAAATACGTGTAATATTGACCAAGTCTGTGTTATTCGGTTAATTGTTAAATAAATAATACTTATCGTGTTTTCGGTCTGTATCATTACATATAGCCTTGTTTTTTAATATATATTAAATATTATTTATCTGTATTGTGATTTTCCGCTTTCTATCTATATCTTCTTTGAGTAATATTTTTAAACTGAAGAGCAGGTACAAACACGTCGGTCACGTTGCTACCATGTCTCACAAACTAAATTTTGAGGCGTGACTCAGATTAATGTATTGTAGAAAGTTATATGCTTATGTATGGTATAATCTATGATATATATTTTATACTACAAATATTGTTTACAATCTATATAAGAATTATTGAAATAATTTTAACACTGCCTGGTACAATATTCCTTTAATATATTAAATTATTATATTGTCTTGTTTTGAGGAAAAAATATATTTTTTAGACTTTCGCAACTCGATGATGATGACTTATAAGAAACATAAAATATTCTTAGAAGTACTGAAGTATGAAAACCCTAATATTAGTATGAGCGTCACGTAACCAGGTCCAGCATTCACGTAAAGGCTTGTTTACACTGCGATCAATCTCCATCAAGCGACGACACTTTATCAGTATCCGCCTACAGAGGTGTAGACTTGCCTTTTTTTAGATATGAATTAGTACTTGAATTGCTTATAAAATTACTGTTAAATATACAAATAACAATAGATATTTTTGTAATTTATTCAAACACAATTTATTACTGACTAAGAAAACCACGTTGTCTATATAAAAAAAATAAAGAAATTCTAATTTAGTAAAAATATGTTTTTATTTCTTATATTTTAATTATTTGATAATTATCATAAACTCAGTGCCAGTTCTATACTTTCTTAGTCACCATGAGAACAAAGTTTAACACGATCGTCCATCAAGCTCTTATCACTTGTAACTTTATCTCACGGGATGAAAGTAAGGATTATATACACAACAAAATTATTGTTTCGGTAGCCGAACATGTTACAACATGTGTGAAATATACCTTAAAGATGTAATCAAAAGATAGCCTGGCTCTACCTTGAAAAATATTTAATAATTTTACTTTTCTGAAAATAATTTTTACGCATTCTATACATATATTTATTAATAAAATAAAAATTATACACATAAATATATCTTTTTGGATTCTGGAATTACTTCTTCCAAGATGAATTTCAACACGGCTATTGAAAAACATATTGAAAATAACCATATGTTGCAATTCCAGCTGTAACAGCTGTAACTAAATGTATGGTCAATTCGATGCATACATTTAGCGCAATGGTACCGCGAGGAGATACTTCAGTTTAACGACTGTATTTAACAGTTAATATCGCCTTGTAATGACCCGTTCACACAATCTTTCATTTTCAAACACCGAGAGCAGTGGTACAAGTATGAAATTGTATTTTTGGGTCTTGAAATATTATCTTAATTATTTCTAAAACTGAATTATTTTTATCAATGTAGAGTTGATTATTTTTTATCTGTATCAAGATTTAGAAATGTATAAATACAACATTATACAAAATAAAACAAAGTTTTTAAATTTTAATATTATAATTTAAAATATTTATTTTTTAAGTTATACCATTTACAGTACGCTGTGCTTAAAGCTCTTAGACTCTTGGATTCGCCATTCATTCCCTGACAGCTATATACGGCAATATTTCTTTTTAATGTCCCATTTGATTAGACTCGTACAGTCAAAAACATACAAAAGATTATACGAAGGCTATTCACAAGGCTTTTTAGCTATGATTTATTTGTTTTGTTTTTGTTTTTAAATACTCATCATCTGTCATAATTACAATTTACGTAATAGTATTATAAAAAGGTATCGTGTACTTTCTAATGTATTGTGATTTCTATGTCCTACTAAAATATATGTTAGGACGATTTCACAATTAACTTTTGAACATTATACAAGCAGCAATAGCGTTTTAGACAGCTTTTGCTTTAAAGCGCTTTATTGTATATTTGAAGATACAAAATAAAATATACTCAACACTGTAAGGTTTTTTAAATAAGCGAACAGCATCCCAACTCATCTATAATTCACAATATTCCTAGAATGACCGCTTGATCCAACGATAAGGAGACAATATCACTTAATAAAAAATATATTTTGACAAGGGTAGCAGTAATTTGCTAGACCCATAAAATATTCGTATCAGTCGAGGCTCTAGAGGACATGACATGCCAAAACCAAAAGTTGACCACCTGTTATCCAACTATAAATCCTGTTACATCAGAAATCATCTCCACATCTAATAATTTGGAGAAATTTATAGGAAGTGGAAGAAATAGTGACGTAACGACAGCAACAAAGTAATTATCGATATAAAGGACGTTTCATACATACATTATAAATTTAATTCTTTTTAAATTAATCGATCTACATTTTTTTTTTCAATTGACTGAATCTAACTAGGTTAAGTTAAGCTAATTAGGTTGAATAAAGTAGGTTAAAGTTAGCTTAGCTTAACTTAGTCAAATCATTTTGGCTTTCGTTAAAATCTATGTACGTTTTCGTTACATTGTATGCTATACTGCTTTATAATTGTATATTTTTTCAAATTCAAATCAATCATTCGTTATTTTGCTATTGTAAATGTTAAGAATGTTGTTTCTAGTTGATTTGCCATCACTACCCAACTCTGGGCACGCACTGTTTTTTGTCGCTAAACGCCAGGCCATCTGGTAAGAATTTTTTATGTACAAAAAACCTGACCCTTTCTTACCTTTGTGTTAGCCCTCGTTTTTTGAAGCCAAGTGGACCCCAACAATATGTTGAATTAGCGTATTAGTAAAATTTTATCGGCCTGATGAAATTTTTGATTGAACCAACGGATTGTTCTTCAACGGTTTTTATGTTTCTTTTTATAAATTGAATAACTTTTTCTAATATTAATAACGGTGATTATCGATTATATTCGTGTATTCATAAATACACCTGTGCTTAATTTGTTTTCCAATATTTATATTTTGCAAGCAATTGTGACGCATCTTAATATAGGGATCGTAATCTGTCATCGTAATCAAAGCGACTTGAGATTTTCGTAACTCCTCAAGATCAAAAGAAAGCCGACTGCAGTGCGCCAATCGAAGTACTTGAAATTGAAAAAAATTAAAACGTCCCGGTCGGCGACTGAGTGCGTGAGTGAGTGAACGATCGAATGAATGAATGAATGAAATATCGGCCTGCGGATCTCTGTGTTTATTGTATTAAATACTTTCCACAATGGGTAATATCGCGATTTCTATGCATGCGGGGGCTGAATGGGCGGAATGCAGTTTATAGAATTTAGCAGCGGAATTCGAGGGGTTACAATTCGAATCAATAGCTCGTTGTAAATCGAACTATTATAAGATAATATTGAAATTAACTTTCATAATATGTATCCTACATTATATAAGGCATTATATGTTTAAATTTAGAATCCTATTAGTTAATGCTTTGTAACTGAACTATCACAGAAATAGCAGTGGTGACTTTAGTTCTAACTTTCTTTGGTATTACTTGGTTTCTTTTTCTTCTCACATCTTAATTATAAATGTGTCAATAGTAAAATATTTTAAATAAATAAGTATCTAAGTTAGAAGAATATCATTGGATCTTGCTCAATCAATGGAACTGCCATTTGGAACCGTGCAACCAGGGTCTGAAGTGCAATCTATGCATTTGATATAAAAATCTTTGACCTTGAAACAATCTTCTTTGACCTTGAAACAAAACTTGCTAGTAACATTATGCCTATTTTTAATTGCTTTAGCTTTGTATATAACTTTTGTCTGATTACAATTTAAAATACGAGTACATCAATCATATTTTTTTTTATTTTATTTTACAGATGCAGATGACTTACTCTATCAACACTCATAGTCAACTCTAAATCTAGGTCTTAACAAATTGAAAAGAAATAAAACGTAAAATAATCAATACGTTTATTTGCAATATCAGATACTCTTCATACATTCGGCCAGATATAGCGTCGCATGACAAGCATCGCCTATTAGGCTTCGTGACTGCATGAGCCATTTTGCTGTTGTATTTATCGAAACGTTTCGTGCGACACGCCGCAGACACTGATCTAATGGATTCTACCAATACATGTGCAGCAGTTACGTAATGCTTTATGAAGATGGGTGTGCTGGGATTACAGACTCACTTGGATTGCCTCTCTCGTTCTCTCTTTCTCTCTCTATTTTTTTAAGTAATTTTGAACATTACGTGTTTGAAATCCGAAACGATTTAACAAACAAAAGAAAAAAGAACGATAATGTAACAAAACATATATTTTTTTAATTTATGTTTACAGTTGGCATCTATAGCAAAAGTAAATGTGACTTAAAATAAACCTTATTTTAATTTAAATACAAAACAGGTACAGTAAGTGATATAAAAATAAATTAAAAATGCACTGTATTTTAGTGAACGGGTGTAGAGGTGGGCAGAGGCCGCAGGTCACACGTCATGGCACGGACATCGCCGCCCCGCCCTCGGACCGAGTCTGGTCTGGCCTGGTCTGTCGTACAGACAGCAAATCTATACTCAAATATGTATTGCCCGAGTATCTTCTTGAATCCCTCTACTGTTAAGATATAAAAAATAAATGATATAATTTAACAAAATTATTTAACATTGTTTATGAATTATATTAAAATATGAAATAATCAAATCTTATTTTTTTAAGGTGTTTTATTCCTACTGTACTCTCTGGGTGGTAAGGTGGTGCTAGCCGGGGATAGTACCGCCTGCCCTTTGGCTATCCGCCCGCCCTAGCTGCCCACAACCTTGGGGTATATACTGTATACTGAATTATGATTCGCTACTGTTTTGTGAGTTTATTTTCGATTAGGAGAGTTTGAATAAAATAAATGTTACTTTCTTTGAACTATTATATACTCATTTTGTAATAAACATACGGATAGATATGTAGATAAACAATGTGATTTCAAAATTATGTAATTTACAAAAACACCATATATAATGTTAAAACGATTTAATTTAATTATAACTTCAACTGATCTTACATTAGATTATGAAGTACTTATTACACTCACATATATACACTTATTACAATGTCATTACAAGGTCACATAATCATTTCAATGTCATACATTTGAAAACGCTGGAACATTGAATCAATTCATTTAATTTAAACAAATATAGTTAATATTTTCGAGCAACATATGGTTCTGTATTTAAACCTTTAACCTGAGTTAAGTTAACTAAGTGTATAATAACGTTGAATGTTTTTTTATAGTAAGCTAACGTTCCACTTAAAATACCACTATTTATAGCATCTGCTCTAGAATGGTCATTTAATAATCATTTGACTCTCCTTATTATTAAAAATTAAAAACCTCTTAAAGTTAAAAAGTAAATAATGTGTAACATAAATTCATTACTAATTTTAGGACTTTATCCAAATATTTAAGAGTACAATCAAAAATGTCGTGGTATATTACTAATAGGTAAGTAGTTCATGAAGCTATATAATAGTACATTGTTAAAGCGCTTCCAGATCACTCGTTCGCTGGACAAAGTAATCTTCTATACCGTTCTGCAATTTCTAATCTTCCAATTCACCATTCATTTTCCACGCCTTGATTCTGGGCACCTAAAATGTTTTTTATTTTTTATTTCAAAGCGAGAATAAACATTACATGATTTTATCTAGAGTTGTTATATCATTATATGTTTGTCAGGTTAATTAAGTTAACATATTTATTAATCTTAATTAGTATTGTTTTAACAGAATCTATTTTTTATAATAAGTAAGATACTGATTGTACCTAATACTTGGAAGTAGAAATGATATCTCCGTCAAGTATACAATAATTTGATGATCTCTTAGGACCATAATACCACCTGTATAATTTATATAATGTATACCAAATAGTATTGTATATATGTATTCTATAGAAAAAATATAGAATATATATATCTGTATTCTATATTTTTTCAAGTATTAAGGGCTTTAAAGAAATATTCGTTAGAAGTAAAATTAGTGACCTCCTAAGAGTAATGCAACTGGTACAGACTGCTAAAATGGAAATAAATTGAAGATCAAACTTAGTCTAATTAAATTGCGTTTTGACCTTTTAATTTAATAGTTAGCAACCTGACTGCTGCTCCCAAGATTGTCAGCTGTTTAGTTGAACCGAGAGAGAACAATTCTTTCTATAATCCACAGATCGTTGTTCTGTATCTTCAGTTCAGATTTTTTTTTTAAAAACCATACCCGCGTGATTTTTCATACATTATTGGTTTGTGAAAGTCCCCGCAGGATTGTTCTCTTGGAGTAACACAAATTATAACTAAAAGCCTTATCATAGCAGCATTTTAATCCAGGTTGACCAAAAAGAAGCTCACCGTCACGGCCTCTGGTCGGGCGCGTGCCCGCCGGTCATGGAGGAAGTCGTTTGTCCTCCGTCACACATATGACTCGATACACTTCACCTCTCGTGGGCCCGTTGTTTTGATTTGACAAATGTCATAAATATGAAACTTAATGTTCGTCTCGATCTTGACAGATCTGTAAATCTGGGCATAGTAACAAAGTTTGTTACAACATCATCATTAAATATCCAATTAGATAGATGGTAGAAGAGTTAAGCTCGATTGCAAATAAAATTTGTTGTGGAAGATTGTTAGAGAACTCTTTATAAGAAGAAGTCTTTACAAGAACAGACATCAGTCATTGTTACCGATTCAAAGACATGACCATAATTAGCAAAGCACAGATTCTATCACAGGTGAGATGACGTTACGCATCAGCTTCGTCCAAATGACAACCATAATGTTAACGATCTTAACGCTTTGCTGCCTCCAGATTGCTGTCAGACCATTGCCCCCTGCTCCTTGGCACATGACAGACGTCCGAGGCTTCCGCGTTCAGATGACATATGTTGTAAATACAGAAGAGGCTGGAGAAAATCTTTTTTATGATTATAACGGCGAATAGTTTAACAATAATTAGTAGCTCAATTGATATTTTTATAACTGTAGAGCATGAATGCCGTGACGTAACGAGTAACGTGATCGGAATCATTTGGAGGGATAACTGTTACACTTGAAATATTGGAGAGTAGTAAGAACTTTGATAATTATATACCAACTAAGTAATTTGTGATAGATCCATATTTAATAGAAGAATTATCATAATGTGTCTTTGTGGTTAGAGTGTCTCACCTATGATACCTACGTCACGAATCCTGTACCAGATGACTCCATCAATAACGAGCAAGCAACTAATACACCTCGATCTCGGACAAATACGACACCAACTGATGTAAACAAAAAGTTAAAATATAGCATGGTAATGGTATTTTCATTAAAGATCAGTTAAACTATCATTAATAGAAATTAAATATTAAAGGTCAATCCTAAATCACCAACGTGATTTTGCATGACGTACTTCATTACAACTTATTAATAAAATATTATCTCTAAGCGTGGGAATAAAACAATCATTTGGTAGCATTATAAAATCAATATAGCAGGTTGAAATATTCTAACTTAACCAGGAAATGGGATAAAAAACATGGAAGCAAACAACGGTTTTTGACAACGGCTTTTGACCACGTTATTACTTTGATTTGACGTGAAGCGAATGTTGAAGAACCTTGTTATCATTTCTCAGGTAAATACAAAGTTTGTTGAGGAATTAGTGATGGCGTCCTTGCTTGGCAAATGATAAAAATACGATGTAATCATGAAACTAATTATTATAAATCAAAATATACTTAAATGTTGTATCGATAATGCAATTAATCCCAATTTCTTAGTTAATTATTTAAGGAAATTGATTATATCCAGATTAATTAGGGAATACAGTTAAAGTATAGTTATTTAATCTTACAACTTTCACTAATGTTATTCCAATTATAATTTATATTTGAGTATCTCTGAAACGCAATTGTATCTTAACAAATCCAGTCATATCATTTTATTAATATACAAACAGTTGTTCAACGATTATAATAATTGTACAATCTGAACTGAGACTGTCCGTTTGTATGTCTGGTCTGATAACAGATTGTCTTATTTAATTTAGTGTCGTTGTTGTTTGAGAGGAAGATAACACCATAATTTATGAAGGCTAGTAAAGCCTCTCGTTTTATGATCGTATAAGACTTATTTACTTCAGCCAGTTACAATTCTTTGATTATGTAAATTGTTTATATTTTACGTGACATTTATAAGACATTGTACTATGTAATTTAAAGACTTCTAAAATTATGACGACATAGGTCTAGTGAATTGTTTGTTTTTATATCAATGAAATTTAATTAGCAAGATATATAGTTATGTTTTGTTTTTTTTTTATCCCAATGAAATTCGATATTGATTGAATACGAGAGTGTAAAATTTTTGTACTTAATATTACGAAAATATTTTCGTAATATTAAGTACAAAAATTGAAGTAAAGTTGGTATAAGTATTTAGTATGGCTGTAAAAGAGTTTATTGTATACATAATATTTGCTTGGTGTTCAGTAATACCATCTTTGCGGTCGTGAGGTTGTGTAATTGTGTCCTTTTGATTGTTAGCTTTTGAGGTGAAACGTAATTTATGACCGTTATGAGGAAATATCACGACTTATTATAGTGTATTATATACATTAAAAATGTTGAATTTTAAATAATTGTAGATGAATGTATGTTGGTGGCGTGAAGTTAGTTGAGTGCAGCTGGTAAATGTAACTCGATTGTGATAACACTCATAGAAGAGTCGTAAACGAGGTAAAATATCAAGGTTTCCTACGATGAGGAAGAGGGTTGGATGATCAAACCCCTGCCTTCATCACACCGTGTGATAGTCAGGTGTATCCTTTCTCATTGCTCAAGGATGGAAATTGATCAATTACTTACGTAATAATTTTCAAGAGCAACAGGTGATGACAAATTACCTTTAGAATAACCAGTACATGAAAATAAATATTGTCTAAACTAACTTCATATTTAAAGCATAACTTCTGGAATATGGACTTTGCTATTAGTCTCATTAGCTTCTCTGCATCGTCTTAGAAGATGAGGTCAGGTTTGATAAACTAAGAGTAATGAAGTTACTGAAATTTAGTTTGACGTAACATCTCCTTTATAAAAAAAATCAATTATTAAATTTTGGAATCGTTTATTATAATTATTTACTTAAATTTTATGTGAAGTATTTATCATCGGTGATATCTATATATATAAAAATGAAACCCGTTTTCCTTGGTCACGGCATCACCCGTGAATGGCTGGACCAATTTCACTAATTCTTTTTTTGTTGTATTTGTTATTATTAGGAGAAGGTCCTTACGGAAAAAAATATTAAGAAAATCTCTCAGAAATATTGAAAAATGTACATTTAATTTTGCATATTTTTAAAAACGCGAGAAACAAATGTCAATGTCATTCACAGCCATAGATTATATTGATGAAAGAGCGTCGTATTGAGCTTAGTGTTTAAATAAAAATGCAAAGTTGTTCAATAGCGATTTGTAAAAATATTAGTGAAATTATTGAATCCTAAGAAATAAACACTATTATGAAAATATATATTTTGTTTTTTATTTAATTAAAAATTAGTAAAGTCATTTTCAGGAATAGCGAGACCAGGGAATTATGGATTCATTTTTATATGGAGGATTCAGTTCAAATTGAATAGGTACTCATACCTAAGATAGGTCAGCTATACAAAATAAAGTAGTACATCATTGCAACGCTAAGGCAGTACGAAGTTCGCCCGGTCAGCAAAGTTATTTATATATATTATTATTTTATTTAAACTGTTTAATAAAATTATATACGTTTAATACTTTATATTATTTTAGGAGGGTACTGTAGTATAAGGTGCATTCACATTAACCGTTTAAATTATTAAAACCCTTGTCTTATCACTTTATGAACAAGTTTGGTTTAAACTTGGTTCTATGTTGTCCATGTTTCAGTAATAACGTTTTTTAAAAGGATTATTATTGTAAAATACTAATAATTATTATTAATTATTAATCTCAAATATGCCCATTACGGGTACACATTGCGCGTATTGTATTTTTATGGGGAAATTTATTCAATTTATTGTCCTGCGGAAATCAGAGGCCCGTTTCGTTAATCGTTTATCGAAAAAATGTAATAAACTAGCCCCATGGTCAGGACCATTAGCAACCAACCGTGATTTTTGCCATAAAACTGAATAATTATTATTCATGGTAACTTCTTTTACCCTGAATGTTAACCATTTATCAATAGTATAATCTGTATTATTGTAAACAGCGAAACCATGGAGTCGTATTGTTGATGTATTTTTTATACAAATAACATATGCTAAATTTAGTCATACTGTCGTGATACCTGTATTTGTTTTGATATTTACAGTAGTTAATAATTTTGAATATGATAAGGTGTTTATTTTACACAGAAAGTTTTGAATGATGCAATATGGCAATGTTTGCGAACAGATTGAGTAATGAAGTTAAATGTTTATTTTATTTGTTTTACTCTTGAAAACATTTTTTTTAAATAGTATGCATTTTACTCACAAAAGTGCACTAAACGAAAATTGATAAAAAAACTAAACAAAATATTTTTACAGCTCACTACTGTTACAAATATTTTATAATATAATACCTACTCTACTATTTCTATAGTCTTGTCCCCTAAGGTGAAAGGTCGCGTAGGGCACACGACGGTCAGTGGCTAATGGTACCGAGTGGGACCCATGTCAATCGTCATACAAATCTGGTTTCTATAACATTTCCACATTCATTGCGGGTCTTGTAAAGCTTACATTAAACATCAGCATTGTAAAACAGAAATGAATGTCCAAATGAAACAAACATACGCTGAGTGTTATACTGGAGAACCAAAACAAAGCAGAGATGTTTTATGAGATTTTTTGAAACGCTAAATTGAACTTTATGTGATATTCTTAAAGGCTATAATTCTAAGTCATGTTGTTATTATTTGTAATTAGATATTGGGCTATATATTGATAGAATCTGTGTAAGCCTGTGGTATTGAGAGCATAAATGTATTGTTATTTTCTAACAAAATATAACATGAATCACGCAGTATTAAGTTTCAAAGCTTACTGTCCAGTAAGTTTATTTTATTGGATAAAAGTGTTATTATTATTAACATTAAGCTTATATTGATAATACAATAACAAAATTTTATTTTACAGCAATTAATAAAAATATGTTCGTGAAGAAAAAGATACATTAGCAGACTTGAGACTTAAAACATAACCATGTATGAAATATAGTTAAAAAAAAACCTAAAAAACACGCCAAATTAGCTAAGATAATTTTCAGATTTTTTTTCATCCTAATCAGGATAATGAGATAATCACATCGAGTTAACAATTTAATATCGTCCCTTGATATGTGTACAAAGTTTGTATCGGTCCGTGGAAAATGAAACAAAATCGCATTCGAAAAAGTCGGTTACAACCAAACAAACAGGCAAACATACACGTGGAACTAATAAAAGCGTGTTAAAAAGAAAAAAAATATAATTATTTACGTTTTGTACACACATAAAGAAACATATAGTCTAGAGTGACTACATATATAATAAAGAAATATATTTAATTAAAAATAAACATATTTTGGTAGCTTGTGTTATGGGTTAGATATTACAATTTTAAGAGAATTTTGAAGTAAGGTCAGAAGCGTCAAAAGTACAAAGTTCGCGGTGTAACTTCAAAATTCAATCAAACATCTAATCTTATTATTAATTTAATGAACTTTTGCCTAAAACTTTCAGTTCCGTAGTGTTTAATTAAATTGGTTCAATAAAAACAATTACATGCCCCTAAACAGAATAATAATATATGTAAAACAAAAATAATTTCAAAGTAAAAATACGATTATTGGAATTAGATTATAAAATGAATATTAGGTTTTAATCTTGTTTTTTTCAAGAAACAATTTTCAAGACGAGAGGTCATTGTCCTACCTTAATTTATCCTTAAAGTCAATGAACTGCTATCAAAATAATTAAACGATACTTATACTGGTTTCTGAAAACCCGTTGTGTTATCATCCACACGACAAACAATTGGTCGGTGACCAACCATCCATCCAGTTATTTACATACCTATCAAAAACAAGTGGCCCATTGTCGCTGTAAACTGTTCGGATACTAAAACTACCGGAAAAACCATTCAAAACCATTTTAAAATAAACCTTATTTTCCTAATTAGTAGACTCAATTTTAAGCGCATTACATATTAAGAAAAGCGTTGGAAAAAAAAAATTAGTCATTCCAAAATGTATCCTAATTTAATATAAATAAGATTGACATTTCATTGCAGGTGATGTGTTACAATGAAGCAGCCTATATACGCCCGCACGTCCTCTTTAGATTAGATAAAGGCCACAGAAAATAAAGACCGACACCAATACACTAATGACAGCGATACCGCTGTCGGTCCGCGTCGGTAATTAATTTACTGATAAAAATAACATTATGCTATACGATAGCAAATTTCCTTTCTATAATATTCGTGAAAATACTGTAGCACGAGTTGTGATCTACGAAACCGCCTGCGACTACAAAATACTGTTACGAAAAGTTTTTACTAAAGTTTCGTTGACTTTCTTTTAACGGTATAAGAGTTTTTTTTTTTGCCAAATAAATATATAGTTTCGATAATTACACCCAAATGCATATTTAAGTAAATTTAAGCATACATATCATATTGTAACGTCTCAGTATCTGTCTGTCAAAATATCTACAAATCTCTCTATGTTTGTACTACTTTTTAAAAGATATTATAAGATAAACCAAAAGACATAAAGACAAAATATAAGTTTAATTTTAGTACTATGCATAATGATGGATGACTTAGATGCAATTATTTTGAGTTCTCGGCGCAAAGTTAGACACTTATTTTATTTATATATATTAAATAAGTAATAATTTACCCACGGACAGATTATCCTATATTTGATGTCTTCCTATATGTTAGCCCTGACTCTGGGAACGAATAGGACACCAAAAGGCCATGGCAAGATTACATAATGATCGCCATTTCGTGAATATTTCCACTTTGAAGGATTTTAGTGATGGTACATTACTTTATCGATAAGATACGATAACAATAATATATAGATCCATAAATATTTTTTATTGCTACTTTTTTTATTTATTCTTTAATTAGTTAATCATTACCTATATTAAAAATTATATTTTTTTATCGTTGTAGAAGCTATTGTATACTCTGAATGAGTATTAATAATAAATACTATCACTTGGGTTGTTCACAAATTATTTTCGATAATATAAAAAGTATCGATATATTCAGTCCACATCCCTATAGCACGTTATTTCCATAACTAATTGTAAATTGCTCGCTGTCAACACAGCGCGCTAATGTGTCATATCATAACATATCAGCAACATATATTAAAACATAGCACTCTTATGTCCAACACATAAGAGTCATTTTAGAGGACATTATTAATGGTCTATACTGGCCACGTTCTATACTATCATTATTGCAAAAACGTGTCAAGTGTGGTCCAACCAATTACATGTACTATATAAAATAACTTAGTTATAATATAATACAAAATTCTAGTTGTTTTGTATAAAGAATATTATAGAGTACATGCACTTGTACCTAAACTAAAAACGAATTCGCGAGCGAATATACACGAATTCGCTCACGTATAATCTCTCTGTCGGCGAGCTGTTATATTATTATCAAAGAAACCGCCGACAGATTCATCATATTTCGATGGATCTAAGAAATTTATCGCTATTATTCTGGCAGAAATTTAATTCCGTTATTGGCCAAAATTTGATGTCCAATAGGGTGACCATGCCGTGTTGTAAAAATTTAAATCACAGAGTAATTTCAAAATCAAAGTTTTATACGTAGGTAATTCTAATTGCACTTTAATATTTTGTTATTTTACAAAAAAAACAATACTATGATTTTCAAACAATTTAGATTTTCGACTGTTTTATTAGTTTTCTCTTTAGTTTTACTAACAATAAATGGTTTCTTATATAAAAGCTATACTAGGTTGACAGCCATTTTGAATTATTGTCAAGGGAGGTAAGGTCAGAAATAAAATGGCCTAAATTCAAACTGTTACAAAAAGAAAATTAAAAGACTTTCACTCCCCAATCGAGCCTTCTACTCGACTAATGTAAAGAAAAAGTTGCGCGCTCTTTTTCTTAACTCAATGCAAATCATTGAAAATCCTTTTTGGTTGAATATTCTTCAAGGACATGATACTGTTTTGAATGACCAGAACCACAGCATTCGATAAAAAATGAATCACATCAGTACAGTCATTACAGAGGAATTTGACCCAACAACGCAGATCTTTTCTCCTCACTCACTGAAAAGCATGGTACCTCTACATAAAGGTACTGTCCGCTGAGTAAACACGGGTGTTGGTTCGGGCAAAATTCTTCGCGGTTCGTTTGACATTTGTAAAGACCTTTACAAACAACGCAAATATATGTATTCTTTCTTAAAACATATTTTATTATATTACCTACCCTATGGCTATTACTATAAGGTTGTGGTAAATTTATATGCACTGTAAAAAAATATTTAGTATAAATATAATCACTTTAAAGCCACATGGTTGCTACCATTTTTGGGTAGTTTTTTATTCCTTTCATATAAATTTAAGTGTGAAATTTACATAAAGTAACTTGTTTGGTTAGAGTTCAATAAGGGATACTGGCTTAAGAATTTTTGGTCAAATCCCATACAATTTTACTACACCTAAACAAACTGCTCTATCTACAGCGAAACATAAGATATAGGTACATTGTATTATGAAGAAACATGTATAAAATATTTGTAATCATCTATAAAAAATTATAGCTATGTTAAGCTTATTTTAATTTAAAAAATATGAAATGAAAAACAGACTGATGCGAGCAAGGATTCGAATGCGTGACCTCTGGTAAACCGTCCCTTCGCTCTAGCAATTGAGATACCGTATCCATGTATATATCAGAAATTTTATATTTTTTTATATTTATGTACACAGACATATAAGTTATATTAATTTTAACATAGATACGAAGGCACTGTGTATTTCAAAATTATATCTTTTCCAGCATTTTTTGAGCTGCAATTAAATATATATGCGCATAGAGTTGCAACATATATATGCATATAAAAATTGAGAAAAAAAAAGTATAACAAATAATAACAACAATCTTAAGAAAAATAATAAAACGAAACAATAATTTGTAATAATGTAACAATAACATAAATATTTTTTTACTAATATCTATAAAACTCTCCAATCAAGTAACAAGGAGAGTTCCTTATCAGTCACCACGGTACCATCAAGTGCACAATCGTTAAAGCCACTCCAGAGCATGAAAGCACACGTGTCGAAGTTCCTTAATCCTCAGCTTTGCGTCATAATCCGACCACCCAGACCTTTTACCACCATTATGTACCACCATCAGACTGCCCACAGAAAGTACCCCCATTATTATATAGGTGCTATTTGTTACACTATAAAATTTAGACCACCAACGATATCATTTTTTGCATAACACTTTTCAATGCGAATTAATGTATCGTTCGTGATTTTTGAATTTTTGGAGGTCTGTATCTATGTTTTTTTTATTCATACTTAAGGCTTAAGTAGTATTGTATAGTGACATCTAAAGGTTATAAATCTACTAATAGTGATGTATTTAACCAATTGTGATAAAAGTGACAGGAACCAAAAAAATATATATATTTTTATATAAATGCTTTAACCAAAATTTTAAGCAAATCTTTATATATGTTATTCATTAATTCAAAATATTATCTACAATTATAAGGCAAGATTAATCAAATAATCAAATAATATTGAAATATATTGATAATTTAGTAGTTACGAAGAACAAAACATACATACATGAATCAGATACAATAAGGCAAGTGGACCATGAAGCGATGATTATTAATGATGCTGACGATTACCCTCCATCTGTCGTAAGATAAATATTCTCGCAATAATCTAATATTCGATATTATTACGAAAACATCCAAAAATATATCCGTCATTGTATTAGTTTGTTTCTTTATTGATTAAAATACAAAAAACGGTACGATAAGGATCAGTTTTGGAATATAAAAAATATTAAGAAAATATTACAATGATTTAGTAATCCCGTTGGTGTGAGTGGACGCAATGGGGCTCGGGTTCGATTCCCGACAAGGACAGACATGTATGTGGTGAACATAGGGTCTATATTTCTTAAATGTATATAAATATAGATGGAAAAATAAACCGATACAAGCAGGGATTCGAACCCGCCACTACTGGGAAACTGTCCCGTCGCTCTACCAAGTGATAGCGATACGGTAGCTCAGTTGGTAGAGCGACGGGACGGTTTCCCAGTAGTCGCGGCTTCGAATCCCTGCTTCCATCGGTTTATTTTTCATTCTATATTTATATAAATTTAAATAAGCTTAACATGGCTGTACATGTTAATAAAATTTTCAAACATCTTTATTTCATTTCTATATTTTTTTCCTGTGATATTTTTTATTACAAAAGTGCAATATTAATACAAATAATAATTATGTTTAAGTAACGTAATATAATTCAATTACGAAGTTATAAAGCCTTACTATCTTTCAAATGGCTAAGTACAGATACATAGGTACATAATATAGTTTAAGTAGGATGATTGATAGTTATTTCATTACAAATTACAGTACAGTGGCCTGATCTAAAAGGTCACAAGTACTTGGTACAATAAATCCATTTAAATTATAATAAACATCTAAATTATATATTCGGTCTAGACAAATTATTACTTTAAGGACATATCATAAAGAGGGGATGAAAGTTTTTACAGTTATTAATGTACATTCCTTCAACGATTTCAATTAAATTGGGTACTGTATATTATTTTAATAGCCCAATAAGTGTATTTAAAACATCGTTTTTATTAAATATTATTAAGGTTTATTTATTTATTTTTGTTTGAAATATTATATAGTTTATTTTTTATAAAATTGAATGGTATGGTATAATATTTTTGCTAAAGCAGTTGCTTTGACTCCAGAAGTTCCATTCTATACGAAGTTAGCCGTCGATAGGGCTTCAGTGCGAGGTGTTCAGTACAAATGTGTCCGCATTCACTAATACAGGACTGCCACGACTCGGTCGCCGTGTGCTCAATGCATACATTATAATGATACCATGAAGCCTTATCAAATGGAATATATTACATTAATTACTTTTCATTTTAACATTATGGACGAATATTAGCTGAAGAAACTAATAATTATCACGAACACTTTGTTTTTGCGTACCAAAAATCCGCCCGGGAAAAAGGTGATGATGATGACTCCCCAGTATCATAGAAGACGCTGGCCTTTTTAAAGCTACCCACTAAAATACGGCTGCTCTCATCACATTACTTGGATGTCACGGAATCGCAGTGGTATAATCAATTCCTTGGAAAAATCAATAATAAATAATGAACATTTGCATTGACAAATAATATATCTTTATTAATCTTTAATTCTAAAAGGGGTTTATTAATTACAATTGAACTAATTCATGGCATAATTTCATTTACACATTTGAACAAATAAATACTCTTTGATTATTTTACTCTCCTCGCATCAAATTTGGAATAGCGGTCTTCGTAATGAATTGCATACTATTTGTACTTCCAGAACCTTTATGTTTATTGTCTAGTAATAGTAATGTTAAAGTCATCGTGAAGGCAAGACTTCTCAGCATTTAAGATGGAATGTCGAGTGACGAAACAGTAAAGGGCAGATGATAATCCCTGTTTTGTAAGTGAAACCGCAAGCTAATTACGTCCATCCTTACTTGATATTAAGATCTTAGATGGTCTGCACACATTTGAGAATGTATGATTTTGCTAGGGGATACTGTAGTCAATATTGATGTTACTAAAACCTTTAAAACTAATTAAATTTATATTTTAAATTTTGATGATTTTTTTTTCTTACAACTAAAAAGTATTAATAATAATATTATCATTGTTACAAATACATATGTTATTTTTAACACTAACTAGATTTTGTTTTGATAGTAGCAACTTTATAATAAGTTTCGTGTAAAATGTCCTTTATAAACGATCGTGTCTGGACAGAGCAAATTGAAATTAAAACTAAACTGAGACAGAGTGATTATGGCGAAATTGTAATTTTGCAACGGACCGCTTCTTAATAGTTATATTCAGCAAGTTGAATATTAGCATAGAAAATCATAGTTACTGTATTATAACCTAACTATAGATTAAAACATTATATTCTCGCTAAAACACTTAGAAACATCTTAAAAAGAAACACACCCGTTAACCGTCCCATTGTAATTGGTCGAGTGGTTAGCGCAGACGCTTAACGTATCGCGTCACAAATGTGCTCAGGTTCGATTCTCAACAGGGACAGGCATATATATGATGAGCAAAGATGTCTGTATTTCTGGGTTAGGTCGTTTATTTGAATATACTCGCTGTATTTGCAATATATATTTTCTATGTAGTTGTATCGTTGTTATCGTTAAAACCCTCAACACAATCAAAATATTTTTTTACTAAGGGGTTAGACCATTGTGTAATTTGATCAGTAATATTTCACTAAAATACTAAATAATTATCCATAAAAGGACTTCATTGAGATGACGTCCACATCACATGTAACATTGAGAAAACAAGTGTCAGATTTGAAGAACAAACATCATTATCATCGGACTGTGTAATCAGATAGCGTGGTATTTAATGAAGGATACGGTGACCGACGTCAAGGGATCTTGGTGCCAGAAAAGCGCTGTTCTAAATCTCGCGACAGTAAGGTTCTGATATATTACAGAGAAGAGCGGACTAAATTTTATTACGATTAATAAATTATTTCTAATATTTTCTCTAATTGTTACGGTTCGTAATTACTGAACGAATAATATTATTGATATTTATTTTCAGATTTTTTTTTAACCTGCTTATTTTTAAAATGTGCCATTGTTTTAAAAGTAAAAACGATTAAGGAAAAAAGGACTTATTCATTGGGTGGCTATTGTTTCTAGAATATTCTAAGTCTTGGAGAGTAAGGACGAATAATATTAAAACTCTTATCATAGAGTTTTATAACAAGCAAAACTGTAGTTTTATTATACAATTCATTTAAATGGTCGGATTAAATCAGCATATCAAAAATTTCTTGCATAAATCATGATTATTAGGTTTAGAAAAATATGCGGTAAGATAATATTCGTTATCAATTTAAATATGTCCCGGTAGTCCGTCTTAAATGAACAATAAAGTAAGCAAATTTATTCTTGAAATATTAAAACATCCGTATTAACTTATAAGACTTTGGGCTTTCTTTTTATCATTGAAACATTAAGATGATTCTCTTTAAAATAATTTAACCTTCACTATTTGATAACATTTTATGACTCACTTTCCGCTCCTCATATGACTGTGAGCGGGTGTGTGGTATTTTCCACAGTGTTAATACCTTTACAAATATCAGTCGTAGCTGTCACCTTTGGACCACACACATTTACAATGACTCTAGTTATTTATTGGCATCATAAGGCAATTATACTATTCATATCTAGAATGTTAATTGTTTAGCAAATTGCAAATACTATCTAGTGTTTCTACATAAGACCTAAACAGACAAATTAATAGCTTAGAACACATTTGTAGGAACACACTTTATAACACACTGATAATGAAAGATTGTCTGATCTTTAAACACAACTATCAATTTTGTAAAACTGATTATTCCTGGACATGTGTCCGACATTCATTTAATTTATAAGAATCGAAAATGAATGTTCCATGAAAAAGAATAGGTAAGAAACTCCATGGATCTTTTATCACAATTCGTAATAACATAACAGATAGCTTAGCTATGGTTAGAAGCATTTTATTTACTTACTAACAGGAAAACCTACTTATCTATTGGCCGTTGCGATGTTTCTATTACTATTTATCAAAAACACTACAATTACTGGCTGCCGTTTGACAGCAATTACTGGAAATTATGATAACACCATGGAAATGTGGTGTTCTCACGACTTGAGGAAATCAACCTCAGATAACGGAATGAGGCGTTCTGATCGGTAAATATGGCTCTTACTTTATTTTTGGTGTGTGTGTTATATATACCAATACATGTATGAGTGTAAGTGTTTTATACTTTTTTTAAATTATAAATCTTGTGGTATAAAGTGAGGTGTCATATCGTTAGGATCTTCGAAAAGAGAAGATTTAGGAGAAGATCATTTGCAATATAGCAATTCAATAACAAATACAAACCTGGCAGTTTTCCTAGATCTTTCACAAGATGGTGATCTTACCTCAAACAAGACAGTTCATATACAAGTAATAATTCTTAAAATCCACTACAGCTTAATATAAAAAAATAGAAATAAAATTTGGACTGTATGGTAGAATATGGATAGTGATGTTTCTTTCGGATTCCTCCTTATATATACACAACCAATAAACTGAATGAAAAACGAAACCTGCTCTAGAAGCTAACTTTTTCGGTCACCCATCACGCAGTTGTCTGAGCTATCGTTGGTTAACCAATCATATCTTCGCAGACCAAATGATGCAACTAGGCCATATCACACTATCTATATAAATGTTTGTATCATAACAGAGAAAATCAGTAGGCGTCATGTCATATTAACTCGAGACACGACGCTGCGGCAACGGTAATAGTTGTATTTGTGGTCCGACCAATCTGTATAGGGTTAACAAAAAAATATTGTTTCGAAAATTATTATCTCATTGATTTATCGTTTACTAATATAAGAAAAGGTTTTATTACTAGTGTTATTTATTATAATATTCTGGTTAGAGAACATATTATGTGCGAAGTCACTAAACTCACCCAAGCAGTACTATCGCATACAGCGAAATCATGTTACTCATTGAAAACAAAAGATAACAATATATTCCAATAATATTCTGACGGTACAATTCATAGAGTATGGAAATGCATGGGATTTGAGAGTTGACACCGGTCGATTCGCCCGAGCATGACCGTCGTGCGCCTGCGCATCACAATAACTACATCTTGTGCACTATAATTCTAGAAAATAATATGATTAATAAGATAAATATTATTAATTCTTGTTAATTTTAACATATACTGTAAGTAAAATCACTATTTATAAACTATAATTATTGATAGAAGGTTTAAACAATTCCTAAATTAAAATAGTGACCGTACTGAATACCAAAAAAAATGCATTCGTAATAATAGGTCCTTAATATTTTTGGGTCGTTTACTACCGTTTCATTGTTACACAAGTCAAAACAAAAACAAACTTATCTCTATCGAAAACAATTACACAGTCATTAAAACAAACTCCTCAGGGAGCCAACAAAAAAGGGACACCCAAACAAATGTCACAAATCGATTGTCCTTTTTTGTCCACTTCGGACAAGCGGCGGCTTGTAAGGGAATTTTAATACCTTTTCAACAGACACCCGCGCATATCCACAGTATAACATTTTAAGTTCAATTTTCTTCGTACACTGTTACATGGAATACCAATAATTCTAGTATCTTTTAAACTGTGGACATAATAGGGTAAAAGAGGCAGGTTGTCGTTAGACGCAACCGCAAATTTGTCAGACCACCTTGCAGCAAATTGAAATTTATAGTCCTAAAGAAAGAAAGAGGATATAAGCCGTGCCCTTGCATAATCCTCACAATTTATGATTGCTTTTGTTGACTTTACTACCTTTTATTTTCCTATTAATTAACTTATTCTTAACCAAACATTTTTTTGCAATTTCGATTGAATGAAGCAGAATTCAGTTTAGTAATATACGGATGAATCGATTTAAATATTTAAAGTACTTAGGCTTAATAGTCAATCCGATCAATGAAATAGATATCGGAAGCATTCTATGAGTCATGATAATCGATTTCACAAGAACATATCGAGTCTATCTCCAAAATCAATCACGCCCACGGAAAATCGGATTGTATTCAAAATCTGCACGTGAGCCAAAGGTCGGCCCTTGTATTAGAGAGGAAATCCGGAGTTTATTGTTATATCCGACACTTATGCACTTTACCTGACCGACAGATAAAGGAACTACAAAATAGGAACCTCTTTTTTTATTAATTATATGGTGCCAGTTTTTAGATGTAATTTAAAATTAAAAAATATTTAAATATGGAACAAAAAATATGCTAATAAAATGCAACGGTTGTGATATTGTTTGTTGCAACCAGTTTTTGCGATCGGGTTTAATATTCTCACGTTAAGGTTTTTTTATGAAAATTTCTAATGAGGGTTTAATTTGAAGAACTCTTTGGGGTTTGATTCTGGTAGTTTTTTCAGGTTTTTTCATAGTTTTATTGTTTGCGAAAACAAAGTGTCGTAACACGGTTGTCGGAAAAAATAATTACTATGTTGATTTATGCACGTTATCTTTACATAAATTTCGTCTTAACCAAGGGATTTAAAATATAAGGGAAGATTTGGTATGGGTTAAAAAAACACTTCCTACCGGCTTTTTGTGCAAACGTGCAAAAGTCTTAAGTTCGAAAGGAACATACCTTCATAATACATATGCTACAAGTAGTTACTTTTAGCAATAGTAAAAAATTAAGTAAAAAGTTTGTTAAAAGTATTTGCTTCAAGTAGTACAGCTATTTTGTCTGTCATTCCATATTTAAAAAATGAATATTTTTGCAATGAAGCATTGCAGTTTTTAAAAATATCAATATAACGGGAACGAATCTATCGGTAGTTTTTCTATCTACAAATAAAAGACCGCATCTCCTATTGTGCGAAAGAAATAAATTAAACTATCCTTAGGGGAGATTTTACCGTTAATTCTAATCTACATGAAAAAAATAGAAAAAAAACTCGCGGATGTCTGTGGGAACAAGGCATCTTAAAAAACTAAGGCAGGAAGCGAACGGTAAGTGTAAATATCTGAGTTGACATAGAAAGTTTATGACGGATATTTATTTGAAAGATTTATATCTACGTCCCTTATTTTAATAATCACCCACCTATGTTTTTATGTATACATTAAACATAAAAAAATATTCATCAAAAGTGAAAAAATAGTATTATTATTTTTAATGTTAATATCATTATAAACCAAAATTCATAAAATACTCTATATATATATATATATATATATATATATATATATATATATATATATATATATATATATATATAATAATAATTAAACCTAATTTTACTACATCTAGTATATTTAATATAAAATTAAAAAAATCCTTTATGTCCCAATTTTTTAGATCTTACGTATACTAAATTTCTTTTCATAAAACTATTGAAAGTACCGAATTATTTGAAGCGACGAGTCGTTTCCAAATGATGGACAAACAATCACATTTAAATAAAAATCTAATATATCTTTACCCAACAATGAAATCAAATTTAAAAAAATGTAAATGTCCCAAAAAACAAATAAGAAAATATTTCGGTATATTATATTCTAACTTAAATGTTTTCTAGATTTAGCCACTGCATATGATCTAGAGCAAGTAACATGGAGAGAAAATAAATATATCAATTATCTCTGCAGATGCAATGCTATAGTAAATTAGCACGCAGTTCTGCGAACGGTCTCAGCATCCCCTAGTTTTTTATCATTCTCGAGTCCCGTAGTGTTTATAAAAACATATGCACATTTTTTAAGATCATCGCCATCAAGGTGTGTGTATTGTGCAAGGGACATCTTGGAGGGTTTTTAATAATTCTCTAAGTGCATTTTTTATATGCGAGCAAGTTTTTTAAGTTTTCTCACGCAGAGATGCATTGAGAGTCTGATCTGTGGGTAGATACATCCGACTGTATTGTGATCGACTTCGAGTGGAATTAATTGTTTTGTTGAGGATTTATATTATTATACAATTCAATATAATATTTTAAACTTTAGATAGTTTCAATTCCTATTTATTTATAATATTATATTAGGATAATACGTGTGACGTTTATTTTTTTTTTTAATTCTGTATATTAAATTACATTACCAAAAGCAAATATTCATCAGAGTAACAAAAACTGTAGTGTTAAAAAAATACGCGTTAATAGTGACTCATTTTGCATCCCGCATATTCATTACAATATAAAAACTGTAATTTAATATAAACGAGATGACAAGAATCCGGCTAATGTGTATAAAAACAGATTGAAAAAACAACTGAGCTACTGGAAATAAAAAATGAAGGGGTGGATGAAACAATGATGAAAAAATTAACCATTATAATGTAACTGGGTTTTGGGGACAAGCGGTTAATTTCGTTAAATCAGATTTATGGGGCAAGTTGCTATAACTGTTTTGGTGGGTTTTATTAAAAGTGTCGGTTTTAACGATTTATAGTACATAATCAATGTCTTTACTTATCTAATCTTTTGTCCTATATATGAAAACGACAAAAAGCCAAAATCTGGATAGAAAAAAGCTATCATGTGAAACCCAGTTATTTTATAAAATCCGCTGATAAAGATTTTCTGAAAATGCAACTTAAGGGATAGGAAGTGGGAAGTAACTTTAGACGAAAGTCTTTATTCCTTAATGTTAGAAACATGTAATTTTCTATGTAACATACAATTTGAATTCAATAATAGAATCAATCCATTATAGATTCCTAAAATAAAACACTATTCTATATGAGCTGGCGAACCAAGTTATATGTAAGAAGACATTGCATAACAACTATAAAAGCTTCCAAAGCTTTTTGAATTTGAAAGTATAAGACTGAGCACAGAATATAAGGCTAGGTATACACTATACGACTAGGACTACAACTATCCTATAATTTATACCATCCCATAGTTCGTGACGTCCTTGATAGACAGTCTTGATATTTTTACTAATATTGCTCAACTCATATTTCAACACTGAGAATGACATGGTCTTTAGTCCAACCTCTGTTACATCCCTTTCACTTCTAACGCCGTGTCAATTGCTACAATATAATTTAATTGTATTGTTCTTAGTTGAGTAATCTTCTAGATAATACGGTCCTAGGCTATATATGATGGGAACCTGAGGTAGTGCCTATGATTGTTTATTTTCTAGACTCCTAAATAAACTCTCATTTCTAATTAGGTCATTGATCTAGCTGGTAGTTGTGTTTTATCTTAATTAATTTTTATTTTTATACGCATGTAAATACACACATATATACATAATGGACCTTTTTAAAATTCACTAAATAGTTTGTAAGAAAACCGTTAAATATATAAAGCCAAGTAATCGATATTTGTAAAAAACAGTTAAAAAAAACGTTCAAGGGCAGATGCAAAACAAACTCACTAACGAAGTATGGGCAGGACATAAATTATTTAAATTTGACTTGTAATACTGTATGACACAGGATATGCATAAAAGGGTTAGAAAAAAACCTGAGGGTGAGATTTTTTGTTTCGCGAGGGTCAGGACGCCGGGTACGAGATATATTCGTTATGGTAATAACAGACTATTGAATATTAACTACTTTTTTCGCACGATCATTGTAGAATGAAATAAAATCAAGATGAATTCAATCACATGTATAGCTTTATAGGCTTTTTATAGATCTTACTATCAACGATATCAGAACTATAACATTTACCAGGACATTATTAAATCAACATCCAAAAACATTTTACAATACCTTTTACAGAAGCTACCTAGCAAGTTTTTTTTAGATCCTTCACCGCAGGGCAATAACGTCCATTCTGATCTCATCTCTTTTATGCCAATCTATCTATTGTTAAAAAAATACGACAACCAGGTGTAAAAAATTTAAAACATCGCAGAAAAGGTTTGCCAAATCTGAACCCTTGTACAATACTGATGTAATCCTTTAGGGCGATCCAGACATATGTAACGCATGGACCAATCTTAAAAGATTTTTTGGGAAAGGATGATGCTATTATACTCGGCCATTGTGATAGACTTTATATAAGTTGTATTTGTGTTCAGTTTTCCGAAATAATTAAAAAAAAATAGATTTTGACAGTGTCTGCTTGGAACGGTCTAAAATAACTACAACAATGTTGCTTATTTTTTTATGATCTAAGAAAGGAAGTGTTCGAAGTTTAACAAGGTTTTTTCTTTTAATAATACTAACATAAACTCAATATATCATAAGTTATTAATCTTAGTATAACTTTTCGTTTATTCATAGTTCCCTTATAAAAATTTTCGTGATAGCAAATTTTGGTCAAAATAATATTATGATGATATTCTTTTTTTTTTTTTTTTTTTTTTTTTATACGATCTAGGGCAATGCTTGACTACATTCCACCTGATGGTAAGTGGAATGTAGTCTTAGATGGTAAGGCGCACTGCCCTAGCAACCTATTCACTCTTCTCTTGAAGACACCCACATTATATTTGGCCGGAAATACCGACGCAGGCAAATTGTTCCAGTCCTTCGCTGTACGCACTAAAAATGAGGAAGCAAAGCGCTTCGTTCGGACAGGTGGAATGTCCACAACAAAAGGATGGATACCTGCCGTGCGTCGGGACGTCCGGTGATGGAAGGGGGATGGGGGAACTAAGTCGTGTAGTTCCTGCACACACTCACCAAAATGTATCCTATAGAATACTGAGAGGCTAGCAATTTTACGCCTGTGTTCAAGGCTTTGGAGGTCGGCTTCGACCAATTCGGGATCGCCGATAAGCCTCTTTGCTCGCCTCTCAATTGAGTCCAGAACCGCAAGATGAGACTTTGCGGCACCAGCAAATATGTGACCACAGTACTCTACACACGACCGGATCTGTGCTTTGTATAGAACAAGAAGCTGTCCCGGTGTAAAGTACTGCCGAACCTTCGCAAGAACGGCAAGCTTTGCTGCTGCTGCTCTTGCTCTGGACTCAATGAACCGACCAAAGTTGAGGTTCGAGGAAATCTCTAAACCTAACAACTGAAGCCGGTCACTGTATTCCAAGGATACATTCTGGAAAGTAGGAGCCAAGGTGAAAGGGCTCTTTTTGGCGGTGAACAGACACGTCTGCGTTTTAGTGGCGTTGAACTTGACAAGATTGGCATTGCTCCATGCGGAGACTGCCTGAAGTTTGTCATTCAAACGTTGCACCATGGCTTCTCTTTCAGACTGTACTTGATCTCGACTAGCCCGACTGCTCGGCAGATATCTTTCTACAACTGTGCTGTCGTCTGCATACCCATAGATACCGGGCTTCAACAGATCATTAATGTGCAGCAGAAAAAGAGTTGCAGAAAGAACGGACCCCTGAGGCACTCCGGCATTTATTGTCAAGGGTTCCGAGGAACACCCGTCAACAACTACTCGGAGAGACCTCTGGCTCAAAAAGTCCGTTACCCAGCCGATCAGACCAGGAGATATACCGTACGCTGAAAGCTTGCTTATAAGGCTCGCATGCCAGACCCTGTCAAATGCCCTCGAGACGTCCAGAGAGACAGCGACCGCTTCTCCGTTCTTCTCGATGGCCTCGCCTAAAATGTGTGTAGCATACACTAGGAGGTCCCCAGTAGACCTATTACGGCGAAACCCGTACTGTCGGTCACTGAGGAGATCGTTACCTTCTAGGTATGCTAGTAGGCGCGAGTTCAATACACGCTCCATAATCTTGCAGAGTATGGAGGTGATTGAAATCGGTCTGTAATTGACAGGGTCGGCACGGCTGCCTTTTTTGGGCACGGGTTGCACATTAGCAAGCTTCCAGGATTTCGGCACTATTCCAGTCATGAAAGAGAGACGATACAGACGTGTCAGTACAGGAGACAACTCAGCTGCGCATGTCTTGAGCAGAATGGCTGGTATACCATCAGGACCACTGGCTTTATTCACATCTAAACGACACAATGTTCTCCATACCTCTTTGTTAGTGATGCGAATTTCAGGCATCGAAATACCGCAGTGAGGAAGATGTGCTGGAGAAGCATTGCCAGTGTCTAGATGCGAATTATCAGCAAACAGAGAAGCAAATACATTTGCTTTCTCTGTTGCTGTGTGGGCCAGGGAACCATCCGGCTTCAGCAGAGCAGGCAGTGAGGGTTGGCAGAAATTCGACTCGATCGCTTTCGCAAGAGACCAGAAAGCTCGACTGCCAGTTGGTCTGGCAGAGAGCTTTTCGCCATTCTTAGCGATTCGATCGAGACGAGCCTTCCGCAATGCCTTTTTGTAGGACTTGGCAGCTTGGCTAAAGGCTCTCTTCTTTATACTTACATCCGGAGTTTTGCGGCTTCGAGCATCAGCCCATATAAGGTATGCCGAATGTTTTCGGTCATGTGCATGACGACATTCGGCATTAAACCATGGGCGAGCTTTGCCACCGATGGGTACGTCAGCAAAAGGAATAAAATACTCCATTGCCTGATGCACCACATCAGTTATAGCATCCGCGCAACTCGACGGATCCAAAGAAGAGAAGCAGACCTGCCGCCAAGGATAAGACGCAAAAAAGTGCCGCATCTCATCCCAATCTGCTGACTTGTATTTCCATACTCGCCTAACACCATGTGGTTCGAAGGCTGGTGGGGAATATGTAAATACAGATTTCACCAGACAGTGATCGGAGGTTCCCAAGGGAGAGGTAACCTCTACCCGATACCTGTCCGGATCAGTTGTCAGCAGAAGGTCCAGGCAATTGGCTGTATGGCCTACCACATCTGGCACCCTTGTCGCTTGCCTCACCAGCTGAAAGAGGTCCAAGGACAACGCAAAGTTCCGCGCTTCTCTTCCAGCATGGTCGGTCTTCTGGTACGGGAACAGCCAGTCCTGATGACAGGCATTAAAGTCCCCCAGAAAGACGAGCTGCGCCGAAGGGTACTGATACAGAGCCATATCTGCAGCCTCACTGAGATACTCAAATAAACGAGTTATCTCCTGGTCACCGCTGTGCGAACGGTAGACACATGAATACAGGATTTTTTCGTTTCCTGTGTCCACTAAAACCCATAGGGAAGAAAAAGTGGGGTCTTCAAGGTGACGGAGACGCTGAATACAGAGATCGTTCCGCGCATACACACTGACTCCGGCCCGTGAGCGAAAGTTGTGCTCTAACGAGTAACCGGGATAATCCAAGTATGTAGCGCTCAAAGGACATTGTATCTGCGTCTCCGTCAAAAAGAGCAAGTGCGGCTGCTCTGTCTCCAGGTGGTGGTGGACAGCTAAAAGATTTGAGTGCAAACCCCTTATATTAGTGAGGTGCACTTTATATGAGGAGGAGTGCAACCGCTGCTTTAACTTGTTCCCTTTTTTAAACTTTTTCATAAAAAAATAAATATAAAAGTGAATAGGGATGGGAAATGGCAGTTGAACGAGGCGGACATATCGAACCCGACGTCGAAATTGGTGATGTCTTGCCACTGGGAGGCTAGTCTGGAGACTGCGGGGACGCCCGAACCCCCCCAGGGATCGCCATCGGGCCTCCTCGACTGGTCGCCAACCAGCACGATGGAGCCACCCTGGGATTTTTCGCAGCTGGCGGGGCAGCCTTTCGTGGGTGGCTAACCCACTAATTGGGCCCCCAACTATCTGCGGGCGGCCAGCGGAAAGCCGTCGCTTCGGATCCCGCTACCCTCCTCGACTAGACACCCGACAAAACAAACACCAACCCGACGACAAACCGGTTCGCCAACGCACCGCAACTGTTCAGACCCATTTCCCATAAACGGCTTCATCGAGCAACGTGCCGGAACACGACTAGGTCGCTTTGCGGCACGACTCTGCCCGATGGGTGGTAACTTTGCCGGCGACCGGATGTTATGGTCTACCACCAAGGTAATTGTTTTTCAATACAAAACAATGGTCCACACGTGTCCGTTTAGCATTATTGATCATATAGCCTACATGCGGGTAGAATGCGACAATAAACATCATGAACGCGAGCAAACTTCTAATTAACACACCTACAATGTTCAATTCATTTCCATAAGGAATTATGAGTATATTTAAACCCTTTGGTCTAGATTAGTGGCGGTATCTCTAGTCGAATAGATTGACAAATATTTTTGATACCACTATGACATCTCTTATCTATATATATATAGAAGGATGTTTGTATATATGAAATCGATGAACTCAGAAACTATTGGACCGATGATTATGAAAATTGGTATGTATATGTATTTTTCCACGGAGAAGGTTTATATGGTATGCCCCTTGATGTAACTCGCCACCAGGCGGCGCTGTCAAATATCGACTTCCGCCCCGTTCAACCGATTGTCATAAAAATTGGTATGACCATGTATTTTTCCTCGAAGAAAACGAATATGCTATGCCCATTGATGTAACTCGCCACCAGGTAAAGTAAGGGTTAGCCCAGCGAAGCGGGCTGGGTTCGCTAGTTCCATATATTTGAAGAAGACAATCTGCGTTTGCAGATTAACTACAACCTCAATTGCTATGTAATACATAATATCTAACGCTAGTTAAAATTACCCACGTTCACATAGAGCCTTGTTGTACTGTAAATGAGTTATCGTGAAGTCATGGGACATTGCGTATTTGTACTGATTATCGGTCAGGAACATTTAATCTTTAAAAGAAACGCCATTTGAAATGTACGGGTTGTTTTTTTTCTAGTTAATTATCAATCAGTATTATATTGGAAGAATATTCAGATATTTTAAACATTATTTATTTATTTACTTTATTGGATAATCCATAGTTCATACATAGTTTTAATGATATAATAAATAATATTAACATAGAGTAAGATCAAAATAGGACTACGCTATTTAACAATACTTAATACATGATAAAAAACACAGTGTTAATAAATTAATGATAATCAAATATTTAGGAAAAAAATTACAAAATTTCAGGGCTAAAGCTAATATTTAAAGACGTGAATGTAAATAAGTGTGTTTACGTGTGTGAGAGTAAATTCGTGAAAGTGTTGATGTGAAATCGTCTGTAAGAGTGGATGTGCATCTGAGAATATATAGTTTAATTTCAATTATTATTAATATATAACTCAAAAAAAAATCCTTGTATCTAAAAACTGTCTAATAACAAAAATATTCCCACAGAAACGGACAATCTTAATGTCTATATTGATAAAGAAGACACAAAAAAATCTCCCTAACAATTTTTAATCCTCATCTATGACCCCGGGGCATTTACTGTGGACCGTTAAAAAAATAAATTACACTGCCAAAGAAAAGAGAGCATTGTTTGCGATAAAAAGTTAGGAGTAGAGTTACCTTGCGATTTGAATAAGTTTTTTCTTTGAGGGGTGATCACAAAAACTTCTCCCTAGACAGTGTTCGTGTGATTTTTTTATATACGAGGGCAGTAAAAATCGTAATATGCATAGTATTGCGAATTTGTTTTTGGTCAAAATTCACACGCTTGCATCTGCTTTTGGGTAAATATCACGAAACTTTGATTAATAGTTTGACATGTGCAGTTAAAATTTTATAGTAAACAAATATATAAACTTTATTTTAATAACAACTCCTGTTTTAGAGAAATAATCTCACTCTGAGGTTTTACAAATATATATAGATACAAAAACAATCTGTGGATCAAACAAATAATGGTCCCAAATAGGAATCGAACCCGCTACATTTAACTCAACAGCAAGACCGCTAACCATTAGATAACCCGTAACGAGCAAAATTCTAAACTTTATTACATATTATAAATATATATAGGTGATATTATATTTTTTTATATTCCGACCTTATCATTAAGGACTTTACCTTCGAAGCAATATGATTGATATTTTTTTATCGTATAAATATGTTATGTCCCGGCTATTTACGTGTTCACGTTAGACTTGTGTTTAACCATTTCTGTTATCTCTTATCGGCTACCTATTTACATTTGAGGAAATGTGAAATGCGGGCAAACAACGTCCCTGCATTACTGTGACACAGAACGGACGATGGCAGTGTTTCTGTCATTTTTAAATGAAATTATCTGTAATGACCCTGTACCAAAAACATTTCTTGATTAGAGAAGCGAGTTGGTATTCTGTATTTTACATCGGTGTTAATTAATATTTATATTATAAATACAGGCCAAGTATTTGGCTTTGGAGTTTCGTACCGCAAGAGTAAAAACGGAAAACGGAATCCTATTACTAAACTTTCGCTGTCAGTCTGTCTGTCTCCAGGTGACATCTAAAGAACTGTAATAGCTGGACAGTTGAAATTTTCAAAAGTGATGTATTTATGTGGAAGGTATAACAGAAAATAAAAACAGAATAAAATTAATATTTAAGGGGGTTTTCATGCAACGAACATTATTTTTTTTGGCGTTTGTTTTACATAATGGAACGGATCCCTTCGAGTGTGTGTCGGACTCGCACTTGGCCACATTTTTTTAAGGTAGAGTGAGTAATAGTGTTATCTTTATTTAAAAAAATGCTTTTAGGACAAAATTTGTATGTAGCTTTAGATGTAATAATGAAACTAATGAATAAGATACCACACCTGATAATTAGTGGGCATTATGTCTCATAGGAGTATATCAATATGCAATATATATTCGCATATCAAGTTTTTAGAAATTGAGCATTTGAGAGCAACAAATAGGTAAATAAAATATTTGGACAGAAGCAAAGAAAAAAAAGAAAGAAAGCATCTATGATCCTGTTTAAACATGGTCAGTCGGCGCCAAAAAAAAAATTTAAAAAAAATTCCAGGTGTATACTAAATAGAAATTAGGAAAGTTGAAATACAATGGTGATAAAAATTCTGTACCCACCGTCACTTTTTCTATAATATGTCTATCTACTAGATCTATCTCTCTCTACTATGTCCATCTCTATCTAATCTATCTATCTCTATCTATAATCGTTGAATATACGTCACTTTTAAATACTCTAACATGAATTTTTGTCCCAATCAGATTATTCAAAGTTATTCAGTATAGTTTTCATTTAATTTAAATGCTATTATTAAAATAATTTATTTTATGGAAGTATAGCTTACTGAAATTGATGTGTAATATATTACTGAAAAGCTAAACATTTTTAAAATAATTATTATAATTTTTAATTACATTTAATATTATTTATTTAAAAAAAATACTAATTCGCCAATACGGGCAACACTTCAACCAAGTGTCTACTGGAACCATATTAATTTTGTATTTATTCCACATCTATTTACAATTTAAATAAACGTAACATGGTAAAACATGTTTATAGACAAATCTTCAGTATATATTAATCTTTAAAATATTCTAAGTGAAAATAAAAGACAATTTTAGTTCGATGACTTTTTCCATAACACTTGAATAGGACATACGATCCTTGTAGTCGAGTTACCGTTCATTATATGGAAATAAAAGATTTTTCATATAAAACTCGAACGCAGATGTTTTGTCCACTTTTTATTCATTCAAACACCGTTATTTGTAAAAAAAAAACATTTTACCGTCATATATCAATTGATGACAGATGCACTTTGAATAAGAATTATTTCTAATACTATTATAATATTGTTTTATTAGTTATTATTAATAAAACAATTTTTACGGATTTAACTCTTGTATAATAAAATTTTAAATATACATTTTAAATTTAATTCGACGTTTAGTTCAATGTGTAGTACTCGTGAAATCTTAGAAAATACTATTAATAATAATATTTAATGTTTGAAAATATCTATAAACATTTATAGCCATGTTAAGCTTATTTAAATTAAGCCTAATAGTCACCACCGTCCCGAAAAAGACGATCACACATAGAATGCTTAATTCATCGAGACGGACAGCTAGCTCAATTGGTAGAGCGACGAGACGGTTTCCCAGAGGTCGCGGGTTCGAATCCCTGCCCGTATCGATTTATTTTTTTCTATATTTATATACATTTTAATAATTAATATTTCAATTAGTTATATTTGTAATGATTATGACTGTGTAACGCCTTGCAGTTAAAACCCACTAACGTTAGTATTAATCACTATTAACTATACCATCTCAACATTGACCCTATGCGCAGGCGCAGTGACTCACGTTCTATCAAATTTTAATAGACATTGCTAAATGTGTGGGATGGTCTTGCAGTCCTTATAATTAATAATGTTATTACATATAAGTAAGCTTTGATTAAGTCCTAAAACTTTAATTAAAATAAAATACAATAAATATATAACAAAATAAGATTTTCCAAATTTAAATATTTACTGCTGTCAAGATTCATGAAGATTTTACCACTTTCTAATATTCACTAAATAAATATTACAATTGTTATTTACATACAAAATTAATGAATATTAAATATTATTATAATGAAACCAAATCTGACGACACCGTAAAATGTACAAACAATAACAAAATAGTTATTAATCGCATCTTGTAACGCCTTTACTTTCGTATCTCATGCAAATTCGTCCGACTGGCAATGAGCCCATTTATGATGAAATACCAAATTAAATCAACACCAATAAAATATCGCATAACCCTTATTTGAAGGACATAAAGCACATAATAAAAATGATATAATTTTAACAAAAGAAAATTAATTTTGGTTATATTATTCATATTATTATGCAAATGTACTCGAGACGGACGGACAGACGTACTTAGAACAATAATAGGCGTGGGTAGGATTAACTCATTTTAGTTAACATCGCCTGGACTAGTCCCTTGACCGATTTCCATTTTGATTTAAAGGTTATGGGACTGACTACTTACATATATATATTTATAATATATTATAATGTTATGTCGTAACATGTTCAGCTCATGACACGATTGCAGGTTGTCGTTCCGACGGGACATCCTGATAACACCGCGTGTCCGCGGTCATACTACACTACAGACCAAATTAAATGTACATCTTATATTATTGCAATATGTATATTTTTATAATGAAATGTTTAAATTCAAGACAATATTTTAACAACGGATATCAATAAAATAAAAAACAGATATCAGAAATATTAAGAGTTTTAAGAAAATGTATATAATTATCTATTGTTAAAACGTTTAAGAAAATACATGTTGTTATTAGTATATCAACAATAGATAACGTTTTAAATGGTTTAAAAAAAATTAAGTCATGGTATGCTAACTTATTTGATATATATAGAAGATTCATCATCACAGATAGTATTTGAACCTACGACCTTTATGAAACCTATATAAGAAACTGAGTGTGTTTAAACATTTTATTGATTAATCATATTAGAAATAATAATCCAATTAGAATATTATTTAAAAATATAAGAATGAAATATTATTTTATGTCTTATGTTTTTTTTAGTATTATATTAAAAATAATAATGATTTACTCTTTTTTAGTCCCGCAGTGTACAGTATAATGATGCGACCATTGGCGCACGGTCACCAATTACCCTATTGGAGACAATTGTTGTGCGACGGTCCTCTCATCAATTCCACTCATCCTCTTCATAACTAAACAGGTTCATATCTTAAACACAACAGTTTTAATTAATAATAAAATAATTCAAATAAAATATTTAAATTTAGAATAAATATAGAATGAAAAATAAACCGATACTTCTCTCTCCCATGGGAACCGTCCCTACGCGTATCGGTTTATTTTTCATTCTATATTTAAAATTTAAAAATAAAGTAACATGACTATCATGTTTAAAGATATCAAACTATAAAATATTATATATTTCTTGTCAAAAATATTTTCTTAATATTCAATATTTTCTTATATTATAACTAATTTCGTAAGTGAATTACGATACGTGAGCACCGACCGTCCTAATAGCTTACCGCCCTAACCTAAGCCTTACAGATCATACATCATGTAGTCCGTACTATTTATTATTATTTTGTATATTTTCGTTTATTTTCTTATATTACTAAATTTATTATATATATTACCCGGCTATGTTCACGTAATGTAATCGAAATTATGCCTGACTAGTTTTAAATTAATTGGATTTTTATAGGTGACAAAATTCCGATTAAATTATGTGAACATAAGATAAATATATATTTAATAATCATCATGGTTCACGAAAGTTTAATTATAAAAAAAATGTTTTGAAAAGATGTATCTACTTTGAACTAATTAAATATAAATAATTTATAACGTTTGGATATTTTTTATCAGTAACAAGCGATAGGTCAACGTGAATCATAATTTCATTAAAAAAGCACACTGATGCGTTACAGCTTTTGTAATCTTTGTAATCTCTGTAATCTAACTATCTATAACTATAAATCTATAACTGTCCGGCAATCCATCTCAATCATATAGCGATCCAATATCATATTTATAGGACATATTTTATAAAATTTGTATCTAAAAGCTAACTAAATATATTTTGTGATAATCATAACTGTCTAGCAATTAAACTAAAACTAGAAGTTATTATATGGAAAATCAATATTTATGCTATCCATATAACACTGTCTAGCAATTAGAAGTCAAAAACTAATACTAGAATCAATATTTATTTAAAACTCCTATCGCAAATTCCTTCAGTTAAGTTATTCTAGACTGTACTCATCTAGAATATTCTACATATAATTAGATCAAATCAAACTCATCTGTAGCATAAAGTTAATTCCAAACCACGAAGCTTACCTTAAAAGCGGACATATAACCAACTGCGTCTAATGAAAATGTACGATGCTTTGACTTCCTTTGATAACCAGTTATGGTGCGACCCTACGCAAATTGGCTTGGAAACCTCTTATTTACAACCGTTGGAAGTTTTGTTCTTGCTATATACAAATATATTACGAAATTATTATGATATTTTGTAAGATAATCAGAATTTCAGAATCCTAAATACTAATGCTTAAACTATTAGGTACATTTTAGCAAATAATTTAATACTCTAATGAATATACATTTATTCCCCTCAACTTTGTCTGAGTACATTCCTATAAAATTCATCAGCCATCATAGATTACGAATATTTTTTTTTATATTCATTAAATGTTGTTAGCAATTAAAATTATAATAATCATATTGTATTCGCAACATAAAACTGTGTCTGTACCGTTTTAAAAATCGTTTGTACCACAAGAGCTTTCTCATGCTTTCCACATAAAAGCTATTGGAAATAAATTTACTAAATTGAGACGTTTACATATATTGACAACGAAATAGGAAATCGACGTACTAGCGCCTCGAGTGACGTCGAAGAATTCCCGTTACGCACAATAAAGCGATTCAAACGCAGCGATTTATTGCTTCTATTTACAATATTGTCATACATCAATATGTATAGACGTTATGTGGGTAAAAATATGTATGGCCAATCAGAAAATCATGGTTTTGTAATCCACATTGACCGTAATCGCATGAAGCTTGAAGTTGAGACCATCGCCCACTAGATGGCGTTGTTGATTTATTGCTAATGGCGCGAAAGCGAAAACGCTCATAAAACGCTACGTTCAAATGGTTATAGCTCGTTGTTCGGCTTCGCAATTACATCGTGTGTGAAATACCCTTAACATCATTCGCGGTAAAATATTTAGTAGTGAGCACACATACATTTATTTGTTTTAAAAATTATTAAATGTTATAAATAATGTGCGAAATAAAAATTATATTTAAAAACAAAAATCAATTAATTGTACAATTTGTTAAAATATCTGAAAATCGGAAGACATTTAAAAACCGTTATTGGTAAATCGTTTATTCTTAAATGTGTTCTAAACTATAATGAAGCGTCACTAGTAAATATGGGAAGACATGACAATGAATCTGTATGAAGTATATGAAGTTTGAAGGCATGTTTGAAGTTCGAAGCCGTGTATGAAGTTCGTGCTGGACGATCGGACGCTCTCACGCCTGTACTTTATGAATGCGGTTAGGTGATAGGTTTGGAAAATGAATGCATCTTCGAGATTAGAACCTATTTAATTTTGAAAGGATTTAGGCATTACGTATATTGCTAAGCTTATAGTAATATTATATTATTACCAAAGTAACTGTCTATTTCAAAATTATTATCTTGACTATGTGGTTATCAAATTAATTTTTCTTTAAAAACCAACATTTTTTACAATTTCCTGTTTCTTATAATTAATAATACATCGAATTGGATTTATTTTTTTCTATTAAAGTTGTATCCATTATTTGTATTAAAAATATATGAATGATTTGAAATTCACGGTCCCGGATTCAATGCTTGACAAAAAAGAAAAATTGTTAATATGATACCATAGATTTGTTTGGTAATAATTTACTTATTATCTAACTCAAGTGTAATATCTATAAGATCTGTAATAAAGATATTTTATTAACATTTATTTATGTAAAAAATTAATAGATTTTTTTAAAATTTATTTCATAAATGAATCAAAATAAATTAATTAAGCGCAGAAAGATTATCATTTCATAACAAAGAGTCGTGGGAGTTGACCCACCAGAGGCGTCACGACCGCGCCACACGAGCTACCAGCCGAGTTTCCCTAAATACCTCAAATTTAGTAATATGACTAGATAATGCTTTGCCTATATCTGGCTAGATAGATTGGGATTATAGCACTGTGTAAATAGCGTGGGAAAATTCATTTTCTTTAATATACACGTACAGGTAAATACTGTTTAAGCCTAGGGCTATAGTATTTGATAATTTTATTTATTTAAATTTTAATTCTATTTTTAAACATTTTAATTCTATTTTTATGTAGAATAAATAAAAGCCAAGGTAGAATTGGTTCAGTACAAGATGGTTAATTTAATACATAAATAGATATTTTGCTCGTAAAAAAATACATTTCAAAAATGTTATGTTATATATAACACTTCAAATGCAGCCAATAATCAAAACATATATTTTTTTGTGTGTGTCTATACTGTTAGCCCTCTTGGCTATTATAGCGTCACCGGGGGAGTTTGGACCAATACATATACTTAAAAAAAAATCTACCCTTTTATAAACAAATAACAGTTATATTTTTGACATAATTAATATATTATATACTCTGTAACATCCATAAGGGCTCGCTAGATGTTGTATAAGAGTCCATGACGAAGGTCTCGTTTCCTCCGTGGCAGTTATGGGGCGTCACACTGCTGAGAGGTTCCTAAAATAATGTGTTATGCAACAAGTAACTATTAATTATTTTTTTTAATATAATATATTTTTTATATGCAGCATAAGTGCAATCAAATTTTACAGATCGAATATGCAATGCATAAAATAATAAATAGATTGTGTTAAAATAATCTTTTTGTTTTTTTCAATCGCGCACTCCTGCATAATACCATCAATATCTTATGTAGATCAATGTTAGAAAGTAAATTGATTGACAGCTGGCCACAATACAATAAGTGGTAAACAATTATTCTTGAATTATTGCTATATTGGTTGGATATCGCAATATTGAATAAATTTAACAGCTCAAAGGTCGCGAACCATTGACTTTGTTTTGATGCTATTGTTAGATAAAAACTATTGTGATCTATACCCGCTTGCGTCATTTACAAAAATATTAAATATACAAAATATTCAAACTTAGAACTTAATTTAAAACCGGATCTAATAAACACTTTTTAATCCAACCAATTAGTGTAACCTATAGAGGTTTATTATGTAACCACACTGTTCTTAATTAATTAGTGTAATCTAAAGAATCTAAGAGGTTTGTATCAAATATACAAAAGTACGTCAACATAGTTAAAATACAATTTCAAACCGGATCTAATGGTAAAAAACATCTCAAACCTAGGTTACACCTAAAGAGGTTTATTAAGTAACCACACTGTTCTCAATCATTTAATGTAACCTAAAGAATAAGAGGTTTATATCAAATATACAAAAGTATGTAAACTAAAGTAGAACATAATTTAAAACCGGTTATTTTAAACTACCGGTAAAACAAATCTAATGAATGAATTAGTGTAACCACACTGTTCTCAATCAATTAGTATAATCTAAAGAGGTTCACTACTTGAGTGACCTTGACTTATCTATATTACTGAGGACATCCGATAGTACTAGCCTCGCGACATCCAAATGCCAAAATAAGGTTAGAGGTACACTTGGCATTCCCGTCAGTGATATATGCAGGAATCTAATGATATGATAATTGGCAATTGTTGATGAGAACAATAGCTGGTATGGGACAGAAGAAGGTTAAGGAAAATGTTTTAATATGGCTAATAATAAATTTTAAACATATTCGCTTGTGGTATACATTTAATTTTGCGGTATATGCAGAACTTAACATTTATTATGAATTACAAAAGATATCCTATAAATGTTGCCTCCGCTTCAATTTATCAAGGTGACACGGTAAATCAATTGTCAGAGCGACGGAAAGATGTCAAAGAAATCGCGGGTTGTAGTCTGTGACAATATTCGTGTTGTTTATATCTGTTTAAAATTATGGGAAGTATTTTTATGAGAAATTTTCAATATCCTTTTTAAGTATACACTAAGTAAGATAAACTTTCTCGGCTTTTAAAAGCAATAAGATGTGATATCTATTTAGCTCTTCGGTGTACAAAGAGTGGGTCACTGTGATGGACCTCTTGGCTCCCGCGGGAAAGGTCAGTCCAAGCTTCAATACCCTGACGTGGCCTTTAAATTTAATCAGCTAATAAATTTATTTACTTCTATCTTCGGCATCTATAAAGATATCGTTAAAATATTTTCTTTAAATAAAATATATGTTATATGAATTGTCGAGACCTCAAATATAATGTTTCTTTAAGGTCAGTGAAATATAATATGAGGTCTATTCCTGTTAGAGGTGGATCAACGACCCCGCATCGTGTCCAGTGGGTCACTGAGACAGACCGCTTCCTACGGGAAAGGTCACACGCGTGCAAGCACTTCGACGGTTTTTATTGCGTTGGAAGATATATGTATTTATATATTTCATATAATAGATTCTACAATTGATTGTTTTAAAATAAATTATGTATATTTATTCTACTTATGTATTGAAAATAATCGAATATCAAAATAAGTATAAAAATAAATTTAATTATATTAATTAAAACACAAATATCGTAATCAAAGGTATCTGTTACGTATCTTATCCGTTACGTCCCGTTCCGTTGTTAAGGGGTTCTTAGACCACATGCAAAACATATTAAAACTATTCCAACTTCAGTCCAATTTGTTTTACCGCATTTGCGATAAACCCAAGATATACTTCGAAAGCTTTCGATGCCTGTCAGTGTAACTAAAACCTTTAATACCTCTGCTTTACATATTATCAACTTTATTATTATTGGTATAAAGCTAAAATTAGATTATCAAAGTGTTAAATATATTTGCAACCTCACCGGCCAGCAGTCCTTGCTGTCCGCTCGTTCATTGAGCTCTTCCCATGACATTATCCTCAGTTTCCATTCACACCTGACTTATAATTACTAACCCATCAAGCAAATTTAGAACTTCAGCTCCTAGCACAAGGTTTATATTACTTTGTCCGTATAACCGTCATAGGATTTTTAGAGGCGCATTCCGAAGTAGCGCATCTAAGGCACCGATGGCCCCAAAGATGGACCTCGCGTTTTATTTCCAGCTAGGAAGACACGACTTCAGTATGCATGGAAAATATGGCTCTAAGTCCGCACAACCGTATTTCACAAGGGTCGGTGAGGGTCACCAGCGGACATTATTAAACTGTTACTCTTCCAGAGTCGTGAGACGTGACTTATGTGGTTATTTAAGTAGTGGTTTGACGGATACTTCGCGGGTAGTGGCCGTTCCCATACGAATCTACCTTGCACGATTCGCGATGTGGAAATTAGTTGGAAAGTTTTGCTATGACCGTATTCAGCGTTTAGAATAGACGAGTAATCATACACACCGACAGTACAAACAGTTCCTAATGATCATTGCATAATGTTGAACGTGTATTAACAATACTAATTTCTTGGTGAATTTTGATATTATGCTTGAATCCGACTGGTTGAAACCTCTTACTAGTACAATATAGATATAGTTTATGATTTGAGTTTTACAATTTTTTTTTTTGTACAGTTATGATTGTAACATTTAAGTACTTATCATTATTTATTATTATTAAAAATGTCCCGAAAGTTGTGCTACTAGTTTTTTTATACTTTTTACCCATCTATTTTTTTTTAATTTATATTATTAAATACAACAAAAAGGACGATATTTGACCGTTGTTAGGAATGAATGTGTCATATTGTTTACTAACTAATGACGTCAGAGCTACCACGTGAGAAAGTAAAACACTTTCGCGGTCTTTTTTGGACACGCAACTTTTTATCGCTATCTTCGATTAAAATAGTACACAATATAAAAGTTATCACTGGTTACTGCAAAAGACGTTACAGTCAAAATAATTTATCTTTATTTAAGGAACTATTACACCCAGTAGAATAAAATCTTAAATTTTAATTAAAAATAAAATACATAACTTATTACTAAAAGAAATTATTAGATAGGTATCTCTAACATTAATTTTTCTGACTTCCTTCGAAAGAGAAGATTACGACAATTATCCGTACCTAAATCATTTTTGTGTAGCATATATATAAGAATATATAAAATGAAATTAATTTGTAGATAACATTCTTAATCCCCCAGAAACCAAGTGATCAAGTTAGGTAACGATAGCAAAGATCTTTTCCTGCAAACAACAAAAACGGACACGAAGCTACTAGAATGTAATTAAAACTTTTTGCTGGTAAATCAGGAAGCTATGTGTAACTGTAAAAGTCGAAATGTGGGAAAATTGGCGGGAACAATGGGAGAGATGGTTGTTTTTTTTTCGGTTGAAAGAGCACACGTCAATGATAATTATTCGCGCTACTTATATGTGATATGAAAGAACTCGGTTCTACCATTTTAATAACTGTTGTTTAGTTTGATACATCTTCTAGGTATTGCGTATCACTAATAATAATAATATCACTGGACAAATTACAAAAGTTATTCTAAACCCCTAATTAATAAAATTATTCGCTTGTGTTAAGGGTGTTAAATAACTATACAAATAAATACACATTATAAATACTTTGAATATATTATATTTAATAAACAGCCAGACCCATAAATACAGACATCTATGCTCATCACATACATCCCTATCCCAGTCGGGAATCGAACTCGAGCCCGTTAGCGCCACGATATGTTGCGGTTGACTAAATACGATATTAATAGTATATGAAATTTGATATTGTTAAAGAAAATGACATAACATTATTTACAGATAGGTACTTTTTAAATATTATTTGGTTATTATATTAAATAATTGACATATATTTTACTATAACTCTTGGTAAAAAGAATCATAAATTCAAACCAACAGTTAACTTAAACCACCAGTTTAATTAATGGTTGCACCGAGCGTCCTCATAAGTTTTTCACTAGGAAAAGCGCACACAATACCCACACAAGAAGATGTGAAACCCATCGCCAAGACTGGACAGTTATTGTGAACACATCATTATCTTGCCTTCCTCATTCCCTTAGTTAATTCCAGTAATACAATTTACTTCTTTGTCTTCTATCTAACATGGACACAAAAATTAACACTTATACTTGTAATTAAAAATATGTTAACTATATATTAAAATTTAAAAAATATATAATGGTAGCATATATTATTTAATTATATAATTATTATGAAGTATTAAAATATTTTCTTCTAACACTTCAGTAATTTCTAGGTTTAAGTCAATGAGATATTTATTCTTTAATAAACCCTATTAGCTTTATAAAACAGATATTTATACAATATGTATATGTATTTTATAATAATATTTATAAAATAAAACAGAACGGTAGTAAACGTTGTCAAAAAAAGGCTCGTTGAAATCTTTATCAAGACGATTCCTTATAAATATAAAAAAAAATTAAAACCACTCTACTTGAATAAACATATTTAATTTAAACATAGTATCTTCACATCATAATATAAAATATATTCCAATAAAAAAATAATAAATAAATTAAGAATATGTAACAACTTCCGAATAAATAATCAGAATGCTAGTGATGTGATCATCAAATAATCGTGAGAGTATCGTTAATAACATCCTTGGTAATTGGAAACACTCGTATTATCTCAACGCTATTGATCTGTTAATGTTGAACGCAAATGGTGTCCAATTTATTTCGATATCCGACTACTGCCGTTACTACCTTATAAGAAACAAGCGTGAAACAACAAACATTCAAGTAAATGACAGGTTTATTTTGTAACAACATTATATTTAATAAATATCAGGAAATTATTTTACACAAATAATTTTAACGACATTATTTTTTTTGGAGATGAAATGAGTCTTACTATGAAATTTTGTGATCAACAATGATTTCTTAATAATTTGTTTAGATGTTATAAATATTAGTACCAACAAAGACATTCAGAAACACAAAAAAAACATTATATTTGTGCAAATAAAAGAAAATCTAATTTTCCAAAACCAATATTACTTAAATATTATGTATAACTTATAGTCATTATTCCGGGGATTTATTATATCAATATATATATTGCTAAATCCGCTTAGCATTATATTTAAAAACATCCAATTCATATAATAAGATAAAAGTGAAATGTCAAATCGTGTATCGATGAACACAGAGACGAAAGCGGTGCAATAGTCAAACCATGGCACTACCACACGAAGTCGCTTTAGACCTTGCGAGTTATCGTTATCAAATTAAAAATAATATATTATTTTTTTATTACACATGACATATTATTATTATTGCTATTGTTTCCTCTTTGAATCCATTCCAGAGATCACCTTTGTACGTCAAAGGGAAGTGTTAAAAATATATTTATATTTAATGGTTTCAAATACACGATATATATTTTATGCTTAATATAATTTACGGTAGTTATTAAGTAATTTAAGAGAATTTTAGATATATTTTAATAGTTTTAATAAAAGTTGTAAGCAGCCCTACAATTGTGTCATGTATGACGCAAACTAACTTAATATCTACTCATCTCTGTATTTAATGATTTCAACAAATGGTTAGGACACCTACATAGTATAAGATAAATCTAGACTTTAGCTAGTATTTAATATAAATTATTTGTAGTAAATAAAAGATGAAACTCAAAATATGTGATTTTTGTAGTATTTTTTTTTTGTATTTATGATAATAACCATATTATATATTGCCTGATCCAGATACATTTTTCATTATTATAGGAATTATATTAGTATACATATGTTGGTCTAGTGGTTAGTAGCCCAGCCTGCTGAGTCAAACATTGTGGGTTCGATTCCCACTCATGGTACTAGTTTATGTGATTCACATATTATTTCTCACTGAGTTTATTTGTCTATTTATCTTATTTAATAATTCATAACTATCGTTAAAATCAATGTCAACAGAATGTTCTTCATAACAATAAATAGTCCACACAAGTTCGAATTATAAGGTGAAAAAATATAAACTAAATATTTATAAATATTCTAAGCAATTTAATTAAATAAATTCACACATACATTCCAATAGGACATGACCATACAGGAACTTCACACACGCATTTAGTACGATATCAGTGGGCAGCAATTTAAGACTGTAATTAAAGGTATTTTATTTATATCATGAAAATTACTCTCGAGTATTTCATAGACAATCATGGATTGTAAGCGAGAAGCTAATGGATATACCATGGGTTATATATATAGAGATGTTATTACTGTTATAATTTTTATAGTAGGGGTTCTTCAGCATCAACATTTTTTTTTAATTAGTAAAGAGTTATTGTTCTATGTTTAATTTGTTGTGTTTTCCATCATATGTAAATTATTGTTAATTTTTTTCAAGGTTTATATTTGACTTTCGATAGTCTTAGGTATATATATATTATATTTATTTTTATTACTGTATTTTTGTAACAATAAATATATATAAAAAGTTTAATAAAAGTTTATTTATCAGCTGTTAAAATTGTTTAAACCAGCTCCCTATATTCCAATTCGTGACTTAAATCGTCTAAGTGTGTATAAAATCGAGCAGCGTTGGAGATACCGGGATATCAATTCATTGCAGCACCAGCTACAAGCAGGAGGTCATTATCAGTGTTTTATAGACATTTCTACACCCTGTATGTTTTCATTCCTGAGATGGCAATTACGAAGAATAGTTCAATGATAATTGAAACATTTTACAAACAATTGCATTATATATATGATAATATTGAATAAAAATAATAATTAGAATAATATTACAGGATAAATTACATACATTGATCTAACCTCTAAGCAAGCAAACTATTTGCTTGTGATAAGGGTGTTAGATAACGATACAAATACATAGAAATACACATTATAATTATTGAAAATACATTTACAAACAAACGACCAAACCTAGAAATCCAGACATCTATTCCTCAACATATACATCCCTGTCGGGGATCGAACCCGAGCCCCATGGCGCCGCATTACGCGTCTGCCCTAACCACTCGACCAACGGAGCAATGACCATCTTAATAATTCTTTAAAGATCATTTCATTATTAATTAAGTTATAATGGTAGTCGTGAGGTACCAACAGTATTAACGTGTACTTAGGTCTCTACAATTATTTTATCTAGACTATATGTGAGTCGTGATACTACAAAATGATATGTTTAGATGAGATTGATAGATAACTGACTTATCATACTTTTAACTTTATTGTGTTTAATTAAATAGTTATTTTTAATTTATGTAATTATACAAATATATAATTTGAGAATATTCACTCTTATTTTATAGTAAAGTGACAGAAATATAATTAAGATTGTATTTAAAGATATTACAAGTTAAGGTGACCTTATGGCTATGATGTCTTCCAGACAATCTTCGGGTAAAAATTTGTCATTGGCCTGTAAAGAACATAATGTTTTTAATGTTAGTTCTGATATTTATCTTTATATCTAATATAAGGTTAAAATCAATAACTGTAAATGAAAATTTATAGTCTGTGTACTTTCTAGCCTAAAGCTTGAAAGTTAGGGATCGTAAGGTTTTGCTGATTTTTGATTGCATTTTGATTTATTGCAGCCTGCATGTGTATACACATACACATAATAACAAATTCGTAAAGTCCAAGTTAAGCAGGGTACATATTAAAAATAAAGAACGTAAAAGCATTTCACTGTTTTTCCCTTCAACAACAGTGGACATATATTTGATCCATCTCCTAAACTTCCGCTACACGAGAGATATTTTAGAACAAAGACAATTACAGCATCCATCCCACACTTACAAGTTAATCACGAGCTAATAGATTCAGATGCGTGGGCGCATGTACCGCGCCCATGGTGTTCACGAGCACGTGTTGGTATATTGAATGGTTCAGCAACAGTGACCCAGGTTGGGAACTGGATGGGTGAGCTATATTTATATTACAAAAAATATCAAGCTATTTTTAAATAACCTCAATGAATTTTGAGTTGATAAGAGTATTTGAAAAACCAAACAAATGTATTTAATGTATGAATATATTTTACAGAGCTTTTAAATTCGGTATAATTAAAGTATATATTGTGGTAATTTGATTCCACAGAAAGAAAGAGAAAGGGATTAGGAAATCCACTTAATAGTAAAAGCAACCATAAATTATGTTTTTAAATATAAAAGAAAGATATTATTGCAGTAAAAGAAAAGAGAAAAGCTAGTCGCTTCCTAAAAATCTCAAAACAATAAATATAATAATATTAATTGCAAACACACGTACCTCCTTCTCAATGTAATACAAACCCATTATATTGTAGAAAGTTTTCGCCGTAACTTATAATAAGTTTCGCATCTTCAAAGTGATTTCAAAACAAAGGACAATTACTTTAAAATAATACACTTCATACAAATAAGTGCTAATTTAGTTGGCTGCTTCATCCTCTGGTATTTTTCAAATATTACGAGCAAACACCCACTCATCTCTTGTATTCTAATAAACTAATTTTCTAAACTAAATTTGCGATATTATTTCAGATATAAGTCACAGGCATTTGCAAATTTTGATTTGCTAGTAAAATTTCAGTAATTTAAAACCGACCAAGAGCGAGTCGGATTCGCTCACGAAGGGTTACGTACTTATAAAAAACGGCAAAAATATTGTTGTATAGAATCCCTCCTCAAATATTAATCTTATTTTAATTTAACTGTTTTGTTTAAGAGTGATTATATTAAAAACCAGCAATAGACCCCATTCGTTGTATGAGAGCCCCCTGAAGGATTTATTTTATTTCGTTTTTACTATTTGTAATTATAGCGGCAACAGAAATTGATCAGCTGTGAAAATTCCAACTCTCTAGCTATCATGGATCATGAGATACAGCCTGGAGACAGACCGACGGACGGAGAGTGAAGTTTTAGTAATGGGGTTCTGTTTTTACCCTTTGGGTACTGAACCTTGAAACATATTAGAATTGATTTACTATTTGTAGAGTAACTAAATGATGTATATATGATGCTCTCAATTAATATATTAAGTATATGTAAAACTTTGAGGCTTATCTTTGAAACTATGTTTTAATTGAAAAACCAAAAAACGCATTTAAATTCGTTTTACACAAAAAAAATATCAATAATATCACATTTTTAAATTCCCAAACGGATTTAAAACGAATAATAATAATGAATATTTCCTCAATAGCGTTATATGTTAAACTATCATATCACAGTATTAATTAACTTATAAAGTTATTGATTAGAACGTCAAGTTAATTGTGAACAAAAGTTTTTATTGTAATCAGGAACGTGCGATACGGTATCGCGTGGTTCCCAGGCTGTTTATAAGTGACCGTCGCGGGGTCACCGATGGTCTCCGAGATGGTCATCTCTGTCTCAGGTACTGACGTGAAGAAAAGTTTTATTCAACTTTTTTTTTTATAAAATATTTTTGTTTTTTTTTTTTTTTAATTTATTGAACGTTATTTGACCAATATTCAAATTTGGACTTGTGGTGAATTTTTATTTCATAATTGTTTCACCATCCGATTTATGATCTATCAAAATACGTTAATTTACTGCATATAATTGTAGTAGACATCAATCATAAAGAATAAACTTTAGACAATTTTTTTAAATTGATTTTTTGGCATCTTGGTACCAACTACTTTTTCCGTTTGGTAGTACTCAGATAGAATAGCAGCAGCTTTTTAGCGATGTTTCGAGGGAACTTAGCGAAGATAAAACTACTTTGTATGCTCAGTTAGTAATTTAGCACAATCTAGAATCATACTTTATTTCCACGAATTAACAAGTTAACGAAATCTTTGACGGATATGTTTTTTTATGTTTTAAGTTGTTATTGGCGGTTAAAAATATATTCCTAAAAGTCTGAAGAAACCATAAACAATAGTACTTATAAATAGGTTATCTAGTTAAATATGAATATTAAAGTTAATTTAAGCACAATAATTGCTTCAATATTACACTGTCGCAATTTTAATAATCGTGTCTCTTAAAAGCCTATCTCAATGTCTTATTAAATATAATGCAGACAAACCAAGGAAAAACGTATATACCAAAACTTCGTACGTTTACAATCTTGTAGATCTGTAACGTGAGGTCTGATACCATCTGTTCTCATGCTCTGTACTTCCGAATATCTGAGTGATCGTCGGATTAGCTGATGCTGGATGGACCTGGTTTTTTACTGGCCATGACAAAGAAAAGCAAGTCAAGAAATTATAATTTTTGTTTTATTTATAAATATGACTTGAAAAATCAACCGATTCAAACCCGCGACGTCTGGGAAACAGTCCCGTCGCTCTATCAATTGAGCTACCGTTACTCGTCTCGGTGAATTGAACATTCTATACATGATTGTCTTTATCGGGGCGGAGGTGACATTTATTAGGCTTCTTTCGAATGTTTCTAACTTTGCACTATAGATAACATTGAAAACATGCCACTACCGAAATTAATGTTTGAAATTATCTATAGACATGTGTGTCATGTTAAGCTAATTTAAATGTAATTAAAATTAGAATAGTTTTTTTATAACATTGGAAAACGATTATGTTTTATTTTAAAATATTTTCAAACTTCGTATTAATTGTTAATACGAAATGCAGTTAACTCCAAGGATGTACAGCTAAACTAAACGTGGGACCCAAGTATGATATAAATTGCAAAAAAAAAACTACAATGCAACTCTAGTTAGACATCATTAAGTTGTCACGTTGCGTTACTTTCACGTTGTCAGTCCATATCTAGACGTGACGCTCCTCAGGCAGAATAATAAAAACATTAACTTATAATTTCACCTACATTATATTATTTAATCTGTCTTTATAAATAGGTGTTGATTATAGTACTTTTGTAAATCAATTCAATCAAAAATGTATCAAAAGAAAAACTTAAAATTAAAAGAAGAAGCTTTTTACTCATAAAAGCTTTATAAAATGCCAAAATATTAATTCTTGAATATATAAGTATCTAATAATAATAATATCTTCAAGATTGTAAGATCATTTATCTTTCAAAATTACTCATAAATGCACCTAAACGTATTTAATATTCAGTGTTCCTGATAATAATTACCATGCATTAGAAAGCACTAGTTCGAATTGCAAAATAATTTATAGAATATTGTCGCGTGTTCCAACAATTTACATAAACATGTAACATTATCCTCTCTCATGGTTGTCAGAAGGACAATACGAGGACAAAAAATGAGCATACGTCACAAAACATGTCAGCATAACATTGACCTTAGCCCGTGCTGACCCTTGCCCCGCGATCTATCGACTCCGTTTGGAACGTGCTCGCGTGTGACCTTAGCGAGACATACGTAAATAATATACCTAAAAACTAATTTCAAGACTGCGTATTTTTGATGTCTCTGTGTGGGATCTTCTTCATCTGTGGCTCTAAGCATTATTTGCGTTCTTAGATGAGTTATGGATTTCACTTGGCCCTTGCCCCCGGGTTTGCGTCAGTCTCTGGAACAATTATGCCGTATGTTACCGTCGCACTGTTTGTTGTTCATTACCATTGCTGTGCATGGATTGTTCGGGATTGGGTTTATCGTTCTTAACGGTATTAGAGTTCAATTACACTGTATGTGCATGTGCGTCAGTTTGTGCAAGGTCAGGGTACTGTTTCGAGGAAGTAAACGTAATTATAGGTAATGGTAAATGTTAAAAACGATTGTGTGTACTTGGATGATGATAAGCAATAGTGTGTCAAGCCACAAACACTTAGTTTTGAGAAAAACATGTCTAAAGATTTTACAAGAATTTTATATACATTGTTTGAAAAATATATACTAAGTTCTTTTTTTATTCTTTTGGAAGTTTGTTTCTTGATACTCACTGAACCACAGAATGATATTTCGAAATAAAATGTCAAGTATCACAACATCTTTACAGTGATAATAATGTGATTGACGAATGTGTTAAAGAATTTAATGTAATGTGTGATAAAGATTCAATTTTATGGTACTTTTTGGACTTAAATGATTTAAAGTGTTTTTGTTTAATGTAGAATATTTGACCCATTATAAGAATACAAAATATCTCCAAAAATCACTTTTTGTCGGTTGACATACTATTGTTTATCTGCATCCCTTTATAATTGTGTGTGGTTCTACATAATATGAGTGCATTAAATACCATTTTATAAGGCAGGCTTTATATATGTTTTTATTTCTTTCATATGCTAGTAATGTTATAAGAATAAATCGTAAAGTTAAGCGTCCCATCTCTAAAATCTACCTTTCCAATATTGACAGCCGATTGTCCTGCGAAAGTTAAATAGTGAAGTGAAGTATTTTGCAAACTTCTCTCCAGAAGTTTATAATACTAAAGACTATTATTATTTTTATTCAATATTATTATTATTCAATTTATTATTTCTATTAACACTACAATGGATGTTTGAAAATATCTATAGACATTTACAGCTATGGTAACATTATTTAAATTTTTAATAAATATAGGTACAATAAAATATAAACTGATACGAGCAAGGGTTCGAATCCGTGACCTCTAGCAAACCGTTCCGTCGCTCTAGCAATTGACCTACCGTACCGTCATCACAATCCCTGCCGGGGTCGGTTTATTTGTCATTCTTTATTTATTAAAAAAATAAATAACCTTACCATAACTACACATGTTTAAGGATATAATGGATTTATTTTTGTTTCTCCTCCAAACCGCAGCAAAAATTTAAAAACCTTCTGAATATAATATTTAACTTATTCTAACTAGAAAGTTTATGTACTAATAAATACATTTGTATGTACAAATACAATCACAGCGGTGCAATTTAGTAAATTAAGTAACCTTATAATAAAAGTAAGTAGAATAAAACCACAGCCAGACCACGCGGCGATAAATCTAACAGACAATCCATCAAGACGTTTCCTTATTTTCTAAATATTAGATAATAGAGAGGAAATGTTTGTATTTATCTGATTTTAAATATACTACAATAATATTAAAAATATATTTCGTCTAATATCTTTTGTTGTCGGTACCTCTCTTCTGATTATGTATAAAATGTTCATAAAGAGTATTTTTTGTTTACTTAATAAGCAAAACAGGGTAAAAATAATAAGGTTATAAGTGACTACACGCCAAAAAAATTATTACTATATTGCAATAATATGAGGTACATTTGACCTCAAGGAGCTCTAATAATAACAGTCACCTCACACAATAGCATGGAGAGGAAATGTATAATGTCAGAGAGAGCCCATACTTACTATTATTTTAAACTTTTGTTTATATAAATCACAGATCCTGGATTTAGTTTTTTTATTTGGTTTATGGTGAAGTAGCCACTATAACCGTTTTGTATATAAGTGAGAGAGCTAGACAGTCTGACTTGTTCCTTTATCTTCGTGCAACATACTCTTTTGTGTCCTTTCTAATCCTCAAGGGGCAGCTCATTTACAGTAGCCATGGACCATTTGTTCGTTATGTTTCATAAAAGAGGATCAATAATCACGATTGTCCGACAGGCTTTAAAATATAATTTTACTACCAGCCTATAATTAAAAAGTTACTAACCGTTACCATATTCGGTATCACTGGGCCTGTTTTTTAAATAGTGAAATGTTTATGTATGAAGGTGTCAAAACATTCTGTCGAGCACAAATTGCCGACGACTAAGGGCACACATTTGAATACAGGTACAATAGTCCTGGAATGGTCCCTGGATCAGATAGATTATTCCTCCTTAGATAGCCTTCTATGAAGATTTATTGCTTATAAACCTTATTGAATTTTAATGGTCATTATTGTACCATTGTCCGCGAATTTACAATTTTAGATTTCGAGCAAATTCATTAGGTTCCATATCAATGTATGTGGGAACGAATGAAGTTTACGTAACCCTTTTGTGAGGACAGATGGGAATATATTGACTACATTAGAAGATAATATTATTGTATGTTATTATGTTTGCGTATTATTTTATCTTGCTTTGAATATAAGATGGACAGGATTCCGTTTATATTCCTTCACCAATCTGTCAAACCTTTGACAACTAATTTGACATAGAATAGTAATAAAACGTTATATTATATAAGAATATTGAATATTTAATTCTGTTGTCTGAACACTAGCAACTCCATCAATGATATGAACAATAACTATTATAGATCGTGGGTCAGAGCAAATGTCAGCGACCACTAAAGAACTGCAATTTCATAGACAATATTTATATTCGTACTTGGTTATTTAATGTTACAAATAATAACACTATTGTTCATAATAGTATTGTATTTATTTTGTATATGGCATAAGTTGTTTTGAAATTAAGTTAAATCAAAACACATATTTTTAAACTATTAATCAAACTAACGAACCTTAGATTTGATATTAGATACTTACTGTAATTGTAAGTGACATTTGCAAGAAATTATTAAATAAATGTAGCTGTATATTAAGGTTTTGAAGATGTAGAGAAGATAGGTCAAGGGTCATAAGTCAAAGGGCAGTGCAATTCAAAATGTCACCGTCCCGGATTTTCTGATGTCGTATGTATGACAAATTGAAATGGACCTTAGGGAGGTGAAATACCAGAACAGGGTTGTTGATAGTAGGACATATATATACATATATGTATGAATTTGTAGGTGTATTTGCAAGACTGTTTTAGAGGACTTACAACAAACGTAAGCTATTTTAAGAAATTTTATTCTACAAATATAGATCTAATTTTGTTTTGACCTTAATTTTTGTCAAAATACTTTCTGGCTTTCTTTTCAGATTCAGATTTGGTTGGGACGTTCCCAAGTCTTATCCATGAAATAAAAATAACTATCTAGACTGTATATTACACTAATGTATAGAATATATTAGTTTATCTGAGTTATAAATCCCTTGCTTAAACCGATCCCGCAATAAACATTTTTGCGTGCAATACGGCCCATCTTCCCAAAGGTCACCGCATGACCGATAACGACGTCGGCCTTCTGTGGCCCGAATATACAGGCTATTGCCTTAGTTACCACTCCCATCATGTTCTTACAAGTTGCTATTATATTGTTGATGTATAAAGGATAAAACAGAAGCCCCAAAACAAGACCTTAATCAAGACCTATTTTATACCTAAAATAGAGAATTTAATTTAGAATATTTCCCTAACCAATTACCCCAGTTGTTAGCTTAAGCGGTTATTACAAGAACATAATAATATATGATAAGGAAAAGACGAGTCCTTCGGGACAATAACACGTGGGTGGCGTCTCCAATCTCAAGATTATACACGCCCGCTACACGAGCAGTGAATGTACGATGCTCTCCTTAATAAAATAAATTACTTGGTTCGTTTCATCTGGTAAATTTTTGTACTAAATATTATTCGCAATATATTACAGAGTAACCAACAAGTATTATACAGATTATTATAAAGATTTTATTTTATTTTGCTTTTGTCTACATTAAAAAAAGGATTATGAACAAATATGCCTATGTATTATAAAAATCTAGTAGAGTCACTCTCCAGTCGTGCCCAGGCCATGGTCGGACACAGGCTACGTTTAAACCAATACTAAGAGATGGTAATTTATAACTTGCTAATGATCGTGTGTGGACTTTATTAACATTTATTATGCTAATGCATTATTAATAATGTTAAGGTTATTACATATGTACACACGTAGGTATATTTTTCTGTTAGATTAATTATAATTAAGTAAGGAATAATATTTGAATAGTATGATAGAGAAGCTAAGTTGTGTTCTCTTTCTCTCTCTTTCTCTGCATCTTGCGCACAGACAGGCGAATAAGGCAGTAGTGGTAGTATTACTATAAATATCTATAGTAGTCACATAGAAAATCGTCATAAAGTTGCCATTACTACTGCCTTTCGTACAGTAATAAAGGAGCTGGACACAAAGTTCTCATTCCTTCTTTCTTCAATTGTTCTTTATCTCTCTTCTCAAGGTTGTACGTGTGTGTTTGTGCGTGTGCGTGTGTGTGTGTGTTTCAAAAATTAAATGAGTTTGAAGAAGGTGAGATTTATGAATTGTTACTTAACAAGAAGACTCTACATACTCTCATAACTAGTAATAATATATAAAAACAATTTAATATAACTAAATCGAATTAAGGTAAAAACCTAGTGCAATAACAATAATGACTTCGTGATCTCTGATTCCGTATTGATCCCCCTTGACCTCAAAGATACTAACATAGAGACACATTCATTAATATATGAATAACATTAGGTCGCTTAGGAAACCTGAGTATTTTGGCTAGCTTAGAGGATGACACTGAAGTTGATTTGATACTGGGTCCTAAAATTTATGTGGTATCTTCTTCTCTGGTTTTTCTGTCATATTCTATGTCTTATAAGTATCTAATAGAGCCTAGCTGTTGTCATTGGATGCAGCCAATATATAGACTATTTTAACCAGCTCTTTGACGTATCTATTACAGTTAGGTACTTATTGTAGTAAGTAAAAGAGCCGTTTGCGCCAACTTCCCTTCTGCATGTTTCTTTATCTCAATTTTGAATATTCGGCTTTTGAAGATGCCTACAAAATGTAATATCCTTCCTTTGGTATGGATATGTGCTAATATATTTTCATCCCTTGGACCGGCTGTTATTTGACAACTCTATCAAATAAATGTAATTTACCTACAGATGATAGGAAGTCCTATCCTGGCCTTAAAGTAAAAAAAAAAGAAATAACTCTTTTTTTTATATATATTAAACAAAAATTACAATATGTAGTTCAATTAAATGAAGTATATTTTACTTTAATCGAATACAAGTGTAATATGAAGGAATTAATGGAATCAAGGATTTGGTATTCTTCACGTATTAAAAATGTTATCGCTTTTAGCGAGATAAACCTGAAATGTATAATTTAAGCTCATAAATGATTTGCAAATTTTAATTGTTTCAATGATAACAAATTTTCTATTTATTTTACTTACTTCAAGTTTTAAATTGATTTTTTATAGTTAGGAAAATATGGTATATTCTAATCCTAAGAATGTAGTTTCCTTCTAAAGTAAGTGAATATTTCTCTATTTAAAATCTAAAAAAGTAAGAATAAAGTAGGCCGTGTGTATGAATATTTAATGTTTTGTCCAGTTTCCTGAGTGTCATTAAAGCTTCAGTTAAAAATTTAACTTTATATAAAAAGTATTGTTTTAAATACACATCTATTGACTTTAGTTCAATAAGTGGGTCTAGGTTCATTTCCCTATCAAACTATAATAATCGTATGAGACGTGATTAACCAAAAGGCAATAGTATCAATAATAGTATCAGATAAAAGGAGGTACTTTTGAAGATATTTTATTTGTATCCCTGCATTATTATAATGAAATTAACATTTGTAGTACATTTTGTCTTACGTTCGTTAATAATATATTTTTTTATTTTAGTCAATATTTTATTTATTGGTCCGAAGAGGAAGTACTGAAATTTATTACAAGAACTCCAAGCACTTTAGAAGAAATTCAGTGCAAACTACCAGACAAGGAATTACACCGTCAATTCGAACTACAAACGGAATTGTGAAGTTTGGAAGTCGTCAAATTACTACAGTAACCCCAACTGCGAAAACTTTAAAGTTGAAGAGAACTTTTCAATCAGGCCCCTATGGCCGTGTGCGGAAAATTAAAGGGAGGCCTCTCGATGCCCCTTAAAATACGCTAAGTGTGTATGGAAGAGGCTTCTCAATCTTATATTTTACGATTTTGTATTTTTTTTTGCAAAATAAACTTTAATAAATTATATTCATATATTGGATTAGCATTGATTATCAGATTTAAAACATGTTTTTCAATTTGAGAATTAAATACAATAATATACCGAAGCCTCTTCCATACTTTTATCGCCACTAAGATTTAAGCCACTAAACTTATCTCTTCCGAGAAGTCGAAAAACTTACAAGTCTTACACGACGTTGGTCCGTGGTTGAGTTAATTTATTATCTACACTACCCAGACTATCTTTAGATTTGAGTTTATAATGTGATTTGAAGTGGTTTGAACTTAGTTATCGTATTGTAGATAGATTTGATTTTGTCAGTCACGTCTATATTTCGTAAAAACTTATAAAGTAAGTTAATAGGTCAAGAGTACATTTTTTTTACCTATTTATGTTTTTATATATTTAATTATAAAAAGTAAAACTTAATCCAAATGACCATATCTTTATATGTACATCAAAAATTTGTTATTAATGACGCTCAGTAGTGCTCGTAAAAATAACTGATATGTATATGTAGGTATCTAAATATTTAATTTGTAAAACTACGTCCTATATTATAAAATTCTAATCGAAAGTCTAGATATGAAATTTTAAACTTTCTGTTATTTTTAATTTAACAAAGATTTTATTATAAATTGACTCCTTATACATGCCAAAGTTTAAACTACTATAATTTAGTAACGGATACTTTCGTTATTAAATAGACCTACGTCCCAAATTAATGTAGTCTAGAGAAGATTTGAGTTGATAGTTGTCAGTTGGGGAAAAACATTTTTATAAGTAGAGAGATATACAATTAAAATATAAAACAGAATAAAAGTTGTATGTAGAAAAATATAGTGAATATCGGTCAATTGTCTCAAATAAAGAAATATATGAAAAGTTAAAAATAAGTTTAACTTTATGGTAAATACCTATGGTAGTAGTAAATAATTATGGTATTTACCATAAAGTTATTATACATAAAGTGGGAAAGCCAGCCTAGAATGTGTCCATCGAAAAAAAAGAGAAAGCAAATTAAGCTACCCATCTGTATCTCTTTCTTATATGTGTGATTAGACAAAGATAAGTATCGCTCTCTCATCTTGTCTCATTTATTATTTGTCAGACACTAGCACTCATAGGCCTGTCTATGGCTCCCCTATTCTATGTATAATAATTCTATGGTATTTTCAATATAAATATACATTTAAGAAGAATATACATTTTTAATAAAACCATAATGTATAAAAACTTCTTTGTAATACAACACCTTAATATTTTTTGTGTTTTCCATGTCTATAAATTAAAATTAAAAATATTTTATCTTTTAAAACACAAGATATTACGTAGAAGTACGTAGGTAATTATGAATTGAATATAATAAAAACAAACGCTAACACAAGCATAGAATAATATTGTAATACGAATTGTGACAAAATAACTAATACATAATAAATATCTTATTTAATCGAATGATTTCCAATATATCCCATTTTTATTTGACAAGTTCAGTAGCATTGACAAAAGACACAAATATACATATACGGTAGCGGCATACCGCAATGCAATGAGTAATCTGAACGACATACTTACGCGTTTGTTACCCGGCGACGATGACCGACGGACAAACAGTGTTTATTTATATTTTTTTGGCTCCCGGCCAGATGACCGCTGCGCAAGCGCATCCGTTTATTTAGAAAGTGTTCAATGTCTGCAAAAATATTTGGCCAGCAAAGTAAATTGGTTTTGTTTGTTTGTTGTGATAATGTATGTTTATTTTGTTTTCTGCATATGTAAAGATATATGTACTTACCATGTTTTGCAATGGTAATTAAAAATTTATTGTTTTAAATGTGTTTTGTTGTCTTTGTTGATGGTGAAAATTTATTAGATTCTTTGTTGGAGTTTATTTGCTTGAAACTGATTATATTATGTAGAAATTACCTTTTATTACATAGAATTCTATTCATTGATTGTAATGATCCCAGATCAATAAATTTAAAAGGTAACCACGTCTGAACTTCATTAAGGATCAGAATAATAAATATTTAAAATAAATCTTTAACAATCTTTGAAAACATCAATTCAACCATATGAAAACAGGTCCAGACTACAGACAGACAAACAAAATTACATAAATTAAGATAGTTTCATCATCACTAAGATATTTATTTACTTCTCAGTGATTGAGGAGCGAAGCTCTGTCTTCTTGTGTTCAATGCATTTTATGTCATCAAACTCTCTGTAATTACTAAACCGATTTGAGTCAAATGACCAATTGCTGTGATTCTGGTGAGTGTTTATAAAAAAAACAGTGATAGATCATGTCCTTGAGGAATAATGAACCAAAAATGATTTTCAATGGTTTGCATTGGGTTAAGCTGGCGGTTACCTTTTATTAACATTAGTTGAATAGCAGGCTCGATTCAGGAGTGAACTTTCTTCAAATTTGTTATATTAGAGTTTGAAATTAGGCAATGTCATTTCTAACTTCACTCGCTTGACAAACATTCAAAATGGCTGTCAACCTTGTAAGTATAACCTCAAACTTATCAACAGTTTAATTCGTTTGTATTAGTGCATACAGTTATTATACAAATAAAATATAATACTATAATAGATAATAACATCACCGCGTCCTCAATGACGTTGCAGAGACAAACTGACAGAGGAATCTTTTCAATGCTGTAACATTCGCAATATTATAGTTATAAAGTAAAACGGTCAATACGATAATATACACAATAGTGAGATGATTTGCACAATTTTATTAATCTAAATACCCGTGCATCATTGATCATATGGTCAATACGTATTAAACTTGTCACGACGTTAGTGATGTCTGTTTTATCGATATTTTGTCGATGATTTTATTACATTTTGGATACATTATGGAACTGATTATAATATGTTTAATACTGTCGGGTGGTATTACGATCTTATTATTTTTACAATTTTTATTATTAAATTTTTTATAATTTAATAATCCAATAAGCAAGACCAATACTTGAACTGTATGGAATTAATATTATCGATATCGACAGTCTTGTTACATCACTAATAACAATCCGGTGTCCGTCGGAGCGTGCCAAATGAGCTCATCGATCATACCTTCAGTGTACGACCAGGTGGAGACCGAGGTATTATTATTAATTATTTTTATACTATAATAATACATGCACGTGCTCAAATAGTTATACAGAAAACTAAGATATACAGCATCACTATTAGCATCTCTAAATTGGTGACATTTTTTTTGTCTCTAACATGCAAATTCGAATTCAAGAAAATATGTTATTAACTAAATGTGTTCAACTAAATATTAAATTATTATTTTCTTTATTTTAGACTATGTCCACCTTAGTGAATAAGTAGTCTTAGAGCCGCGGGATTGACAAATAAAGCATTGTCCCGTATGGGAATCGAATCTACAAACTTTGGGTCAGCAATTTATTAACAACTAGCTGCACTATTATCCAAAAATGTTAAAAATTTGATTACATTTTAACAAACATCACACCACTTGGAATCTATCAATTCGTATTTCAAATAAAAACATTCATATTTGTATAAATATAGAATGAAAAATAAACCGACACAGGCAAGGATTCGAACCCGCGACTACTGGGAAACCGTCCCGTCGCTCTACCAACTGAGCTACCGTATCGCCGTCCGCCTCGGTGAATTTAGCATTCTATATGTGATCGCCTTTATCTATTATAGATATTTTCAATGATTAATTTCGGTAGTGGCATCTTTTCAATGTTTATCTATACTGCAAAGTTAGAAACATTGGTAAGCACTTTCGAAATAAACCTTATAGATGTCACCACCGTCCCGATAAAGACGATCACATATAGAATGCTTAATTCAGCGAGGCGGACAGATACGGTAGCTCAGTTGCTAGTGCGACGGGACGGTTTTCCAGCAGTCGCGGGTTCGAATCTCTGACCGTTTCGGTTTATTTTTCATTTTATAATAATATAAATGTAAATAAACTTAACATGGCTATACATGTTTGTAGATATTTTCAAACAAAACCATTCATATTTACAATCTATAAACTGACCCTAATAAAGTAATAAAAAAACTTCCAAACCTCAACACATCAAATATTCTCACCCCATTGTTTGTCCAAACACATTCCCGTTAACACGCCTAACCCGTGTTGGCTAATAAAAATCACCGGCGAGTCCGGTCCGGATATCAGAAATTTTCGAGGGTGGGAAAATTTCTGAAACACAACCTTAAAGAACCTTCAATCAGATGAAATTGAACCTTAATAACATTGAAATAAAACATTATTGAGATGCATTTAAAATGTTATGCCCATGGATTTCCCTTTCGATAAATTCGGTCCATATGTCAGAACAAGTGAACTGGCTTCTTAACTGGACACCCTAAATTGAGTGTGTAAGAGGGGAAATGGTGTTTATAGGAATTTCCTGCGGCCTGAAGGGTTCTCGATCTAAGTGATATGGACAGATTGCCCGATATTTTACATTTTTGTACCCGGCTGTAATATTAAAAAGGTTTGTCTGATTTGTAGAAATAGTAACTAATGTTAGTACAATATTTTCGATAGGTGACTAGGACTAATTTCCATCAGGTCCTCTCTAAAAGGTACATCAAAATAGTTTAAAAATGTGTAATTATCGTAGGTCTTTTTCTAAGTTTGACAGGATATTTTATAGGTTAGGTTAGTTTAGGTATCATATCTATACAAAACTTTATAGCTTGGTGATATTTCTTCTCTAAGTCTAAATTATTCATTTTTTACACACCGGAAGTGGGATCAATTGGGCGGAAGACTTGACCGGGTCGAGTGACCCTTCCCTTGTCCCTTCAATCATGCAACGCTTAAGGGCGGCTTTTGAAAGCCGAAAATACCTTTACTGTATGATATTTCGCAAATTTAAGCTTTTTTATCAACTTGTTATTACTTTATTCAAGAATATCACGAATATCAAAAATAAATAAAATATTATGTAAACATGAAAAATTTATACAAACAAAAACATTTTACAAAAAAATATCCAATTCTCCAAACATTTTTCACCCACACTTGAAACCAACTCAACAAGTTTCTATACAAAGGAGACTTTGACAACCGTCTGTAATACCAATAATATGGTGACAAAGAACAGCACAGAAGGAGGTATTGACTTGGAGGTTCTGTTCTCCTGAACCATGGTCCGTGGTGCGGGTACCACCGGCATCGCGAAAGCTTGATTATTACAACGATTTAACTGAAATATAAAACGATAATTGTTTTAATTATTACGATAAGACACTCCAAAAATAACTCAAAAGCAAACAAATAAAAAAATATATATTAGCTATATATTAGGGAAACTAAAGCGGCGCAACGGAGCTCGGGTTCGATTCTCGACAGGATAAGGCATATATGTGATGAGCATAGATGTCTGTGTTTCTGATTCTGAGTTTGGTCGTTTAATAAATATATTCACAATAACTATAATGTGTATTTCTATGTATTAATCTCGTTGTCTAACACCCTTAACACAAGCAAGTAATTTGCTGACTTAGGGATTAGACCCATTTGTGTAATTTGTCCTCATATTATTATACATATTACTATTTAAATGTTATTAGAATAATTAGCCAACAGATAGTCTACCTCACAGCACGTGGTGTCGGGTGACCCGATGCACCCAGAACGACATCCACGAACAACAGCCTCGTAGGTACTACCCTTCGATATCACGGATGTAAAGCATTTGTCATCTACACTATGACAAGTTATTGTGTGAACTCTGAAAACAGTGAACTTAATTCAATACTCATTCAATTCACTGAAATAACATTCGCGTCTCAACCGGAGCTCTTCATGGCACCGTTAGTTGATTACTCTTAAAAACAGGAATATACAACCCTTAAATAACTTTTATTTTCTCCTAATCTGTAATTCTTTAATGAAACTAATTATCACAACTATTTCTGAACTCCATAAACATACATTGCGTCTAATAAACTACATAAATACAAAATAAGTACAAAATACTAATTATATTATAGTTAAATCATAAAAAAATATCCTAACCTGTACTTGGTAGGATCCAAGCACGCCCTTAAGGGCGCATCAGACTTGAAGGCACAGACGTAACACTCCAAGGGTCTCTTCTTAGTAGTTCTAGTCACGGGTTGTGTCCTCGTAGTCTGTAGCTGAAGTGACGGTGCTCTCCTACCAACGCTTTGTTCTTGCTTCTCACCTGGAGGTTCTTCATCTTCCTCTTCATCGTTCTGGTCGTCATCTTCTTCATTGGTTCTTTCATAGTTATTGTTATATCAGTATTTTTTTTTTATAAAACACTTGATAATAGTAACTTTAATTTCCTAATCTCTTCTCATTGGTTTATTTTCTACTACGCCCGATATACAGAAAAGTTGAAAGATTTCTGTATAAGATGTCTTAGAAAATATCATAAGACAATTCGAAAATTGTGTTTAAGTAGTAAAAAGTTTAACAAAATATTGTACTAACTTTTTTAATAGACTTCGCTTAATTTGTATAGGAAATTGCGCGTATAATACTATTGAATCATGTAACCTATCAATTAGTAAAAAAATATTTCATACAAGTGCAGTAGTTGCAAGATTACCCAACACATCTTTTTACAAAATCGTCTCCTCAGTAAATTTGTATAGATTTCAAACGCCCTGGATGAAACCACAAGATGCATGTCAAATGAACAATTTATTACTCAAGACTTACTCATCATCATCGTCGTCATCTAACTTGGAGCCAGTCGGTAAAAGCAGCAGTACTGCAAGCACGAGACAGTACCGCCACCGAACCATCTCTTTTTAAAAACCGTTTCACCTATAATTTTGCTTTTTTCACGGTAGATTTGTCATTTTAACATCAAAATTATTCTCTTTACGACACACTCAGTACACCAATATATTACATTTGACAGCACTTTTCATCTTATTTGTGTTTAGAATGATTTGTTTCTTTTCTTCTGGCACTATTTTATACAAAGTATAAAATCTTTTTTTGTTTTATTTGTCTACTGATAACCGTTATGACAGAAGCCTTCGTATTTTGCATATTTATAGCATGAATGTTAAATTATAAATTAATAATTATATATTTTATAATATATTTACAATACGATATATTTTTAACTACGCAGTACACACATGCGACATCTTGCGTTGAATATCATAAGAAGCTACTCACAGATAGATGGCGTAAAACACAATATGAATTTTTATCAAATATGCTCCTAGAAAGTTTTTGAATTACAAGTATTATTTGTGTATGATATGAATATAATTGTTAATTGATGTTTACTACAATCAGTCATTTACATGTACATATACTCACTCCTATCTGACAATATTGTCTTCAAATTAGGTTTAGAAATAATATTGCCTTCTTGACAGATATAGGTACCTAGTTACGCAGTTTAAACAAAAATGTAGTAAAACTATTTACGTTATTTATTAATTTACTTAAAGAGATAAAATGGGCGGACTTAATGTAGGTACCCTAAGCTAATATAATTTAAAAAAAATATGTGGAAAACTACACAGCTAATACTATTATAATCCTTATATAATACCTTAACATAATAAGTACGTGTGTTTTAAATACATGGGTAATACAGATATAATATAATAATTATTTATTTACGAAAACATTTAAATATTTTTTCCTATCATATGATACCTTTAAGATAAAATATGTAGGTGTAATAAATGTAAACTATTAAGGAGTAGGTAACTAGCAATTATAAAGTATTTACCGAATAATATATATACAAAAAATACATATTTTTGAATAAAACTTTAATAGAAACACGTGATACAAATAATTAAAAAAGATATATTTCAGAGATTTATCCATTTTAATTTTATTGTGCTATTAATGTAATTAAATAAATGAGAAAAACTAGTCAACAAAATTTAACACTTTGTTTTGAATATTACTAAAAATTACTTTAACTTATAATTATTATAAGAATTTTAAAGTTAACTTAATTAAAATTCATTCAAATGGTATTCCATTTTTAAAGTTAAAATAAATAACATATCTTTTAATATATTTTTAAATATGTGTATTGATATTTTGTGTATTAAATGTAATTAATACATATTACATATAATGAAGCTAGACTAACACCGGGTCCATCAGAATCTATTAAATATAATAAATAACTAATGTTATTTAATTATGAGAAATATAATTAATTGGTTAATCGCGTGGTAAACCATCGTAACACTTAATGGTATTGTAAAATCATTTTTCTTTTTATAATAAGCCGGTAAGTCTGTCTATAGTTAATTCTCAGTGTTAATTTTGTAGGTACGTTATTTAATGTTGTAGGTACTTAGATACTATTAGGGTGGTAAAACAAAATAGATTGTACTTTATTTTGTAAAATACTTGGATGGATCCATTTCCTTATATAAGGTTTGTGTGTGCTTCAATAAATATTAAGAATATAGGGTGTACGGCTGAGAACAAAACGAAAATAAGTAATGCATAAAATACAACTTGCTATAATTTTCTACTAACTTAAGCATATTTATATTTTATTTGAATTTAAAAATATTTTATATTTTCTGTCGAAAAAAAAATGAAAAATGCTCTTTTATTGTTAAAATCCTTTTAATAAATTACATATCTATGGGAGATGAAATAATCTTTAAATATTATGAAAGATTATGGTTTCAATGTGCCATTGAAAAGCTTTGGTGTCAATTTCAGGCTTATTCCAACCCCTACGAATATCTTATTGGAATTTATGTAAATACCTTGTTTAAATTTCTATTGTAATAATTATTCCAAAGTTAAGAACAATTTTAATTTATAAAAAAAAAAATCAAAAATATTTTGTAATATTTACTTGTGATTGTTTTTATTATTCTTTAGTTAAGTATTCAAGGTTTCATCTTAATGGATTAATTTAGTAAAAAATTAAAATTTTAGTTTTCTTATTGAAATGTTTATCGATTTCTAAAAATTTAAATCGAATTAACTAATCGATTCTAGTCTAATCACATGTTATCAAAAAAAGTATAGGCACTTCTTATACAATCGAGTTCCATCTTTGGCTATGTCATATATATGTAGGTACGTATCAGCAGATAAGTTTATGCCTAAAGTGAATAAAGACAAAACCCAACATCAATGTGTATACATACGTATATATGTGTATATATATATTTAAACCAATAATATAGTTGTTCCCTTGTTTGTAAGTTTTACTGTCTAGATTTCTTAAAACTAGCGTGATGAGGTTTGTGGAATTTGCTGGAAAATCATTTTTAAGATATTGATGTTTAAGCAAAGATGAACCAGGTCTAGTTATGAAGTCCAAGGTGAGTTCGAACAGCTATCCCATAGCTTCTAAGGAGAATGAGGTTAACCGTTGGATTTCATTGGATATCCTGGCATTCTCTATATCGTCGAGTCCTACATTACCGCTCTCCAGTTGAAGAGGTTGTATTCATAAAAGACAAATCATGAAAAGAAGATCTATGATAGGACCCCCATGGTTTTTAATCGGTGTTCGGTGAAGTCAAGGCTTGACCTGATTCATATAGTTTAATGTGGAATTTTATCCTAGAATAGATTTAGCAAATCAAATATACTAGTCAGCCTATACTAGTATATACTAGTTATCTGAGCCCTTGTGCAGGGCTCAGATAACATGAAAGAACGACTTTGGAATAATTCTTGCTATACGAGGCAACTTAGTTACCAAAAGGCCAACAAAGTCTAGATTTTCAGGTATAGCTAAACTCTCATAAAAGCCGCTATTATTAAACGAAGATCAGATTCAAACACGAGTCTTTCACACATGCACACACGCACAAAACTGCATGTGTGCATGTGCCCTTTGCGTGCTCACGCCTAGCCGGCTCCAGCTACCTGCACAAAGGCGGCCCGCCCGCAATTCCCATCGCATAAACCCGAATACACGACCTCATTAAAAAATGAAACCCTACAAACATGCCTCAGCCTACAAAACACAACTTGTCAAAGTGAAAAGCGCTACCTAGCGGTGAGTAGCAGAACTACACCACTCGCGAAACCAACCTCTGTACTTTTTTAATTAGCCTCATACACTGAGTGAATGCGTGAAATACGTTAGATTTTTTTCTCTCGTACGCGGTTAGTTTGGTTGCTTTGAGTAAAGTATGTTAATTCACAAGTACCGGCTCTTATGTTTTTCAACTGTTTCGTAGGGGATTTTCCTGCGTAACTTTGTGGTATAGAAGAGTTAATTAGCGGGCATTAATAACTAATAATAACCGACATTACTTGATATAAAAATGAATTTACTATGTTATACATATGAACCCATTTTATTACGTTATATTATTAGCGAATCTGTCTCAAGACGGTAAGAAACAGTCTTCCCGAAGTTCTTTTATCTCAGTCTAGGTTCGTTGAAAAAGTGCAAACTCTGTACAAAGTTCACTTTCGCCTTCTGAACTAATTTTTCGCTCGGTGTCAAGTTCATGGCTGCGGGGGCGCGGGGAGGCGGTGTGGAGGGGAGGGGGGGTGATAAAATAAAATATTCATTATGATTGCTCCAACGCCAATGTTCGCGGGTACGCGATTGTGATGCTGTTGAATTTTGGCCGTTGTATTAATTTATACCTCGTAGATTTTATTGATTTCACGAGACAATGTACATCCAAATTATTTCATTGGATGAATTGTAACATGGTTAATATAAAACTATTTTATTCTTCGCATTTGAATTAGGTTTTTTTTTAATTTTAAATACGTTTTTAAACATATTGGAACCAGATTTGTTAGAAAAAGATTGTTATAAGAAATAAATATTGGATATTAAAAATTCTAAGTGGCCAATCTAAGACAGTCCAATAAGATTGTCTTGAAATCTGACGTAAAAATGATGTCCCGGACCTGCCTCAATGGGAAGCGAGAAAGCGGAAAGATTCTTTTTCTTCTTAATTAGGCCATTAATTGGCTCAAAGTTTTGGGAACTTCGAGCTTATTGACCTCGTAATGACATTTCTTTTTTAAATTATTATGAAATGTTTTTCTAGTTGATTATGATAAGTTTGTTTTATTAAAGTCTATAATATGTACCTACATAATTTTCGTTTTATAAATGAACCTGAAATTATTATTCACAAAGTCAGTTAAAGTTTGCTTCGTAAATTGAAATTTAGGTATAATTATTTAAGAAATATAAGAAAGAAAGAAAGAACACTTATAAGAAAGATATTCATTTCTGAAAATGCTAGTATAGGTGTCTACTCAAATTATTAAACGACAGACAAACAGACATAATTTAAAAACTTAACACATATATTAAACACGTGGAAGTTATTTTTTTGTATTTATTAATCAGATTTTGTCTAATTTTTATATTGTAACATATTAAATATAAATAAATACTAAACTAATAGAAAAATATTAATTTGATTTTATGGGATACTTTCTACTGAGTATGTAGTGTATAAGAACTAAAAATTTAAACAAAAATTTACGTATAATCCACATAATAAGGAACATATGTACCTATTATTACAATAATATTATAGTATTAATACTAAAAGCACTCCCCTAGTAGATACTTGTAGTATTAATAAACATATCTGTCTTATGTTCTAGATCGAGACAGAAGATGAGAAAAAGAGACAGCTGTTATAATAATTTTAAAAATTTATATGATATTAATCCTCATAACATAATAGTTGATATGTTAACAATTTGATACAGGAGCTTTAATAGGGTGGGGGGATGGGGGGTTCGGGTGAGGTCACGTAACAGTGGCGCTGTCAGCAACATACTGATGCTGACAGAGTTAACATCCAACTTATTAGACATTTCGGAAATTCGGTTTACTGTGGCATCGTTGCTAGGTCTAGGGATGTGTGTAAGTCGATATTGATGTCGATAAAATAATTTAACTTCATTTAATTATTGTTTTATTACAGTATTGACAGTGCTGAGTTAATTTCCAATGGTTCAATTTCTCACAATTTCTCGTGTCATAGAGTTTAGGAAATTTATCAAAATATATGTTTTAGTTTTAGTTAGTTAGTTACATTAAATCATTTTAAATAATTTTAAAATGATTTAATTTTCAAACCATCATTATCATTATCCCTCAATCATTTCAAACAAGCCTGAAAACGTTAAGTACTGTTCGTAAATATTACAAAATTAAATAATGAATTAAAGAACCAACCAATTCCACTTATGTGGAAAAGGTTTTATTAAACACATAAAAACAAAAATTTATTAATAATTACAGCAGCATTCGTAGTAGGTAGGTACTTATCAAATTTATTCATATATCGATAACTATCGTCCCATCCCTAGTTATATCCAGTTTGTAAAGCAAACGTTTGTCCGGGCTCAGCTCCGCCCGGGGCGAAGTAAATAGTCCTATAAATGTAGGTAAGATATATATTTATGTAGCTTATATACATCATATACTAAGCATACAATATTATATTATATATTACTGTATTTAACATACTTTTACTAACAAAATTCATAGAATATTATCCTAATTATTTTCTACTTGTATTAAGTTTTATATATTTGTCAATTCTACAACAATAACTCATGCATAATAAAGAAAGCCTTAAGCAATATTGAATTAAAGATACTTAATAAGGCCTTGTTTATAAATGTATTTACCTACTCTTTGGAAGAGAAATTCAATACCCGCGTAGCTTAAGGCGTGTACACACTCTCGATAGCATAAGGTATACACACTCATATATTTAATATACATAGGTTTGACGTAAATACCCCATCATATAGGTAATATATACGTACGGTTAAGTAGTAGACACAGTGTTAAATAGGTAAAGGCGTGTATACACGTACAGTTAAGTCCTGGATGCTGTATAAAGACGTGTATGCAACATATGTAGGAGATCACAAGGTTCAATTTGATTCCGTCTTCGGTTGGAATGTGGGACGCTGTTTGTTTGTGGGTGGATGGATCTAGTGAAATTTCTCCTTTGTAGCTCAACTCCACCCTGTGGTTTGGTGCAAGTTATGAACTGATTTTTTATGCTTTTGAAATTTTATTTGCAAATAATTAAACGAATCTGGGATGGACTTCTGGAGGTTGTAGATTTGATTCCCACTGCTGTAGATTAACGATGAATTTTTTTGATTATTTTTCTTTGAATATATATATTTATTATTTTTTTTATCATTCTAAATTAACTCAATAATATATTTGTTTGAAAATTATACACCTTTACTTGTATTTACTTTTAAGCAGTATTGCAAATATTTCATCAAATCCTGTTAAACCACTATAAATAAAAAAAAACATTTGATTATATAAAAAAATCATTTTACAATAGACGAGACATCAATGATAAATATTGCATGTTCGTCAAAACCAACTTAGATAAGGTTTTAAATATATTCAAACGCTCATGACTTGCACCACAGTCGAGGTTAGATTTGGTGGGCATTATGTATACGCTTTGTTTCTCTTACATTATGTATTCCGTGGACTTTATATGTACTGAACATACGATCCATAGTAATTTACATTACTCATTTATAATTTCTCAAACATAATCCCAAGAACTCTCATATAACAATTAGTTCCTCGTAAAATAAATATTTGATTTAAGTCTACTTGAGCCGTATTACTTTTATGAAAGATAATAAAATCATTACATATTTCTGACATATAACATATAAATGTAACAAAGAAACTATCCAAATTACGTAAATATATACAATAAGATATAATAATCTAATTTGATACTTATAATACTGACAAAGTAATTGGAGACGCTAAGTGGAATCCAATGAGTAAAACATTAAAGTTGCGCGTGTGTCACAACTTGGATTATTGCGGAACTTCAACAATTTTGCAATTTCAACTCGAAACTTCGCTTGCAATTTAATTAGTTGCATATTTAAATCATGATTTGAGGATAATGTATTAAATATTATTGAAGAATATTATTATTTATTATATATTATTACAATACAATAGTGAATCTTTAACATTTCATAGACATATTTAAGCTATTTATATATGTTTGTATATAGAACAAAACGCATATATTAATTAACTATTCAAAATGGTATATAAGGGGGTAAATAGCTGCGAGTGAAAGGGGGGAAGGGGGTAAGACACGAGAACTTGCTTAGATAATGTGCATACATTAAACTAAGTCGAAACTAACGCGGTATCTTGATGAAGGAACTTCGTCTAATTACGGAGGTGGAAAAACAACGTCTTTGACGAACATACATACTTCCCTTCCTTACTTTATATGTAAAGCTATACTAAGTTTTCCTCTGTGGGATAGTAAATAAATGTAAGCATGATTTATATAATTAATTACATTTATTATCCATCAGTATCGAGGTTATGTATTTTAGAAATAAACGTTTGGCATTTTAGAAAAAAAAATATTAATGAATTACAGTATCGAAATTTATAGAGAATATTTTTCAATACCATATTATGAATATAATTTTAATAATTTAATAATAATAGCCGGCAAATTAACATGTGGATACCATCTTTTCACCACCACTTATCTAGATAGTGGTGGAAATCCCACGGGTGGTTAACGACAAGCAGGCTGTCGCTCGTGTTTACAAGTCCTGCAAACAAAGTCTACGTGAGGGCAGCACCCCACTCCTGCAAGAAATGGGTAAAAGTTTGTCGCATCACCAAAGGTGGTGCGTAAAACGCAAACCTAAGAAACGGAGACAAGCGAACTGCTTTAGCAGTTAAGATCATAATAAACATTTGAGTATAAAAGAACAAAGACCTTATCACCAAAGATGGTGACCACAAGATTATCTATGTTTTCTTCCTTGTCTCGTAGCATAGACAGTTTCCCATGGAAGAAGACGATTGTGGTCAAGCTTGCGGGAATAAAGATAGACTTCCAAATTTAAGTTTTACAATATCAGACGAGTAAGTTTAAAAATAAAGTTGTTGATTAAATATTATAAATTAGGAGTACTCTTGAGTACTGTTCTTTAAAGGAGTAGAGCTAAAGAGAGATAGATACATAAAAACATTTTTAAAATACTGCATGATCCTAAAAGTCATAAAAAAGTCTACTACATTCGAAAAGATAGAAAAAGCGAACGAGGTATGTTTCGAATATCATATGAATAAAAAAACATATTGAAAGTATTCTGACATATATTAACAAATAAAGGGTGATAAAAAGGATACCTTCATTGTTATGAACGAAGAGAAAGAATGGGGGGGTAGTGGAAAATGTAGTAAAAGATGAATGGTGAGTAGAAATAGTTTGGATGGAAAACAGTGAAATAATTTACCAGTATTGATGAACTAGGAGAAGTTCGATGTGTCTGAATTCGTTCATCAATAAGTTGTTACAGGAGTACACTAGTGCATTAGTAACCATCTTTAAAAATGAGATGTATAATACGGATTTCAAACTGATGATTTGGAATGATTTTGGAATGGGAGGAGTTTAATTTATTTGCTCTGAATGTCGGTGTACAAGGGAGGTATTATTCATATTAAAGTATCCATATACATTCAACTGTTAAGCATGCAAATACAATTTTGATGTGCATAATTATTTGAATATTTTGACTCCTATGGGTCCAATCCCACAGGGGTCTCGTCCTGTATATCGAATGGCGAATATACCCTGGTAGATGTTGTTTGCCAACGATGAGCTGATGATGATGTTTGAAGACGTTTTTTGGCCCAGAGAAAATAAACTCTGTAGCCAAAAATGGAAAACATCATTAAAAAATCAAGAGCATCGATAACAAACACATAATAGCCAATAACGATTGATGGTGTCTTTCAACTAGTTTACTACGATTTTTTGTATCTTACTGAGGCAGATTATGATTATAATACAACAAAGACAAACAGACACAGAATAAATTTTACTCATAAATTTATTCAATAACTTACATACCAACAGTACAAACTAAAACAAAATTTAAATTTCGAACAACATTAACATACATAAAACCGGATACGTGTAACCCGATCCGGCGCAGTTCATCCGGACGTCTAACTTCGCTCGAGTATTGAAACCAGGCTTAGACTTTAGTTGCCATAATATACGTTAGCAAATATACATTTCAATATGAGCAAATTGATATACAGGAAAAATTTAATAAAATATTTAATAAAGTAACCCATAATGTACAACCACTTAGACTTATTAGAATTTTGTTAGACAATCAATTAATATCAATATTTTCTTTATATTTAAAAATTCAGAAACAAGAGACATTACACATAGACACTAGATCTAATATATATGTTATAAAATAAAATAAAGACTATTTATTTAAAACTAAACAATTCATTAATTGTAAATCTTATTGGAAAATCATTAACGCCATCTATTGTTCGATAGTTTTAATAAACTACTTACTATAAATGTACCCTTTATAGATGTCGCTACCAGCGTATGTACTATTCTTATTAATTCAATTTTGGGTACAGACAACATGTAACTCCACTCTCTTATATCGTACATCATCTCAGACTTCTCTTTTGCTCTCTTTCTCTCTCACTCTCTGCTCTGGCTTGCTTCCTTGCTATATATTTTTTTAAAAGTTTTTATTTTGTTTTAACAATATGACCTTGTCATATGAAATAAAGGAGTGCCGACAGAATGTTCAAGAAGGTTCAAGATATATTCTTATAAATCATAAGTTTCATACAGAGCTTTTTATAAGGAGCTAAAGAGAACCAATATTTTAATTATAAGATATTAATCATACAATGTTACCTCAAGTTTTATTATAAAATATTTAATGTAGGCTTTAAGTACCAATCAATAGTCTAAGTACTTTAAAAACAAGATAAGACAAGTGGAAGTAGTTTTGATAATGAAAAAATTATTGCTAAGACACAGACACTTCAAAAGGAACTTCATACATATATATTACATACATATATATTACATACATATATATTTATTAGTAAAGGGTAGATTAAGTCATATAACATTTGTTTATTTGATAGCCATAGATACAGTACTCTGTTAGTGTATCAGCGTCCCCTCGGCCCTATCACTAGTGATTGATAAGGCATCCCGAGAGGTGACGTCATCATGAGGATAAGACAACATTATGTGGAGCATTTATGATTTATTTTTAAATTCACTTCTTAGTAAAGAAGAAAATCATATTATTGAGTAAAAAATACATCAATTTTCTAATTCAAATAAGTCTGTTTCGCTTAATTTAAAAATACATGTATTTTTTTATATTTAGAGGTCAATTCTTGAATATTTTTTTTTAAAGAATAACATAATTTAAAAAAAAAATACTTATATAACATGATGGATATCTCCACTAAGTCTTACCTCCTAACATTATTGATGACTAAAACAACCCCCAAAATACGAAGTGGGGTCAAACGCAACTTAGGCATACCGAGTCCGAGATACATACAATCAAAACTGAACCTTAATACCATGAAATAACATTTACAATTAAATTCTCTGCATCTGCAAATAAGGGAGAGGGTTAGCTCCCAGGTGGTTAAGCCATTTTACCCTGAGTCGCCTGTAATTTTGGGGCCTAATGCGACTATTCCTATTTCAAGTTACCCCCGGGCTTAAGATGCCTGACGGGTAAGATAAGACGTTCAGGGCTATGGTCCTCGTTAGTTGTTAGGGACGTGCGTGTAATTACAGACTTCTGTAATTTGTTTTATCTTTAACGTATGTAATATTAATTACGCTGTAATTACATGTAATTACATGTTTTAAATATTAAATAAATTTTGTTGTTTGTGTATTTATGTATGATTTTGAGTTTTTCTTGTATTTACGTGTTAAAAGAAAAGTAATGCGGATTTTCGTTTTTTCTTCTAGTGTGCCTTCTCTTAATAGATATTGGAACTTTTTTTAATATTATTTGTACTATTTAATAATTTTAATAGTTTCCTAATATGTATTGTAAATATATATGTATGTACTATGTAGATACATATCTGTAGACACGCCTTTGAGTGAGTATTGGCAATAAAGCAGTGTTCATATTATAAAAACTACGGAAAATGAAAACAATTTGATTAATCAAATCATTATCTACATAAGACTAACAAAACAACTTTATTAATTTTTGAATAAACTAATTTAATTTAATTACTATATTTATGGAAATATATCTATTCAACCGTCTTTTTCTGTCTATTAGTTTTTTTTAATATGATCATCATAAAAGATAAATCCATATATATAGGTAAGTAGAAAAATAGAAACATACATATCAAAAACTCTCAGTATAAACTTTCCTTTAGGGCCTTTCTTTTCCTTTAATTATAGAACCGCTGGTTTTATAATTATTATAGAATAATAGCTTGATAGTCGTTTTTATATAAATACTGAAGGAAGTAACCTAGAAGTACCTAATAAAAAATAACCCCATAATAATAACGATATAAAAAAACATTAATACTTGTGGAACCAATTACTTATGAAATACTTAATAAAAATATGTTTCATACCATGTTATTTGAATATTTCTTTGGATATTATTTTATGTCTTACTAGTGAAAATCAATTCTTCAACTCTATAGGCGATAAAACAAACACAAATATGTGAAAAAATATATAGGTATATTTACCTACTTATTTTTACATACTTAGGTAATCGCTGTAAGTTTTCAGTAATCGATTATAAATAAATAAAAACGATATCAATATATTTTATTTAATAAATCGATAGACTAATTAAAATTTAACAAACCTGTCATATAAATAAAAAAGAATCATATCAAAGTGATAGCGAATCATTTCCCATACGACCACCTGAACTGAACAAAACCCAAAAATTAAACACTCCCTTTGTTGGCGAAAACGCTAAATTGAGAAAATTTCCATCCATTCTACAGCCAGGCGTCATCCGCGCCTAAGCCCCGTTCAATTTCAATAGCACCCCACACACACCCTACACCCTTTAGGACGCCCCCACGATCACCCCTCTCCCTCTACCCGGGGCTTATCCCTCTAGCAAGACAGGGACGCACTACAGGGCCGGTCCGAAAGTTAGACATATATTATTGTATTATACTGACGTAGGTGGCGCGGGGGTGAAGATTGATGCCGCGGGGGGAGGGGTAGTTTCGGCAACCCTATGTCGACATAACGAAATTTGCGTCACGCATGTGTGTGTGCGACCTCATATTTCAAGAAGGAAATTAGATGGCGGAATTAATTTTCAAGTTTTCAATAAAGAGGAAAAATTTGATAGCTTCGACAAATTAAACACATGTACGGTATCAGCAATTTGTTTTGTTCAAATTATTTTTCATATAACGGTATTTTCCTGTAATTATTTCTGTTTAGTTTGAAATGACTTGGGATGGACTTCGTGACAAAAAATTATACATATTAATGAAAACTTGCATCGCAAAAAAATACAGTAAGTATATAAATGGCTATAAAATAATGAAAAATAAAAAATTAATAAAATTATACAATGAATTTTTTTGAAGACACACTTAGAGATACATAAATATATATTTTATTATATTTTTAAGTTTATTTAAAAAAATAAATTATACATAAAAGTAAATTTTGCCGTTCTGAATGAGAGTTAAGTTATGTCAAAACAAGTTACGAAGATAACAATAATGTATCAATACTACGCAATGAAGAAAACACACAAAAAAGCTATTCCATAAAAATATTTTAAAATCTTAAAATTATAATATACTAAGTAGTTAGGGTGTTATATTTATTTAAATAAGATTCCAGTATTTTCTAGGAACTTATTTGAGTTATGAATATTATTATAAATAAATTAACATATCATATATTCATTATATTCAGGACGTAACTTAAGTAATCGTTAAGGTCGAAAATCTTTTAAATAAATTTATTTATAGCTATTATATTATAATTATATATAAACGTAAAAACATAGAATAATACATTTATTCACTAACACATATCTATTAAATAATATAATTTATTTTAAACAAAATATAAAATAAAAAGGAAAAAGTATTTTGGTAAATATTTTATATCCAAGCCATTACAACTACATAAAAAACTCATTTTACGTACTCAAAAAAGAGTTAAAACTTTCTGACTGCAATCTACAAAGAAACGAAGTTAAAACGAACGAAGTAAAATATATTCATATTTGGTACCTTTTTGTATAATAAATAGTATTACCTACTTCTTACAACATTTTGTGTAAACGAAAAAATAGCTAACAATAATAAGTTTATTAAAATTGAAGTAAGTATTTAAGTTAAGATAATTTTATATTAAAGTTTATAATGTTGTTATTTTTAATTAAATTTGATTCGTATTTATTTTATTTTAAGATTTTTTTAATTTACACGACTGATAAAAAACGAGCCTTTGTTGCTCGAATTAAAATCAGATTATTATAATTAAAGGAAAAATAAATTTAAATGAATTATATTTATATTGTTTTATTTCTTTTCATAACTCCTATAAAGTAATATTTGTTATAAAAAGATACAACACAAAAGCAACAACACAAATAAAAAATCAACAAGAAGAAATCAAACTTTAAAAAAGCAGTAACACAAAATAAAACAAATAACAAAAAGACTATATTTAAGTAAAATCTTCCAAACAATTAATAAAATTGAATGTTTCAATAATAATTTGCACTAAGAAGTTGACACAGATTCCAAATTTAAAACTACCGATTCCCGCCATCTTGAATGAAGAGCAAAGACAAGGAGAATTAAAAAAATACTATTTGAAGTTCAAAGTCGGGAAAGTCCATTGTACTAATTACGCGGCAGACGGCGTGCTTTCACTCTCGCTCACTCGCGCTGGTTTTAATTATTTTTTTAGCGTCTCGGCGTCTGGCGGGATCCCGGAAAAATCGTGGACATTATTGAGAGGATAAGACCTTATTACATTTAATTTTATTTATATTTATTAGTAATAAAAATATCTTTTACTAATTTATTTATTTAGTAACAACGCTAATTAAACAGTCTTTTATTTATATTCTAATTCACTATTATTTGGAATGTTTTTTTTGTTTATTAGTTTGCAAATATTAATTAAACTGCTTGCCAGATATTTCCCATTTATTTTTTTTATTTGTATTTATAATAAAGTACAACATTATGTATTATTTAATCACAATATTACTAGTGAAAATAAAACAAAACAAATGTATAAAAAATAAAACATACAATAAATATATTAAAAATATTCCAAGACGTCGTATCCATGTTCCAACGCAAGTTATCAAAGTTCGCGCTCCGCTCAATCTTTGATACTTTCTTCGTGCATTTTTTTAGCTCTCCTTATTAATGAAAAGTAGGTTACTAACTTGGCTTCAAGAATGAAAGTTACGATGTTGCCGTAGGTCGATGATCGCGGCTGTCTTTTGTTTATAAAACTTTACTACTTAAATTTACACTACGTAACTTTAATCTTTTTAAACATATTATGATACATATAATTCATACTACATATAATGAACATATTTACGTTACATATAATTAAGAAATTTATGTTCCAAATATTTAACATATTTATGTTACATGCAATAATAATTAACACATTTATATCACATATAACGAACATATATAACATATAATGAACATAAGTGACATATTATTAACTTATTTTTGTTACATATAATGAACATACGTTAATGAATACATTTATGTTCATTATATGACATCGTATAAAATTTGTTTTGCAAATAAATTGTAAGCAGCATCATTAATTATCTATTAGATGATAATCCTTTTATATGTCAAAACCCATTCAGCTCAGTGAGAGGACACGGGATTACCTGGACTAAAAGCTATAAAAAAAAGCAAACAAACGAACCATACAATACGACCCCAACAATTTTTTAAGGTGTGCGAACTCTTTTGCGTGTCGTTTTTTATAAGTGGTTTTGATTTGGTGTTGGATAAATGTAAATCGTATTAAAAATAATCATTAATAATAATACTCATATAACTTTTGTATTTTAATTATATTTATTGTATTTATCTTTACGGATATATTTTGTCATTTTATGATTTTGTAAGTGATTTAACATTTGATCGTTTGAATTCATATTCGTACCTACAATACCTAAGTTTATTTTTCTATTCAATTATTAATAGATGCTAGAAATCGATAGGTGGCGCTATATTTATTTTATAGATTTGTTATATGCTAGTAAATTAATATGTTATAATTATGAAAATATTTTTAAAAATATATCATACAAAAAATATTTTAACATACTTGTTACGAAAGCATTGAACCTCTCATATAAAACTGAGATTTGAAATAGTCCATATTATTAAATAAACAATAAAATCTTATAAACAGCCGTTAACACTAAATTCTAATAAAACACTCTCCACACGCCTCAGGCGATGCTAAATCTTCCTGAGAATGCATCTTAGCCAAACCCCTATAAATCCTTCACCCTTCCTGAGGGTGACATTTTTTCAACACTTCCGTCAATATGCAAAAGTCTTTGATATCGGAAATAATAATTATATGCATAATAGAATGGATTAAAGGTTACTGTTCCTGTCACCTTGTACAGTTGCGTTGTACCTTGTACAGTTGCGTTGCATTCAAATATAATAATATGGTGAGATGCCAGCTGATGCAACGGTTGCATAAATTCTTTTTTCAAAAGTTTAACATATTTTTATTTTAAAATGTATTAATAAATCACCGTACCCTCAGTAGGTGTAAATTCAATGCACTCTTCAATCTAGCACTTGAGGGTATCTCGGCATGCAGCCTCTTGACTCCAATCAAGTAATCACTGCCCCAAACCCTTCGCGAAATATTCAAAATGGCCGATTACAATTCAACAGATAGAATCTACTTTACCGTCAATTTGTGGGTGATTTCAATTTAATTTGATAAATTGTATTGTTATATATATATTTTGTGATATTTGTTATGTATATTAAATATCGGTATTATTGAAATTGTACTCAAAGAAAATATTTTAAGAATATTAATATTTTTTTTTCGAATTAAAGCAATATCTATGATGTAAAAGTAATAATAACAAAGTATGATAAAAACATTACACCCCACACCACATTAACAATGGGATGCAGATTCTGTATCTCTAGATAAATAATACATTTTGATTTATAATGCACATTAAAAAAACTATCGGATGCATAAATACACCCTATTATTGGTATCGGGAAGTGCAAAATATGGGTGTAAAATTCTTTATACATCACTGAATGGGTTGTAAGGATACAAAATAGTTCAAAAAGTTTCGGATGCATTCAATAGTTATTTGATTTATTTCACTGATATGCAGATGTCAATCCTCGTTAGATTTGACTGTTTCTCGCGACACACATCATTGGTCATGTCGATATGCTATTGTTGCATTTTATTTATGGAATGATATAGAATATTGTTATTAATCTTTGGAGAAATTATGATATGCATTATAATGAAGCGACATATAATTAACATATTTATGTTACATATAATGAACATTTGTTACACATAATGAACATATTTATGTTCATTATATGACATCGCATAAAATTTGTATTGCAAATAAATTGTAAGCATTATTAATTATCTATTAGATGACAATCCTTTAAATGCTATATACACAACTATATATATATTTACAAGTGTATAATAAAAAATATTGTTATTAATCTTTGGAGATATGATTTGCATAATAAAGAAGCGACCGGAAACATCGGAGATCACACAATAGCTCAACCGGGAAGGGTATACATTGTCTGTACTTACGACTCCAAATTAATGAACGCGTAAAAAATACTTGCAACGCAATCGCGATATACAATCTGTACCTTGGGTTCCCAAAGTGTGATTACCTGAGAACAAATCTATAAATCATCATCTTTTATAAATGATAATATGAAGTTGAGAACCATTTCTAAATTAAATATAAAATAAAAAAATAAATTGAAAAGTACTTTTACACACCATTAATGATGTACGATAATTGTAATACGTATAAAGCAATAAAATAATTGGAATAATGTTGCACTTTGGGAGGCCCTTCTCTACAGCTACCTACTGATCTAATTTCCATGCGCATACGCATAAGGGGTTAAGTTTTTATTCAAAAGTTTCAATAGTTGCATATTAACTTCGGGACCGAAGTTAGATTTAGTTTGTTTTTGATGTTTGTTACGAATAGATGGTTTTATATACAAGTGTGAATTAAGTGATATTAAATCAGTTGTCAGTTAATCAGTTTCGTGATAAGGAGATAGTGTTTAGATTAATAATAATTATGACTTACTTGGTTTATGCGTTACATATGGGCTTCTTGGTTATATAATATGTTATTATGGGTGACAAAAGTATTTTATAATAATATAAAATATGTTATAATTATTTGGTATCTTTACCCCTTTAAGATTCTCTTATGTATTAATGACGTTACCTTACTTATAACATTCTCTTATGTACCTATTTTATTATTATTAAGTTCTTAGACACCGTTTTGTGTATATGTATACGTTTTTCTAGATTATATATAACAATAGCATGTTATATATACCATTTTTTTGTAAATAATATTTATGTATTTAATTAATTTCTTACAAAATAATTTAATTTAATTTATTTTGTAAGAACATGTGATATTATTAAAATGGTATTTTTATATATATTGCATTAGTTGAAGGATTTATACTTCTACTAATTATGGAAAAATGTATAAATAGTTCGAAAAATAATTCCCTTTAATAAAAGATCATATAAGATTCCTTTTCGCTACATTAATTATTATTATTTATGACGACTAAAATCCAGATAACCAGTATATTAATTATAATATAATGTTTATTTGTTGTAAATATAACATTAATTTATACAATGCCTATGTATATTTTAATTATTAACAATAACACACTTACCATCATTAAGCTCAAACCTGTGACTAAACTCAAAACTCAAACTCAAAACTGAAAAGATAACAAAAGATAAAGAAAAACGTCTGACCTATATCGTAAAATACTGTAACATAATATACTTGTATATATTTATATTCCATACCAGTGTCTGAGAGCTTAGGACGCCATTTCGGGTATCTACTTCCTGTTCGCATAAGTCCCTTTGTATAGAATATCATATATTTCACTTTTAGCTGAATTTAAAGCACACATATATATATATATATATATATATATATATATATATATATATATATATATATATATATATATATATATAGTATAGATGTTACCCACGACTTACTGTACTGTATATATTTTTGCATGAGAAAAAGATATGCATTGAGAAAATGTTGTGAATTTGGAATCAGAAACAGACACTTCATTTTTATTTATAGATAAAGATATATGATTTGCTTTCAATACGGCTTGTAACTTAATTATATTTTTTTTGTTGCAACGCTTTTAGCGTCTCCATTCATTTCTGTCTGAGATCTTATCTAAATCTAATAACTATAGTTTCATGGTGGCTCCATAGAAAATCGATCACACCCTCGCTCACTGAAGGATTAGGGCGTCTTGATGGAATAAAAGAAATCGGCTCAGTCGCCATTCCACTTTGGTAAATTTCTTTGACAGTTCATTTTATATATTTTAAAATGTATTTTATTGGATTTGCAGTAATTTAATTTTTTACTAAATTCAAAGAATTGAATTTTGTTTAATAAATTTATTTATTATATTAAATTTCTCTTAACAAAATAAACTTATTTTATATTTATAAATACCACTTTTCTGGGTTTAAAAAAAAATTGAACCTCTAGTGCTTTTAAAATAACTGTATGTTATAACGAATTTCTGAATAAAATAAGGTGAGCAGGAAAATAAAAAAGCATTAGGCTTAAAGAGGGAAGGTATCGCCGGAGGTGCAGAGGGCACGTCAACTGTGATTTTTGTTTGGACGTAAAGTATTATTGTAACTTTATACATACGGAGCTATTTATTAGCGTTATGTATAATTTAAATACGTATAAAAAATATATATTTCAAATTATTATTATATATTTAACCTACCTTTAATTGTTTATAGTTTTCAACTATCGAACAATACACTAAAAGATATTAATATATTTTAATATTTTTTAATATTCAATCTTAAACTGGAATCCAAAGCCAAAACATATACAAAAAAAAGAAAAAGTATCAAAGTAACTGCGACTATAAAATTGGCAGTGCGTAAATCTAAAGACGATCGAATGTCCAAGTGTAGGTACATAGAGGGTATATAAGGGGGGCGTCCCCCAAGATACAGGGTGACTCAGGCCCTCCGAGACCCTTATCTGTTATGACCATGTGAGGGGAAAGTTATTGTACGGTTAGGGAGCCTGGGGTGGGAGGGAGGTGAAACGTTTGAAGATTTCTCCCGAGCACTTAGGAGGGACATAATATGTTATTATTTTTAGAGTGGCAACATGCGTGACTTTTGCTGTGTTCCATTTTTCAAAATGAAATAAAATATATTCCTATTTATTTTATTTTACAGAAGTTTAGAAAATAATAATTTTAAAAAGTACTTATAACTTCAGCAGTATTTTTTTTTAGAATGACAACCAACGTGATTTGCAATATTCCATTTTCAAAAATGAAATAAAAAATCTATTTTTTATATTTGTTTTGAAAAAGTTTAGACAAAAGTTGACAAAAGTAGACAAAAGTTGACAAAACTTCAACAATTACATACAATAAAAAAAGTATAAATAAATGACATAGCGAACCATTGGTCCCTGCAATAAAATTATATACGCCTACCAAATAAAGAAGTCCCCTCAATATTTTTGCATGCAAAATTTAATTTTAGTAGCCGAGTCGCTCGAATATAGGTAATATTCAAAATTTATGTCCCGTTTTAATTTCAATGTCCCTTGCATCATAAATTCTTTGCCTTCTTGTTTGTCAGATATCAAACACTAGTTACTTTGTTGTTACATGTTTTGTTTTGTTTATTCATACATAGTATAGTAGAGTAAGTTAAAAGTTTCTAAACTTAGTTCTCAGTATAATATTTTAGTGCGCTAAAATCTCCTGTACCTAACCGTTTTGCTAAGCTTAAGAGGTAAGTTTAAAAAGATTAGGATACTTCACATAAGTACATTTCAAATAACGATCTCTTGCAAGGAACTCATATAATTATCATTTTATTTTACTTTTCGTACTAATGTCAATTCAATAAAGAACATATAAATAGGTATATTAGTTTTAGTTTACTTTTATTTCTTTATGAATCTATTCAATTTACGAGTATGTACTTCATAAAAATCTGTGTAATCTAAATGTGAGTTAAAATCATCTGTTAGATTTAGATTTACAAGAACCAAGTAAGTACATATATAATAAACTAAAAAGTAGATAAAATGAGTTTATAAGCAAAATCTTGAGAAGTGAATGATAAATATAACACGGTAATGTTAATAAAGTTAATAAAAAAGAAATCACAAATTCACTAAACAACAATTAATACAATAACGCAGGCGAGGGGTGAAAACACTGGCTTGAAATCGTGTTAAAAGCCAGAGTAATATAATTTTCCTGTATTTTTCACCCCCGACTAATTACAAGTCGTTTTATTAATAAAGAAGATCGCTACAATTAGGGCGGTATCACTTAACGACGCTAAATAGCTTCCTCGCCTTTTTTTTATTCTAATTTTCAACATAATAAAGCATTTTTCTATAAAGAGCATAAAATTTAAAACAATTTACTCGTTCACTTGCAATTTATCAAAGTTATTCCATTTTTAAATAATTTATAAATTCCATTTACAAAATTTAAAATTAAATGGCAATATTTATGACCTTGAAAATAAATGTTCATAAAATTGCAAAATAATTCAAATAAAGAACATTTCCTGGTCATAAATTATAGTCAGCGGCGTGCCCACTGAAAATATTTGACCATCGGTGGGCTCACGGGTCAACCATTCACTATATGAATAAAGCGTGATATACGGTTTGTTTATTGGCGGACTTTAGAATTTCATTATCACTGTCCGGTTCCGTGCGAGGGGACCAGTGACCCTCGTGCTCGCTACATTATGTACCTGGCTTGGGTTCCAACCGGTTTTATGTATACTGATCGAATATTTTACGTTTAATTTGTGATTTCGTGGACGCGTGTCTTTTAAAGGTCACCTCGGGGTTACGAGTTCAAGACACTATTAAGAAGACATTAAGTGAACAAATCCAGTCTTTATTGTGAATATAGTAAAGATATATACATATAATTTATTATAATATTTATAAGTTACTATATATACCTACTAGAATATTATACAGAAAACAACATACATTTACAAGCCCATAGTGAGAAACTCGATTCAAACGCTATTATTTTGTCGGAAATTTGAGGCACGGCCCTCCCGAGGTGCCCAGAATGAAAAATGAGAAAACTTTCCCTCTCTCGCGTGTTTACTTTTACACTAGTTATATAAAATGTGGGGTTCGAAACAATCCCTTCCTTGATGTATAGCGCTGGCGGTTTGGGATTCCGCCATTTCAAATAAAACTACGACATATATTTGACATAAAGTAAACCCACGACATGTATTTGACATGACAACAATAAATGGTCTCGCGGTAAAAATATATGTCATAATATCTTACAGTAAATATAAACTTCATGTCTACGATGTTCCAAATTCAAAAACATTGTTTTTTTGTATTTGTTACTAACTTCGATTCCGAGTCTGTGAATTTTTTGTTAACTGTTTAAAGTACCTATACCTATATTATTTATTTTTAAATTAAGCTTGACTTAAGTGGACTTATAATAATGTTAGTAATGTTACGGAATACTTTAACATTTTTGTGTCTGAATGAGAGTATTATTAAATGGTATGTGTTTTATCATGCATATAATTTGTAGTCTATTTAATAAAAATTATTTGAGAGAGACTTCCTTATTTAAAACGTTATCACAAATATTCCATAGTTAGTTTGCGTACAATATAAGTTTTGCAATAAATAACTCTATTAAATAACTAAATATGTCTTATTAAGATTTCTTTTCCAATGACGTAATAATTAAATGCAATCATAATACCATCCATAGATATCGAAACTGTAGAATAAAAATTACATGATGGTGATGTTATAAAACTAACGGATTACTAACAAACCTACTGTAAATAATAAATAAAAGAAAAACATATTATTTTTTCGTATTATTTAAATTTACTTTAAAATATATACAAAAATCTTTCCATCAAATAACTGACATAAATTGTTTTTTTTTTTAACGTGACTAATATTCTTTGCAAAAATAGTACATTCTAATATAATCAAATCGTTTAAATATAACATTACAATTTAACTTTAATTATATATTTAATAGCATGTAACATATACATAAAAGTCATACAATACTCGTAATGGGACCCGTTGTTATAGAACTCTCACAGAAGAAAAAACCACCAAACAAAGGGTTCATCGTAAAACGAAAGGCTACAAAAAGTCAAGCGCCTTCATATCACCTGTGTCTGTAGTTGGGAAACCGTGACGAAAATGCGTAGATACATAATCGGACCCCAACACACACATGCGAGAGCACATAACACACACTTGCATACGGGTCATATATGCCCACGTGTGCGGGAGGATACGTGTGAGCGGAATGGGGTTATGGGGGATGTTGTGAGTGTGAAAGGGACAGTGTTTGCAGGACGAGCGATACAACAAATCAATACGAGCGGTGGTGACCGGTAGCCTGTGTCACTACCCTCCCCCCCCCACCCTGCCTCTCCCTCCCCCAACAGACCGCACGCCTCCACCTACATTGTCAACTACCACAGAGTAAGTTGGCTCCAAAATTGTCCAAGGTAAGAATTCCTTTGTTACGATTTGCTTTCTCATGAATAGAATGTTCTTGAAGTGAAATAATTTATACATTTTCATCGCCATTTGTAATCATAGCAAATATTTATTTGAATATCATTAATTTTCTTGTATAATTAATATTTATAGAATACTTTATGGGTACTAGCTTATGTTTTCTTTCAATATTTATTTTATATTAATTTTAATAGTTAATTGAATTTCTGTCTTTATATATATAACACATATATGGAAAATGTCGTAAATATACGTTTACTATGTTAGTTAAATATTTTAAATAACATTTAATTTCTTCATTATTGTAATAATTTTCAATTTTTTTAATTTTCAGTTTACTCTAGAAACCATTTAAAATTAATGCTTTATTAAACATAATAAAGTACCTACTTACAAATTATTTTTTTTGCCATTTCTATACGATATGTAACTCTGTATTAAAAATCCGCTTGACCGCGCGTATGGAAAGCGCAAGAACTCTAAGGAAACTTGATACTTTGCTAACTTTAAAAAAGAAATATTTGGTACGTTTTTTGGATTATAAAGCTTTGGATACTAAACTGATATTATTATATAATAACATACACATAATTATTTATTATAGTGAATTTAACGCAATACCTACTATAGGTACTGATCTACAAATATAAAATAACCTAAATAAGGAAAATACAAGTCATACCCAATTACCATTATAAATATAATTCTCAATAATCCTTCATACTTAAATAAAAAGAAATAAATTTCCAAATATACTAAAATACTCAATTCAGCATCCCATAATCTCAGCCCTTAAATTGTCCGCCATATTTGGTATCCTAGCAACGGCTGGCCAAGGGTACCTTAATTCACTACCCTTCGTCCGGAGGGCTCATAGAGGGACGATAAACTGTAAAACCACCCCCTCTTACAAACAGGCGTTATTTATGACGCGGGAACCCCTTTAGATACCACGGGTTTGGGTGATTTTGGGTTTTTCATTACAATTCTATTCTAATGTTACAAAATTTTATTTTTGGTTTTTCGTCACAGTTAATTCAAGTTTTAAAGATATTGATTTTTTATTTTTCCGCTCATTTCGGTTCATATTTTACAAGACTTTGTAAATTTTGGTTTTACCATACAGTTCTATCTTGTTATCACATATCATACCTATTCTGATTTTACAATTAAAAAAAAAACTCAAAAGAATACGTAATTTTGAAATATTGTTAAACAATACATAACTGTAATAAATCTTAAACCAGTATTGTTAAAGTAGGAAGTAGGTAAGCACTAATTCAAAACCTAAGTAAAAGTTAGCTTTTCAGTTATGCAGAAAACTCTCAACTTTGTAAAAAGTTTTTAACCCAAATACCATCTACAGCATCCTTTCATCTTATCTTATTGTTAATATATTAACAAAAATTTGGTAACAAAAACTATTTATGTATTATTGATAAATATTATTATGTATTCCATACATATATATTTGTTAAATTTGTTTTTTATATATCCATATACTATTTATCTCAAAATATACTAAAATATATAGAGTCCAATGTAATTTTAAATACCAAAACCAAATCAATATCCAGTGACCATTATGTACAAGTCGTTTTACCCTTATGGCCGGCAGACCGCGGCCATCTTTGAATCCCCCCGCCCCCACCACCCACGCCTTACCCCACCCGATCTAAGGGGCTTTGAAAGACCAAAACCCGCTAATACTAATGTACGTGTGTGCATGTAGGCCAACCTGTGCTGTATATATACACGTAGCTTTCTATGTGTGTAATTGTATTGTAAGGTATTGTATAAGACAGATCTATAACTTATTTTCAGCAATAATATATATACTGTTTTATAATGTGTTTCATTGTATTGTAAATATTTAAGGAAAAAAAATGTAAGACAATATTTTAGCAATTGTGTATACCTATACATTTTTCGTACCAAACTTTTTAAGCTTATCAAAAAATTTTGTACCAAACTTTTTCAGCATACCAAAATATTTTATACCAAACTTTTTTGTACGATATATCTATTATAAAAAAAATGTAACTCTGCTTTTAATTTATAACATTAACACAAGAGGTATTATTAAAGTAAATATTCATAATAATGTAGTTACGTTATTTTACGATACACTTTACGGCATCTCTTTATGACTTGTTACCTACTAAAGCGCAGATTTCACGTTAGCGGGCTCGCCTTTGAATAACTTAGTATGTTATATGCGATAGCGGTGGTTATGTAAGGTAAAGTTATTTTTTACGAGTCGTAAACTAGAAGTACATAACCATTATATTATAATTATTATATATATATCAAGATTTTTAATGAAACTGTCAGTACAGAATGTATATTGAAAATCAGAACCTAGATACAAAAAAAAATATTTTACAATCATAAACTAAAAATAAATAACCTAACTACATACAACTAGGTACTACTAATTTATATGTAACTATATATTTTAAAAAAGTTCTACACAAAAAACTTGTATCGAAAATCATCCAATCTTTTTCTTTACATATTTAAAACTCGACATTCAGTATAAGAACCTCAATACAAAAATAAAATACTCATCTCACAGTAAAGAAAATCATTTACTAAAAAATCTTTATCGATAATCATTCATCTCTTTCGTCATACACTTAAAACTTTACATTCAGTATAAGCACCTCGATACAAAAATATTCATTCATCTCACCCTCTAGATCGATACAGTGACTAAACATAAAACTGGTGCACACGTAATACATTCACTCGCCAATACATCATTCAGTCGTCCGCTGAGAACGGTTCGACACCAATTTTCCATTTGGCAAGAAAATCGATACACGTCGTGGCCATATAAGCATTCTGGGGGAGGCAGACGGGGTGTCTTAAGGGGGGTTAAGGTTTAGTCCCGAATATTGAATTTCCCTTGGGACAAACCCGTTTCACTTTGTCCCTTGGCCGGGGTCGTATGGGCCGTGATGCCCGGGCTTCAACCTACATATTTAAACACACACATACATACTATATACGTATTTATGCGTAAGTGTTGGATAATAACATTGCCAGGCTAACATACGTGACTTTCGGGGCGTTTGGGATTCTATATATAAATATATATGTAGGGTTTGAGGTGCTCGTATGTTATATACGTCTCGCTTCAAAGCCTTTAAATTAGGTATCATTAAATAACGTAGACATATTAAATATTTAAAAGATCGGATTCTTATTTCACTTACTTATATAACAATATTTTTTAAGATGTTAAACATCTAATGGATTCCCAAAAACAAAATCTTTTATCCTAAATATCTCCAACATTTAGTACACTCAACAGTCCCCATACCAACTATGTGCCACTTCATCTCCCAGTTCACTCGTATAATATATGTTCCCCAAAATTACTCTCCGAACCAAACACTGTCATTTGGGAAGTAAAAAACATTCCCAAAAGCTACAGCTACAAACATTGTATTGATTGGTTTTATTTGTCATTTATATTCCAAATATTCTATAATAAAATAATGTATGAAAACAGTTTATACACAATAATTAGTTCGTAAAATGAGTGAACGATAGCTCAGTTGATAGAGCACAAATAAAGCATTGCATAAGTATCAGGTTCAAATATTTTCTTTTTTTATATAATATATTATAAAATATATATCCCATATGTATGGTTTTTAAGCGTTTAATCTCATCTACTTTTCCTGGAACGAAATGATTATTATTAAAAAAGAAAAATATTAAGAATTTCTTTTACTGTAATATTAGATAGACCATTCTAAAGTGTCGGCGACCAATTTATCTTCACCGCAATAAGGAAAGATAATTCTATACAATAACCAAACATGGGAAAATAACTCTTAAAGCATACATGATAAGAACTACTTGTTACTTGAGTTTAGTTTCAGTGTCACGTAAATACAAATCGACTCTCCTAAAAGGAATATTCCTAATATTCATCTAATCAAAAAGACTTTTTAGACGCTTCATATTTTGATATAATCATTTGGGAGTGAGATGATAAATAAAACCTGTAGTTTTTTTTTATCCATTCACAATAAACATTCTATACATGCTGTATATATTGTTTGAAAATATGTTCTATAAACATGTATATCCATGTTAAGCTTATTTAAATGTTAAGTAATATAGAATGAAAAAAAAACCTATACGCGCAGTGATTCGAAACGGATTTTCGAAAGAAGTCTAATAGATGTCACCACCGTTCCGATAAAGACTATCATAGGTATATAGATTTCTTAATTAACCGAGACGGTTAGCGGTCCGGTAACTCAATTGGTAGAGCGACGGGACGGTTTCCCATAGGTCGCGGATTCAAATCCTTACCGTACCGGTTTATTTTACATTGTATTTTATATGAAATGCTGTTTTTATATCTTAATTCTTATATAAAAAATCTTTCCTAAGTAATATACTGGGTACAACACTGCTATGTATATGTATGTGTATATTATACGTAAAGTCGCATAATGTTACCGAGGCTGTTAAAACCAATGTGCTCATATATAACGCTTGCTTGCTGCCGTTTCCAATCAGTCTTTGTCCCATCCATCACAATGTGTAACCCAAGAGTTTAATCCCACTCTTGTATAGAAACTTCATTTCTCTTGAGTATGTAAAACCTCCTAGAAGCTTCTTTTCTTCCAGCAAATTCTTTTGGTTTATTCATAACTAACGTTCTCTAATCAAAAATGTAGTTATTCATAAATGTCAATGTCAAAATCCGATTAAAATTTTTAGTAACTAATTATGGATTTCAAAATGTGAACATATACCAAAATATAAAGAACTCAATATTCTTATTTTCAAAGCAATGCAATACTTTTGATATCAAAGAATGACGTAAATGCGCCCTCTGATTAACATTTGACGTTCAATATTACGCTCCGTTGGACTGTTGGAAGCCATGCGACCTGTTCCTCTAAATAAAGGTATGGCGAACATTTAAATTAAACTTATGACTGTTGTTGGAAAACATTTTATATTCTTATGCATTCACATCAACCGTATATAAAACCAAATAATTTGAAAATAGAACATTATAAATTATTTTTTTGCCTTAAACCGAAATGAAAATAAAATAAAAAAATTTGAAAATAGAACATTATAAACTATTTATTTTTTTAATAAATCCGAACTGATATAAAAAATTTAAAATAGAAAAATAAATAGAAGCTAAATTCAAAACATTTCAAACAATTAAAAACAATTCCATTTTCAAAAACCAAACCCAAGGTCCAAGCTGTCCAACTTTGAGTTAAAATCAACTGACATTCAAAACAACCGCGTTTTTAAATACGAAAATAATAATTGCATGGAATTAATTCCTTTTGTCTTTAAGTCACAATTGCCTAAAACAATGGCGGGAGTCACATGCAGAGTTTTAGACTAAATCTATTGTATTAACCCTTTCAATACATGTCATTGTTTTCGGAGGGCGCAAATTAATCTCAGTTTACTTCTTTGATCTTGATGTTTGGAATAAAGGGCCTCGACTGACAGCTAAGGATATGTAAATTGAAATCGGAATGCGACACTATGAATGTACTCTACGTGTGGTGACAGCTTTATTTTATTCTATTTTTAAAACAAATTTTTATTCTTGATATATCATGTTTTGTTTTAGAATAATAAAAATTATTATATTCTATATACAAATAAAGTTGAAGTCTGTCTGAGCTTCATTTTGAGCTTAAATTGCTACTTTTATGTAATCGCTAAAAATAGTAAAAAAAACTGTCTCTCTTCGTAATCTTCAAAACGGCTGTACGGTATTCAGGTTTTCATAGGGATAAATAAAAATGTTAGCGTAAAGGCTACAATTTTTTATTGTACCAACGAATATTAAATAAAAACGTTCCAAATATAATCTTTGTATATTTTACTTTTACATACAGTAATCACTAACACATAGGTACATTGATGTACATATATTAAGTATTAAGTATATTAGATAATATGTCTAATCTAAATCACTTATATACCTACTTACTAGTTTTTGTCCGCGGCCTTAGACTTATATTTATAAAAGATCACCTATTTACTTCTAACTGAAAATTCTTGTAAATTCGCAGATACCGTCAAAATTATATTAACTTATAGAAATACAGTTAACACAAAACTTTCGTTAATTTGAGAAAATGTAAATTTTTAGAAGTGAAAAAAAATAATTTCTTATAGTGTTTCCGGAAATTACCCTCCACATATTCTATAACATTCCATATGGTTTCAGTTCCACAACATTATTTCATTATATAATCAGTACTCATATAACATGAATTATATAATATATACAAACTTTGATTAGAATCAACAAAGGGGTAACAAAGGAAATAATTCCGAACTATCCAAAACAGACGTAGGCACCAATAAACACGAAACTCACACTAATTTATAGTCTAAATCAACCTTAACTGTCCGTACGTATATACAGTTAAGCCTTCCGAAACACACACATGTATATACACACACACACAGGCGCAGTAAAGCCGCAAGGCACGTAACATAAGGAGCTTTGAAATTAATTTAGCTCGGAACTAGCTGGCAAATGGATAGACGTGAGCCCGGGAGGGGGGTTACCCTCCCTGGGGGAGTGTGGGGAAATTCGGCGTTTAGGTGAACCTTTGTGGTGCTCGCGTTTAGGAGTAATTGTTGAGTTTAGTTATATTAAGATGTTTTTTTTAATGGTACTATATTTAAAATATAGTTAATAATTTGTTATTCAAATTATTTTTTAATATGAACATTTGGAATGATTTTTTATTTTTAAAAATAAAAAATTAAATTACAGTTTTATTTATTTTTTTGGAAAATAGCGTAACACGCCACGTATAAAAAAAATATGTGTATATTTTATTCTTTTTTTTTACACCACAGTATTTTAATATAAAAACGCCTTATACCTTACATACGGCTGATAAATTTCCTATTACCCCAACACAAATCCTTTTAATATCCTTCCTGAAGCCTTATATCCGGCCGTACGTTGTCATATACACCGGTCGATCACCGGATAGCAATATCCTGCCTTTTTGTTTATGTAGAATATGTAAAATATATTTTAAAATATATTTGAACATTGTATTTGAAAGTTTGTATTTTGCTTAAAATATTAAACCTTGTTTAAAAAAAGATTATCATTCTCCATCTTTAATTCGATTTTAGAATATTTACATTGCTAACTCGAATAAACAAAAAGGTTGTTTAACCTTGAATATTATTTATCTGTGCTAAAATAAAATAATATTTCGACATTATCTGTCTTGTCCGTGTTACGATCCAGTAAAATGTTTACGACGAAATTCACTTTAACCTGTCGGTACAATGTACTTGATTTCGTCGTAAAACATATATGAGTGAGGTTTAGTACTTCTCGGATCCGATTATCATAGTGGATATAAAATGAATTCTCTTTGTAATGTCGTATATGCTTTGTGTCAAATTCAAACTTTTACATTCAAATTTAGAATTCAAATGATTGTAAGTATTCTTTTTAAATTATTTTGTGTGCCATTAATGTCTGTATTTTATTTATTTGTTTAATATGTTTTTTTATTTATCGAGTTTGTTTGTAATTTTCATATGTTTTGCCTTTAAATTATGGATAAATATTTTATATTCTTTATTTTATCTTATGTTTTTATTAAAGGTAAGTTTATTGAAATAAATGCAAAGTTAATGCCATATCAATACTGTGTAGAAATATATTTATATTTGATATTTATTTTGTTGTATTTAATATACCTATGTGTATGTGAGAGAGTGTAAAATATTTTTTTTTTTTATAAAATATCATTTAAATAAATACATACGTCACAGAATCATAAAAAAGTGTAAAATGTGGTAATCATAATTGGTCTTTATTTGATTAAACTTAAGAAGTATAATTGCGTGCATCAATATGTTAGATGAGTATTGTTAAGATAACTCACACGGCTCTACCGAGAGGTTTAAATTGAAGAGTATTAGATAGAGCTCGCTACACTTATCTAAGGAACTCTTATTAAACCCTCCTTAACTAATCCTTTAGTGTTGGTAACGATAGCAAAAAAATAATAAATAATAAATTTTATATTTTTGTATTTTTATTATACCTACTTTATTTTGATTATATAAAATATATGATGATGATGCAACTGTGTTAACGATATTGCAGTTTATAATAAAAAACATATCTTAGTTAAATATAAATGATTATTTGCTTAATATACTGTATTATATGATAAATATCATCTCTGAAAAAAAAATCACAAATTAATCTGCTGACGCTACAAGTAATTAGTGCGAACGTACATAGCTCGTACATAATGTAATTATGCATCCTACATACACCGCTCTAAAATATCCTAACAATTTGGAACTCTAGTCGAAGTTCTACCGCAGACATCGGCCATGTTGCCGTTGCCATGGCAACCAACCACGAATTGTCTGTACCTGAATGTAAATAGCTTCTCGTTTGTTTATTATACTTGTATTTGAAATAGGTTTGAATTTTGGGTTTGGGACTGAAACATGTAAGGCTTCAGGCAATATTTGTTTGATGTATAGAAACACGCGTTCGGTTTTACAGTTTATAGTTAGGTAGGTAACATAATTACGTCATTAGTAATAAATTATTTATTTGTCATTGAATTTACGGGCATTATTTTAATTGGAATAAAATAGATTTAATATCTTTTTGATGATTAGAGCATTTATTTTATTATTATTATTTACGTCTCTTCAGGTAATAAAAATCAATATTTAATTCTAAGAAAAACTATATATTATTAGTGTAGATAGTAAAGTTTTAAAAATATAAATTTGGTGCAATTCTGCAATATTTTATTAATTTATACCATATCATTAATAAATCTAAACCAAAACTATTTTACATAAGGATGTTATTAACAGACTTATACTTGGATTTTAAATTAGTAAAGTTTTCTTGTACTTCTGTATTTGGCGGAGTATTTCAATATAAACGCTGTCCGCCATTAGACACGATCTTGAGATATGAGGACCGCACTAGACTAGGGATGTACGGAGATGGATTATTTAATATTAATATTTAAAATATAGAAAATTACAATTAAAAGATTATAAGGATTGAATATAAAATGAATGTAGTATATGTACTAAATATTTTATATAAACAAAATTATAATGATACGATTGCTCAAAATATTTAATCTTCATACAACGTGTTAAAGGTCTTAGGTTCATTTTTGTTTGATATTATTTTAATAGTAACATATATACAAATAATTTTTATTTTATATATTATTTATTTAAACAGGTTGATATTTTTCCGCTTTTAAGATAAGCCATTGCCACATACAGATAGAGAGGACAGACAGACTAGTGGAGCACTCTTCATTTCGAATGCCTGTCCACGCACTGCCTCCGCGTCCCCTCCTACACGCCCTCTATACACCACGGAGCACTAACCATGGATATGGTATTATAATATAAACTATTGTAATTTAAAAAAGGATCAATGTAACATAAACTCAAACTAAACCATAATAATACATAAAAATGATAGGAAATATTATATATCTATTTATTCATTTATTTATTAAATCTTTATTGGCCGAAAAAGGTAGAACAGGCGGACTTAACACTAAAAAAAACTCTCAGTCTACCCCGAAAAAAAAAAACAGTAAAAGAATAAATTTATATTAGATACTAAAACTATAACAAAAACTTAACAAACAAAACTAAAATCTATATAATTTTTTAATTAATAAAACTGCCGCATCCATAGCAATGGTCCCATGCCCTTCGGTTCTTAGCGAGTGATGAAAGGACGTGTGATGCGTAGTAGGTAGGCTCTATTGTGGTCTGAGTAAACTCAACGACGCCATTACCTGGGCTGTAATGTATCGCGAGATAACACTCGGAAACTATTACATTTCTATTGTTGATGGAAAAGGTTTTTTTTTTTTTTTTGCTAATGTCAATCTAAAGCTTAGAACTTGTTGGACAAAGAATTACTAATTCATTTAGAATGCATTCGTCGACGTTATATTAATATATGGAATAAATATTTATTACACATATGGATTCTTTCTTCATTCTTAAGAATCTGCTCCATCTTTATTAAAAATATTTTTAAAATATTCCATTTTCAAATATTAAGATCTAAGTGCTATATAAGTTTACATGTTTTAAAAAGTTATAAAACATTCCATTTTTGAATATTAAGACCAATGTGCTTTATAATTATTAAAAAAGATAAAACGTTCCATTTTCGAATATAGAGATCAATATGCCTAAATATCTAAAGAAAGATTTAAACTATTCTATATTCAAAAATATCAACACATAATCTAACGTCTATATCTTAATGACATAAAAGTAGCTCTCGAAAACCAATCAAATAGCTACATCAACTATCCGAGATTGAATTGAGAACGTAATATATCAAAGGTAATCCGTTTAAATTTAAGGGGCACTATATATCATGAAATAGTACATGCTCGGCAGCCTCCCTGTTTGGTCGCCTAAGCAGGGTGGCTTGTGTTTAGACTGGTGTAATTCGTAAGAGATAGCGGAATTACGTAATACTTTAATTAAATATTTATTCTTGATGTATATTATTTTACTGACTTTTAATTTGTCCAAATTAATAATTATATATCCGTGTTATTCATCGCACGAGAAAATAATGAATAGGAATCCCTACTTAATAAAAGCTCTCATGGCTACTAAAAATAAAAACATAATAACTATTAGTATGAAATAAAATCCAACTGAATTACATATGTAGATAAAAAATATATCAGAGTATCAGACTAAGTATCTACCCAAAACCTTAACAAAAGTTACAAGGTATCAAAGGATTTAAATATATATTTAATAAGATAGTCGCTGCCTCTTGTGACTAACACCAAACTCTTTGTTCGTCAACTAAGCAAGGCGGGTTGGCAAGGGGGTAACATTTTCCTGTTTGAAGGCACACGTCGCAAAGGGAAATCCTGTACAGGACAGAGCTCTAAAATTGCCCGCTTGTACTCAGGTATCTATGTACTGGTAGCAAGTAAATAACTATTATATTAAGAGAATATTTATTTTTGTAGCATAAGCAAATATTCTGATACTATGTATTTTTTTTAATTTGATATAGATTGATTGATATTATTTTTTATATATTGACTATTATAGGTACTGTAAAAAAATTGTGTACTGGTAGCAAGTAAATACTACGAATCTATTAAGAGCATATTATATATTTGTAGTACCTATGGGCAAATACGTTAATACTATGTTTATTTTCTTTGTTGGATAGAGATCGGTTGAGAGTATATTTTTTTATATAATAACTATATCGTATAAAAAGCTATGTAATGACACAATAGTCTACAAAATTTTATCATATGCTCTAAATAACGTTATGCAAATTCAAGCTTAAATCGCTATAAGCTTTACTGGACAACAATCTATTATATAAAAAGTATAGGTACATTTTTATTAATTAAAATAAAATAGTAATAGGTTTTTTTGCTAACGCTACCAAGTAAAATACAAACCACACGATCCCTGATTACTGACTGATTGCAAACACGCTGTTTATCGCAACCCGTACACTACTTTACGACACTCAGTAATGACAACTTTACATCAATTATTACAAGGATATACGATTACAACAGTAATAAAAACGTCATTATAGTAAACGTCAAAGTAGTACCTAACTGTTGACGGTACCTACTACTGATCAGTGACTACAAACACTAATTGTCACTCGGTATTATAATACCCAGTTGACAATGATTTGATACTATTGTTTTAAGTATTTTTTTAATACATTCGTTGCACTTATGAAATTCAAACTTTTATTTTACTTGAACTTTTTTTAACCTGATTCTTATTTTTGTTATAACATTTTTATGTTATTCCAACTTTTCAAGACTAAGCAACATTTTAAATATAATTCATATTAACCATTATAAATAGGTTAAAAAATAAAGTACCTATATGCGGAGTATTTTAAAAATACAAATTCATTCTTAGGTACCTACCTACAATTATAAGGTTTTAATATTTTTTTATTTAGTACATAAAATTTTTTTTCGAAAACGCGTGATTGCAGGCATGATGGGTATATTTAATTTTTATATTAGTCATATATATATTACTAGTTTTTTTGTAGATAGGCTTGCGACTACAGACTTTTATCTCTCAAATTTTCCTAATAAACTGAAGCTGAACCATCTAAAGATATCTAAAAACTAAATAAATTCCATCAATCCACTCAGACTTAATAAGAGTATTGGTTCTCGAGATAAAAGCTTAGGTTCCTACCTACTAATGTAACCTACAGATGAATAAAAAATATAGTTTAAAAAAAACTAAAAAACACGCCAAATTAACTTAAGATAATTATTAATCCTAGATATCCTTATCAGGATAATGAGGTAATCTCATGGAATTATTAATTGATTATCGGTCTTTGATATATGTACAAAGTTTGAACAAAATCGGTCTGTGGGAAATGAGACAAAATTGCATTGCGAAAAAGTCGGTTACAAGCAAACAAACAAACAATTATACACGTGAAACAAAAAGCGTGTTAAAAAGTTTTGGTAATATTGATTTTATTCACATATCTGAATATAATAAGATTTTTTTTTAATAAGCAAAGAAAATGTTAAAATGATAAAAGATTTGTTAGAACCTAAACGAAGTATACCTACTTTTGTCTCAAAATACTGTCTGTCGAATATTAAAACCATACCTAAAAGTAGAACTAAAACCAATATCCGTCAGACAATCTAATTTCCTTGTAACAAAACCTTAGTATTAGTGTAGTTGTAAGTTACGACTGTCACGTAACTAACTCCTCGCTAGTATCGTATGTGTTGTGATGAAGTGAAGTCCCCTTTGTTGAAAGGTCTTTGACCTGGGTACTAAGTATACTAGGGTGTTTGGATTTGGGATTCAAATATTTTCCTCAGTTCTAAATGACCCGTTTCTTAGTTCTAATATCTACCTGACTTGAGCGTGTGTTTTTGTATTTAACAATTGTAATACTTTGAAACGATAATATTTTTTTAAAGTTCGGTCTAAAATCTAAAAAATGACTCCTTTTTTTAAAATGAATAATTTGAAAATGTAGGTACTTTGAAAAAGCTAATCAAGTATTGACTTCAACAAATTGTTGTTGTTAATCAATTGGGTCCTAAATAATGTCAGATTTTTAGATTAACAATTTGAAACGATAATCAAGTCAATTTTTTTTTTTTTTTTTATAGTCAGTTGGATTTATAAAGTGACCCATTTTAGATCTACCTAACTTAGATGTGATTTTTGTTAACTATTTGAATAGATAATCAATGAGCAATCAATATAACATCCGACACGTTGCTGTCAAACACAACAATATTTTTTATACCGCCGGTAACCAGGACAACCCTTCATACAACTCATTTAAATCTCGCATAAAATCCCCTACTTTGCGTTGCACCTTGTTGCAAATTAAGGATTCAACCCCATAAAAAATATGACCCCAAAGCATCGTGGGTAAAAAGTTTTATCTTTTTTATTGAAATGAGACACCGGGTACAGAATATAAAATTGGTCTTTTTATGCACCGTGGAAGGGTTAGACACGTATTGAATGCGTTTTTTTATTTAATTTTATACAAAGCGTTTTGCTACTGCGGTCCGTTGTGACGGTGTTAGATTTGAATTTGTGTTTGGAATTATGTCAAAAACATTCCAATTATTTTTTAGAAGAGGTAATGGATGCGGTACTTATTCATATGTCATCATTTATAAAGGAGGTTACATACCTATGTTACCTCCTTTAAACATGTAAACCTATACACACAAAATTTTAAAAGAAAAATCTATACATCCTTAAAGGTGGTAACATGCCTATATGTAGAAACTCCTTTAAGTACGTAAACCTATACATACATGTAAGAGATTACATACATATATAACCTTTCAAGTAAAAACCTATACATACTCTTTAATTAAACCTATTTTGATGCTTAAATTTATTTCATTAATAAAAATTATTTTACATGTAGGTATTTTTTTGCATAATACCATTGGTTATACGGGTCATGTTTTGAATAGTTTTTTTTTTATAATACAAAAGAGATATCTAGTCATAGACAACAATGGGCATTGATAAAATCTATAAATTTCACACTTCATGCCTTACGAGAGCGCTTTATTTAGATAACTATCACTGTTTCGTGGTCCTTTTGACTTTTCAATGATTTAGATGTACTGTGATATTGAATTATATGAAAGAAAACTATTTTCGATTTTTTTATATTTAAAATATTTTTAATAGATAGGTAGGACTTCCTGAATAAGTATCTAAGAAAAGTAATTCTTTACTCTATAATTAGTTCATTATATTATATTTGCAACAATCAATTTCTATCAATGAAAATTATATTCAAATAGTTTTATATATAACAAAACAAAAACCGTGTATAAAGCACATAAATTTCCCCATGGCATGTTTTGAAACACAGCAACACTCCCCCCACATCTGGGGCTATTTACCACTAACCCTGACCTGACCCTTTACCTAATTATGACCTCTCGGACCCCGGTCATTGTGGAGCGAATTAATCGGCTAGTATGACCATTGTTGGTCAAACCCGCCCAGCTATTGTCTGCGTATTAAAACTTTTAAAGTGCTCGACCGGTTTGCGAATTTATATAACTGGTTTGGTATTTCCGCCTTTTTATTTATTTTTAATTCAAATTATTATTTTGTGATACTTTTTAGATTTATATTCTATTTTTGTTATTTTTTTCATATTCTTTTTTGAAATATTTACGGTTTCTGTTTATTTTAAATTAAAATTATTATTTATTAAAACATTTTAGATTACATTCTATTTTTGATTTTATTTTCTCACGTTCTATTTTTAAATAGCGATAATACAAACATGTCAGATTTTTTTTAAAAAAAGCTTAAAACTAACTAGAATTATTATTTGAATACAATAATATGTTACAAATACGCAATATAGTTGTTAATTGAATTGTACATAGCAGTTATATAGCTAAAGTAAATAACGCTTTAACCGTGATTCAAATTTCATTCAAGCTAAACCCTGTCAGTCAAACTGCCATAGAAAGGATCAGGCTAAAGGTGTGCTACGTTTATGCAAATTTTTACCAATCCAAACAATTGTATTCTTTATTTTTTACTCAATAAAGCTTACAATGTAATGCACGGATTATAAATAAAAATAATATTTGCATGTCACACCGTATCACACGAAAATAAACGAAAGAACATTATAATAATAACCAAATTCGCGAATCAAATGAATTCTATACTCCCTTCTAATGCAAACTCCTTTCTAATTTGCATGGCGCATTGTTAGGAAGTTTTACTTTTTAAAATGGCCACAAAAGATTTTTTTAATAAACAACATTTGAAAGTAGAACATCTGCCAGTACCCTTGGCATTGGCGAAATTTGAATATTGCATCAATGTTGCCAACAATAACGTGTAATAATAATGCGTAATCAATAAACGTATCGATAAAGGTGTCATTAGCATTTTTAAATTTCGAACTCTTTCATATTCTAATGCTGTTGTACAATAGTATTCTAAACTCAAATTACAGCAGATGTTGTGAATATATTTTAGTTAAGAAACTTCCGTTATTTTGTTACTGGTTGCAATTTTAAATATTACAATCTTACTTATAATGACTATAGGATAACCTACCCATGAATGTAAATCATATTAAGATATATATATCTACGAAATTCAGGCAGTTAATTTTTCAAATACCTACCCATACCAAAATGTATAGGTTTACATTGATACTTATCTAGAATGATGCAGTCGATGTCGTCATCTTTACCTTTTTTATAACTAAATTTGATTACGTGACCTTTTTAACTTATGAAATTCTTATTGAATCTTGATATATTCTCGCAATGTTCTTCCTATACTAGTTAGTTACAACGTGTCAAATAAAATATAAAAGAACACACCTATATTTTGTGACAATAAATTAAAAACATAACCACCATAATAAATCAAAACGCACATATTTCACATAATTTACGAGCACCATAATTATTAGCTAATTCAATAATTCGTTAACATGGCGGGTCAGCTAACAATGTCCAGTGTTGCCAACTTTCCCCTAAATTTGCAATAAAAAGGCGCGTGTTTAAAACAAGTTTATAATAAAATGGAGGGAAACCAGTATATCTGGTGCGTGCGTTGTTTTGCACATCGAATGGCGAATTTGTTTCTATTGTAAGCTGGTTTTTGATGTTTGATTGTAAATAAATAATGCAATACAAATTTTAATTTGTGTAGCGTGTTGATAATTTAGCTTGTTCCTCAAGATACGATATGTGGAGGAGTTTTATGTATGAAGGATTATAATAGAAGAGAAAGAAGAAGAGATGGATGGAGTGGGTGAAAAATTGTATTGCAAAGAAGCAAGTCTCGTGACGTAGGTATGTTAGAAGAGAGCAGGATTATACCTATATTGCGCTAATTTGATAATTAGGATAAGAGCAGACGAATGACCTGACATATAACTACCTAATACTTATGTTCTGAAACTTTGAACTATTCTATAGGCAATTTAGTATTTACAAAGTTGAATAGGTATTAGGTACAATACCTAGGGGCAGTGCAGTTAACCGTTCTTTATCAGCATGGTTTTCTTGTAAATTTTTGGTATTCTCCATATATTGGTTGGTTATTTGTCCATATTCTTTTATAGTGTTGTTCATTCATACCCACTAAATGTACCTATGTAGGTATACTTTTATCGTAATATAGGTAGGTACCGACGAAAGAAACAAATATCTATGCACTTATCCTACCCATCTTATTTAGAACTAATTTATAGGTAAGTACGTACCTACCTATCTATGTATGAGGGGAGATATCTTAAATATCTATTTAGGTAGGACTTAGATGCCTAGATCATACTTAGGTTATCTTTGTTAATTAGTTAGATACCTAGGTAGGTACATATAAATAGATACAAGTGTACCAACCTATTTAATTTTAATATTGTATTTTTTATTAATAATCATATTTTTATGTCTTAAGCGCCTTATTCTGTATTTTATGTGTACTGTATTTTCGGTTTGCTTATCAGATAATATTTTTAAGAATTATCTGCCTATTGTACCAGGTATTGGCAAAAAAAATAAATACCTTACTAGTTAAGAGTGGATGCATGTTGTTATAATTTTCGTAAATTATCAAAGGTTATTACACTATTTGTCTTTAGAAAATTAGATATAAATTAGTATTATTGTTTTATACCTATAATTTAACAGAAAATGTTAAAAAACATTAGACAAGTGTTAATACAAAACAATCTACTTAGTTCTATCCTACTAGTGTCTGGATAAATTAGTTCCGAATGTTTTATGTTAAAAAAAAAGATTAATAAGTAGATGCCTAATATGTAGGTATGTATAAAAGAAGCTGGTTTATCTCTGAAACTTTACATAAAAACTAGTAAAAATATTTTTAGCTAGGTAAAGTAAATAAATAATATATCATTATAGTAAATAAATGATCTATCTATTATTATTTATAATAGTTTATCACCTTTATTTTTATCGGAATAAGGAATCATATCCACATTATTAATAAAGATATTAACCATATTAACATATTTATATTCATTTGACTGTTAAATAAATTAAATACCAACACCAAAGCTTGTCTCCCAATTATTTCATAGTCCCCTCCCTAGTTATATCATTTAGATTTTGAAGGTAAATCCATAATCCTGAAATCTGTGGATACCTAAGTGTATGTATAGAAAAAATAGCAACATCTAAGGAGTACATCATCATTATCTGCTTAAGATCAGGCAGAGTGGAGTCATTTTAATAGACAAATATAAAAAACCAAAAAGTTGCTACCTAACTAAAAGTCTACCTATAAGTACCTAAAATAGGTGGACCGTGGCAGGCCATGCTCCTTCGAAAGCTAATTATTAAAAGTCAGTTATATTTGTAGATGACAATACCTATATGACAAATTACGGACACTAAAAACCCCCCCTCAAACCTAAGGACACAGAAGCAGTGGCGAGTGGAGAGAAATTGAAACTTACACACACAGAAAAAGGTTTTTTTTTTTAATAATTCTTATTGTAAATGTTCATATAGGTAAGGGTTTTTATGATGCTAAAGAAAATAATATATAATTTTGTTTTAAATTTTATCTAAATTATGCCGATGGTTCCTTATAAAGCTAATGAAAAATTTGACGATCCGTCTTGCTAGCGTAGGTACACACCTATGCCTTAGGTACCTACTAGGAACATTTACAAATGTTTGAAATATGAACATCTAGTTTTTAGTTAGTTATAGGTTCTATCTACCAGGAATGTTGAAAAAATATTTAATATTTATAATATTATTGTTTATAAGAGTTAATGAATATTTTAAATCAGCCACTTTTTGCCCTTAAAAAGAAAGATTGATTAATAATATTTTCCTTGTTTGGAGCCCTGTTCCGGATTCCAAGACCGTTTGGAAGAAATTAACAAATGTTAAATTAACTGAATAGTGACTATGCTAAGGGATAAATTACTCGTCCATCAGTATGCATTTTAAGCCATAACTAATTATCGTTGAGGAACTATAACCGATTAAGTGAAAAGTTGCTCAACTATCCCCGCCCTACCCTACCTATATCAGGAATAAAAAAAACACGTGATACACAATAAAACAAAATGTTAATTAATAATTTGCTTGTTTCATTTATGCAGTAGGTACCTACCTACCTACTTAATTGATCTCATAAAAACTGTTTATACGTCATCCATGGACCACCCACCTTATATGAATAACTTTCAAAAAAATAAAGCTTAGTTATTTAAATAAAATACAAGGTTTTCTTTAAAAAAATACTAAGTAAGAATAAATACATACATAAATTTATTAACAGCCAATCACCTACCAACCTAATAAAATCTTACCTTTTAAAGCTTCTAGGTATATCAAAACATTATAATGTTGAAGTATACTTCAGACTTTTATATTAGTACCAACATTAAGGAAATTAAAATACTAAATGTGGTCTCTGATTTGAAAATGGAACACGCAATTTGGCGCCAAAATTCGGCGTCACAGACCGCGCCTCACACACACGCCCCGCCCCACACACGCTGGCCAATAGCAACACTCTAACACCCCAACGCATATTGATCTGCGGACACACCGTTTACATTTCGACATATCACACGCTAAACACCGACAAACAATAACATGTGTGTGCGGGACAAAGAAATTGCAACCTAATAATGTTAAGCATAAAGTGTAAAATTCTATAGATAATACTTTGGTGCTTGTGGCATATCGTTTTTCAATATTTCTGTAATTTATTATTCTGTTGTACTGTTTGAAATTTGAATCTTATTTCTTTGAAAATAAGGAGTAATTTTAATGAATAATCAAAAAGTATTGTCTAAAAAAAACATAAAAATATTATCGTTGGCATTAATTACGAAACTACAAAATAACTAACATATCTTTAAAGGTGTATCTTACTAGATAATTTCCTTCGAACACATAATGTAGTTTTGAATTTCAATATTATAAGTATTTAAAAGCAAATAACATTTTCAAGTTGTATAATATAGTTTATTTCTATTCAATTACTACGTTAAATTAATTTGTAAATTTATTAGTATGTACTATGGCCATCTAGTGACATACAGTAACATTAAGATTACAGACCATGTAACGCCTTCATTTCTTACTGTTAAAACTTGTTGTTACTAGATGGCGTTGTTTTAAACTTTCAATAAAGATGTTTAGTTCCCAACTGATCGTGTGCCGCTCAATAATCTACATTCTACAATCGAAAAATATCGATATAGTCTGGTAATTATATGAATATCGATAGTAGATAACTTTTAAGTCAAAACTTAATTTCAGAATACTCTTTTGTAATAATAATTAATATGTACATGTTATTTACTATCGTATGTAATATTACGTACCTGTTATGTATTGTCGTTATTGTATTTATGGTTTTTTGACTATTTGGAATTCTATATTCTCGTTGTGTTATTATCGTATTAAAAAAACTACTATTAAAAAGACTACATTTTAAATGTAGTATGGTATATTAAAAACATTTTATTAAATAGTTTAGTGTTGGTTTGATGGAAGGTATTTTTATATTATAACCATTGTAAATTACGTGTTTTTTTTATAATAGTCCTTTGAATATCAGACTACAACTAAATTCTACCACCTATTATAATTTTTTAAAATGTATTTGTATACACATCAAACAAATATCAAATTGTATATATTTAAACAACAGAATGGAAATTGTTTATACTACTTGGTACAAATGAGTAGCATTGCAAGATTCAGGTATAAGACAAATTACTAAAACCGGTCTGAACAATCTCCTTAAAAATGTTTCTTAGTATAAATAATGCTGTCACCACTAGGATTATATCCATATTTATTCTTATTTTTCATCAGATTTTTTGGTATCCTCTACAAAATATCGGAAGGTTCTATACAGCAACCACACATGCACTGTTGTGATATTTTACAATGAACTATAATTAGTGACCTCAATAGTTTAATAATGTGGCAACACTCAACAATACTATTCAGACTCCTATAAGTCAAGTTTTTATATAAATTATATACATTATATTATAGGAAAAATTATAACATTTCAGACATACAATTTTATTGACATTTCAATGTTACAATCCTTTTTTATATTCAATATTACAATTCTTTTTTTTACCTATAGGTATTATTTTAAAATAATTTTACATCTAAATTATTGTAATAAAACATAATATATTAATTAGTAACTATAAATATAACTAGATTAATAACTATAACAATGAGTTAGCTAATTAAATAAATAAAACAAAACATTCATTAATGGTGTATCAGAATAAACAATATTTAAATAATATGCAAACCTACAAAGCAAATTACTTGCATATATGTATAATGTATAAACTTGAGGTCTATACAAAAACCTTATACATTTTCAGGCTTTTCAGTTTTCACTGGTTCCTTTAATACCAAAGGTATATCACCACCCACAGTCTTCGGAACCCATCCCTGTGACTCATCATCTAATTTCTTCTTCTCCAGCTGCATCCTTTCATACTCTGATATCTCAATGGCATATTTTGGTGTTGTTATACCAAAAAAGTCAGACAATGACTCTCCCGCATAATCAATAGCACTAAGGCATTTGGAGCCAGACTTCCAAGTGTGGTATGAGAACCATGGACCCCAAGACAATGTTGCCTAAAATGGTAACTGTTTTATGAAAATGTATTTTATAAGGAATTAATTATATTATTTACTATATTTACTTCAATTGTTTAAGAGTAAATAAAATACTTTGTGTTAAAAAACACAAGTGTACACTAATGTGCCTAAAAATAAATATGTTAACATATTTATTTATGACAAAAGCCTATCCACTTATAAAACAGATATAATTTAATTCGAGTTTAGTATCTAGTTGTATTAATCATAATTAAGAATAATTTCATAAGTTCTTATTAAAATTATATTTATTCAAAGAAAACAAATGCAAGGGTTTTCTTAGATTTCGAATGTATGTGCTTGGTTGATTCAGTTTAAATCGGGTCGAAAAGAAATAGTAAAAAAATAACAAAACATATTGTATTATAAAATATTTAAACATTATATGGATTCTACGCATAGATGACATCATAATAAATAGTATTACTCACTGGATCAACTTCGACAGTTTCTTTGTTTGGAGAAGATTCCAAATCATTCACTTTATCCTCTTCAATAACTTCCTCGACTCCATCGCTAAAGTGTATTACTTTTATGGGCCTGTTCACAGTTATAAATTCGGTACCATTTGCAGGTGATTTCGATTCCATGTTATATGTAATTTAATTTATTAAATATTATCCTTGATATACACAACTTCACAGTTCACATTTCTTATATTTGACAAGCATAACAACAAATAATAATAATAGAGTTTATAGAATGCACAGAATATAATGAGAGGTGGTAGTTTTTATAATAACTTTATTGAGCAACGTTTTCAGTTTTAAAACAGATATAAGATCTCTGATAAGTCAAGAAACTTTATAATAATAATAATTCTAAAAAACTAACAAACTATTCGAACCCGCGACTACTGGGCAACCGTCCCTTCGCTCTACCAACTGAGTTACCGTACCCTACCTTCCCGATAAAGACAATCACATATAGAATGCTTAATTCACCGAGGCGGAAAGCGATGCGGTAGCTCAGTTGGTAGAGAGATGGGACGGTTTCCCGGTAATCGTGGGTTCGAATCCCTGTCCGTATCGGTTTATTTTTTCATTCTACATTTATATGGAGATATTTATTATCATAGAAAATGTTCTATATTATAATATTGCATTTAGAGCTGTATTTCGAACGTTTAACATATATAAATAGTATTTTGAACGTTTAACATGTATAACTTATATAAATAGACAAAAAATTATTTTCTGTCTGTCTGATTTTACCGTCTACTCAAAAACCATAGTTTTGTAGGAAAAAAGCGCGGGAAATCTTAAACTTGGCGGTTTTGTTTTTTGTGGTTCAATGTTTTAAAAATTAATTTAATTATCAGTTGGGTACTATTTTCATATCTTTTATAAATATTCATTCTTATTTGTATATTTTTAGTTAATAGTGTTCGAATTTCCTGTTATTGGTGAGTGTTTTATATCTTTTTGCCCCCCCCCATGAACGAGCCTCCCGATGACCCGGGGGGCTTCGTCCCCCCGGTAGCCAGTTATATTACCATCCAATCAAACGAATCTGGAATGGAAACAGATACGTCTTCTACAACCCGTACTTTAAAAAGATGTAGACGTAATATTTGTAAACATTGCAATAAAAAAAGAAGGAGTCATCATGGTTCAGAAATAAAATCTTCAGATTGCAATTGTCATTCTGAAACTCCTATTATTGACTCTCAGCCTGTTAACACAGCACCAGAGGTTACTCCCCAGTCCACCTTTCTTAACAATTCTGCAAATACAACAAACAACAAAAATATAACTTTCTCACCTGTTAGTAGAACAAATTACTGTGAAACTGATATTGCTCCATTTATTTTACATATTCAAAAAAACATAATTTCTCCCGATGACAAATCATCCATACATCCAGTTATATTTGGTAATTATCTTAAAAAGAACAATTTTAATAACATTGTCAATGGTAGTGTCAAGAAAATTGGTAGAAATAAAATATCAATAGCTTTTTCTAATTTTAAAGATGCAAACAGTTTTCTTAGTCATAAAGCCCTTGAAATTAATAACTATAAAGCTTTTATTCCAACATTTAATATCACACGAATGGGGTTGGTAAGAGGAGTTCCATCAGAGTGGTCTCCTGATGAAGTGAAGGCAAATGTATCTGTACCTATAGGATGTGGAGAAATAATAAAAGTCAGACGTCTGAATTATAAGAGCTTTATTGATGGCAAACCTACATGGAATCCTTCACAAACTATTATAATTACCTTTGATGGTCAAATTCTTCCTAAAAGAGTCTATCTATGCTATAATGCTTTGAATGTAGATTTATATATATATCCGACAATACAGTGTTATAACTGTTGTCGTTTTGGACATACAAAAGTACAATGTAGGTCAAAACCTCATTGCTACAAATGTAGTAAAGAACACTCTGGAGACTCTTGTGATTGTGTTGAAGATGATGCTTGTTGTTTTCTGTGCTCTGGGTACCATTTTGCAACCAGCAAAAGTTGCCCAGAATTAGCAAGACAAAAGCAAATTAAAGTTCATATGGCCCATAACTGTATATCATATGCTGAGTCAGCAAAGTTGCACCCTCCTGTGTCCAAATCATTTGCAGATGTTTTAGCATCTAGACCCACTCCACAATCTGCAATGTATAGTAATAAAAATCATATTAATTCATCTCAACTTAATAATCCTGTTATAAATTCTTATAAAAAAACTACATTTTTGAAACCTCGTAGCATTCCAAACTCCGGTACTGGGTATAATAAAGCAGCACACAATGCTATTATTAATGATTTCACTATCCCATTGCCAAGCAATGGATGTGCTTTACAACACACTGCTCAAGATAAAAAAACTGACTCGCATATAGAACTAATTACAGCTCTATTTAATCTCTTAGCTAAGTATAATCTAATCTCACCGTCCAACGTAGCACCATTAATAAAAAATATAACTAACCCTCAAATCATAAATAATGAATTCAAAGATAATCATTCAGTGGAACACTCGTAGTGTCATATCTAACAAAAGTGATATTATTTATTTGACTAACAAATATAAACCCATTGCTTTTGCAATGTCAGAAACGTGGCTAAAACCTGATAAAGTTTTTAACATTCATGGTTACTCCTTAATAAGGGATGATCGGATAGACAGACAGGGTGGTGGGACAGCAATACTTATAAAAAAGACATATCCATTTTCTCCAATTCCTCTTCCTCCACACACCTCAGACATCTCTATTGTGGCTGTAAGTGTAAACAATATCTGTTTAGTATCCATTTACATACCTGAACCTTCTTCATCTATTTTAAATGAATTAGATAGCATACTTTCTAAAATTCCCAGACCATTTCTAATTCTTGGGAGATTTTAATTGTCACCATAATGTTTGGGGAAGTTCTCACTGTAATTATTTAGGCCGAAAATTAGTTGACATTATTGACACCCATAAATTATGTATTCTTAACACTGGTAAACCAACACGTTGCACTGATCCCAACCAAAATAAAAGTGTAGTAGACTTATCTATTTGCACTCCAAATTTTGCCTCTTCCTTGTCTTGGGATACACATCCATTTACCCATGGCAGTGATCATTACCCTATACTTATTAAATTATCAAACAATCATTTAAAGCACATCCGAAATATTACTTTAAGAAAATTTAAGCTACCTCATAAAGAACACACCACCTGGGAAACCTTCAAACACAATGTTGAAACTAAAGTGACTTCTCTCCATCATATAAATAAAGAAAATGACATAGAATGTGCAGAGGCTTTTACTCAAATCTTAATTGAAGCTGCTCACGAAACCTTTCCTACTAAAAACACTTCAGAATATATTCCATCCCCACCATGGTGGGATCAAGAATGCACTCAAGCCATTCAAAATCGTAAGAGTGCAGAAAAAAAATATTGTACAGACATGACTCCTAAGAATTTCGGAATTCTTAGTGAAATACGATTGAAAACTAAAAAATTATTTAAAAAAAAGAAATTTGAAGGGTGGAGAAAATTCTGTGCCACTATTTCTCCAAACACAAATCTGTCAATAGTATGGAACAATATTAAACGATTCAGATCGGCTTTTAAGAAATATTCATTTCCTATACTTCCGTCATCACTCACTAATGAGTTTCTCGATATATTAGCTCCCCCGTGGGTTCCTGAAAACCCTATAAATTTGCAATTGTCACCCATACCCCTCACAGATAGTTCTAACTCTTTAGAAAGTCCTTTTACTCTATATGAATTAAAAAGTATAATCAACAGCGTTCGAGACTCTTGCCCTGGTCAAGACGGAATAACTTATAGTTTTTTCCTCCATCTTAATGATATTAGTCTGTCTTATTATTTAAACGTCATAAATAGTGTTGTAACAACAGGTAACATACCTTTATCATGGAAGTCACAGATAGTATTGCCAGTGTTAAAACCAAATAAGTCTGGCAATGAAGCCTCAAATTATCGTCCCATATCTCTATCCTCTGTTCTAGCTAAAATCACTGAACATCTTATAAAAAATCGTTTAGAGTGGTTTGTGGAAAATAAACAGGCGCTTTCCAAAAGCCAATATGGTTTTCGTAAAAGTAAAAGTACAATAGATAATATAAGTATACTTACAACTGACATCCGATTAGCTTTTACGTGCAATGAATCGGTGGTTGCAGCCTTTCTAGATATAAAATCTGCGTACGATAATGTTTTACTTCCTACCCTCAAATTAAAACTCGAGGCATTAAGTGTTCCACCTAGGTTTTGTAATTTTATCATTAATTTATTATTTGAACGCACAATCACTCTAGTTACTGACCCCGATTCTCATAACCCTAGAACTGTTTGGAGAGGCTTGCCGCAGGGATCCGTGTTGAGTCCTTTATTATATAACATTTATACCCATGATTTAGAATTCATATTTGAAAATGATATCAAACTTCTTCAGTATGCAGACGACCTTTTAATTTACTCTACAAATCGATCAGTAGATAGAGCATCAAATATAGTTTCATCTGCTTTAAATAAACTTAACATATGGTTAGATCAAAATGGATTAAGCCTTTCAGTCACCAAAAGCGCGGTAGTAGTTTTTTCCAGGAAACGTAGCAGTGCCCCATTTCATATCATTTACAATAACAGCGCCATTCCAATTTATAACAACTTTAAATATTTAGGTATTATTCTAGATTCAAAACTATCAGGTGTTGCTCACTGTGATTATATTATCAATAAATGTGAAAGGGTTTTAAATATTATTAGGTGTTTATGTGGCGTCTGGTGGGGAGCTCATCCTTTCAACCTTAAATTAATATACAATTCTTTGATACGTAGTCTCTTAGACTATGGTACTTTTCTATTGGAACCTATTAATGTTACTGTTTTGAAAAAACTTGATCAGATTCAATCAAAAGCCCTAAGGTTAATAACGGGAGCTATGAAGTCGAGCCCAATTAATGCCCTACAAGTGGAATGCTGTGATCCCCCTTTAATTTTAAGACGCCAATATTTATCCGACCGATTCCTTTTTAGATCCCTCCAATTGGCAAAAAACCCTTTATTGACTCTTCTACAATCTCTAGCAGAAAAAATAGATTTCTCTGATTACTGGCGTCACAAATCTACTCCATGTTTAATCAGTAGTTACAAAAAAATTATAAGCCTGCCCTCTCCTACGCATCGTTCATGTTTACTTCCTCCTTTTGAGGTTAACTATGAATCCTTAATATTGTGTCCAAATATAATTCTCAAGTCCATTAAAAAAGATTCTAACGCAAATTTAAATTTTAAATTTTTACTTGATACTTTATTTAATAATCATAACCATATATACACCGATGCGTCCAAACATGATTTATTTGGCTGTGTGGGGGTAGGTGTATATCATAGTCAATACAATATTGTCCAGAAAATTAAACTCCCACCAGAAACATCCGTTTTTACCGGAGAATGTTTTGGTCTTTTAAAAGCTATTGATTATATTCTTATCATGAAACTTAAAAAAACAGTTATATTTTCTGATTCAATTAGCGCTCTTCAAACACTTTGTAAATTTCCCTTGAAAATGAAAACATATTTTCCGGTTATTTTTGAGATCAGAAAAAAACTTAATATTTGTATTAGAAATAGCTACGATGTTCAATTTATGTGGATCCCTGGCCACTGTGACATTGATGGGAATATTATATCAGACAGGTTAGCTAATGAAGCTGTGCTTTGTGGGGATATGCATCCATATAAAAATTATAGCCATGACCTTTTATCACTTCCTAAGACTGACCTTCGTCATACTTGGTGCAATATCTGGGAAAAAAGTTCTCGTGAGAAAGCTAAATTTTTTGTTAAGATCCAACCACATATCCCTCTTAAAACTTGGTTCCGAAACATTGACTTAGGTAGGAAATCCATTTCAACTATTATCCGCCTACGGCTTGGTCATGTTTGCTCTCCCCAACACCTTGCAAGACTTAAAATTATAACAAGTGATTTATGTGATTGCGACATGGTTAGTGTTGGTGATCTCAATCACATTTTTTTCTCGTGTAAAAAATATAATTATTCCACTTTTTATGAAAACTTGATATCCCTCAAAATTCCTTTTCCAACTTCGATAATCTCCTTACTCCTAAATCCTTCCGCTTATAGAACAATTGCATCTTTTATTATTCTCAACAATATAAAGTTATAATCAATATACAAATAAATTTCCTATCTCATCCAATTACTTATCCAAGAACGCTCACCTCATCTTTCCTCTCTTATTTTATTCTACCCTTTTGATATTCCTTATTCCAAATTCCGTTTCCTTTATTATAATATTATTTTCCCCAAGTTTCCCTACCTTTTAACAAATTAATACAACAATTGTCATTGGCTAAATGCACAAACCGTGCGAAGCCAAAGAACTAAAAGAAAAAAAAAAAAAATAGTTTTGTAGTAAATGTCAAAATAATGCATCATGTCATGAGCTTGTAAATGTCATAAAAAATTTACGCAAATAGTAAATAAACTTAAATTTTAACGCAAACTCTAATTAAAACAAATTAATATATCTAAATGTTTTCGATCTAACAGGTAATCCTGTATATGCACGTTTTACTTTTCAAAATTAATAGTAAACCTACAAGCTTTAGAACCGGGTTCACCCTGTTTTACAAATCTTACAATAGCTAATCCGTATTTACCTGATGAATTGTTGTTTAATAATTTATTTCTAAAGGAATGTATTGAATGTGCCAATATTTTAATGTATTTAATATAGGTATAAGTATTTAAAATCAGTTTTGAATTAGAAATGTATTTCTTTCTTCAAAATATACATTATTTTCAATTAACAATATATCGTATTTCAGACTAGTACCTAAATTGTTAATATTCAATAAACATGGATGGCTTTTGCAGAGCTTGCTTATCAAGAGATGAAGAACAAACAGAATTATTACAATATAGTGAGAAAAATAGGAGATTATTTGTATATTCCACTGGATTACAGGTGAGGAGGAAGAAAAAATTTTTTTTTTTTAACAAATAGGTAAACAAATACATTAATTATTTATCTATTTTCTAGGTAAAACGAAATGATGCCTTTACATTTCAGCTTTGTAAGGAATGTTACATAAATATGAAAGGTGCATGCAACTTTAAAAAGACTTGCAGGAATTCGGATAAAAAAATTAAAAACTACTCTGCCATCAAAGATAGTGGAGAAAATGTTGATATCTATTCTTTTTTTAAACAGAATGACGATTCCTTAAAACTAAGGTATTATTGGATCATCTAAATTTGTTTATTATATACAAAAATTTACTCAGATTTTAATATAATTATGTGATATATTTTTGTAGGCTTCCATTAAACATAGGTAGTAGCACACCACACAACTTAAAAGATGAAGACAATGGTAATTTTTCTATTTATAATATATTCACTATACAATAGTATTCATTTTGATAAGGTTTTAAGAAATCTGATGGAAGAGACATTTTTTAATTGTTTATTGTTTTTTTTTATAAAACTTACTAGAGTCTACATGTACAAGTATCCAAAACTTTATGACGGACATACTACAAGAGATACCTGACTCTGAGGTCCACATCATTAGGCAGGTTATAGAAGAAGAGGCAGATATATTGGAGGACTCGCTGGAATCACACTGGCTACAAGAGGATGTATCTATGGATAGTGAGTTTAAAATGGATTTTAGGTTTGTTTATGCTATTTAATTTAAAAAAATACAGACTTATTAAGTTTGAAAAATCTTTTGATGGTAAACTTTATTTTTTCTGGTGAAACAATATTTGAAAATATCTATAAACATGTATAGCCAAGTTAAGCTTATTTTTTCATTCTATATTTTTATAAATTTAAATTGCGAAAGAATCAAATTATTAGATTTCTGTTTTATTAGATTATAATTGAAGAATTTTTCTTTCAAAAATCTAAAAGAAATACCAACAATGTGTTTCTTTCAATCACATTTCTTTTTACTTTAAAATACTTTTTTGTTATTGTATGTGTATACAAATAATATCAAAACATGTACTCTTTATAAAAAAAATAAAAATGTATTATTATTTCAGTTTCAGCCCATTTTCCACATCCCGTTCCACACAGAATGTTAAAGATGTGAAGAATTTGTCTCCAATTAAATCAAACAACCAACACGAAGGAACAAACAAACCAACTGACATTCACAAATCTATCTTAGATAACATAATTCCAAATGAAATAGAAAACAACTTTGATTCGTTAGACAAAATAATAAATTATAAGAGCAAGGAAAATAAATGTGCTATTGACATTAATTTAGAAAATGCATTGAAAAATAATACAGCTCAGAAAGTAATGTTGGATGATTTGCTAGCTTCACCACCAGGTTAGTATATGAGTATAAGTATGTTTAGCCATTGTAAGTTTACCTAAATTTTAAATAAATATACAATGATGAATTCATTAACACAAGCAAGTAATTTTTTTTTTTCAAAATATTGTATGATAAATAAGGTCAAAATTAATGTTTGAAAATATCTATAAAAATGTATTGCCATGTTAAGCTTATTTAAATTTATATAAATATAGAATGAAAAATAAACCGATACGGGCGGGGACTCGAACCCGCGATTACTGGGCAACCGTCCCGTCGCTCTAACAACTGAGCTACCGTATCGCTCAAAATTAAGATAAAAACATTAAATATATATATATTTTATGTTATTTCAGTCATACAAAATATAACATCACCATCAACACCTTTAATAAAAAAGATTTTGTTTGGAGATCTTAAAGATGAATCATCACATAGTAATACAACAAAAATTATAAGCAATACCAAGGAAATAAAAAAAAATGATGAAATAAATGAAAATATGGAGGCACTAGACGAATTTCTGAACACAAATATTCTGGATGAAGATGATCCTGGTAGATATAATGATATAGACAAAATAGATACCTATCTGCCAAGACCCGAAATAAAATCCAAGGTACTGGAAAATATGTCACCAGCAAAAAATAAATACTGCATAACTAATTTCTACTGCAAAATGTGTGACCGTAAATTCAAAAATGTGGTCGCCTTGAAAATACATTGCACCAGATATCATAAGCTTAAGATTCCAAAACAAAGAAGTCAGGCAACTAAGTTTATTTGTGATTATTGTGGGAAATGTTTTAATTCTTCTCGTTGTATTGTTAAACATATTGAAAATCATAAGGTATGATATTCTTTAGCATTAATATTTACATAATACAGCTTAAGTCATTAAAATATTTTATTTGTAAAGAATATATGGATTTTTTATATTATAATCATATTTTGTGTCATTTTTATCAATCAACTAATGATTCAAAAATATTTCAGAATCCAGTAAAATTTGAATGTAAAAGGTGTTCCTTGAAATTTAATACGAAAACTGCATTACGACAACATCAAACTACCCACAGCCATAAAGCAATGAACAATAATGTTACAAAGGTAGATATTTACAAAATATACACTTATTGTTGATTTTATTAAGACAGTCAAGACGCAGGTAAGACAGTTATATCTCTTTCTCTTTTACTCTACAAAACTCTCTTAGTGTCTTACTCTCTACTCTCTTAGTAGATCAAGACTAACATAGCATCCTTATATATATGTCCTGACTATTTCAATAATACCTACACTATTGATTGATTATATAGTAAACTGATCATATTTCAGAACCATGTATGCTCCATCTGCGGCTGGGCCTGTACTAGTAATTCAAATTATAACATACATATAAAACGACATTTCAAGATATACATGCATTCTTGTAAGGAGTGTGGTCAAGGGTTTTACAGAAAATGTGATATGGATGCACATAATAGGTACCGTTTGTATACATTATATATTAGTTTAAAGAAAATAGATAATTAATTAAAATTTGTGATAAAATGTCTTTAATTTTATGTAAATATATATTATAGAGGTTTTCTTATAAAAAAATCATAATAGAATACTAAAATAATTGTAGTAATAAGAACAAATAATATGTCATATGTATCTAACTAATGTAATTTTTCCCAAAAGAAAACATACGGGCGAGCGTCCATACCAATGCGACTTTTGTTCCAAAAGCTTCGCGCGTCACGACGCACTCACGAGACACGTTAAACGACATACAGGTATATATCATTATATTTACATACAATACATCAATAATTAAAATACTATTATATTTGTAGACTACATTATTTATACATCTCATATATTCTATTAAATATTATGTCGTATATATCGTATGTATTATATGTCTTATATATTATGTATATTTAGATAGTCTTATAATATTTTTTTTTTACTCTTTATGTTTTGCACGCCTACCAACATCCTCTCCTGTTCATCGTAAGGTTGGCTGATAAAGAATGTCTTCGTGACATTAAGCCCTCCTTTTCTGCTTTATATAGTATATTGTGCAATAAAGAATTAAATATATTTAATAATTAAATCATAATTTTCCTTACAAAATATTTAATATATTTAATAATTAAATCATAATTTTCCTTACAAAATATTTAATATATTTAATAATTAAATCATAATTTTCCTTACAAAATATTAAATATATTTCCAGATGAAAGACCCTTTCCGTGCAACTTCTGTAAAGCTGCGTTCACAAATGCCTATGATTTAAAGCATCATAAAGAATTTACTAAAACCTGTTTAAAAGTCCAGAGGGAGTTAGCAGAAAAGACTGATCTAACAGATAATTTTATATTGAAAGAAAATGTTCTGTGATATGTTTTGGTTTTATTTATTAGATGTGAGTATAAACATACAAGATATACAAATACATATATCTTTTTGACAACTGCTTAAATGAAATAAATGACATTTACAAGTTTCCCCGACATTTAAAGATCTATAGAAAGAATGTAATATTAATTGTATATTTATACTTGAATTTTATTCTCCTTCTCTTATTCAATCTTTCACATTTTTAATCAAATAGCAAGTAATTGAATGATCATGAACTCCTAAACCCAACTTGATCTATATTCAGATACTTCGAATATTTCCGTGACTCGATAATTTTATGTTCATCCCTAGATTTGAGGATTGACATGTAATTTAAAGATAACCATATAGAGTGTAATTAATTGGCCACCTTTTGCAGGCGGTCTATCTACATCAATCCCAAATACATTTGTTCTACGACTTTTAAAATTAATAGTTTAAAAATGTATATTTTGCCATACAAAATTTATTTTTTGCCTCTGATATGGCGCCCGGGCGTTGACCTTTTAAGTCAAATATTTTTTTGATGATTTGTAAAAAGAAAGAAAGGGGTGGCCAATTAATAACAAATAACCCTGTGTATAAAGCATATTGTAAATTTTTATCACAGATACTCTTAAACGGAACACAACTAAACGTGAAATTAATATTCTTCAAGAAATAATTTGTTTGGTATGGTATAAATAATAGAATAACCATACAAATATGTAATTAGTTATAAATATAAAACAAAAAACAAACATGATTTTCAATTTTTATTACTCTGTACAAAATTCTTACATAAGACTATCATTACCTTATTTTGGACATCATTATAAGTTTTAAAAACGAAATAATAATATTAAACATGTATATTGTGTTAATCAATTAAAAAAAAGTTACTGATATATACAGACTACATAAACCATTTTTTTTTTAAATAACAATTTCAAAGGTAAACTCATAACAGTGTTGTTTACAATACAATTAATGGTATTCATTTGTATCACAAGAAGCTAGAATGATGGTAAAATTAACTTGCAATAGAAGTTTCTTTTTGTTGATGATATAAAATATATATTTGATGGTTTAATTGTACAAAATTTCAAAATGTTAAAACTAACTTGTCAAACGGAAGTTGAATATTATGACGTTTTTGACATCTATAACTACATTAATTTAAAAGCATGTAGAAGTATACAATTTGAACTTCTTTCAATGTCAGAACATTTGTTTTTTAATGCTAAACAGAAGCATAATTATTCGGAAAACATAATTTGTTTTTATATAATACAATAAATACAATTTAAAATATAAAATAATCTTTAAAAAAATTACAGTGTATAATCAAAATATTTTCAGATGGCATTACAAAATTTTTCTACCTTCTTGTCACAAAGATTTCAACTTAGTCCTTAGACCTGGTTCCACATAATTCATCCAAAATATAACGTTCATTCGATTTTTCACAATAACCCACACTATTAAAATATTTTCTATTCTGATAAACAATACCAAATACTAAACAAATACAAGAGACTTCCAAAGCTATTTAATAAGAAAAATTAATATTTTTTAAATAAACAATGATATATCATATTGTATTTATATATATTTAATAGTGTGAAGGATAATAATCTCATAATAAATACTTAATTTGTAGGATAGTACATTGTTGCAATACTAAATTAAAAAATATTAACATCATATGGTTTTCCTAGTGGTCCTGTTTTAATTTACTCATGGGTGTAATAATTATTGCTATTTTATTAAATTCACTATTTAAAATCGTACATCACTATAAAACTATTTCATTCTCAACAAATGTGCTTCAACTAAGTCTATAATAATATTATTCATAGAATAAATAATTATTTTCTGATGATATCAAATGTAATGTATTTATGAACCCATTATAACGCGAAAAGAAAATGTATGTAACAAAATATTTACAACAACGAAACTTTTATTAAAGATTCTATCAATAGGCATTAAAATTCGAAAGAGATAGAAATATAAAAGATCAATTTTTAATTAATTTCTAGGCTAAATAAAAGTTGATATTCTTGGAAAATACCAAAACTCATACAAAGTTTCTTCCTTTTAAATTTAAGGACATATAAGTTGGCTATTCTGAAATCAGCCTGTCTTGTATTTTCATCTCATAATAATTCTTACCAACCTGATAAATGTCCACAACATGCATTAAATCACAAAATACTATCTAGTACATTATAATGGATGTTCAAATAGCAACAATAAGTCATAACAATATTAACCTTCTGTCACTACACTTAATCAGCACCTTTTGTGAACATAATGTCCGACAGTTCATTTATTATTACAATTATTATTATTTAAAACTAGGATTTCTGACCCCTTGCCCGCCTATGAGGCATAGATACTATACAGTTGTCAGCCAGCTGACTTCTCATTGATGAGTTCTCTTTCCTCAAATCAGCCAGTTCTTGATTCAGTCTTAAAACTTCTAACACTAGTTTGTCATTATCAACTTCTAATTTTTCTAACCTGAAAATTTATTTGACATTAATAATTTAAATACATGTAAGAAAAAATACATTAATTTGAAGATTTATGAAAAAAATATAAAAATTGCCAAAAAATTTTTTTAATAAAAAAAATAAAATCCAAGCATACTTCTTCTGTTTCTCAGTAAGGTCAGTGATATGATCACAGGCTTTTGCTAAAATACCACCCTTGCTGGCTGTATCCGGTAGTCCTGAGTTAGGCACGAGGGCTGCTAGCTTTGTGATCCAGCTATTGATTTTATCACGTCTACGTCTCTCCACTTCATTGTGTGTAGCTCGTCTTTTATCATCACGCTGAAATAATAAGTATTTCTTTTATATAACATCCAACAATGTATGTAGTATTATATATTTACTAAGGCATAATACACAATTCTTAAAATATATAACTACTAGCAGACCCGGCCACGCGTTGCTGTGGTTGATAAGGTTTTGGATATACCTATTACATTGTAGTAAACTATTTAGGAAGTCACGGTATTAGAAAAAATTAAATAAAATTAAAAAAAAACCCCCGACTGCCAAGTAAAGGAAAAATTCAAAATGCAAGTAAATTTATCAAGGCAAGTAACGACATAAAAATATTTTGATATTATCGTATAGTCCTCATTTATTAGCTCCGAAAATTTTTTAAGATAGACACTCATCAACGTACGTACAAAGGTCCCCCGACGTAACGACTTCAATAAGTACATAATAATATTTTTATCCTTTTTAGACGTCATCTAGTATCGGGGTTTTTTTCTGTTTTTTAAATTATTTTACTTTTTTCTTCGTTGTACTAAATGAATCTACGAATACATTTATTTCCCCTGTTTAGGTTTTTACTATCAATATTACTATACACAAATCTACAGGTCAAACTTATAATATCCCATTTTTGGGTCGGGGGTTAAAAATAATGATGTGGACCGCTATGTTTTTTTTACATAGATGCAGTTTGTAAAGAACATGGCGACCTCTATGACTGATTTTCTACTACCATTACCTAACCCTTGATACAGTAATATAATAATTATTAGTGATGCGCCGAATATTTGGTAAGTATTCGGTATTCGCTGTATTTGTCCGAACTATTCGGTTTTGATGCCGAATATATTCGGTGCCAGTATTTCTATTTTTTTGGGTACACCACACTATACCACACTGTACGACACTATACCGCTATACGTTAGGCGTCTACGCTCCACTACTTGACCAACAGGGTGGTTGCAACAATGAAATTATTACTTACCAAAGAAGACGAAAACGTTAAAGCCGGTGTAAAAAATTCACCGGATTGGGATTTAAAGGAGAAGGCCTTTGAACATGATTGATCAAAATTATCGTACAGTTGAGATATTTATTTATTATTATTTTATTTAAGATGGTAACAAATGAGTACATTACAAATTTATAAATAAAGTATATAGGACAGATAGTTTTAAACTTATGAAAATAATATTTATTATTTTAAATTATTAATAATTTAATTTTGCACTACTTGGTGCACAATATTTTTGGTTGACCCGCCTCACATAAATAGATTCAACGAAGAAGCAGGTATAATTTGATTGTATTAGGTTCATTATAATATGAATTTATATATACTTCAGTCTAAGTAATACGTGGCGGGCTATATTAACACTAAAAATTAACTCATAATTTCTTTTCAAGATCGCGTGTTGGTTATGATGTTAAATTGTATATGAAACATTTGTACTTTTAACATTACGCCATCTGTTGAACACTAACTCAATCCAGTCAACAGATACAACGCCATCTGTTAAACTTGTTTGTACTAATAGATAATTGTAAAGAAATAATTTGCAATAAAATTATATCGCGACTTAAAATTAAGATGTAAGTTATCTTATGTTTCAAGTTGGATCAAATTGCACACGGTGTGCAAATTTGATTAAAATCGGTTAAGTAGTTTAGGAGTCCATCGCGGACAAACAACGTGACACGTAATTTTTATATATTAAGATGAATAAAGAGAAAAATGTGCATACTACTTATCAGTTTGAATAACACAGGAGTAAGACTATAAAATAAACATAATAAAGATATATAAAAGATATTGTCTATGAAAATAAAAAAACAGTCTCGTCAAATAAATAATTAGTTATCTATTATTTTAAATATTACAAATATATTCTACAAGTATCTCAGTGTTGTATGGTGCTACACATACTTTAAATTTTCTAGTTTGAGTCAACATACCATAGCCATAGTTTTGAATAATTGTATTCAGTTTTGATAAAAGTAAATAACTATTTATTTTGTGTAATATATTTCTGTACTATGTAGTTTTCATTTCATTATTTTACAATACTTTATAATTACTTTTCTATTTCTATAAAAAATAATTACTTACCTTTTTAGCTGTAATGACTTTGTTTTGTAAAGCACTCTTCCTTCTGATAACTTTTTTTTGGTTGGTTTCTGTTCCAAAAACTTGAACAGGATTACCTATTACATAGAACTCTCCACTCGGCAGTACTGAAATACATACAAGTTTCTTTATATATTTATTGTGTTATACATTTATTAATGTATGAATGTATTAACAGCTTAAAACACCTATTCTAATATTTGTAATGTTAACATATATGTATTTATAAAATAATGCATACCACCACTATTCAGAGTCAGCTTGTCAGCTGCCATGTTGTTAGGAGTTTGATTACCCGTCATTGGTATCAGTTTGTAAGCTACAGTACCAGCTTTAATAAATAAATTTTTATATTACTGGTTTATGTTTTTAGAGCAGTAAAATGGCATATGAAACACATATACATCAAAAGTTTTTATTTTTTTATATATTTTTTAAGATAATAATTATGAACAAAATTTTTAATAAAATATTTCATATACTAAATACTAATACTATATAAATATATGTTTTCTATAAAATGTGAGAGTCTTGGTTCAAATGAGAAATAAATCAATCCCAACCAAAGTTATTTATGTTGAATCACATTAAAAATAATATAAAAACAAAATATATATATTTAAATAAATCACAAACATTTTAACATACAATACTTTTCACAGAATAAGTCATAAAACATACTCAGGGTAACTTAATGTTAACAGTTTTTTGCTTTATCTGAGCTTTTTAGATTAGATATACCATCAATGAAAATTTGAATAGAGGGTTTCTAATATTTTATTAAAAAAGAAAACATTGAACTAATTGAACTGGATACTCACATACATCCTTAAAACTGTACGATGTACTCTTATCCTCGTTATTATCAATATACGATTGCGAGACTAATTGGGATCTTTCACACTCAACACTTCCTGAAAATAAATTATAATTAAATTTACTTTCCACCTTCGTAGTTAATTCAATAAAAACGGTGATAATTTATAAGAACTAATTGAATTGCTGCAAGATATTTCTATTGGTAAACAAATAATGATATAGCCACAAGTTGTATTCGATCATATTTTAGAAATTATCACTTTTACTCTTACCGAGAGATCCTTCATCTACCATGCCAAGTATTTCGCTGTCCGCACTGAAAATTATAATCACAGTGTGGAATACATAATTATTATTTTATATGAAAAATAATTATCAAAATAAAAAACAATTGCCAAATTGCAATACGACTGTTGTTGACCTTCGTTGGCACTTAGTAATTAAATAATTATGTAATACATATAACACTTTCGAGACGGGTAGGAGACACTGATCACGTTTACCTGTTATCGAGAGAATTTTCATCGACGTCAAGTACTACTACTTTGGCCATTGCGTGTAATTATTTTTGAATTTTCTAAACTTGATCACGGGGACAAAATAAAGTGGTCATGTGATGAAACTATAGACAAAGTAACACAGATAACAAAGACATTAGTTTCTGATAGCTAAAGACAAAACTTTGTTTTTTTTTCTGTCATACCAAAAATTATAGGGTTTGAAAATATTTTAAGAAGTAAGTTTTTATCGGTATAAAATATAGATATTATTTGAATAGAAAAATAGTTTTTGAATTGTGTGTTAATTTTAAGTAATTGTAATAAAAGCTATCTACGATGGAAAAATATTGTTGGACCTAAATCAAACATCTAAACTAAAAAAAGATTTAATAAGATAAATAGAAGATATTGAAAACACAATATACATATAAAAGATATTGAGCGATTTATTGAAATCGTAATATTCTTGTCTTGCATGATGCCATTAATTAAAAAGTATTGGTCAAAATAGCATATATGTTTTGACTTATACCATATGTTGTTCCAAATTTAGGAAACCATGACACATAACAGATTTGAGGACTCAAAAGAATAAATTACTTCTTCAAGCCCCGTTAAAAAGTTGGTTACGATAAACTTTTCAATATTCAGTACCCCTTTATTGTTCTGAGACCCCTAGTACGAGTTTTGAGATAAGAGAAGTTTGTCAGTTTCGTGCTGACACGAGTTTTCGGTCATGATGATTGTTGGTATGATTCAACTTTATAATCAACGTTTATTGTTTATGCTATGTCGCTCATCAAATAGGTCAATCGCAGGAACTTCATATTCCTAATTTAATTCCTAATTTTAGTCGCATAATTGGACAGTTAACAATTTGTATTACGTATAGTAGCCAATAGACTAAGATCCGAAATATTTGTTGTTGTTGTTGCTTATCTGTGGCTTTTTGTACTGCAGTCGGAAATATTTACCAAATAGCAAATACCAGTATACTGTCATGTGCTAAGGACGTCAAAACCTGACGCTATAGGCTATAGTCTATAGTCTATACTGGTGAAACTTTCTGAAATATGCCTGATATTGCCTGATCTAATTCTTCGAATTTTGGCTTTATTAATTTTATAGAAGAGTTTTCTTCCAGCGCCGCCTGCAAAATTGCTTTTTTGTTTTTCCAAATGGTAGCAACAGTAGATTGGCTTAGTTCAAAACGCCTTCCAACGTCATTTTTCTTTTCTCCTTTTTCAATCTTATTAACTTTTTCGTCAACACTAATCGCTTTCTTCTTACTGGCCATATTAAAAGTTTCAAAGTGCCTACTACTAGGAAATATATATAATAGATAAATATATTAAAATATTATATAAATATACCTATATTTATATGTCTTGTATATATTTTTATTTTGTAAGTGTGGCTGATCAACCAAAGGCCCTACTCCGGGCCAATTCAACCTAGACGATAACGAAGTCAATTCCGGTATGGACTTCGATGTAGTTTGCCTTGACAAATGCGCGAACTTTTAGGGTTCTTCTTGCTCGGGCGAAAGCTGATTTGCGGGCAATTACCTTGAACACTGAGCAGGCCACGTTTGAGTAGGGATAGGGGAAGAAATATCCTGTACCACTCCACTAGGGCCCAAGATCTCTTTATCTAAGCTATAGATAAAGAGATATGTATAGTATGGAATAGGTATTGCGATGATTAATTCCAGTTGGTCGGGGAACATAAACAACTCCGTTGCAGTGGTGGTGGGATCGAGTCCCGGCTCCGCTCTCACCACCCTAAAGACTGGCCCGGATTTGGTAGCCGCGCGATAGGGATATGAGTACGTTGCGGTAAGCATGTACTTCCCGGTGGTCTCCTCTCGGGGAGACTACCGCGGCGGGGCTGGACAAGGTCGATGATGGTCGAGTCGGGTTACCCACCTGATTCCCTGAGACCGAGTCCGGCCAGAAGGGGGTCTCGGCCCCCTTCAGAAGTAGCAGGCTTGGGTGAGAAAGGGGAGGAAGGAAAACCCCCACAATCTATCAACCCTGCAAAAAGGTGCATGGGTGCTCCTCGTTGCGGGGTGCCCTCTCCATGGATCACGTCGGGGCATCGCGGTGAGTGCGAAAGAGATCCCGTGGTATCCCATTATGAGGGCGGCGGCAACCGTCAGGTTTAGTAAGTAGGAGTCCCACATAACCACCTCTATCATCCCCTAATTGGGGGTGTGTATCCATGAGGATTGCTGATCTTAAAAAAAAAATAAAAATGTCGTTATCTTATCGTCTGAACTGAACTTAACTGTTTGCAATTCAGGAGACGAATGACGTGGTTTGGGAGGAGATTTTGGCCGTTCTCAATCTCCCGTTCCCAGGGGGTCAATCGTATCGCGTCGCGTGGAACAAGCTCCACACCACGAGAGCGTCAGCCATGGATTTCTTTAGCCGGATTTCCAGAGTCAGCTTATGTGGGAACTTATTCGGAAATCCACTAGCCACTCGCCTTTCGTGACGGCCCCTCTTCTCATGATGGAGGGGTTAGCTCAGTTCCTGCACGTTAGCTGCACGGAGGCCGAGCTAGACGTCGTGCTGAGTCGCCTGTATGCCCGCAACAACAAACAAAACAAACATGTACCTATATGACATTATAATCACTTTTGTTAGCTTTAGTAAAATGTTTAAAAAGTAACTATTATCAGGGAGAACATAAGTTTATACTTCATTGAGTAAGCTATCATTTATTCTTTGCTTTATTAAGAAAAACATATTTTAACTATATTTCTCCAATCATTAAAATAAATATAAAAAGTGTATATATTAATAATAAAAAAATCAAAAGTATACAAGAGGATCCACTAACATACTTTTTAAGATTAATTAAAGATAGCATGATGCTTCATTGAACATCGATTCGGTGGATTCCACCATTTCTTGAAATCTTTGTACCTAGAAACTTTTTCAAGTAATTTTTTATTATTAAGCATTGTACAAAAATTGCAAAAATCATCAGATTTTTTATATTCATTTCTTGAATGATATGAATAATGATTTTGCCATCTGAAATATTCAACATATTTTTCGGGATTGAAAATTAATTCATGTATTTTTTCAGCAATTTTTTGAGCACTCAACTTCCTTGCATTTAGGTATATACCATCGGGCATGAACCTGCAATCCATATAAAATGTAGTTTTCTCACATGCATAGCATGTAATTTAATAAATCTCTTATTTTTATAAACAAAATATAATTTGGATGTAGGTATAAGTATAAGATTGAGTTTAAAAATGCACAGATAATATTTTTTGAATATATATTCTTTTTATGTGATTTTAAACCAAACAAATATTTACACATTTAATATTGAAATATTTACCTTGTATAATTAGCAGCTCCATACACAATGGGAATAGTATTGTGTTGCAAGGCATATAATAACTTTTCAGTCACGTAATCCTCACTAAATGAATTTTCAAATGATAAATAAAAATAGTAATTCTTTTCGAGCATTTTTAAACATATTTCGTGATCTTTCCTCGGACATTTTAAAGGACCACATCTACCATAGATATCAACGCTTAAATTATATTTTGCTAATTCTTTTTGTAATTCATTAACCAAATTCTCTCGTTTGCTTAGTGAATAACATTTAGACACGAACCACGCAACAGCTTTATTTTTACTCCTTAACTTTTCTTTTAATTCATCACTATTTCATCCCTTCAAACTTAATCCAATGCATATTAGAATTCGGTCCGATGAGAATGCCGTCAGAATCACGTATGATCAGATAACCCCACCTAGCATCTGAATTTTTGAAATTTCTGAAGTTTTGAAAGTCCAAGTCCAATTAAAGAAATCGTTCAGATAATTTGCACCCACTGGGAACCGATCAGAAGACTCGCCACTTACAAATGCATATTTCTGATGAGGAGATCTTATTTTAGGCAAGTTTTTCTTAGCGTAATTAATCACCTCTCGTCCAGCAAAGGCGATAACATCGAACTTTTGTGCACCACCAAGGTACGATCTGTTCGAAGTGACAAAACAATTTGTGTATGCACATTTTCACACACACAAGAAAAAAGACTTTTTGAAGACGTCCATTCCAAAATATATTTAAGTTTTAAAATCGATTTCGATTTCTCGTCTAATTTCTCAATTTTCTTTTTATTAGTAGTTTCAGTACATACTATTTCTTTATTAAATAAAGTCTTACCCGATTTTTTTACATGTGTTATTAAAAAAAGGATTAGGAATAAAAAAGTAACAAGGCTACATGAAAAATAATTTTCACTGACATGAAACACCGCATTCTGGACGGTAAATTTTGGTACCTAAATGACAGTTGTTCACACGGCACGGGCTGTTATCAGATTTACGACTGTCGAAGGCCGACGAGTTATACCTACCTATCTCTTTAACATACTGTGTAGTAATAACATTTTATGAGGATATTACATAACACTCATACCCTTAAAGACTAGAAATTATCCCTGTATATAAAAAATATATCAAAAATTATCACTTCTTCATATATTATTTGTAGAGCTATGTTAGAAAATGCTGAATTTAATTTTTCTATATTACTGATATATAATGTATTCGATAAAATATTTGTCTCTATCTGCGTCACATTACGAGTAGTCGCAAATCATGAACTATAATCTTTAAATCATTTCTTATATGGTTTATCAGCTGTTACCATTATTATTATATTAAAAAAAGAGCCAACGAGCCTCAGCGGATGAACTGATTATAAGTGTTCAATTCTGACCATGGTCTCTAGCTATTGCAAATATGTCATATCATAAACAAGAGTATTATCGGTCTTTTAGTCCTCCTCAAACTTTTTAAAGGCACCTATGTCTTATCTTCTTTTGCATCCTTCCACTTCCATATCTACCACTCTTCTTATTGCATGTCTTTCATCTCTCCTCATCTATCTTGGTATAGGCATATACCAAGATAGATAACATCCTCTTTTTTATCATTAGCGCTACTCCCAAGCTTCTTCAATTCTCTCATTTCTTATACTATAAAAACAAAGAAAAAAAACTGTGCAGTATTAGACTGTAAATCTAATCTTTTAATATAGATATGACGAAGATTCTAATTTGAAATTAGTAAATAATAAATATTATTTGAGAAATTAATTTATATTTAAATATTTTGAAATAAGGTTTTAGTTTGAAAACAGCAGCCAAGTATGATAGAATAACAGTTATATAATGTCAGTTCCTCAGTACTCAAATAATGTACCATGAAATTTAAGTAAAAACTTTTATAAACTCAAAATACTATGCGCTCTGTTTTCGTATGTAAGAAATATTCACAATATTTCAAAAATGTAAAGAGAATTGTGTGGTAATATCATAAGGTAGATCTTTGAAGTTGTTTCTTGGAAGTGGATAATGTATTACTTATATTCTTATAGGTACATTTATTACACATTCTAATTTTGGTAACTCAAATGTGTTCAAACCGAGCGGTTGTGGATAACTTGGAATGCTGTATATACGAGTTATTAGAATGTTTCGAAGACTTTGTCAAAAAATCACTAATGTTAATATTCCTAGGCATCGGAATAATTGTTGGCCTTCTCTGTTATTTGCTTAAATTGGTCTGTGAACGTTCTTCTCTGAATGATGCTGTAGTTGGTAAGTTATATTTTAAAATAAAAAAAGGGGTTATTCTACAGGCTTGAGTAATATTTCCTCCTTAAGATGTAGATAATAAGACTTGTGTTTTCTCGTCTTGGAAGCCAATCATTCACTTTACTTAGTATTTCAATTTTGTAATCAGTTTCAGATAAACAAATCCATACACGAAATAAAGCAAATGATTTAATAAATAATAAAAAAGTTGAACAAGAGGTCAATGAAAATATTTTAAATGCGCGGAAAGAAACGGCGTATAAGATAAAAGATGGACTAGATAATAATATTACTCGAGATAATAATATTACTCGAGGGAATAATATTACTCGGGATAATAATATAACTCAAGATGATAATATTACTCTTGATAATGATATAAATAAAGACAAAACCACAGCAGCACAACAGAACAACAGCATATCTGACACTTCAAATACACCAATGTCTTCGACTTTTTCTGGGAACGATTTAAGTGATGTCGGCCTATCATCATGCTCGAAGGTGCACAGTTGATAATTAGAACATTCGTTGGGTGATCAATATTTAAATAAGGATTTTAATAAAACTTTGATTTCAGTATGGATGCGGTTGTGGGTCTAGCACACATGTTTATGTACCATCTAGGTAAAAAAACTATTAAACCTACTGTCAGTTCATTATTATAATCATTCAACCATTTCGTTTAAATGTAAAATGAAACTAATTAAAATAGCATATTTAAGGTGTACTATATATATTGATAGAGTACTTATATTAAAAAAAAACAATAATAAAATCTGTGACATCATTATAATTAACTCAGATTCAAGTTTAAGTTATCAACATCACTGCCCACATTTAAAACATGTCTTATTAAGCTTGCTTATTGATTTCAGAGTACCAATACCAAGCTTACCAACTCCAATTTCGTCCTCAAAACATAAATTGGTACCTTGTTTACGTAAGCGGTCCTCAAATAGAAGTAAGTTTAACATTTTGTTGAATTTTGGGGTGATTTTTACAACATTTTGTTGTAATGATAATATTATCAGGATAAATTACATAAATTGATCTAACCCCTAAGTAAGCAAATTATTTCCTTGTGTCAAGGGTGTTAAACTACGAACCAAATAAATAGAATATATTTAATAAACGACTAAACCTAGAAATACAGACATGCTCATCACATATAGGCCTGTTCCTGTCTGGTATCAAAGTCCTTTGCGAAGCTTAGACCTTGCGCCTTAAGCCTTCACGTTAGGCGTCTGCGCAAATCGCACACTCAACCAACGGGGTAGTTAACGGGGTTTAAGGGGGGGGGGGGGGGGGGGGGGTTAACGTGAAACGGCTATTTAGCACTAGTACAGTACAATATAGTCTACGTGACATAGATTTTTATTGACCTCCGCAGCCATCATGTGATTATTATATATATACTAAAATAATAGAAGTAAAGTTATCAAAAAAAAACTTATCAATTTCCAAACGTATCTTTAACCAATAGCAAACGTTTCTTGTTTATAAAAATATCTATCTATATCTTTCCAGGTAGTTTACAGTCTTTGCAGATCTGTCCCAAAAAGAAACCAGGATCTTGCTGTTCGTTGTGCTGTAAAGATGAATCAAAGAGAAATGAGGATTTCGATACACCGACGTCTAAATAAGCAATAGTCTTTTTAATATTGTAATGAGCGCATAGTTGTACCGTTTAGTAATTTTTAATTAATTTTTTTATTTGTGGTGTTTAATAAATTGTATGTTTTCTTGTCTGCCATTGTTTTGTTGATAATTTATCGTACTACAAGTATATTTTTTTCTGTGAAAGGAATTCTTTTTATAGTTTTCTTTTCAGACAAAAGACAGTTTTTTGTCACCTTAGAATGCGTCTTGAAGTTTTTATAAAATATGCGTAGGGTGGGGTAGTCAACAATGAACCAGGTGGATACAGTGAACCACTATAGTTAGCGAAAAAACGAAACGTTGCCAGACTATGGTTAGGTTAAGAAATTAATTAAAAAATGTAATAATCTCATCAAAAACAAGTTTCCTGCAAAGAAAATAAAGAATTTACAAATTGAACGCTCCACATTAATTAAAAAAGTAAGTGTTTATAATAGGAAAATGATTGAGAGTAGGTCACTGTATGAGCGAGACACCCAAAACTTGCATGAGGAAATCTCTCAATTAACTTCTGCATTGCATTCAATAAGTAAAAAATATGAATCTTCTCAGAATCAAATTAAGGAACATATTGAAGCTACAGGTAATTTAGTTGACCTATGTAGTTATAACTTAGAGCGGTTTGAGTCATTAACTAATAATTATGTTAACTGTAATTGTTTAAGTGAAAAATTAAATGTTGTTTCTAAACTAAACTCTGAGGTGTTGGGTGATTCGGCTATACATACTAAAAGTAGTAATAAAAACATAAATATAATGAATAAAAATCAAATTAATAATAGGTCCTCTGTTGTGCACAACCATAATTACTTTGTTTTTTCTGACCAATTAGGTCAGGGCTTTGGGTCTCTTTTATGTAGGGAATTAAATAATGTACATAATATATGCTCACCTGGTGCTAGTTACCAGCACAATATAGATAAAATAATTAATTTTGACTCAAAGTTGACTGAAAACAGTACTATTGTACTATTACATGGAGATGGTTTGTCGATTAAGAAAATTGAAATAATTAGTAATATTGAAAAATTATTAAAATTACATAATAAGAATAATTGTAAAATTGTAATTTGTGCATTTCCATATTCATCTTCTTATTCAGACAAACAAAATAAATATATATATAATTTAAATTTGACATTATATAATTTGACATACCGTCATAGTGATGCATTCTTTTACTTTGATGTAAATAAATTTATTTATAATAGGTTTAGGATGACAAAAGGTACAATGTATCTGCCCTTTTATTATAAAAAACAAATTGCTACTTTAGTAGCATTTAATTTAAAAAACTTCGTTATAACAGATATAACGAAAAATAAATGTACTTTAAATAATATATTACTGACAGAACATAAGCGTTCCACTTTAAACTAATGGATAAGACAAAGCCTAAGTTGTTTAATATTGTCCATCAAAATATACAAGGCTTAGGTGGCAAGGAATTGGAAGTGGAACTCTTTGTTCAAAAATATGACATAAGTTTATTGTGCATTACAGAGCACTGGTTATCAAAGAATAACAATATTATAAATGTAGAAAATTATAAATTGTCAAGTTCGTTCTGTAGAGAGAAAGCTATTCGCGGTGGCTCACTTATCTTAGCTCGTAACGATGTAGTGTTAAAGTCTCGATCAGATATAGTGGCGCTCTCTGTCGAGCGAATTATTGAACTATCCTGCATTGAGCTCAATGAACATATTATTTTGTGCGTGTACCGACCTCCCTCTAGTGACTTTGATGAATTTGAAAACAAAATGGAGGATATTTTAACTAAGCTTTGTCATAAAAACAAGTCCGTGATTGTTTGCGGTGATTTCAATGTAGATATATTACAAGAAAATTCGTCTAGTGTACGTTTATTAAATTTGTTTAAATCTTTTAACTTACTGAACGTCTTTTTTGAACCTACTCGTATTACTAGTATTTCCGCGACTTGTATTGATAATGTGTTCTGTCGCTGTAACATTTATGAAGAAACAGTAATGACAAATTTAAGTTCAGACCACTGTGGTCTAAAATTTTCTCTATTAATTAAACACGAAAGTGAAAAGCCCCAAAAGTTTACTTGTAGACCAATCACAAAAAACCGGGTCCTAACATTTAAGAATAATGTACAGCAAAAAGTGGGTAAAGTAAACATGAGCGATGATAATCCAAATAATTTATATAATAACATTTTCGGTTTTTTGTTACAAGAATTTAATAATGTTTTTAAGCCAAAAACTATGACTAAATACCTAAAACTTAAATTTAGTGATTGGGCTACCGTGGGAATATATAAAAGTAGAGATAAGTTATATGATTTATATAGTGAGAGGCAATGGAATCAAGATCCGATATTCTTGAATAAAGTTAGGATTTTTTCTAAAATATTTAAGACCGTTTGCATACAAGCTAAGTCGATTTACATAAGAAATAAAATCTTAAACTCAGAAAATAAAATAAAGGCAACTTGGGATGTTTTATCTAGTGTTTCTGGGAAAAATAGGGCTGCTAATGGACCTATTAAGTTAAAAATTGATAATATTGAAATAAATTCAAATTCAACTGTGGCGGCTATTTTTGAGACTTTTTTTAACGAAATTCCTTCAACAGTCACGCGTAATTTAAATTCTTCACCATGTGATGCAATCGTCGAATTGACGAATAACGTAAGAGTCAGTAATAAATGTTTTGTTTTTAAACCTGTTACATCATATGAAATTGTTAAAACTTTTAGAAATCTAAATATGAAAAAAACCGGTGATCTTTGGGGTATATCAGTAAAATTACTAATAAGTATTATAAATGATATTGCTCCACAATTATCCTTAATTTTTAACAAATGTATTGAAACCGGTACTTTCCCAGACTTAATGAAAAATAGTAAAGTAGTTCCTTTGTTCAAAAGTGGCGATAGACTAATACCCGGAAATTATAGACCTATCTCTATTTTACCCACTTTAAGTAAAATTTTCGAAAAAATTATACTAAACCAAATGTCAGAATTTGTTTATAGCAATGAAATCATGCATAGTGAACAATATGGTTTCACCAAAGGTAAATCAACAACTGATGCGGGTGCCGCGCTTCTTAAGCACATTTACGACGCATGGGAAAAGTCACAGAATGCAATCGGAGTGTTTTGTGATTTATCTAAAGCCTTTGACTGCGTGGACCATCAAACATTACTTTGCAAACTTAATCACTATGGCGTGCGTAATGCTGCGCTTGATCTTATTGCCTCTTACTTGAATCAAAGAGTTCAGACGGTTGATGTAAATAATTGTAAATCGGTTGGATCTCACCTAAAAATGGGTGTTCCACAAGGATCTATTCTAGGCCCTTTCTTATTTTTACTCTATATTAATGATTTGCCCTTTTACGTAAAAGGACTATGTGACATTGTACTTTTTGCTGATGATACCTCACTTATTTTTAAAGTTGATCGTAATAAACCTAATTTTGACAAAGTTAACTGTGCTCTGTCACGTGTTCTTCATTGGTTTGAAATTAATAATTTGGTATTAAATACTAAGAAAACTAAATGCATTGAATTTACACTTCCTAATGTAAAAAGTCGGGATTGTAGTTTATTCCTTAACAATGAAGTGTTAGAACTGACTGACTCGACAACTTTCTTAGGTATAACTTTAGATAAAAAGCTCCAGTGGAACCCCCATCTCTCGACACTCGCAAGCAAACTTAGCTCAGCCGTCTTTGCAATTAAAAAAGTAAGACAATTAACAGACGCTAATACGGCTCGACTCGTTTATTTTAGTTATTTTCACAGTATATTGTCTTACGGTATCTTACTATGGGGCAGCGCTGCCGAAATTAATTCTATATTCATTTTACAAAAACGAGCTATACGGGCTATTTGTAACTTAAAAGCTAGAGACTCCCTAAGAGAAGTTTTTAAAGAAATCGGTATTCTTACGGTCGCTTCTCAATACATTTTTAATAACTTACTATATATACGCCAAAATTTAAATGACTATAAAAAAAACAGCGACAGACATACTATCAATACAAGAAATAAAAATAGGCTTGTAACGCCTAAATTTAGACTTCAAAAAGTTAAGAAATCCTTCATGGGCTTGAGTATACGCATATATAATAAGGTTCCACAAGATATCTTAGATCTTCCTTTTCTTGATTTCAAATCTAAAATTAAAGGTATATTATTAAATAAATCTTACTATAACATTCAAGAGTTTTTGGTTGATCGAAATGTGTGGAACTTGGGTATCATAAATCTTGGGTCATAAATCTGTATTGCGAATAGCTAGTAATCTCCGCAATTTGTTTTTTGTTGTAAATTAATTTTGCTTTATCGACCTTCTGCATCACACCGATTCCTTAGAAGTCACTACTTGCGGTAGCATCGGGAGTCGGGTTGCCTCCCTCCCTCAAATATGTGCGAAGGGGGTGATGGCTGGCTCTTGTGTTATGCTCGTGAACGGGTGCTGCTTGCGGTGACTGGTTGTGTGGCAGGCCGAAGATTTATATATATTTACTGTTATTATTATTTAATTTTCGTTGCCTGAAATCATTGGGCTTCTTTTCCGATTGATTGCGACGGTTCTAGTTGTTCCAAAATTGCATTTAAGTTTATAAAATAAATAAAATTGACTCATTTGCAGGGTTGATGTTATAATTTATAAGTCAAACATTGTTAAATTTTATTTAAAAAGAGCAACTGTTGAGTTTCTGGCCAGCTCTTCTCAGCAGAACAGCATTCCGAGCTGGTGGTAGCTTACTCACAGACTGACTATACTGACCAATTTAATGTAATTGACGATTCAAAAGTGCGTGTAAATGCCTACTTGAATAAAGATATTTTGAATTTGAATTTGAATTTGAATTTATGGAATTTGCACGATAGAACCCCCCCGCATACCCCGATCAAATGCTTCAATCGCTGGTGGGCTTCCATTGTAAGTTTGTGTACGCGGATGTTTTATGTGTTTCAGAGCGGCAAAAGTAAGAAAATTACGTGAGTTTATTTTTTTGATTACTTTTTTTCTACTAAATGTATCTCATTTTCAATTTTATCTCAGGGTGGAGTGGCTTATTACGCGTTTTTAGCATGAATATTAATGCTTCTACGTGCTTCTAGTCGTGGCTAACATAACCTATATTAAAAAGTGCTTAGGTAGTGCACATTGAACCAGTACCTGAAGGTACACAATGAACCTTGGTTCACTGTGTGCCTCAAAGCAATGAACGATGGTGCTTTGTGTACGCATGTTAATATGAACGAAAAAAGTAAAATTAAACTGAAGGTAACTCTTAAAAATTATATTTGAGTTATTGTTGTAGGATGAGGAGGCAAACAGGAGGTAGAGAAAAAAAGGAAAAAAAGGATCGCATACATCATATATGAAAGCTATGACCCCGGTGAACAATTCAAATGCCTTCAGAAAATGTGGTATATTTCCCTTAGGCGATAACATTTTCTCTGAAGTTGACTTTTTGCCAAGCGAAGTTACTAATAGACCAGCACCAGCTACTCCCGATATTACGGAAAAAAAATTGTTGAACGTGATAGTTGTGAATCACCTTCCATTTTGACTTGTTCTATTTTAACCGACCAGGACTTACCAATCCTGCCAGAAATAAGACATAGTATTCCAGAGCATAGCTAACTAGAAGATTACCAGCCTAGTCGGTCTATTTGTAAAGATCTAACTGCTGCTGCTGGTACCAATTCCGTGGTAAGACAAGTTCCAAGTCAATTCGTTTCATCCAAAGTCTTTCGACCGCCTTTGAAAGCAGGTCCTCGTAAAGGCAACCGACAAAAAAGGCGTGCTGGAAAAAGTATGATAGCGACCGACACCCCAGAAAAAAATGCGTTAGCCGAACTCAAGCAAAAGAAGAAGATAAAGGTTGTAGATACTGTGAAAACTGTGGACGAAACAATATTAGATGACAACTTTCTTCCACTGTCACGAAAACCTCGTTTAGATGATTATGTCATTATTATGTTTGAATTCAAAAAATCTAATATTTACTATGTTGACAAAGTTATTAAGGAGTTGAAGGATGAAGACCTTGATTATGTGGTTTCTTATTTAAAATTAAACCACTCGAACCTGATACTGCCGGAATTAGCTTGAAAGAAAAAAAAAATTCTTCCTTCTCCTAAAATAGAAGGAACGAATAGGCGACAGGTGACATACAATGGAAAAAAAATATGCCAAATAAATATATAAATAATGTTTTGGTTGTATTCTTATGCCATAACAAGTTCTGTAAAGTATAATAGTGTTAATAAGCACATTTCACTTATAATAATTTTTATTTTTAATTTATTTCCCAAATTTTAGGGTATCCAGCCCGAGGTTGATAGTAAACTACAATGGTTCATTGAATACTACCCCCTGGTTCATTGTGCACTATAAGGTGTACACAGTGAACCATTTCCATGTTTTTTTTAATCTGATCATTAAACAAAATTTGTAGGAAATATGCAAAATTATAGTATTAGTGATTAAACTTTAGTAAATTTTCTAACTTATGGTATAATTTAATCTATAATAATCGCTATAGGATAAGAGTTATATCTCATCAAACTTTTTGTGGTTCATTGTTGGCACTCCCACCCTATTCGTAAAGTGCAAGACAATCTTATTAAAATAAATGGTTTTGTCTTATTGGACATTTTACTTATTTTTTAATTCAAATAGTAAGTACATTTATCAAGCACAAGCCAATCGGGTTTTAGAAAATGCTAAAGCAATATTATATTTTGTAAAACTTTACATAGCCAAAGCATATTAAAACTCATTTCGATAGAGACACAATTCATAGATTATAAAAATATTCAATCTGATAGAAATATGTCAAAAGTAAAAACCATTATCAAAAACTATCACATAAAGAAATCCTCGTCACCACTTTCGTACAATCGTTAAATATATAAAATTAAAATGGTTTAACAAAAAAAAAAGAAAAATGGGTAAGCGACGTGTGTACACGGGTGAGTCTAATCATTTCCACCTCAGCTCATACTTTACAACTAAACTAATAATATCAATCTATGTACCTAACTAATAAACATTAAACAATTTAATGTTTTCCAATTTCAATTCTAGGTACTTACGCCAAATGTCGATACCCGTCACACCTTAGTACAAGTTGTTCCAATAGGATAGAATTCCGGAAATTGATTTTAAAATACATCCGCATGGCTTATTCCGTAGTTTTATCGAGCTACTTACCAATCGTAATAGTAGTCATCGTTTTGATATTAAGTCTCTTTCTTCCAAACAAAGTAAATAAGAACAACGATTTGGAAGTAATGAAGAAAGTTTTAGATCATATGACGGTAAATATAAAGTAATATTCTGAATAATGTTCAGACTTACTGTGTATATATTTTTATGGTAACTGGTCTCACACCTATCTACAGAATCTTTACAAAATCTAGCACTTATTTGGAGAATCCTTGCAAATATATTTTTAATGTATTTTAATTTTCAAGATCTAAATATTTGAAATTTTTATTTTCTTTAGAAAGAGGTTGAACGAGCGGAGGTAGCGTGTCTGACTGCAGCCAATGAAGTTCATTGCTTGCGTTCATCATTATGCAACGAAGAGACAGAAACAGTTGGTTTAGTTTTTATTTTCGGGCCGTGGCTTTGGAATGACTTGGGTTTTTGAGTTTAACAGCTGATTCTCTACTTGACTCTAGTTACCCATTGAGTTGATTTTAGTGATAGCTGTCATGAAGTCACGGTGCCTCCCAATAATGATAAAACTAACATTATCTCAATCATGAACGTAGTTTTCTGGCAGACCAGGGACCTGCGGGATTTGTCAGTATGCACCAGCCCGCGCCTGTTCTCCACTAAATCGGAACCCCTACAAATACAGAAAAAAATCGGTATCTTTCGCAGAATCTTCCCCCAGCGAAATATCTCGAAGAAGGTATCATGAAAATAATCTTTAAAATACACAAAGCTTAAAGTTAAAATAATAATAGTAAATTATTTTCAGGAAATAGCAATAATGTCAATCATCTATACTGACTCCTTTGACGCTGAAAACAGAATAACCGAAGTAGAAAAAAAATATGTAAAATAAATACACAAACGAACACATATTCAGTTTCAGTCTTAAGATTGTCTTATATATAGTTTTTTGTTATTTATCATGGTATTTTTTTTATTTAAATGGGTATGTATGCAATATTTATAGTAAATTAAAGTAAAATTTTAAAGACTATTGTTATATGTTTTCAAGAACAAATTTATCCATACAAAAATCTGATGGCTACGCAGTATTACCTATTATTATTTTTAAAATTAATGGTTTTAAAAAACTAAGTTATCTCATACAAAATTTATTTGTTGCCTTTGAACTGGCATTAGCTCTGAGCGTACCTACCCGGGGCCCGGGTGTTAACATTTTAAGTACTTCTTACAAAGTACAGAGTAATAAGTAAAAAGCATTTTTTTTGTTTCGTTCCTTTTGTGTTGTTTATCAAGACTTGTAAAAAGTCATAGAAAGAATGTTGTTGAGATTGATTTAGAAACGCTGCCTGGAAGAGGTGACCAATTAATTATAAATAACACTATATACTATCGGTTAATTAAAGAACCAATTTGTAAACATCATATACAAAAACGATACAAAAAATTAAATAAACATTTAAAACGATAATGAAGAAGATACTTATATATAAAGAGTAGATTTGCACAGTTTAAGCTATAACTAGAACAAACCCTTAAAAGTATGTTTTTTTTTAAAGTAATTAAACAATGATAGACTTATTAAATTGGTCAGGAACGGGGAGTAGATGAAATGACTGATGATGTAATAAAATCACTGATAGCAGCTTGTTACAAAAATAAAGCATATTACAATGACATTTGTACATATTACAAATGTAATTGTAACATGTTCTAAATCTGTTAATTTCACATATTGGTGAAAATTTTGTCAGATTGATGACAGTTTCGTCAGTCTTGTCTTCAGGACCGCTGGCCGACAGGCTTAGCACCTGGTTTTTTTTTTTTTTTTTTTTTATACGATCTAGGGCTATGCTTGACTACATTCCACCTGATGGTAAGTGGCATGTAGTCTTAGATGGTAAGGCGCATTGCCCTAGCAACCTATTCACTCTTCTCTTGAAGACACCCACATTATATTTGGCCGGAAATACCGACGCAGGCAAATTGTTCCAGTCCTTCGCTGTACGCACTAAAAATGAGGAAGCAAAGCGCTTCGTTCGGACAGGTGGAATGTCCACAACAAAAGGATGGATACCTGCCGTGCGTCGGGACGTCCGGTGATGGAAGGGGGACGGGGGAACTAAGTTGTGTAGTTCCTGCGCACCCTCACCAAAATGTATCCTATAGAATACTGAGAGGCTAGCAATTTTACGCCTGTGTTCAAGGCTTTGGAGGTCGGCTTCGACCAATTCGGGATCGCCGATAAGCCTCTTTGCTCGCCTCTCAATTGAGTCCAGAACCGCAAGATGAGACTTTGCGGCACCAGCAAATATGTGACCACAGTACTCTACACACGACCGGATCTGTGCTTTGTATAGAACAAGAAGCTGTCCCGGTGTAAAGTACTGCCGAACCTTTGCAAGAACGGCAAGCTTTGCTGCTGCTGCTCTTGCTCTAGACTCAATGAACCGACCAAAGTTGAGGTTCGAGGAAATCTCTAAGCCTAACAACTGAAGCCGGTCACTGTATTCCAAGGATACATTCTGGAAAGTAGGAGCCAAGGTGAAAGGGCTCTTTTTGGCGGTGAACAGACACGTCTGCGTTTTGGTGGCGTTGAACTTGACAAGATTGGCATTGCTCCATGCGGAGACTGCCTGAAGTTTGTCATTCAAACGTTGCACCATGGCTTCTCTTTCAGACTGTATTTGATCTCGACTAGCCCGAGTACTCGGCAGATATCTTTCTACAACTGTGCTGTCGTCTGCATACCCATAGATACCGGGCTTCAACAGATCATTAATGTGCAGCAAAAAAAGAGTTGCAGAAAGAACGGACCCCTGAGGCACTCCGGCATTTATTTTCAAGGGTTCCGAGGAACACCCGTCAACAACTACTCGGAGAGATCTCTGGCTCAAAAAGTCCGTTACCCAGCCGATCAGACCAGGAGATATACCGTACGCTGAAAGCTTGCTTATAAGGCTCGCATGCCAGACCCTGTCAAATGCCCTCGAGACGTCCAGAGAGACGGCGATCGCTTCTCCGTTCTTCTCGATGGCCTCGCCTAAAATGTGTGTAGCATACACTAGGAGGTCCCCAGTAGACCTATTACGGCGAAACCCGTACTGTCGGTCACTGAGGAGATCGTTACCTTCTAGGTATGCTAGTAGGCGCGAGTTCAATACACGCTCCATAATCTTGCAGAGTATGGAGGTGATTGAAATCGGTCTGTAATTGACAGGGTCGGCACGGCTACCTTTTTTGGGCACGGGTTGCACATTAGCAAGCTTCCAGGATTTCGGCACTATTCCAGTCATGAAAGAGAGACGATACAGACGTGTCAGTACAGGAGACAACTCAGCTGCGCATGTCTTGAGCAGAATGGCTGTTATACCATCAGGACCACTGGCTTTATTCACATCTAAACGACACAATGTTCTCCATACCTCTTTGTTAGTGATGCGGATTTCAGGCATCGAAATACCGCAGTGAGGAAGATGTGCTGGAGAAGCATTGCCAGTGTCTAGATGCGAATTATCAGCAAACAGAGAAGCAAATACATTTGCTTTCTCTGTTGCTGTGTGGGCCAGGGAACCATCCGGCTTTAGCAGAGCAGGCAGTAAGGGTTGGCAGAAATTTGACTCGATCGCTTTCGCAAGAGACCAGAAAGCTCGACTGCCAGTTGGTCTGGCAGAGAGCTTTTCGCCATTCTTAGCGATTCGATCGAGACGAGCCTTCCGTAATGCCTTTTTGTAGGACTTGGCAGCTTGGTTAAAGGCTCTCTTCTTTATACTTACATCCAGAGTTTTGCGGCTTCGAGCATCAGCCCAAATAAGGTATGCCGAATGTTTTCGGTCATGTGCATGACGACATTCGGCATTAAACCATGGGCGAGCTTTGCCACCGATGGGTACGTCAGCAAAAGGAATAAAATACTCCATTGCCTGATGCACCACATCAGTTATAGCATCCGCGCAACTCGACGGATCCAAAGAAGAGAAGCAGACCTGCCGCCAAGGATAAGATGCAAAAAAGTGCCGCATCTCATCCCAATCTGCTGACTTGTATTTCCATACTCGCCTAACACCATGTGGTTCGAAAGCTGGTGGGGAATATGTAAATACAGATTTCACCAGACAGTGATCGGAAGTTCCCAAGGGGGACGTGACCTCTACACGATACCTGTCCGGATCAGTTGTCAGCAGAAGGTCCAGGCAATTGGCTGTATGGCCTACCACATCTGGTACCCTTGTCGCTTGCCTCACCAGCTGAAAGAGGTCCAAGGACAACGCAAAGTTCCGCGCTTCTCTTCCAGCATGGTCGGTCTTCTGGTACGGGAACAGACAGTCCTGATGACAGGCATTAAAGTCCCCCAGAAAGACGAGCTGCGCCGAAGGGTACTGATACAGAGCCATATCTGCAGCCTCACTGAGATACTCAAATAAACGAGTTGTCTCCTGGTCACCGCTGTGCGAACGGTAGACACAGGAATACAGGATTTTTTCGTTTCCTGTGTCGACTAAAACCCATAGGGAAGAAAAAGTGGGGTCTTCAAGGTGACGGAGACGCTGAATACAGAGGTCGTTCCGCGCATACACACTGACTCCGGCCCGTGAGCGAAAGTTGTGCTCTAACGACTAACCGGGATAATCCAAGTATGCAGCGCTCAAAGGACATTGTATCTGCGTCTCCGTCAAAAAGAGCAAGTGCGGCTGCTCTGTCTCCAGGTGGTGGTGGACAGCTAAAAGATTTGAGTGCAAACCCCTTATATTAGTGAGGTGCACTTTATATGAGGAGGAGTGCAACCGCTGCTTTAACTTGTTCCCTTTTTTAAACTTTTTCATAAAAAAATAAATATAAAAGTGAATAGGGATGGGAAATGGCAGTTGAACGAGGCGGTACATATCGAACCCGACGTCGAAATTGGTGAAGTCTTGCCACTGGGAGGCTAGTCTGGAGACTGCGGGGACGCCCGAACCCCCCCAGGGATCGCCATCGGGCCTCCTCGACTGGTCGCCAACCAGCACGATGGAGCCACCCTGGGATTTTTCGCAGCTGGCGGGGCAGCCTTTCGTGGGTGGCTAACCCACTAATTGGGCCCCCAACTATCTTCGGGCGGCCAGCGGAAAGCCGTCGCTTCGGATCCCGCTACCCTCCTCGACTAGACACCCGACAAAACAAACACCAACCCGACGTCAAACCGGTTCGCCAACGCACCGCAACTGTTCAGACCCATTTCCGATAAACGGCTTCATCGAGCAACGTGCCGGAACACGACTAGGTCGCTTTGCGGCACGACTCTGCCCGATGGGTGGTAACTTTGCCGGCGACCGGATGTTATGGTCTACCACCAATAAACCTGGTTGTTCAAGTCGCCAGAAGCAGGCGTCTCTTACCTCTTCATAGATTGGACTAGAGTGATGAAACAAAGATACAATTGAGACTATACCAGTTAAAGGAGGATAAAATTTTTCTTGAAATACAACTTAAACCACTGAGAGGGTGACAATAGTCACCCTTTCGCGCAAGGCCTTAGTGTGCAAAATGCATAATTAATTTTTCGTTAAATTCTTTAAATACTTAAAAATTATCGTAAGCAGAGCATAGCACTTGTGGTAAATAGTGTAATAAAAAATTATATTTTTAAAAATCTAAACGTCACTTTAATAATCTAAAAATTTGTTACGTCACATATAAAATAATTCATAAGAAACATTGGTAATAAAATTACAAGTACCTAAATAATACGCAAAATTTTGATGAAATTGTGGTGATAATGTGTTGTGGCAATCCCTTACTATGCCACATTCAAAAAAATTAAGGGATGCATGTATTCAAATAGTACTTTTGTTGTCGATGGTAGCTATAACTGGACATATAATATCTATCTATCAGGTGCGACACGCGTTACGAAATGAATTAATAAATATTAGAAAGAGTTTTCACGATCTAAAAGTAAGTAATTGCAATGGGTAGTGTTAAAATGTTTATTTTATAGTAAATGTGAAAATATTTTCAGGATACCATCTACAATATAGATACCACATACGATAGCTTGTATAATGATATTACAGCTAGTTTAGCGACTGTAGAAAATAGTAAACTCACTATAGATTTAAATGATATGAAAATATCTCACAAGAAGGCTAATCATTCAGTGACAACTAAACTTTTTTCTGGAACATATTAATGATGTTACTGTAAGATGACTTGGAGAAATACTAAGTGAAACAGTTTATTCTACAATACCCAGCCAATAATACAGCATTCATAAAAAAAATGCTAAAAGCGACTGGCGTTGTATCAGAATCTATCATATTATTGCCTCAATGTTCTAAAGAAAGTGCCAAAAAATGTGTCAATCGAAAAGACAAGTCAATCATCCGCAAGTGCAATAGGAATTTCAAAATTTGTTATTACAGTTATTGGAAGTTCTAAAAATCTTTTTCACAAATGTTTAAGTTTTATTGCGTTATTTTTAAGCGAATCGTACGTGGTTTTGTTGTTTGATAAATAATTAATTCTGGTACTTATTTTAGTAATCACTTTTCTACTCTATTGTCTAATAAATAAAAACATTTGTGTTGTGATATCAGATTTTTGTTACAATTAAAAAGCCCCGAAACATGCATTTCTTAAAAAATTGTTATTATCAGATCGAGTCCTATCTAGTCAATCTTGATTATCAATCTTATCAAAACGTGAAGGTTCGTTATCAACTTTATCTTTAATAGGGTTTTCTGCATTTATAATTTTTAAACTCTTTGTTGTTAATTTATTAAGAGACACGTCTACATCAGGAAGAGGCAAATGCGTTTTGGGATTCCATATCCAATCGCCTCTCTCCATAGTATTAGCTAAAGTTTCTAATATTTCTATTTGGCCTTCCATTTTGGGTAGTTCTTCAGAAAATTTCATAATCCGTTTCTCTAAATCCGAATATGAGCCTTTCATGTTCGAAATGTTTTGCTAAAAAATAATGTGCTATTTAATCAATCAATCAATCAATCAATCAAGGAGTTCTTTATATTAAAATTAAATTCACTTGTAATCTAAATACATAAAATATTGGATATAGTAAATACATTAAAGAATTTTACCGCTATATCATCCAGACCCTTCGTGATATTATAGATATCACATTTCTTGCTACAATTGTTGCAATGGAAATCCAGCATTAGATATATTATCGCAATTAGACTGGACATAACAAAAAAGTTGCAGAAGCCGTTAAAAACCGACCATTTTGGAGGTCTGGCCAAATACACTGGCATCCCAGCTCTAGATCGCGGTCGTCCCCGACGATTTCTTCTGTGGTAATCCATATTAATTTTGATTTCGAGGATTTCTTATTTTAATTGATTTCCAAAAATCCCTTTAGAATGCATTAAAAATTTATTACTTATATTTTTGCATTGCTATTTTTTACATTTAAGCTATGTGGAGATTGACGTTGTGTCTGAGTATGATTTTGTCAAACTTCTTAAATTATTTATTTTTAAACAAAGGTTTTTCAATCTTAAAAAGGTGCATTATGAAAGAAAAATTACTTTACAAAAATGCACTCTCATTTATAACTTTAAAATCTTCTCCACGGCATCGGAAGAAAACATTGTTTCCACGTAGTTTGGTAGATAAGCCACAGATGACGCTTGCCATAATTTTCCTAAAGATATTTTTATAATGCTTTGAATATGATCTTTGGAGCGGTTTGTTAAGTAATTTAACTTACGAGTATAAAGTCTAACCAAGGTCATATACACAGAATACATTTATTTCGATAAGACATTAAAAGCTAAGCTAGTTCACTCAATAGGTGGCGCCACATTAAACATAGTAATAGTTTTTTTTGTGGTCAAAAATCAAATGATCTGTATTCTCAAGATTTGGTGGTAAAAACTATAGACCTCCTGGCTATAGATGGCCTTGTAAGAGTGATTCATAATTGTTTCCCAACTCGAGGAAACCATGGATATTAATATAGATTATATTATACATTTATTAAATAACTTCAAGTATAATTATTAAAAATAAATTAATGTGGATCTTAAGTAATTATAATACGTATACATATATAAATATATGTATTTTTTATTTGTTTGTTAATGTCACTCTTCAACCAACATGAAAATACAACTGTATATTACATAGTTATAAAAAGGAAATAAGTAATTATTAACAAAATTATATGTAACTTCAATCTTTTAGTTTTTGGTTCTCCGGCGCTCTCCGCCATTACGTCGCGACTCTCGAAAGAGAAAAAGTAGTTGTTCTCTTTCCCTCTTATTGTATTCCATTCTTGGTTTTCGTTTTACATTTCGAACTGTTAGGGACGCGTTTCTGTCGACTTTTTAAGTATAGATAAACTTTTTATTTTGTGTAATAGCATAAAGAAAAATAATTTTGATAGAATTTTAATAAAAACATAAGAAATCGGATTAAAAGTTTTGTGGATCATATTTAATCATCTTATAGAACTGAAGCATTACAAAAAATGTGTTAAGAACATCACAATATTAAAGAGATGAAAACCATCCCATCATAAAAACATAAATGCGCTAGAATAACTCGACACACAGCCATAAAATAATATGTCATATCGATAAAAAAAAACCATGTCATCCCTTCCAAAGCACCGGGCATGATGTCATTCATCCGCACACACACACAACAGGTCGCCAGTCGTGTTTACATTACCGATCATTCCCGTGCGTTGAGAACGTTCGTGTCTGTGATTTAAAATATTAGTTAAGTTATAATGGCCAACAACAGGGCCACGAAGTCTGGATTTGCTGCTGAGGCGCAAAGGAAGGTAAGATAAGATAATATATATATTTCATAGCAATTAATAATATAATATGTAAAGTATGGACATACTTATGACACAGTTTTGTGATGTCAAGTATTGATCGGATGCTGGGTCCAGAAACTGGTGCAAGGGCTGGGCCGTGACCTATATCCGAGACTACATAATATGTTTAACTTGAATCTAAACAAAATTTTAGGCAAATAATTTTTTAATGTTTCTACAGGACGGTAAAAGGGTTCCAATAAGAATTTAAAAATATATTGATAAAAAGTTCAGTGATTTTTTAAGGTTATAAGCTTCACAAATTTTAGACTGGTACCACAGATTACCTTTAACGTTCCTAAACGCGGAACAAACAGGTTTGCTCACAAAAACTAAGTGTATAGGACTGTAGCGGTCCCATGTGGTCGTGGAAATTTAAAAATATTTATTTTCTAAATTTAAAGTTAATTAAACTAACCAAGCACCGTAAAAGCGTCGTTCCTATTTTAAAATGTCAACTGAATGACATGACACATTGAAAAAATATTTTTTTAAATCCTAAAATCTATCCTTCTCTTCATCAATAAGGCAAAGCACGTCAGAATTGTTCCTAAGCACCGACTATATTTAGCCGTGATTTAAGTACCTACAATACATGACTAACAATATAAATAATGTTTTCATCTTTCAAGTAATATATAGAGGGTTTCAGGTCTCTTTAGTCTAAACTACATTTTATAGTATTTATTTATTTACCTATTTGGAATTTGGAAGCGTTTTTTTCTGATTCTAAATAGAACTATAGCACCTAGATTTCTGATTCCATTTTACCAAAAAAAATACTCTAGACCAAATAGCCCTGAACCCGTAATTATATACATTTTCAATTCAATCTTTTTTTAAAACAATTCACTTAATGAAAACAATAAAGTCAATACAGATTCTAGAATACATATTATAATAAAAAAAACACTACTCAAAATATAAATTGAACATGTTCAATTGCTTGTCTAAATCATCTTAAGGTAAATCGTTTTTGCTCTTGCCAAGTAGAATTCCATTCTGTCGTGTTCAAGTTGTTAAGGCTTTGAATTTTAAACAGAGGTTATGTTCATTGATCTTAAATCAAGGCGGCTAGAAAACCTTATCCTAATGAAGTTAATATGATTTAATTAAAAACAACGAGATTGTAATCACTGTTGTTATTATAGTTTATGAAGAATTAAAACCCTATAAATGCAGTGCTTACCTTTACTTGAATTTACAGTGATAGTGCACGCAGTATATATCACATTTCGTTATTTCGAAACTCCTATGTCATAACTATACAATTACATTGTTTTAAATATAAATCACAAAGAATTTTTTGAATACAAACTTGAATATTATAATTTTATTATATTTATCGCCAACGTTAATTCGCCAAATACGGTCATTAACCTCATATATTTAAATGTACATAAGTTGATAACTGTTGTTTGAAAGTCGAGTTACAAGTTTTTGTTAAAATTATGTCTGTAAAAGGTGCTTTAACGGCAGTGCATCTCTTCCTGATTTGGGTCAAGGAGAATCGGTCAATTCAACCGGTTTAATAAACAAATATAAGACGTTGTGCATCAATGGTGGATGAGGTAAACCTCGGATTAAAACTCCTTGAACATGATAAATAGATTTTATGATTTTTGGGCTTATAAAACCTGCGGAAACATTGACTGGTAGTAAACTTAATCTGGTAGTAGTAAACTTAACCTGATATTAATAAAAACTCAATAAAAAAACTGATATTCTTTGATTAAAATACAATGTTTTTATTGTTAAAATTTTAATTTTATCGTTATTTTAATTTAAATGTTTGTCAAAATTAATTCAAGGGTAAAATACCATAAACTTTTTTTTAACAATTTCTTAAGGAATAAATAATTCTTAGTGCCAACTCCTTAACATATACAAATACCTTCACATAACAATGACCATTTAAGTTAATGTTGACGAGTATTTTGTGACTTGAATTCTCATATATGACGCATTTAGAAACGTCTCAGTGAAATTTACAAAAGAAATGACATTTGCGATAACATCGAATATAACATCTGCTTAATAAAAAAAAATCTAATAGAATATTTAGAACTCAAACATTCAATAATCAATAGATGTCACTTGAGAATAGTGGAGAAGAAATATAGCACGTTAAATATAGGAACAGATGTTCGATTAATCCTTAAGAATTTATTACATACTAATTCGACGATGACTCATATTCCACGGTTCAGTTACAACACCAAACCACACCTTATAAGGCCTGGCCTTTACGCTGGACGTATTTATAAGGCTTAAATATAGGATACTTTCAAAACTCCACCATATGTTCAAGATTGACACTTGACCAAATTTCTCTTTGTAATACTTGTATTGTAAAACCAACACCTTAGATGGTTGGAATTACTAAATGCCTCAAGCAAACATCTTGTGTGGTTATAACCTCGAATAATTGTGTGCATCATTTTCCAATAGATAATGCAAATATGTAAATGAAAATTAATCACTTTAAGCACATATAGTTGTATCAAAATTAATTTATCCAAAGAAAAATATCTATATATTTGATATATATTGTATCTGTATATAGATACGTAATAAAATTTGCAGAAGTAGATCGTAGTGACAATGTCCATGGTCTGCACATTTAATTAGATTCATATCAAAATTGATAGCTACTGAATTGCATTAACAGTCGGCCTCATACCGACCTCATTCTTGTCTCCTTTTTCATCGCTATGGTACTCTTGATGTAGAAGCATATTTTTAGGGTTCCGTATCCAAAGATTAAAAACGGATCCTGATTACTAAGACTTCGCTGTACGTCTGTCTGTCTCCAGGTTGTAACTCATGAAACGTGATAGCTAAACAGTTGATAGCTAGATTTTAAGAGATGATTTTTTTTTGTTGTCTCAATAACAACAAATACTAAAAACAAAATAAAAATTTAAGGAGGCTCCCATACAACAAACGTGTTTTACCCTTTTAATATATTTACGGAACCCTTCATACGCGAGTCCGATTCGCTTTAGTATTTTTTTTTCTTCCAACTTATCAAATAAATGAGGTCAGATATTTATAATATTTTTTTAATTGTATCTAATGTTTATGCATAACTTTTGTTATCCAATTTGTTACCGTCTTTTATATCCTTATCTTTTGAATATATTTACTAGTTTTAATAAGTTCATAAAAAACGAACATCAGAATTATTCAAGATGACCTCTAGTTCAACGTCAGTTTCCATTAGGTCATAGCTATTTATGTTTAAACGTTACAACTCATAATGTCGTCTATGTAGACTCTCAATGAAAGAGCGCTTTCAAAAGCGAATTTATAATCCCGCAAAGGGAACTAACCTTCACATAAGCAGCTGGCGCCAGTGTTACTTAATATTGTGATGGAAATATAAAATTATATACAATAAGGATCAATTTTAAAATATATTTTATTATCTATCTCTATTTGCGTTATCACCTTAATGAGGTCATTGTTTTCTAATGACTGTTAACGGAATGGTTTAATGGTATTATTTAATTATTTTAAAATATTCTTGTATATGTATCACAATTCTGTTTATTATAACAATTTTAAACAATTCGACCTAAATATTCCGGCATCAATATTAGGGGAAAAAGAGTGAACGCAGCTGGTACAAATAAGTTCAAACAGGACAGAGCTGACAAGTAACCACTTCCTTTATATTCTAATACAAATTAAGTAAGGTTTCGGAATATTAATGATAGGAGAAACTATGTAACTTCTTATCGGTGAGTACCATCGACAAATTAGAAACGTTATTTAATTTTGTATAAAGAACTTTATAAACATTGCATCTAAATACTTAATAAGAATATGAATATATTAACTTACACTACATATTATATAGCAGCTTAGTATCAAAGATCCAAGTAAATTAACTTATAATTTTCAATTCGTTCGATATTCGTTTTAGTACCTGAATGTTTCCACGACTGTTTGAATTTAAGGTCGTTCTAATTATAACATTGAGACGACTCCAAAAAAGGATCTGCCTTTTTTATATTATTCACGGTATACGAACATTTAGGAGCTAACGATTTGTCTGAATCCTGAGTCACGTTCGAAGTCTTAACTTATGACGTCAACATGCGCGTGATTGGATTCTTAATACTTCAAAATAATAAATAACATCAAATTTCTGAGTATTGTATTATTACTAGGTCATAATTATTATTTGGAGTATGGTGACTAAAAATAAGTAATTTGATACTAAAAATACTAGAGGCAGTTGCTATGCTGCTATTGTTACATTAAATAATTATTTAGAAATATCTAATTTTAGCGTACAACAGTATACATATAAACAACACCTTAAAAATTTTTGATTACAAATATTTTTTGGTGTGGGGATAGACCAACGACCACCGGCATAGTCGGTACTAACATAGTTACGACCAAGTCACCTATCAGCCAAAGTCAAATTTATAGCTTATCCAGGGATCAGCAACCTGTTGTTATTGAGTCGCAAGATTTAAAAATACTAATTAAAAAGTTTCAAAATACTCTTTAATCGATTGAAAGCGATATTTGAAATAAATAATATTAGGATGTATGAAACTAAAGAGTCTCATATCCAAAAAAACGGCATGTGGCTCGTTTCGTTTCGTGGCCGCAGTTTGCCGACTCCCGGTCTATACCAAAGTTATATATAGTAAAGTCTTTAGCCTTTAAAGTCTTAACTTAACGGTTTTAATTCACGTTTATTTAGTTTAAAGTCTTTAATAGATTTAACTAACTTTTATTTAGATTTGTTATTTTACTTTACATGATGGTGGGATAAAGAGATGTAAGTCCATTTGTAGGTTAGTTGATTAAAAGAATTAAAAACACAACTTCTAAGATCTGCAGATTTTATCACAATGTTTTTTCTGGTAAATGATAATCATTCTATTATATTCGAAATTATCGAATGAAATAAAACGCAAGACTGTAGCCAATAAATTGCCTTATTCCAGCTGATTCAGCTGAATCAGCTTTATCTTTTTATAATTTATTGTTTTGTACTTGACGTTCGTTCATCTAAACACGTGACCTATTTTTATCTCAGACGCCATATATTTTAATAATGAAGCCTGAAACAATTTATATATTGAATCAAGACAAAAAAATAGTCCTGAATAATAATCTATAAACAAAACCCTAGGTCCTACAAAATAGGAAACTATGAATAATGCCTAAAGAACTATTGCATTCCTAAATCATTAAAAATCATTTTTATTAGATTTCAAACGGCAATTATTAAACAGATTCGAGGAAGGTAACTAGAGCTTGTTTTTTATATGAATAACACATTAATATTAATATAGCAGTGTTATGGAAAACATTATAAGGAATTTGTCAGTATTATTACTCACTAATTGTTACATGCGACTTATATCACATTTGAATCAGATTCACTATTTCATCGATTTTAATTTTATTTTGCGGAAATATATATTTTTTATCATTTATAGCCTAGTTACTCTTTATAACATCATCTATCCTACGTAAAAGTCCTGTTAAAATCGGTCCAGTGGTTTCAGGGTCCGAATAAACAGACAATATTTTTTTTAATTTTCTTTAAGTGCCGTATACTCTTATTAAACTCCATATGATTTTGCAAACGTGTGTTAATATAGAATTATAAACAGGCATTTAAATTTTATTTTTATGTGTAGATGATTAATTTGTAACATGACTCGTAAGTGAGTAAATAATGTTACGTAACAATTACTTAACTTTAATATAAGCAATAACAATACAGTAACGGTAGAAGAAAAATCGAAGTTAACCCTCCGTAGGGCAAGATATCGAATTTTAAAAATAAGCAGTGAAAAACGTTTATTGAAAGAAATAAAAATACACATGTTTCAGGAAAATTCTTTTTTTTTCTTTAACGAATATCTAATTTAAAGGGAGTTTGACATAAATGTCACACTGCATAATTAGGGTAAAACATTTCGTGTAAAAATAAGGGTAAAACATTTAGCGTAAACTCTAAAATAATTGATGGAATTTTTTGGTTCCACCAGAAAACGTAACTTATGCTGATTTAAAAACAGTGTTTTTCATTTTCCATCGCAGGTGTAGAGTTCTTGTAGCTTTTTATATTGTACCACAGATTGAGTTTTTTTGTGATGAAGATGGCAAACTCTCAGTAGATGGAGACGGATCAGGTTGACGGTCTTCTAAGCTACGAATGATCTCTTCAAGGCTCATTTCATCAAATTCATTTTTATCGTCAAAAAACTGCTCTTGTTCCATCTCATCCTCAGCTCAATAATCGGAATCTGAAACACTGATCATCATCTTCCATACCATCATCACATTCTTAGTTCATTTCAGTCAATAAACAATCCGAAGAGGTCAGAAAGACATTTAAAAAGGAGAGGCCAACAAACTATGTGATGAGCCACTTCACAAAAAAAAAATTACCTACGTTAGGCAATGTGACAGTTCTGGTACAAACAAACCAGACAGTCAAACTCGTCGAAGGCAGTCAGATTCATAGAAAACAAACAATACATTGCATATTTTTTAAAGGAACACAGTGTTTGTAGTGTTCTTCTATTTTTTACAGATTTTTATCCATTTGTAAAAAGCAAGTTAGCAATTTAGACCGCTCGGTCGACAATCAAGTGTTATAACACGGCACTAAAGCTGTCTTCATCATTTGTGTTAAACCAAGTCGATATATCGGTTTGTGACAGAAAAGTTACAGTGAAACGAAATGGATTAGAAATAATATTTTAATTGGCAAAGAATCGGTTTGTGACATAAATGTCACACGGCGCTACAGAGGGTTAAAGTGGAAAGTACACCGCAGTCAAAAAACACCTGGCACCCACAGACAAACCAATCGTTACTGAAAACCTCCTTCGTCGTAGTAATCGTGTAGGTAATGAACCTTATGATAAATATTAAACTATATTATTATTATTCACTTCCAGCTTATAAATAGGAACCCCGAAAGGGCTCGAAATGGTCGGTCAAAATTACGATTAAATTACGTGAACATAGTCCGGTAAATAAATATTTAATAACAATAGTTCACGAAATTTGATTTACGAAAAACTCATGATTAACATACAATATACCTACGATATTTTTTTTATAATAATATGAAATGTATTAAATAAATGTTACTTAGTAATTTAAATTAACATTGGTCGTTATGTTATAATTACATGTGGTTTGTACCACGCTTATCAGTTTGACCTTCAAATGAAACATTGGCAAAACTTGCATTCTTATCATTCAGCTATTATTTGTAGTAAATAGAGTTTTAAATAACAGTGACGTAATACTAAAAGGAAAATGACAAATTCGTTACATTTAAATGATTAGTTTCTGTCCGTCTATTTCTTTAAATCTCGAAATTCAAAGTTTCAGTTTGCACAAGTTTTTTTTTTCATATAAAAAGAATTATATTGATCACATTGAATTACTGAAAATAATAACATTATCTGTAAAAGTTTTTATGTTTAAATAATTTCTCTTTAGAACTCATGCGACCCGATGCCATGAAGTTATTTTGAATACGGTTAATAAAAATAATTATTCAACAATTATTCATTTCTTCTATATTCATCTCTCTTAATTAAATTATTACATTACAATAAATAAAACTTTCATAATATATGCGAAATAAAGAAAAATACAAGCATACATATTTATAACAGACCTTGAGCTAAGCGTAATTGAATCTATAACATTCACAACACACACACACACAGCACATACATACACATACACACTCAAACATACACAAACACACACACACGTAAATATGAGTATTAAAAATATCAGTAAGGAGAAAAGGCGCGTAAATAATTCAATCTGACTATTTTTAATGAGTAACTTTGAAGAGGCGTCTCGCTGGCCTGAATGAACATGGGGATCCAATTAAGTATTGCACCAACATGGCAATACCAACTACTTGTTATGGCTTTCAATTAACTTATATCAAACAGCCCAACATATTTGCAAATATTGGCCCAATGTGGCCCAATACTACCATTATATTTTACTTCTTTCATTAGAATTGATCATATTTATTTGCACTTAATAATACATAATTGTGGTATATGTAATAAATAATGGTTATTTAAATTTCAGATAAACAGCAAATACAGCGAGGAATTGGCTGAAGAATGTCTGGAATGGATTCGGCAGATCATCGGCGAGCCCGACAACACTTCCGGGGACATGGACAACTTCTACGAAGTGTTGAAAGACGGGACTGTTCTTTGCAAGTATGTTATCTTTGGACACACAAAGTTAATGTGTAAATAACATAACAATCTTATCCTATGCTTCTTACATATTGACGGTTTAAGCCTTATTTGGTTTATCGTAATTTTTTGCGATATCGTTATATATATTTGATAACAGTGATTTTTTCTGATTTCATATATGTATATACGTACTTTATAACAAGAATTTAAACAGTCATAAATACTTTAAAAAATACCATATTGATTGGAGTATAGAGCCATCTCTTAAAAATTATATAACGTAGTGTATATTTTTAATTAAAAAACTTAATCAAAGCGAATACTGTAATAAAATAGATTTTAAAACATATTTTTTTTTTATTTTAATTGCAAGATCATGATCTGTATTTGGTAATTTTTAGACTCTTAGCAAATCAAGATAAAGTATTAGTTTTATCTACATACCTGCATACATATGTCTGTGTTGTAATTGAGTTTCCTATTTAAGATTGTAAAAGAAATGACCAATGTTCTGTTTTGGAATTTGTTTGAAAATTACGTCCAATATTTAACATATCTTAATAAGTAAATATAAACGTCTATTTCAGACTCGCAAACAATCTCCAACCAGGTATGATTAAGAAGGTCAATGTATCCAAGATGGCGTTCAAGTGTATGGAAAATATCAACGCCTTCTTGGAAGCCGCGAAGCACTTCGGTGTTCCAGCTCAGGAGACCTTCCAAACTGTAGATCTGTGGGAGAGACAGAATCTCAACTCTGTTGTCATATGCCTTCAGTCTCTCGGTAGAAAGGTGAGATTTATTTGAATAAATATTTAAACTTTTATGTTAAAAAGAATATTAGTTTCTACTTCTGAGATGCTGTAAGATACTGCCGGTTCATTCCCCGCCTTAATTATTTTTAAAGTATATATTAAGCAATCTTTTTAAGGTCTTAAATTATTAACCAATGATTACTTGCTTTAGTTATTATTGTTATCACTATATTGTTTAAATTAAATGAAAAATCATTATTAAAAATAAGGCTGTGCTAAAGTCGTGTATATGATTATTAGATGACATTAATATTATTATGACATTAATATTTAAAAAAACAAGAGACCAAGGGGACTTAATAAACACTAACAATACTAGACTTAATGCCAAACGATTTTTCAGCCATTTAACCTCGAAAACATAGTAAAAACTAAAACACTTACAATCTTGAAAAAATAACATTAAAAAATATTTAAGAACTGTTTGATTTCCTTACCTAAGAAGTCTAATGTTTTTAATCATTCAAAGAAATTAAATCATATTTTTTTTTATTTAATAAATTTCAGGCTGGCAATTACGGTAAACCATCAATAGGGCCGAAAGAAGCAGAAAAGAATGTAAGAAACTTTACAGAAGAACAATTAAGAGCGGGTCAGGGAGTCATTTCTCTGCAGTATGGCTCCAACAAGGGTGCCAACCAAAGTGGAATTAACTTTGGCAACACACGGCATATGTAAAATATATCTGTCCCTCTCTTGAGCATTGGTACAACAATTTGCAAGATAAGGAAAAAATATGGAGTTGATTTTATCTAAAAGACAAAATTATGAAGTCATTCCTTATAGGACTTAATTTTTTTAAATATTTCTAACTTTAAGCTCTGTACTTATAAAATAAGATAGCAAGAGTAGCGTAAAGGTCAAACGTACGATAGCTCTTAATAAGACTCAAAACGAATCTCTTTTAAAAGGCGTAGGTTTCAAATAAGCATTTACTATAGCGTTCCAATATCATTCCTTTTTTAAATTTACTATAGCGTTCGATTATCATTCCTTTTTTAAATTAATTTTTCTATGTCTAAATATTTTTAATCGTAAGTTTCTTTTGAGCTTGCATAGTTTTAAAATAATGTTTTTTATATAATTTCCTTTATCATTATAGGTTTAATTTCAGTGCCAACAAAACGCATTAACGAAGTACACAGTACAAGTAATTTGTTTATTAAAGTAAAACAATGTGCCTTCCCCTAAGGGGTATATTTCTTAGAAGGTGACTAACAAATTTAAAATTAAGATCTAAATCTTGTATTATTTATTAAAATATAACTTTTCATTCCATATATTTATTGTGTTAGTGAACTTCTATAAATACATTTATTCTTATAGTTATTGTATTATGCGTACGTAAAACACGCTATGTGTGAGTTTCAAACACATTGTCACATTGAAGTACGTAGAATAAATAAGTAATATACATATTAGTGTTTTCTTTCTCCTTTAAAAGAATTTAGATAGAAATACATATATTACAATACTTTATGTAGAATAAAAAACATGACAATAAAAATTATGTTGTGATAAATAGAGATACGCCGTACACTGGTATAACCGAATACCATTCGGTTTAACCTTTACCGAACCGAATATTCGGGCGAACTATTCGGTTTCCTTGTTTGTTTGTCATAAACAGTTCTAACATATTGTAGTACGTTACGTGTGGCTGCTGGCTACATGAATAAATATGTTGACTTGTGGTTTAAAAATATTTTTTTGAGGCTGAAAAATCAATTTTGATTAAGTTTCAAAATAAATGTTGACTATACTAAATGTTAATTGTAGGTTAACAATAACAAAATAAATAATATGTTGACTTGATATTTTTCGAAATAAATGTTGATTTGAAGAATCAAAGCAATTTAGCTAAATTGCTTTATATTATTCAGCTCTATTCAACACATTATTAGAGGATTTATTTAACTTCGAATAACATAATACTTAGTATTGTCTTTTAGTATCTTACCGTGTCGTGTAGCCAAAAAAGTAGAAATACTCGAACCAAATTTATTCGGCAACAAAACCGAATAATTGCCGAATACACCGCATACCGAATACTTACCGAATATTCGGCGCATCTTTAGTAATAATTATTACAGGTGTAGTTTTGAATCCTTATATTTGTATATATTTATAAAAAGTAGCCTAGATTTAAGCGACTAATGGTTAATAGAAGAATGGGCATGGGCTCATTTTTATTATTCTTTTTTTGTTATCACCAAGTTACGTTACCACAAACGTCTAAAATATAACAATAGATGTAGCATTTATATTAACATGTACAGACAAAATATATTTTATTTAGCTACTGACTCAGTGCAACACGAATCCGTACATATTGCATATGTTTATCTATTTTTAGCAAAGCCCTTATAATCTTTTAATCTGAGTGGAAAATTCTTCGTAAGTGATCCGTCATACATGACTATTTACGTAAGTTATTATATATGATTTTTTCAAGTGGTGACAGTTTATTTATTGTACCTTTGTTTTATAAAAGATTTTTTTGTAATCTATTCCAATAATTATGTTCAGTATAACAGACATATTGACAGTATCAGTATCCACAGTCCAATCCTCGAATCACTTAAACATTTTTTGTGGTTTTGTTCAGTTCGATGCAATCTCCTTCGATGCCATGTTTATTTCCTCAATCTTGGCGTGGCGTCGTCCTTTTATGTGCCTTTCAGGTTTGAGAACAGAAAAAAGTCACAGGGGGCTAAGTCTGGGAAATACGGTACCTGCGGCACCATTACTTTGTTTTTGGCCAAATATTCCCGCACAGGTAACGATGTGTGAGCAGGGGTGTTAGATGGTGCAAAAGCCTGTTTTAGTTTTTCCATTTGCGGATTGCTTGGCGTTAATCGCGCAAAACTGGCAGCATAATATTGCAATTTGCAATTGAAGAAAACTGTGAGCAAAATCTTCACGTTCGGGCAAACTTGGCACGCTTTGCTCGGTCTTGGTTCATGCGGCAGCTTTCATTGGGAAGATTGAGCTTTGGTTTCCATGTCGTAACCATAAATCCATGATTCATCACCAGTTATGACCCTCTGGAGTACATTTCGGTTGTCACGGATCTAGTTTAATATCTCCTGAGCAAAGTTAACGCAATGCTGTTTTTGGCCAAAATTGAGCAATTGTCACGCATTTCGCCGCGATCCGACTCCTGATTTGGACATGCCCAAATAAACTATTAAAATATGTTTAGTTCCTCAGCATCTCTAAGGGTTATTAGACAATTGGCCAATATTAGATTCTTTACTTTATCAATGCCAATATCGAATATATATCAATTCCAATAACTAGTCTTCGATTTTCGTCTGTATCAAAAAATGGATCAATGGAAATCAAAGAATCTGTATCAAATTTAGTCTAGGTCCAGCTCCCTCAACGGCGGTATCCCCGAGAGGGGACCATCGTTCAGGCCTCCAAAAAGAGAAGACTCTCAAGCGACCCGACGGGTGCAGAGGTGGGTGAACCGGAGCTTCACAAACGAACGAACGACGAACCCGACAGGTCTCTGCAGTCGGCCACGGTGTTCAGCCGAGACCAGGAAGAAAGAGGCATAACACACTGAACTCACTGTATCACTATTAAATAATAATAGTGATACGGTGAGTTCAGTGTGTTTAAAACGGAATATAACGACGAGTAACAAAGAACTGCAGGCAACCTCTGAAGACGACTACATCTTCCCCTCCACCCTCACCACCACTATCGCGACGATAATAAAATATAATATAGTATATTTATTAACTATTAACATATAAATCATTTGAATGCAAACTATTTATTCAAGAAAACATCATAGGCTTAACTTGTTTGTTATTATTTAATCAAAGATAATATGCTAAAAGTTATTTGGTTTTATAATATTAAGGCATTAGATATACCTAATGTAATCAACCTAGCACCTCAATAAATGACACAAATCTTTTAGAGTTGTGGGCAGCTCAATCGCCTCCACAGCATTTATGCAACGCACTTTCGACCGCCTGGGCCCAACGCACGTGACGTCATTTGTTTCCTTTTATAGCACCGTCCATAGACTACTTTTTTGTTTTGTGATGTCCACAGACTAGATAGTCAGACAACTCTTGTAAGCACATTTTAAGTCACAATCACAAGAGAACTATATTATAGGTACATAAAATCAAATGTGAGAATAGTGTGCATCGAACCAGGAGGAAAGTCTATACGGTTTACAATTCACATTGAGTACCACTAGATGGCGTATACCAGTGCTACCTGCAATAGGAAATATGCATAAAATGGTCTCAAATATTTTTTTCTCCAATACTTATTATCACCTTATTATAATAAAAATATTTTTTTTTATTTACTAATTATTTAAGGCCATAAAATAATTTGTGAAAAGTGTAAATTAAGGAAGCGAAATTCAAACTTCCAAAACGCGCCACCATTGGACGAAAAGAAGTGTGACATCATTTGACACGCCATTTAAATCATAGAGTATTATAAGTATAAGGATATTTAAATTATCGGCGTCTAAGCTCATACTGCAGTATTAGTGTTTTTGAGAAAAATCAATAATTTAAACCTATATTTTCATGCTTAAAAGTTTTATTAAGTGATACGATTCTTTAAGTAATCCTAAAACTTTTTCTCAATACTCAAACAACTGTAACAAAACAACTACAAACTCTTTTTCTTAATTGCAGTTAGCTTATGTTTCTTCCTCTAAATCATTTTCCACTTCACTTGACTCAAATAAATAATTTGGTTAATAATCAGCAGATATAGAAGATATATGATGCTATATAGAAGTACTATCAGCTGTGTTTTCAGTAAACAATTCCCTTTTTAAAACAGATAGTTTTATGGTAAAGTTCCAATATTGTGTGTTGAATGAGGAAATCGTGAGAATACTATATTTTGTTTTCAGCAGGTATATGTATATAGACACCTTTACTTATGTCCTTCGATTTGATATTGACTTGCACAGCTTAGTCATTCTGAAATTTATCTTCAATATGCGAAAAGCAAGGCTCTGCCTTATACCTATAAGGGCCACGTCCAATTATATTGTTTCACAGATTTTACTTCTCACTCTTCAATTTTATGTACTTGTATTTAATCGTTCCTTGGTACTATCCAGCAGTGTCTGTCCCGAATATCGTCCTAACCGCAGTTTATATACCCTTCTTTATTAACTCCCTCTTCACATAAACAATAATCATAGTCAAATCATCTACTTTAAACGAACAAAAATAGCAACTACTCGTAAATGAATAATAGGGAACATGCAAAAAAATTTAAATGGTCTCAAATAATTTTTTTTCGATTACTTTTTATTATCTTATTATAATAAAATCATTTTTTTTTAATTTACTAATCATTTAAGGCCATAAAATAATTTATGAAAAGTGTAAATTTAGGGAGCGAAATTCAAAATTCCAAAACGCGCCACCATTGGTCGAAGGGAAATGTGACGTCATTTGACACACCATTCAATATATCGGCGTTTAAGTTCATACTGTGGTATCAGTGTGACTGAGAAAAATAAATAATTGAAACCTATATTTTCGTGCTTAAAGGTTTTATTAAATGATACAATTGTTTAGGTAATCTTAAAAACATTTTCTAAATACTCAAACAACTCTAACAAAACAAATACCTACAAACTCTTTTTGAATAGCAGTTAGCATGCTACTACACAATACATTTTTAAAATGTTTCTGCCTCTGAATCATTTTTCACCTTGGTTGATAATCAGCAGATATAGAAGATATAAGATGCTATAGAAGTATTATCAGCTGTGTTTTCAGTAAACAATTTTCTTTTTAAAACAGATAGTTTTACTTTTAAAACTGTTGTGTAACAATGTTGTGTGTAAAATGAGGAAATGGTGACAATGCTACATTTTGTTTTTCAGCAGGTATATTTACATTGACACCTTTACTTCCATACTTCGGTTTAATATTAACTTGCACAGCTTAGTCACTTGGTAATTTATCTTTAATATGCAAAAAGCAAGGCTCTGCCTTATGATCATCACATTCAATAGGAGAAGTACTGAGTCTTGGCTGATTAATATCACAGACATTTGTATGGGCAGTACTAGGACTTACTACCTGTATCACTTCTTCGTAAAGGTCACCAATTTTTTTAAACACTACTTTTGATAGCTAACTCTTAAAAGGCTTCATTAACCGATGTCAATCTTTGCCTTTTGACTATGCACATTCTCATTCTATCAGCTGTTGTTTTTGCCACAAAAATATATAAGGAACAACTCCTTTCTTCAAACTTAGATTACATCTTTCTCCTTGTTGTTTCGTTACACATTATATTCAATACAATTTGCTGTATCTTCCTTAACCTGAAATAAATCGACAGACCATAAAAATTGCGTAAAACAAAAAAAGATTACGGTTTTTATAGAAAGTTATACTGAAATTTGTAAGATAGGTTAGGTTAATTTTAAACTCAAATTTTCTAATGTTTAATACTTACTATAAATTTAAACTATTACATTAAACTTATTATAAATAAAGTATACTTACGTTAAATTGATCTTCACAACCATATAAACACGATTTAGGACATATATTATCCCTTTTAATTACCGTACACCATTGTTTTTGTATTTTCGCATCTCTTGGAATACAAATAACACTTTGTCGGGTGTTTTTCTAATACTATTTTTGCACTCCGGTACTATACAATACTCGTAAGATGATTTTTATCTTCTTCCATGACTTGTAAAGCAATTAAAACTTAAAATATCTATGAAATTGCTAAAAAGTTCATAGTAAACATTCACTGGATGTATCATTTGACGTCACGCAAAGCGCGCGCAAAATGGCGGTGTTTAAACGGGTCAAATTTACTCAATGTTTTAATTTTCACTTTGAAAAAAAACTAGAATCTTTTCAAGCCTATTAATATTTTTTTCTACGATATAGAGAGGTAAATGATTAATTTACGTCAAAACAAAAATACGTGAATGTTCCCTATTGTAAGTATAGGTAAACATGGTATTAAATACTGGATTTAATAGGGAACATTCACGTTTTTTTTTTTTGACGTAAATTAATCGTTTACCTCTCTATATCGTAGAAAAAAATATGAATAGGCTTGAAAAGATTCTAGTTTTTTTTCAAATTGAAAATGAAAACATTGAGTAAATTTGACCCGTTTAAACACCGCCATTTTGCGCGCGTTTTGCGTGACGTCAAATGATACATCCAGTGAATGTTTACTATGAACTTTTTAGTTATTTCATAGATATTTTAAGATTTAATTGCTTTACAAGTCATGGAAGAAGATAAAAATCATCTTACGAGTATTGTATAGTACCGGAGTGCAAAAATAGTATTAGAAAAACACCCGACAAAGTGTTTTTTGTATTCCAAGAGATGCGAAAATACAAAAACAATGGTGTATGGCAATTAAAAGGGATAATATATGTCCCAAATCGTGTTTATATGGTTGTGAAGATCAATTTAACGTAAGTATACTTTATTTATAATAAGTTTAATCTAATAGTTTAAATTTATAGTAAGTATTAAACATTAGAAAATTTGAGTTTAAAATTAATTTAACCTATCTTACAAATTTCTGTATAACTTTCTATAAAAACCGTAATCTTTTTTTGTTTTACGCAATTTTTATGGTCTGTCGATTTATTTCAGGTTAAGGAAGATACAGCAAATAGTATTGAATATAATATGTGTAACGAAACAACAAGGAGAAACATGTAATCTAAGTTTGAAGAAAGGAGTTGTTCCTTATATATTTTTGTGGTAAAAACACCAGCTGATAGAATGAGAATGTGCATAGTCAAAAGGCAAAGATTGAAATCGGTTAATAAAGCCTTTTAAGAGTTAGCTATCAAAAGTAGTGTTTAAAAAAATTGATGACCTTTACGAAGAAGTGATATAGGTAGTAAGTCCTACCCATACAAATTTCTGTGATATTAATCAGCCAAGACTCAGTACTTCTCCTATTGAATGTGATGATCATATGGCAGAGCCTTGCTTTTCGCATATAAAAAAGAAAAATTACCAAGTGACTAAGCTGTGCAAGTTAATATTAAACCGAAGTAAAGGTGTCAATGTAAATATACCTGCTGAAAAACAAAATGTAGCATTGTCACCATTTCCTCATTTAACACACAACATTGTTACACAACAGTTTTAAAAGTAAAACTATCTGTTTTAAAAAGAAAATTGTTTACTGAAAACACAGCTGATAATACTTCTATAGCATCTTATATCTTCTATATCTGCTGATTATCAACCAAGTTATTTATCTGAGTCAAGTGAAGTGAAAAATGATTCAGAGGCAGAAACATTTTAAAAATGTATTGTGTAGTAGCATGCTAACTGCTATTCAAAAAGAGTTTGTAGGTATTTGTTTTGTTAGAGTTGTTTGAGTATTTAGAAAATGTTTTTAAGATTACCTAAACAATTGTATCATTTAATAAAACCTTTAAGCACGAAAATATAGGTTTCAATTATTTATTTTTCTCAGTCACACTGATACCACAGTATGAACTTAAACGCCGATATATTGAATGGTGTGTCAAATGACGTCACATTTCCCTTCGACCAATGGTGGCGCGTTTTGGAATTTTGAATTTCGCTCCCTAAATTTACACTTTTCATAAATTATTTTATGGCCTTAAATGATTAGTAAATTAAAAAATATATATTTTATTATAATAAGATGATAAAAAGTAATCGAAAAAAAAATATTTGAGACCATTTAATTTTTTTTGCATGTTCCCTATTATGAAGTCTTAATGGTTCCCACTTTTCTAGCTTATTCAAGTATTTACTAATCAAGCAAATGTCCCTCCTCAAATAAATAATAATCTTAGTCAAATAAACTACTTTAAGCATACGAAAATAACCATTACTTGACATAACAGTTCTAAATATTACTATTTAAGTTAATAAAACAACGATTTAAATAATTACACCTTATTGGTTCTTCTTATTACAGTAAAATTAGTAATTCATTAATTTATATGGATCAATACAGGGACCATCAAAACATTGAAACGAATCAAAACATTACGGATTGTTATAAAATAGTCGTTTAACAATAATGTAACCTTACACTTATGATCAACACATTTAATAGAAATACTGAGTGCTGGTTGATTAATATCACAGACATTAGTATGGCCAGTACTAGGACTTACTTAGTGATCACTTCTTTGCGAAGGTCCACCATTTTTTGAAACATTCATTAACCGGTATCAATCTTTGCCTTTTGACTACGGACATTCTCACTATCGCAGCTGGTGTTTTTGACACAAAAATGTATGAGACACAACTCCTTTCTTCAATCTTAGATTACGTTTTCTCCTTGCTGTTTCGTTATATAATATTCAATACAATTTGCTGTATTTTTCTTTACCTAAAATAAACCGACAACCATAAAAAAAAAATAGGGTTTTTATAGAAAGTTATACTCTCTTTTGTAAACTAGGTTAGGTTAATTTTAAACCAAATTTTCTTATGTTCAATAGCTAATGCAAAATTTACTTCTTACTAATTTACACTAAGCTGCATATACATAAAGCATACTTACGTTAAATTGAACTTCACAACAGTATACACAAACACGACTAAGGACATATATTATCCCTTTTAATTACCATACGCCATTGTTTTTGTATTTTGGCATCTCTTGGTATACAAAAAAATACTTTTTCGGGAGTTTTTCTGATTCTATTTTTGCACTCCGAAACTATATAATATTTGTAATGTGGTTTTTGTCTTCTTCCATGATTTGTATAGCATTTCAAACTTAAAATACGTATGATTTATGAAGTTACTAAAAAGTTTAGAGTATACATTCACTGAACCGTGTGTTGCCAAACTGGAACGATGCGCCGATCGTACACCCCTTTGTACGATACATATAAATATATTTTTACAGTCGACGTGCACGCAGTCACGGGCAACAGTTATCCCTAATAAAGTACTTTACCTGAGTAATTAAATGTAAAAACCTTTTGGCCTTCATACCAAGGCTTTTTTTCTATATAGCGCGGGCGAAGCCGCTGGGAACAGCTAATTATTGCATAAGAACCTCTGCCCCGCACAAATAAAACGTCAATATCTTGGAGACGACTATTTCTATTTCAATCAAACATGGATATCAACCATTTCGACGAGCATAGCTTTCGATTAAAAAAAACCGCATCCAAATCCGTCAACGCGTTTGGCCGCAAACAGCTAATTATTGCATAAAAACCTCTCTCCGGCGCGAATAAAACGTCAATATCTTGGAGACGACTATTTCTATTTCAATCAAACATGTATATCAGCCATCTCGACGAGCATAGCTTTCGATTAAAAAAAACCGCATTCAAAATTCAAATCCGTGCACACGTTTGGCCGCGCCAACAGCTAATTATTGCATAAGAACCTCTGCCTGCCTGTTATTTTGATGGACTTTATTTTTCTGCAACATTTGTCTTCATTGCGAGTTCTACTTACAGGATGATAAACAAGACAATAATGCACTGCTATAATAAGAATTTATTAAGTGTTGTTAATTGGGACGAGGTCAGTGTGTGCAGAGGCAAATCCAGGGGTTGGGAGGGGAAATGGCTTCTATCACCTGAAAGAACACTGAATTTTGATAATACATATATATTTTTTATCGTCATAAAAGTCCTTTTTTCGCTGTTACTAAATATCAGTATTTACCATAGGTTGCAAATTTTGGTCGAAAATAGAAGTTCTAGTGTCTGGCATGATAGCGCCGGTTTAGTAAATACTATATGAAGTTAGATGTTGTTTAATGAGTGAAATGTGCTGACTGCCGAGTTCAAAAGTTTTCAGATTTTCTGGTAACATATAGCCATATCTGAAATGTTTTGTAGATATAACCAAAAATTCCAGCAGATAATATTTTAATTGTTTTCTAATATTGTTTGTGCCCTATGCAAGGAAGAACCCTTATTGTACATGTTTTGACGGACACTTTCAAACTCAGAGATGGTTTTCTTTTTTCCTCTAACTTCCATAGTTCGTTACAATTACTTACAACAAGTTTATTTTTCTTATTCTGTTATAAAGTAACACGTAACGATCACGTACGAATCATTATCATTCCAAGAAATTGTAATATCACGTGGTCATCGAGTGGCGTGATTGTACCCCCTGCGTCCAAATTATCATCCACGATAACCTAACGATAGCCTTTATAAAGGAACGATTCCTCACGAACACGGTCTGCGTGATGGCTTATAAATTTAGGTCAACGTCCTTAATAAGTTTTGTTTTTCATCCTATTTTTAATTATATGCCGACTGGTTCAGACTGATTGATCTAGATTCTAAAATATCTGAACCCGATTAGAAATATGTGTAAAAATTACTAGATTCCGTTTATGACGAAAACTGATTGAAACGAATGACGAAAATTGATGAAACTTGAGCCAGGATTTTAAAAAAATATATTACTTTTCGTGGCAAGAGGATCGAATGTTTAAGGTCGAGTTTACAAAACTGATAGGTAGAAAATCGCATCACTACATAGACAAATCTCGACCTACCCATGTATAGTGCGAGAATATTGTGTGAATGAATGAAACAATTTTGATACTTTCGATATATATTTTCTTATATATTTAATGTTTAATTATTACTTCTTTAAATTATGTTTATATTATTGATATTTAAGTATTTACTTGTAATAAAATTACAGATTATTATTACATATATGATATACGTATTATTTTTTTCTATCACCTAAAATAGCTGAATACTTCGGTGGCTGTTACTTGATCTTTTGGACAAAAAAAAGTAAGGCTAGTAGAGTTTAGGGCCGTTGTATTAATCATAAAGAGATACTACCTCCAGGTGGTGGAGTGGACCTGAAGGTATACTGATGGATGGATGTTAGGGGATATTCTAGATGAATAGAGCTTTGTGCGCCGGGTATGGGCTTGTTTTGTTGTTTTTGACGAGATCTTACTATCAGACTTGATGGAGTAATCTGAAGGTATCCTGATGGATGGATGCTACTGGTTCTCCTACACGAATAGAAAGATTACGTAGGTACTCGTCATTCCCAGCTTTATCAAATCACTCTATCAAGTCTTATGGTAAGATCTTATAAAAAAGCAATAAAACAAGCCCATACACTGTAAACCCAGCAACAACAGTGACCACTCCCGACAACGGCCTTACGCCGACTGAGGTGATAATTGAATTTTAGAAACATTTGTTAAAAAGGATCAACTAACATAATACATAAAATGTACCTTATTGAAATATATGAGTCATGTGTAACTACAGATACGTGATAAAAATTTAAAAAAATATTTATTTTCTAAAATATTGCGTAACTTATTTAGGGTTTTTCTCACACATTTTTAGTTGAGTATGACTTCTTAGCTAAGGTATTTTTTTATGCTTGAATATATTATAATAATTTTCGACAAAAATGTACCTAAACTCCTCCCGATTTCGTAAAATACGTGACGGAAAATCGATTTTTTAATATTAAAAACTACAATAGTACAGTATTTTCTCTGAGGACACTAAAGATTAAGAAACATCCTAGGTGTTACAATTATTGGTTTCACTGCATTAAGTATGGTTTTGTAGCATTATGTACCGAAAAGTCGATAATTTTGGGCATAACCGTAAACGCGTCCTTAAGTGAACGTCAAAAGTGAACTGTTAGAAGGGCCCATTTCGATACCAGATTTATCGTAATAAGCCCTACTGTAAACTGTAAAGGTACGTTCCAATTTAATGTTAAAGCTGCGAGGGTTTTAGAGGCGTCTGAGAAGAAGTACACAATGTACGGTAATTATATTTAAATGTAGATTCTAGACTAGGACTTATTCAAATCTTAAGAAAGCGAATAAATTATTTTTGATTTATTAAAAAAAAGTATGTAGTTTGAAGTCATTAGTAATAATTATTAATATACAAGAAGCATTTTGTCGTTTTACGTATTACGAAATCGAAAATTATCTACTTCGTGGGTGTGATCGACTGATATATATATTAACAAAAATACTTTAGTATTTATCTATAGGTATATCTTCATTATATATCTATTTTTATTATGTAGTTATTTTTATATTTTACCTTTATTATTTCTTTTATTAAAAAAATATTATCATCAGATTCTTTGAAATTTATAAATAAACGTACTTTAGTAAACGTAGTTGCGTAGTATTAGTAAAAAAATTACAATACGTAAATAGCAAAAAAAATCGAATCTGCGTAATTTATTTAATTTTTGACACAAATGACATAGGCTTGACGTACATACTTGATACTTCATAATGTAAACGTCAAATCTTAAAACGAAAACAATATTATTGGAAATGTTTGCGTCAGTAACCTTATATTTATATAAAATTGTTATTATTAATATGAAACAAATGTTGTGATGTCGCACTCTTCGGGGGCGTTCTCAAACGGATGGGCAATTGACACTCCGCCTGTTGACCTTAGTACTGATAACGAAGTAAGTAAGACCCCCTGCAAATGATAAGAACGTCTTTAATGACCTCTTCTTATGCTTCAAGTCCCAATTATTATATTAGAATCATTCCTGCAATAGGCATCTATATGTCATCATGTTTATACGTAACCGTAGATGTGCTTATAGACATTTATATAACTTTTGCGCGTCTGATGGACGCTTGTCTTCAGGGTCAGGTAAAGATAAACAATAAATAAAAATCATATCCGTTATGGTTAATGAAACATAAACAGTCGAACCCCAATAAGTTAAAGTCCAAGGGGAACAGAAGATATTTAAGTTATCTCGTTTTAACTAAGGTTTTATGTAATACATTTTATGTATTTCCTATTATTACTTATCATATTTTATTAAAAGCCTATATATAATAATAATATCTACCTACCATAGATTTACACATCAAATATGATTAAACAAAATACTTACATGTTACTTAATAGTTATTTTTTTTTATGCTTAGTCTTCTGAAAAAAGCTTGTCATTTTTTACTTTACGTACCCATGTAACTTTCCTGGATAACAATCAAAAACATGATTCTACAAAGTTGTTATTCATATCCACTTTAAAGGACAATTTTGAGACCTTAGAAAAATAATAGTGGATACTTTTTGTTTATGTTAAGTGTATCTTATGAACACAAGCAAGCAATAAATTACAATAAACCTTTTTGTTTTCCATGTACATATAGAATATTTATTATTAAAATAATTATTTAATATGTTAAATAATTATATATGCATGTTTAATAAATTTGACTGTTATTGTTAATTCATGTGTTAACTAAAGCTGGCACATTCATAATAGCTATTAATGGAGCTTCAATAAACGTTGGATTAAAATAAAAAATGTGTTGTATTAGAAAAAAAAAACTGTACAAAAGTATTATTTTTAAAAGGAAATATGTCTGATATTAATAATGTATTGTAGAAAATGACAGATGAGATGAAAATAACATAATTTATTATTTGTTGTTACCAACCTATAATTAAACTTTAAATCCTGATAATATGTAGCTGTACATATATCGGCAATAGTCAATATGTATTTTATAAATAAAGCAGAGACTTGATAAGGTTAGATATATTTGTTCAAACAATTTGCTTATATTAAATAGATTGTTTTATTATAACATTTATATTTTATTTAACTTTTCCTTTAAAGAAAAAAAAGTATTTCCGGATTCTTCCATTACAATTGAAGTCATGCAACAATATAATAAAACCACACAAGTAAATTAAGCCAATTAAGAAGTGTCTGTTATTCATTATCGAGCTAACTAGGGGGTAAGAGTGATATGACAACTACTATCTGTAATGTCAGCTTGACTTCAGACCCTGCTCACCCACGACTTGTCTACAACTGATAAGACCAACTATAAAATACATACCTATAACCCCTTATACTGTTATAAGCCGTCAGTCTGTGATCGAACGCATCAAGAATCACACGTCTTTTATACGTTTGAAACATCTAAGTGTTTATTTGACGTCGTTTTGACTATAATTTTTTGGTCCCTAATGGCTAAATTCGTAAATTACAGTGATTTCCTTTCTCCAAATTAATTCAGTTTGTGGTTATAGACTTTGGACGTGATCTTCCAACTTCAGAATCTGGAAGGTTATATTTATTTAAGATTTCACCTGGCGACAGCATACATGCATCGATTTTCGGGTCATCTACTACAAAAAATGATAATTACTTTGAAATATCGAGTAAACCCTATTTACTATTCAGACTATTCCGATACGATTTAGGCTTACGACTGAAAGAATTTCAGTTGAAAAATATTTGTTGTCATTGGCTTTACACTTTCGAATACTACAAATTTGGATTATATACAAACGATATTACCTGATATTAAATATATTGAGGTACCCAGAAAGAATATATATTACAAAATGGACATAGTGGCGAACGTAAGTAATGAAGACATTAGATTAGTCTAGTCTTAAGACTTAATACTTATACAAACGAAATAATCATATTTTCTCTATTAATTCATATAATTTGTATATTATTTATGAATATTCAACAAAGAATATGCATCAGCAAAACTTATTTAATCGGGAAAATATCACACGTCAGTCCGGGAGGTCAGAGGGTATCTTTGAATTATTCAACATACAATGCTTATGTATGGTTTTGTATTATTGAGTTAAATCATTTATATATTTATATTATATAAAAAAATATTGATTTTCAGACACATTACAACGCCCTACCTTTATTAAATTGAATCTTAATAATAAACTGTTTTTGCTCAACAGTACCACCCGGTGTTAAAAGCATTCCTGGCGGGATCTTTTTCGGGAACATTCAGCACTATCCTGTTTCAACCACTAGATCTGGTGAAAACAAGATTGCAAAACCCAAGCCAACATGTTGTTGCAACGACAGTCAAGTAAGCTAAGTGTAAATATGCCTTTGCCAAACAAAAGATAACATAAATTTTGTTTTCCCTAGCAACTGTATCCGAACTTTGCTCATTTCATTTTTAAATACAAATTAGAACGTTGATAAGGATATTAATAATAAATATGATAGAATAGATACTATTTATGTAACTTTTATTCACTTTAGAGAACTTTCAATTGGAAACATTAATTTCACTGCCTACAAAAATACTCCAACTTAAAAAACAAACTTCCTTTCTAGCAGCCGAATCCAACCCGGCATGATCACAATATTCGTGAACATTGTACGCCAAGAACAGATAGTTGGGTTATGGAGGGGAATGGTTCCATCCATAGCGCGATGCGTCCCTGGAGTTGGGTTGTATTTCTCTTCATTACATTGGTTGAAGTCTAAACTAGGCAAGAATAAACAAGACCTAGGGGCAATGGAGGCAATTGCTTTGGGCGTCATTGCCAGAACTATGAGTGGCGTCGCCTTAATACCTATGACTGTTATTAAAACTAGGTAAGTTCGGTTTACTTGGACAGTACTTCTGAAGTGAGTACGTTATTTTTATTAATGATTTTCCAATTGCTTCAGGTACGAATCGGGAGTATATAAATATAATGGCCTAGGTAGCGCATTGAAAGCAATTTATAAAGCAGAAGGAATCCGAGGACTGTCCTGTGGATTGGGACCAACTTTGGCCAGAGATGCACCATTCTCTGGGTTATATTTAATGTTCTATACACAAACCAAGCAAAGCGTCCCTAAAGGTAAGTTATATACATACTTTAAAAATAATTAATTATATTTAAAAAGTAGTATAAAAAATAAAGTTTTATATGAGTTAAGGAATTTTGTCTATTTACTGTATCTTCTCTTTTCACCCAGAATGGCTATCAACTCCAGCTGCTGCTTCGATGGTACACTTCTCAAGTGGTGTCGTGGCTGGTATAGCATCCTCTCTCGCTACCAACCCAGCAGATGTATTGAAAACGAAAATGCAGCTGTATCCGGATAAGTTTCCTAACGCGTTCAGTGCAGCTATGTATGTGCATCAGGTAGAAACACTTTTTTTTTGTATATTCGTAAGCTTAATTTTTATGAATATTTTTAAAATTTTTGTGGTAGTATTTGATATATTCTATATGAATGCATCTTAGATAGAGACGGATATAACATATGCTAGTTTCTTATCTCTTATTTTATGTATGAGGTCTTTATCATACATTTTATGTTAGAAGATCTCAGAAATTATTCAATTAAATACATTATTTTTGTCTCCATGTTCCAATTTATACTTATGTCACACATTTATATCTTTAAATATAATCAGCAGACATATAATACCTTACTTGATTAAAAGTTAAATGTCATTAACATTCAATCATAATCTCTTGTGAGTGATTCATAACCTTTCAGACCACTAGTTTTGCCAGATTATTTATCAAAATTAATAATTAGGCATATGTCACAAGAGCTGATAAAATGTTGCTTGACTTTTGAAATAATTTAATATATATCATTGGTTACATAAAACAATAATTTGGTATAGTAATGGATAACTTATCAGTTATTGACATTTCTATTATCTATTAACGCTTAATTGGGACAGCTTTTTAGACATTTTTTTATAATTTGTATATTATCTATTGTTATGACAAAATTATTAGATTTAAATATTTGGTGTTAGTAATCTTAAATTTCTTTTGACACAGACATACGGAATAAAAGGTTACTTCAAAGGAGCTGTACCCAGAATGCTTCGAAGAACCTTAATGGCAGCTATGGCTTGGACGGTGTTTGAACAAATAACTCGAACTATTGGCTTAAAATAATCACGCAATATCGAATATTATTATATTACCTTTGTATTAAGTATAATCCTTCTTATTTATAGTTTGATTACTATTTAGTTTTAATATAATATTATTTTATATTTAAAGGTTTATTATTCTTGGTATTTTGTTCCTTTTTACTTATTGTTGTGTCTACATTTATAGTTCTTGTCTATGGTTTTGTTTACAATTTATACAAATATAGCCAATAGGTTGAGTTAGTTTAAGTATATTAAGGTTGTTACAGTATATAATAGCTAGGTGGATACCATGTGATATTGTTGGTTTTTAATAAATTGTTATATTATATTCTGTGTACTATTTTCATTGTTTTCATATATTTCAAAATACTGGGTTACTAAGATGGTGTGGAAAATCTATGGAAATACATCTATGACAAAGTGGTTCCTCAGGGAGATTACACAGAACCTTAAGTTGTTTTCATTGGCATATTTTTTTCGTTTTGGTACTGTCTTAGTTCATTTTCATTAATTTTCATGGCCACTACTTTCATTAATACTCACTGAACACTAAAAAATCAATTATTCCAAAACAATATCCAATTGCTCCTAGGACAGTTTTTTGTATCCTATGCATTTAGATTTTACCAGACAATCCAAGCAGGTGACCAATACGATATATTTTTTTAAAACAATTGCTAAGCAAGAAATTCCTAAAAAATGCAAGGAAATAAAAAAACAAAATATCAATAACAAAAATGTAATGTACATATTTACACTTCTACAGAATTTACAAACAATTGTTCATAAGTCATACATATCTATCAAATGCAACATTTTATAATAAGACCTACAGAACTTATAAATTTGTGCAAATTTTCTAAACATTTATTATTATTATTTTAAATACATATTATTATATTTTTAAATAAGTCTTACTGTTGTACAAATATAATTTCCATAGTTAGATAAACTAATAAATGTACAACTGGAAATATTTGTGTTTGTGTATGTATGCATTCATATAAACTCAATACCCTCATACTTGAAATTTTCCACCAAAGAATCTTTAAGGAGAACCGTACCATCAGTTTTGAATGCTGAGATGTAAGTGGCAGTTTTTCCTTCAAACTCTGTTGTTTTCAATGCAACTACTGCTTCATCATTGGATCCAGGTATAAACTTGAACGAAGAGAAGCCATGCTTAGGTTGTAGTTTGGTTATCTGAAAACAGTATATGAATTATGGAGAAAACATATAATAAACTATAACAATAGTGTTATAAACTTAGAAATAATCACATACTTATTTTTCATAAAAATTGTTGATAAGTAAAACAATAAATACTAATGTTGTGATAATATATGATATGATAATAAAACATCGCATATGTGATAGATTTCAGTTACAATAAACAAAAGTACCTCAACAGCCCTAATTTTATTAAAGTTGCTGTCAGTAGTAATAAGATAATTGCATCCCATGATTTCATCTCTGGTATCATTATATGATTCCTTGGAACATCTCCGTGGGAGAAAATGCCATTTATTGGTGACGGGAGACCAGACTCCAGACTCATGTATCATGTATCCTGGCCATTTTATTCCTATTGACAGTCTTATGGCTTTGAATTGATGAAGCCAACTTAAATGCTGAACCTATAAGCATAATTTCAGAACAATAAGTATATTGCTAAATAAAAAATGGTTAACAAATTAATGGAAATATTATGTCACTAATTCACTTCATGTTACCACATATAATATCATTTAAGTAATAAAAACCAATTAACCCTTATCACTTATCTTCACTAAAAGCATTATTACATGCATGATAAAATAATACTCAACGGCTAAATTACTTAAAACTTAGCATCCAAGTAATATTTTTGTAACAAATATATGCTATTTTTATTGAACAGTTTAGTATTTAAAACTTTACTTTTTTATAATAACTATTATAATGAAAGCCAAACTTGAATTAAATTCAGGCCTTATTTTTGCAATATTGTATTCTTTTTCTAAAATAAAATAAGTATGAACTGTTTGACCAATGACATAATTATTATAAAGAATATGAAGAAGAACATGTTAATATTCTAAGATTTACCCCATGTAATATAAAAAAAAAAATTTACTTCTCCATGCATGTTAATAGCTTTTACCCACATAGGGTCGTAACTTTCAAATTGCCCACCGGGCGTGGTCCATTCTTTGCCCACTGATCCCACATACAGTATTTCATCCTTGATTGTAGCCCATTCAGATTTAAAACCCTTCTCACTCTGACCATTTCCATCTGATAATATCACCCAGGGTACAATTTTGTTATTTATAATTTCAAATACCTTGAAAATAAGATTAGTATTTAAATTATTTCTATTGAGAAACAAATTGAGTAAACTTTTGTAATATACCTAGCTTATGTTAACATATATTTATATATGTACACTTATTATAATTTTATTTTATATTATCTTTGAAATTAAAGAGCTGTAAAGTATGATATAAAACAGATTATCAGAACATATTTATAAAAGTTTCTTACCATACCAGAACGATCATCAAAAGTCAATAATCTACCATCATACACAATTAATTCAGAAAGCTCCATTCCTCGTCCTTTATGTGAATATGTTGAGGACAACACTATGGCTTTGTCCCACTTAACTGTCACATACTGCTTTACAGTGTTATAACTTAAATATCCTTTCTTAAAATAACTATTGTATGTATTAGGCTTAACACTACTCTTAGAATTTTGGTCTAAATCTGACACTATGCCTATTCTGAAGGTGAATACATCACCTGTTTGGAAGGCGGGTGTTAAAGGGTATGTTGTATTGTAGAGCCGCGAACTTTGAGTCCAACTATGTGTTGATATACCACTGGTGCACCAATTATAATAAACTAGTATTAGAAGAAAAACACCCACTAGGAGAATTAAAAGCACTAATTGAGGTTGTATTCTCACTGCATTACCAACTCTATATGTGGCTGGCGTCCGAAGCGCTTTGCGCCAGTCCCGGAGTGTTCCTTTCATTTTTTGATCTTCCAACTCGTAATAATCATACATACCGCACTTTTTAGTTCATAATTTTATGAAACGCGATTTGATAAAGTTAGTTTGTTCACATGAAGCAAATACCTGACACATATGTTTTTTTACTAAGCGTGTTTATACATCTTTTAGTGGATAGTATTAATAAAGGATTGTGAAAAGTGCTCATTTTGAACCAATCCTTAAACTAATGATATACGATCATGGCTGCGACGTTCTTATCACAGCTGTATATTTGACAGTTAACAGTTTTTCCTCCATCTATTTGACATTTAACAACACGTCATTGTTTGCCAGTCGTTAAAATTGCTATGGACGTTTGTAATTTAGCTAATGTTTAAAAAAAAGTACAACCTTGTGAACTTTATATTCTGAGATATCTTAACTTGTTTTTGCTAATATCTTTACATGCACTTAATTATTGTAAAACCAGATAGGGTGAAAAATTGGGTAAAAGAAAATAAAGTAAATATATTATAATAATTATGTATTAAAAAATAAACAATATAAATGTTCTACAAATACAAAATAAATAGTATGTAGATTACAAAATATGTGTGTTTGTGTTTGTGTGTACTAAAAAAATATTTTCCCAATCCTCATTTATTTGTAGTAATTAATTGTGTAGTTAGATTAAAAAAAAAACAATTTCAATCATTAAACCTTAAACTAAGCCATAGATAATATGCAAACTGAGAAACAAAAAAACTACTTTTACCTACAAATATGAAGTAAGAAACTTTGAAATAAGTAAATATTTTAAAAGTCAATAGATTATTAATGGAAGGTGGTAAAAATTTCTTCAATAGCGACATTTTTGATGCTTGCCTTGTCTATTCGTTGGGATGATCGAAAACGTAAATGGGACATCAAATCGCTCCTAATACGTACACTGAGAACGGAATAGACTTAAGCAGATTGCAGCATGGGAGAGTCATAGTTTATTATTTATATAGGAGGAGTTAGTTGTAGTTTTTTTTACTAGTAATTTAAAACTCCGACTGTGTATTTCCTCTTCCTTTATCTTTAATGCTGGCAATGTTTATTCGAAAAATATATCGTTACCTTGCTTACTTAACCCAAACTTAAAGATTGATCCATAGACTAATTTATTAAAGTTGAAGGGTTGGTTGGTGCCTGTGAATATATTGTTAATATTTCCTCCTTTATAAATAGTATTTTTTTCAAAATGATGTATTTTCATCAAATAAAAATTCAGGAGATGAAGGTATTTTGTGTGAAGCACCACAGTGTAAATGTTGTAGTATTTGTATAAGTAAAATTTCCGATTGAAATTGTACACAATTCACCCTCCTGTTGCAAACAATTTAGTAACACCAAGAATTTAGTGAAAAATAAACCGATACGGGCAGGGATTTGAACCCGCGACTACTGAGAAAGCGTAGTCGCGGGATAACCTGTCTCTTAAACTTTACTCAAAGGCTTAAGAGACAGGTAGCGGTAGATTTTCGGATATCTCAGCCAAGATCTCGGCGATTTCACCTGTCTCAATCGAGCAGATTGACATAACAATCATTCAGTTGAACAAAGTATTGAAATCGCCTGTGTGGAATTGGAGCAATGTGTATTAATAGGAACGTGTTTATAGACCTCAGGAGCTTATGATTGTTTCGGAAATATTATGGAGGACGCCTTATCTAAGATATCTAGTAAAAATAAGCAAATGTTGGTTTGTAGAGGTTTTAATATAGATTTATTAATAGAAAATACACCATCACATAAATTAAAATGCCTATGTCAGTCATTTAATTGTAAAAATATGTTTTTAGAGGCAACTCGAATAACTATTCATTCAGCAACATGTCTAGATAATATTTTCACAGACAAATTTCTACGAAAATTAAAGATAAATGTGTAATAAATAAGCTATCTGAGGACCACTCTCGTCAGTATAAGTAGAGTTTTTTAGTACAGATAAGACAAAAGATAAAATATCTGTAATTCAAAAAACGAAAAGTCGCTTTGAAAGATTTCACAATAGTGAAATCTATTTTTACTATGTATTAGATTATTATCTAACGTTGAAAATAACTCCTATCCAAGAACACATAACTAAGTTCTTCAATATTTTTAGGACAGAGTTTGATTTAAGTTTTACAGATAAACGTTTTCAGCTTTTTAACATACCTACTTGTTATAGTGATTGGGCGACTGTAATCATCCATAAAAATAGCAAAGGGCTCTATGAATTATATGAGAAAAAAACATTTAACACATATTTGGGAATTATGTAAAGATTTCAAATTATTTTTAAAAGTTTGATGAATGGCTAAATCTGTTTATTTAAGAAATAAAATAAATACAAGTAGTAACAAATTAAAAACTACTTGGAATATAATCGACACTGAGAGAGGAAAATCCAAATATCTAACATCTGAATATTGTTTAAAAATAAATGGTAATATTATTGAGTCTGAATCTGAAATGGCTTCAGGTTTTGATAAAAAATTCTTGAATATTCCTTTCCTTAATACTGAATCTCCAAATGCTTCTCTCTTGTTAGCAGAGGCAATGTTGAAAAATAGTATAGAAGAACATTATTAAGTTAGCTTCGTCAAATCAAAACTCACTATTATTGCTCCCTATTAAGCAGTAGTATTTTACAAATGTATTGGCAGTGGTGTATTTGCCGATCTTATGAAGTATAGTAAGAATATACCAATATTTAAAGCAAGTACCACTACGGACACCACTAACTCTAGATATATTTCGATACTGCCTGTTTATAATGAAATATTAATGTCAAATCAGTTAAATTCCCATTTCAGTCCCAAGCAAATATTATTTGGTTTCACAAGGTTTTACTGAAAAACCAACGCAAATGATGCTATGAAATTATATTTTTAGTGCATGGGAGGATTCAATGAATGCTTTGGGTGTTTTCTGTGATCTTTCCAAAGCTTTTGATTGCATCCAACAGGAGATACTAATCACGATGGTACAATACGGTTATAGTGTTAAAGATACCGCCCTAAAGCCTATAGTTTCGTATCTAGAAGACAAGAAGCAGGTAGTGGATATAAACGAATTGTTGGGTCAAGCATCTTAATCATCAGCAAGTATAATCGGTGTTCAACAGGGTTACATTATAGACCCATTTTTATTTTTAACATGAATTATCTACTATACCAAATCAAATATATATTATCGAAGGCTCATTATTTTGCAGATTTGCACTTCACTACTATTTAAGATAAAACGAAGCTGTTCTAAAGAATGTAAATTATTCTCAGATCAAAATTATTTGTAGGTTAAATGTAAATAATTTTAATTTGAACAGTAATAAAACTAAATGCATTAAATTCGTCAAAGTATACTGTCAGAAAGTAAACATTTAGATCTCGTGAATAGAACTGTATTCTTAAGTATTAACCTGGGTGAAAAACTTCAATGGGATCAACATATTACTAAACTAGCGAATAGACTTAGTTCCTCAGTTTTAGCAGATAATAAAATACGCCAACTATTAAACGAAGTTACAGCACGGCTTGTTTTTTCAGCTACCTCCCCAGCGTGATGTCTTATAGTTTACTTTTATGGGGAAACGCAGCTGATATTCAAACAATTTTTATATTGCAGAAAAGGGCACTTACAAACTATTCAGGCATTCTACAACGTGTCTTTCATTCATACCTCATTCCTTAAAAGAAATATTTAAGAAAATAAAAATGAAAACTTTACCGTCTCGATATACATATATTTGATACTTTAATGTTCGTTCAAAAACATAGAAAATATAAAAAAGAATAGTTATGTGCACTTTGTAAATACAAGAAAAAAGGACAAATTTATTTTACTACCAAAATTCAAGTTTTATGTAAAGCAGAAAGTGCAAGATAAGGCCACTATACTATTAAGGATTATATAAATTATAAAAAGCTATGGGACTACACTGTTGTAAAACCTATCTCATAAAATACTTTGTGACAATCATATTGGCATTAGAAAAGAGTGGCCATGAGTTTAATTAATGTATTTGTTTCATTGTGACGTGTCCAAATAAATGTAAAACATTTTTATGGAATAAAAAAATTTTGACTTTGACTTTTCTAATTTTATTAAAGAAGCTTCTTCGGGTCTATGTAGAATTGATACCACTGGACCAATCGACAACTTGTTGTAACAACGCCTTTAACTTCTATTTATGAAAAATTAAACCATTTAATAAGTAAATAGATCCCAATATATATTAGGGGGGCTCTCCAGTTGAACTGAAGACTCAAATCGTCTAACCTGATCATCTATTTATCATCTATCTTTAGTATAATAAATCCAGGGGCAGCCGTATGTACTTTAGAAGGTAAAAATAATAGTCTCCACTATTGTGTACGTACAACAATAAGAGCTAAAGAAGAATGTTAGTTGACTGAAGGTGGATTCCAAATATTAACATGGAATTATTAACAGCACTGATCTACACCATAGAGTTATTGTACATAGAGTAGGGCAGCCAGCCTAAAATGTGTGCAAAAGAAAAAAAGAAATAACAAATGAGGCTACATATGTCCCTCTTTTTAACATGTGTAATGAGACAAAACTATGTATGGACCTGTCGTCATCACTCTTATTATTTGTTAGCCACTCGTCCTTACAGGCCTGCCCCTCCGGCTTCCCCTACTCTATGTATAATAAGGCTATAGTCACACCCTGTTAAAAACTCTGCGATACAAAAAAAAGGAGAGACACAGATTATAAAAATATGAAAGTACAATACGGTATCCCTATGAAAGTTTAATAAATTAGGCAATTATAAAACGATTATAAAATCCATTAAGCATCAAATTGAACATAATAAAAGACAATTACTATAATACAAGTTTGGATTATGCAACTTTTAGTGTAACAATAACTTTTGTCGGAGCTAATTTTATTAGCTCACTTTCACTGTAAGATGTTTTAAGTGATTGCTCCTCGGACATCCTGTAATAAGTTGCAACTATATAAAATTAAGCTCCACAATTCTTTAACTGATTTATATCTTTTATTTTTACTGTCTGTTCATGTATAATTTATTACACTCTCTCTTGCATCATTACACCTAAATGTATAATTATGTCAGTGCATATCATTCATTGTATTTAAAATGTAAATGAAATTAAAGTAAATCAATTCTTTCTTATTTCTTAACATCCTATAAAGCCTTATATGGTAAAAAATGTTTAAGTTCTTCAAAAAAGTTTATTAAATTTTATTATACAATATATATCATACAAATACATTAAAAACTTTTTGTAAGGAAAATAAATAATACTGTCACTTACTGTAATTAACACTATAAATAAAAAATATGACGTTGTTCTTCGGAAAAAAAACTACATATACAAAATGTATGGTATATTTACAAATGTCCTGTGGTATTTGGAGTTTGTAGCGTTTGCTTTGACATTAATAGGATTTTTCGGGTTTATTTTATTTATAGCCAAGATAAACTACAACAACTACGACATTCGGTATGACTATCGACCAAAGTACGTATTATTTATTTAATTATTATTATAAGTGATAGCTTCGACATGAAACTTAAACTTTCTAGTAAAATAAAATTTGACTAAATTTTTTTTTTATCAGATACATGGCCGATGATACGTGGCTAATACAAAGTTAATGCCAAAAATCGATGTCATACAACATCCTTTGTAAGTATTTTTTTTACATTTTGTTATTTTATTTAAGAAGGATTAAATATATATTCTTAAATTATTAACAAATATAATGCGAGTTTAAATAAAGTGTGGGTTGGCCTGTATTATTTAAACTGACTTTTATTTTGTCATTATTATAATTTATTTTTCACGAAACTCATATTTACATTGCAATTTATGCATCCATCTGACCCATTGGTATAATATCTAAAATCCAAGACCTATGTGTGAAAAAGAAAGTAAGTGTACACTGGCGTGTCCTTATTTCATAAAATAGTAAAGTCAGAACTCCTTACACAATATCTTTTAATAAAATATATTTATCAAGGAAATCAGTAGAAATTGCTACAGAACATTAACTACCAATTATCATTAAATCTTTTTTATAGCGTACAAGATGTCATCTCTTCAAAACCTGTTAAACCGAAGATAAGGCATCAAAATCAAAGACCGATCTGTTTCGATCCAGACTGCATATGGTTTTGCCGTTTGATTGGCAGCATTGTAACGATTGCATTGTGCTATTTCTGCGCCTACGCATTAATATCCGATACTAAGCTTAGGTTTGGTTTATTTGTGCCGTGATGATTATTTCGAGTTAATAAATTATATGTCTACAATGTTAATTTATTTTTAAGCTAAGTGTAGATTGTCTTAGTTTATTTCGAATTGCCTTCTAGGTATAATATTGCAATTGCAATTCGTGATACTTCATTAGTAAATCTAACAAACAAGAACAAAACTATCATGGATGTTTTCTAGATCTTTCACCTGTGCATTTGTTTTCTACCTGTGATTAAAATATACTCTCCACTTTCATATAAATAAATGGTATGTTAATACTGTAATTGCTTTTGTATAGAAAGTTTAATTTCGATGCTCATCAAATGTGAAATAGATAAAGTTTTTAAGTATGTATCGTGATCTATTTTATTTATACTTGTCAGATTAATAAGTTAATCTTTTATACGAGTGGTATCTATTACTAACTGCCATAACATAGATAAAGAATGAAGCTGCCCACCTGTCTCTTTCTGCCATTGTGATTAGACATAGATAAGTATCGGTCTTTCATCTTGCCTCTTATTATTTGTCAGACTCTGACACTCATAGTCCTGCCTATACTGCCTGCATAACACCCACGCCATATTGCACTGGTGTCGGTGTCGATTGGCGTCGATTTTTGACGTCATCAGCTCTGGCCAGTATACTGGTTTGTATTTCGGAACACGGCCTTTAGCTCCCCTATTCTATGTATAATAATATAATAAAATCTAACTACAAAATATGTATTAGATAAAATTAAATAGTTTATGGTAGCTTATTTAATACCATGTATTCATAGTTCATATAATGAATATATTTATTCAAGTGTTTCTAATTATAATGCACGCATGATTCTTTGAGGAAGCGGAATTTATTTTACAGGATTAATTTGTAGCGTTTGGAAAAGAAAACTGCGTGCCAGTAGTATATTGTTTTTAATTATAACAATGTAGTGTTAATAAAGAAGAAGGTATAAGAAATATTTTAAGATAATTTAAATAACTGATATAACAGACATTAGCCGTAATAAAACTGGAACATATTATTCTCACAATTATGCAAAATGTTACGGATTATAGTCGATAGACTTGTTGTTAAAATATTAAATTAAAGTCTTAACAAATTAAAGAATTAACAAAATAATGTTTACAAACACCGTTGATATTTGTTATTGCGTTATATATTCCAAAGACGTTAGTTAATCTTATTACAAAAGGGTCTATTCCTCCTTCCTCAAAAGTCCTCTGAATTCTTGTGATTCCTTGATTGTAGATAGAGTTAGTCAGCGGAGATGATCATTTAGAACCAGATTAACCAGGCTCGCTGGCATTTGCTGTGTTTCTGTTGCCACCTCTTCTCAGGTCTGTGGGAATTATTTGCGAGCTGGTGGTAGCTTTGATAATTAAAAATATTCTGTATAGAACCTATTTTCAATAAAGATTTTTTATTTGATTTGATCTGCGCTCAGTTTTATATTAAAAATACTTCTTATTTAGTACTTACAAGTAGGTACTATTTAGAATTATTTGAAGATCTTGTGATTTTCATCACGGAGTTTGTTTCCGTCTGCATTAACTAAAACTTCTCCATTAGTTGCATAAAATTTAGACCGACCCACGTATTCTATGCACGGACTTTAAAAAGACGAATTTAAAAATTGGGGTCACAACGTTTCCAGAGATTCATCTCACGTCATTTTAAATTTTGTGAGTTACATAGTATATGAAATTATATATATTTATTCATGAAAAAATATCTCAAACTTTTTTTTGTCAAATCTGGAGGTAGTGTTGGTTGTACATAAACAATTTAAAAATAAACCGTCACATAGAAAACAGATAAAGAAAAACAGCTGAACCGTTGTACCCTTTAATATAACATAGAATTACTTATAATATTTAAGCTAAAACAATACATTTAACATATATTAAGACTAAATATCGGTATGGTATAATGAGAACAGATCCAACAAAAATCGGTGTCCGTCAACAGGTAAGCTCGCAAACAAGTTCATTTGTTTTTAGACTGTTTGTTCCTTAGTTCGTGGGTACTAGGTAAGTGGAATGGGGCGGAAGCGTTTACTGGTATCACCAGTCTTGATACTTGAACATATAATATGATAATGGTTCCTAATCTATGAAAATGGTTCCTAATCTATAATAAATATTGTAAAATTCGATTTGAAAATTTTAATAAGAATAGTTTAATTAAAATTTTACATTTAGTATTGTGATCTTGATACTTGAAACTATCATAGTATGAAAATTTGCCCTAATCTATAATAAATATCGTAAAAGAATTATTTAATGTACATGTAAGATTTAATTTTTTTTTTTAAATATTTTAAACAAAAAATTACATTTAGTATTGTGATAAAATATTGAAGAAATATGTTGAAACATTATACAAATGAAACCTAGATTTTTTAAATAATTAATCGCATGATAAACCATAAAACAATATAACACAAAGAATCATATTCTTTTATGATTAATAATGACCACAATAAAAATCATCATTATTATTTTTAATATCTACTTAATTAAACACTATAAAAATACAATGTATACAAAAGATCATTTTTTCCGTTATATTCTGTTATCAATCCAATAAAAACACCTCCAAGAAAATAAAAAATGGTTACAATATTGTAATAAAATACACATATGATGAAATTGCTTAAGATACATGTTATAATTATATGATTGTCCGTCGGTACTCGTCTCATAAACTAATCGGAGCAAATTAAAAATGGCGCCACAATTAAACAAGGATTGATTAAGACGCCATCTTTAATTATATTTAATAGAAATCTATTATCTGTGCTTAACATACTTGAACAAAGAGTTTTACCACAATGCATTTTTTCTCCACTCCAGTATTGGTAATACAATTTAGATTCCAATTCATAATTGCAAACTATTAAAAAACAGAAATTAACATAGCGTCTTGGGAATCATCTTATTGTGCGCCGGCGCAGAATTATGAACAATATAGATATTATAACTTATTAATCCGTCATGGCCACTGGTGCAAATTATAATTTTTATCATATTATACACATATGTTTTTATAATCATTTGATACGCTTCATATTTAGTTGAAATGAATGAAATGCGTTTTATTTATCATGTAATGATGTGGTGTTTCTTTTTCAGGAAAGATGAATGGATTAAATAAAAAGAATTACTAATAATTATACGAGGCTTATATGTATATATGTATATATGTATTTACCTTTTTTTTATAAAACAATGAATAGTCAATAGTAATATATATATAGAGTAATGTATATAGAGCTTCTTCTTGACGCTCACTGGTCATAATGATCGTACCCAGAACTATATAATAAACGTTAAATAAATCGAAATTTGTTGAATATTTAAAAATAATATTCATTGTGTAAAATAACCAACTTACCAAAATATGTATGCGTAACAATAAAAATGTTCAACATGTAAGTATGAATCTTGAAGAGATGATATTACAAAAAAACAATTTCTGCTATTGGAAAGTAGGCTTTCGAAAACTTGTGTTACTCCACATTATTATCAAATAATAAGAAAGTAATATACTGCATATGTACTGAGTATTGTATTTATTTAAGTAAACAGATTAGTTTGTATACCTACATTGTAAAGCCTACAATGCGTCAGTGTCTCTAAACGGAATAATTAGCCATCCAATCCAATGAACACGTAGAGATGATTGAAAAAACACTCAGACAGGCAAGACTCAATATGTATTATAAAAACATGATGGGTTTATTTTTAACATGATTAAATATTCAAGTTCGGCTAAATATTCATTACTGTCAATAGAATTAGGTAATGTCATATAAAATATTCATGTCATTTCAAACAACAATAGTTTCTACATTAGATTAGAAAATCTCAACAGTGATATTAAAGTTGAATATAACGCCAGAATACATCCATGTAATAAGAAATTTAAATTATTATAAGTAGCAAAATTAGTGGAAATATACGCATACTGTGAAACATATTCTTTTTCATAAAAAATATTAAAATGTATTTATAATGGATCTATGATATTTTATAGAATGGTATTATGGTGGGAGAATTTGTTTATCTAATCACTTTTTACGATTGTTTTTTTAATTAAAAGAATGTGTTTGGAATCCTGCATATTGATTAATAACTTACTTACATCCGTATGGTCTGTAATTACATAACTATAGTATAAATTAACATTTATGGGATATTTTTAATACAGAGTGTATTTATCTATATATTATTCATTAAAGAATTAATTACTTCTGATATCTATGTGATAATTCCTCTAACGATTTATTAACATGTAAACTATGTTTGAGAGTGGCCTAACATTGTAGTATACAGATAATAAAATAATTTGCACTAAGTAGCCGAAGAATGCTAGATTACCAGTTCACTGTATCTATACCATAAAAATCAATCTCTTTGATCCTACAAATCGTATTTAAGTTTTTTGTTTCTATTTAAAGAATACATGTTACCATGATAATGTATAGATAAAAGTTAATCATAGTTTTATTTTTTTTCCGTTTATTTTAAAACTTCTTTTCTTTTTTTGTACTTACATCGTTATAAAGATTAATATTTTATGTTTATGCTAGTTTGAATTACAATAAAGTATTTGTTAAATTCTAACTCTTATTGTTTTTAAATGTTGTAAAACTGATATAAAGTTAGAAAAAAAAAATCTTAAACATAAGAGAAATATCATAAGGTTACAATGAACCAAGTTATATGTACTTCGAACCCTTTTATACCCTTGATGGACGCAGCGAAAGTGCACGCACCCTTACAGCGTATAAACGCGTGCAATGCACGTCGAACGCCACTCGCGAATAGAGCACGCTGACGTGCGCGCGCAACTGGTGCGTTAGTGTTGTGACTAAACATCTGTGAAAAAAATAAATTCTTTTTTTATTTTTTATAGTGCATTTCTTAGCGGTCAAGGTGAGTTATTTATTTGAATTTATATATTTTATTTGAATAATGTTGATTTAATTCCAAATATATTTTTAATATTTATTCACTATTTAAATCAATGATCGTTTTTAATTGACAACTGACTATTTAAAGAGGGTTACACTTAACTAGTTATTTTAATTTACCTGTTTTTTATATATAGCACATCTCTTACCAGTTTCTATTTCAGTAGATACAAGTATTAGTCTTGTCTGTCAGCAAGAAACAGCTTCCCTTCACAAGTTTTTATAATTTAATCGGAATATTAATAGCTATTACTAAATATTTATTATTGACATTGCATTGCATCTAATAAATTAGTTCGATATATGTAGAAAAAATTATAAATACTAGTATATAATTTGTACAAAAAAATATACTTGACATTGAAATCGTAATTCGTAAGTATTTTGAAGTTAAGTTACGTGAAATATTATGGAATTAATTTAGACAAGAAAATCATGACAGCAATAGAAATGATATCCTTAATATCTTATAAATACATACTTAACTCGCCAAAAGAATAAAAATAAAAAACGAGTATAACAGTTATTAAAAAAAGGTCAGAATATAACGTGTTAATTTACATTAAATTATAAAATTATAAGAACACATAAACACCTTATAAAATAAAATATTATATTACTAATAAATACAAAATTAAAAACTTTTTATATTTTTGTATGCAATTATTGTATTGTAATGTTCATTCAGTTTATGTCTATGTAAATTACTATACAACCTTTGCCGTCGTATTTTAATAATTAAAAATATAAATTGTCTATTGGTCATATGGTGTACATGTTTCTGATTGAAGTTTTTTTTCATTAATATTTATTTATTTTATTGTCATAATAATATAATTAAAAATGGTTTTATTTTATAATGTATATACATTTTTATTAATTTATATTAAAAATTACGAAAAATCCCCTGCACTACCTTAAATCAACCTGTCCTGTACCTTAACTGTTGACAATGCTATCACCTGATTAATAGATCGATTCAATCGTCCAAAATATAAATCGATTATCGTTGCTTTCTTATTAAATATCATTTGAAATCTATTCTACATTCATGATACCGTTGTCGATAATTGATTAACAAATCGTTTTACGCACGTTTTCGTGAAAGTGTCAGTGTGCGAATAAAAGCTTACATTTTGTATATTAAAATATCAAATCAATTTTCTTAGGGGAATCGTTGATGTTGAATCCAAACCAATCCAATGTGGTGCAGTTGATTTATTGTCTTCCTAACTCAATTGACCAATATTTGGTCCGAAAGCAAATCCCTTATCTTCCTGTCTGTGTACAGATTGTCTATCAGGTAATAATTACGAATCGGTTCTAAGATGAATCGATAGAGTCGTATCATTCAATCAATCAGTCAATGGTAAATAGATGCAAATACTGAGTGCTGCTCTAGATGATAGCCATAGAGTCTATTAGGGCTAGATCTAGGTTGTGTAACTTTAAAATGCTCTAGTTCAAGACTTGTATTAGCGATAATATAGAGTTGTATTTTAACATAATAACACACATACATACAAGCTTGTAAAAAAATCTTTGTATTTTTTAATGTTTGGTTAGAATACTATATTCATATTTTATTATTGCTTGATAAATAGCCTATCACTAGAAATTTTAAGACATTTTCCAGTCAATCAGTATTCATATATATTGATTAACTCTAAGTTATCCATTACCGCTTTCGAAGAATCTTTTATCGCTTTTCTCAATCGTAATTAATTTACGCTAGTTACTCCATTTAATATGCAGGTGTCTGTAATCCTCGTTTTCAATTAAATAGGAAAATATATCCTTACAACGTTATAAATTGTCGATACATTGGTATATAGGTACAATAAAATATACAGAATAAACCGATACATATCATGTTCTGTAATGGAGTAATTTTTAACTTTATACCAAACTTCTGGAAATACCCTCTTACATTATTTAGTGTAACTAGTTACAAAATAAATAAATATAGAGTCTGGAAAACAGAGGCCGCGAGTTCAAATCCCGTATCGATTTATTTTTCATTCCATATTTATAAGCATAAATAAACTTAACATGTTTATAGATATTTTCATCATTAACTCTTACAACTACAGACATTTCTGGACTAAAACGTTACAAACTTAGATTAAAATTATTTTGTTTTTTTTTTAAATATAGCACCAGCTTTATAGATTATATAACATATAAATTCCGGATACAAAATATACGGAAATAAATACGGAACCACAATCTCTGAATCACACAAATGTCCCTTGTGGGAATGGAAGCCAAAACCTTTGATTTATAACTCAGGGTCACTAACCATTACACCAACAAGAAATCTTGTAAGCACACAGCGAAACCTTTTATCGATAAAGCCTACTGTTTGATTAATTTTAGTAATAAAATAAAAATATAATCAACCTAAAATATTTACATAGGTATACACATATATATACATATACACACACACATATATATGTTATGTAGTTGCGTTCGGATCAGATTTTTTCCTGAAACGGAACTAAGTAATTATAAATATTAAATACTGTTACAAAAACAAACAACTCCTAAAAACATATCAAACCAATATTTATTCAATTTGTTATGTAAGTTGTATAATAGTATGAATAATTAAAACAATTAAGTTATAAGTTAGGCCCAGTCATATAAACATAATTATAAAATTATAACTAATTCATTATATGATTATATAACTTATTTATACATTTTGTAATAAATTTAATTCATAACCCACTTATTTATTATTTATAGTTTTATTTAGAACTTCATTTAAATATTGATTAATAAAAAACTGATGGTGAGTAAGTTTTCTACACAATAAAGTATATGGAAACTGCAAAAGTTTACAGTATTTCAGACATAAAACACTGAAAGTTATACTAAACGAAATTTATAATACAGTGGACGCGCTTATTGTGATCACGGTTAATGTTATCAGCCGGCTATTGTTATCGAAAATGGTCGGTCCCAAATTTCTCCTTAGAAATACAGTTGAAAAAGTCGCTTATTGTGATCAAAAGTCGCTTATTGTTATCGATTTAGAAGACGATACGACGATTCGATACGACACCGAGCAACAAACTTCGAAAAATAATACTATTTTGAGAATTATATTCAAATGATTATGAATGAAAACAAGTGTCAAACAACAATAGATCGATATTTCAAATGAATCTTATGTTAGAATATTTTTAATGGTGTAAATAAATAGAAAATTTGAGCAAACAACAGAATTTCTTATTATGAAACTTAATATGTACAACTTGAGCAAACAAAAGAATTTCTTATTATGAAACTTAATATGTACTTAAATCCCCCAAAAAGCATGAAAAAGTACTATTCGCATAATGTTATCATTCGGTTATTGTTATCAAAACGGGCTGGCTAAAAGTGATCACAATGAGCGGCGTCTACCTGTATTTAATATTAATTTCGATTATAGCTTGAATAAAGATTGTTTAGCATGGATAAGATCGCTAACCCCAAATAATTTTAGTAATGGCGTTAGATAGCATGGCCTGAAATGGATTTGAATGAAAATTTAATTTGTGGGAGTTTTATGGGGATTTACTATTTAATTAATAATATAAAATATAAATAAACATACATAATAGTAGTGGCTGTTGCACGAAAGGTCTAATGGTAAGTAATCATGAGTTTAAATCGTCAATATGCTGTATAGTTTTTTGCTTTCGTCGAGCTTTTATTCGTAATTAAAATTATTTTTAACAGTTTATAATCTGTGAAAAAAAAAGATGTTTGCCTATCATGTGATATTATCTTGGTTATTTTGGAATATTTCTTTATTAGTTAAGTCCGACAGTATTTTCTAGAAGCAAAGGAACATATTACATGTTTTGAAATTGTAAAATAAGTAAAATGTATTTAAATAATAATCAAATATTTCAAAAATAATTTCACTTAACGTCATATCTACCTACATTTTTACTAGAATAATCTTCAAGAGCAAATAATTAGAAATACAAATATTTGTAATGGTAAACTAATATCTATATGTTAATCTATATATATTACAAGATTTAGAGAAATTATACTACTTATTATTAGAAAAGAAATAGAGAAAAAATGTTGGTCTACGTTCAAATTAACGAAATATTTGTTAAAAATACATTTGATTTATCAAGGTAAATTTTCAATCAGTATGATAAACGTCAAATAAATTATCCACAGATCAACAATTAAAAAAAAACAACTTGAATTTTCATTACCACAGAATTCATAATTCTTTTAACGTCATATCTCTTCGTAACAACAAATCGTATAATTATATGCAGTGTTATTCACCGTTTTGTCTCCGTGTTTGGTCTGTATATATATACTAATCTAATTAGCATTCTTGAGATCTCGAGATACATTCAGTGCGGAACGGTAGAGACCTCATAGTAATTTAACCTTTACGACTCTGTAATAAGGCGTATCTGAGCAGATAAATTACTGTTGAAAGTTAGTTCGTTAAGTTTCGCAACGTGACAGAATCTTTATAGTTAATTTTATATATTTTAGTTCTGTTATGTTATGCAAAAATAACATCAAAATTAGGAATTTAGTGTTGAGCAAGAAACTAAAAAGATACTATCTTTTTAAGAATTGGTGATAGAAAGTAAGGTGTTAAATTATATATAAATTCATGAGTCAGTCACTTTACTTATTTTTTACAATATTATTTTAGGCCCCATTATAAGATGAAACGAAATTGAAAGTAGTTCATGTATGAATGGTCTGTAATAGAAAATAGTTAAGTTATCCAATTGTTGCCAAAATTTCTCAACATATTTTCTTTACACGCAACATGTTTTTTTTGTCGGTTCTGTTGTCGGTGCTAGTCATTTCCGGCGACTTCCTTCATTATTTTGCCTGTAATTATGACATAACGTATAGCGGTAGCTTTTTATGTTAAACGGACTGCAATTTGAAAACAACTTTTCAACATATTATGTGAATTGCGAAAAGGAGACAGAAAATATTTAGTATAAAATTAAAGTAAGATGATACGAGACCATAGATATTATTAGTTCAGAAATTATAATATAAACTTTCACTGAATTATTTTGTAATGATCTGCAATTTGATGTCTCTGTTATGAGTTGACTTTTGACCGAACGTTAATATGCGTTTTAGAAATGTTCTTTTGTTTAGCTAATTATATAATCACTGCAGGGTACCAATTGTGATTCTTTTTTTTTGATGTTTCTTGTTTTTAAGTGTTGTGAAATGAGTGCTTCATATCTAATTTCGGAATGACATGTGACGTGTCATTTGAGTTTTTATATTGTGGTTGTCAAGTAGTTGATACTTTTTGTATTCGGTTTTTTTTCGTTACCACGTGTTACTGGAGTTCTAATTTATTCTCACATATTAGTTATGACTGTGACTCAAAAAGTCAATACTGTGAGTAATTGTAATTTCTTAAAAAGTTAAATGAGTATCCATGGAACTTCTTGCCAGTTCTTGTATAAACCTACCCTTTGGACCGTGCAAGTAGAGTCTGACGTTTCATAAAAGCATGCCTAGTTGAAAAAAAAAATCTTTGACTTTGACAAGTAAGAAATAGTAATATTACGAAATATAAATATTAATCCAACGTTCACTCTCTCCTTACTTCACGGAAATATAATACATCCTAATAAGATTACTTTACAAATATGTAGTTTAGTCTGTTGACGAGCATCTGACATTAGTGGAAGTGTTTGCAATCTCAGTATTAAATCTCAAGTGTGGGCGATCTAAAAATAAAGGATTATTGTTTATTAAAATCAATCACGAGTGTCGACTGTAATTTTGTTTAAGCTTATACATTTGAGAGGTTTTATTACTCTGGTTAGATCCGTGAACATCATAGACAATCTTTGACGCAAATCCCATTTACGACAGACATGATCTTAAAAATCACGCACTACATACATGGTGAAAGTAGTTGCGAATTAGTTTGTTAAATTATCTAATTACGTTAGCGAAAAATTAATCTCCTACCGGTAGAGAGCCTTTTGTGTACTAATGACAATCATGAAATAAATTGGCCGAAACGTTCGGACCACTTTCAAATTTAATTCAATTTAATTTGTTTGCTTCAATTTTTTTTTATTTTTATTTTGAGTTTAGTTTGACGTTTTGGCATACAGTATAATGTTATGATTGAAATTGATAGCTGATATTAATAACAAAAGTAATATTCTTATTTTAGAGACGTTGTAATGACATTTCTTAAATGAATGAATGAACGAATGACTGAATGCATGTGTTTAGTTACTTGAAATGAGGTTTTTGACTAAAAAGATCACCGTCCGATTAAACAAGAGATAAAGCTACCTCAGAAGTGAGAATATATTTACGATAAATCTTGATGGTTTTCATTGATAGCAACTGTAACGTAAGTACGTGCTTTCCTCTCGTATATAATTAAATAATTACCAGATTATCTTGCATCGTGCACCGACAAGATATCTGAGAGTTGTTTGTATCAATGTTACAAGCTATTGTTGTACGAACGTTTTTAAAAAAGTGATAATAAAACTTATTTATGATATTAAACTTAAATTCAATTAGTTAGTTTTTAAAATATTAAGACTAATGTTATTCTTACATCCGACTGAAATCGAGTATTGTTATCATGAAATAATTGACACCTATGTGATTCATATATGACTGACTATAACAATATATTCTAAATCAAATAAAAAAAAATGGTATGAAAACGAAATATATAAATGACCGGAATATACATAGTAGTAGTAGAAGTGGTATTAGTGGTAGTAGTATTTAGTATCACCATTCCGGTTATCTACTTTATTAGTTACTATATTCTAAAAACTAAAATGACTTCTATTTAAACCTTTACAGTTCCATTCAAAATATCCTACAATTATTATGATGTCATTTGAACGTCGGTAAAACAGATGACTTTGACATTTTACATAACCGAAGGTAATTATTATATAAGATATACGTATCACATGAAAGTTATCAAAATTACATTCAAGAAATGTATTTTTGGTTAAAATGATTTAATATTAATGTTAATGTTCTGTGGTGTCAAATTCAGGTCATGTGTTTATTGGGAAGAAATATACTGTCACTGGTGTAATTAAAAAACAATAATAACATATGTTTCATAAATAGTTACCATAACGAATATTTTTTGAATATCATAATAGTCTGTAAAACAAAGATAGTTTTAAATGTTTATCTTGCAATATTAACTGCTTCAAAACATATTCACTTTATAGTTTAATTACAAAACACCTGTAGGTTATCCACCTCTGACACAAAAAGACACAGATTAAAAAACGAATATACTACAAGTATCTCACTTTTTAAAATTGTCTATGTAATTGGGATAATCTATAAACCTATCACAGATCCACCAATCAGGATAAAGTATAGGAATTCCGCAGTTGTTCAAACAGTGTATGGCCTATTAATATTAATGTATTGTCGAAAGGCTGACCGTGTGAACTGAAAATTAAAATATCCGTAACACACTCGTGACACGCTTTGTTAAATGTGTAACTGTCGCTGCAGCTGAGTTATAGCAAATCTTAGATGTAAAAGTATAGACGACTCGCGATTGCCACGAATATCATCTAGATTTTGTTCTATACCTAGTTTGGTTTTGCTTTCGGAAGCGACTTCTGTGATAAATATTAAAATATTATTATTTGTTTGATATATCTGTTACGATGTTTGTTAAATAAATTTAAACAGGAAGGAAATAAAATACATATAAGACGCAATTAATTTGATTAACGCTTTCTACTGGAAAGCACCATAATTACATTTGACACGGGCCAGCTCCCGCGTTGGCGCGAAAACGGGGCGTGCCCTGTCACATTACAGATTCAAAAACATTCGTTTATTCGTTCATTCATAAAATTTTAAGCGATTTGTAATTGTATAGCGTATACCACAAATATGGATCCATTTACATTTTTTCGCTACCAATTTAAATAAGATTACTATGTATTCGGTCGTTTATTATAACCGTGAAAGTTTTACGATATGATGTTAATAGTTGCATTAACATTTTTGACACAGATTTGCATAATCTTATATCATTTATAATGTAATAAATTTTAACCAAAATCTTTATAGTAAATATATTAAAATAGATGTAGAACTTTTTTAATATACTTATAGGGAAGAATCAATCAACAGACCAACAGACAATGTGATAACACTAATCAAAACCACGGTAGGCTAGATAGTGTAAGGAATAAATCCTTCATAATCTCTCACCCACGGACAAGTTAACTAAATCTAATTTGTATCTATATCTAGTTATCTAGTTGTTCCCACAGAACTCGGTCTGGTCAGATCTGGAACTGGTCCTGGTGGGAGCCCGCTGTGATTCCATGTAAAAATAAACTGCAAATGTTAAGTAGCCAATATAAATTGTGTTGATATACGAACTGAACTAATTTATTTATTGACGGCAAGCGGCTTGATTGACTTTATTTATTTGTTGAAGTAGTCAATAAACGTAATTTCTTTTATTTTAATTTTAAATAGTTTTGTTTAATTTTATTTTATTATGTCATTTCTATTTATGATTTACGGGCTAGTAATTACATCAAGAGTTCAATTTTAATTTGATAATTGTTTGGCGCGATGTTTCTAGTTTTACGAGTTAACAGAGCACCCATCAATTGTTACACAATTGATGCGTTTATTTTTTTAAAGCATCTAAGTACTAGTATATATACTATATCCGTAAAAAAGTAGAATAAAAAAAACTACAAGTTTATACAAACAGCCAAAAAACAATATTCCATTGACCAACAGTTTTTTTCTCATTCATTCTATTTCATTCAAAAAACTAATTTAAATACGAGGCACGTCAAAGCGTTTGATTTGCCTCTGTACCAGTTAAGATTACTTTGTAACGGAGTTTAAAAGAAAATGGAAATAAATTGATTCAGTTTCGCCCTAAATTTTTACAATAGTATAGTTATTTTGACGAAATTAATAAATTATATAATGATGATTGAAATATGTAAAAATCTTTGTAAAATAATTTTTGCTTGTTAAAATTATTGTTTTGTCTATGGTAACGAGTCAATCATGTTTATTTTTTTTAAAGATGTCATTTAAATAGTAATCTATTTTTAAATATCTTTTAAATATTCAGCCAGCAACACTTTCGCGCAGTCATGCGTACTCCGAATTCGAAGTAGGTGTCTAGGTCATATTGTACGGATTGTTTTTTTAATTAAATCAGTGAGATACATGCATTTAAATGACACAAATGATGTGGCATTTTGTTATCGGATTTAATGGATATATTTATTTTAGTTATTTTATTTTAGATATTATTTTCTTTCAGTCTATGTCGAGTTTATTTCTAGTTTATGAGACTCGCAAGTTTTGAAGTATTAGAAACTATTCTTTAACATTATTTCCGTAAATACACTACCCTATAATTATATTTAGTATGTTACAAAAGTATACATACACCATTATACCATTAATGTATATTATTATCTACATTCATTTTACTACGTCAATAATATTTATATGTATAATATTTTTTTATAAGGAACCTCAGAGTTAAATAATATGACAATAAAATGGCCAAATTACCCTAAATTTATCGAGATTAAATAATTCTAGATGCTTAAAGATATTCTTCGGGAGTTACCGGTTATTAAAAATAGAAATTGAATAATAATAATTAAATTAACTATGGTATAGACAATACGCATTAGGAAGTAAAAAAAAATTGCTCGTAGGCATTTCACATTTTTTAATTATAATAACAATTAACAACTAGTTGACAAGAGATGTAACCATGTCATACATTTGAATATTATGATTCCTTTTTTAAACTTGAACAACCATAGGGGGTTACAATAATAAAAATAAAAGAAAGAAAAAAACAAAAACTTTCGTCTATTAAACTTAAATAAGGCAAATTATTAAAAAATGCATGAATGAGATAAAAACCGCTACTCGCCAAATATTTTAATTACTGCACCGTAACTCCATAAATCATTTCAAATAGTTCAGTAACTTTTTAATGTTTATTTTACGTTTGTTTGGTAGGTCATTGAACTTGTAGGAACAGAATAGTTTATGCTTTAACGTGACCATGTCGAAAGATTGGAGAATAGTGAAATATGTTCAATATGTGTCCAACAAAGATGTTTTAGTTTTATTATAGGCATCTAGCGTCTTTATAATTATAGTCTACATATAATAAAATTGTGACTGATCGATTTCTGTACATGGAAAATGTAAAAAAAACAAAATGGGGCCTTTATAAGAGCAAGAGAACCCAAAACAATGGTTTTCCATTTTGTCTGTTCGTCTGTATCTCTGTATGTTTGTGCACGATAATCTCTGAAACTGCTAAAGCAATTTAGATGCAATTTTCTCGAATATATTGTCACAGTCTTCACTTAACATTTATTGTTTATTTCTTTTAAATTTGTTAATAAAAATAAATAAAAAGTTATGTCAATCACGTAATAGGTACCAAGCAAATCTTGTATACATGTAATAAATCTGTAGAGGAGTAGACTTTGTATATTGAAAATATTAAGAAAAAAAATATAGCCAGGATGTGAAGGGTTAAACTACCAGAATCCAGTACTAATACCTTTGAAATTTTTCTCTGTTTGTCTTTTTGTTATTTAGTTGTGAATGTAAATAACTCCTTTCATTGCACTCTCTTCACTCTATAAAAAGATACATTTAAAGTCTTCAAGACATTTATCTATATATAATATAATAAAACTGTAACTGATCGCTGTCTGTACATGGAAAACATTTTCAGAAACTCTTAATGGGGCGACTTTATAACAAAATGAGAACCTAAAACAATGGTTTTTCATTTGGTATGATCGGCAGTATGTCTGTATGTTTGTGTACGTTAATCTCAAAAAGGGATTAACATACAAATGCAGTTTTCGGGAATATATTGTCATGAACTTGACTTATTTAGGTTTTTTTTTTTAAATTGAAATCGGTTAACAAATAAAGAAGTAAGAATAATCTCTTATTTTCGTACGAATGCGGTAAAACATTTTTTTTAATTGAAGGCTTGATCCTATCCTCGGGTATAGAAAAAGGATTTCCAATTAAAAATAACGTAATCGAACTACCTACTCTTTAAAAATTATGTGTGATTAAACATTAATAAAAAAATATTAAAATTAACTCGAAACAACTAGAAAGGGTAGGTACGTTTTTTCGATATCAAAATCTACGCGTACGAAGGCAGGTCTAGCTAATTTAACCATATTTGGTCGAAATAAAAATAGACGTCTCCAAAATATTGAGGTTTTTATGGTGCGGGGGAAAGATTCTTATGCAATATTGATAGAAATACTTAAGCAAGTGAAAATTTGTGTGTTCCAATATACAATAATGAAACCAGTAACATAACTTTAAAAACCAGAAAAAAAAATACAATTTAAAAAACTCCCTATACAAAAATACATCTGAAAAGAATAAAAATAACATTATTATGTACTTATTGAAGTCGGACGCAACCGACAACCGCTTAATAAAAATAGATTATAAAATGCACAAAGATAGCAAGGCAAATAATAAAATTACGATATCGAATCGTGTAGTCTAAGCCATCGTAACTTCGTAAAATAGTCACCATCGTCAACGTACGTACAATGGAACGGAGAATAGTACAATGCGACGCAACAACAATAAATACATAATAATATTGTTTTTATTCTTTTTAGACGTCTTTTTGTAACGGTTTTTTTTTTTAATTTAATTTTATAGGTATAAATAGATATCTATATTTTTTATTTTGAATTTGAGTTCTTCTGCAAGTCATTGAACTACCCAAAATTTGGTACTTATTTGTAAGAATAATCTTCCACTATCTTAGACAGACCATGTGTCTAATATCTAAGAATATCTAAGATCTAAGAATAATATAAGATATATTATCTAAGATCTAGCCAATAATTTTATCACATAATGTTAGTATATTTTTACTTATGACTACTACGGTATTATACTACGGCAGTATAATTAATTAAAGTCACTAAAAAATATTTTCATATATCCCAATGTTACCAAAGTACAAAAAAAAAACATCGGCATGTTACCACTGGACAATAAAAAATTGTCAACTCATTAAAAATAATACAATTAATTTATTATCAGCATGTTACTACATCTGTTAAATTGTATGTATGTTTGTGACTACTGGATTACTTTCACTGTACTAATTGCTATGGAATAAACATAGGCCTTACATCACACGTAATGACAGTCACAACACGCCATGAAGAGGAAACTTATGTTAAATTACAAGTTTACTTATACTTTGGGGTGTATGTGTGTAATTGTGTCTGTATGTGTGAGTGTGTCTGTATGGGTTCCAGTATGTGTGAATGTGTCTGGGTATATTAGTGTGTCTCGAATAAGCAACAAGTATATCAAATGCTAAATAATTTGTATTATTTCTGAGGGTTGTTTTGATCTAGCAAAACATCACTACTATAAAAGTAATTCGGAGGTACGGTGTAGTAGGAATAATGTAAGGTTAGCTTAAACACTTAGCAAAGTATGTAATAAATTAAATATGGCGAATTTAATAACCAAGCTAAAGAATTTACCTCGCAGAGATTTATTCAACGTTTCTCTTCACAACCGTGTTAAGTTAATCATGTTAATGTAATAACTTATCATCTACCAACGGTGTCTTGGTTACTGAGATTAGAGTTGAAAAACATCAAACAGTTTTATATAACTAGCACCCAAGAGAAATGATACCGGAAAACTTTATCGAAATCTACCACTCCGATTAAAACCCAAGATTTGTAAGTGGTATATGAGAGTCAGCTACACCCAGGTTAAGTAAGGAAGTAATAAATTGTTATCTAATTAGTACCACATGCAGGTAGTAAATGCCTAATCGGGTGCATTTTACACCGGTACTACCCTGGATTTACAAACGCTGTCCGGTATTACAGTATTAGAGATAGTAAATTTAAGGGCTAGTCAGTTTGTAATATATTTTACTCTCGTAATTCTTTTCTGTTGTAAACTAAGTATATTGAATATTTTATATATTTTTTTTATACATTACAATTCTTATATACATTTATACGTAAATGTTGATTAAATGAGTTGCTAAAAAGATGATAAAAATATGCATTTATTTTGCAATTGTAATATTATTTTATATAATTATTTTTTAAATACAATTATATAAGCCCTAAATAAGCCTGCTTTCAAATTCATAATTCCCGCGTAACGTGACTTAAGGCGTGAACATTTTATCTTTTAATTAATTTATGATTAAAATTATTAAGAGTTCTAAATATTTTTTTTAACCAAAAGTTCCATAAAAAAAAATCGTTATTGAATATTCCTTCATATTAGATTATAAGATTAAAATTATTATGTTAGGGTTTATAAATTTAATACCCAATTTTAAAGTTATTGTAATTAATTCGCAATCTTTCATAAAGTTAATAAATACTGCATACTTCATATAAATTAAGTACTCTGATATTATTAATTTATAATATATTTCAAGTAATAGACAAGGGAACGGATTCAATCCAATCATTAAGTACATGTCATGTTTTCGCAATGCTAGTGACGCTAACAGCTCCCTTCCTGTCAGTTATCCTCAAGGCTGTTAGGCGAGGTTTTTATATGGGAACAATTCACAAGTTTTAATTTACCAGCCATTATAATGAACAAGGGAAAGAGAATATTAAAATCACGTTTATGATGTAACAAGAACTCATAACCAACCTCAGAATGCACTTTGCATTAGTAATTCTCTAATAATATGATGTTCTAAATAGAACCTTGTGCATTGTAATTTAAAAAAAAAATGTCAAAACATGTCATCATTTTTTTTTTTAAAGATTAAAAAGTAAAATAAGGAATTGCCAACAAATAGTCAAATAATAACAACAGTTTAATCCTATTAATTATGAAAAATAATCAATATTATCAGTAATGAAAGTTTTTCCAGAAATTGAAGGTTGTAATTGTTAAATTGACCAGACCAACTAGATCTATTGTATCATATGTGGTTGTTGTAAAAACATATCTTTGTAAAATGGTAGTTAATTCAAACAATATAAATTCTTAGAGCAGAGCGATGCTAATCAATCCATTTCACACTTCACTAGACTTACGATGTGAGGCACGTTCTAAGTATTTTATAGGAATAGTCTAGTTTTATTAGTGGTATGTCTAGGCAATATAAATCTAGGTGATTATTTGTAATGTCCTGGGAAAATATTTAACTAGGCAAGAGTTACAAACGTAGTATTAAATGTATATTATTAAATAGCAATTAGGAGTTTTTGGTTGATCTAAATGTGTGTGCATGGTTGTGTGTGTGTGTTCATCAAACTTGTGTTGACCCATTTGCAGTGTTGACGATATAAAGTATACGTCACACATTGTTAAATTTAAAAAGAGCAAATTGAGTTTCTGGCCAGCTCTTCTCAGCAAAAAAATGCGTTCTTGAATAAAGATTTGAATTTATTTAATCTTTTTTATAATTCTTCACCATTTTGCAGATGTTGCGATAATGATATTAAAATGACATTTATTTGTTTTTCTTGCTATTATATATTCATTTATTTATACTTGAATGAATTCTTGGAATTGTGTAACGCTGTAATGTCATTTTATATTAAGACAACGAAACCGCAAGTTGGTGGTTAATTCGTGCTTTCATTGAGTAAAAGTGCATTATTTTTTTGTGTTCTTTATTACAGTGGCATTTACTTTCTCGAATGCCTGATCAATTTGTCAGCAGAACTTGTGACGTCACAGTTTTGTAAATGTAACTCGATTACATGATAACATGTGTCGAGAATGTTGAATGGCATTTGTGATGGCACTTTCTTGCATTTAAATGTATAAAAATAAATTAATGATGTTTTCAAGTGTATCGTATGACGAATTTAGTTTGGAATTTTCGTTGATTATGTCCAAAGTTAGTATGTCCTTTTGATAAAGTTATAAATGTACATATATACCAAATAGTTATTTGTAGTTTTGGCACATTATAGTTGGATAATGACTACAGATACATTGATGTATAAATGTTATTTATATAGAGGTATGTATTCCTTATTAAAAAAGTTATTTTTTAAAGTAGTTAAAGCTATGCGTTTCCAATCTATTTTATTGATTAAAGTCGGTAATGATAAAAATAATGACTTCTCGTTAGCTAGTCTTGAAATCTCGTTTTATATCGTAGGATAATTAAGATAACTTTGCCAACATATTAATACTAAAAGTATATATATATATATATATGATAATTATGTACAAACATTGTTTATCCAACGTTCCCTAGCAATTAGTAGTCTTGATATAGTATATTAAATAGAGCCTATGTTTGAAAATATCTTTAAACATGTATAGCCATGTTAAACTTATTTAAATTTTAAATGATTATATACCTAAACAACATTCATTTCGGTAGTGGCATCTTTTCAATGTTTATCTATACTGCAAAGTTAGAAATATTAGTTAAGATTTTCGAAAGAACTTAATTCACCGAGACGGGTAGCGATACGGTAGCTCAATTGGTAAAGTGACTGAACGGTTTCCCCGAGTTCGCGGGTTTGAATCCCGGTTCGTATCGGTTTATTTTTCATTTTATGTTAATCTAAAATGAAGCCTAATAAAATAAAGCCAAAATAGATTGGGGATTGATTATAAGGTCTATACTAGTAATGCTCTTGAATCGACTCGCTGAGATTGGTGGACGACTCTTTCATCCCACCGAAGGTACTAAGACTGTATAACTCATCTGTATCCTTGTCATCAGGTCTGTTTCAGTTTTAACCCTCACCAGCGCTATATTTTTATTGTTACATGTTACTAATTGTGTGTTTAAGTAGTTTTGTTAATTGTAGTATTGTATGTTGTCTTCATTTCTTTGAAGCCGTTTATGGTATAACTACTTTTTAAACAGCATGGAAAGGAAGAGATTTCCTTATAGAGATTTCCTATCCTGCAGACTGAGTCTTCTTCAATCCATAAAAAGAGATTACGACTTGTTGGAATTCAATTAAAATACCATTTTATATGACAGATAAGAACATATAATTTGTAATTTAAAATATGTTTTTATCAGTATTATAAGACAAACTTCAGACACTTTTAATACTATAAGACAAACTTCAGTCAACTGCACACAATGATATAAAAATCTCAGAAAATCTAAACAAGTCAAGAATTAAGTAATTACTCGGTTTGTCATTAACTGTTGTTTCATATTTGCATTACTTTGACAATGTTGTCCTTTCTAGGGTTCCGTACCCGAAGGGTATAAACCCGACTAAGATTTCGCTGTCCGTCGGTCTATCCATCTCTTGGACCGTGGTAGGCAAAGAGTAAAAATAAAGTCAATATCTGTAGGGGGCTCCAATAAAACACATGTGATATTTTTGTCGTTTTTATTGGTACGAAATGACACGGAACCTTTTGTGTGCGAGTCCAACTCGCACTTGGCCGGTTTTATTTATAATTGTTTGTTCTCGACAAAACAACGGTTGGATAAATATTTGCACGCCACTTCATAAATAAATGACGAGACATTTTGTTATTTGTTTGACAGTTTTTAAGTAGCACTAGTCAATATTATTCTGATCTCCAATAATGATAGAAAATCGATAGTTAGAATTTAATTTGAGATTAATTTAAAGACGGAAATAACGGAAGTGAATAGAAAAAAAACTATTCACTTCCGTTATTATTATTAATATATAAAGTAAAAAAATCCTCAACAATATTACATGTTTCATTCATAAAATAATATGTTAGGACAAAAACCTGTTTATAAAAATTACGCGTGGCTATGTAATTGAGATAATAATTTGCCCCCGGGTATGCTTGCCTCGTACATTTTTAATAGATCTTTGGTAATAATAGGCTTATTACAATGTCGCTCGTTTTAACTATGTATGTTGCTGACTTTGCCTATAAAAAATAAAAAAGTAAATGCCATAGGTTTTTTTAAATCTTTAAAACAATATTACGAATAAAGTTAATAAGGCTATTAACACATTATGTGGAAATGCATTATAATGTAAAAATAATCATTCAAATGAAAAAAAAACATACTTTTTTTCTTATATAAACAGTCCTATGTTACAAATAAATAGATAAAAAAAAATTTTTTTTCTATCCCAATCTAAAAAAAACCCTCGTGTTTTATAAGCACATAGAATCAAATTATTAGTAATTAGGCATACCTAACAGAGAAATCTTAACACAGCCTCCATTAGATACATCTTAATGTAACCTACAATCCACATTCTTCAAATGCCACTAGCATTCCTAGATCTTGTATAAGCATTTAACTTAGAAATAACTTCATTTTCTATCACTTTACATTACTTGAATGAAGTTATTCTAAACGCATTTTAATGTAAATGAAGTATGCTCTATCTACGTTATGTATTAACATAGAGCATATTTCATTTCAATGTATCTGACATTGAATGCCTTAAATGTCATAATGAATTATGTTTGACATAGAAAGAAATTATTATGAAAAGAATAATATAAATCAGATTAAATAGTTTTAGTTTATGTATAATATGGTTATTTAGAGCTTATAACATATAATTTATAGACGGTATGATAAAATATTCGATTATTCGATTTTATTGAAGTAATATATATATTATTGAAGAATATTTATGTATAATAATATGTATATATAATAACATCGTAGCCGTGACCAAATGTATGTTTCTTTGTAGCTGTCAGTTTGTTTTCCTACAGGAAGGAAGTACGTATTCACGTTAAAACAATTACCGCCACGAATCTCTGACATTGAAAAGAATAATGTTTTTTTTGCGGTTTTTTTTCATGTTTTTGCAGCTTGGGCTTCAGGGAACTAAAAATATTAAGCAAATGGAATTAGTCATAATTAACTACTGTAATTATGACGATACTCTTTTATGAAAAGTAAGACATTTAAAGGTTTTAATATATTATAAAATAGCCAAATATCATAAAAATATATTCAAACAATTAAAATTTTATTTGCTTAAACAAAGTTTTTATATAACAAAAAATGTATATTTATTAAAAATGTATATTTATTAATATTTAATAAAGCCTATTATAATCAAGGAATCATGTTCTAATTTGAATTTATTTCCGTATTCATCAAAACTTGATAATCACTTGATTTGATATAGAGTATGACTTGAAACAAAGACACACATTTCCTTATACAAACATAATATTTTATTATCAGCAATTATGCATTATAATAAAATCCCGCGAAATAAAATTCACCAAATTACCAAATCTTATTAAAACATTCTAGAGTTTTTTTCATCAAAATATTTGAAACTTGAGTTATTGACTCATTTGCAGGATTGGTGTTATAATGTATAAGTCAAATATTGTTGAATTTCATTTAATAAGAGCAACTGTTGAGTGTCTAGCCACCTCTTCTCGTAGTGAACTCACAGACTGACTGTACTGACACTTTTAATCATTAATGTAATAATTGACTTCAAAATGGCATGTAAATGTCGACTTGAATCAAAATATTGAAAATTTTTGGCAAATTTATCAAAACAAATAGTTAATTAAAATTAGTATTTTATCCATTCATCCAATTAGAAATATTCCATCCAGATGGATCCTTGCAGGTCTTAAACTGTCACGATTTCTGACAGCTGTAAATATAAAATAGAAATACAATCATTAAACTAATAAGTACTCTTTAAATATTTAAACAATATCGTGAGAAGCACTTTCACGCCACCGGATACATCAGTCAGTAAATGTTTTTCATACTCTATATTAATATATGAAATTATATCCCATGATTAATGATTTCTTATTTAATTTTAATGACTTCCTCTAAAATTGATTAGTATTTATAAGACTATATTATCATGATTAAAGACGAGTAACAGAAACAAAAAAAAACATTTTTTGGAAAATTTGTCTGTCTGTCTCTCTGGTACGTTATAACGCCGAAACTACTCAAAGGATTTGAACGTGGTTTTCACAAGTGGATTATATATAATCTGGAGCGTTGTCAAAATTTGGTTCGTCAAAAGGAAGTGAGTCAAAAGGAAGGAAGTCAAAAGGAAGGAAGTGAGGGAAAAAAAGTTATGGTGAATTGAAAATTTACTTCAAGCACTGTTTCAAAACTTTTAAACAGAATTGAAAGCGGTTTACATACACTTCAAAAAAGAATTTCTACTTTGTTTTATCCGAATTTTAATTATTTTATTAAATTGAATATGAGCATAATATGTCCATTTTAAATTTAGTTACATAACATCTCAACAGATGGCGCTGACTTCTTTTAGAACTAGCCGTGATCATGTTTTCGCATATAGTATAGCAGTTAGAAATTCTACAAAGAAATTCTTTAGTTGAACATTACTCAAAAACATAATATCTGGTAATCTGGTGTCTGTGTGATCAGTGATGTGTATGTATGTTATTACTTTCTGTTTGATATCGTTAACCGTAGCAATGTAATGAATATATGTATAAAATTGACACGGGAATAGGATACTATAGAATTAACTACAAGTGTATTATAGGTCTCGATAATTGTAGTTTCAATAGATTTCGCGAAAAGTGACTTAAACGCGGGTGGAGCCGTGGGCAACAGCTAGTACACAATAAATATATAAAAATAGAAATAAAATTCAATAGTAAAAGATAAATCTTTAATATCGGTTCACTATCTGATATATTATTATTACGTCATTAAATATAATATAGCATAAACTAAACTAACTAAATGAAAGAAGCGTTTTTATAAAAAATATAAGGTAAATAGGTACTAAAATATTTTATTGTGAATATTTAGAATTTATATTACTGTACTGAAAATAAACTAAATATTTTTTTTCATATAAAATATAAATGTATATTTATATAAGTGATATATTTCTCGTCTTATTAAGAAACTTCCGCATCTAAGAGGTATGAACATCGTTACATAAATGAATAATTTAAATTAAAAAAAAAGATTTTGTTCCAATATCTTACATAATATAATGTAAGCGTGCATGAATATTTAGAAATAACATAACAAATTTATTGGAAATAATATCCTATAAATAAAATCCAAATAACTAAAACTGCGTTTAAAAATAAATATTTATACGGAATATTTATATATTTTTATTATAAGAAATGTCATAATTTTGACAGTTAAATTAATTTTGACACTTGGTTGCTGAGGTTAGTGTTTAGAAACAGAATCGCTAAGATGTATAATTCTAACTTAATATTAGTACTTAGAGTAAACTTAGAAAAAAATGTAAAATGTAATCCCTATTTACTGAGGCTAAGCCCGCACAGACGGTAATTCTAGACATCATTTTAATCCGTCAATATCGGTTACGCATGAGTGTTGCCAGTAATTGCGGTTCACTACCAATTTACCGACATTAGGACTTTTTATATAATTAACTTTCTTAGGCTTTCTAGAATAGTTTAGTTTTATTTGAATCATTAAAACTATCTACAATAAAATAAATAAACAAACTATTCGGAATTATATTCAAAATACAAACTATTCGGAATTATATTCAAAATACAAACTCTTTGGCAAAAGTGGAATATTTATTATAATTATACTTGCCGTTTAAACTTCAAGCTTTCTATTAAAATGACTACACAAGTATTACATGTATTTAAATAACCAGCCTTACATTTAATGGATCATAAATATTCATATTATTATATCATTTAAAATGGCATTAATCTTCACAATAATTTAACATGAACAATGCGAAGAAATAACTTTTTTTTTTATAAAATAGGCGTAACATTACCAACATAAAGATATATATAATTAATTCGTTGATATAAAACCGTTTTACTTTAAAGGCTATTGTTAAGTGTTGTTATCTGTTTCAGATTGGGAGATACCCATAAGGCGAGAAACGTGAGTACTTTACCTACTTAGGAAATAGTTGGAGTTAACGCAGACATGATACTATATTTAGAATAATTTGTAATTGTAAAACTTTGCTTTTTTTGACTTCAATTATTGTACATAAAATTTTATCTTCTATTAATAGCCAAAGACAAAAGTATTGAAATTTTTAAATGTAATGACTATTTGGATGGTTATTAGAGTGGAGGATGATCGAAGAAGATTTGGCTGGAGTGTGTAATATTTACATATATATGGAAATGAAGGAACTTCTAATAAAATGACGTATGATAGAAGAGCTTGGAAGAATTTAATTTGTTGCACCGACCCCAAATAATAGGAATAAGATATGAAGGGATCAAAACATTTATATATACAGATTTTGAATTTTATTATGTCCTAATCACTTTTTGAGTTGACTTTTGTGGGTTAATTATAAATACATTCTTCTATTGTCTTGTCTTAAGACTGTGTACTTCTGGCTATTTTGTGTAGGAAACTATCTAAGTGGATAACACTGTTACCAGTACCAGGGATGCCACGACTTCTTTCCCATACATCGTGGTGTACTTTACCTACATACGGTATAAACAAGATTACAGGATGCTGTGAAAAGTATAGAGCGATTTGTTTGATATCGTGTTAAGATTTGGAAGATTATAATGGCAACACTTAATATTTGTAAACTACGTGTGGATGCCGCGTTAAGAAACTTGCAATTAATTCATGGCTTGTTACATAGTCTTATAGTGTATACAGGCCTTATAGAAAATTGTGAGATCCTTATAACAAGATTAAAAAAATATTTCAATTTATTAGTAATACCTTCCTTATGATTTTGTTCGCGTGGTCATTTATCATGGAACATTATTTAAAATAACTATTTATTATCCTTTGACGCCTAGTCAAGTAAAATATGGCTTCCACTGAAGTAAGGAGCCGATATTATGTTTATATCTTGAATATATTATTATTTCATCTTTATCAAAAACAAATGCTACAAAAGGTAGGTTTAATGCCTCTGAACATTTTCCACACAACATAAAACATTTGTAAAAAAAAAAATATGGCAGTAAAGTTAAGCCATATTAAGATATTATACAATAAGATTGTAGAAACCACAAGTGATGGTCATTATATTTATTTTTAGATACCAATTGAACGTGTAATAATTATTAAATTATAATCATTATCAAGTTACGACAGCGTACATAGTTTCGTAAGTCTCAATTTGACGTGCGTGTCAAATCATTCACACTTGGAAAGAAAAATAAAAGAAAGTAGACATCAATCATTTGAATGTTAAAATTGAATGCGTATTATAGTTTAATGTGGACCATTAAAGTGTTTATGCATAAATGTTAGAGAGGTCACGCAATGTTGTGGATTAAGTCATTTGTTATATTTTCTCATAGTCTTTGACAGATTCAAGTACCTATTCAAATAATTTAGTATTAATGTATCTAAGATCGAGATATTTGGTAATTTAGTTTAAATAATAGAAATTAAAGTTTATTATATCATGTAACCTAACTTTTCTTTCTTTCTTTGTTTCTTGTATCATGTAACATTTAACATAACATGAACCTATCAATTAGTTACTAACATAGTCTTTAATATATGTGCGATTATATTGATTCAAAAAATAATTATTACATAATCCAGTAACTCATAATTTTATCAATCAAATCCTAAAATTTCTGGCCAATTATTCAATGATCGGATTACTCTTAAATATGAAGTAACAGATTAAAACTTAAATAGATATTCTTTAGGAAAACTGCCAAGACAATTTTTTTCTTTTTCTGTATTTAATGTGTAGCAGTAAAACTTGTTAATATTACATTAGTGTGGGTTACCAATTTGTATTCAAATTATGAGTAACATATAATTTGGGTAGTTCTCCTACTAGTAACATGAATGTTTATAATTTTGATGAATGATTTTTAAACAGTGTTCTGAATGCGTTGCGTGTATTTTAACTGGTCAATAGATTAGTCCAAGCTATTAAGTAAATGATATACATTTGATATTTTTTAATATTTTGTACTTTGATTAATGATATTAAGCAATGAAACCAAGAAATCAAGTAATAAAACACAGTTAAGCTCTGTTGAAAGTATGTTTTTTTGTAATTTTTGGTAAAAATAATATGTATTTACAGTAAGTCGCTGTTCAGAATAGGCCTTATGTGTTTTGGAGGGTGTAATAAGAAACGGTTAAATGAGGAAAATAAAAGTTGATATAACCCTTCACCACTTACTAGAACTGTTACAGAACATCCACCCATAGAATACGTAGAGTGTTGACCGCAAACCGACAGCCGGTCCTAAAATATTTTTCCTAACCTTTTTGCAATATGGTAGATATACACTAAATAATGTAGATAAAAACAGGTACATGAAGATTTATATGTCTTCGTCTTTATATATTACCTTATAAGTTAAATATTTAAGTACCTATTTATTGAAATATGAGAAAAATAAGTTTATGAACACAAAGACATTGCATGTTTATTATCTATTAAGATGTTATACGGTAAATACTTATGGAATATAACTTTATATAATTGTAGATACAGTAATACTATACAAATAAAGCAAGTAAAGAAAACCATTTGCATGCAACTGTTAATACGAGGAGCTCGTGTCTGATATCGATTCTCACAATATATCAATGTACAGTAATATCGATATTTTGTTTGGTAGGTATATTTTATCACTTTTTGCGATGTTTAACTGCCATTGTTGATTAAGTGATGACGTGTTTATTAAGATCACATTTGCTTCCTTTTTCTGAAGTTAATTTCTACCTATATTTTTTTCCTGAACCAAGAAGTTTTTTTGAATTAACAGTTTGAATTTACAGTTATATTAACTAATGATTAGAAGTAATGTAAGTCTTTGTTTTTATAGCTAAATTAACCAATAAAGTTGTTATTTTATTGGTTATTACTGGAATACACAACTAAATAATAATTAACATAATATCTGTATGTATTATAGACTATAAAAACCTTATCTTTTTAGGCCAGTGCCGTCAAAACATTTCTATTTCAAATCTTCTATATATTTTATCTTACAGCGACAAAACTGACTTAACTGGACCTTCCAGTAGAGTTGAGTTACATTGAGGATTCATTCAATATGCAAAAATATTTAATTTAAAACTTTATTTATATTTAAAATACTTTAGTATATAGCAAAATTTATGTTCTGTTAGGAATTATCTAAAATACTTTAACATATCATAAACATGAATAATTTAGAAAATATTGAATTTTGTTAGCTAAAAGTTTTATTTTGACTTTATTTGACTATTATTTCAAAATTCTATTTCCGGATTTTGACGATGATTAAAACTACTGTCAAAGAAATAGCGGTTTACTTTTAAAATATAAAACCAATAGTAAAATTATAGAAAATCGTCAACACTTTTATCTTCATTTTATTATTTTACTTGAAATAGTCGGAATACTTTCTATTATATTTAAATGAGGTTGATAAGAAAATACTTTTAATAAAACAATACTATCTAACTAAAAGGGGACAAAAAAAATGTTAACTAAAGTTACCTATAAGTTAACTAAAAGAAAACAAAACAAACTAGTTAACTGAAGTTACCTATTAAATAACTAAAAGGAAACCAAGAAAAATAAAAAAAGAAAATCATATATTTAATACTCTAAAATGGTGTTTAATTAAAATACAGAAGCAAGTAAGATTCATTTCCAAATTACACATTACTATCTACACTCGCGGTTCTTTAGATCGGTGAAAGGAAGTGAGTTAGTAAATACCGCAAAACAAACTGATCTTCATATAACGACCCTATTTACTTTATTATAATTGAGTTATATTTGTTACGCTGTTTTTATAGCTTTGTAATTTCCGTGTCGCGGTAGTGCACTAATTAGACTGACTGTAACTCGCGGTAGTGCTCTAATTAGAATCTCTGCATACGTTATATCGTACGACCAAGCATGCCAGTTTATTAAACTAACAAGTAATCAAGGCATTATATTAATGTGCTTTTATATGATTTATCTTCTCACAGATTATCAAGAAATAATTTATTACTATCGCACTGAATCACGATAAAATAACAATAGAAGTGGAGTCATTGACCTTTCTTGGCAATCTCGAAATCCTATGTCACTTAAGGTTCCCAACTAGCTATTATTTAATAATTTTAGTTGTGTATTTCATTTAAAATAATATGTTCAGTTAATTTTTATAATAATAATAGTTTTTCTTGTTGCTATTTTTAAGCAATAAAAAAAATATATATTTGTTGTCATAGAAAAGTATTTTTTTCACAGGGCAATAATTAATATATTATATAATAAATTCAGTTATAGATTTTTATTGGTTGCCTGGAAGAGTTTGCTCTTTAGCGATAAGGCCGCCAAATTTGTACATTTTATTTTCTGTTTATTTTATTTTTTGTTATTGTTTTATATGGGTGTACAATAAAGAATATTTATTATTATTATTATTATTTTATGAGATTTTCATATTTTGTATATGTATTATAGTAATAATGATACACCTGTTTTATCGTATAGTTTTAACTGCTGTAAAACTATTCTCCAGAAAATTGGAGGCGGGGTCTGTAAATCAGAAGTACAATAAGAGCTTTAGTATTAAATTTGAGTTTGACATTTACTACTTCAATACCGCCCTCAAAATAATACATTTGTATTGACATGCAAAAATAATAACGCGTATAAATAAACATAGGAAACAAAACAGAAGGAAGTATACAGAAAATGTATAACTTTAAAAAAATATTGTATAGTATCTTTTTATTGTATACCTAGTTTTATTATATACATAGAAAGTAATCTCATAATCGCATTTCCGTTCATATCTTATTTTCTATAAAACCGTTATTATTTCTTTTATTCAATAAACGTATATTTTCTCTTGCATTATATATTATACAATACAACTTTCTTTGTCGGTTATTATAAAAACTGTGAACGTAATAACTGTAGAGAATTTACAAATAACTAAATATTATATGAATTGAAAACGAAATTGAAAAACAACACTATACCGGAAAAGTAATTCAAACAATATTCAAATAATAACGCTATTGACTATTAATATACTATCTCTTTAAAAGCAAAAAAAAATGGCCACTTTCATCGTTTGTAAAAACGACACATCATAGATAAATTACGGTTGAAAAAGCTAAGTTAATTTACACGGTTGTCGACCGCCCAGGGTACCCTTTTTTATTCGTCGGATAAACTCGTCGTTTTTGATAGACTACGAATTTTGCTTTCACTGGTATGTTAACGGATTGACGAAAGTTTTGGATAAAATAAAAGAACACATTCGTCTTAACTGCACGACTCTACAGACTATCCAGATCATTTTCCCTCTTCTCAAATTTCAAACATATTTTAAAATTTTACCTACAGTTCCTGATCTTAATACTCTATCAGCACCCCTCGTAAAAACATCTGTTAAAAAGTATATACTTTTTTATTTGTTATGATCATTCTATAAATCATGCTAATATATTTTTTAATATGTCAATGGGCTTAGAATCATAATGTATAATAATAATATGTTTTGTTTTTACGATTTTGTAAAGAGACTTAGTTTTAGTAATATCCAAACTCGTGCTAGGGGTACCGGTTTTGAAATTACTATCCAATGATAAAAGAATCTTGTTTCTAGATATGTAACAAACACTTGTTTTCTAACTAATAAGTGCTGCCCACGACTTCCCTACGGCCCTTCAAGTATGAAATATGCGTGTAACGACTTGTTATCCTCTCTTTATGACTCAACTAGATTTAAGCGCGGTTTCGTTCTTTGTTATGATGGTTTTTTTTCATCAAAATGTGATATGTCTCACGTCTGCCATCTTGAATAAGCTTAATTAAATAATGAACTATTTAATGTACGTTAGCTACTTACAATAATTAATATAAATCTACCATGCATTTTATTTTCTTTTATTCGTTATGTACATTGAGTGTACAATAAAAATTAAACTTAATACTACAAACGACTATATAGACGTATGTAGTCTACCATAAGTGGTACCGTTGTCTATGGACATTTGCAAATATAAATGCAAATCTTTGCGCTCTTGAGATAAATGGGAAAGGATGGATGAAATTAGGAAGGTGGGCTGGGTAGTGGGGGAGGAAAGGATGCGTTTGGGCTTCCGGCTCTCTCACTCACATTATACGAAAAGCAAGTATAATAGTTTAATAGCTTCTTATAACTCAACTGTCATCTGTTATCTAAACATTGATAAGTAACTTTAACTATTAAAGTATCATTCAAATCAGTACAATATGTTTCACCGTTTGTTATTCGTTCGTTCTGGTTCAATGGTTCGTTTTTTGATTTAATTCGTTGTTCGTCCATTCGTTCGTTCGTTGAATTAACATACATATTTTAGTTACTCTCATGGTCCAACAGACATCATATGTTTATTTCGTTGCAACCAAAGATGATTGACTTGTAATTATATTTAAGATACAATCAGTATTATTTAATGAAGCATTCGTATTACGTAACACACAGTTATGTCGATGTAATTTTTTATTAACATTTGACAGATGCATTATCAAATAAAAAGAACCGCCACATGTGATAACGTCTCGGATATCTTAAATTTAAATCAATTATCTTTACATCTGTGTGTTACATTTTAGTTATGTTGTGTTATCGTTATCGTTAATCGTTATATGTCAAGAAAGTATCGAGTATTCGATACTCAGGATGTAGAAGATTGTAATGACTAAATTATAGGTATGATTTTCTTTTTCACGCCTTCGCCATTATAATAATAAAGTTGTCATGTTTTAACGATTTTTCAAACTCATATTACGTTATTAAATATGGCGAAGTTTTTGCAAAACTTAGAGATTTTATAATTTTTTTTATCAACTTCCGGCTTAGAGAGATAACCTCTAAGTTACGCGGAATTTTTCAAACATATAAATGAGGACCACAAGGAATACACTAACTACTATCCTGAGTGGGAATCGAATCCACGATATTTGGCTTAGCAGCAGTAGCCCTAACCACTAAACAAACAGGCGGTCAAATTGTATTTGTAATTGTATTGAGATTTTTCTCTCGCTCAGTTCTCACGGTAATAATAAAGTTAATATACTGTTTTTTACCTTATAATGTAAAACTATTAACATAAAAATCAGAAAATAGTTGTAATTATTCTAATTGGATTAAAAAGAACATAATTTCAATGAAAATAATCAAGATAGCTAGGGATGTAACAGCGGGGAAAAATTAAAGAAACATATTTACTTGGTGCATAATTTTTATAATGAGATAATTTATATAATTGTAAAATTAACTTGGATATCCTGAGTTATGTTAACTTAAATATAAAATAAAAAAAATACCGAGCATTGTTCGATAAGTTCTATCCCAATTGAATGTGTTCAAAAGACGTTTAAAATATTCCCTATGAATATTTTTTATCACACTAGAAAAATCTCATTCACAGTGTAAATAAATAAACAAACAGTGAACATTCTTTATTTAAACAAGAATATCAAGATTTTAAGAAATGTCTATACGATTCTTTTGTGAAATAGAATCAAGCAACCCTTGGCTTGCAATTGAAGGCCGTACGAAGGCCGGTCACTGACCTCGCTATTTATACGTACAGACTAATACTAGCTTAATAACAACAAGTTTTATGTGGTTTTGATATAATTTCACATTATAATGATATATATTTTCCAATCTATACCTATCAATTTATTGAAAAGTATTTTTATAAGAAAAAAAACACTTTTTAGTTTTTACATTTTTTTTACTTAAACTAATTAATTATTTTTAACCAATTAACAATTAAATATTTTTAATAGTTTGCAATTATGTCTCATTTCAATAATTGCAGTTTAAGTTACCTGCAAATACTAATATTTCGATCTAATTTAACGTGACATTTACATATAATATTTTTAGTATTTTAAAATATTTTAAAGCAAACACATCAAATAAATATATTTATCTGTCTGTGTTGTAACTAACCTGTGCAAATATAATGATACGTCAGATGAGACAGCTACTCTGCGGACAGACGCCGGTCGGTAATCTTCGAATCAAACGTTGATACATTTTTGTTATATGTAGTTTTCTAGCTTTATAAACTAGATTTTAATTTCTTTTCATATTTAGAGCGAGTAAACTATATAATTAACTGATGGAACAGAACGACAAACTTATCTTAATGTGTTTAAGTTTAATATTTTAAAAAGAAGAAAAACTTAACAAGTTTGTGGCATAAAACTTTTTTGTACAAAACTTTATTTTATAATTATCATATATTATTACACTACATTGAAGAGGAATAATTAATTTTTATTGTATTCTTTAAATGAAAAAAAAAAACAATTAAGCGTAACAGTTTTAACTAAAAAACAGGTATTATTCAACCAGTAAAAGAACACTACTTTAAGTAAAATGGTATCTATCTGTAATTATTGTTAGACAATGTATTATTTTAGCGCATCGAGTGTACCAAGAGTTGTTTTTAGTTAAATTTATTTGCTTAACTTTACGCCTTCACCAACATTAAGAGTAAACTAAAAGAAATTAACAGTACTTGAATTATTTTATTTATTTTTTTCTAGTTTACTTGTTAAATAAGTTTAAATGAACAAAACCATATATGGACATCTGCGGCGTTTCTCTATTCTTACTTCTTAGCCACTGCAGGCCATATTAGCCACAAGTCAGCTAGGTAATTGCTCTTACAGTAGCCAGTGTTCCTCACTTGTTATTAATTCTAGCCGACCAGCATCCATACTAAAAACTGTTGGTTAGTTTATCCGTATGTTATGTAACAAAAACCAAGTCAACTCATCTCAAACATTTATTTAACCCTAGAAAGATAGTTATATTTTTATAAAGATGATAATAGAATTGACGCATAAGTTTTAATTAGCTGCAATAACGGAAGTTATTCTTTTAAGTTATTAAAACTGTCGCATTTTTTTTGTTCTAATTTTAATTAAATTCTAATTAATCTAATTTAAATTAATTATATTTTAATTTCTAATTGTTTAAGCTTAAGAATAAAAATATGACATGTTCACAAAAATATGAGGATTTTTAAATGATTATGTATTTACGTCTGTATTTACTTACAATTTTGTTAATGTTTGAGGTTTGTCGTAATTTGTATCAATCAACTGGTTTAGGCATTGGCTTTAGCATTAAATGCTCTAATTGTATGCATTTATGTACTATTTGTATATACAACAAAGATTTCATAAATAAATAATTTACAAATGTTGGGAAACATTATCTTAAGTAAGGAATGTGTTAAAGTTAAAACATGGTTATTATTTACATTTTTATTATTTACTAGTCACACATAACGAATCAATCAAACAGGTATTTTATCTTAATTATACCGAACGGTAATCAAAACCAATTTATTCTTATTTCACCATCAAGTGTAAACTTTAATGATTATGTTGTTTTAAGTTTATCACAAATGTGTAATTACCTTTTTATTAACTTCGTAATTTTCTTCGAACGTAATTCTTTAATATTGTATCTATTATAAAGTTATTATGTAAAAATAAAATGTTAAGCAACGTGTTCATTTCCATATCTTTAATATAGTGCCTTTTGGGTTAAGGACGTAACTGCAGTACACTGTACAATTATGTTCGGAAAAATAATACGAGCCTTACAATATTAACATCTGATGTGTTACATCTGACAACTCACCTTGATGACACATAGTCTAGTTATTATACATAGAATAGGGCAGCCATAGCCCTGTAAGTTTAAGTGTCTAAGAAATAATAAGAGAGGGAAGATGAGATACCCATACTTATCTTTGTCTTAACACAAATGTGAGAAGGGACATAAAGGTAGCCTCATTTGATTTATCTTTTATTTCGATGGACGCATTTTAGGCTGGCTCTCCTACTCTATGTATAATAACTCTATAAATAAACAACATTGACAATATAATGCGAAAAAATTGTAAGATGTATTAATTGAAATAAGTTTTTGTAACGAAGAATAATTATACATACTTATATTTAATTAAAATTGTGTTTTATATTTAATTAACACTGTGAGTAAAGCATTTGCTATGGTAGACATTTGATTTGAGTCAATTTGGGGGAAACAGGGGAGAATAGACTTATTACAATTAAAATACGAAACATTATTATTTTAAGGTTTTAAAAACCGTTTAAAAAATGCGTTAGTAACAACACTAGTGCAAGTTGGCAAAATTTTTATATCATCTGTGTTCATTTTTTAAAAAAGTTAAATACTCAAATGTATATTCTATTTATTAACCATTAATAAATGATAAAGATGAAAGTGACTACTGACATTTCATCAAAGTTTTTTATTATCATATTTTATTTGAACCTTTCACGTTAGACACTTCCGTCCCCTTTTCACGAAATCACTGTCAGATCTAAGACTAGTAGAAATAAAGTTGCGAAAATCTTATAGCATGCATTCGACAAAAAAATATTATTGAAGTAATTATTATAAACTGAATAAATTCCACATAAAAAATGATATCATAGCTTGCATACGAAAAAAAACTACCATGGAAAAACTGTTGTAAATTGAATAAACATAAAAAAGTGAGCTACAAATTTGTCGCAGAAAGTTCTTGGTATTATTAAGAAACGTGACAATTTTGAATATTGATAGCTGGTATATTAACACATGCAATATAATAGTAAGTAATAATAGGAGAAATTTATAATAATGGTATTGTTGTATTGAATTGTTTATAGCAATAATTGTACACTTCCAATTGTTTCCAGTGGAAAGGCGGACACCATTTTCTATTACCATGCGACGTGGTCACTATAATTTCAATTGCGGGAGAAGTAATAATTTAAGGCCAAAAGAAATCGATAGATACAAAACTATTCAATAATATTATTAATTTTATTGATTAATAAATTTGAGATATTAGGTAATCGATAGTAACTTTTGGATGTACGGTTAATTTTTACGTTCAACTTTGTATATTTCTTTATGAAATTTGGTTTTGGTTTGATGTTGTAATAAATTGTTTGTTTGTTGATATTGTGGTATCCATTAGACGGAAACAGGATCTGTAGGAGCGAGTGCCATCAAAGGTAGAATGTTTCTCTTAAGGAATTCAGTTAGACAGGTGAAGAACCTCATTATTTCCTTTTCATTTCCATCCACATATAATGTTAACTCTCACTTGACAGGCTTTTTACATACAATTCACACCTCGTACACAGGTTAGATTGAAAGAAAAACATGAATTTATATCATCTGTTTATTGACGTCAGAAAAATAATTATTTTATTGTATCTGTGGCTATGACTAGAATTACAAATGAAAGGTACGTTTAAACACAGATCAATAAAAAATGTTTTTTATACCCAAGTTTGTTCCGATTGAACTAAACAAGTTTTCGAACTGTAAGTTTTATTGACATTCTTGAAATTATTTATACTTAAGATAAAAGTAGGTGACTACTTAAGTTTATTTCATTTGTTTTTATATTATTTTTTATTTGTTACAAATCTTGGACGTATAAAAATATTGCATTTAAATATAGGTATATTAGTTGGTTTAAATATATTTTTTTAAATCTATAGAATCAAACATATTTTTTATTACTAAGGTGTCTGTTATTTGCAACATTTTGGGTTGCAGTAGTTATTTAAAATGCGGGTAAATAAAGAAGAAACTAAATAATAAAATAAAAGTTTCGACACAACGCTCAGTATCGTTTGAAAGTGAATTTCACTTAATACTAATTACAGAAATTAATTCGCTTCAATTACACCGCAATACATTGTGTATAGAATTAGTGTTGCTTTGACGGCATGTTAGTCGCCATTTCATGATGTAGGACGTAAAACAAAACTTTAACGTCAATGTCAATTTTTTTTTAATTAAGTCATTTGAGGCTAAGGTAACTTATCTTTAGAGCGATGTTATATAGTAAGCCGATATTGGAACTAGATTTCTTACATTTCCTGACTAAGATTAATTCTATTGGCAGTTAAATTAACGAGCTGCTTGTACTTTTGGTTATCAGGCAACGGTCTATCGTTAAAGTGATCATATTATGTCGACGAGCGGTGAATGTTGACGCATTATTACTAACCGCTACTGATACATCTAAGCTTCCAGGAGCTTATTTATTCAATACGGTTTGCAAAGTAAATAAAACCAGAATTCTGTGAAGATTATAAATTTAAATAATAATTTATTTTAAAGACAATGTACTTTTTACAGGTTATGTTATTGGTCATTAGATTTTTTCTATTCTTGTATATAAGTAAAATAAAATAATGAAACATGCAAAACAGTATTACTTATACTGTTATATGTTACAGATAGATAAAATAAAATTGGCATATAATATACTTCTTTAAAAGTATTATTTTTAATTATTATTTCCCTTTTTTAACACTACTGGAATAGCAATTTTTTGTTTTAATTAGGAAAATAATTCTAATAATATATAATAAAAATTTCAAAACCAAATAAATAACTAACTCTCAGTAAGAAATATTGATTTAAAAAAAAAAATGTATTATATATATTTTATTGTTGTCCGTATAAACTAGGGAGGGGGGATGTTTATTTATTCATACACTACTTTATCGGAAACCCTTTAAGAAAATAATAAATATTTATAGTTTAGTTACGATCCATTTACTGTGCATGATTAAATTGACTGAATTAAGCTATAAATTACTTGATTCTAGCATTTATTATCTATAAATAATTAATTATGCTAAATTCATATTAACGATAATATTTTCAAATGAAGCGTGAAATAAACTACAAATATATATAGAGTATATTCAAAGTATACTATTGTATAATTGTAATAATATAATTGTATCTCTTTACGCGTATTCTTTTGTCAAATAAGGTTGCATTTCTCATAGTATTTGTAGTGTGTGTGACATTATTTAACACACACAGAGAGGTTAAATTTCTTCTCATAGTATTCGTAGTCTGTATAGTATTATTTAACACATACAAATACAATTTCCTGTCCTTATCCTCGAGTAAATCGCTGGTCGCGTGTCTTGTTTACAGTTTGGGTGTGACATGCATTCAATTTAAATGTAAATAAAGCTAGTTACAAGATTTTCTCTGTAACTTGTTCAAAACTAAATGTCATATTGACGTCAGTTATCACAGATTTTAGTGATTTCTTGCCTTGTTGGAAGCTGATTGTTTAAAATAGTGTGTAACAAGCTGCTATACCCATTATGTATACCTATTTTAAGTCGACTACTGGTATTTTTTTCCTTACAAACTACATAGGTACAACACTCACTGCAAACCAGGAATTTCCAGTGCAGTTTGACGTAAGAGTTATGACAGATGACGTATGACGTATTCTGTTATACCATCGATAACAGTAGATTAATTATTTAAATACATTATAAAGAGATCAGAACTCTGGACCGGTTTAAACAATTCAAATACTGGTACCGCTAGGCAGTATTATATTTATTGCTCTAAGAAATTCCGAATACATTAATATTAGTTTCCATACTCCAAATGAAGATTGGATACGAATTTGTATCCAGTATTATCCTGTTCTGGCTAATGATGGTTCCGTAAACAGGGATTGTTTATCTCCGTAAATTGCATTTCGTTAGATCTATACTGGGATAGAATATATTACTGCCAAATATGGGGATAGGGTTAAAAAGCAATTGGTAAATAAATTCCGCGTGTAAAATCGTAAGCTAAGAGCACAAAAAGTTTATGATTTTATAATAACGAGCAATTATCTGCATTTGCATGACATTTACATTTAATTAAGCGTACATATATAAAAGCATTACATGGTTTGTTTGTTGAATATATTTTATTCACCCGGAACAAATATCGAAGCATGTTAAAACTGAAAAGCAATCCAGACACGTAATCCACAGAGTTATCAGTGCAAAGTAAAATGCAAATGAATGAACGTATTATTTGCACTCAGAGTGCATCCCGGCATAATTAAGGAGGATTGAATAACCCGGCAAAATTAAATCAACTTAGCGGTAACCATGGTTTAAACTTTAAATCAATTATTGCGACATCGTGAGAACTTTTAATCGTAGTTTAAAGCCCATAAATCTCTTTACTCCCGTGCCATGTGATTGGTATTTAACATTTATTTATTAGGTCTTTAGTATACAAAGAATTTTATGTAAGAGTTGGATTTATTCACATAAAGCAGCAAAGGTGCAAAAAGATATATAAGATACTGCTAAAGTATATTATAATTAATATGTTATACAAAAACACGTATTATTCACATAGATAGAGCTATAATGATAGTTAGATAAAAGGTTTAAACTGTTAATAAAATATATTTAAAAGTAATTTAAAAACTCACCTACAATTGAGGGATGACCAACTTGCGTTTCTTTTTAATGTTATTACAAATATATTTTAATATAACATATAACCTAAATTGTATTAAATATTTATACTATTACTACTAATATTTATATGAAAATAAATACAATATATTTTGGTATGCATTGTACGGTTCTAAAAATTAAAACCATTCCTAGAATTAATCACAGGTCTTCGACCCAGATCCTATAGAAAATTTAGGCATTTGACACACAAACAAAATTATTAAAATCAGTCCAGATGCTTAAGAGTAAAATTTGATATATAAAGACCATAGAGTTAAAAATAAATAAAGTAGGGGAGGCAGGCATAGGCAGGCTTATGAGGGCGAATGTCTAACATATAATAAAAAAGGGAAGATGAGAGACCCATACTTATCTTTGTCTTATCACACAAGGAAAAGAGAGACAGATAACCTCATTTGCTTTCTCTATTTTTCGATGGACACATTTTAGTCTGCTTTAACTCGGGTTCCATTCCCGATATGGAAAGGCATGTATGTAATGATCATAGATGTTTGTATATCTAGGCTTTGTCGTTTATTAAATATATTCTCAGCATTTATAATGTGCATTTCTATGTATTTGTATTGTTGTCACCCTTAACACAACCACATAATTTGATTACTTAGAGTATTAGGTTACAAGTTAGGTAATTTGTTCTGTATTATTACTATTATTATAGTCTGATTCCTCTACTCTATGTATAATAACTCTATGATAGAGACACGTATAAGAAAGCGGCCTTATATCTTTCTGACAGATACATTTAATGTATATAGAGCTGGGCGGTAGTTAAAACTCATAGGATTTAACGTCTAGCAATAAAAGGATGGTAAAATAATAATATTCAATAACTCTCGGTATGCAGATGTAATCTCCGGCACGCGCTTATGATATAACATAAGGCATGATATACCTAAGGAATTAAATACGAAAACGGTAAAAGCGTATCCGATGAATTATCTGATTAATGTTTAGTAAAAAGATTTTTGTTACATGTTTAGTTATACAAATTTTTGATGGTTCCAGGTCTATTTAGTCTTAGAGACATTTTGCGAAATGGAGTTATATACATATTTGGAACCAGCGTTTATTTTGTCTAAGTGGATTTTTTTAGCAAAATGGTTATACATATATACATTTGGAATTTGTTTTTTTTTTATTCTGACCAAATAGCCCTGGAACCTTCGATTTAAAAGTTCATATAGTTTTAAACTGTTTGTATGAATTCTAAAAAGCACATATTGTGAATTTAATCAACTCAATTTTATACCTATTTGCATAGCCTGAATGTTCTTGATAAAGTATTGAATACAGTAATTAATGCTCACAACTTGTGAGAATTAATTACTGTGTTTAATAATAATATTCATAATTATAATAATAATATTTATAATTATAATAATAATATTCATAATTCACTAATATGATATTCTAAGGCTGTGTAATTATAACTGTGGGAGTTACAGTTTGGTTTGATTATTGTTTTTATCAGTAATTGCTTTTACAGGTTTAATTAATTTTTAAATACAACCTCTTTTATCTGTTACTTATTCGGAAAAAAAAAATATTTTATATATAAATGATTTATGAGTATTTGAATACAAAAAGTGTTTAGAACCGGTAATGTTAATTTGAATAATTCAGAAGCACCAAGAAAGATTGCTTTACTTTTTGTCGTATAGAATATATTAATTTTGATTAGGATTAAGTAGTTCTGATAAAAAATATATCATACACTTAATATATTTTTTCTTTGTATTCGATTTAATCTTATCTATAAAAGATATATTCAAATTTTATTTACTTGAGAAAAAAAACGAATAAAATATATTTTTGATTAATAAATATCTCCATTGCTGTGGTTCTAGAAGTTCGTTGACCTCGAGCTATCCAAATATTTATTTAAATGACGAATTGTTTTTTGTTAAAGATTACTTTAAAAGTATGTGTTTGTTTCGGCAATATTAAAAAACCCACAAGTTTTTATTGTTTAGGAAAATAATTGACTAAAATTTTAGGACTGAAGATAATATCTCCGTAGAACTATTTTAATTAATCAAGTTAATTTGAAAGTTCACTGAACCGGTCTTGTTGATGAATGGATGGAATTTAAAGCATTAAGAATTGTATGCATTTTTTTTAAATCCTAGGTAGAAAACCTAATGATAATATCTATGTTTATATACTAACGGACAGACACATTTCTAAGGTAGCACCAGACAGCTTATAGCTTACCTAATTCAAAACCCAAGTTACTCACCGGATTCTCGTTAGAGGATTGTGGTACCACACCTTGGTACCGTATGGTCACGGACTACCACAATCAACCATCCTGATTGTAAGATCAAACGATATATTATATCTTTCAATATATATAATACATTTTATTTTATATATATTATTATATGTATTATATAAAAATCAACGTTTAAGTTTTCATTATCGTTTTCATTTACGGAACTTAAATTATACTTGCATGTTCATCAGAACTATCCATGAACTGACATTAAACTCCATGTTTTGATTTACAATCATATTAGATTTGTGAACATAAATTAGAATTTAAGTAAAGAAAGAAGGTTAATATGACCTCTTGGTGTAGTGTTTAGTAATCCTGACTGGTCATCTAAAGGTAGTGTGTTTAATTCCCAAACGTGACAGTTCTTTGTGTGTAAGTAGAGTCTAACGTTTCGTAAGTGCAATGTATGCCTATTTGAAATTTAAAAAAAAATTTTGACTTTGATCCACAGATTGTTATTCCAAGTCTCGGTGTACTTACTTTGTATCCTTTATTTATATGTTTGTTAAACGAAATAGGAATAATATAATCTCAGAAGCGGGTGGTGTCTTTAAAAAAAATTGGCTTTACTAGTTTGATGATGAACTTTTAACCTTTAACCTTTGGACATTATCAATAATAATTATATAAAGTCTTATTTTTTCCTAAGAAGGCTGAAAGAAAACACCTTGGAAGTAATTTAAGAAGTAGAACAGATTACCCATTTCCTGACTTTATCCTTTGTGTTATCAGACCTTGCTTCTCGCCAAATTTCATGATTTAAGGTTAATGTAAAGCACTTTATTTTTAGCATTTATTTATTTATTTGCATATACTAAAATATGCTAAAAATAATTGAATTGTGTAGACTTGGCTTTACGATCATTATAAACTATTGTTATTACAAATGTTATTTAATTAATAATTTCCTTCTCATGATTGATACCTTCAAACTCGCATTAAGAAAAGAAAGCGATAGGGATTTCTTTTATTATCTTTCTTTTTAAAATAAGGAACCCTAAAATCTTGCGTTAGTAAAGATCCAAGAGTATACTTAAGTAAGGTAATTTCATTACGTCAGAATCTTTCTTCGATTTTCCTGTCAATGACTGTGTGACAGGTAGAAAAAATATCTGTGGAAAATAGTCTTCAACATATTTTTTTCTAAGAAACTGGTTATTACCTTATTTTTTACTAAGAATTTGTTTCAAACGGTTTAATATAATAAATGCACGTATTGTTAATTATTTTCCAGTATTGAGACTAATAGTGATTGTGTGACGTCACTGAATATATAGATATGTTATTTATTTAATGTATATATAATATGATTAACTATCAAGCTATTAAAATACATATTATAACTATTTCACATTAAAATCTTATCTTAATTTTTCATAAGTAGTCTTCTTTTAGAGTTTGTTTTGTTTATAAAAGGTTGATGAAGAAATTGATGTTTTTACTAATTACGAGCTCGAAGACATAAAGTCAACTCCGTTTCAGTAAAAAATCAGATTAATTTACTTGAAAAAAAAATATATACATAAATATATATTATACTTAATTATATATTTATATATTTAATTTTACCTGACTCCATAAAAGTTGTCTAATATTAGAGTATTTCACGTGTTATAGTTATGCCATTCATTTTTCTGTAACTCATAACCACTTTTACTATGATGCTATGAAATTTAATCTTCTCACTAGTAGTAGAGTTTCCTTTAAGTTTGCATGGTCATGTATTGAGGAAGGATGACAGACGTGAATAAGCGAGTCATGAAGATCAATGTGAAAGGATATACGACTAGAGAGATGACAAAAAAGAGATGGATGGATTGTGTAAAGAATGACATGAGGAAGAAAGGAGCGTCAGAGCTGAAGATTGACAGAGTGAATGGAAAGGGAAAACATATGCTAACCTGATTTAAAGTAAGATGAGAATGATATTTTAAAACTTAATTTAGGCTACACCATATTAAGAAATAAAATAATTTTATACCATTACACGGTTGGAAGAAGATTAATTTAGAGAAAGGTAAAGATAGAAGATAGATAGACGGTATATGTTAAATAGTAGTAATAGTGTATACCAATATAACATAATATAAAAATTACCTTAGAGTAGTATCTTTAAAAATATAGCAATTGTGCGGTTAACACTCTTGACTAATTCGTAACTGGGCTTAGAAACAAATGTTACCAGTTTATACAAAACTAGGAAAAACTTAATTCCTTCGTAAAATCACATGTAAATAAAAAATATATATTAAATTACTTTTTATCTCTAAACATATATCTTTAATTGTTGTTAATTAAACAATTATAATTAAAGAGAGAATTTGTAATTACTATTTCCGTTAATTGATAAATATTTTTCTTTCAGATATATTGCAGAATACCTGAGAAAGCCGCTCAGATAACGGTATGTATAGAAAAACAGCAATATAATTCATAGAAACGAAAGCTTGTCAACATTAGCTAACTAAATAACAATTGACATCATATTTTGTAGATATTATTGACAATACAACAAAGTAAAAGTCATATATTGCACTTAGGTATACGTCAAAGGCGCACAGACAACAAAATTTTAATTAAACATAAATAATACATCTTCATTTTCATTAATATAACCTAAAATAATAAATACTAAACAATCAATCATGAGAATGACTTAAGTAATCTTGTTAAAATGCAAATGGCGTAAGAACAAATCTCAAACTTAATTGCTTACGTCACGCTTTCTTAGTTTCTAAACATGAAAAATGTAAAGATCCGACAGATAGACAGACTTAATCTGTGTTATAATAAATAGAAGCAAATACCTTATCTTGTTATTTTCCATTCTTTTAAATGATGTGGCACAATTACAAGATAATTTGGTTATATTTCAAAAAGAAAGCTTTTAAAATATATTATGTTAGATTCTGACACAGATTATAAATATGTTGGAAATAAAATACATTCTGACACAGATTATAAAAATACACAACAAAGTAATGTCAATTATTTATGATTTATGACGAAGCATGTAAACTTAGAAACAATTAAAGATACACGAGTAATTACAGAGGGTAATCACGTGTGTATAATGGCGGCAATAAGAAAGATTGATTTGACGTTCGTTTTGTTCTTCAACAACTAGAACAAATAAACAATAATGATCTTAGAAAACTCTGATAATGGTCTATTAATCGCTTTCCGTAATTATGAACTTGAACTTTATATACATATGAATATTACTATTAATACTAAAATGTTAAGGTTGTCGTAAGAATTCAATTCGTGACAGCTCTTCGTGACACAGAAAGAAAGTAGATATATAATTTAATCTCGACGTAAAGGTCCTGCGACACTAATGACATTTTTGTCAGAAGAACTTACAAAGAATAACGTACCATAAAATAAGTAAATTGTTATTTATTAATAGTTAACACAAAAGGGGTTTTATATTTACGATGTATTAAAGAATTAAAATATTTTTTCTTTGCCAAAACAACATTAATCTTTCTTTCAATAAACGGTAACATTCCCTCAATTACTTAGCATCTTAGCTAATCAACTTATAATGCGAGGTAATCTTTTGATAGCCTGAAGCAAATGTATGTATGCATGATATTAATGCGCATCTCTTTAACAAGCTAACGGTGCTCCGTACAGACAAACCGATGAAGAAATATTTATTTATGTTATATTTTGTTTATTTCGTGACATGCTACAAATTGTTGTAGCTTTTTTTTTACCAAGCCAAGCATACAAGTCAACTGGGTATAATGACAGGAATTACCAAAGCGTTCTACTTCACTTAATAGTTGTATATAGATGATATAAAAGAGACATTACGTAGATACATACAAATTACAAATATGTAAAGGATTATCATTTACTTTAAAAAGAAAGTTACAATTTTAATCACAACATAAAAGACATCGTTAAAAAGAATTATGATCAAATCATAATTAGCTATATAACAAAATTCTTACCATAACATAAATCTATATAAAAATAAAATCATATTAGTAAAACACGCAAGCAATATATAATATATTATTGAATAATGTACCTGTACTACACTAGTGTTTAAAAATGTATAAATAAATAATTTCATACTAGCACTTAGTACTAAAAGTAAATAAACAAGTCTAAACATGTCAGCGGGCAGCTGCTCTATTCATTAATATGTTGATTCTGGCGCTACCTTCTTTATGTCTGATATTGCACTGGAATTGTGGTTTAGGTTTCGGCCACGATAGACGACATTAGCGATTTGATAATTAATTTTAACTCAAAATTTTTAATAGGTGATTTTGACTTATTATACCTACATATAACCGCACCATTGCATTGGTCGAATGGTTGGTGCAGAGGCCTAACTTATCGCGGCGCAAAAGGTCTCGGGTTCGATGCCAGGTTTGATCAAATTGTGTAATTTGTCCAGTGATGTTATTATTATGATATTATGACTTATATCCAAACATTTAAAAGTTGACTGAGGGGAATACACAGGAATAGTTCTTTTTATTCTTTTCACATTGTTGTTAGTAAACGCCGCTTCAGCTTATCACAGCACGCTACCTAAACTCAAGGCTACACAAGGCGAAGTGTTCTTGGTTTTATTCCTCCTACACTGTGTTGCATTGCTGCAACTGTTTTTCTCACTACTACGATAGCTCGACTTAAACCGATAGAAGTTTCATGCTAATTCGTACGCTAGTAAGTTCACTGGATTTTTAATGTATAATACAAGCTAGAAGAGTTTTATACCGGAATAGTTTAGAACTGATCGCACCAGGGCAAGAAACAGAATTAAGCTTTCTTTAAGTCTTTTTAAAGGAACGTTCGAGATTTGTTCGCGCTAGCATTCGAAAGAATTGTATTTCATGTGTCTTGGCAATCTTCCAAGCATGTCCGAATATATCTGTGATAGAAAAACAAGGTGATTTATTATTTTAGAGAAACAGGATGTCCAGCATCATCCCACAGTTATAGAGGAGGCGATCTTTATATCTTCAGTAGATGATTGTCAAACTATAAGACCGGTGTCTAAGAAACCTCCATTGCCCACTGTCAATACGCTTTTTATATATGTCATAGTATGGGTTCCATACAACATTACAATATTCAAGACAACTGAGTACAAAAAAACCGCAATCAAATCCGTCCACGCGTCTGGCTGCTAGAATGCCACAGACAGTCACACAGATACACAGATGCACAGATCGGCAGGTCAAACTAATAACTTTTTTGAGTAGGGGCTTAAAAAGCGTTATACAAAATAGGTAATTTTTGTGCATGGCTTTTATTCTCTTCAATTCCTAAGATTATTAATGTTTTTTTGTATATTATTAGGTATTATTTTCATGAATAATAAAATGAATGTTGTATTACAGTTATATTTTACTTAATTGGCGTAAGTGATTTGCAATCTTACCGGGTTTATTACGGGTAGAAGCTATATTAAAATGGGCTCATAACTGCCCAGTTTATAGCTAAGAAGTATAATTTAATAAAATCTTATAGGTTTCTGTCTTCATCGTGCTTATTCACTCCTTTTGTGCATCTTTCTCCCTCCACTCAATTATGTTAGGTTGAAATTGTTTTGACAATTTAAAAATGTTTCATCTCTAGCAAATCAGAGGTTGGTTCCAAAGCTTTTACAAACATCTTATCTCCAAACGGCCAGCGACCGCAAACTCGCTGGGTTAATAGTCCAATCCGTCTCAACGAAAGGAAAGCGTGTACGGTATCCCTTAATATGCGGTTACGGACACGCCAATATGTTTATTACCCCTGCCTTTAAGTAGCTATGGCGCCCACTTTTAGGGTCTTGCCACATTCTAGTGTTTGGTTTGTTTGTTTTGTGGAATCGCTAAATTATCAGTGTGTCAATACCAAAAGTTACTTTTGATTATGTAGGTTTTGTACGTTTGGTTATGTATGTGTGAAAGAAAGACAAGAAAAAACCGACAAGTTCTTTCTCTTCTTTTCTAGAAGACAAAGAGAAGTGGGGTTGGAGTAATAAATACAATAATATTTACTAAAATTAATTAAAAAGATCTAGTTTTATGATATGGAATCTCAAAGTTTTATGCATATTACTACCCATGTATATTATTAAAGGCATAGTTCCAGCCAATCTAAATAATAACAGATACTATGCTAGTTTATGGCACGTAAATGATTTACGCTCCGCCACTGTCGGTCTTTTCCGACAAAAGTTAACTGAAAATTTACAGCGATATCTATCATTTTTACTGGTAAATATCGGTGTAATAATAAGTAAAACAAACGGTAAATATTATAAAATTATAAAAACCATTACATTTAGTAATGATTTAACATAAATTGATTAAGTAGTTCAAAACTATATCGTTAAACTCCATTACGACAATAATAAAATTATTATCTGTATAATAAAGATACGTGTAATTTTGGAAATGTTCAAAAGTTTTTGTTAATATTTGATCACATTTTTCCTCAATGCAAATGTTGAACATATCCGTTAGTTTTAGTTTATTGGAAGTAGATACATATTAAATTAAAACAGTTGAATGTAATGGACTTATAAGATAACTAAACTAGTAATTTATTCTACACAGTTCCTAAGTAACAGTAATACAAATAGAATTGAAATAACAAGTTTATTTAAGAAAATTACAGCCACAGTACAAATACATTAATAAAAAATAAATTCATACCTAGTTCAACTCTAGTCAAATATTTATATAATTACATTGAAATGACTTAATCAACCGAATATTCGCTAATTGAATGATGTGGATTAATAAAATGGTAATATTTGATTACTTCAAGGTAGACGATCTTAATGGTTTCCTTAATTTGCGGTCACAATGATTACTTAGTAATAGATAAAACGTGATTTGATTACCAATTTAATAATAGACGAATTAACAAAAAACAAATACTTTGATACTAAATTATAATAACATTAACAATAAATGTATAATAATTAAAAAATCTGGAATTAACGCGTACGGAATAGGTATGACATACCTTTTATTTTTCTGTTCTTTCGACCAGGTTGAAAATGGGGAATTACCGGCCGTGGTCTCAGCCAGTGACTTTTTAAACAATTATATATTATGAAACGCTATAGTTTAGAAGTGAGTGTTAATAAGAAATATCATTAAACGCACATAATAAATGGATATAAACCAAATTTAAACGATATATCGGACCAATTATGTATAACATTAACAAGAATTACAAAAAAGTTAAATCGTAATACTTACGCATTTAATGACAAGACTATTAACATCTTTGATGACTGTCATCGATTTTTTGTGTTGTCTAATTTGATGCTGAATCGGATCATTGACTGCTAGACGCGTGGTGAAGAAATAATTGATTATAATTATTTGTAATATAATTTTTTGTTCTGATATCATTTGCATATTAGTTTTGTTACTAATATTTAAATACCTAGCCCATATTTAGGAAACTATACAGGTTTATTTGTAATTAGTTGGCCACATCTTGCAGGCAGCCTCTCTACGTCAATTCCAACAACTTTTGTTCTACAACTTTTTAAAATTAATAGTTTTTAAAATATTTTTTTTTTCATACAAAATGAATTTGTTTCTCTGAACTGGCATTAACTCTGAGCGTAGGTATGACGTCCAGGCGTTGACCTTTTAAGTACATAGTACAAAATACAGAGTAATAAGTAAAAGAGGAAGCAACATTTTTTTGTATACGTTTTTTTGCGTTTGTAAAAAGTTGTAGAACAAATGTTGCTGGGATTGATGTTGAGAAGCTGTCTGCAAAAGGTGGCTAACTAATTAAAAATAACCCTGTATATTATTACAATGATACATTTTTATACAAATTTCACATAATTTTGCAACATTTTTATACTATTTTTACGGTAATAAGAATAACATATATTTTTTGTACTAAATTTAACTATTTTTTTTGTGCGTGTTTAAAAATTCTTCATTTCATAGTAATTGTATCCATAATAACGCAAGAGCAAGCAGCTACAAACCTTTTTTTTACTCCAACTAGCGCCAGAGGTACCGTTTAAAAAATATCCAGTCATTTGTTTGATACATAAATTGTTTATGACTCTAGGCACAACTTTTAACTGCTATAACAATATATATTTATCATTATTTCTCACTAAAGCGTTAATAACTTTAACAGAAAAACATATAATAATATTCCTGCACTTATTTTATTTTAACCAATGACACGTCTTCATACAGACAGACTTGCTGTTAACATTTTTATGGTTAATTATAAAATATTGCTTTAGTTTTAATGTCCAAAAGATTTTCTTTGTAATTAACTTAGGCTTGTTATTGATTACATTCAAACACAAATAAATATTGTAAAACTATCAGAGATATAAATAACATAAATTCTAGAGATCGTTTATTGGGATTTCTTTTTTCAATCCATTTTCGTTTAACGGTAAACGCAATAAAAATAACCAAGACTTCTAATTAGACTGAGACTTATTTAATTTATTTCAATATAAAAACGTGTTTGAAAACTTTAATTCGACAATAAAATTGATATAATATGTACCTATCTAGTTATTTGCAGTACTTGTAAACGCTGTGTGAAACAGTCTTCGACTTTTTAAGTACCCCTATAATTTTTATTTAATTTGCATCTGTCAGAGGATTTTTGCTATTAATAAGAAATAATAGGTAACATGAGTACCTATTAAATATAAATACGGTTATTTGAATAAGATTTCTTTTTCGTTTTTTAACTTTTATTATTATTAACGTTGGTATAATTTAACCGCCCCGTTGCAGTTGGTCGAGTGGTTAGCGCAGACGCCTAACGTGTCACGGCTCAATGGGGCTTGGGTTCGATTCCCGGCAGGGACAGGCATTTATGGGATGAGCACAGATGTCTGTATTGCTGGGTTTGATTGTTTATTAAATATATTCTCAGTATTTATATGTGTATTTCTATGTATATGTATCGTTATCTAACACCCTTAACACAAGCAAATAATTTGCTTACTTAGGGGTTAGATCAATCTGTGTAATTTGTCCTGATATTGTTATTATATTATTATTATTAATAATATATGAGCATTCAATACAATTAATGAATGTCATAATAATAACAAAACATTTTTAATACAATGTAAATTAATTTAGATTCGAGATGAACTTGTACGATTTACTAACGCTAATGAACAAGATCAAAGCAATAAATACATTTTTATTACACCTCTATCGCTATATAAATTAATAAACCTATAATCATTATAATGCAATGACCTTTAATGATATTACCATGTAATGATAACCGGTATATTAAAATTGTCGAGCGCATCGGTAATGATGCCAATAGTCGTAATGATAGACATCATTGAGGTCCGAGTGTTACATAAGAACGTGTGTAAAGTATTGGTGTATAGGAAATGGATGTTTTTTTTAAGTACAATCGACAAACAAGCTATTGAGCTCGTTTTTGTCTGGTCTATTAGTATTTATAATACAATTAGGTTTTTCGGTACAGTATATTTTTTGGGTATAGTTAAAAATCTGGAATTTAAGCATTCTCGTCCTGCATATTCGGTTTACCTAAAACAAGTACACAATATAATTATGTAATGTCCTGTTTCATAAACTAGTTTACCTCTTTACCAAGCAATGTATTTTTAAATTATATTCCAGTCTCCGAAATGGTCCTCAATGTTTCTTTAATTATTGAAATGCAATGTTTGAGGAGACAGGAAGTATTGGATATTGGTTTTTAAAATGTATATACTCAACTACATTTAATATAAAAAATTTGGATTAAATATAGAATCCTCACAACCCAGGGTAAACAGAATATAATGTGTCCATCGAAAAAAATGAGAACCCAAATTAGACTACCTATCTGTCTCTCTTTCTTGCATGTGTGATTAGACAAAGATAAGTATCGGTATCTCAACTTGCCTCTTTTATTATTTGTCAAACACTGACACTCATAGACCTGCCTCTGGCTCCCCTATTCTACGTACAATAATTCTGTAAACTGGTTCGATTGACAAGTGTAACAAAAAAAAAAACATAAAATGTATAAATAGTATCTTTTATTCCTTAGAACTTTGCAACTTAATAAGATAAGAAACGGATGTTCATAAAATTTAATTAAGTGAGGGATGCAATAAGAACAGTGCACCTAGAGTTATATAAATTAAGTTATCTTTATAATATGTTTTTTGCCGACCGTACAGATAGATACAGATAATCAGCTAATGATACCCTTGTTAATGGCAAATATGACTAACCATGTACATTTCAGTTAAAAATATAAAAATTGAGTTTTTAGCATAATTTTTGCTGAGTACTATATACATACACTATATCTGACTCAACAATACAATGAGTCTGTCTTTGTATATAAATCCGTAGGAAAATAAAAGAAAGCCAAATACATATCAACATTTTACATCCGACTTAAGGTACGGTAAAAACAAGAGAAAAAAACAAAAATAATCTATTTACAAAAAAAAAGTCTTAATGGTTAAGAAAATTTCAATTATAATTTAAATATAATATATATATGTATAACAATGTATAATTCTGTATAAGAATCAGTATATTATGTGTGAACATAAGGTAATGATATTTTTTTTAATTTATTAGAATTAAAGTAAAATCAAGAAAATAATAAAAAAACAAACAACATCTTTCAGACTTAATATCACTAAGTTAGAAGAGTATATGTTTTATAAATTATAATCTTTTCTCTCTCTATCTATAGGTATCTCTAAATTTAAATATCTTTATAAATCTGGACTCATAGGCTGTTTATGTTTATCTGAAAAACTATGTTTTTTCACAATTTAAATGGTGGCTTTGTGCTGTCAGTTTCAATCGTTATTGTAAAAAGGATGTAACTAAGTAGGTAACATATATAGAATATTGAACAAACCTAATTAATTATCATCGGTTCTGTATTTTTAAACTTAATATACCTACACACGAGAAATTACTAAACGGACAAAACTAGATAAAATAATATAAAAATAAATATTTTCTTAAATAATAATCGGATATTCATATTTTCGCTATCAGATAAGCGTTTCCCAACAGCTGTTCCAGCCAACAACTATAATAAACGTGTCATCCTCAGCTACTGGTTTTATATGTTTTATTTCGTAAAGAACGATTAATTAAAAAATAAACGATCTCATAGAACATGCAAAGGTAATGGCTAAAAATATCAATGGGTATTTTTATTCGCAAGGTGTTTGCGTCTAATCGATTGTTTTAAACATCCTGCCATTTATCTAAGACATGTTAACTGTTGAAATTATATGATACATCCTCTGGACCCTATTATGACATAAAAAGGATATTATGAGTGCTCTCATTATTTTTTCTTTATGGTTGACTTGTGGTTACTGCTCACATGTTTTATGTGTTTGTTTATTGCGGTTGGAAGCTAATATAAAAAGAGATATTCTTTTTTATTTGTTACGTCGTGATAACTGACAGGTTTAATTGATTATTCGCTTTTATTAAATCAGGTGAGTGAATATTTAAATTAATATTATTATTTTTCTAATTTCAGATAAATCAACATGGACACTTCACTACTACTGCCAGTTTTTTTGTTACTTGCAATTGTGTACTGTGCTCAGTGCGCACCAGCCAGAAGATCCCGAGCAGCGACGGTGCCTGTTGAGGAGGATTCCAGCAGGCAGAGCAAACTCGAAGATGTCTTCAAAGACGCCACTACAAAAGCCCCAGTACCTACAAATAGAAAGAATAAAGCTTTAAATTTATTCCGAGGCTTTTTCCCTTCCTTTTTATCCTCAGGGCTGGATTACGCTGAAGACGACGATGATGACGTTACTTTTTCTGTAAACGATGATCATTTTGATGAAGAAGATTTATCTCGTACCATTCCGACTAAACGCAAGCAACAAAATAAGAAAAAGAACGGCAATGGGGATTCATACCAAAGCAACAACATGAATTCCTTACAGTATGAAAACTCTCCCATCTTCTATATTAGATTACCCCCCACTCCATACATGTTTGTACCTGGTTTGGGTTACGTCTCTCAACCACCAACTCTTGGATCGATGGCACCAATGATGTCTCCCGCCCTTCCTCAACAAAATGATCCATTCATCAACTTGCCAATCGATTTTGTTTCTAACGGCAAACCAACTGGAGTATACCAATGGAGCGGTGCCCCTGGTTTTCCTCCAGCTCCTCAAATGGATCCTTATGGCTATGGGCCTTCCCAGCAAGTTTTGCCCCCAGTCCCTCGTCCAAGCTACAATCCATCTTATTCTAAGCCGAAACCGGCCCCCACAAATTCCAAAATCACTAACCTCAAGGGACCCTACGTGTTCAACGGAAAACCCGCAGATAGTGTGTATGTTCTTCGCGATAGCTACAATTCAATATATTCCGATGCCCTCCAGAACTTCTACCCTTAAACAAATGTGGTATTCTTAGAAATTAATTATGGCTCGTATCGAGTCGACGTATGTTAATTTCGCATACGTCAAGAGGTCACATTCGTTCTTAGTTGTAACTTGTAAGCAGGTACCTATATTTAGTTTTATTACAAAATATTAGATGTTCAAAATTATGACACACACGAACATACACGACCATATGTACAAAAGTGCCTAAATGGAGATTGAATAATTTCAATTAATATTAGAATATAGTTTAACTAAATTAGATTATTATTTTGGTCATAATCAGCACCCACTCTATCGTTTAAACTAAAAATGTGAAATATATTTATATAATATAAAAAAAACTCGTAATTGTACTGTTTCATATTTAAGTTTCGGTGACAGGAAAAATAATTACTACAACTCTTAAAAAATACTGTAATATTTTATAACAATGTTTATATTAATATTTTCTGGTTAACTGTAATAATTGTTTGCTTAATTTAAAATTCAAAAAGTCCTGAAGTTGTGGTGTTGCTGATTTTTAAATAAGAAATATTTATTTAACTATCTAATTTATTTATAATATTATAGATAGAATAAGGCACTTTATTCTATTATCCGTCCAGTAATTTAGTTTTTATTATGTAATGTTAATAAAGTGTGATTATAGTGTTTTGAAATGTCTGCAATAGAATATATTAGTCATTAAGTGAATGAAATTACTTAGTTGGTATTATTTATAGAAATGTCACAAATTTGTGTTTAAATGTCATTTAATACTCTGGTAATGGTTTGTTAACTGATGAACTTTTAACAAACCATCTGATTGTTTTAAATAATTATTAATATTATTTTTGTGAAAAGAAAATCAGAAAATGCTAGAGGTTGATATAAGATTAGTACTTACTACTGAAATATATACTTATTGAAATAAACTATTTTTACAACTTCATATATTCGTTTGTTTTATTTCAAATTGTATTATAATTTAAGTACACTGAATATAGTATATCTGAGGTAAGTGGTACCTAATAAAAAAGAAAATATACCATTTTTTTTCTAAACGAAGTTTAATAAAACTAATGTCTTATAAGTATAAGATATAGTCGAATAATTACTTAAAATCGAATAAAACAAAACATTAGGAGCAGTTTCCATTCTACATTCAACAACATTGACCATATTGATTACTCAAAATATTACATTATTTGAAGGCAAAAGTTGAATGTTATTGAAATCGAAAGCCCAATTTTTATAAAATACTTAATAAAATCCATATTCGACAGTTAATCCTATCCTATAAGTATCTCATAAATTCACAGTACCTAAACCATTTTGTCTCGTTGTTACATTGAGTTGACAATTGACATCGAGCATTCTAATCCTTTGCACTAATTGAATCTCTAGGAGGTCATTTTCATGTCTCTAATTTTTTTCCAACGGTTTTCCCGCGCTATGCGTACAAGTTCTGGGAGATTAAAATATTCAATAATCCATAAAAATTTGCTCAAGAAACCGGAGTCTAGTCCTTATGGAATACTGTTTTCATAACGAACTTTCATCCCCCAAATCAAACGCACTAGGGTTGATTTGTCATAAACCTTAAATTTCGTTTTACTTACATACCTATGTACAAACTATTAGGATGTAGATACAAACTATATACTTATAATCTAGCTATAATCTTCATAGCGCTATTTTCAACAAAGGTTGATTTTGCAACAAATACTTGTAAATTCAATTGATCATGATTGACCTTGAAAGAAACTAACTAACACCAGTATTTTCTATACCAGAGACTCCCAAAGTTCTTTCGTCTAACGCCAATAATCAGTTATTTCGTAACGCCCCTATTTTTTTTAATCTTAAAAACTTTAATAACGTATTATTTTCATCTGTAGATTAAGTAAACCTATATTCTAATTATATCTCACTCTAGGGTAAGACGTATCAGGGCTAGGTGTGCCGAAACAGTACTGGTCAGCATTTGCTGCCGTATATAGGAACCGGTCTCTTGAGGCTCTGTTATAGCAGCCCCTTGAGTTTGGGCGATATTCTGCAATATTCTGCACAGACTACACCAGTGACCTCCCGCCATTTGATCCAGGCAGCGCTTATTCGGCCTTGGACATCGCAATTGATGCCTCCAGACTCGTGCATAACGGATCCAAGTTATCTGAACTATTCCGAGTTAACGACTGGTTCAAAACTTATATGGATATAATTCGAGTCTGGGCTCCCGCAAGTCACGTACTGGATCTTTGACATATTTAGATTAAGACCGCCGCTCTCAAGCGTATCCTTCTAGAGGTTTAACTTGCGCTCCAGCTCCAGTGTTTTCTCTCCGAGTAGTTGTCGACGGGTGTTCCTCGGAACCCTGAGGAACACCTTCCGAGGAAAACCTGAGGCACTCTTACATTTAATGTGCCCTGAGGCACTCTTACATTTAATGTAAGAGTGCCTCAGGGCTTCGTTATTTCTGCAACTCTTTTTCTGCTGCACATTAACGATCTGCTGAAGTTCGGTGTGCCTATGGATGTGCAAACGAAAGCACAATTGTAGAAAGATATCTGTCCAGTTCTCGGACTAGTAGAGATCAAGTACAGTCTGCATTGCAACGTTTGAATGACAAACTTCAGGCAGTCTCCACATGGGGCAATGCCTATCTTGTCAATTTCAATGTCACCAAAATGCAGACGTGTCTGTTCACCACTAAAAGCACCACTCCAGTCGTGTGTGGAGTACTGTGGTCACATATTTGCTAGTGCCGCAAAGTCTCATCTTGCGGTTCTGGACTTAATTGAGAGGCGAGCAATAGGATTATAGGCGACCCTGAATTGGTTGAAGCCAACCTCCGCAGCCTTGAACACAGGCGTAGAATTGCTAGTTTCGCAGTTTTCCATAGGATACATTCTGATGAGTGTGCGCAGGAATTACATGTATTTATTCCCCAGTCCCCCTTCCAGAGGTTCCGACGCATGGCAGGTATCCATCCCTTCATTGTGGACATTCCTCCTATCCGAAGGAAGCGCTTAGGTTCGTCTTTTATAGTTCGTACAGCGAAGGAATAGAGCAGCTTGCCTGCGTCGGTATTGCAAAGATATCAATTTGCGACTTGTGGGAAAGTGTACCAGAAGTATAATAAGAATGTATTTTTCATTTTACATTTATTAAAATTTAAAAAAAATTAATAAATGGATGTTGTGTAGTATTTTTAGAGAATTTTAAAATATGAATAAGCCAAAGTTACAAATCATCTATCAGCCCCCTAAATGGCACCAGTGCCCCCCAAATCTTTCTCGGTCTTCTACCGCCCCCCTCTAGCCCCCTCTAGTCTTCCAGCGCCCACAAAAGGGCACTATCGCCCACTTTGGGAAAGACTGATATAAATCATAAAAACGAAAAAACGAAAGAGAATATCTATCTAAGGTTCCAAAAATGTTAACAAAATCTCCGTAACATGTCACGCAATATCTTATAAGTTCTCTAAATATGCTTTCAACGCTGACTATCTACTTAAAATTTGTACAATTGGCTAAAGAAGATGTTAAAATGAGAAGAAATCTAAAATAAAGGTAAGATAAGAAAGAAAAAAAATATATATATAATATTTTTCTGTACAAACATTACTCTGAAAGAAAGAGTGTCTAATGATGTCTCTAGTTATTATATATAGTTTTGGCAGTGTGACGTAATGTTTGATTTACATGGATTTTGAAATTTTTTCGAATTCTTAAATATAAACTAAACACCAAAATGTTCTTAAACGAAATGTTGTTAGATGACAGCTTTCAGGAGATTGTCAAAATTTAATTCTGCACATATGTAATAGGAAGTGCATAAAGTAACAAGTATTATAAAAATAAAAAAAATACGTTAAAAACTAAAAATTAAGAACCAATGACGCGTAAAAGATTACCACACAACATGAAAATAGAACTGTGTTAAAGTTAGATTCAATACTAGGTACTTTATTTTACAAAGTAAGTGAATAAAGATGTTAATTTGTGACGCATATCTGTAGATCCAAATAATACAATTTTATTTAATAATCGTGTTCATATTTAAGTGGCGTGATGTTTCGAAGTCGTAGTTGGTTTGGAGGTGGTTGGGGTCGCCCAAAAAATCCCCATTCACTGGAAAGATTGAAATATTTACACAATATTCTATGTAGAAACACAACAGTATCTGAGAGTAATCGAGGGATATTAGTTGAATCTCTACGATGTATTGCAGAAATACTAATATGGGGTGACCAAAATGACAGCTCTGTCTTTGAGTGAGTATAGGCATGATTTTTTATTTTAAAAATGGTATTCTGTTTTTCCTTGTATTTCAACCTTTAATGAGAAAAATTGCTTTTAAAAAAGTATGAATATTAATAACACCGTGTGCATGATTTATTATGAAAAAACTTAACATTTGATTAGTACAATGTGCTCCACCCTCGGTAGTTTACTCTTTAAATCCTTTTTAATCTTGTCACAGATGTTTAGTATAGGCATTTATGGAAACATGTTTATCTTCGTGAGTAGTCATATATGCTTACATTTCTTCGAAGATATGCCATGAGTTAGTTATTTAGTCAGACAGTATATTGCAATAAAAGCATTTCTTATAAATTTATTTTTTCTTTAAATCTTAAAATGAATCACCTTTAGACCACTACTGAATATAACATGTCAGTTCTTTATCTTTCAAATGATAAACATAAGCCGAGCATTAATCGAAATTATAATTTAAGATATTTTAATTATGTAATTTTCTCTTGAATATTTTTTGTTTAAATTACTAATTAATTCATGATTTATCTTTATTTTGTTAATTCAGTTAGTAACTTTACTGATGATTCTTTTGTTATCCTGTTTATTTATTTAATAAAGTTATAAACAATTAGGTATATATTATATATATTATTTAAGATCATATTGCTATTCTAGAATTACCTGATATGTATAAATAATACTTCAAAGAAACATATTCAAGATCTGACAAAAACATAATATTAGATAAATTTCTTTCAAGACAACATAATATTGCTGTACTAAAGACACACCCACACTCATGTATTTTATTTTTTCATAATTATTGTTGATAATAATTTATATAAATTATTTCAGCTTTTTCCTTGAAAAGAACATGTTATCATATTTCTTAAGGATAATGAGACAGAAGTGTGGAGGCTCGTCATATGTTTGTGTGCAGTTGTTACAAACACTAAATATTCTGTTTGAGAATATCAGAAATGAAACTTCATTATGTAAGTAAAAATAAAAGACATGTCACAGTTTTATTCTGTATATTCATAGAATGACAAAATATAGATAACATCGTAACATACATGTTTTTAAACTACTTTATTGCTCAAAGAATGTAATTAATGAGTTGAATACTTTAGTTATGAATAATTATCACATATTTTGGTTGTTATATTTTGGCACTGTTAAAACCACATGTTCATGCAGCGCACCGCACTCATAAGGTAGGTTTAAAATGAATAAAAATTGCTAAAAAACAACAAAGTACATATTACTTGATAAATATATATTTACCCGGCTATAATCAAGTAATTTAATCGGAAATATACATTTTATTATCATCATGGTTCACGAAAGTTTAACAACAAAAATTACATATTATATAACTATAATATTTAAAAAAATGTAACATTACCAAACTACCTTCATATTTTTCAGATTATCTGCTCAGCAATAACCATGTAAATTCAATTATAGTTCATAAATTTGACGTCTCAGATGAAGAAGTGATGGCTTATTATATATCATTCCTGAAAACTCTTAGCTTTAAACTGAATAACCACACCATCCATTTCTTCTATAATGAGGTAACTAGACCTTCAAATGTTTCAATAATCTGTGTCGGTAACATTGTAAGTATTTATAAGTAAAAACAGCCTTGTTCCAGTTTTAATTATTTAATTTGATTTACTCAGGTATTTTGTTCAAATCAAACTCAGGAACAAACTGAAAAAAAAAACTGTCTTTTATAAAAAAATAGACTTTATTCACTAAAGCCAAATATAAAATATATTTTAAAATCACATTATTTATATCTATTATTTTTAGCACACAAAGGACTTTCCTCTTTATACAGAGGCAATCAAATTCTTCAATCATCCGGAATCAATGGTCAGGATAGCAGTTCGGACGCTCACATTAAATGTTTATAAAGTGCAAGATGCAAGCATGCTGCGGTTTATTAGAGACAGGTAATGCACATACTTTTATAATTTGATAAAATATGTCAGTCATAACAGGTTTTTTTTATTAAGTTGTTTGTAAACTATACAGGTTTATTTGTAATTAATTGGTCAACTTTTGCAGGCAGCCTATCTAGATCAATCCCGACAACATTTGTTCTACGACTTTTTATAAAACTTGATAAGAACAAAAAAAAACAAAACAAAAAATTTTGTTACTAATTACTCTATATTTTGTACGAAGTACCTTAAAGATCAACGCCCGGGCGCCAGGGCACCATGCCTACGCTCAGAGCTAATGCCAGTACAGAGGCAACAAATAATAATTTGCATGAGAAAACTTAAATTTTTAAAACTATTAATTTTTAAAAGTGTAGAACAAATATGGTTAGGATTGATGTAGAGACGTATTATCAGATAATAGCCTATAGAGTTATCTCCTTAAAATGAAATGAGTAAGAAAATTAAAAAAAATAAATAAGTGATTATTGCCTGGAAAACTCAAGCTTGGGACTTATTTAGTATCGTCACGTCATATTGTAAACTGTGCTATTGTGTCACCTTGATAAAAGTAGCGTTGTATGAGGTGCAAAGACCTACTCGCATTGTATTACCAATTGAATTTAAAATAATGACACATTTAATTAATTAATACTGTAAAAGTTTAAAATATTATTACATATTTGTCCATAGAACTGCTGCACCCTATTTTAGTAACTTGGTCTGGTTCATCGGTAAACACATTTTAGAACTGGATGCTTGTGTCAGAAATGATGCTGAGTAAGTTGAACCTATTTTAATAAGGATGTAACATTAACTCAATTACAAACTCATAATGATTCTTAATTTGATATTTGCCAGACCTTTTACTAGTCTATGAGTAAAATATAACCCTCCAAATTCAAACCCCATGTGGGTGTTACTTCCCTCTTCCATTGTTTAAATATTGTATAAAAAAATATTATTTTCCGATAAATTTCTGCGATAAACTCGTCGCTATTTCATTAATTTCCAAAAAAATATATAATAATATTGTCAGGTTGATTGTTGATTGGATAAATTATACATTATAACCATTAATGTGCCTACATCAATCAACTAAATTTATTTGATTTTTACAGTCATCAATCCCAAACCAAACTAGCAGATCTAGTGGCCGAACACTTAGACCACTTACACTACATCAACGACATCTTGTGTCTCAACATTCCTGACCTAAACGATGTTCTCACAGAACATTTATTACACAAACTCCTAATACCTTTATACATATATTCTCTCACTTCCGAATCAATTAAACGACCTCTTTACAATCGAGACCACTTGCAAAGTATTGAAGTTATCACGCGAAATTTAGAAGCCATTTTGACTGGAAAGAGTACTGATATGCCTTCAAGGATCAATTATCCGATGCAAAGAATGGAATCTGAAGACGAAACCAAACCGTCTGTCTCATGTGTTGTAGCTCTCTTTCTGTTATCACAAGTGTTCCTTATCATAACCCACGGTCCAATCGTTCACGCATTGGCCTGGATTATATTGCAATCTAACTTATCCGTCTTTGATGAAGGTGCGACCAAAATATTGGATAAGTATGTAAGGAACGCTAAATCGAACGTAAAACTCGAATTTTCGAAACCGCAATTGAGTTTGGAAAAGGCGTTGGAGAATACTTCGTGTCCAGAAAGAGATTATACAACCCCTGAGTACTCTGAGGCGAAGGCGTTTGGTGAAGATTTAGATAACACAGACCAGTCTAGCTGCGATTTAGACCCTGAATTAGTTTCCAATTCTCTCCCATCCACGTCTCATATGAGCGAAACGTCGAGCATAGCTCACGATTCCACTGAAGATTTAGTTACCCAAGTACAGACTATTAAGAGAAATTCTGCTTTGCCAAAAGCGAATATGCCAGATTCGCCATTACCGGATTCTGGTATTGAATCTAGTTCGTCCAAAACTGTTGCGGAATTAAATATAACGGATGAAGAGAAGCAGAAACTACTAAATGTAGTTCCAACCACATCTTCTGACACCATAGACAATACTCCAAAGACAACCGGAAATATAGAAAATAGGCCATTCTTAAAAACAGTGATAGACTCCTTGGATTGTAGTGAAAATGATTATAAAGCGCTATTTGCACTATGCTTGCTATACGCGCTGATTAATAATAAAGGTTGGTATTATCCAATATATTGTTACAAAATTAAATATAATTATTAATATTCCGTTTTTCTTCTTGCTAACCTGGTTGTCAGTGGGTATGTTTGTTTACTATATCTCGTCGCTTAATGATAGAATTGTGAATATTACAATGATTTATTATTTTAGGGGTGAATCCGGAATTACTAGATATTTTATTACGTCCAGAAATCAATAAAACAAGTACATCTGAGAGTCCGGATGAAACAGATCAGAGGGAGAAGAAAGACAGTTTCAACGCCCTTCTTATTGCCGAGCTGATGGCAATTGCGAATCTTAGTTGTAAACCAGGTAAGATTTAGCAATTAATTTAGTCCCAGGTAGAGACAATGACTATAGATTCTTTTAAGAAACGGGGGTATCCTCACATTTTATAATGACCAGACCCGACTAAATACGTAAATGAAAATTAACAAAGTTAGTTCACAGAGTCTTACAGAGTAGCCGGTGCTTATCAATTCTTATTTTTCTATTAGGAATATTTTACTGTGTTCCTAAAGACAATTATTATTGCCGCCATATTTGTCCGGAACTTATAAAAAAATTATGAGTCATTTGTTAAAGTGGTGAAAGAAACTAGAATTGTTTATGCCAAATTTAACTGGGTGTATTTGCGCTCTTCACGGTTGTTTAGCCGTCGTAATTTACAAAAACTTACCAAGGATACAGGATGACACTTTAGGATTCCGTACCCGAAGTGTAAAAACGGAACTCTATTACTAAAACTCCGCTGTTCGTCTATCCGTGTGTCTGTCACCAGGTTGTATGTCATGAACCGTGATAGCTAGACAGTTTATTTTTTATAATAAATTAATAAATTAAATAAATTAAATATTTAAGGGACCTACAATAAAAATGATATTTTAATATTTCTTTATATATAATTGTACGGAACCTTTCATGCACGAGTCTGAATCGTACTTGACAGTTTTTCTTGTCTTCCCATTCTAAAAAAAGTAAAAACTACACAATTCTAAAAAGTAAAAAGAATTATTCACTGTTGTACTGGACCATTCTCGTATCAATGGAACTACGAAAAGGCAAAAGCGAATAGTTAATTTACGGGGTGTTGTTGATCAGCATCAAAGGTCCGTGTGGTGACGTGCGAGCTGACGGTCCGACTGCTGCGGACGGCCATGCTGTGCAGCGACGGGTCCGTGGCGTCACGACAGACCGCCAACGTGTTGAGAGCCCGCGCCGCAGCACTCGCCAGGAACTTCTACAAGTGTGATGACATCTTCTTGGATATGTTTGAGGATGAGTAAGGCGTTTTTTTTTATATAAATAATGTTGTTTGGATTGATGTAGAGAGGCTGCCTCCAAGATTTAGCCAATTAATTACAAATAACCCTGTGTAATCAGTTTCGGTAAAACAAAATTTCGTGATTATTATCTGAGGTCGCAAGACAAAGTTATCTGGTCTTGCATTTTAACAACATTATTAAATGGAACGTAATCTCACTTTAACATTATTTACATAGCATCCAAGAAGATATATAATTTCGGCATAAAATGATTTTATGGTATGATTACCTAGAGGTTACATCAATCTGTTAGTTTGTTACGTGATATTATCTCTTTTCCTATTAGCATCTCACTCAGAGGAATAATATATATATAATACAAAAAAAATTGTACTAAATACTTCAATAACATATGCTTGATGTTAATGTATGTGGATTATTTGTAGTCACAAGTTCGAATCAAGCTCCCTTAGATCTTTTAAAAAATGTACACAAGTATTCTACGAAGAACGTTGTTAAATTCAGTATATTAATTAAGCACAATCCAACAACAACAAATTATTGACAACTGATAGATAATTGTAGTTTTAATCCTCAGATATTGCGAGATGTCAAAAAAGCCACTAAATGTGGAGTGCCTGTGTATGGATGCGGCAATATTGTTGCCGCCCACACGCACGCCCATGTCTGGGATAGCGTTTGAGAAGAGATTACCCAGTGGAGAGGTTTGTTTCACTTTCATTGCCTCAAATTGTGACAAATTTCTATCGGGACTATTTTATAGTACGATCAATTTCCAAAAATGCTTGGCTAACCCTTAAATTTAACATAAAATATAATAAACAAAATATAAAAGTTAGGATATTTAAAATAATATCTTCGGAATATTAATCTCTGTTTATGTTTGTATATTGCATATGTTAAAAATTCTTGACAGTACATATAAATGTATAAAGGTTTTATTATGAATAATGTTTTCGTTTTATAACTTATTATTGTCGTCACCCAGTATATGCATGAAGGTTGCCATGTTCGTACTCTCGTAATAAATTGTATGTAAATACTCTCTCTATGTGCGCAGCAAATTTGTGAACATAGTTACTTAACTTTAAGAAATGTGTATAGCAACCAAGCAAAGCGCAGTAGTTTTACTGAAGAAAATGTTGTAGTAACGTTCGCGAATGTTCGAAAACGTTGACGAATATTCGAACGTACGAGTAGTCGTTACATCGTTGTAAACGTTAATCAGATGGAGCGCGCTCGTCGCGCGGTGCGGACGTTCTTCTTGTTGCGAGAGCTGTACCTCAAGCTCACGGGCAAGCCTGAGGCTGCTCTGCCGCTAGCCAATCCCGCACCCTTCGTGCAAGTTGGGGATGTTCTGGACCTTAGTTAGTATCCGTTATCTGAACATTTCAAAAAATATCAACATAAAGGGTTTATAAATATATCACATAATTCGTTTACATCGGGGTCGGCAACCTATTGAGTCGAAATAGTTAAAAAATACAATTAAAAAAATTACAAAGTTTCAACATTCTCTTTAATCTATTAAGAACGGTTTATAAATCTTCTATTTTCTATAAAATAAATCATATGAGGGCTTAAAGAGCTGCAGCTTCACATGCACAAGCCGAATGTGGCTCCCGAACTGCAGTTGCTGACCCCTGGTCTAAACAAAATAAAAAAAAAAACATATTTTCATCAAAGTGCATAAGCCAACTTTGTTATTTCCAGACGATTCTGACCTAATATCCTGCGACATAATACAAAAGGACGGTACATGGCAACATCGCTTCCTGGCTGTTGACAACATGCAAGTGATACTAGTGGAGCCAGACAAGCAGCGACTGGGGTGGGGCGTCGCCAAACTGGTGGGGAGTCTACAGGATCTAGAGGTTTGTAAAGATAATTGTTACCAAACTATTTAAGTTGATTGGCCTAGGATGAGCCAATTGCAATAACACTGAATTTTCCAAAATCCGTTAGAAGTCGTGGATGGTAGGGCATTCCACCTGTGAGTGAGGAGATGGTAGCAGTTTAATTTGAGTGTGAAAAAAATAACAAAAGCAATGATTTCTAAGTACGATGGCTATTTAAATTACACCGTGTAAATGTTAAAAGCTTAAAATTAAGCATGGCTCCTAGACCTCCCTGTAATCCATTTGTGTTTCTTGAAGTCAGGGAATGTGATGTTAAGAGGTACCTTTCATCCTTTATATCCACTTGGAAGTGATGATATCAGCCGGGAGATGATTTTATTTCATCCTGGATTATGATTTGAAAGCGTCTGACGCACATTATGCACTTCTCATTACCCTCCAATACTTTTCCCACAGCTTGGAATAAAACTTATATTTTCCATCAGTTTTATTAAATACGTATCTGTTTTATTAAATACGTATCTAATTTAATATGTTATAGTTACCTACGCATAGCATAACATTTTCAAATAAATATATACGAAAAAAAAAGAGTCGCAACTACCCTCTCTACAAACTTTCAATATTGATGAATTTTAAATATTATGTTCATAGATAATTGTTCTGTTCAAATGTATTTATTTGTATTTCAGATACAAGGTGACAAGGAAGACCCCAGATGTCTTCATTTAATAATACACAAACCCCGTGTAGGCGCCAACGGAGCCCTACCACGTACCATATTACTGAGGGCCAAGTTTAAATTCGACGATCACATACGCAGTATGGCGGCAAAACAGAGACTTACTAAGGTATAGAAATATTTCTCGTATTACCTTATTGGGATTTATAAGTCATTTAGATTGCAATTTATTATTAAAAATATATCAAATTAAATAACAGTCGCTAGTGTCTTTTTACAAAAAAATCATACTGCAATAAAACATTAAATTTTTTCAAATTAATAAAACATGACTTATTAAATTAAATCAATAAAACATTATTAATAAATTTCAAGTCAATTTAAAGCGTGTCCCCGTTTTTTTAAATAATTAATAAAAAAATATAATATTTTACTAAATGACTAAATTATTTATTGACCCACAAAACTGATTAAAATTTTAAAAACGAACTTGACATTATGTAAGGAAGTCTTACAATATCCCCTCGGGAGATCACCTCAATAATTTATCTGTTTCCTAGGGTCGTACGAAGGCTCGTCAGAAGAAGATGCAACAGATCGGTCGTCTGCTGGAAGTGTCGGGGGTGTGCGCTCCGCCCGCGCCCTCCTCGCACCGACACCGCCCGCTGTTCGCGCGACCCGCCCTTAGCGCCGCCAGGAGACACTCCGGTGCGAATACACACACACACACAGGCACGCACGCACACACGCCCACACACACAGGTCCGCACGCACACACACACAGGCACGCACACACGCCCACACACACACAGGCACGCACACACGCTCACACACACACAGGCACGCACGCACACACGCCCACAAATACACACACATATACGCGCACAGAGAAAAACACATACGCGCACACAAACGTACGCAAACACACACGTACATTACGTTCGGACATTGCCTGCTTGTAATGTATTAGTACAAATTATTAATATTATAGAGAACTATAACCAAAAACAAATCGAATAATTTGAACGTTGCAGGCACAGAAGGCGAAGACATCGACCGTCGCGTCCGTAGAGCGAGCGGGCACGTACTGAAAGATGGCATCGTGGTGTATCGAGAGAGAACCACCAGCAGGGAGAGGTAGATACCATTCACAATATAATCAATAATAATGATAATATTATTCATTTTATTCATATAATCAAAGAATATACATGTTCGTTTATAACAGCAAATAATATGATGTTCTTCCCCGACAGCAGTATATCCCGCGGCAGCACTGGATCCCGGGACTCCTCCCCGCGCCCTCGCTCCGACGACATCCCGCTGGAGGACATCACTCGGCCGCCGGGACTGGCTGCTCCACGACGAGTAATACTATTCAAAGATTCTCAATAGTGTCTTGTTGTGTCTCGTGTCTGCGCAACCCTTGGTTTACTATTTTATTAACTGTCTTTTGTCTATCATCGCAGTCCGTCTAGCCGGCATCGACCCGTTCTGACGATGATTTTTGCAATAATAAAAATAAATTTAAATGAAACAAACACACATAAATATTTGTGTGCAAATAAGTTTTCTATTTTGCAGCCACTAGAGGACACTACTGGAGAGTGAGGTAATATTACCGTCCATAGAGAGACTCGTGGCTTGATAAAATTTTTGCTTCCGACATGTTTACTTCACTATTCAGTATATCCCGTGGTAGACGCATGTATACGATCTTTGGATATAATACTCGTATATTAACAATATAACTAATTTTATGGTTATTTAAATCCGCTTTTCGTTCTAAATAATATTAACAAAGAAAAACTCGTCCAAATTGCTGATTTAATAAAAATCTACGTGCTTTACTAATTTTGCATGTTGATGATCATCTTTATAAGTATTGAAATTGTCGCTTCAATTTTCTTTATAAATCATTTTCACTGAAATTTTTTCAACTTTTAATTTCATATACATTTTAAATTTTAATCTTTACCATAAACCCAGATAAGCTGAACTAAATAATTATGTCTTAAAATTTAATAGTCCATTTTAAATCATATTTGCACCGTAGGGTATCATTTTATTTAAATAAATTTCGTTATTACAAAATATTGTTTATTTTTTCAGATGACTCCCACAACATCTAACATTAAGATAACATCTTCAGAAGAAACTTCCTTTATATCCAACGAGCCTCGAAAAAGGAAAGGAATCGTCGAAACTATATGATATTGGCGGTCCAAGTGATCTTATAGTTAAATAAAAGTATTGCTAGCTCGTTTGTTTACGCACGATTAGAAAGGAATACTCTTATAAGTCATAGACTATAAGCTGATGTTGGAAGTTTGTGTCAAATAGTAAAAGTTGTGTGGAAAATTTCTATATGCTATCTCATTCATTTTTAACTGGATAAAAAGAGAGTAAATATATATTTGACTTAATAAATGACGTTTGTAATTTTACAAGTACAGCGGCCATTTCAGCTTTTGGACATAAATGTATTTTTGTTTTCGTTTAGAAATGCTTTATAATGAGTAATTATTTTAAAACAACATTCGCCATTAATATGCTGTCTCAAAAATTACTTAATATACATTGGACATAATTACATTTATTTAATATTTTTTAATTATATTAGTTAAACTTCAAAAGATATTAAATATCGTTAAACCGTTACCAGTTTTTCAAACTGATATTAAATACATCCTTAACCTTAAAAAAATATGTTTTTCACTTCCAACTGGCTCAGTGCAATAAAGGATGGATTCAACATTATTACGTGAAAGGATAAACTAACACATTTATAATTTTAATTAGAAAATATTTTTGGTAAGTTAAATTTCTTGTTTTCAGATGTGTGAGTATATAATATGTATATTTTTAGAGCTTTATTTGTGATGTACTGATTGTGTTATTGTATATTGTAAAGCTATTATTAAGTCTGTGCGGAATTCTTCAGGTTTTCTAAAATAATTGTTTTTTTTTAAAACAGTCCTATTCATAGATTTATATCCTAATAAATAAAATATTTTTATAAATTCTAATTAGATCTCTTTATACGTCCTTGTAGTATTATTTTATCACAAAATAACTTATAATACCTATTCAATAGAAAATTATTAAATAAACCTTCAGAAAATATATTGTATTTCAGGCATAGCTTAAAGAAACACCTACATGTGATTTGTTGGTCTCCCATTAGGTAGGAATTGTTATAAATTAATAAATTTTTAATACCCTTTAATTATATGTATAATATATTTATTAGACTTGTGGAGCTTAGATTTAGTTTTGGTTTTTTTGAAATGTATTTACAATAAGAAAATTGGTACAACTATTGAAAAGGAAGTGACAGTAGTGACGTGATCTGTCATTTTTGACACAACGCAGTCATTCTTGTACAGATTAAGATTACCAGATTTTATTTGACCAGATCTACAATTTGACTAGAAATTTTTTATCATTTGTACGTATTTTATTATTTATTATACGTATATCTTTGATTCATTATGTTGTGATTTAATTTAAGGTTTTGCAATACATTTTGTAAATAAAAAATCCTTTAGTTTGAATACTTATTGTTTACATTTTAGCGTTGGAATAAATATTATTCATGTTATATATTGTTTTATTAATTTAATATAAACAAAGATTTATTTAAGTTAAATCGATTAAAATAGTAATAAATAAATGTTAGCGCGATATATGATAATATATCTATTTCCTGAAAATCAGCGCTGCTTGAACGAGTATCATCCCGAACAGGCATAAAGTAATACGGTTATCCATATGATATGGACAAACTATATTGTTTTTTAACAAATAACTCTTATGCACATTAGACGTCACACCGCGTCGCCTTCCCCTCGTCCTGCAAGCGGTTTTTCTGCAATACTGAGACTCGCGCGCGTATTGCATACGGGGCGAGAGAGAGGGGGACGCGTACGCGTTTATTTAGTGTAGTTATTGTTTTCTTTTATTTATTGTTATTTTATTTAATGTTGTCTTTTCATATTTTTTTGGTTTTGTGTATTTTATAGATTTTATTTTATTGTTTGTTTTTATTTTAATTATGTATATCGGCGCGAAGGCTTCATAAAACAAAATCATGATCGTCGAAAGAGGAACATTGGATTATAATTTATTAGATTTACTAGTTATTGCTTGTAACAGAATCAATTTATAGTAAGAAGTGATCAAAATACATTGTTAACTTGACTTGTTTATGTCAGTCATTTTAGTATAAATACGGGCGATCGACAGTCCGAGAGTTAGTCTTGCTCGAGTCGTCGGACTGTGCGGATCTCTGTAAAGACACTGTTACGCTGTCCGTTGAATAAACGAAGCTATAATTATTTGTACAGTTTTATTTTGAAAACGTCATTATGAACCACCATCACGACGACTACAATACAGTGACGGCAGCAATGCTGACGTCACACCTTTTAAAAACACTTACGGAGGTCTTCACTCCGTTGTCAGAAGTGGGATGGAACTTAATGCCATCATTGGCATCGCATTAGAGAGCGGTAAACCAAAATTTGAAGGTTTCACCCACAAACCTAGCTGGATACTGATCACATGCATGGATCAGGCCTCAACAGAGTGGGTTCTGAAGGTAATCCCTAAGGCGAGAGGCCTTGGGACGGGGCACAACTCTCAATGATACCCGAGAGTGAGCTGCCCAAACCGACAACCGCGGTGACCTCACCCTTTCTGAGGTGGGAAATGTAGACCAGGCTCTGCTAGTCCTGCCCAAGCAGAACACGGGTCTGAATGTCGAGCTGTGGAGGGATTCTGCACAGTAAAGCTGTGGAGAATGGTGTTACGTTCGCCATGGATGAGCCCTCTGTGGGGGCACTCCGCAACCGAAATTTCGTAGCAGCTTTTGGTTTTAAAAGTATCACCTTTAAGGTCAAGGGTGGTCAGGAATCAACCCACTGGGGATCGAGCCGCACCCCAGTAGGGAGCGAAATGTACGCCCCTACGCTGGTAGCACGAAGCTGGCCAGGGAGACGTACACCCAGACTTATCCGGTGCGACTGTCTCTTGGCTCTGGCAGAATGCCAAAACATGCCGAAAGGGGTGCCTACAGGGGAATCCATGCGCCACGGGGCAGACGTAAGGCTGACTGTCGACCGATGGGTCTACAGCAAAAGCCCAATCCAAAGCCTACCGGTGTCAACCGTCAACCAAAGTCATCAATGCGAATAAAACGGTGATCTGAGATGCCCAGTCCTCAATGGGAAAGTGATCCCATTCTCCCGTGAGGTCAAAAAGTGAGGCGTAACCTTAGACCAAAGACTGAAATGGAACACTCACATTGATAACATCATAACCAAGGCTAAGATGGCCTTGGGAGTATGTGGTAGGATGAGGCAGGTGCGGCCTTCAGCCCAAGATGATGTTGTGGCTCTATACCGAGGTTTGGGACAGGCTGAACAGCCTCCGAGGAACTGCCTGTCGCATGATGACAGGCGCCATGTCCAGTTGCCCAGGAGCGGCTCTGAATGCCCTACTGGATCTCCCACCTCTCGATTTACATGTCAAGAGGGTGGCTAGGGGCAGTATTCTCAGAGTATCAGCCCAGGGCAGTACAAACTGGATGTCGTGCAGGCTGAGAACCTTTAAGGACTCAGTCATGAGCGACAACGTATTGTCGATGATTGGCGACAGCATGGTTCCACACTGCAATTTTGTGCAGAGCTATCCTTTGGAAATGCCAACAAAGAAGGAATGGCCGACCGGCCTCCACTGGAGGAACGGTTGCTTTGTTCCGTGTACCGATGAATCAAAAATGGGACCCTATGTACGATGCGGGGTATATGGAGAGCGCCCTGGCCACAGGGAAAGCTTAAGCCTGGGTAAATACGCCTCCATTTTTCAGGCAGAGGTGTACGCCATAATTACCTGTGCAACCCTGAACCTGCAACGCAACTATACGAATAGGACCATTTACATCTACTCGAAAGTCAGGCGGCAAAGGCCCTAAAGTCGAATACTATCACGTCAAGACTGGTGATGGATTTCCTGACGAAATTGAACTCTGGTCCGCAAAAACAGAGTGGTTCTAATATGGGTCCCGGATCACGAGGGCCATACCAGAAACGAGAAAGCTGACGAGCTGGTCCATGCAGGAGCTGCGAGCAATACATACGGTCCAGAACCAATATGTGGTGTTTCAAACAGCCTAGCTGAAGAACCTCGCTAGGTGTGAGGCTATAAGGCATTGGGAGGAGATCCCTGGCCTCAGACATTCCAAAGGCCACATCAAACCCTATAATGCGAAAGCAGCTAAGGAGCATTGGGCTGAGCAGGAATAATCTACGCATAATAACTAGAACGCTTACACGGCACTGTTGTCTGAATAAGCACCTAGCGACCCTTGAATTAGAGGATGGAAGAGTGTGCAGATATTGCACCGAGGCGGACGAAAAACCGATCCATCTGCTATGCGAGTGCGGTCCGCCGATGCTTAAACGCAGTGACACCCTGGGAGACACATCCTGGACCCAGTGGAAGCCCACACACCTCACTGCAAAGGAAATTCTGCAATACCTCAGAGTGGCAGACCTATGCAGTGAACTGTAGGCAATGGCGATCACAATAGATCTTTTAGGTCGCAGTGATACTTGGCTCTCGTAGCCCTGCACAGCCGTGCTTTCAAATAATAATTTCGTCAATCTGCGAAGTCTGGACCAGCAGTACTTAACCCTGTGTTATATGCTTTGACTAGCATATAGCATCATCTTCCGTAACATAACAAGACAGTATGCAAGTATATTACTGATTTTATTGAAGGATTGCTTTACATAACTTAATAAAACTGTTTCAGAATGGGGAACATTCACGTATTTTTTTTTTGACGTAAATTAATCATTTACCTCTCAATATCGTAGAAAAAAATATAAATAGGCTTGAAAAGATTCTAGTTTTTTTTAAAGTGAAAATTAAAACATTGAGTAAATTTGTCCCGTTTAAACACCGCCATTTTGCGCGCGTTTTGCGTGACGTCAAATGATACATCCAGTGAATGTTTACTATGAACTTTTTAGTTATTTCATAGATATTTTAAGTTTTAATTGCTTTACAAGTCATGGAAGAAGATAAAAATCATCTTACGAGTATTGTATAGTACCGGAGTGCAAAAATAGTATAAGCAAAACACCCGACAAAGTGTTTTTTGTATTCCAAGAGATGCGAAAATACAAAAACAATGGTGTATGGTAATTAAAAGGGATATTATATGTCCTAAATCGTGTTTATATGGTTGTGAAGATCAATTTAATGTAAGTATACTTTATTTATAATAAGTTTAATCTAATAGTTTAAATTTATAGTAAGTTATCAACATTAGAAAATTTGAGTTTAAAATTAACCTAACCTATCTTACAAATTTCAGTATAACTTTCTATAAAAACCTTAATCTTTTTTTGTTTTACGCAATCTTATGGTCTGTCGATTTATTTCAGGTTAAGGAAGATACAGCAAATTGTATTGAATATAATATGTGTAACAAAACCACAAGGAGAAAGATGTAATCTAAATTTCAAGAAAGGAGTTGTTCCTTATATATTTTTGTGGCAAAAACACCAGCTGATAGAATGAGAATGTGCATAGTCAAAAGGCAAAGATTGACATCGGTTAATGAAGCCTTTTAAGAGTTAACTAACAAAAGTAGTGTTTAAAAAAAATTGTGACCTTTACGAAGAAGTGATATAGGTAGTAAGTCCTAGTACTGCCCATATAAATGTCTGTGATATTAATCAGCCAAGACTCAGTACTTCTCCTATTGAATGTGATGATCATAAGGCAGAGCCTTGCTTTTTGCATATTAAAGATAAATTGCCAAGTGACTAAGCTGTGCAAGTTAATATTAAACCGAAGTATGGAAGTAAAGGTGTCAATGTAAATATACCTGCTGAAAAACAAAATGTAGCATTGTCACCATTTCCTCATTTTACACACAACATTGTTACACAACAGTTTTAAAAGTAAAACTATCTGTTTTAAAAAGAAAATTGTTTACTGAAAACACAGCTGATAATACTTCTATAGCATCTTATATCTTCTATATCTGCTGATTATCAACCAAGTTATTTATCTGAGTCAAGTGAAGTGAAAAATGATTCAGAGGCAGAAACATTTTAAAAATGTATTGTGTACCTAGTAGCATGCTAACTGCTATTCAAAAAGAGTTTGTATGTATTTGTTTTGTTAGAGTTGTTTGAGTATTTAGAAAATGTTTTTAAGATTACCTAAATAATTGTATCATTTAATAAAACTTTAAGCACGAAAATATAGGTTTAAATTATTTATTTTTCTCAGTCACACTGATACCACAGTATGAACTTAACCGCCGATATATTGAATGGTGTCTCAAATGACGTCACATTTCCTTTCGACCAATGGTGGCGCGTTTTGGAATTTTGAATTTCGCTCCCTAAATTTGCACTTTTCATAAATTATTTTATGGCCTTAAATGATAAGTAAATTTAAAAAAAATGATTATATTTTAATAAGATGATAAAAAGTAATCGAAAAAAAAATATTTGAGACCATTTAAATTTTTTTGCATGTTCCCTATTGCAACGACCTAGGCTTTGTGAAATCTTTATAGTGAAATGTAAGCAAGGTACAACGCCAGAGGTATTGGCAGTATGAATTGCGTCCGTTGTGTAAGGAGACAATATTTGACGCCGACATAAGGTATCTTAAGGGATATTAAAACTAAAAATGAAAGAATCTTCAAATAATCTACGAGGATCTCGAGTATAATCTACAGTTATAAATATCTAGAGAGTGATATCTCTAGTATGTGCATTACCCTTGAGCTAAACACGGATCCATGATGTATCCTTTTGAGAACCATGAGATACCGTTGGGACCCCTTGTGGAACTGTGAGTAGACACGTACTCACAACAGATTTAAGATAATAAATAACTAGTGGTACCTCTGAGCTACTCATGTGTTACCCTTGTGCTAACCACGGATCCATGATGTATCCTTTTGAGAACCATGAGATACCGTTGGGACCCCTTGTGGAACTGTGAGTAGACACGTACTCACAACAGATTTAAGATAATAAATAACTAGTGGTACCTCTGAGCTACTCATGTGTTACCCTTGTGCTAACCACGGATCCATGATGTATCCTTTTGAGAACCATGAGATACCGTTGGGACCCCTTGTGGAACTGTGAGTAGACACGTACACACAACAAATTTAAGATAATAAGTAACAAGAGGTTCCTTTGATCTAAACATGTGTTGCTCAGGTGCTAACCATAGATTTTTCATGTATCTTTAGGAAGACCATGAGATACCGTTTCGATGCCTTGTGTAACGTACATACTATAGATAATTATGTGACCAGTTAAAATTTTATTTTTTAAAATAACATCTTGGTGAACAGATGACCGTACCGGCGGAAAACGAACCACCTTCTCTATGAGATCGTGAATCTGCACCATCAGATTCAGGAGAAGAATCGGAACTACAGTCAACCAATCGACAGGGTAACGATAAAACATGTGATTAAAAGTAAGTAACTCTCCTAAATACTTCAATCTTTGAGAACACTCCGAGACCCTACGAGACCCTCCGAGACCCTACGAGACCCAACGAGAACCTCCGAGACCCAACGAGAACCTCCGAGACCCTACGAGAACCACCGAGACCCTACGAGACCCTCCGAGACCCTACGAGAACCTCCGAGACCCTACGAGACCCTACGAGAACCTCCGAGACCCTACGAGACCCTACGAGAACCTCCGAGACCCTACGAGACCCTACGAGAACCTCCGAGACCCTACGAGAACCTCCGAGACCCTACGAGAACCTCCGAGACCCTACGAGAACCTCCGAGACCCTACGAGACCCTACGAGAACCTCCGAGACCCTACGAGAACCTCCGAGACCCTACGAGAACCTTCGAGACCCTACGATTTCTTAGTAATAAATAACCTACTGTTTTGCTGAATACAATAACAGACAATAATTTGACTATAAGCAACGCTGGTTGCTTACAGATGCCAAACTAAAAGAAAAATATTTTCATTATTACAGAACTTATCAGGCAGGTGCAGAGCGCGCACCGCCTGTCAGAATGGCCGTATCGGCGCGAAGGCTTCATAAAACAAAATCATGATCGTCGAAAGAGGAACATTGGATTATAATTTATTAGATTTACTAGTTATTGCTTGTAACAGAATCAATTTATAGTAAGAAGTGATCAAAATACATTGTTAACTTGACTTGTTTATGTCAGTCATTTTAGTATAAATACGGGCGATCGACAGTCCGAGAGTTAGTCTTGCTCGAGTCGTCGGACTGTGCGGATCTCTGTAAAGACACTGTTACGCTGTCCGTTGAATAAACGAAGCTATAATTATTTGTGCAGTTTTATTTTGAAAACTACAATACAGTGACGGCAGCAATGCTGACGTCACACCTTTTAAAAACACTTACGGAGGTCTTCACTCCGTTATGTACGACATTGGAATAAAAGTTTTCCTTCTTTCTATATATATCAATACCTCCAACTATGAAGAGAAAAGTTTTGTTTTTTTAATATTTGAATTGTAGAAAACCGTAGTTTGGAATGAATGTTTGTCTATTGGTTGATATTCATTTTTTGTAGTAGTAAGGTTCGTAAGGGTTAAATACGTTAAATTCTAACACCATTTTAATTTCGAAGTAAATACATTATAAACATAAAATTGACGAATAAAAATAAAACATACTCTTCAACTATATTTCTGTTCTAATTTATTTGATTATTCACCTGCTCTATACACATGATATGCACCAATGTCTATAAATAATACAAACTATGGGTACTCCAAACAATATGTACAAACGAAACATTTCATATAAAATGTTAATATTACGTGTTGATTGAGCGCAATGTCAAACATCTTATTAAAAAAATCTTTTACATACCAACACTATAGAAATTAAACTCTTCATTATCAACACTACATCACAGATCAACCTAAGAATCTTCACTTGCACCATTCACTGCCACAGATTTAAAAATGTCTTAAGATGACGTCACCGAATATCGTAAGACAATTTAAAATCTTGGAGTATCTTATCTATACTGATTTAAGATGTGATTCGAAATATCAGTTTCATAGATTGTCCAAATCATATTTTAAAGTAGGATAATTGTTTACTTGAATACAAAATCAGTATAGAAGGTTAGTTCTTATGACTGAGTCTATTAGCAGATAAAATATTATAGACGTTATAGAATATACATAAAAGTCTAGTAACGCACACATCGTTGATTGCAGGTCGTAGACCCGCTTAGCAAAACAAAGTTACTATAAACTATAGTACAAGTTACGCATACCCTAGCTATTCTTACAAAACTACAACTCACAAAGTAATACGTAAAGGAACGATTTTAGAGTATGATAATATTAGTCTTATATTATTGTGAACATATTTTGGTCTCTGCGCAACTTATTAGGTATGTTATGTTCGGCAGCCTCAAAGCTTTATTGAAGTTATACATGGCGATTCCTATTTTTATTGCTATTATATACGTACAGCTGATAGTATTACTACCAACACAAGTAAATATTGTAACTCATTGTGGGTCTCTTATAAATATATCTTAAACGTAATTTAACATCCATAGTTAATAAATTAATAATTGATTAAAATATGAACAATAAAACACAATAAATTAGGCCTCAGTTAGCTTAAGTTTAAGAAGCTAAAATTAGAAGTAGGTACTTAATGCAAGCGAAAAGCTGGGGCCTGGAAGCACGGCACTCTTAGACAACTTAGAAAAATGTTGCCATCACAAAAAAATAGATAAGTGATTGGTGCATTTATCTCGAAACAAAGAAAGTTAGAAAGTTCATTTTTAAATATGGCAATCGTTTTTTATAGTATATCTTTAGACAAATATGGTGGTGCGGATTATGTAATGTATTTTAGACGCTTTAAAACTGTCGTGTAGGTAAATATTTTCCTATAAAATGTTTATATCATTCTATAAATAAGCAGACTTTGTAAAAATACATTTGAAAAATGTGTGATATTCAAAATTTAAATTCAGGGTCGATTTCAGAGTTACATAAAAGCAATTAGTACACAAACACTCATATATTGACCCTGAATGCTATATCCTGGTAGACAAATATAAAATTTTCACCCTGTCACCAGATTATGTGCGCTTGATCAAATCAAAGATACAAACTCCTTGGGGACGATAAAAAAAAGGAGGATTTGAATTTGGAATCGTGATAAAATACGGAAGTGACGTAAGAGATGACGATGACTCTATGTACACAACACTCTGTTACACAAGCCAATAAGTCTAAATGAAGCTCATAATTTTCCTTAACATCTATTTATGTCGGGACTTTTATATAAAATTGTTTTTTTCATATTTATATTATAAATTTCGCTATTTAATTCAATAAAACATTTATTATAAATATTTTTTAATATTTTTCAGATTCCTTTCCATTCATAAGCCAATACAGATAGAGCCTTACTATAAAGATTTTTTCAAGTTATGTTTTCCTGATTTTGTTACCCCTTTAACGATGAGATTCATAAAAATAAGTAGTATTCAATATACAAATATTTATCGTCAAAAATCGAACCCGTGACCTGGGACGCACGACTATTGTTTTTTTTTGCGTAATTAGCGAAATTTATATAAATATGAAAATCCATCAATTCGCAATGTGAGTACTTATTGGATATAAGTGTATTTATATATAAAAAATAAAAAAAACTCCGTTATATGTGTAGAGTTATTTGTGTTTCGTTTTATAATATTTAAGTGAAATAATAAATTCAATGTCACTCAATTCTAGTAATTATTTTAATCAAATATTAGATCAAATTAAAAATACCGCTGCAGACTACAAGGTTATTATCAGCCGATATTTAATTTTCATTCTCTTCTCTATATTTAATCCTGTCAAAAAAAAAAAAGATTTTGTAAATGTCTAAAGTATCGCTCACATTTTTTTAAAGACTCGTGTTTTGTTAAAGACCCTAAGTTTTTAATACAGCAATGACCGGTATAATTTAGATATGTATACATAGCTATATTCAGATAATTTTGTAAGTGGTAAAATAATAAACCTAAGAAAGTTCTATTTAAAATTCAATAATAAACTATCGGAATGGAATGCAATCTCATTTCACAAAAGCGACCAATAGTTTAGAAGTCAAAGGGTACGTTAGCCATCATCAGCGGTATCTTAATAAGCGAAGTATAGAATCTTACGCCGAAAATAAATAGTAAGTAATTGACAATTCTTAGATTTAAATAATACAAAACAACTACCATGTTATTAAGTTAATTGACGAAAACTAATCAAAACATGAATCACACGAATTGTCTATAGGAATTCGAAAGTACATGGAACTTGAGCAATCGTATGTACACTATTCAGTTCATTCGATTGCAATCTGGCTCCATGTTTCATACACATTAGTGTCCCATCATAAATTCTAGCTAAATCTGCAGATATACACTTGAATATTTCACTACTAAGGGTGCAAATATGTCTAAAATATATAATATATTATATAAACAGTATCTGACTATATTGTGCCATATATAATGCACGCTTAATAGTAAAGTGTTGTTGACACGACATTTCGTATGATGTGTCTGTTTACTTAACGAATATAGCAATATGTAAATGAAATAGATGTTTTAGTCTTTGTTTTAAAATTAAACTGAACTCACAAATAAAAAGGATTAAATAATTTAACATATTTTATATAGGTAAATAATTAAAAAAAAAATGACAATGTCAAATGTCAATTCTCATGTCAGAGCACGTCACACAAAATGCTGTGTAAACAAAAACATTTACCGTAATTATTCTTATACATAATAACATTACTGTTAAACAGTATCACTATACACTGATTTCTTATTACTACCTTTGGTGTTTTCGTAGTTCAGCCGCCAAGTTCAAATATATTTTCCTAAACATGTAAATATTATCTGCATTCTGTGGTATTAATTCCTGGGTAATAAATAATATCGATGCCATAATAAGATATTGGATATCCAACTAACTTTTGAAAGGCTTGAAAGATGATCTTTCAGATTAGTTCCTGAATTTATAGGTTAAATATATTTATGTTATTTATTTATTTCTGAAACGTGCTTTTAAATTGTATATAAATATCTTTTAATTAATGGCATCTAATTCTTAATCCATTAATATAATATATCATTTAAATAAATGTATGCATGTATATAGTATACTAATATTACTTTAAAACACTCGGCGTGTGAACTACTTTCTTTTGTTAGTCACAAAGAAACGGCACAATTAAAATCACGTACGCCATAACACTTTATACATCAGTTAACAATCATTATTGTCAGTTATATATCTAGTTATGATTTTTATATTTAAATATAAATTCGCACTAGTAGTAGGCAGTTTTAACACAATTATATTTATTATATATCCACTATTTAATATCGAATCACGATGAGATGCAGTTCCAGTAATCCCATAAGCTACTAAGATTTATATTGGCCCAAATAATTTACTCTTCATATTTCGTTATATTTCGATTTATTTGTTTAATAAATAATAATCGAGAACGGCACCTCAAAGTATCTAGTCGGCGGTAAGACGGATGATCTAGCACATTCAGTATTAAAATCACTACGGATTATAAACAACGCTTATTCTATACTATGAAAACGTTTAAACTAAGCCACACGAATGATAGCGCCCCTTCAGTTCACGTGTCACGTAACGTATAAAAAGTATTGCGGGATAGTTTATTGCTTGGTTATCGCAGCTGTGCGGGGCTGAGGACCAGCTCGCCGTCGGGCGCGCCCGCGAACGAGACGGTGCGGGGGGGCGGGCGCTTGCCCATTGCCGGGCCAGCGGGTGCCAGCGTCGGACACGCCGAAGCCACCGATGGACCTGGGGGGGCCAGTGTTGGACACGCGGACGCCATCGTTGGAAATGCTGGGGCCAGCGTTGGACTCGCCGCTGATCTCGCTGCGACCGGCTGTGTTGGTGCAATTGGGGATAATGACTGCGCTTTTGGTTGTGACCCCGCCTGAAAAACAATCATTTAATTATTTTTTTTAACAGATATAACATCTTTGGGGCCCCAATTTTTAACCTTACCTGCTCGCAACCTAGTTGTTTGTATGTAAAGCCTAAATAACACCAAAAAATACTTGACATCAAATTACAGCAAATCCAGAAGATAGGGATTTGGAAGTTTTCCAGGGTCGGTTATGTAACAAACAAACTGATCCTAGAAAACTTGGTATAGTTGGGAAAGAAATAACTAGATGTGAACTGAATGTGACCTCAGAAAAACTCACTGGAATAACCACTTCGGCAACTAACCTCACATAGTATATTTCTGTCGGAATGACGATAAGAGCTTTGTTGATGTGTTAGGATCCGAACTGCTTAACGATCGATAATTAGTATCAAGTTTAAATCTTTACCAACAATCTCAAATCTCAGTCAAGTATATGCCACTACTAATTCATCAATTAATGAAGACATTGGAGAAGTTCTACTTGGAGCTGAAAAATGTCATTGCAAAAACTCCCAACAGCCATCTTGGGCGAATTTAACGCCAAAATAGTAGAAAACTCTTATCGACTCGGCAATTTTACAAGAAAGTTTGTATTAGGAGCTCGAAACGAAGAAGTAAACGTCCTATACAATTTGCAACTGAAAATCATATGATAGCATTTTTCAGCACCACCCTCAAAAACTTTGTACACGAATAGGCCAGTGCTGTGAAACGCCCTCTTACAAATGGGTACTCCTTAACACCTGGTCAAACTTTTACGTCAACCTTATTAAGAAAACGTAGCATACGTTAAGAACAAATCAATTTTCATTCCAGTGCAGGTGTTAGTTAGGGATGTATCATGTGTCCCCACTGCATATTTACACAGCTTATCATGCACATTACTCTGGAGAATCGAAATAATGGCGTTACAAGATTTCTACAATGCATTACGTCTTGCATTACGTCAATGATAGGATGCTTGCATCTAGTGCTATCCTTATTGCGCAACTATGTGTACAAATAGGCGCATAACTAGACACATCTAGGCGCATACTTCACAAAATGGAAAGTGTGCGCCTAGAGTTCGAGTTGAGGATCAATTACAGTAAAACCAAGATAATAATTATAAACTGCTCAAACAACAACTCGTCAGAAATACTTAAAATCGGCAACTGAAATCAAGACACAATCGAACCTCTCGCTGTCCAAGGCAAAGTCAAAGATGGACGGGCTTAGTGTAGTCGCTAGTAGCAGGACCTATGTACGAAAGCACCAGAATGACATCTTGAAAGGACAGATGGCGTGACATCGTACGGCGAGCTATATCTCTCCCCGCAATAATTTAAGTCATGTCGACCACAATAACTCTTGCCGTGATACAGAAATGGAAAAATTACTGATTAAAATAATCAATCCAGAAGTTTTCTGTTCTTTTAAAATAATTTTGTTCGCTGTATATAACAGTAGAATATGAATAGTATATAAGCGATATACAACATGAGAATTGTTATATTATTTAACGTTATTTTTACGATGATTTAGGCATGTTATCAAACTAAGGTCTAATTTAGTGACCGGGTTAAAATCCAACGCTATCTGTTGAGAGAGAGACCCCAGAAGGATAGTGACAATGAGCAGGAAACAGGAAACGTACATAAAATACGTTAGATTCACCTATTAGCTGCTTTGAATATTTTAGGAAAACAGTGAATTGGGTTGCAATTCAGAGAGTTGGTCAGAGTAGCCAATTGATCAGAGTAGTCAGCCATACATGCGAATTGCATAAACAAAGAAGTCTTTGCTAGCGTTGGGCTTAAGAAGGATTAGTTTATGTTATTAACGCGATAAATTGAGGAACGATGGTCACCGTTGCCACACCAAATTTTTTGCCTATATTTTGTTCACCTATATAATATTCAATGTTAGTTAATTATGTTAGTGTAATATCTCTAACCGGCTGCACAAGGACGGTCTGCGGCTGCAGTGTGTTGGTGCGGTATCTGCGCAGGCGCTCGTCCTCCTCGCCGCTGGACAGGCTGGACACATCGCAGGAGGAGGCGTCGAGGCGGCGCGCGGGCGAGCACTGCGCCGGGCCCGCGCCGCGACTCGCTCCTGCCAGTGGCATCTCCTCGCCTTCCACGCAAGATACCCTGAAATTAAAAACCACCGCACTATTATTATCTTTTTATTTTAAAGCTTCAACTCATTTAACTTTAACTCATTTTTGCAATAATTGCCCCATTTGACATTTGGTTTCGCTCTTAAAAAAGAAAATATTTAAAAAATATTAAATCAGCCACATACAAGCTACCCCACCAGATCATCTACGCGCATTTATCACAATTATTTAGGCTCAGTCCCAATATGTACATTTCTTTCAATCTCTTCTAAGTTCTAACATGCGTAATCTCAGACTTGTTTCTTCGCAATATCATTCTCAAACATTCCATCCATGCCTTCTACGGTCAAACTCTAGTATAATAAACAAACTACACGTAAACTTTTTTTTTTGTTTTGATATTACACATAATTGCCTTTTTGGACTGGCAAATCCCTTATACCCTCGACCAAGAAGACGAAGGACGGTGCAGTCATGTGGGACCACCAGGCAATATAAACTCGGCGTCACAAAAATCGCACCTCTATGTTTTTTTCAGTAAATCGCTCCTAGAATCTAGCACATAAGTATTACGTATGAAAAAAATATATCATTCTAAAGTGCACTTCAATACCTTTATATTAATTACCTGTATCATTAAAAAAACAATTACCATTTCTAACCAGGGACCAATCAAAAAAAGGTTTAAAAAAATGCTCACTTAAGGAGCACTACTTGTGCTACCTTATAAGGGTATAAAAGCTCGTGTAAAGGTAAAAAATGGGTCAGTCGCTACTCAGACTTCAGAGTGAACACACCGGAACAACATACGCAAGAGAACAGTACCTGAAGATGGATACAACCCCTGATAAAGCCGCTCAAATCATTGCGCTATTGCAATCAGGACTGCGACAGGTTGACGTTGCTCGACAGTTGAACCTTAGCCGATTCTCAGTTCGACGAATATGCCAACGGTTCCTTGAGACTGGTGGCTATACTCGAAGACGTGGATCCGGAAAAAAACGCTGCACGTCAGATAGAGACGACCGCTTCGTTGTTTCCACATCCTTGCGGCACCGCTTCAGCAATGCTGTTGAGTTGCAACAAGAGCTCCGATCAGCTTGCAGAACGTCTGTGAGTGTTTCTACGATTAGAAGAAGACTGAAAAAAAAGGAATTGAGAGCTCACAGACCTTCTAGGGGCCCAAAATTGACCGTGCAGCATCGAAGAGAGCGGTTACGATTTGCCCAGGAGCATGTCAACTGGACGAGTGAACAGTGGAAAGCCGTTCTCTTCACCGATGAGACACGAGTATGTCTTTTCTGCAACGACAGACGCAGAAGAGTATACCGAAGACGAGGAGAGCGGTTTGCCCAGGCTTGTATAGAGGAATCCGTCGAATACCGAGGTGGTTCCTGTATGTTCTGGGGTGGCATATCCTTCGAAGGGAAAACGGAGCTTGTGTGCGTCTCTCGGACTGGTGGTGGTCGCGGGCAAGGGTCGCTGAATGCTCGGCGGTACATAACGGAGATCTTACAAGACCATGTGGTTCCGTAAGCTGGTTTTGTTGGCGATGGGTTCATGTTAATGCATGATAACGCCCGTTGCTACACTGCGTTTGCTGTGCGGGACTATTTGGAAGAGGTTGAGATCCCTGTTATGCAGTGGCCAGCACGAAGTCCAGACCTGAACCCGATCGAGCATCTCTGGGACGATCTAAAGAGGCAAGTACGAGCACGAGATCCTGCTCCCACCACTCTACAAGAGCTCCAGGATGCCGTGAAAGACGAATGGGACAACATACCCCAAGCAAGAGTGGTGACCCTCGTGAGCTCCATGAAGGATCGGCTAGAAGCTACCATCACAGCAAGGGGTGGAAACACTAGATTTTAAGGCCTTATTTGTAATTTTTTATGATGTTATTAATTTTATTTTTTGTCACTTTGTCATGTTTTAAGTTTTTTGTTATTAAAGAATTAAAATGCATACACATGTTTTTTATTTTCTAATAGGCAATTGAATTACCTTTCCAATGATATCCTACAATCATATCCTTACAATTCACAAAGTTTGAGTAAAATTATTTTGAAGTTGCTTTTTTAAAAGGTGCGATTTTTGTGACGCCGAGTGTAGAAGACGCTACCATTTTGAAAGCTACTAAAAACGAACAGAGATCCTCATCACGTTAATGGGATGTCACGGCATCGCTTTCGCAAGTGTAGAACTTAACTCCCCAATAGAAAGAATTCTCTTGACGAAAATCTAATAATCTTCTTTTAAGGTGTTTTTAATTTTTTAGGTTGGTTTTAATAAAAGCCAATTTTCTTGACGTTAGCAAAGGCAACGATGATAGTTAGTTTTTACTCTGTTTTTATGTTAAGTTTACAAATAATATAAATCTTTGATAATGATTTCCAAACCTTCTGTTCTCCTTGTGGTTTGTTCTCCGTCTGCAGCAGGGTTTGGCGAAGATACAAAACATGATACGCAGTAAGCAGCACGCAAGCCCTGCCACGATGAGAGACGGACCCACCAGTCGCAGTGCCGGCGTTTTGAAACCCTGAAAATTCCATAAAATCTGCTGATAAATCATAGATACGTTTATTACACATCGGAATAGTTATTCTCTCTTTTTAATTCTATAATGAGTGTCTTCAATTAAATTAATAGTTAGATATCACATTTTCTGGATCAGAGCAGTTTCGTTTCAATAAATTTATTTACATCTTTAGTTAATTCGTTTAAAATAACCAAAATATGTTAAATAATTTGAACAACGTATCACATCGCTGCATGTGATGTGATTGTGATGATACAGGGTTATTTTTAATTACTTGACCGCCTCTTGTAAGCAACCTCTCTACAAAAATCCTAACAACATTTGTTCTACGACTTTTTAAAATTAATAGTTAATGAAATTTGAGTTTTTCCATAAAAAAATATTTGTTGCCTCTGAACTGACATTAACTCGGAGCGTAGGTATGGCGCCCAGGCGTTAACCTTTTAGCACTTATATAAAATACAGAGTAATAAGTAAAGATTTTTAAAAAGTCGTAGATTAAAAGTTGTTGGGATTTCTTTACAGAGGCTGTCTGCAAGAGGAGGTCCACTAATTACAAATAACCCTGTATATCTTTTGTTGCCATGATTGAAATATATTAAGGTAGCACTTTTAAAAATCTACTATAATAACAAACTTTACCTTGTCTCCGGTGCCCACAAAGTAAACGACGAGACCAACCGCGAGGGTCGCGAGTCCCGCGTACAGCAGCCTCGCGACGCCCCATGGTTCCCCGCCCGCCCCCTCCCCTTCGTCCGAGTCGGATGATGAACCATAGGATGCATCGCGAACCTGAAACCAGACATGTAACCTTCATATCTAGGTACATATAATACGATGGCTATATGTTTTGCTATAAGTATTTTATAATGTTTTTTGTTTGGTTAACGTATAGAAAAAAAAATTGTTGTATTGGTTTATACACTATTCCTTAACTACCGGTAGAGCGAAGGCATTTATGAAAAGAAGTATTGCAAGAGTGCATGCAGTGTGTTATAACGAATACCCACTCAGATTTCAAAACACGTCAAACAAACAAGCCAATCAACCAACCCGGTTGGTGCGGTGCCACTTGCCGCGCTGGTCCCTCCGTGCGCCCGGGTGGTCGCCCAGCACGGAGCAGCGGCGGGCGGCCCCGCCAGCGCCGAGCCCGCCGCCGCCCACCGACAGCGCCGCCGCCTCCTGCCAAGCCGCGCGACCCGCCGCGCACTGCAACAGTGCACTCGTCTGTGAATGTCATCTTCTTGCTTTTCAGTGTTAGTATGTTTCAAATATGTTAAGCTTTATGATTTATTTGTCTGGGTGTAACACTTCTTGTGGTTCAGGTATAATATTTTTTATTGGTTATGGAATTTATTGATGTTGTACTGTACACCAATACTCCGCTCGCTCTGTTATTGTCACACTTTGTTTTGTTGAGTATTATTGTATTTTTGTTACTTATGTACATAATGTATTAATGTTGTACCACATTCCTACTCTACGCTTGTGTGGGACACTTCTTGTTGTTGTACAATACAATAGTATTTTTGTTAATTATGTGATTTATTGTCGCTGTACTTACCGCACTTCTACACTGTTCTTGTTTTGTTTTTAAACAAATATTTAATTATGTTAAATATTAAATTATATTAAACAAATATTTAATTATTTTAAATTATTCTAATTGCCATTAAAATTTAATAAATAAATGTGATTTCTCTCTTATTTTTAGTTTTAGAAAAGTAAAAAATTGGTTAGGTTTTTCGAAAATGCCTAATAGATGTCGCCTTCTTTCCGATAAGGACAATTTTATATAGAATGCTAAATTTGGGTATCGATAGTGTAGCTCATTTAGCAAAGTGACTATACAATTACCAAGGCATTTACGTCCGAATCTTGACCGTATCTTTTAATATTCCATTCAAAGTTTATTTGTGCATGACATGGCAAAAAAAAATATCATTAACAACTTCAAATATGAATGTCTTTATTATTTAGTTGTCGTATTTTAACACTATTATTAAAAAAAGGAGCTGGTTTCGTAAGTACTTTTGGTGCTAGGAAGGCCATTAAAATTTAGGTGACAATGAGGGTGTTCAGTTTACTAAAACACTATGCTACTAAAACATTTTGCACTGAGAGCACTTTGCTAGTCTTTACATTTTAATGAATATATTTTACCACTTTATTTTTATATCTACTTAACAGTATGATAGCTCGCTACTATGTTACCAAAATGATGTTTTGAATCTATTGTAATTTTGTCCATATCATATTAAACACATAGAGTGTTTAATATTGCGTAAAAAAGTATTGTTTTCGTATATATTATTAAGACTTTCAAACTTATATAAACAAGTCACGATTTCGTAAAACAGAACGAGAAGATATAGACCAATAACTAATGGATTTGTACGGGCATTGCTTGCCCATTGGCTTGTGATATATCTTGTACTAAAGGCTGTATCACAAGAAGCAACCATGTGCAAAACAAGGATTTCAACATCTTGAGAGTCATCAATTTGTATGTACGATTTGTTGTACTGAAAGACCTTTAAGGGGCGAACGGCTGCAATAAAAATCGTCTAAATGCGCCCATAAACAATGTCTTACAATCAGGAAGGTCTACTGACATTATTTGGGCCGTCTCTATTTTCCCCACGATTTATTTTCTTTTATTGTTTATAAAATCTGGTATATTATCGAGGCGAATAATAGTAGCTTTTAAGGCTTCATTTAACAACTAAGTAGATTTTTAGTTGTTTTCTTTTTCTACTCATTTCTCTTTTCTCTGTACTCGTAATAAAAAAAATAATTATATTTATGTTTTCGTCTATCTGTTTTTATCGGACTAGAAATTAAGTATTAATTTTATCAATTTATTATTTAAATGCCATATCAGGAAGTAATGTAGATTGTGTTTTGTCTATTTTTGAGCAACCTTCGCTATTATAAAGATATATCTGTGTACTGGGTATATCTTACTTTTATTTAATCATACCTGAATCTAAATATGGAAGCCAATTTTAGGGTAGGTCTGATGAAAACGTGGGCACGACGTAGAGGCCCAAAGCGGGCAGGGCAAAGCGAGCATGTTTACTTTTGACGTCCCCCGACGCAACGACTTCAATAAGTACATAATAATATTATTTTTATTCTTTTAGAGGTCTGTTTGTATGGGGGGTTTTATAAATTTTTAATTTAATTTTTCATATTACGAATAATATTAAGTTACGCCTTCTTTGCCAAGGATAGACAAATATTTTTTTTTTTAAATTACAATGTACTTTGACATTAGTTAGTATCTTCATATTAGGTGTAAGTACATACTTAAAAGCTATTATGACGTATTATTACGCGCTTTGATTATTATATGATATATCTACTTCTTATGATTCTAATAAAAATGAAGTCTGGAGCAAAGAAGGATAAGTTATCGGCTCCAATTGTGAATCTGAACCATTCACCTACTTAAACACAAAAGAAACATAGACCTAAATCCAAAAGTTTCAGCGAAGTTGCGTCAACACAACAGGTTTACATAATATATAAGAGGTGTTTAAAATATTGACACCCTGAATTATTGTATTAAGTAATGTTGGAAAACGCTACTACCATGTTGCTTAGCAACTAAATATTTCGATTAGTCTGTCAGCCTGCTCAGTTTAAATGTACGATATTATAAATAAATAAAATAATTAGATTGGTTGTTTACAACTTAATTAAAAAAACCAAAATACATGTTAGTTCCTGAACACTTAATTTTGCTTTAATTTATTATTTAAGTTTTAACTTTTACGTAATAAATTGAATATTGTCCCAATCTTAAGTAAATGCAAAAAAAACAACCTTCGACCTTAAATTGCCTTAGCTCTTCAATTTTTAGTAGTTGCTAATTTTTTTTTGAACCGTTTGAATCTCAATTTCCTATAAATTACCTATTTTCATTTTTATAACTGCTTGTGTAATATAAAATAAAATAAACGAAATATGCGTAAGAATCGACTAATTGTATGTAATAAGTATATTACCTAAATCAAATACCTAAATCAAAGAGTTCAGACGGTTGATGTAAATAATTGTAAATCGGCTGGTTCTCACCTAAAGATGGGTGTTCCACAAGGATCTATTCTTGGCCCCTTTTTATTTTTACTATATATTAATGATTTGCCCTTTTATGTAAAAGGACTATGTGATATTGTACTTTTTGCTGATGATACCTCGCTTATTTTCAATGTTGATCGTAATAAAGCTAATTATGACGAAGTAAACAGTGCTCTGTCACGTATTCTTCATTGGTTCGAAATTAATAATTTGGTCTTAAATACTAAAAAAACTAAATGCATGGAATTTGCACTTCCTAATGTCAAAAGTCAAAATTGTAGTTTACGCCTTAACAATGAAGTGTTAGAACTGACTGACTCGACAACTTTCTTAGGTATAACTTTAGATAAAAAGCTCCAGTGGAACCCCCATCTCTCGACACTCGCAAGCAAACTTAGCTCAGCCGTCTTTGCAATTAAAAAAGTAAGACAATTAACAGACGCTAATACGGCTCGACTCGTTTATTTTAGTTATTTTCACAGTATATTGTCTTACGGTATCTTACTATGGGGCAGCGCTGCCGAAATTAATTCTATATTTATTTTACAAAAACGAGCTATACGGGCTATTTGTAACTTAAAAGCTAGAGACTCCCTAAGAGAAGTTTTTAAAGAAATCGGTATTCTTACGGTCGCTTCTCAATACATTTTTAATAACTTACTATATATACGCCAAAATTTAAATGACTATAAAAAAAACAGCGACAGACATACTATCAATACAAGAAATAAAAATCGGCTTGTAACGCCTAAATTTAGACTTCAAAAAGTTCAGAAATCCTTCATGGGCTTGAGTATACGCATATATAATAAGGTGCCACAAGATATCTTAGATCTTCCTTTTCTTGGTTTCAAATCTAAAATTAAAGGTATATTATTAAATAAATCTTACTATAACATTCAAGAGTTTTTGGTTGATCGAAATGTGTGGAACTTGGGTCATTGTATCATAAATCTTGGGTCATAAATCTGTATTGTATTGCGAATAGCTAGTAATCTCCGCAATTTGTTTTTTGTTGTAAATTAATTTTGCTTTATCGACCTTCTGCATCACACCGATTCCTTAGAAGTCACTACTTGCGGTAGCATCGGGAGTCGGGTTGCCTCCCTCCCTCAAATATGTGCGAAGGGGGTGATGGCTGGCTCTTGTGTTATGCTCGTGAACGGGTGCTGCTTGCGGTGACTGGTTGTGTGGCAGGCCGAGGATTTGTATATGTATATGTATATTATATATGTTTATATATATGTATATGTATATTATATGTATAGTATATTTGTTTATGTATATGTATATTATATATGTATATTATTATGTATATATATATATGTTTACTGTTATTATTATTTAATTTTCGTTGCCTGAAATCATTGGGCTTCTTTTCCGATTGATTGCGACGGTTCTAGTTGTTCCAAAATTGCATTTAAGTTTATAAAATAAATAAAATTGACTCATTTGCAGGGTTGATGTTATAATTTATAAGTCAAACATTGTTAAATTTTATCTAAAAAGAGCAACTGTTGAGTTTCTGGCCAGCTCTTCTCAGCAGAACAGCATTCCGAGCTGGTGGTAGCTTACTCACAGACTGACTATACTGACCAATTTAATGTAATTGACGATTCAAAAGTGCGTGTAAATGCCTACTTGAATAAAGATATTTTGAATTTTGAATTTTTTTTTTTAAAGTTGTATTTAAGCGTAAAATTAGTTGGGTAGTTAAAATATATTATTTCGATTTTTACCTTCTCGTAATGTTATAATGGGCGCGCCCACTATTAAAAAAAATATTGGTAAGTATGTAAATGATTTTGAACGCATGAATCAAACATGCTAATTGTTAAATATTCATTTATCTTACAGGTTATTTTATTTACGATAGCCCTAATAATTATAAAGGGAAGTTATTAATATTATCTTATATTCAGTAGTATTTAAAATTGTTGTTTTAATTACCTGACATTATCTAATTTGCAACATATTTCGTGTATAATATTCCGCAATATTTCAACTTTGGGACATACATTAAGTGGAACTTTAATCTCTTTTATTACACAATTGGCTATTATAATTATGTGTATTCTGTAATTTCGACATAAGCATTCGTTATTACTGACGATGTTTTTTATTTTTGTATTTCTATATGTCGGTATGTATGTTTTTCCAAAATAAAAAAACAGTTTCTTATACAGAACTAGGTAGGTACTAACACAATACTACATTGTAACCAGTTCCTGCTTATTTAAATTTTTAATTCTTATTGACATTTCACTGTCATTATTATCAAGGTTACAACATTACGTACGTAAGTTTACGAGAGATTATAATATATAAAAAAAAGCGTTACAAATTACGTTCCTTATAATTTAAATTTCGAAAAAAATTTCTAAACTTTCTTAAATTAATACATATGTATACTTATATTATTACATAAAATACATATATTATATGGGTATGGTAGTAATATTTTAAAGGATTGATAAATGTTATTAGACTGAATCGACTAAAAAGTCAAGCTATACATATATTCACAATTTAATAACTTCTGGACTAACAACAACACATTTGTAAAGCGCTGGTTACATTAACGACTTCGATATTATTTCGTTTTTATTATTAAATTACAATAAGGAATGGGACGCTGAAGAATACAGGATGTCACTGATTATCTTTCACAAAGTAGATGGAACAGTCGGTCATTCTGAACACCATTCAAAAGCTTGGTATATTCTTATATCATACTAACTACGTCCTATATTCGCAAACCATAAAAGTGACCCATGCTGTTACAGCTATAAAGGTGATTAATCCTGTTAAAGCCAAAATTAGCAGAATCCACGTGAGAGAACATATAGATCTTATATCGAGAATTGAAGATTTTCTCTAGGAATATAACTAAAGCTCAACCCTTACTGTCAACATAAATGACATTCCATCCCTAAAGATTTAGAAAGTTAACACATCAAAACGTCTTCTATTCTATTCTTAACTGGTGAAAGAAATGTCATGATGGTACAACACTACAGCGACACAACTTGAATCCAGCGTCAGTCTTGGTTTAGTGAGAGGTGTCTTACTACAAAGCTTCCTTTTTGTGATATACCTAGCAGATAACTTTTGAGATATGTCAAAGGAGTGTATTGGACCTTGTTGTGAAACTTCTCTGTAATAAGTAATACTTTAAAAAACATAACGTGAACTTTCCAATAAGTCACACCGTACGAAATACTCAGGCCTCGCATGACACCCATGTTTAAAATTTTAAAAGAACTAAAGACTGGAGATCATCTACCCTAGACCTACTTGGAAAACAAATTATAATTATTTTAGACGTCAAGTGCTCTAAACCACACAGTTACTTTAAACATCTTAAGAAATCTCTGGAACATGCAAAACTTTCTATGAAAACAGTTTAATTTATTAAATTTGTAGGCTGTATCAAACCATAGGTGGTTATCTCGAATATGCACTAAGTTCTGATCAAGGCCTCGACAGACATATACATAGAGATTATATTAATATTATATCACACAATAGAACTTATGGCAGTACTAGTTATGTAAAGTATTATTTCTAACAGATTATATTTAACCACACGTAAGGAAATGCTACAGTTAGTCGATACTTTTATCTGAACCGGTAACCGCGTTCAACTGGTACGAGTGTTGCAAAATTTAGTTGGCTCAGTAAATTTTGCAACTTTGCAATTTTGCAACACGTGTAATTGTATTTACATGAGTATCTCGTAATACCCCTGAAAAAAATTGTTCACTCATTCAAATAAATACAAACACAAGCAGGACTCGACTACATACAAATAATATCTCATCATGACACGATAGCTCAGTTATTAGAGGGATGGAAAGTTATTTAAAAAATCACAGGTTCGAATTTTGCTTGTTTTGAGAAATTAATCATTTTTTATTTTATTAATATATTGAAGTACTAAATATAGTAAAAAAATATTTATGTTATATTCGTGATGCACAATAAAATTCTTATCATGGAATGCAATATAAAAACACGCCACACTTGGTTGATATCATCAGAATGTAACAAGTGCAGTTATATTGAATTTAAAATATTGTTATAAATGCTAATATAAAAATACTAACTGTTTTATGGAATAAGACTCAACTGAATTATCTAAATCGTAATTTTTTTATAATATAGTTAATGATAATATTTAATAATAATCACAATCCTAAAATTAAACTTATAATAAATCATAATTATTTTTGTCAGTCAAACTTTTTAGGTAGGTTTACTAGACCAATAAAAGCAAAATTTGCAAATATTCGAAGATTATTTATTGTATCAACTTAAAAAAAAATAGAATAACCGATATAATAAATAAATAACCGATAAAACGAATAATAAATATGCAATAGTATTCGTTTTAACTTCCGATTGGTAAAACTTCAAAGGGTTCAGCTCTCAAAGCATTCACAGCTGCAGGTGTAAGTACATAATGTGTTTACTTTAAGTGAATGCACCTGCAATCACTCCACCTCAACTGTATGCAGGCCTTCATCAAGAATCGAGTGTTTGAAGTGTTTGTAATCAAACTTCGCTTTACGCTTTCAAATTTACCTTTGACATAAACTATTTGTTTTTTTTTTTATATTATATCTACGGCACATAATTTTAAGTTGTGAATTTGTTTGGCCAATAATGGCATTGTCACTTCGATCTAATGTAAGTTTAAAAAATATATAATAAACAAGAAATATTAATTATTCTAAAATGATTTTTAAATATGATTTTATAAATGGCGGCTTTTCTTCACAAACAAATGTAACTATAAATATAATATTAACTGGAATGAGAAATCTTATTTTTTTGTATTGTCAAGGCATAGCAACTAAAGGCAGTAATACTTCAAACATGTTTTTTTTTAAATACATATTTAAATTATGCATCGGTTAAAAATGTTTATTTAAAAATACGTATTTTATCTGAGATTTATTGTTAAAATATTTGTAAAATTATACAACTTGCTGGATGGGAAAACATTTTCAGGTTATGGCTTAAAACAATAATGAAATATTAGATTGCAGTGCCTCCGAGTCCAATTGAAAATCCCACTCTTAGTTCATATCACAATAAGTTGTTAAGTAATAAGGTAGGCCTCACAAACAAAAAAACACCATCGATAACGCCTTTAAGAATGAGTTCGGTCAAACAAACTTACAGAAGGATTTTATATATACATATAAGGCAAGTTATATCGTTAAAGAAATATTTGAACATCTAATTGAATAGTAAAAAGTAGAACGAGCAGTTTGGTTGCTATTATGCTTTGTTAAATAAATAATAAGCTAAAGCCCGAGAAATTGCTCTGCCAATTCAATAAAAAATGCAAATTGACACAATTTAAATTTAAAGTTACTATAATTATGTGCCAATTTTAAAATACTTTTTTCAAATAATGAATTGATCCAGTTCAGAAATCCAGTTATTTAGAGTTTTACGATAATACCCCTACGAATAGGGGTACATTCATAAATGTACTCTTAATATTTATTCAGTGTACCCTCATGAATATTTATTCAGTGCTGCTATAATTTCTAAAGCAAGTTTCTATACAGTCAACGTATGCCCGATTCATTTGACTTAGCGTAACGTAATTTTACTGGCATCTTTCAACGTGGCTTACCTTAGAAAAATTGCTTGAAATATCAATAGAGTGATTACTGGTGTGTATACAACCTTACAAATATTAAAATTAAGTATTTTCAGGTTATTTTTCTCTTCAATAGGGTTTCTAATTGTAATTGGGTTCTTCAACTCAGGTTAGCTTTTTGGTTGAAGAGACAAGCAAAATATAATTGTGCATTGAAAAATATTCATTCAGAATTTAAGAAGCACTATAATAAGTAAAATATTTTTTATGTAGCTTTATACAAAACAGTAGGCACTGTTAAACAGGTTTTAGATTTTCACGTGTGTGTGTGTGTGTGTTTTTCATTTTTCATTTAAATAAAATAATTAAAATAAATATAAACATTATTATTAAAACAGCAACCCGGTATATTATTAGAGTTTTATTTGCTTATCTTTTTGCTTGACAGGAATTTTAATATATATAAAAATATATTTTCTATATATATTATAATGCTTGACATATAATATAAATAGAATATACTACAAATAGAAATATCTCGTTGGAAAAAAATAATTAAAGTTCAAAATGTTGATCCAATATACGCGAAATAAATCAGTTTGAATTTGTTTTATTTACAAATATTTACCTATTTGTTTTACTTGTAAATGCATAACATTTCATATATGTATGTAAATATATATGTATTAATATACCCATAACTATGATGATAACGAAGAAATTGGTTATTAATTTCCATGGTACAAATTTATAACCAATTTCTTCATTTAGATGTATATGTTTACTCTATACAATTTGGGTTTCATTAAATTTTATATAAAATTAACTAATTGATGTTTAAAAAACTTAATCAATCAATTTTAAAACTCAAAAATCACAATTCGAATTTCAATGCAACTTTTTATATACATATTTGTTAAGTTTCCAATTAGCTTAAAGTCGTATTTACCTTTGCTATTTACTTTGGCTCTGCATCCGGTATGTTTCTATGTATATACTTCGTTATGTATAAATATCGATTTATCGCTAGGAACTGCATATACCGTGATTTTTGCACTCAACTTGGTTGATTACTTATTTGATTTTCTCATTTGCCTACTGACCTACATTGCCAAGACGTTCATTAACTAAAGTTATTATAATAAATATGATTATAATTAATTTTGTTAATTAAGGTTATTTAATTATAAATTAAATAAACTTAAATATCTGCTAAACTCTTTAAACATACATTATTTTAAAATATATGCCTAGAAATAATATATAAATAATATGAGGCTTTTAGCTAGTTTTGATATAGTATGAGGTATGTCCCTATTATTATCCTGTGTACAAAGTAAAAAATATCTGCTCCTATTATAAAGTATAAATTACGTTTATTTTATTTATTAAAAAAATGTGTGAGAAGCTGATTATCGTTTGATTCCTATAGTTATTTTTGTTTTAAATGAAAATTTGTATATTTTTTTGGTGATGCATTACATATATTATATATAAAGACACTTTTTGTAAGTCAGTTATCTTATATAGTAAAGTTTTTACTGAATCTATGGCTAGATAGCGTTGTATGGAAGCGTCCTAATATCCTGACAGTGTAATTTCTGACTAACCGATTGAAGGCTTACAGGTACTCGTAGAAACATTATTTTTCTATGACAGCTATGTCAGTTACTAAGATGACCAAAGGGTTAAGTTAATTATAACAAACGAAAGCTTAAATTTAAATATATTTTTTTATTATATAACTGTAAGTTCTTGTCAGTTATTTTAAATTACGAAGGGTCAGGGTTATCTTTACCTGATGATGTATTAATGTAGTTATATTATTAAAATATGTAATTTATTCAGTTATATTATTAAAATATGTACTTTTATGCACTTTTTCCATCAACCTTAATGACTAAGTGCCGTGATTTTAACAAACTACTGTGTTATTTATATAAAAACAGGAGAGTATTTGATGAAAGTGGGTTAAAAATCCATACTTGTTAAGAAATAGACATAGTTTATATTTTCCTTCTAGCTAAAGTATTATCTTAATGGATCAGTATTTATCTTAATGGATGAGTATTCGATAAAATTATCGAGGGATACATTTTTTTTTTTGATATTTTTGTTGATTTTTGTTATTTTTTTTGATTATTTTTAATGTTAAGTACATTTTGACAAAAACTCTGTGGAAAAAATATCAAAAAAAATATTCCATATCAATATTGCTTTTGTATACGAAGCTTATATAATGTCGTAAATGAGTAATAATGTTTTACAATAATACCTACTTCATTATTCTATTTCATGTCTAATGACAACAAAATAGCATGCGGACTTCGGATCCCAGAACTTTCGTGATACAAGGTCATTGAAACTTTGTATGATGTCATTTTAGTAAAATTCGATAATGTAGTATCCTTCTGCTCTATTTAAAAACTCGTTTGTTAAAAAATGTATATTGTGTTCTTTTTTTAATTATGTTAATAGAAGTAGTACTATTAACATAATTAAAATATATATATTAAAAAGTTGTTTATTTGTTTGTAATTATTTATCTTTTTTCTATTACTTATTTCCTCTTATATTATCTTATATATTAGGCGTACTTATCAAGATCATCATACTTCTTTGTGTTTTTTTTAGTGTATTTTCTTTCAATACTCATTAAATCTTTTAAGACAAATAACTTGAATCAGATCTAAGCTTCAAATTACCAAGTACCTTGGATGAATTTACTTTTGGGCTTGACTACCTCCGGTCGATTAAATAATAATATAACATAGTAAAGAAATTACCATATACCAGATCAAATCTAGAATTACTTTCTAAAACTATTTGCTAGCAGTTTATGCTTCAGATTAAATATACCCTGGCTGTCGGGTTGCCAAATTTTTTTGACGAAAAAAAAAATTAAATGGTTTGAGTAGGAAAAAAAGCATTTGTAAGAAAAAAAAAAGTATTTTAAAAAAAAAGTAATTTTATACTTATTTTGAACTAAAAACGTATTTCGTGTGCTTTTAGCGCAAGCTAACATTTTTTTACTACTTTTGAATTTCTCAAAGCTTGTTTGACTGACTGCTTGCTTGTTTGCAAAAATAATACTTTATTATAAAGTATGGTTGACAACCCTACCTGGCTCTCACTAACATAAGACTGATAGGTGCATATCAAGTTCGCAGGCATACAGCAGATGATCGCTCGTTGAAGGTGTATATGTGTTCAATAATTAGATATTAATACATTTAAGTTTTCATTAAGGAATAATGTAATCCTTAAAAATATATTATTATTGTTAATTACATACCATAATAGGAATACATACTCGTATCTCAATTAGCTATTGCTATTAATTAATCTCAAGAGAGGGGAGGGGTTCAAGTTGGCCCCTAATCAACTGAGTCCTCCTAATCAAATCCAAATCCTAAATTAATTTGATGATAGTTATTCTAATATATTTTCAGCAAGTTATTGCGGGGTTGCCAATATTGCTAAAAAGTATAGTGGTGATCAATCACGAGTTAAGCAGCTTTAACCGCTAGCATCTAGCATGATGCATTGTGAAGCACATAAATTAAACTTAACTATCGTGAAGGCACGCCTTACCTAGTGCTCAAAATATGCTGAAAATAGTATGTCATGTTACTAAAATATTGGCAAGTAGTATAAAAATTATCAAATCATCAATCACCATCACTAATTATCCATATATTATTATCCAACAAGCCTATCTTTATCCTTGAGACACACCCAGAGGCGACAAGAGTTAAATTACAAAGTCTTAACGACATACGCGGGTTGGAAAGGCTTGATGTGACCTTAATTAAAAGAGGTCTCTAACTATCTTAGAGTTCCTTGAACTAATGGACAGAACCTTTCCTTCATAGTGCAAAAAGTGCAGTCATCTCTCAAATGTAGAAACACCTGATGCTCTAGGACATGCTTTATTGATATTTATTTCCCTGGTAAGTTTTAATTCGAGCCCTAATGTTTTTTTATTTATTTAGATTAAATGTCTTCCTTCCGTACATCGAATTTATATTGGGACAGTCAACGAGTCGTTTTTCAAGAGTAGTTTATTCGCAATCCTCGGCTTGATGAATCTTCTACCAGTTGCATCAACGAAACAAAAATCCTATCTTTGGTAGTGAACGCTTTTAGAGTGACGATTTATATCACATACTTGAGTTATCGGGAGGATTAACTATTTGGTAGAAGCTATGAAGTAACACTGACCATATCCAACAACATAACATCAAAGTCACATTAAGAGACAAACTATTAACATGTTGTATGCTTTATTTCCTTAATAAAACATACCCCACCCTGCCCGGCCAAAGTCAAGCCCTTCTCAAGCCAAAATCCTGCAACTTCATTTAAATTGACCTGAATCTATACAATTTCTTATAAATTAAATTTTACTTTATAAATTTGCAAGAACTTTGCCCCGGAGTAACTACCTACCGTAAATTACGGGATGATATTATCATTAGATATATATGGTTTATTTTTAAGTTAGTAGTATTTAAGTGATGGTTTCCGCACGAATATACTAATTTAGACATCGTGCGATAATATATAGTCCATAGATTTATTAAGTGCGTGTGGCTAACAAATAATAAAAGAGAAAAGATGGTAGACTCATACTTATCTTTGTCTAATCATAAATGCAAAACGAGAGACAGATAGGTAGACTCATTTGCTTTTTTTTTTTTCGATGGACACTTTTAAGGCTTCCGTACTCGATGTTATTATAAATGTGTTTAAAAAATATAACAGATCGCAAAGAGGATATAAATGTAATGTTCAAATCAATTAAGTGAATGAAAAAAACAATCAAATTCTATTTTCTATTCTACCTAGAATAACAATTACCTGGAATGAAGGCTGTTACAAGTTTTTAAATGTTTCTTAGGAAACCTTTTCAGCAAAACCCTAACAGGCTTTGAGGTCAGTTCATGTTTGTAGAACAATAATTGGCAAGCTTTTAGTAAAAATGTTTTTTAAATTTTTGAATACATTTATATTATGGACATAATTCCAGAGTATATGCAAAATAATTATGTATGAATTTTTATAAAGTATTTACTTATGGTGAATATGTAATCAAAAAAAAAATAATGGCGAGAGGTTAGTTTTTTATCTGAGTTTGTATATTCTGTTTTAAAACTATATTTGTTATCTATAAAAGCATTAAGTTAGTTCATCGTATCGACAATTAACTACGTCACTCGTTAAATGTCACCTTAAATAAATGCTTGACCTTATCGAGGTGTGTCTGGTAAAATACCCATTTTGTTAAACAGTTTAATATTTCGTTCCAACTAGTATAATAAAAAAAAATAGCATGTGAACATGTATTTAATATGTCTTGTTTACCAAAAATATTTTTATTAGATAACTTTTATGTTCTGTATTTGGACTACATATATTTATATTATGTACATATAGACCAATCAATTAATTTATTATTCATTTGAAAACAGTGTAACAATTACGACATAATTATTATTATGTCAATATGGCTTTTTGGTCATTAGACACAAATATAAACTATATTAAGTATTCTCAACCTTAATCCAAATGTATCTTAGATTGCTAAATTCATCAAGGAGTGTAAGGACACAATAGCTCAATTGATAGAGCGGCGGCAACGGAGTCCCAAAGTCGTAAGTTTGATCAATGGCTCGTTTTGACCATTTTAGTATTATATATTTATTTAAAATTGAATACTGTTTTTAGTTCACTGTTATCTTACATCATTTGTATTCCGCATAAAGTGCCAAAGTTCCAGATCAAAGTCACATACTAGGATAATACTAGAAAAGGTTATTTCATCTCTATAATAAGAATAAACTTATAGGCTTCTAACGTTTCACAATGTTCTACTTTCAACTTACGTCCTAAATCCCTCAAAGGAGTGTTCAGTTCACTGATATTATTATGTAGGGCTGTGCCCCTGTCGATGTAGTGAGTTAATAAGCACATTATAAATAGCAAGATGGTGGTGACTTTAAAATAAATAAAATAAAAGATTATTTTATAGTTGCAACGGTTTTATCTGATAAAAAATGTCGTCAAGGACATCCATCATCATTATCAATATTCAGCCAGTACATCACTGATTGATGTATGATTTTATTGATGAACGAATGATTTACCTGTCGTTCTCAATTTGATTGCAAATGACCTGTTATTATCTCCTCCTAGTCCACTCTTTGACAGCTACTCTCTATATTGATTACTGGTATTAATGTAAATATAGTTACAGTTAGTTACATTAATAAAAAAATCCGTTTCGCCTAATAACACTCGAGTGAAAGTTAAGAATATTTAGTTATAACAATTTGTTGTAGCAAAATTCGCTAATTGCTGTAATAATTGCTTCTCAAAATTGCTAAGTTTTTTACGAACGACGGAATCATTACAAATTATACCTATACATATGTATATCGAAGAAGCAATTTAAAATAAATTAAAACTCAGAAAAAAACATATTTTATAAAAGTTTTTACCTACGATGAAACCGAGACAGTATATGCGTTTGGGGTGAGAGGATGTATGTATAAACCAATGTTACCATCTATCTTCAAAACCACTGGTACGATTTCAATGCGGTTTCCAGTGATAGGTGTTAATTTAATTGGTGCATGTTCTTAGATAGGTAACAACAACAGTAAACAGTCAGGGAGAACTGAAGTAAACATTTGTTTGTACAAAACCAATGTTGACATTTTCCCCAATCAAACTACTAATCCGATTTTAATGCGGTTTAAGGTAAAATAATTAAATTGGTCACTGTCATTTTTAAATAATTTGTTTTATGTAATGTATCCGAGGTTCCATATTATTAGTTTCAACATAAATATAAATAAGCATAGCAATAAATTTTCTCCAAATTATTCACGTTACTGTTAAACTTAAGAAATTTAACTTAAGTAAGAGAGAGTTTAAAGTAAGAAACATAAGTGATAAGATTATAGGATATCGAATAAGTATATTATTTTCACATCTACATCTTCGAGAACTAGATAAGGAAGTGCTACGAAGACAAATACTCTTTTGTTCATATGAGCGACTCTCTGAGAAATCTAATTAACTTTATGAAAGCTTTTCACGTTAATTATCTCCTGTCACATATTTTTTTAAGTCGGGTCTTTAATTTTTTTTTTTAAATTACAACCGTCGTTGGTTTTTTAAATTATTTTAATTTGCTTAAGTTGAAACTTTACTACAATATAATCTAATGAAGAACAAAAATGTTGAGCTCGATTTTATACATGTATATTATATTTTATTTTTACTTAACCTTAAATATTTAAAATAGTACCGCAATCTTATTGCTACAGTCTATGCTATTTAATATTAAAAATATAAATTTGCAAAATTGTATAAATTTTGCGATTTGAAGTTTGTCCATCAAAGTATTGTATAGATTTTTGCAAAATATAGACAATGATCTAGAAAAAGAAATAGACTACTCGGGATAAATAAAAGGACCCGTGGGAAAAAGTACAGCTACTATTTGTGTCTAGAGGGCGCTACCTCTGGCTGTAACTTTATTTATTGAAACGAACAAATGTGAACAAATTTTATGTGTAAAAATAGTTCATTAATAAAAAAGCTGTCAAGTGCAAGTCAGATTCGCGCACGAAGGGTTCCGTACCGTACATATAAAAATTGCAAAAAAAATACGTTTGTTGTACGGGACCCCAATGTTTATTTTATTTTGATATACCTAATTATTTATTTTTAAAGAGAATACGTCTAAATATTATGTAGATATTTCATACTGCCTATATTATAATCCAGCAAAAAAATAACGTTTCTAGTATGGGTTAACCTAAAATATTTATTTTATTTTGTTCTTATAACGGTAATAGAAATACGTCATTTGTGAAAGTTAATTGTCTGAACATAGACAGACAGACAACGAAGTTTTAGTAAAAAAATAAAATAATGGTTCCGTTTTTTCGTTTATGTAGGGAACCTTAAAAATGAAAGTGTTCTCAATTTTTCATAACACAAATCTTAATGAGAGTTATAAGTCGCGTGCTTGGCTAGTATGCTCGGCACGCCTGCTATGTAAATACTAAGTCACGCTGACGTTACCGCGGCACTTGAGAAAATACTCTCGAGTATTAGAACAGTTTTATGAGATTTCTATTGAAATGTTGACTAAGACACGCTTGTTTATTTTATTTATAAGATTGTAAGGGTTAAGTTACTTTGAGTATTGTTTATTTTTTATGTTGTTGTATTGTTTCTTTTATTATAACTTTCGTGTAATATAAAAACGTAACTCTTGTCATCGGTATAATAATTTTTCGTTATCAAATTTGTAATGAATAGTCAAATTAAATTTTAAAGAATTCTATTTTTATTAAAGTATTATAAAATAAAAATCTGATAAATGTTTATAAATATAAACTTTTGTTTATTTAAGGATATATATTTTATAAATATATTCTACGGCTAACGAAAACTCGTTAAATTCTGTGATTGCACAGCTACCCTCAACTTACAGAATAGATTTAAACTTCTCAGTCTCGTACGTAAATAGCATTCAAACGTAACAAATAACAATACAGACAGACAATCCGTTGTTTACATCTCTGAAGTGAAGACTCTTCGAGGACTAAGGAGAAATTGATTTAAATATGTTTTGAAAACGAAATAAGCTGATTTGATATGTTAATGAATTTTTCATTCGATGTTTACAATAGTAATAATACGTTTAATACATTTTTTATTATTAATACATTTTTTATTTATAATACGTTTTTATATAACAATTCAAGCACCATGAAATTGAAGAGTCTGAGGTTCTATTTCCAGTAACAGTAATGTTGCTCTGGTTTTGATTATTCTAGTAAAATATTGAGAGCAAAGAGCAAATTGTGTTATATAGAAGTAAGGTTTATTAAGATTCATGTTTTCTTTTTAATTCGAAACTTCATAGCAGATCCGTAGATTGATATTCATGTATTAATTCATAAATGATATGTAAAATTAATATATACTTTAGAAATATATTTAGTATATACTATATAAAGGCATTCTATGCCAATATAAGCTAGTAGAAGACTGGATAGTTCACAGTATTCAATATAGTATCGAATGTACAAGGTACAATGCACATTGAACATTTCGTGCAAGGAACCGTTAACTTGTGATAATCTACACATAGGCTGTAAATTAGTTTTCTAAATCGTTTCTATTTCTGTAAATCGTTAAATGTTTCCAAGACTGATGAACTGTGAAATATATATAGGTCAACTTGATAAGTCTTTGCTATTAAAGAGAAATATTAAAGCATTTTTAACTTGAGTGTACATTACTTATGTAAAGAACTTCCTTAGTTTTCTATACTTTAATATTTGTATATTAATTACGACATTCAAATTAATTTGAATAATTGGAAAGTTTTTTAGGAAACTAAATACAATTGAACTGTTGTACTTTTAGGACAAAGCTTAGCGACTTTACTTTTAGGATAATGCTTAAGCTAAGTACTATTACGTTTACTAACAAGGATAATTATAAAATGTTGATTCAAAATATATTTTACTGTTCTAGCTCAAAATTGTATAAAGACTTTATGTTAATATTTTACGATTAGATATATAACCTTGTAATCAATGGTTTAAAATTTTAAACATATAAAAACAATCTATTAGATTAAAATCTACTAGATTTTCATCTCGTCTTACCATGCTGCAAACACGATTGCTGCAAAGCATTCGAAACGTCAGGTTAGATTTAAAATTTAATTCATTATACGCGAGTTAAATCCGTCAAAATAATTTTATTTCAAGATGTAGTACTCGTGAAAACCTTAGAAAACACTATCTACTAGATTAAAAAATAATGTAAATATAAATAAAAGTTATACATAAACAAGGGGGAGCCGTAAAAGTGAAGCCATCTCTAAAACTTCATGATTTAGAGGACGTATTAGTAGATCTCAAAGCCGCTATGACTTTGAGATGACAAAGTGAAGTGTTATTTGAGATTCATTTGTAGCTCGCAAGTGAAGTTTGAACATGTCTCACCTCAATGAGTAGTGGAATAGCTTTACTAACACTCCAATAAATGTTTAGGACCGTGAAATATATATTGTTATGAGCATAATATTGATGTCTTAAAACATTATATATTGAATTTTATTTAAAATTTATTATGCTAAACAAATTATCATGTTCTAGAAACGAAAATAGTAATTCATTTTAAATTTTAAATAAATATAGTATAAAAAATAAAAGGATACGGGCAGGGATTGAACCCGCGAACTCTGGAAAACCGTTCCGACGCTCTACCAATTGCTGCCGGATCACTACCCCTCTCGGTGAATGAAGCATTCTATATATGATCGTCTTTATAGGGTCGGTGGTGACATCTATTAGGGTTTTTTCGAAAATCCTAACCAATGTTTTTAGCTTAGCAGTATAGATAAACATTGAAAAGATGCCCAACCGAAATTATTGATTGAAACATATCTATAAACATGTATAGCCATAGAGCCAAGTTTATTTTTTTTTAAACATTAGTAAATTATTTTCCTATTTTAAATATGTATCCGCTAAGAATAATAATAATAGTTATTGTACAAGAAATTAGTATATTTGTATCCTTTACAGGATGTCACACGACGTCACGAGTCATCGATCGAACACATCGATATCTGCATAGCGTAGGGCCTTGACACGCCGACCTATACTTGTATCACTTTACACGAATAAACCAATATCAGTCAAATATCAGACCAATGTCATATTCATGACATACTCTTTATAGAAACCAACCTGCAATAAGCGTAAGCTCTGATGCTCGAGTGACGTTGGAATGACTTTCAAGTAATAGTGAAGGCGTGACGAGCATTTATTGAACCATTGGGTTCTTATTTATACCTGATTGAGTTGTACGTAATTAAAGAGTAGGGGAGTAATTGTTGTATGATATATTTCTGTGTAGTGTGAAATGTACTCAATGATTGTAAATAAGGAAAATATGGCTTAAAATTGGGGGAATTTAAAAGTATATAATGATAAAGTAAAAGTTATTTGTGTATTTAGTTTAAAAAGTTGCTCGACATTCTAGGAAGAAATTTTTACTTCTAGAGTTCGACGACTGCTTCATTATGCTAATATTTTAATGACATTTAGGTATATTTATAATTGACATTAAACATTTTAATCTTATGTTAAAAACGCAAATCTTTATGAAGAATGAAGTTAAATATCGAGTTTGTAGATTATCAGTTAAAAAATATCTCATCCGGTCTCTATATTACGTAATAAGTATGTATCTATAATAAGAAATAAACATTAGTACGTCTGTTTATAAATGATAAACTCTGGAACTACATAATCGATTGCAATGATTATTTTACTAATATTAAGGTATCTATAGTATCCTAAATTTCATATTGAAAAAAAATATATCTTTAAATAAAGAGAAGTTATCTTAAAAAAAAAATTATTCGTCAGTACTTAGAGATTTTAAAACATATACTAATTAAATTTTTATATATATATATTTATAAAATGAAATTATTTATTTAAATTAATCCAACAGGCAATCGAGCCTTCCGCCCACCTGATTGTAAGTGATCACCGCCCCCCACGGTCTCTCGCAATATAACAAGGCAATTAATTATAAACCACCACTTCTTTAACCCAATACATTCTATATCACGGAATTTAAAAAACATAATTATTGCAGTATTTTGCAAAAAAAAACCTATCCAACCAGTAATATGGTTTAAAATCGTTTATCGAAAGATCAATCAAAGTATTAAACATTCAATTTTTTACTGTCACTATTATAGTATACGGTTGCAAATTGTTTAACTGCGTCTGGTGTGGATATCTGTTGTTTGAGGTCACTGTATTCAAATTGACACCTTATGCACATAGTGTGAGTGTTTAAATTTGTTTCCATGGTATTAAGACGATAATATAGATAGGGTGTCGTATGGGTACATTTTGCGGCGAAGAGCGGTAATGGCTTCCGCCAGATAGCTGAATGGGAGCTGTCAGCACTCTTTCGCTGGATATACATTTGTTTAGCAATTGATTAAATATACCAAGAAATTTAAAAGTACTTTTATTTTATTAGTAGCTATTCTGTTAGTCTATAACATGGAACTTGTCTACTTTACAGAAGAACTGAGGAACTTATACAAACGCTGGAGTCAGACTTGTGTCCTAGACAGACAAGTTGCGATTACGCTAGTCGAACGATAAGTATTACATTACGTTACGCTTACGTTTATACATAACGTAAATGAACGTAAGGTTCAAATAAAACGTATTTTTAATGTATTTTGTGTGTGCGGAACATATAATATTTATAAATATATTTTGTTTTCTTTTGTTATTATTTTAGATCGTGTTTAATCTTGTCGCTTTTTTTATTATATTTTTTTTTAATTCTCTATTGTTTCCCTTATTTGTGTTTTTCTGTTAATTTAAACGGTTGACTGGTAGAGAGTGCTATAGCAGTAAGTCCGCTAAGTATATAATTATTTTGTACAATAAAGATTTTATAAATAAATAAAATTAACTAAACCAATGCTTGGCCAATGTAAGAGATAGCTATAGTCTAATAGGTAAGAGAATTTGCAGTTACTTAATTTATTCAGTTTATAAAAAGATTGATCAACAATCATAAACCACCCCGTTGCATTGGTCGAATGGTTAGCGCAGACGCCTAACGTGTCACGGCGCAATAGGGCTCGGGTTCGATTCCCGGCGGAGACAGCCATTTATGTGATATGCATAGACGTCTGTGTTTCTGGGTTTGGTGGTTTATTAAATATATTCTCAGTATTTATATGTGTATTTCTATGTATTTGTATCGTTGTCTAACACCCTTAACACAAGCAAATAATTTGCTTACTTAGGGGTTAGATCAATGTGTGTAATTTGTCCTGATATTATTATTATTATTATTAATTCCACATACTTAATTTATGGCACTATCCATAAATCTAACAAAACACTAGCTAGGTTGTTGTAAAATAGTAGGTACTTAATTACTTTTTCTGTTTGACTGTTTATCGCTCTATCTCCTTGTTTGTATTGTTCATCCAGCAAATATCCCTACTGGATGAAGTATAATGAGGTTATAATTACAAAAAAATCTGATCTTCTTAAATACAAAAAGCGACTTGCCCTATGATTACAATTATGAAATAAAATTACTATAGAAATTATTATGTAATTTAGTGTGGTGTTAATTAAATAATTTTCCTTACTTTTCATCCAGGAAATCATTGCTTTAATAACAATCAAGCTAAAGGGTCTAAGGAGAATGTAAGAATAAGTCGCCGATTGCTTTTATAACATTTAAACTTTCCATATAAACGTTAGAATATGTTTTAATGCAAAAGAATATATAATGTTATAGGAAACCTTATCAAGGAGATACAATATAAAAATTATAACCTAATCAATTGATGAAACCACACAAGTGGACCAGACAGACACAGTGATATTAATGTCAAAATGATTAATATATACATCACAATTTGCAGATTTATGTAAAAGGTATACTGGCTGTGACCTGCTCGCATCGCTGGACGTTTATTTTTACGACGAACATAAGCTTGATACCGGTGTTATAGCATATCATTTGCGCAATGATACGTTCACGAAACGATACGTTCGATACGATACGATACGTTCACGTCCAACGATATGTTTATTTATATATTTTTAGAGTACTCATTGTAGAATAAAAAAAAAATAACATTGGCAGGAAGGACTTGAATCTTGACAAATGGAATACGGGGACGTACCTTATCATCAGTGAAAATTTAATAAGTTTACGTTTCTAACATGTATATAGATAATTTTAAATTTGAGCTACACAAGGACAGATAGACACACAAAAACTAACAGTATTGTAAAATTTGGACCAGTGAATCAAAAATAATATTTATCATATAACTTGTCAATAAACTAAGTTTACAGACAGAACGCATATATTTATATTTCAGTATAAAGGTATTCAAAAAATGTATACCTACTTGAGATGTTTTAATGTCGAAGTTGAACAAATCATAACAACGGAACTATTAAAAGCCAATAAAAGTAATTTTGACCTAACGGCACAACTACACGATTTTTTATTATATATTTCAGTAATGGTTATTTTAATTGCAGATATAACTTTTTTTTATTATAAAATACACAGTCTAAATTTTTTTTTTTTTTTTTTATATAAAATACGTTAACTAATAAATTTTATTTAAATTGCAAGGATTCGGATAATGTTAACGTTAAAGAAAGTACAATATCGGACAGGAAACAGAATGTAATTAAACTACCGATATAATTTACCAATAAATAGCCAACAATTATAGACGATTCAAAATACCTTGTCATATAAATTATTGAGAATGTACAGCGGTATACGTACTTAAGGAAAAATATATACTTATCCGTAAAACTTCATTCAATTCGCGTGTCAAGAAAAAATTAACTAAATTTCAAGGACGGTATATTGCTTTCAGTTAGGGGTTTGTATCTTGGCTATGCTTTGCCAGAAATTGTACAAACTTACATGAAAAAAAAGGATATTTATGGCAAAAAGAGGTAGTGGATATTTAATTTGTTAAGAATATTATTGAAAAAGTCACACGATTATTAAGAACGAATGTTGCAAATTACGTCGATGTATTGATAGAGAGAGACTGAAGCATACCTCATATCCTTACTACTTTTCTTCATGTTTGCAACGCATCCACAGACATTCAAAAAATTGCAACGCATCCCAAGAATTGCAGCGCATCTGAAGAATTGCAACGCATCGTAAGAATTGCAACACATCTCAAGTGTTGCAACGTATCTGCAACTACCAACATATATTCGAAGTAGCCCATAGGTAACGGTAACTGCTAACAATGTGCTCGTTTGCCTATAGTAACACCATTCATAATAATTGATGATTTAAAAATCCATTAATTGTAATTGGAAAGCATATAATAATTATTTTATTAAATTCAAATGAAAAATACAAATAATGACGGCACTAAGACGACAAACTTTATAACAAATAAGTTAGTAATTGTAATACGTAACCTCGAAGCAAATGAGTTCTAACATCTTCGCAATTTAACTCCTTTGAAAATTCATGAAATGTACATAGTGCCCAGATTACAGAGTAATGGAATATGTAAAATGCTTTTTTTTTTTTTTTTTTTTTTTATACAAAACTAGGTTAATGCTTGACTACATTCCACCTGATGGAAAGTGAAATGTAGTCTTAGGTGGTAAAGCGCATTAACCTAGAAGCCTATTCACTCTCCTCTTGAAGACACCCACATTATATTTTGACGGAAATACCGACGCCGGCAGATTGTTCCAGTCCTTCGCTGTACGCACTAAAAAAGATGAAGCATAGCGCTTCGTTCGGACAGGTGGAATGTCCACAACAAAAGGATGAAAACCTGCCGTGCGTCGGGTCGTCCGGTGATGGAAGGGGGATGGGGGAATTAGGTCGTGCAATTCCTGCGCACACTCACCAAAATGTATCCTATAGAATACTGAGAGGCTGGCAATTCTACGCCTGTGTTCAAGGCTGTGGAGTTTGGCGTCAACCAATTTAGGGTCGCCAATAAGCCTCTTTGCTCGCCTCTCAATTGAGTCCAGAACCGCAAGATGAGTCTTTGCGGCACCAGCAAATATGTGGCCACAATACTCTACACACGACCGGATCTGTGCTTTGTATAATACAAGAAGCTGTCCCGGTGTAAAGTACTGTCGCACCTTCGCAAGTACGGCAAGCTTTCCTGCAGCTGCTCTTGCTCTGGACTCAATGTACCGACCAAAGTTGAGGTTCGAGGAGATCTCTAAGCCTAACAACTGAAGCCAGTCACTGTATTCCAAGGATACATTCTGGAAAGTAGGAGCCAAGGTGAAGGGGCTCCTTTTGGCGGTGAACAAACACGTCTGCGTTTTGGTGGCGTTGAATTTGACAAGATTGGCATTGCCCCATGCGGAGACTGCCTGAAGTTTGTCATTCAAACGTTGCACCATGGCTTCTCTTTCAGATTGTACTTCATCTCTACTAGCCCGAGAACTTGGCAGATATCTTTCTACAACTGTGCTGTCGTCTGCATACCCATAGATACCGGGCTTCAGCAGATCGTTAATGTGCAGCAGAAAAAGAGTTGCAGAAAGAACGGACCCCTGAGGTACTCCGGCATTTATTGTCAAGGGTTCCGAAGAACACCCATCGACAACAACACGGAGAGATCTCTGGCTCAAAAAGTCCGTTATCCAGCCAATCAGACCAGGAGATATACCGTACGCTGAAAGCTTGCTTAAAAGGCTCACATGCCAGACCCTGTCAAAAGCCTTCGAGACGTCCAGAGAGACGGCGACCGCTTCTCCGTTCCTCTCGATGGCTTCGCCTAAAATGTGTGTTGCGTACGCTAGAAGGTCCCCAGTGGACCTATTTCGGCGAAATCCGTACTGTCGGTCACTGAGGAGATCGTTACCTTCTACGTACGCTAGAAGCCGCGAGTTCAATACACGCTCCATAGTCTTGCAGAGTATGGAGGTGATTGAAATGGGCCTATAATTGGCAGGATCGGCACGGCTGCCTTTTTTGGGCACGGGTTGCACGTTGGCAAGCTTCCAGGATTCCGGCACTTTTCCAGTCTTGAAAGAGAGGCGATACAGACGTGTCAATACAGGAGACAACTCAGCTGCACATGTCTTGAGCAGAATGGCTGGTATACCATCAGGACCACTGGCTTTGTTCACATCTAAACGACACAATGTTCTCCATACCTCTTTGTTAGTGATGCGGATTTCAGGCATCGAAATACCGCAGTGAGGAAGATGTTCTGGAGAAGCATTGCCAGTGTCTAGATGCGAATTCTCAGCAAACAGAGAAGCAAATACATTCGCTTTCTCTGTTGCTGTGTGGGCCAGGGATCCATCAGGCTTCAGCAGAGCAGGCAGTGAGGGTTGGCAGAAGTTCGACTCGATCGCTTTGGCAAGAGACCAGAAAGCTCGACTGCCAGTTGGTCTGACAGAGAGCTTTTCGCCATTCTTAACGATCCGATCAAGACGAGCCTTCCGCAATGCCTTTTTATAGGACTTGGCAGCTTGGTTAAAGGCTCTCTTCTTTGTACTTACATCCGGAGTTTTGCGGCTTCGAGCATCAGCCCAAATGAGGTATGCCGAATGTTTTCGGTCATGTGCATGACGACATTCGGCATTAAACCATGGGCGAGCTTTGCCACCGATGGGTACGTCAGCAAAAGGAATAAAATACTCCATTGCCTGATGCACCACATCGGTTATAGCATCCGCGCAACTCGACGGATCCAAAGAAGAGAAGCAGACCTGCCGCCAAGGATAAGACGCAAAAAAGTGCCGCATCTCATCCCAATCTGCTGACTTGTATTTCCATACTCGCCTAACACCATGTGGTTCGAAAGCTGGTGGGGAATATGTAAATACAGATTTCACCAGACAGTGATCGGAGGTTCCCAAGGGGGACGTGACCTCTACACGATACCTGTCCGGATCAGTTGTCAGCAGAAGGTCCAGGCAATTTGCTGTATGGCCTACCACATCTGGTACCCTTGTCGCTTGCCTCACCAGCTGAAAGAGGTCCAAGGACAACGCAAAGTTCCGCGCTTCTCTTCCAGCATGGTCGGTCTTCTGGTACGGGAACAGCCAGTCCTGATGACAGGCATTAAAGTCCCCCAGAAAGACGAGCTGCGCCGAAGGGTACTGATACAGAGCCATATCTGCAGCCTCACTGAGATACTCAAATAAACGAGTTGTCTCCTGGTCACCGCTGTGCGAACGGTAGACACAGGAATACAGGATTTTTTCGTTTCCTGTGTCCACTAAAACCCATAGGGAAGAAAAAGTGGGGTCTTCAAGGTGACGGAGACGCTGAATACAGAGGTCGTTCCGCGCATACACACTGACTCCGGCCCGTGAGCGAAAGTTGTGCTCTAACGAGTAACCGGGATAATCCAAGTATGCAGCGCTCAAAGGACATTGTATCTGCGTCTCCGTCAAAAAGAGCAAGTGCGGCTGCTCTGTCTCCAGGTGGTGGTGGACAGCTAAAAGATTTGAGTGCAAACCCCTGATATTAGTGAGGTGCACTTTATATGAGGAGGAGTGCAACCGCTGTGTAACCTTGTTCCTTTTTCTTAACTTTTTCATAAAAAAATATATATATATAAAAGTGAATAGGGATGGGAAATGGCAGTTGAACGAGACGGCACGTATCGAACCCGACGTCGAAATTGGTGATGTCTTGCCACTGGGAGGCTAGTCTGGAGACTGCGGGGACGCCCGAACCCCCCCAGGGATCGCCATCGGGCCTCCTCGTCTGGTCGCCAACCAGCACGATGGAGCCACCCTGGGATTTTTCACAGCTGGCGGGGCAGCCTTTCGTGGTTGGCTATCCCACTAATTGGGCCCCCAACTATCTGCGGGCGGCCAGCGGAAAGCCGTCGCTTCGGATCCCGCTAACCTCCTCGACTAGACACCCGACAAAACAAACACCAACCCGACGTCAGACCGGTTCGCCAACGCACCGCAACTGTTCAGACCCATTTCCCATAAACGGCTTCATCGAGCAACGTGCCGGAACACGACTAGGTCGCTTTGCGGCACGATTCTGCCCGATGGGTGGTAACTTTGCCGGCGACCGGATGTTATGATCTACCACCAAGAATGCTATCACGTTCAAGTTGTAAATGTTCTGGTACAATGCCATATAGAATTCTGTGTAGAATTTTGCAAAGTATTGTTGTATGGAAACAATGGTGAGATGAATGCTTCGGACAAGGCAGTAACTGATGAATTACTTGCGCGAGCGTCCCCCAACATTGAATGTAGAAACTAGACTGTTCTCAACAACAGTTTTGTAGTTGTTTTTAATAACGAATAATACAATAGTGATAAAACCTCGAAAATACGAGGCAAAGTTTAAATACAATGGACTTGAAGAGTAATATCGCGGTGAAGTTGACGTTTTAGGTTGTTTATTTCTTAAACACAATACCAAACGTATTTCACATGACAACATTTGAACACAATTTTTCAGATCTATGTCAAAGCGCGTTGACAAAAACCATTGCACAGATATCATGCAAGTAAGCTTAGTAAATCTAGTACATACCCAGGAAGCTGGCGGGTATCTTGGAAATGGAGCGATTTGTTTCGTCGCCACATTGCTCGGTAGTTCACTCTTTATCCCTCTTTTCAGTCGTTGTTTTCTTCTCTCCCGCGATTTGGATCTTAGCATAAGAGCTGCCTGCATGCTTGCCAGCTTTGAGGCCGTTACGAACCGCGGGGGAAAATTAACTTAGCGCTGTCGCTAAGGTCCGCTGACTCACTTGCAGAGTATTTTTACTTTTACTTGTACTTTGAACTGACGCACTGAACTCAATACGATGTCTTTTTTTATATTAATTCGAGAAATATTAAAAAAACTACTCTAGCGTAAATATCCTAATTTTTTAAATAGCAGATAGAGAATGCGACAAACACCGATATCACTTTTTTATTAGTCTCATCACAGTTCTTATGATTGGTTAATCACTAGAGATGTTTAGAATTGGTTTAGATAGGCACGAGAAAAGGCGCGAAAATATTATTAAATTTATTCTAATAAATCGTTTTATTATCTTACGATATGTTTAAAGTGAGAGAACGATACTGGAAGCAAGCGCAATTTGGCGTTATACGTTTGATTTATCGAATGTTCTTTTTAATTATGATTATTGCGATGCACTCAGGTCTCGTTCCGCACGTCGAGTCGCAGTCTCTGATTCTTCAACACCTGCCACCGAACACTCTCCGCTAGATGTCTCTGTTTCATGGCCGGCCTACTTTTGTCACTTCGCGTACCAACACTGCCTTATAACACATGTCACTAGCGTCCATACAAGCACGCTGTAACCAGCATTAATATAACATCGATAGGATTACGCGTAATCAAATTAAAGGTGACCCCAAACATTGCATTGTCTCACTTCATGCGATACAAATTAAAATAAACATTTACAACGAATGCTATATTTACCAATAACAAAGCTGATACTTACATTAACATAAACCTTAATTATGCGACACACGGTAAACCAGCTCTTTATTAAGTTTATCGTGTCTTGCGTTACATCAATGCACCATGCTTATTCTATACATCGAGACGGAGGCAGCATGCCAGACAGTACCTCGACGAGGTCGCATGGCGAGTGAGGGTCGAGCGGAGTCGGTCTGGTCGGTGCTTGGAGCCGGGACTCCCAGTGTTGGCATGAGTAGGCGCGGACGCCAGTGGGCGCGGGATGAACCGGACTGGTGTTGGGGCTCGGCGGCGCAGGCTGGCGGCCGTGTTGGCGCGCCTGCAACATCACGACTCTGTCACATCTCATACTATACGTAAACATTGCAGGAGATCAAACCAAGAGTAATTGGAGCATACAGTGCACTACCGATAGTGCGAAACAGGAAGTAAAAAATCTAACAGTTCATTCGATTTTTAAGTTTTAAAACACACGCAAAGAAGGGTAACTACAACATTCTCAAACATGTGCGTACGTTTTTTTGTAATTATGAACGTATCGGTGCTATGACGTATAAAGATGGTACCATCCTTCTAATGACATGATGATTCTAACAGCAAATAGATTTAACTGTGTACAAAGCCAGTAAATCGGATTGTGATATATGGCATTCTTTTATCTACATTGGAAGGGACAAAGAGGTTTGTTAGAATTAATTTATATCAGAATTTACCTCGATGATCAATAAACACTGGAGGTAATTAGGCACTACACTGATGAAATTTTAGTTAAATCCATATTTGATTATTATTTTGTCCTTTGATATCCACCTGACGGGAAATGTATTGTATTAATATATATATTTCGGGTAAAACATACTTATCCAATCCAGAAACTGCAATATATAACTAAAACGAATTGTCCCTTTAAAATATTAATAACATACCAGAGTAAACAAAATTGTAGACAGATTATATTAAAACTTACAATAATGCACTTTTAAATAAGTGAGTATATCTAACTGAATAGTTTTTTTTATCCTAAAGTTTAGTTTGTTATTGGTTCTATACGAAATATAATCGCACAAAAGAACACTAAAGACTCTTACGTTTATTGTTATAGGCATACGGATCCAAAAGTTTTTATAAAGATAGAAAAGCAACCACTTAAATGAATATTAAATACCATCACCATTGTGTTCACCACGTCAAAACCAAACAAAAAAATCTTTATCTTTGGCAGAACGTGATGATTTTACAATGAACCTACCCAATATTAGATCATTGCACAGTCAAGAAATACAGTTATTAGTTTTATTAATTATTTGTACTAATAAAAACAGAACACATATGCCACCTATATTATTAAATATAGTGTTTAGGTTATCATTTAAAACCAATGACAATTCATAGACTTAATGTCTACCATAAAAACAATAACAATATCGATAAAATCAACGAAAATTAATCAATAATGCAGTACTAATGTTAAGTATTTAAAATAATACAATACCTTTCGGCCCGCGAGCGACGCGCCGCCCGCCGCCGCGTACATACACCGCGGCTCAGCTCGCGCGCATCTAGCGCCCGGGTGCGGGGCACCGCGCCGCCGCCTCTACCCGCGCACTACACCTACAACAGTCATTACATCATCAGCATCCTTCACGTCTAGGCAAAGACGTATACCCATCCTCCCTACCAACATTTCCAAGCCAATATAATAAGGGGCGCTCTCCTAACCAACACTTTCACCTACAACAGTCATCACATCATCAGCATCGTTCACGTCTAGTCAAAGATGTATACCCATCCTCCCTACCAACATGTCCAAGCCCATATAATAAGGGGCGCTCTCCTAACCAACCCTTCACTTACAGCAGTCATTACATCATCAGCATCGTTCACGTCTAGTCAAAGATGTATACCCATCCTCCCTACCAACATGTCCAAGCCCATATAATAAGGGGCGCTCTCCTAACCAACCCTTCACTTACAGCAGTCATTACATCATCAGCATCGTTCACGTCTAGTCAAAGATGTATACCCATCCTCCCTACCAACATGTCCAAGCCCATATAATAAGGGGCGCTCTCCTAACCAACCCTTCACTTACAGCAGTCATTACATCATCAGCATCGTTCACGTCTAGTCAAAGATGTATACCCATCCTCCCTACCAACATTTCCAAGCCAATATAATAAGGGGCGCTCTCCTAACCAACCCTTCACTTACAGCAGTCATTACATCATCAGCATCGTTCACGTCTAGTCAAAGATGTATACCCATCCTCCCTACCAACATGTCCAAGCCCATATAATAAGGGGCGCTCTCCTAACCAACACTTCACTTACAGCAGTCATTACATCATCAGCGTCGTTCACGTCTAGTCAAAGATGTATACCCATCCTCCCTACCAACATGTCCAAGTCCATATAATAAGGGGCGCTCTCCTAACCAACACTTCACTTACAGCAGTCATTACATCATCAGCGTCGTTCACGTCTAGTCAAAGATGTATACCCATCCTCCCTACCAACATGTCCAAGCCCATATAATAAGGGGCGCTCTCCTAACCAACCCTTCACTTACAGCAGTCATTACATCATCAGCATCGTTCACGTCTAGTCAAAGATGTATACCCATCCTCCCTACCAACATTTCCAAGCCAATATAATAAGGGGCGCTCTCCTAACCAACCCTTCACTTACAGCAGTCATTACATCATCAGCATCGTTCACGTCTAGTCAAAGATGTATACCCATCCTCCCTACCAACATGTCCAAGCCCATATAATAAGGGGCGCTCTCCTAACCAACACTTCACTTACAGCAGTCATTACATCATCAGCGTCGTTCACGTCTAGTCAAAGATGTATACCCATCCTCCCTACCAACATGTCCAAGTCCATATAATAAGGGGCGCTCTCCTAACCAACACTTCACTTACAGCAGTCATTACATCATCAGCGTCGTTCACGTCTAGTCAAAGATGTATACCCATCCTCCCTACCAACATGTCCAAGCCCATATAATAAGGGGCGTTCTCCTACCTGACAATTTACCTACAATAGTCATTAATAATCATAATAATATTATTGTTAAAAAAGAAGTACAATACATAGGTCTAGCCTCCACACTAGGATTTCCTGTGTCGTGAATAATACATTACACCATCATCATCGTTCACGACTAGTCAAAGAGGTATATCCATTCTTTCCATCAACATGTCCCGAACCATGTAATAAGAAGCCTGCTCCTATCCAACATTTTATGTACAATAATCATTACATCATTATCATTATCAGGTATTTTCATCATTCCTATCAATAAATCCCAGTCCGTGCAATAAGGGGATATAATATAATTTCTCGTCCAAGCCGGTAAGTAGTAACACAGATGACAGTGTAAACCCTCTCTCAGACGATGTTCTTTTTGACGGGGGACAGTATACCACCACTCTGTGGAAACTATTCCTGAACCTGGTAAGTCATTTTTGAAAAGGGATTATTTTTGCATATAGTTTGAAATTATTGTAGTTATTTTTGGACTTGGTTTTATGATTCTTATTTTTATCTTCTCTTGTAATACGTAGATTTTAAATTAATTATGAGATTAACTAATTTGTGAGATACTTAATAATAAGTTCGACAATAGCTAATACTAAGCCTGAAACGAAGAAAACGGAAAGACATTTAAAAATTCCAAACATCAATACCAAATACCAAACTCTTAATATCTGTATGTTTTCAACACAGATCGTAGCAATTTAATTCAACCTCAACTCCCTGTATTTTACTCTCATAATTATGTATATTATGTTAGAATACATTTCACTTACTACTAAAACATCAGAAACATAAAGCCTTAGAATAAAAAAATAAAATAAAATAAAAAAAAAAAATAATTAATAACATTTTAAGAAGCACCCTTTAAAATCTACAACCTTATCATAATTTTCTGATGATCTTAAAAACTTTCAGTCGCTAGAGACATGTCAATAAATGGAGAACGATCAGTCAACTGAAGGCCTATAGCCATATATCAATAGCATAAGTTAATTGACGCGAAGCTTTTACATCCATTGGATGAGCTTTTTAATGAAAACGTAAAATACTCTTAAAAAATTAGAAGACTTTTTATAATGTTTACTGCTACTGCTTTTAGCACGCTTAACTACAGCTGTATTTTGCTAATCGGCTAATGGTATTTGGTTAAAAGCTTGGAATCTACAACATTTAAACTAGTAAGACGTGTTTCAAAAGCTGTAAGGAAAATACCTCTATAGGTAACTTTTATAATTAAGAAAATCACAATTTACACTATATACGAATATATTTGATGAACTTTCAAGTCCAAGATTGAAACCTTGATCGTGCTAGTGGTTATACTATATTTATTTAAATTTAATAATAATTGAAATTGAGTTGAAATTGAATTAAAAAATTATAACTGTATGATATATAATTAATGTAACTTATAAGTTTACATAAAATTGATGTTGTTTACAATATTAATACGCCCCTCACAATTTCTCAAGGCAGGTATTTTAATGAGGAACGGACCTAATGAGCTAGACCATTCTTCGAGCTAGATCCATTCTAATGAGCGAATACTAGCGCAGCTCTCACAGGCGTTTAACATAACGTATTTTAGAAAAAGTTTATAACATTTAAGTCCAAACTTATTATACATTTCAAATTTATGAAATTTAATTAAACAGTTTCATAGTTTGTATACTCTATTACGGTTTTTAAATATCAAGTACTGTTTTATTAATAATATTTAAGGCTTATATTATAAGCAATATGTATAATAAAACAGGACAAATTACACACATTGATCTAACCCCTAAGTAAGTAAATTATTTACTTGTGTTAAGGGTGTTAGACAACGATACAAATACATAAAAATTATACAGTATAAATGCTGATTTTTTTTTTATACAAAATTTAATACGTTTATTAAATATATTTTATGTATTTCTGGGTTTGGTTGTTACCAAACCCAGAAATACATAAAATATAAACAGAAATACAGACATCTCTGCTCAACACATACATGCCTGTCCCTGTCGAAAATCGAACCCGAGCCTCTATTTTGCGTCGCTATATGTTAGGCGTCTGCGCCAACCACTGGAAAAACAGGGCGGTTAAATGTATATATAATATATTTTGATTGTTTTACTCAATACAACTGTGACATAAATTGTCTGGTAGACAACACACACTCTCATCCTGATAACCTAGAGTGTAATAGAATAATATAAGATTTCTTGGAGTAGATTTGTTATATGAATTAATAAATATTTTTATAGCAATAATTTTAATTTATAAATATATAAAAGTTATATAAATAATATTTTTTTATTTATTACGAGAAATAACATAATTCATTCCTCGGATATTGCAACATTGAATTTCATATTAATTGTAATTTTCAGATTAAACGAATATATCAGAATTTCCTCGTAATATGGAAATATTAATTAATAACGAGTGATGGATGTAAACAATATCATTTACGGATTCGTCTCATTTATTCATATCAGAGTTTAATATTATAATTACTTATACAATCAATAATTCGTAATTTGGACAACTAACGATACTTTCATAATGTAATAAAACATTGAAATAAATTCTAAACATAATATAATAAAGCAAGTCAAAATTGTTTTTTTTTTATACAATAATGGTACATGATACAGAAATCAAAATATTATTTTTTTGTGTTTCTTTTATCAACTTTATCAGAAATCTCTAGACTGATATTAATAAAATATTAATATTATGTAATCGGCAATTATTGCTGACTACGCTACTACTACGAATGAATCGGTCACTTTCATGACAAAAAACAAAAACTGTACTGACCTGGTTCATAATAACAATATGATTTATAATTCTGGGAGTTATTAATAAGGTTTCAAAATAATTTATGATCTAAAAATACCTTGAAAACAAATAAATTTCATAGAATTCTCAGTTTGTAGTTTATAATACTTATTTTTTTTTGTATTGGTTTATTTCCAAATACTGTATGTAATATAATATCGATGCAAGAATATATATCACTATTTCATGGTTCTATATTGAAGACAAGATTAATAGCGATTATATTATCATATTATAAATATAAATGCATTGCTGAGGCCTTTGATATGGATCCTGTTATAAGTTTAATAGAATAAATGATCATAATCCTGGAGTCGACCCATGTCGCTCTAAATTAATATCATTACTGCCTTTAGTTGGCCAACTTCAAAGCCTATGAGGATTGTAATATAGAGAGCTACGGATAGACAAGATTTTTGCTGTCTTAAATTTGCTACGGCAGCTCTTGAGTATTTCTGATTTCATTTATACATTTTGTATCAAAATATTAAGAATACTATTTGTAAGGAAAATTATTATCCTAATGAAAATCATCGTTTTAAAGTAAATATTTTCTTATAACATAAAAACTATGTTTTGTCTAAACAGCGACTGGAATACAAAACAATTTCAAAACCCATTTATCTGACAAAAGCTAGCACATAACAAATACCTTTGAAATGGGTTTTAAAAAAGTAAGCCCTGGGATTTATATAGAATTTGGTAACCTAAGAGCTTTAAATTCCATTTAAAATCAAATCTGTAGCTGATGGCTTTCGGTTTAGGATAACGAAGAATAGGGATAAGGTTTTCTCTTTCTAATGTGAACAAAACCAACAATCCACAATAGGTAACTGTCAACTGTATATAAGTATATGATATTAGTAATATTACTTATATTATATACTTGAATTAATTCTTAATGATTAATTATTTCTAACCAACTTATTTTTTATTATCGAAAATATTTTCTGTGTAAGAACCCTGAATCGTGACTTGAGTTCAACGAACCTTAGATTGACCGATTGACAAATTTTTAAGCGTTCAAGTTTAAGTAAACCATTTAAAAATGATTCATGTATTTCTTGAATGAAATTTATATAGATTATAAATTGAGTTTTTTTAAATAAACATTTCACACAGATTTAAAAATTTATTAAAAATATTCTCCTATTTTTACAAGAATACTCTTATTAAAAAAATGTATAATTTAAGTACTTTTGTTTGGTTTTTGTATAAATAAATGTATATATTTTATAATAATGAGTGGTTGATTCGGAGCGGATGAAAGATAGCAAACGAAATTGCTGGCAACAGCTATACAACAAAATAATTATGAATTCAAACAGGATTCAAACTTAAACATTTCTTCGGACTGGTCGACCTTCCGACTGGCTCTCCTACTTTAAACTACTCAAAATGAGGTACGCTAGTATACATAAAAACATAAACATATATTAAACATGAGTTTCAAATCTCCTCAAACTTTGAATATTACAAAAATCGCATATAATTGTAGAAATAGTGTAATTGAACGACAAATGTGAAAGCTTTTAGCAGCTGCAGTTATATCAGTTTAATGGTTTCATATATTTAAATGTCACCCGAATACGTTTTAGATATTGTAATATGAAATGTAGAATTCATTTTAAAACAGGCATTAAATACGATTACTTTATCCGTTTATCTTTAGAACAAATCACAGCAACGAGAATAAATTATAAAGTTGTATTGAGTGAATGACCGTAGTGACCTTTTATATAAAATATAACATATCTTTGTTATTTGGTGATATTTTAATCACAGAACCACAATAAAATTAAGTGCGAACACAGAAAACATAAGTGTAATATAGTGCTACGTAATTGCTACGACGTAGAGATACGAAGAGCTACGTCAGTTACAAAATTACAAAAGAAAATAATCTTGATTAACTTGTAACAAGAGCTCTCTAGATTTAAAAAAAAGAACCGCGGCCTCGAAACTAGGTTGAACGATTTCGAGTATTTACGAGAGGCGATCGAAGTATTGAAGAAGCCTCGACTTTGAAGCCGAAGGTGCTGAGCAAGCGTTTCGAGGGTCGAAAAGTACTCATAAAGGCATGTCTTACAAACCTGAAGGGTTTTCACGTGAAGAAACCACTAAGCCTAGTCTGAGATTGTTCTTGAGAGCCAAATTTAGAACGTTGAAAAGTTCACGGATGACTACGTTGTCTCACCTTTGATAAAAAAAATAGATTATGGATGTTTAGATGAGAATACAATACTTCATACATAACAGTTCTAATATTTCTAAGTAGTCTGGTTATTATGACCTTGATATTCCTTACATGATATTTAATTCTACTAGAAGTACTAGTTGGCAAAAATGTATTACAGATTATATTCCGATAACACCAATGAATAACTGACTTAGTTTTTCATTCTTACCAAATTGTGTGTTTTCTTTATTATTGTTGGTATTGATGTTTATATAACAGATATTTTTACATTTATGAATATTAACATATGATGTCTTACTTATCTTAACATCTTCCATAATATTATATATGGGGATATAAGTTTGTTTGTTTGTTTATTACTCTTTCTGGCCTTACTAAGCTGATTACCATATACACACACGTTTCCAGGGGCACAAAATATACATATAATCTTAGTTGTCCTTTAAATTTAAATACAATCATGCTAATGAAACCTATGAAAAACGTTAATATGATATATTAAAAAATATATGTTATTAGTTATCAAAATATACTAAATATATATACATCATTTAGATCAATTTTTATACCGTCTTATTTTTCTAGTTTCATTAAATATATACATATATATTCTTGCCGGCGATTTTCTTGCGACGACTATCTCGCCAGAACATTGATAAAAACGACAGTCATTTGAAGAGTATGATATAATAAAATAGAGTAGAGCTGACTCAGCGAATTTTATCAAAGAAACATCTAGTATAGAGTCCGTTAGTTCTAGACATGACTCGTTTTGCAGCGAGCGTAATGACACTCTGACGAAATAATCGTCCGCTCTAGAGAATTACTACGATATCACGAGGATGTGTCTGAGAGACTCAATAAAGGAGATGATGATTAAAATTTAATGGTACCTTAACATATACGATCTTTGTTATTAATATTATATATATGCAAATATGATTTTGTTTGATTGTTTGTTTCTAGCGGTTCGTAAGTACTCAAGTAATTATCATGAAATTACACAAATGTCGTCTTTTCCATACGAAGATAATGTTTACCTTTCATTCATAAAAAAGTTCCTTCCATATAAGAAGTCTATTTTTGCATAAGTAGCGTAAGAACAGCCGCTGGAAAAAGCCAGTTTAAATATATATAAAATATCTGTTATCCTTGTCATATTATTATACTCTTATAGATCGAAATTTCCGGGCATAAAAAAAATCCATTCGAAAATAAAATTAGCCGGTCATTATAAAACAACTGTCACAAGAATCTTAAAAAAATGTAGAGTAGAAGTTTAATTTACTATCATGAGGGTTAAGTTTGAAGTACTTCAGTCCGCAGAGACCGGCTGGTGTAAGTGTTCTTCAAACATGGCTGCTGGCAACGTAATTACATGGATATTATGTTATGGATAACCAATAAAATCTTTTTATTTAAGCAAATGTTAATTTATTTTGTTATATTTTTTAATAACTTAGTATGTGAAGTTTAAAGTATTCAACCCGTACTAATTGTGGAAGAAATAAAAAATTCCATGGCGAATAATATGAAAATGGAAAATTTATGAACATTCCTTCGTTAAGCGTTTCACGGGTTAATTGCCGGATTCTTTGTACAGACGTAAAGCAAGTATATAAACGTTGGTTTTTTCCTTGCCATGTGTTGAAAGTTAACATTTATACCGACATTTTGAATTCGTTTCAATGTGTTTTGCCTTTTTTGTTAGGTTTCATTTAAAACCATTCAGATAAAATACACGGCAAATATTACCTGTTTATTTTAAGAAACGTAATAATTTAAAGTCGAATATAAAGTTTACCAAATAGTTTAATTTAATTGCAGAAATAAAAAAAACACAAAGTTTATCTAATTAAACGCGATAGATTTTCATGAAATTTGATACTTCTGTGACCCGCATTAACCACGCTTAACACTTCGGTAGACTGCTTTTAGCGCGAAGCCTTTTGCGGACTCTAATACAATAAGCAGAATGACAAATAAAAGACAAACGAAATTTTATCAGCCTTTTTATATTAAATATACAAATATTATCAAATTTACTGTCATTTTATTTAATGTATCAGAATATATATACAATTCCGAAATATATAATTTATAAACCGTATAACTTTGACTGACTTTGCTTTCAGGACAGTGGTTTTACTTATAAATACAAAATAAACGAAGTTTGAACCGCAGTCGTGTGTAATGTCGTTTTAATAACAGCTTTCATTTGAGGCGAGTGTGAGGGTGGACTCAAACCAATTAAATGTTTTCTTTGATTTCAAATGTAGCGATTGCTGTTATTCGGATAGTTTTGTGGCAGACGATCAATACTGAGCTTACATTTAAGAAGGAATTTCGATAATGAAATGTATAATCGGTATTTCGTTGTTACGAATAGAAGATGTATATTTCGGTTGTCTAAAATAAAGAGTTAGTAGGTTAATATTTACTTAGTTTTAGACATGTCATTGGTGTAGATTTAGATATTACAGTTTTAAAACAATAAGTTGCAAAGATAAGTTCCATATACTACAAAATAAGATGGGACCGAGGGCACTACCTTGTGGGACGCCAAAAGAAATTTTGTATGTACAAAATTCTGGATGTTAAAAATTATGCACTCCAAGGATAAAATAAGTGTCAGGCAAGGTGGTATGTATTTTGTTATAGCTATTGACCAAAACTTTGACTGGAGTCTACATATACGTAATATAGCTAATAAGATATAAATATATGTTAAAAATACATAAATGTAAGTTAAAAAAATATATATATTTTTTAAATTAATCTTTTCACGACTTACCAAGCTCTTGCTGATTAAATTTTAACTTATTTCATAAACATATGGGCAGTGAGAGAAAGTCAAATTTCATGAATTTAGAAAGAGGACAGCATTCTCTCTTAAAAGTTATGTTTTTAAACCATATAGATTCTCCACTTTCCATTTATATAACTCGAAACAATTACACAGTATATATCAAATGTATATAATAAACTGCAAACTAAAAACCCAACTTCCATAACGAATTTAAAATAATAGATAACTTATATTCAAATCAGTTATACCAACACAGGATTTTATGTTTGCTATATTCATCAATGTAGAATCAAATTGAAACAATAGAAATTCCCCTATCAATCCCTATCAATCCCTGTATAATAAATATAAATTTAAAGTATCATGATACTGAAGAGTTACTCAAATGCTACAATTAATGAGTATTCCAAACTTTATAAAAATGAGAAATGGCCTTACACCCACACCCAGTCATACCCACAAACCCGCCCATACACACAAACACATTTTGTCTTTTCATTGATTATAATAAAACTTTTTACTGACTTTACTCCTGTATTCTATCGATTACATTTGAATTTTAATCCAATCTTTTGAATGATTTGCTATAATCAAGTTAACAGAAACCAAATGTAGGTAAGTCAGTTAAATGGTCACGTACCTTCAAGTGTTTTTTGAGTTTCCGTATATAAAGTTCAAAATGTCCAAAAAAGCACAAACAGTATATGTCTGACAGTGACAGTGAGATTTTATTACGATTATATCTATGCTTGGAAGCAAGGGTTCTGGTTAATAAAAACTGATGTAATGATTAAGGTTGTCTATTGTATATTCAAGCATTGTCGATATAAGCACTACTTAATTTTTTAATATCCGATATTCTACGTAGTTTACTTACTACCTATGAAAAAAATATTAAAGTTTTAAATTGTAGAAGATGTATTTAAATTAAAATTTATATCACTTCACAACTTCACAATAACCTTATTATTATACTATAAACCAGGGTACATAACAACAGGAAAACTTTTTTTATTGTTACTTATAACAGAAATAGGTCTAGTCTAGGAATAGAAATCTGCTTATAATCCCTCTTAAACTGATTTAAGAATTTACTAGCTCTGCTTCATTCAAAAGTTTTATTCAGGACTTCAGAAAATAATCCTTACAGAGTTATAAATGCGATTAGAAATAAAAAGGAAAAAGAAGAAAAAAGGAGCGGAAAATAAGAACTAGAACGAATAGTATAATGTTTCCATTGTACCGTCCACATAGCATTATCTTATATTGGTTTATTAATTAATATAAAATAATTAACTGTTAATTTAATAAATAAAATATCTGCATGACTTCTGAGGACCGATTAATTAAAGTTTATTTTTAATGCGACTTGATCGAGAGTGCTCTAGAAAATATGTTCAACCGTTTGAAGATTCAAGTAGATGGTTTTTTTATCGTTTTATTTTGTTATTAGATTATATATAAATGTTTAAAAATAAACTTTCAACTCAATGCTAGTTATTATACCACACATAAAATTCCATTGAGGAAGTTCAATATTTTTTTTATAGCTATGACGCATTTAAGCAAATACGACTTTGATATTGAATTGTGGTAACAATGGCTATGACATTTTCAATATGTAAAATTATTGTAAGGGAAGTAATGATTCTTATTTTCTGATATAGATTAAAGCCTAATACTTCCTGGAGCTGAATTGCTGAAAACTATAGTTTTCGCTTATTTGAAAGTTTTACATATCAATATTAATTAGCTCAGATTTGAATTTTGAAATATTATAAATTATTTGAAATATTATAGTAACGCATTAAAATTATTTGAAATGTAATGATATTTAAGATTTGTTACTAAGTAAAATTTCCTAGTCGGTTAATTGACTTACACTCACTTATCACTCACGATTTTTTATTTTACCAGCTGTCTGTTTGTTCAATATATATATTTTATAAAAGAGAATGAATTCAAACAATGACAAGCTATAAAAATAAATGCAGAAGCACGGGTAAATCTTTCTGCTAGAATTGCTGTCATTGCAAACAGATTAATAAAACAATAGAGCAAACAACATTTCAAAATATATTATGCAAGTATTTTATTCAATAACTTAGTAGAAAAAAATGGTATAAGATGAGTAAACAAAATTTAAAAAAATATGTTACAATTATTTATTTGTTAACTTTAAGATAAAAGATATTTGATATCTTGAAAGCATTGATGGGTGTTATATATGCTGTTGTCATGATAAAGTCCGCCATTTTTTATTCTTTCATCAACATTATAATGATATTTTACTCGAGGACTAGTTTAGTACAAAAATGTCAAATGAAAAATTTAATTAACATGATTTCATCAGGGACAAGTTAAAGTCATTAAAATGATTATATTTTAGATAATTAACATCTCTGTATTTTATGGTTTTATAATATTCACATAAAAGAAGATGGATTTAATGAAATTATAGCAGTAAAACATTATTTAGTTAGGTTATAGAAAAATATACATACATGCAGGAGGTATTTTAAAAGATTAAAATATATCGTTTTTAGAATCCTAAGGAAAGAAATAAAAATATTCTTTAAACATAATAACTTACATGTTTTAATTAATATTTTCTGTATCCGATTCACATTTCAAATCCACTTTTTCACTGTCACACAAACACTACGATGAAAAAATAAGACTCACGAGTCGTTTTTGATACATACTTTTATATATAAAAGTTTATCATATATTTCACTAATATCTAAACCAGAAAAAATATTATCTGATCTAAATAAAACCGAAATAGATTTTTATAAACAAAATATAATCCATAATTTGTAAATACAAATAACATTTGTATTAGAAAGAGAAATAGGGCCAATACATTTGAATCTTTTTTTTTTATTAGGACAGAACTGGAAATAATTTAGTACAATATATATTAAAACGTTGCAAAACACAGAACTTAAAGTGTACATGAATCTGATTGGTTGTGTCAATTGGCTGTTACTAACGAGCAGCGACTGTAGGCAAATAAATTACGACTATGACACCGAAACACAATTAAATACTCTGCCTGCTTTAAATTAATAATTTTTATTTTCATAAATACTCTTTAGATTGGAACAAAACTTCGAACGTGAAATGAAACTTTTGTTTAGTTTTCTCTAGTAACATATAATTCAGAAAGTGATATTCAATTTCAACAACAAACACCTTAGACACCGAATGATTTTAATTCATAATCAACTTAATTATGCATAAAATAGTACCTAATTATCAAATTGGACATTAAACTAGTTTCAAAAGCAAGACGTATCCTAATAATTATAATTATCGCAAGTAATATATTGCTTTCTAGGTCATATAATTTATTTTAAAATTAGTAATTTTCTGAACCATTCAGCGATGCAAATTATAAGACGGTCGATGCCAAGATACGATTAAAAATTCTGTTACAATCGATTCATACATATATTGGTTGAAGAGCCTTACAACTATAAGTGAGACAGTGCAACTTGTAACTCTTCAAGGAGTTATTTGAAGTTATGATTGAACATTATTAACGATCGAAAGTTTGCGTCAGTGACGTCACCTTTTATTAGAGAAACTACGAATTTATGTGGTCGGACGACAAACTTGCCCACTATTAGGACGGCTGTTGCCAAACCCATAATCCGTTAATTAGCCCACCGATATAAAACCGCCATAAAAACACTAAACACTGGCTGGTTACAATACTTTTTTAATAAAAAAAACTCGATATTTTTTTTTTATTTGTAGTGTTTGTATCGCGGGGTGATACAGCGTGCACTGGGCAGTCGGGCGCGCGCGGGCGCTGTTTGCGCGGTGCTCGCGCCGCGCCGCCTCAGCCTCGACTGCCGGCATGGAAATTCGATTTTTCTGACGTTTCCTCCGCGCCTTGCTTCACGATCGAACTGCACGCCATATGAATAGGCGCCCTCACTGATTTTGCACGTCCGTTTACTGTAATAATTCCGAATATTTATGCCACTTTTGAGGTAAGCAGACAGGAGGTATTTCGTGTCGAACTGGAGCACGCAATTTCGATTGCTTCGCCTTCCAGGTCGTTTTGGTGACCTTGGCTATGCATTGTCTTTTTACCATGAGCGGAATTAATATTACGATAAATTGAAAAGTTGGTAGAATTTCTTTTCAAGTTTATTTGATTCGAGAGTGTTATTAAATGTTAAACTAATTGCAACAGGCGAATTCAAGATATGTAAATTAAGCACTATTTCAAATAGTATAGTGCTAAATTTTTTCCTAACCACACGGTATCATGGTAATAACATACCTGTTGTAGCTGTACTACGGCTATTAAGGAAATGAGTTAAATTTACATCAGGTGCACTTTTATTACTGACATAAAAGAAGTGGTATTTTAAAAACTACTAAAATACACGAAACGTTTTTATTGAGCTCTAATGAGAGACGTTTATCATACTTACTGTTGGATGAACGGAGTTCAATAACCACTTATAACGAACTGTATAACACTGCTCCAACTTTGTAAGAGAAAATAAAGATATATACGAGAAACATTTTGGAGTAAATAGAGAATACATATGAGAAGTAGTTAAAATACCATTCCTATTTAACAGGTCATATTGAATAAGAGTTTTATTTTAATCAATTTTACAATAAATATATCGTTTTTAATTAAATTATCTATAGGTTAGGTCCAAATTAATCTATCATGGATATATAGCTGAAATATTTATATATATAATGACTACACTGTTCTACATTGATTGACTGTTGACTGTCAAAACATGATATTTCTGGATATTCTAAATGGTTTCAGCTTGGAAGGCTATAACGGTCGATTTTGTTTTATTCAGTGATAGCCGGAAGTAACAACAAACGGTTTCGCAAAGGCTGATTTAAAAAAATACATTTGTTCTGTCAACATGCTTCTTTCTGATTGGTTGATAGCTTAAAAGACAGCCAATCATAATTTTTGGCAGAAATGTCAAATCATTTAAAGTTTAACTTTGTCATAATGGTCGGTAATATAGTACATACAATAATATGAAACCATAATACCTATAAAGATCTACGAGGCGGCATATAGGTCAGCGCTTTTAAGTTAGTTCGACCCTGCCATTGTGAGGTAAATTGGGGATGAAACTTTGTCATATCTTGACTTGTAGAAATGCAGTGTTTATAAAAAAGAAACAAATAACTTTTAATAAATCGAATAATATATATGAATATAATATATACCTAATACATAACTCTAATCTGGTAAAACATTTTATGAGTACAAATATTTTGATCATAAGAGCCATTTTTTGTGAACTAAATCAATGAAAAATGGCATATTTGCCATTTGGCTTATTAGCCATAAATGTATACAGTTCTTATTTAATATTTTTTATATTAAAAAGGTTTATTACTTTAAAGTTTTAAAACGAAAAAGCGCTACTATGAAGTTTAAAAAAAAAAACAAATTCTGGAACTAATAACTATGGTCGAGCTACTCGTATAAACTAATAAATGAAAATTGTAATAAACGTGTTTATACCTAAAACCATGTACACACTGCCAAGATGTCTACATAATTTACGTGTTAGATTGTTTAACTGATGTCAACACTGCTTTATATATGGATTAGCTCACAGTCGGGTCAACTTAATTTGTTCAGTCAGTTTACGGTTTAACAGTTAATTATAATTTAATTAATTTGTATAAAATATATAATAAAATAAGTCATCATATTTTAAAATTAATAATTTCAAATATGCAAAGGTTGTATGAGTTTCTAATTCTTTTATATTTAATATAGATGAATAAAAAATATAAGAGATTTTTTCTCCCATCTGTGTATGTTCTGTAAATATTTAATCTGTTCGTTGTCAGTTCAGATTTATTATTAAAATCCAGCGGTATATTGGTCTGTTTAAATGTTTTATTTAATACATTAATAAAGTAGTTACTTTTAATAAAGCATTACTAGATAATTGTAAATAAACTACAAACATATTATGTCACGTTACGCTATATTTTTTCTTCAAATACCTATTATGTGATATTTTGTTATCGCTGAAAAGAAATCCTTTATAAATATTCATTCTAATATTTAACTACTAAGTACTAAATACTTTTTAATTGTAATAGTTAAAACATACCTTATTTCCAAATATAATATTATACATATCTCTAAATTTTTAATACTAAGTTTTATCAATAAATAACTATCATTCGGCATAGCGGATAGACGGGACTTCCGAGGTCGCAGATTAAAGTCCAGTTCGTGTTTATTATTGTTTCATTCTATATTATTTTAAAAATATATAATCATAACATGTCTAACATATTTATGAAAAAATTGTTAAACATAATCTTGTTAAAGTCAATATAAATTAACCACATTAAACTAGATCGCATACGAAATACCTGAGTTGTTTCATATCTAACATATTTATAGAAAATTGGTTAAACATAATGGTGTTAGAGATGTTAACTAGATTGCATACGAAATACATGAGTTACGCATTTCGTATGCAATCTAGTTACATGCGCCTATTTACATAGATGAACACATTCAATTGTCAATTAATAATGGCCGGTTGAACGATGATAGCGAAATAAACGTATTCCTGTATTATAATAAAGTCCTGTGAACGGATACGGTGTATCGAACGCAATTTCTATTTACATACATGATCCAATATCCGTTTCAATTGTCCATAACTGATAACTAGAACAGATAGCTATATAACGTATTGAACTATATTAAAGATTTTGATTATTTCTATTGTCTGTTCAGTGCTGGGCACAGGTCTGTGCAATTGATGGAAGGTTGCGCTTGCGGAGCCAAACCTTCGCTGTTTAACTCTTTTGTTTATCTTGGTCTGGAAGAGACCGCTACTTAGTGATAACACCTTATGTAACCGAACTTTATTAATACTTCATTGTTTTTATTTAATCTATGCTGTACATAATACATAATAAATGGTGTGCTTGTGACATAAAAAAATATTATAATCATATCTTAGAAATAAATATGAATCCTACAAAAATATTATCATGACTGAGATCGAACCTGCGACCCGTCAATTCAAAAAGAAACATTGTCATTATTCAAATCATTGTCAATTTTATTGACGGCATTATTGAGCTTAACCAAACAGTGTATATCTATTCGAACATGCCTCTCAGCATTTCTATTGGAATATTGAAGGAACCACACATTGCATATTTTATGGCATCGACCATGGCATAGGTAATACGCTAAGCCACAGTGACATGATCGACTCAACGCATTCAATGCATTTTGCATATATTGGGCCAATGAGTGGTTAATGAACCCCGCATTGGCCCAACATATGCCAACAAATTTTAGAGCAAATGTGGAGTATGTTATTAGTATAAAAGTAGGATTTAAACATAATATAATATGTTAATAAAGCCAAACGTTTATAATATTGTAAGTTATGTTTGCAAGTATTTTGTCTTTCTTTACCTATATATAAAGTTTGTATTCGAATTATCAACATGTAATGAGTCGTTAATAAACCACGCATTGGCCCAACATATGCCAACAAATTTTAGAACAAATGTGGCGTACGTTATTAGTATATTAGTAGGATTTAAACATAATATAATATGTTAATAAACCCAAACTCTTTATAATATTGTAAGTTATGTTTGCAAGTATTTTGTCTTTCTTTACCTATATATAAAGTTTGTATTCGAATTATCAACATGTAATGAGTCGTTAATAAATCACGTATTGGCCCAACATATGCCAAGAAATTTTTGGACAAATGAGGAGTGCGTGATTAATATATTAGTAGGATTTAAACATAATATAATATACTAATAAAGCCAAAACTGACACAGTATTTGGTCTTACTTTATATACAACCTTATTATTCCAAGTATCTAAAAATATGATTTGAAAACTGAAATTAAAAATCATTACATGTATATATATTAATTTACAGTCTTTAATTGACTTAAAGTTATTTTGATTCTTAGAATATTTTTTAAAATTATTTTATTCCTAATATGTCCGAATGATATAGGTATATGTTTAAAAGAGGAATTCCTATGTTAGGTCGGTCTTCTCTATACTTATAATTTACAAAAAAATACAATTGATAAACACAAAAGATAATAACAAACTAATTAAATTTGATAAGATTGTCATAAAAGCCTTCTGAAAGTTATACATTTTTTACAAATTCAAACTGAGGTACGAGGTAGTTTTAAAAAATTCATCAACTTAAATGAAATTGCATTATACTGCTTGTCTGAAATTACATTGAGCTCGAATCATTTATTAGTAGTCTTTGTATACGGTTTTAGACAGTGATGAACAAACATTCTTTATAGTAAATATCAATAGGAAGTAGGATGTATAATAAGTGTGCTAAAGATTATGATTTATTTTCAAATTTTATTGATTTAAACTAAAGTGTGATATAAGATTAAATCAATAGATAAGAAATCGGTATAATCCAATCGTATCTTTTATCTTTTTATAATTATAGATCATTTTGAAGACAGAGTTGAGCTTTCAAAAGAGAAAAAAGATTTAAAATAAGATATAATGAACGAGAATTAAATACAATGTGTATTTAATTATCGTTTATTATTAAAAACTATTTATAAAAACCAAAATTTTAATATGTTATTTATATATAATGTAAGTTATGTGCTCAACCCTGATGGTAACTAGACAGCAGACTGACTGGGGGCGCCGCTAACTACCTTATGCCTGGTAAACGTGCAAACTAACCGAAATTACTGATCAAATATTTAAATATTCTGACCTAGAATGTAATTTATATTGTATTCTGACATTTTAAATATTTAATTTTGTCATTTTTTATTATTAATATATAATATAATAATAATAATAATATATCGGGACAAATTACACACATTGATCTAACCCCTAAGTAAGCAAATTATTTGCTTGTGTTAAGGGTTTTAGACAACGATGCAAATACATAGAAATACTCATATAAATACTGAGAATATATTTTAATAAACGACCAAACCCAGAAACACAGACATCTATGCTCATCACATAAATGCCTGTGCTCTGCCGGGAATCGAACCCGAGCGCCGTTGCGCCGTGACACGTTAGGCGTCTGCGCTAACCACTCGACCAACGGGGCGGTATATGATATTATATAATTTATTTTTTACATTTTGTCATCTTTTTTTTATATTTAACCACCCTCTTGGTCCAGTGGTTAGCGCAGACGACTAACGTGTAGCGGCGCAATGGGGCTCGGGTCCAATTTCTGACAAAGACAGATATGTATGTGATAAACATAGATGTCTGTATTTCTGGTTTAGGTCCTTTATTAAGTATATTCTCAGTATTTATAAATTTATAATGGGTATTTCTATGTGCAAATATTTGTATCGTTGTCTTACATCCTTAACATAAGAAAATATCTTAAATATCGTATATATATGTTTTATATTTAGCAGGATGAAGAGCAACCTCATATATTACGATTTACTAAATATCAGCAATGGCTCCAGGTCTCAGATTACGATATCAATATCAAATATTTGGTTTGGAATTCTCAGCTTGCAGTTAATGGCCGCCTCGGCTTTGAGGTGGTAACGAGTTAATAGTTAATAATAACTTGACCAAACTCTGACCAACATTTGACCAACATTTGACCTACCTTCTAACATTGAAAGTGATATTTAGTTACTAGTGAAGTGACTACTTTTTATATGGTACTTTTTTGTATCGGTAAAATTGATCTGGAAATAATATTTAATAATAAATATTATACATATAAACAATTTTTATTAATTTGTTTAACAGAACATTCAAATTAAAGAACTTTTACATCTATAGTTTAAATTTCATATTAGTTCTTATATATATATTTTTTTTTTTCAGTTTTCTGTACATATAAAATATATAAATATTATCAATCTACTCCACTTCCAACCAATCAGTGCACTATATAAAAGTTGAAGCCCTCTTGCAAAGTTTCAACAGTTACACTCTATTTCAATTTTTTTACAGGAGTTTGAAAAGCAGAGCATATTCATTTCGGAGCAATTTATTCGATTTAAAAAAAAACAATTCCAAACAAGCACGAATCGATTCTATTTGTTTAAACTCTGATAGTTTGTGAAATTGTTTTATGTATTTCGTATTTTCGTATACCTTAATTTATTATCTCTAACTTTTAGAATTCCTATCAGAATCTATGAAATTATTCAAAAATAAAACACATAATAAATACAAATTTATAAATATATATAAGTAGGCTTTGAAAAAAAAACCTAATTTCCTGTCCGACTTATAAACGGTAATTGCAAGCTATTATATGTACGGAACTACGGACCCGGATAACCCCCGGTGAATTCGGATTTACAATTCAATTTGGTTAACTACGGCTTTAGCTGCTCCCCTACAGCTTACTGGATAGCCTTTTGTGTTTAAATAACTGGCAGTACCATAAGCAACAATTGAAATTTTGTTGTTATATTCTGTACTTTTAATTACTTATTATTATTTTTTTATTTATAACAATATTTTTAATTTAAAATAACTCTTTTAAATAACCCAAAAAAACGATTTTCATAAAATTTTGCATAAGTGTCAGACGTACTTCAGTATCAGACCTGAGAACCTTTTTACTCTCAAAAAATCTGGGAAGGTCTAACAGGGTATGAAAAGTTTGATAATCCCGTGAAAAGCCCAAAAGCTAGTGGAAAATAAATATATATTTGGAAAACGGTAAAAAAATCACATAAATAACAGCATAACATATATACACATATAACACTAACTAGGAAACTGTTTCTAGAAAACCGACTTCATTTGTCTTAATGAATGTGTTAATAGAAATGCTCAATATATACACAAAATTTACATTCACTTGTGTATTTAAGTATCGATGTGTGTGTTAAGTTCGAAATTGTATGTTATGGTTTGTTAAAAGATTTTTACCACGTTGTTTGGAGATGCGCCAACACTGGGCGGTTTGTGGTAGGATATATCTACCGCTACCCGCTCTTGTTGACGTTTATTTTATTTTATATGAAAACCTTTTTAAAATATCAATTTGTTTTTGGATAAACATATCTACAAAAACAAATAAATAAATAAATCTTTTACTTTCTTGACACGTGAAAAAAAAATTTTGATCGTTTATGGTAAGATTTTATTAACGTTCTTCGTAAATTAAAAAAAAATATTTAGATTTTTTTTTGGCTCAAGGCGTTATTTAGAATGGTTTTCCAAATTATTGGGGTAACTTGTTGAGTTCAGACGATACTGTGCCAAGAACATTCACCGCTACTGAAGTTTCTTACTTTTTTGCGTGATTTAAAAGAACTTGGTGAAGTCATTTGGCACATAGTTACTAGTAAATGAGATTTTTAAATATTAATATGTTCACTATTAAAGTGATTCATGTTCAACATTAATTTGTTTTATTAAACCTTTTTTAGTCATTAAAGCCATGTTTTGTATCTTTATAGACCAACTAGAAACTAAAACAGACCTGAACTCAATCGTCACTCCAAACGATAGAATTAGTCTTAGAAAACCTTATTTATTGTTTAATTTCATCCTACAAGCTTTAGGTATAATATATTTTTAAAACATATCACTTGAAGTCAATTATTTTAAAACCTGAACCTTTTTTTTTTTTGTTAATTAATTTATAACATATAATACCCAGCTGTAACTACGCCAACTATATCGAGATATTGCCCGGTTAGGTAAATGAATAAAAAAATGATAAATTTGTTAATGACATAGCAATGTTTTCAATCCGACCCTTGCCAATAAAAACGTTTAAAATATCTAAAGATTACATATAAATCAAATTTTGATTTATAGCAAGAGGTTAACAATAAATAAGGTCAAATCGTATTAACTTTATTATATAAACATAACGAGTGTGTCCGAAGAAAATAACTCTATTTAATACTAGCGTGGGTGTAAATAAACGATTGTATAGTATTGCTTTCTTCACGCTATAAATCAACAAGTAAGCTATTAAAAATGCATCTATGAAGGCTTCATACATACAGATTGAATTGAAAGATTAATATATATATAAAAACTATTTCAAAATAAATAAACTGTTAAATAAATAAGTTTTAAATCCCTAAGGAATGTAGAGTTTTAAGATGACTGATATAATAATAATTAGTATGAGATAATAAGATGCACCGATTTCATGAAGATGAATTCGATGATAATGGTATTAACTGTTAAATTTGAATAACTCAGATAATTTAGTCATTGAGATTTTATATAGACACTATAAATGTCCATATATATCTACCCGGCTATAGTGATTTAATTTTTAATCGGAATTTGAACTCATTCAAACCCATTCGGGGTTTGAAACTAGTAGGGCAAATTCCGTTAAAAATTCCATGATTATAGCCGGGTAAATATATTTAATAATCATTATGGCTCACGAAAGCTTAAATATATATGTTCAATTACGAATTTGAAATTTTTCTTTAAAATACAAGTTCCTACTTCAAAGCAAATTGCTGTTTTAAACATAAAATAAAGTCATGTAATAAATATTGGTTTCTACGTTTTCTTTTATTGACGGATTTAATACCGCCTAGGTCATTTATATAAATATAAATTATTCCTTTGCAATATTGTCGATTGGACTCGATTTAATACCACATCGGAAATAAAGCTATATTATTAAATTACAAGTATTAATTATAAGTTTTATAAAAAATGTTCAAATTTATCCATCTCTGATAAATCAGACAGCAAATAGCAGTTAACTACACATAAAACTAACACTTCGTTTCTGGATTCCGTAATAAGCAGTTCTTAATAAATCTATAATGTAATAAGAAATATCAGAAAAATGAACTTAATGTAAATATTAAATAAGGAATATGCAACGACACTATTCTGTTAACTAAAATAACATCCATAGCAAAATATTTTTGTGTATCAATACTAACATTATAAATGCGAAAGTATATCTGTCTGTCGTTACGGTTTCACGTTACGCTTACAAAACTAATTAATCAGCCTTATTTTAAAATAGTTTTAAGCCCAGGGTCAAACAAACATCACTTTTTTCAAATGATTACCCTGAAGGGTTTAAAGAATACAATCATTTTATAAATACCAAAATGCATGTATGTAAATAATAATTTAGTTACTCAACCGATCAAAATGGACATTTGCACACAGATTGTCAGGATTACATGAAAGAGTATTGGGAATAATTAGTCCCGTAAAAAGTACTGTACCCGAGTAAGTAAGTAAATGAACCTTCAGTCGGACATAACGAGGCTATTTTTTTAGCTATACAGCGCGGGCGAAGCCGCTGGGAACATCTAGTAAGTGTATAAAAATAAAAAAAACATTCTCCTTTTGCAAAGATTATTTATTCAAAATCAGAAAAAATATCTTTGAAGTTACTCTAGAAAAATATTTCATTCTATAACTTGTTGAATGTGATAAAAATGGATAACGCATTGAAAGTAGGTACTTCTTATTCGATTTAACATTTTATTAAATGACGCTTAAGAGGGAAAATCGGGTTTCCCAAAACAGAATTATCTTGGATTTAAAATACAAAGAATGAATAAGTAATTCAGATTTGAACCTGTGACTTCTAAATACCGTTAAGGAATTTTAAGAAATAAGCTATCGCGCTAATTGTCTAAGAGGATGTTTCAGATGCTAAAGGTTTTAGACTTTCTACATGGATATACCATTTGGTTACATGCAAGTATGTAGCTGTAATCCATAAAGGTCTATCTAAGATCTATATTGTTATTAAATTTAAAAACATAACCTTTATAAAAGTAATAAAAAGTTCTAATTAATCCAGTTTGATATTTTTCTTATTCAATAAAATAGTTTCAAAAAAATAACTATCCGTTAGTTACATGCACAGCAGAATTATTTTTTCGTTTTATAAAACCACAGTAACAAAATATTGAAACTTGACCTGAAAACTGTAGCGCTTTGTACCAAGGACATGATTAAATTCTGTCGCAAACGAGTTTTTATAACATCACATATATAACCTTTTCGTTTCCTACACTCTTTTAAAAATATATTTTCGTTTTTTAAATTGCTTTGAAAAAAAAAATATAATATTACCTTATACTTTTCTCATGGAATTTGTATAATAAGTCTCTGATTTTCTTTGTGGTCCAAAAGTAAATTTATCAAAACGAAAAACGCCATCTATCTTATGGCTGAAAAAATTTACTTTATTACATTGTAATACTAAACAATCATCTATACCTGTTTTTTATATATTTTACTATAATTACCAAAATATATATATACATTATTAACTTCTTTGATTTTTGTCTCACAATAAAAAGGGTAATATTGAAAAGATTTTCAAAAAAAACCGCCACTATAAAGCAGCGTATACAATACAATAACTTTATGAAAATATGTTTTTTCATACCTCCTTAGTAAAGGCTGCTACAAAATAAAAGAGTTGAGTTATGTTTTTTTTTGTTGAACTAATAAAAAGTTTTTAACTGAAACGAGAGCGAGCTATTAATTAAACGTATGTTCTTTAAAATTAGTTAACAGAACAGACATACATAATCATTGTAAAATCTATGAGAACATTTTAGTTTAAAGGAGATATATAAATCGAATAGTTCTAATACATAAGCAAGTTAGATATAACTATTATTGAATACATTAACACACGATAATTACAATCTAATTCACAATGTTATCACTGACATATTTAGTATTCCGAGTACATTCCGATGTCTAGAAGCCCAAGATCAGATTCAACAGTTGAACTCGAGTCACCATCAATCACTATTTCACTCAATTTCACTGAACTCGTCTGATCTGACTGATCGTTTCCTCATTTGTAGAGATAACTTAGGATATCATTATTCAATCATGATATTGATAAGATTTGCTAAGTCATTAATAAAATTAATAGTATGACTTTTGCTAGCGGCTTTGCTCGAGTATAATTAATTATTTGAAGACCAAAAATCCTATAAACGAATTGGTTAATAAACATTAACTCAGTTAACTCGTAATTTATATGATCACTCATTGATACGCCAACTATAATATAAAAATATATTAAAAAAACTAGCCTTAGTTAGACCTTATTTTGTAAAGTATGTATGTATCTTAGATTAGGCTGTCCGTTGTCTTCAATTAATTTTTTCAAGCATTGAAATTGATATTAATAGAATTTCGTCACTTAATATAATAAACATACATTCGCTGACTAACATATTAATATGCTCGCTTTTGTGATTATACTACAATAATATGTAAAATATAACTTTTCCGAAAAAAAATCATCGCTGAAAACATGTGTATTTAAAAAATTTATATATTTGAAGTATGTCAATTTTTTTTACAAAAGAAAAAAACCATAAAAACTTGATATTTAATGTTTAGAGGGATTATGAAATATATTTTCCAAAAAAATATATAACTCATAAATTTTCGTAAAAATCATTACCGAAAACCAATTATGAAACAGTAATCGAATTTTTGATTTTTTAATAAAATGATAAATATTATATTTTTCATATAAACATTTTTTTGTTCTATTATATAATAAAAATATATGAGAAGTATTTCGTATTTGATACAGAAGTATAAAAACCATAAAATAAATAAAGTTTGAAAAAAAAACTAAAAAAACAAATTTTAAAAATAAATCTAACTAAAAAGTTAAAAATAATTCGTAATATGAGAATGAATAATGGGCAAAATATAATAAAATTATTGTGGAAAAAGTGTGGGGCGCTTTATGCTATTACTTTCGTGGCATTTTTAAAGTCATTGTAGTGATTGAATATTTTCAAAAATGAATTTTTAAATAAAATTTACTCAATTAGTTTTTTTTTTAGAAATAAAGATAATTATTAATTTCGAATTAATAAGTTTTTCATGATTTAAGGACATTAACCGATACGGTACATTTTCTTAGACCGCAAAAAACCTAATTTGTGTTATTCTCACTCAAATAAAAAAAATATTAATTATATTGATCTTAACGAGGTCTTAATCTTAATTGATTATGTAAGTGATCTTAAATCTTAATTCATTATGAATTAATCTTACCTAGTTACTGTACTGCCAATTGTCTTTTACAATTTTTGAATGTTCCAATAAGATCTGAACACCTTAAGTAAGTCAAAATCAAATTCAAAAATGGAACTAGAGATAAGGCACAAAGCGCCCCACTCTTTTTTCCACAATAATTTTATTATATTTTGCTAATTATTCATTCTTATATTACGAATTATTTTTTACTTTTTAGTTCGATTCATTTTTAAAGCGTGTTTTTCTGTGTTTTTATACTATATTTTTTTGTTTAGGAATACAAAAAACATAGGAAAGAACATTCTACATAAAATGTTGCCATATTAAGTATCCTAGACCTAGTCACCACTTTCAGATTTATGCAGTTAGCGAACGTGCAAGGGCATGTAAGTGTACGTTGCCATGTCTAATTAATTCAGTTTAATTAGTTGCTTGTTATGCGGTGCTAACGGTCTTACGATACGGCTAATTGTGTAAACATATTTACTACTTACTTACACGGAACTTGCTTTGATAAAGTTATTAAAAAGGCAATTAAAGACATTATAAATTATTTTTATTGTTGTAACTTTTAAATACATTTAATAATTTAAACCATGTTATTTAGCAATGTAAATTATTTATTGTTGACGTTTATTAAACTGGTTATAATAAGGTGTATGATACATTATTAAATATCAAACATTAGTTTTGAAATGAACGTCTTTTTAAAGGATTTAGTTCGTTTATGAGATTTAATTTTAAATTTAATTTATTGACAGTTTGGGACGCTTAATCAGTTGAAGATCGTTTAATCTATCTCTTCCTTATAGACATCACTGTTGCAGTTTATAAGCAAGTTGATGTTCTGACAGTAAGACAAATATATATTTTTGAAGTCGTTAAAAGATACCACAAGAAGTGTTTACCTTATCTACAATAAGAAACAAAAGTTAAAAAGACGTCCCGTTAATCCTAAAAACTTTTGGGCAAAAACACTACAATTTCCACGTTCCAATTATTTATAATAAAATTAACACATTTTTCAACATTAGAACATTGAATATTTATACACTAAAGAAAAAAATACTTGGCTGGTTACAATGTTTAGATTATAATGATACAGAAAATCTTTTAATTACAGTCAAATAATAATCATAGGCGTGATATTTAAACAGACAAACAAACATACATACACACACAAACACAAACACACACATACACACACACACTCACACAAGAGAAAATAAAACAGTGAATAATTGAACACACTTATAAAATGCTTATTTCTGTACGAATCTTATTATTTTTTGTATATATTTTAATGTTAATTGTTGTTTAAATCTCGCATTGTTATTTTTTTTGTTTTTTTGCTTTATTTATTTTTTGTTTGTTTTTACAATTACTAATAACTCATTCCTAAGGGCATGAGATGTTGTAACTTGTAATCAAGGGGAGGATACTGGCTTCTGCAACACAGCACTGCTAGTGCAGGAGTCGGGGTAATCTGTTTTCTGTATGACTTATGATGTGTCCAATAAAGATTATTATTGTTATTATTTCAATTTATACTACTCATACAAATCTAATAAAATATAAATTAGTTTTTTTTAATTGCAACAGTTTTAAAATATAAGTAATTACACGAACACACTCAAATAAACTCAATTGTTAAATTCAACAACTTAATACAAGTATCTAAGCCACTGAATTTCCCAACTCCTAAAGTCACAATAACAAGAATGTTGTATTGTCGTAAAGCCTAATAAAATCCGATCTCTTCCGCCCGCCCGTTTCAGCCAATTACGTACAGTCTACCTTCAGTTGGCAGCCCTGCATTATAACGGTATCGTACTTATTAATAAGAGATGCGATAAGCTGAGCGTTTTTTAGCGATAAATAACCTTTATTTTCAAAGGAATTATTTAGAACAGTTTTTATTCTATTATTATTTTTGTCGAAATATAAAAAAATATTTAAAGCAAAAATAAAAGATTATTAGTTGTCTCTAGTTAGTAATAATCTTAATTTGGTTATTTTTCATTTTATATGCTTTCCATAAATAAAATATTTAATCTAATGCTTTACAAAACTAGTTCCTCAGCGGTATGAACTAGTTCTATTAAAATAAGCAAACAAATGTGACTTTAAATATTTAAATAGCGTAATGACAAAAAAGTGGTTGTAGAAATATTTCACATATTATTTGTTTGTTGTTATTTAAAATATAACGGAGTACACAAGCATAATCTATATTAAACACTTTAACTTATTTTAATGATAATGTATAGATGCATAAAAAAACGTTATGTAATATAATACATTACAAAACAATCTAAACTTTCCCATTCAGTGAACAATAAGTTTCGTTAGTGATGCTGTAGCATGCTTCACAAAGCTGCAAGTAATCTTATTGTTTAACGGTCAAAATTGCAGGGGAACGTTAATCTATCCCAATATTTTGTCATGTTTATAATACGTCCAATATTATAACAATTTATATATAGGAATAATAAACAAATTTCATTATATACTTATAAGACTTCTATGTTTTACTTATAATATAAACTAGCTTTTGTGCAAAATTATCGAAGTTACACAACTAGAAAAAATAACTTGAAAGAACGAACGGTGGGTTAATTTTAAATTTGTATTTTGTCGGCATTAAATAAGTCTATGTGTTTTTCAAATATTATATTTAAAAAGAAATAAACTAAATAAATAATGATAAAAAATGAATTAAATTATGCTTCTTAGATTAAATAAGTTATTTCAGTAAAGGACAGATATACTCGAATAACAAATTTGTGTTATGTTTTTCAGAGATTTAAGAACTATATTCTTTTGAATATTATATATTATTACACCAATTAATAGTAATAATAATTATATAACTCTTAAAAAATATTATTTAAGTATGGTATTAAGAAAATAAAAACGCTATATCAAACTC